>CM077084.1:19888896-22299468 GCA_039513925.1 Platanthera zijinensis | reverse complement strand
CCCGCTCTCACCGCCCGCCCGCATCTACACTACAAACGCACTGACTGACAACCTCACGTGACTCCCCTTCGAGCGTGTGCTTCTTTTCTAATCACTCCTTATAGTTTTTGCTCTCGCTCAACGCAAACTTCGCCTCTGCCAACCCATATCGGTCGCATGACGGCAGGGCTAATCCTTATCTTTCGATCCGCGCGACGACCGCTCGATGAAGAGCTCCTCCGATCCTTCTATGCACTCGATCCACTGTTTCAGTCAATCACCCGCAATACATTCGCCTCCCACAACAGCGCCAGTGCAGCTTCCACACCGCATCCACCTCATGTCCTTCCGCTCGAGGTTTCCTCCGCGTCTGTACCAGAAGCATCACCATCCGACACTTGTTTGGTTGGTCTCGTTGGCGCCAGCTCGCGCTCCTACCCTGCACCGGTCTTCTTCAACGTGCATGCACCCTGGGTTCTGTTACATGACACCCTCTAACATACCAGTGCTCCCGCCTCTTATGGATTTGGCTATTTACAACCGCCTTGATGCTCATAATGCGTCTATTGCCTCGCTCCAGGCCCTAATAATGTAGATAGATGCTAAGTTTGATGCCCTCATGGACGGCAGACTGAGTGCTACATCATCCTCAAACACGAAGTCCCCATCACTTTTTGAGGCATACCTATCCCTCCCCAGGACCCTATTCCTCCGTTGGCGGGCTTCCGCCTCCATTCCATTCGTTCGACCACCCTTCCTTCAATGACATCGACCCCATGGAGTGGATTACCCGTGTGGAACAAATTTTTGACATTCATCTGACTCCGAAACCTTAGTTATTAAAGGCGCAAGGCGCACCAAGGCGCAAAAGGGTCTTGGAGCCTAGGCGCAAGGCTCAAGGCGCAGGCGTGCGCCCGAAAAAGGCAAGGCGCAACCACATTCATTTTAAATAATCAGCATCAAACATCAATTCATCTTTTTGAACAGGTTCTTTATATATTCTACTGATTAGTCATTCATTACTATCATTTATATCTCTTAAAAAATAAAATCAAAATGGTCTCTTGCATCATATCTAAGTCTTAACGATCGATTATGTTTCAAGAACACTAAATTGTATAAAAATTAATGAGTTCTTACATCATTTTTTTCATTATTTTAAAAACAAAAGGTTTACATCAAAAATCACATTCATGTGCGCCTTTAATGTCCAAAGGCGCACGAAGGCACAAACCTCTGAGCTTGGTGAGCCTTGAGCCTTAGGCGCCTGAGGCGCGCCTTTAACAACATAGTCCAAAACCACAAAAAATTATTGCCACTCTCATCGACATGGAGGGGTTAGTCATTTATTGGGTCCGCTGGCTACAACAGAACAACCCTTCGTTCTCTTGGGAGAAACTTCAACAGGACCTCATCATTCATTATGATGTTCACTATTCAAGGACAACAATTGAACGTTTGTGTGGTGTCCGCCAATCAGGCTTCCTTGAAGACCACAACTCTGTTTGACTCAGCTGCAGCGACTGGAGAAGCAGCTGATTTGCAAAGTGGTGGGAAAATTTGCTCATTTGCAGCGACTGGAGAATCAGTGAAACTGTTTGGAAGATCTGCTTTTTCAGTGATGTTTAAACAAAGAATCTGTCAATACTGTTTGACAGAGTAGCTATTTGGTGGCTTATTCAAAATCAAAGCAATTTCTAGCAGAATATGAAAATTCTAATTTTTGTCAAATATTAATATTACAAAATCAGAATGTCTAGGCTGAGAAATGAAAAAAACTAAGAACATTGATGGATCTATCCCCCCCCCAAATGAGTATAAACATTGCTGGGGATATGAGTTTTGCTGGAGATATGAACATTGTTAGGACCAAAACCCTTTGTTTTGCTGGAAATATGAGTAGAAAAACAGCAGACATCGAAGAACCAGGCGCAAAACAAAGCGTTGATTGAAATCCTAGAGGTTGCAAGAAGCTCGAGAGAGATTACCTGCTAGGAAGGTGATGAAGCAGAACTAGTCGGACCAACGCAAGAGGCTCTTGGATGCGTAGAAGGCTAGACGGAAGACCGATTGGAAGAACCAGGCGTTGATCGAATCCTAGAGGTCGCGCCTGCAGAGAAGGAAAAAAACGTGATTTGGAGCAGTGAGGGTCGCTGGGCGAAAATCGCGAAATAAGTTTATAAGTTGCACTCAGCGGTGGGAGTAGAAGGGCGACTATTTTTTGTTTGGCACGGATTATGGAGAAGCGCGAAATAAGTTGATAAGCTTACCGCCAGATTACTACTTGGAAATTTTCATGCAGGGCCTCCTCCGCCACATCTGGTCCTGCCTTCGTACCCACCACCCTCGAACGATTACTGATGTCATGGATCTAGCCCGCATGGGGAAGCGGACTTCAAGGTCACCTCCATCACTACAATCCAATCACCAGAGTTCTCCACGCCCACCGATTGCCTACCCTCCCCCGTCCTTTTGGAAAGCACCTTGTGTGCATACCGCATCTCCCCTGCATCTCAGACCACCTCCCCAACTTCCTCGACCACCGAACGGCCCCCTGATGACCAACCACGAGTACCACGATCTTCGCACTAGGGGGCTCTGTTTCCTTTGTAAGCAACCCTACTCCCTGACTCATTACTATCCTCTGAAGGAGCTCTGCATCACCATTGGCGAGGAGAACTCAGAAATCACTTTTAGGGATTTTGAATCCCTAGAGAGTGATGACTCACCTGCTGCTATGGGTCCCCATGCACGACTGCATCGTCTCAAACTTCTGCGATCTGCGGTTGACAGCACCTCTAGCCCTCTCACTATGACGCTCACTGGTTCCCTGCCTGGCACTCCCCTGATAGTGTTGATTGATAGTGAGATTAAACACAATTTCATCTCATCATGCCTAGTGATACAACTCTACCTTCGCTCGTTTCCTTCTCCTCTTGTTGCTTGCTTAGGCGACGACCGCCACACTACCACTGGGGGCCTCTATATGACCTGCACATGACTGTGGGAACCTGCCCTCTCCACGCATAGTTCAACTATTTTGAGCTCAGTGTTCTTGGCGACATACTCAGCATCGTGTGGCTTCGTACACTCGGAGGCGAGCCTATCAACTGGGCCCACAAGACAATGCGCTTTTCTCAAGCGGGAGTGCCTTTCCTCTTAGCAAGGAAGGAATCCTATTGCAATTCGTCGACGGCACCCCATCCTCCTCAACAGCAAGCGGCAGTAGATTCTTCATCATACATGTGGAGAGACATCGAGCCGATCCACCCGCCCGCCCCTCCAGCATCCCAGTTGCAGTGCATCCCAGTAGTTACTTCTGTCTTGAGAACAAGACGAATTTTCAAGAGGGCAACATTGTTACGAAGACGAAAAAGGACAAGGGGAGAGGACACAACGTATAAGTCGGAATCGGTAACAAGGCGACATGGACAAGGAGCCCAACTCAATGACAGACATTCGGTAGTAGTGTGCACGAGTGTAGCGCAATTGTCAGTTTTATCTTTTAACATCACATGTGTATTTGGGTCATGGGTTATTTACCGTTTGCCCTTGTGTACTTCGGAATTAGGCATTATATAAGCCTATGTGTATTTCTCATTTGCACTATCATGGAAGGATGATGAAAATGGAATCGTAGGGGTTTTCTCTTTTCCTCCTCTCCCCGTTTCCTTCCCCCCCCCCCCCTCTCACTATCTTGAAATCCCAGACTACGTAACAGAAAGTGTAATGGTGTGAGCTTATTTAAAGCACTTTTGGTGTAATGAAAGAAAGCAAAATTAGAATATTTACAAGCCTAAGCGATTTTGGTTTGCTCTCTCTTCCTTTGAGCACCTCCATAGGCAATCGACAACACCAGGCTCCTCAGTATCCTCCCTAGTATCCCTAGCAGACATCACTTCCAAGATTGATCAGCAATCCCCATTAAAAATAGGTTTCAAAAGCACATTATGAATTTCGTACATAACAATTGGCACTAGAGCAACGAATACTCGGCTCCGAGCACCCCACTAACATGTGTGATCCTTAACAACATAGATTTCCTCCACACAAGTCTTTATCATCAAATCCAGCTAAACAAAATGAAGACACATCATTCGAAGAAAATGACATTGTAATTAGGATAATTCAAGTCTGTCCTTTCTCCATGCACTGAAACTCTTCTTCGAAACCTCTATGGACACCTCATGTACACACAACTGATAGGGTTGACGTTGAAACCATCACCGCCACCAATCACCAGATTCCACTAAAGATATTCTTGCATTCTACAGTGAAACCCCACAAAGGCCTTTCCTTGCTTGTCGGTTATCCACAACTCCCCACCCTTCAATTCTCTCTCAAGATTTGTTCCTTCAAAATACATAGGCAATACATCATTCTTCCAGCACTTTTTGTCACCCTTCTATAGCACTTAAATCCTATCAATTGCAAACTCGTCCAGTCATATCATTCAACCTCTGGCTCTACCTTTTACACTATTGCCCCACACAATAAGGACCTACAAATTTAAGTCCCATTTAGCCTACCATGTACTTGCCTACAGGGACTTCTAACGGCTCCATTTAAACAACTGACCCACCCACTTTTTTTCACACCTACTTCCCATGCCTTACCCCTACTATGTTACTCATTCTCTTCTTCCTTCTTCATCAATGATTTCACATATATGAGTACCCAAAACAATGATCATCCTCTCTTCCCCACCGAAAATCAAGGATGCCCCTAATTTGGCATGTCGGCCAATGTGTTGGCCCGCTGGCAATAAAGGAGCAGCACCGCAGAGTAGGGTTGGGATGCATGAGAAGGTTAATCAAGCTTTGTGGATTGTCAAACAGCTCGTTTGCAGTATCATCCTGGCAAGCGGGCCACACAAAAAAGCTTAAGGACTTGCGAGCACATGTGCAATGCACAACATAGCACAAGAACGCATCAACTCACCATGCAACTGTAATCCAATGGAAAGTGATCGGAGTATGGAAGAGGGTGCACAACTCTGAGCATGGTAGGTGTTGGAACATGGGTTCAACATCTCTTGATTTGAGAATAACAAATCCTAATTTTATTTGATCTGTGTTTATAGTGTGCATGTTCTACGATTACAATAGAGAGAAGTACATGAGAGACATGAACATAATTGTTTACTACCGCGGACAATAGTTACTATCGCCGGTGGTAACTAGCATGAGCATTTTAAAAGGGACTTGGCGGAAGCTTAGAGCTTAATATGTAAAGCATTACCGCGCCGCGATAACATTATAGCACAGCAGTAAGCTTTAGGAAACCTCGGGCAATCACAATATGATTTGAGGAAACAAATGAAGCATGAGATTGCATTTTGGCGGGTTGCAAATATTACACTACTGCGCAGCATTAGGACTTAGGCTCTGTTTGGGACAACTTATGCTGATCAATAATCTCTATTTAAAACGCAAAAGAAGTTTTATAGTTGTTTGTTTGTGCAGCTTATATAAAATCACTTATTTTAAAATTGATGATAAGTTGATTTTTAATAAGCTATCCGGGTCCAGCTTATGGCTTCGCATAAGCGCTTATCTCTTAAAAAAGCAATATGAGTGATTTTTTGTCCAGATATGATTTTTTCGTTCCGACGCGATTTTTATACCAAAGCGCGATTTTTTCGCACGGGGGCGAACTTTTCGCCCGGGCGCGATCTTTTCGCCCGAACGCGATCTTTTCGCCCGGGCGCGATCTTTTCTTCTTGACGCGATTTTTTCGCCATGACACGTTTTTTTCACCCAGAAGAGTTTTTTTCGCCCATGCACAATATTTTTTGCCCGGGCGCGATATTCACTCGTGCGGGATTTTTTGCTCGGGGCGGTTTTTTCGCCCAGGCGCGATTTTTTCGCCCGGGCGCGATTTTTTCGCCCAGACCCGATTTTTTCGTCAGGGCGCGTTTTTTTCGCCCGGGCGCGTTTTTTTTGCCCGGACGCAATTTTTTCACCCGGGAGCGATTTTTTCGCCCGGAAGCGATTTTTTCGCCCGGAAGCGATTTTTTCGCCCTGATGCAATTTTTTTCGCCCTGATGCAATTTTTTTCGCCCGGATGCAATTTTTTCCGCCCGGGCGCGTTTTTTCGCCCGGGCGCGGTTTTTTCGCCCGGACGCGTTTGTTTCGCCCACACGCATTTTTTCGCCCGGGCGCGTTTTTTCGCCAGGGCGCGATTTTTTCGCCCGGGCGCGATTTTTTCGCCCGGACGCGATTTTTTCGCCCGGACGCGATTGTTTTGCCCGGAAGCGAATTTTTTGCCCGAAAGCGATTTATTCGCCCAGGCGCGGCGAGAAGTGATTTTTTCTCTCGGACGCGTATTGTTTTGCCCGGGCGTGTTTTTTTTCACCCGCGCATGATTTTTTCATCCGGGAGTTTTTTTCTTTTTTGTCCAGGCGAAAAAATTGCATCAGGGTGAAAAAATTGTGTTTGGAAAAAAATCGCGGCTGTGAGAAAAAATTGCGCCCGGGACAAAAACGCGGCCGGTCGAAAAAATCGCGCCCGAGCAAAAAAACGCTCCTCGGCAAAAAAATCGCGGCCGAGCGAAAAAACCGCGATCGGGCGGAAAAAAACGCGCTCGAGCGAAAAAAACACGCTGAAGCGAAAAAAACACGCCCGGGCGAAAAAATTGCGGTTATGCGAAAAAATCGCACCCGCGTGAAAAAAAATGCGCCCGGTTGAAAAAAATCGGCGGGCGAAAAAAACGTGATCGAGCTAAAAAACGCGACCTGGCGAAAAAATCACGCCCGAGCGAACAAATCACGCCCGGGCGAAAAAAATCACGTCTGGGTGAAAAAAATCTAGCTTGGGCAAAAACAGTCTTGACCGAACGAAAAAAATCGTGACGGGCAAAAAAAAACACGCCCGAGCGAAAAACCGCCCCAGGCAAAAAAATCGTGCACGGACGAAAAAAAACACGCCCTAACAAACAGACCCTTATGAATAAATGAGAAATTTAGATAAGCAGTTATGACCAAACTATCCAAACAGTCGACTGCTTATTCATCATTGATTTTATAAAATCTCTATGCAAACATCAATTTTCAATTAGCGGCTTATTCATTATCATAAGTTGTCCCAAACAGAGTCTTACTGTGTCACGATAATTGTTGCCTAAGATAGCAGTTTAGCTTCCAAATCAGGCTGGTTGGAGCGTGAAAATTCAATTATTAAGCTATTGGCGACGATAGGTACTACCACAAGCTATACCATGCAATGTTCTATTTAAATGATATTTTGCTTTGTTTCCCATGCGCAAAATGAATTATCTGAAGGGAGCCTTGCGTCTAACGTCCAGAGGAATTCCAAGAGGTCATTCCAACGACCAGAAGATATCTTGAAGGCAAACGCGATCAAAGCTTATTCAACACGAAGAATGAACACATCTACGACAACGATCTCACACGTTCTTACGTCCTCGGCTTTAGAGATTCTCTAGGGAGTTTTTTTAGTTTTAGAATATTTTTTGTATCTCTTCTGCATTTTCTCTTTGCTTTTGAAACTACTTTTGTTGAGCGTAGAAGAATTCGCCCTTGTGTTCGCGACTACATCTTTGTACGACTTAGGGGGGAATTTGTTTGAAGATTTAGGCGACTAGACTGAGATTTAGGTCTAGGGGCGCCTTGAGGCCTATCTCGGGAGAGATTGGCACAAACCAACCGGTTCGAGGAGCGAACCGATATAAAAAACAAAAGGATATTTTTATTTTATTATCTCGATCTTTAGCGTTAGAAGTTCAAATTTTGGAACTATTTTTAAATGAAATAAAATCATGTCTCTTTTTTCTCTATAAAGTCTCATTGTTGAATTTGAAGTTCAACAAAATCAATCTTATTTTATTTATAAATATTACTGAAGAATTATATAATTCATTACTCACCCACCCCCACCCCTTAAGGGCACCTTTCAATCTAACAAGTGGATCAAAACCAGTTATTTCAAAAAGGTTTCACCACCTAGAATAATGGCGCATCATGATCTCGCTTTCAATGAGGGGCAATGAATTGGTCTTCCTCCACTATTCACTGGTACAGATTATATTTATTGTAGAACTATGATGAGGTATTTTCTAGAGACCCTTGACTTAGATTTTTGGGATATGATAGAACAATATTATACTCCACCTACAATTGTAGTTGAAGGAGAAACTATAGAAAAGCCTAGAGAAAAATGGGGTGATCATGATAAACGAAAATACACAAATAACGCAAAAGCAATGAACTCACTTTTATGTACACTTGATAAAACTGAATGTAACTGTGCATGTGTATGTGAAACAACTTACGATATTTGGAATTTGCTGTAACTAACTCATGAGTGTACCTCGCAAGTAAAGGACTCAAAACTTTTCAAATTGGAGATGAAATACAAACAATTTTGAATGGAGCTCGATGAGGAAGTTGATGAAATGCACATGAGGTTCACAAAAATTGTGAATGTCTCAAAAACTCATGGAAAGGCCTTCTCAAACGACGATTTGGCGCCGAGAAGATGCTAAGATCTCACCTACCAAGATTCAATCCAAAAGTCACTGCCATCAAGCAATCGCATGATCTAAAGAAGCTTGATATTGAGAGCCTCGTTGTGAACCTAAAAACTCATGAGGTAGAACTCAAAATTCAACATGAAGAGTGCAATGAGGAGTCAAAGAAAAAGGTGTTGGTGCTGAAATCAATGAAAGAGAGGGGCGATGATGAAGAAGATGATGAGGAGATCCTCTTCGTGCAAGGTTTCAAAAGGTGTGAAAAATCCGAAAAGGAAAAATACATGAAGAGCGACAATAAAAATAGCTTGTGGTCAAAGAAGGCGAAGGCAAGCGGCGACGAAGAAGAGAGACCACTACCGGAGTGCTACCACAGTCGAAAGCTGGGAACATAAGGAGCACATGTCCAAAGTACCTAAAAGAGGAGAAAGAAAGAACTACAAGTGGAAGGACAAGAAGAAGATGCTAAAGGCGGCCACTTGGGATGACTCGTAATCTGAGTCTAGTGACACAAGCTTGAGTGATGACAAGGAGAAAAACATGTGCCTCAAGATAAAACACCAACTTCCTTCTGACGACGATTGCAATGTCCAAAGCGACACCGAGATAACACCTCTTACGTATTATTATGATTTATATTCAGAATATATGAAAATTTGTAAATATTTTGATAAAACATTAAAATATCTTGATTTGCTAAATCTAAAAAAAATAATTACTTAAAAATAGAAATTTAACAAAATAAACAATTGAGTTTGAGAAAGGGAAGATGAATTGCCAAGAGTGTGATCACTCATTGAAAAGAATCAAAGAATTGGAAGATTTAGTCTCCAAGGCCTCCTCGAATATCGAAACTCTCACTGATGAGAGGGTCTTAAAGAGTAAACTACAATCTTCTCTTGCCCAAATTGATAATGAGAAAAAGACATTTGTCAATCGATGTGTTATGCTAGTAACTGAGAATACAACATAAAGGCCCGCATCCATGACTTAAACATTGCTATACAAAAATTTGTAGTTCCTCAAAAATCTCTTAATATGATTTTGGCCAACCAACGTCATGAAAGTGCAAAATTCAAGCTAGGATATAGTCATATGACACTACCGCGGACAATAATTATTACTGTCGGTGGTAGCAATACTTCTCGAATACAAAAAATTAATTAACTCTATTGGTACTTCTCCCTCTTCTAGTAAAAGTCCATCCAGAAATCAGAAAGTGGTCTCCACCGCTTTTCTCTTGTGTGCTAAATGTAGCAAGTTTGGTCGCGCCTCTAGCTCTTATTGAAGAAGGGTCTGTGTGCTTTAAAGTAAATCTGAGTACTTAAGGTTTCCACCAACTCCATGGGAGGAACCTCTTAAAAATCTGGATCTTTACTTCATATTTTTTAGGTGCATTGCCAGGATAAGAATAAACGGGGAATGCGTTACTTGAATTCAGGATGCTCCAAGCGTATGACGGGCGATAAAGCAAAGTTCCTTAGCTTAGAGAATGAGAAAAGAGTGTTGGTCACTTTTGGAGATAACAACAAAAGATCATGAGCATCGACACAGTGGATAACAATTCCTTTTCAATTTTGAATGTTTTATTTTATTGATAGTTTGAAACACAGTCTAAATTCTATTAGCCAACTTTGTGATAAAGTTTTAAATTTTTCATTTGAATCATCAACAAACCTATATAAAGTTATTCATACTAAAACAAATGAAATCTTACTCACTGCACCTAGATCACATAATGTTTATACTATTGTCTATAATGATCTCATTATTTCCAAATGTTTAATTGCAAAAAATGAAGAGTTAGAACTTTGGCATAGGAGGCTTGATCATTCTGAAACCAAGCTAATTATAAAACCATCTAAAAGTAAATTAATTAGAGGTCTTCCAAAACTGAATGGTAATTTATATTCGTTATGTAATCCATGTCAAAAAGAAAAAATCACTAAATCTTCTTTTAGAAGTAAAACTGAAGTTTCCACCACTAGATCACTACAATTGATTCATATGGATCTCTTTGGTCCAGTTAATGCGTCAAGTCTAAGTGAAAGAAAATAGATGATTTCTAACGTTATTGTTGGACTTTTTTCTTACCTACAAATATGGCACATTTTCTGAATTTTCTAAATTAGGCAAACAAATTCAGGCCGGCGGCGGCTGAAATGAAAATGAATTTAAAATTAATTGTATGTGCTCAGATCACGGACGTGAATTTGAAAATGAAAAATTAACTTCTTTTTGTGAAAGTCTAGTCATTAAGCAAAAATTTGCCGCTCCACATACACCGCAAAAAATGGTGTAGTGGAGATGAATAAAATAACCCTACAAGAATTAGCAAGCACTATGCTTTCGAGTATGAGTTAAATACTTTTAGGCCGAAATCATTAATACCGCATGCTATGTTATAAATCATGTTATGCTTCGACCTATTTTAAAATTGACTTTATATGAACTTTTTTTCAAAAGAAGTCTAATGTTTCATACTTTAGAATTTTTTGGTGCAAATGCTTCATTTTAAATACTAAAGATAACTTAAGCAAATTTGATGAAAAATATGATGAAAATACATTTCTATGATATTAGTCAACTACTCGTGCTTATAGAATTTATAATAAAAGAACCAAGACGATTGAATAATCCAATCACGTGAAATTTGATAAGTTTGTTAAATGTGTTGAGTCTGGTAAATAGTAATACTACAAGAAATGAAGATTAACCTGGTGTACCAATGGAGCCTGTATATGAGGAGCCACTCAATGTTGAGACGGAGAAAGAAGAAGTAGAAGAAGCTTATGTGTCGATAAGTGTGCTAAAATTTACAAAGGACCATCCGCGAGAGCTTATACTTGGAGAGCCATCTAAAGGGGTAACGACACGTTCTTCTTTACATGAATCATTTTCCAATTTATGTTTTCTTTCTAAAATATAACCTAAAAATGTGTCAACTACTTTAAATAATGAATCTTTGTTTCTCGCAATGAGTGAAGAACTTATTCAATCTAAACAAAATAAAGTATGAAATCTAGTTGGGCGTCCGTCTAACCATCCGCTAGTATTACAAGGTTTTTCTCAAGTTGAGGGGTAGACTTTAAAAAAACTTTTGCACTCGTTGCATGCTTAGAATCAATTACAATATTGCATGCATTTGCTAGTTTTAAACAATTCAAATTATATCAAATTGATGTTAAGAGCGCATTTTTAAACGGAATAATCAAAGAATATGTCTGCAGCGAGCAGAAGCATGTCCGCGGCGAGCAGAACAACCCCGGATTTATAGAGCCAGCAGAGAACAAAGGAGGAACCCGCAGCGGGCAGAAAAATTATCTAATCATGTTTACAAATTAGACAAAGTGTTTATGAATTAAAACAAGTGTCTCGTGCTTGGTATGGTAAATTGACTTAACTCATATTAAAATATGATTATCTTATGGGTATTGTCGACATTACAATCTCCATCAAACATATAAATAATGATTTTATAATTTTACAAATTTATGTAGATATTATCTTTGGAACCACTAATGAAGAGTTGTATACAGAAGTAGTTGAAGTGATGCAAAATGAATTTGAAATGAGCTTATTATGAGAACTTACTTTTTTGGATTTCAAATCACCCAATATCATGATGGAACTTTTTTTGTCAAAGTAAATTTGTTCATGACATGTTTAAATGATTTGGATTTAAAAATTTAAACAAGTAATATAATAATGAGTGCATCACTTAAGTTAGGAAAAAATAATGTCGAAATTTTAATTGATCAAACTTTATATCGAGGTATGATTGGAGCGTTATTATATTTGAGTGTGCTTAGACCAGATATTATGTTTGTCGCATGTTTATGTACACTCTTTCAAGCCGATCCTAAAGAATCTCACTTAAAAGAGGTTAGAGGTTAAACGCATCTTTAGGTATCTAGTAGGCACGACTAAACTTGGTTTATGATATCCACACAACAACAAATTTATATTACACTATTGACACTTGTCATTTCTTAGGACCTTCATTAGTTTCATGGTCAAGTAGGAATAAGAATTTTGTT
The DNA here is from genome assembly GCA_039513925.1 of Platanthera zijinensis. Classification (NCBI taxonomy): domain Eukaryota; kingdom Viridiplantae; phylum Streptophyta; class Magnoliopsida; order Asparagales; family Orchidaceae; genus Platanthera; species Platanthera zijinensis. Next base: position 22,286,959 of record CM077084.1, on the reverse strand, counting down.
GCCTTCTCCACCGCAGAGGCTTGTCCTCAAGCTCGAACGAGGCTTGTACGACATGATCACCGGGCTCCTTAGTTTCCCGCCAAAATAGTTGTTCATAGTGCGTTGCTATCGCGGAGGTTGCTTCAAGCGGAAGGTCGTCATCGCTCTCCCATAGGTTATGAAATACTGCAAGAATCTGGCATGGTGAAGGCGCTTGCTAAGGAAAGAACGTCGGACATATATGCAGTGCGGCGAATGTGCTCGGTAGGTGGTCGAGGGAAACGAACGATCGTGTTGCATGTGAGATGCGGTGATCGAAAGCGGAGGCATCGGATGGGGAACGATCGCCAAAAGGAATGGCTCCAGAGGGGCTGGCGGAGCAGGTGGCTGGAGAGGAGGCTGCGGAATGGAACCGCGGGGAATGATGGCGACAATGCCAGTTGTGTGAGGGCACCAATCGAAGGTGATGGGAGGCAACAGGACATGTCGATATTGGTGGAGTTTCTTCGTGAGATGGTCGGAGCGACGACTGCTCTAGTGGGCCGGGTGGCTACTCTAATGGGATTGAACCCCCAAATAGAGTCTGTCAGTGCTAACAGTGAGTCGCGACAATGCGACGTCATATGATGTCGACATCTCTAATAATTTCTTGTACATTAAACAAAGAATAATTTGTTCATCAGAGCTTGTCTCCGCCGAAGTGATTAAGTAATCAATTAATTTTAAAGAAAAATTAATTAAGTAATTCGTCTTTTTGATTTTTTTTCAATTTTACAAATTTGTCCTTCAATTTTTTTTATTTAACCAACCAAATTGGTCAGTTAATTATATGTATGAACCTTCGGCATGGGTCTGCTACCGCGAGGAGACACATGCATAAGTACAAGTTGGCGTTGAGCTCGATGTTCTGAGAAAAGGGTGGCAAGGGATTGTAGGTGCAGGTTATGATTGACGTGGAGTAGTGGGTCGCACCAGGAGTGGACAACGAGCTGGTTGATCGAAGTTGACAAGGCTTTGTTTGCTGCAGAGGAATCGGTATGGGCTAGATCGACAGTGGGAGATCGACGATGTCGACACTAAGCGTTGTGCAGAGGGGTGGTCGTAGGAGGTGAGCTTGGTTAGAGGATCGTTGAGATCCCGCTGATGGAGAGTCCTTAAGATCTAGTCGACGGAGCGTCATTAAGATCCCGTCGATCCCACCTCTTGGAACCTCATAACGCTCTGTCCAAACGGAATAAGTGTGCAGTCGCTGCTGGAATCATTGTTAAGGCATGCACGAGAAGAGGGCAAGGACTGCAACTCTTTTGCTACAGGCTCGGCTACGTGAAGTGAAATACAAGTGGCATCAATTGCAAAAAGAGACCAAGAGGTGCTTGTTTTCACCAACTGCTTCTCTGTGTTACGATGGAAGCATGCGGATGGTCAACAAATAGTAAAGGGACGAAGGATGGGACTGTTTTGTCACGGAACCATAGTAAATGAAGGAAGGATGGCTCGGATACCAAGTTGTAATAATACCAAATTGTTAAGGGCCTAACCCGTAACAGCGATCATTGTTAGAGGTGGTGATAGAGTCGGAGATATAAGGGAGCCGAGGTCAACCCATAGAGAATGTGAGCAAGACGAAGGAGGAGTCATGCTTAATCCTAACCCTAAAATGAAGATGAAAAGGAGAGAAGTAGAGAGAGGAAGAAAACTTTCATAATTTCATTCATTGATAATAATTCATAACTCAATGGGTTCTTTAAATAGAGATTACATGACTCCAACAATTTACCAAAACGCCCTAAATGAAATAGAAAACCTGAAACCCATAATAACTCTAAAGAGTGACACTTAATAATGGAGACACTAACATGAAAATTAATAATACACTTATAAAATTAACAGATAATGGGGACTATTGCGGGTCCATAACACCGAGCTCTGTGCAATGACCATGATAGTATGTCAGTAAGCACCATCGATGACAAGCGGGTCAATTTTCTTCCACTTATTAGGTTGGAAAATTATTCGCCAAGTAATGGCTTGTGGAAAAGCACCTTTATAAGTTGTCTTCACAAGTTCATGTGTTGCACAGTAATAGTTGTCGTACAGCCGCAATCTGGGTTACCATTGCCACCATTATGATCGTGTAGATGGGAATGGCAAAAAAAAGTGTATAAATTTTCTTCACTCCTTGGGACAAACATGTGCATCTCTAATAAGAGCACGCACTCGGCATGATCACGTTGCATTGATTACATTCAACCAACTAGCATGTATGTTCTATGCCTCCCTTTACAGAATTTGCTCAACTTGTTCCCATGCGCACCAATGCGCGACACGGAGCTTATGAATTCACCTTCCCTGGACCAATGCAACGATGCATATATCAACTCGGTGCAAGCATCCATGCATGGGTAATTGGGCATGGTATGCAATGTGACTCCCACACGAACAAATTAAACTTGTGCACACACTTTTGGACCCCATGTTGATTAGTAACTCATGATGTGTATGAGCTTCAAGGCAATTGTGATGACCATGGAGCAACAACTTTCGCACTCACACAGGCTGTTCATATTTTTTCCAAATTCAACCTTATGGATCTCGAACAAATTTTTTGGACCCCTAGTTGATCAATAACGCATATTGAGAATTCGCTTCAAGTTCGTTGTCGTGACCATTGTGTTGACAATGATGAGAGTATGCACAACTTAAAAGTTACGATGAAAAAATTACCGGAAAGGTTCTTCAATTAGAATCCTTTTGGAACTGTTTTTTGAGATGTAAAGATGGATGTCAAGCTCATAGGATGAAATAAAAACTTGGGAGAAAGGTTAGTTTAAATGCAAAGCAACGAGAACTCATAAGAGCATCATATGCGTGATGATGTTTAAATTATGTACTGGAGTCTCTGGTACATTAACCCAAACCGTGCTTGGAAGTAGATAAGAAAGAGATCAAGTTCTAACTTCATAGGGAAGCTTCAAATGGAGTGACAACTTAACATTGTGATTCATCTTTTGCAATTAACATGAACTCGAACATAATCTGCAAGAATGCCGATAGAATCCTTCTCATTAGAGGCTTTGACACCTAGATTTTTAAACCTCACTGTGAGATTTTCAGAGATGGACTTAAGTCGCTGTCTTCTCCCATTGAGGTTATCTTCAAATGTTTTAGCATTTTCAACTTGTTCTTTAAAATCTATATTTTCAATTTTTAGAGAATCTACTTATTCTCTAGGTTTTCATTGTTTATCCTCAGTTGATAATTTACTAATAATGAGTTTTCTTCTACTAGTTTTTTTAAAGAGAAAATTTCTTCTGTAAGAGTTTTTAATTGTTTCTCTGCCTCAATTTGGTCTTGGCAAAATTCCTTAAATGCAATTTTAAATTCATTAGAAGTAAAATCAAAACTGTCAAAGCATTGTACCTTATCTTCCTGATCAAAAAGATTCAATGTCATTAGGCACTTTGCTTCATCTTTACTTTCATCATCATCTGAGCTGGAACTACTTTCATCATCAGTTTCACTTCAGGTTTCAGCTATGAAGCATTTATCTTCTTACTCTTTCTTCTTTGATCATAATTTCATATCATTTTTTTCTTCAGGGATTTTTCTTTATTCTCTTCTGGACACTTAGGAGTTATATTTCCAAATTTATTGCATGAGAAGCAAATAATCTTTTTAGAGGGTGTCTTTTCATACCTTAATCTATTTTGGCTTATGTCCCTACTCTTGAAGTCTTTAGTCATTATCCATTTCTTGAATCTTCTATCTAGCAAGCTCATCAATTCTTCATCCATAACAACACCTTCTTCATCACAAGCCTTGAAGGCAATGAATTTATCCTTTAAAAAACATGTAGTTTTCTCTTTTGCCCCAGTATCAGCCCTGTTTTTAAGAGCATCTCATATGATTTGAGCTTCCATATAAGAGCATCTGCGATGATCTCCTAATTACATTTAACTTCTCCTATAGCCCAGATTCTAGAATCCCATGAACTTGGAAAACACATTAGAAGTTTATCATTGATCTCAATTCTTTATCAAGTCCTCAATGCTCACTAATAATAAGGCTGAACCTCAAATACATTTCAGCCACAGATTCTTTTTGGCTCTTCTAGAAGTTCTCATATTGAGAGAAAAAGAGAGATTTCTTATCTTTTCTTTCATCTGAACTTCCTTCAACAATTCTAGTGAGAGAGACAGATTTTTTTTGTTGACTGGAAATCAACTACCTTTTGAAATATATCAACAATCATTGTAGATACCAAGATGTTGATAGCCTTTTGAAATGTGGAGAAGAGAGAACTCAACATAAGATGAATAGTCGAGTTCTGAGCAGACTTTCTTTAACTGGAGATCTTAACGGAAGGAGGAATCACAACAATTAACGTGCATCAATTACTTCTCGGCGCATGAAGCCAACTTCTCGATGCTCAAATAGTCTTTGTCGACGTGCGTCGAGAAGCATATCAAAACATAAGGGGTATTCCCAACAGTCTTTTATCCATATTTATAGACTTCAGAGCCTACATGAATGGTCGTAATTCTCAAATCACGGTCTAAAAAATCCTTAAAAAAACACAAAGTTAAAACAAATACATGAAAATCACTAAAATTCCTAAATTGACGAACCGCTCAAAATGAATGGTCTTGGTCGTCACTTCCTCAACTGACGCCTATAGACCCTTACGGATCGTGTGGCATGGTCCCCATTAGATTGCTTCGTAATATAATGAGCATCATATACCTAAATGTGACATCATATGCAATAATCGTTAAACATGAATAATTAAAACAATATCAAAAATTAATCTTGAATTTACAGTTTATAAGTGAAATACACCTAAACCCAAACAGTTAAAACAAGGTTAATGTGAAAAGAACGAAGTGAATCAAGCACAAAATCTCAAGATAAAATGAAAGAGAAATTTCTGGGAGAATTCTCCTGGTAGAACCGAAGTTCTAAGGAGATGTTTAGAACTAAAATGTGTGGTATAAGAAACAATAATTGGATAAACTGGTTAAAACAATTAACTCACGTAATCTCTGGGCAATTGAAGCAGCCTCAGCAACACGGCTATCATCAGAAAATAGAGGAGAAAGTTCCATCAGGTCACCAGGACTGCTATTGAACTCCATCAAATACTGCAGGAGTTACTTTAATTAGGTATGGAATAACTTGATAGACAAACAAGAAGTTAACACAAAACAGTGCATGCTGTAATGATAAAGGCATCACCTTAATGAGATCTATTGTTTGACTAGCTGTTTCTCGCTGGGAATCTGCACTCTAACAACCAAGAAATCATTTTTTCCATAAAGATATACAATAATAACAAATTATGCCTCATTTTATGAAAAAACAATTGGCGCCAAACTGACCAAATTGCTTGGTTGTAGATAAACAAGATTACTAGCTCATTTTACCTGTAGATGGTCCCCAATTTTTGCAGCCGTCTGCCCAACACTTGAGATTCTAGAATCCAACCTAGCAAAGCTGTCAAACAGGCCATCCACGCCTTTTTCAAGCTTTGGAACGAAAACAAAACAAAAAAACTTAATAATACTCATCATACCCCAAAAAATCTAAAAGAAGGCTAATAAACAAGAATGAACCATAAAACATTGCAAAACTCTAAATGATTGTGCATGAATAAACAAATAACAAAGGATTTCAAAGAATTAATAAAAGTATGTAGCATGAATCACCCTATTACGGTCCTTATTATAAATTTGTTATTACGTCTCTTTTAATTATGATTTGATTCATGTCATATTGAATCTATGTCACAAGTTGTACGAGTATTTAGTGTCTTTTAATGTTTTAAGAATTTCTCTCTATGTTGGGTTTATTCACGCACATGTCATTACGTAGGTTCTATATAATGACCCTTGGGGAAGGGTCATGGATGAGAGGAATCAGAGAAGTTATTTTGGAGTTCCTCTTCCTCTCTTAGTTCCCTTAGGATTAGGGTAGAGGATTTTGAAGCTCCCCCCCCCCAAGCACCCCAACTCCAGTAGTCACGACAAGGCTCTGTTTATCTTCGTTGACTTCGCCTCTGCCTTTGGACGCACAAATAGAGTCAAAGGGCACACCCCTCTAGGGTTGAGACCCCCAACTTCACCGGCTCCTCAACACCGACCGCAAACCTCGTAGAAGATTTGCAACTACTGGTATCAAAGCACGTCAATCCCGACTCCTTGCTCTTGCAGTCACGTGTATCATTGCGTACATTTTGTGCATAACTGCAGGAATCAACAAAGCCATCCTCCGCTAAGGATGCCTAACTTGTTGATTGTGCAGCTCTATGCTTACTATTCAGCATTTGCATCCTTGTCTGATCGAGTGTTCCCTAGTGCAGGCAAAAGCTAACTCCCGCTTGAGCTCACGCACACAACAACCCATCGTCGACGACTCTCTCCCAGCCAGTCGTCGATCGTACTTGGTTTCTTCCAAACGCGTCAATCTGAAAGTTCCTTCCGGTCGATTTTTGTTCCCGACACATCAATACCCCCAACAAGCAGTTTCGAGTAATTCTCCTCCTGTCTTGTAAGTCTTAAGCAGCCCGCGTTCCCTTATATCGATACTTGCGCTCCAACAATCGCCTACCTCCTTAACGAGCCCAACATCGTTTTTTCTCAAGCCATGGGTTTGGGTTCTCCATATTGAGACCAGCACCGGCCTACCTCCTTTTCAAGTCCATCACCAAGTCAAGACACTAAGGCTCTATTTGTTTGGGCGTTTCGCTGCTCTGTTTTGGGCAAACACCGCCAGAAGGAGGGTAAACAAATGAACCTTCGGCGGCGTTTACTCCGTTTCCACCCGCCCACCTTGAGAAAAACCCCCAAAAGCTCCGTTTGGAGCAGCCACCTCCCCCCTCCGATTCGAACACTCCGTTTCCACCCGCCGGATCGACCCGCCACCGCCGAACCAAATGAAGCCTAAGACAAGTCAATTCATTGATTTATCCTGTATCAGATTAATTAATTAATTCGTTTGACATGGAGACAAATTTCGACGTTAACGGAGACATCCATCATATGCTCTGAAAGTTATTGGATATTTTGGCGATAACATGAGTTGCAGTTTCACAGTTCGACACCAACATCGACAAATTCTCTAGACGAGGTGGGGGCTCGATAGATATCAGAGTTCCTAACAATGAATGGAAACCCTCCACCACTCTTTGTTTATCAAGCTGCGTCACCATCAACCATGTTGTCTCCATCTAATAGCTTCCTCCAAAGTTGCAGAATCTTTCAACCTCAACGTAATAGAAGCTTCACTTGCATCATTATGTTACTTCCCTGGTATCCATAACACCATTGCTGCCTCCGCTTTCTTTACCCCCAAAATTCACATAGCAAGCACCCCTTCCACCACAACTAGCGTTTAAGCAAGCCATGCAACTATGTACCTCCACGGTTCTCCTCAAGCCAACAATTTCAGTTCCCAATTATGAACAGTTGAACGCTTCCTCGACAACGAACCCCGCGGCAGACCTCCTCAGTCATCCTCGTACAAATGACCCCTAAATTGCTTCAATCCATTAACGACCACGCAGAGATCTCTTCTTTAATCACATTGTTGCGCAAACAACAAGCATCTCAATTATCATATTTTGCACCATCAACGCATGCGAGTGGGATGCACCGAGGATAGATTCCACTATAGTGGGAAACCTCTATGAGGGGCTCTTTTGGCACCACATTAAAGAACTTGATAATTAAATAATCGAAGTATCCTTTCGAGCTTGAGGACAAGCTCTAGTTGGTTGGGAAGTTCTTTTAGGAAAGATTTGGTTATCTACTATTTTGCCAAGGCCAAAAGAGAAAGAATTCAACTTCAAAGACACTACTAAAAGAAATGAATGGTAATTTTCTTTAGAAGTAGCACTTGAAAAATCAGACAAATGTGTGAAGGTATAGAATTGTTTTTGTTGTAAAAGATTATATCTAACATAAGATTTGAAAAATTGTGGGTTCTTCGATTCATTGTCATTCAGATACTAATGTTTTCATAGTGTCAATGTTCTTATATGGCAATGTTAGATTCCATATACTAAGTGTTAAAGGTATCTAAGTAATCTAAGTTAGTATGCAATTTATAAGATATCATTGACATCTTCAGAAGCTGGCTGAATTTAGCTAACATCTAGTTGTCATAACTCTATTATGGACAAAACAGAACCCATGAAAAGAGATTCCTGAAGTTTTTTCCAATAGTTAACTTGGAAGACCCAAATAGTAGTCAGAGTGATAATAAAATTTGATTACTTATGGGGATGCTTAAAATGCCGCTCATTCGCTCAATCACAAACCTATGCAAGCTTCCCATGCTATCGGGCGCTGGACCATGAAGAGCATTTCCATGATATTCTAAACGACCTTATTATATCTATATGACACAAGAACTAGATGATATTCTTAGCATTCCCATGATATTCTCCATTGACCGTAGAGCTTTCATAGTAACACTTAAATCTTACCTTTCGTTTGGCGCGGCTTATTTGCTCCGGACCGCTACCAAGAAAATAAACTAGTTTTGAGCATAAAATGCATGAATTTTTTTAGGTGAGGTCGGGCGTTGACCAACGACGGTTCATGACTACTGTATTCACGACCGCCACCACGGCCTCAAACAAAGTCTTAATCTCTGGAAGTTTAGCGAGACTATAAAGGGAAAAAAATGAAATTTTGCTGTTTGTTATAGAATTAAAACAAAAGTAAACCCAACCTCTGCTAGTGTCTTCCGATGATTTGCATCTTGAGTTGCAACATCCTGCTTCAGGCTTTGAAGCCTGGAATCAACCTTCAAATGAAACCAAGCCAATCATAAGAAAACAAAAAGTAGAAGATGATCAAAGAACTTTAAAGCCCATAAAATCAGACTACGCACATGTCGTCTAAGATCAATCAACTCCTTGCAAGAATCCTTAAACAAAGCCAGAAGTGCATCGACCTCCGGAAAAAGCGGCTCCAGGGCCAACTTGACGGTGTCGGAGGGCGCCCTCTTGTGGCCATTGAAGGGGCCATCATGCCCTCCGGCGCCCTCCGAAGAATCCGCATCCTCCTCTTGGAAAGACGGCAGGAGCTCGTTTACTAAATTCCCAAAAAGCGCGTCGAAGGAGAAATCGCCCTGGAAGAGAAAGGGAGCTTGAAATTCACAAAAATGGGTTGAATTCAAAAGAAGCGGCGAGGCTGGTGGAGAGTACCTTGAAATCCTCGACGTCGAGAATGAGTTGGAGGGAGGAGGTGGAGTTAGCCCTCGACGAAACCATGGCTTCCGCCGCGTCGCCGGAAATCCCCTTCTTCTACAATCCCCGGCACGATCGGTTGCCGGGATTTCTTCCGGACAACTTTGGCAGATCTCGATCAGGAAGCACCGAGCTTGCGAGGGTTTTAATTTTCGATAATTATTTTTGGTATTGTTACCCCGGTAGGGTTCTAAGTTGAGTTGAGTTAGCTCGAAAGTTCGATGAGTTGGGTCAAAAAAAACTCGAGCTCGAGCCTAGGTAACCCTCGTGAGCTCGTGAGTTTTTTTTTAATTAAATAATATATATTATTAGTAGTAAATATTTTAACGATTAAATGTGTATACGCGTAGCTCGTTTATAACATTTATCCGCGCACAGTAAAAAGGGGCTGTCGTTTTTCATCGGGGCGGCCGACGACTGCGGGGTGGAATAATTTAGTCTTCTCCTTATATATTCGGGAGTTTTCATAAGTCATGCTTCTCCACTCATCTAATTCGTTAAGTTGAAGTTTTTGTTTCTCCCTTATATAATTAGTGTCAAAATTCAAAGAGCATATTGTCCAATACGACTTGTGTTCTAATTCTATAGGCAGGTGACATGATTTACCATAGACTATTCTAAAGGGAGTGATCCCGATAGGTGTTTTGAAGGCGGTCTTATATGCCCACAAGGAATCGTTTAATTTCTTAGACCATTGTTTCCTATTCCCTTATATAGATTTCTCTATGATTCTCTTAAGCTCTCTATTTGAGACTTCAACTTGACCACTAGTTTGTGGATGATAAGGGGTGGCTATCTTATGTGTGGCCCCATATTTTTGTAATACTTTATCTAACTATAGATTACAAAAGTGTGTACCCCTATTTCTAATAAGTGCACGTGGTGTGTCAAATCGTGCAAATAAGTATTTCAAAAATTGAATTACTACCCTACTATCATTAGTAGGGAGAGCTTGAGCCTCTACCCACTTCGATACATAATCAACTACTACCAAAATATATTTATTCCCATAAGAAATTGGAAATGATCCCATAAAGTCAATCCCCCACACATCAAACACTTCATATTCAAGAATAAATTTGTGTGGTATTTCATGTAATTTAGAGATATTACCTGATTTTTGACAAGAATCGCATGAAAGCACATACATTTGGGCATCCGTGACGAAGGGGCTAATAAACACCAGAATCAAGAACCTTTTTAGCTGAGCGATTTGCTCCAAAGTGATCACCAGTAGGGCCTGAATGACACTGCTCCAAAAATTTTCAGCCCTCCTCTGTTGATACACACCTACGTATAATGGAATCTGCACATATCCGAAAAAGATAGGGGTCCTCCCAGGAGTAATATTTCAAGTCAGAGAAAAATTTCTTTTTCTGCTAATATGAAAAGTCTTTTGGAAGGACTTTAGCCACAATATAGTTTGCATAATCGGCAAACCACGGATAATCAGCATTTATATTTGTAGATAATGCAAATAACGATTCCTCCAAAAATGTATCACTAATCTGAGACTCATCTAACATTGTTCATAGTGGATTTTCTAAACGTGGGAGATGATCTGCTGCTAAGTTTTCTGCTCCTCGTTTATCCCTAATTTCCAAATCAAATTTTTGCAATAAAAGAACCCAACGGATTAAACGAGTCTTTGCTTCCGCTTTGGCAAATAAATATCTTTGGGCAGAGTGATCTCTGTATACTACCACCTTAGACAATGTTAAATAGGATCTAAATTTATCAAAGGCAAATACTACTGCTAGGAGTTCTTTTTCCATAGTTGTATAGTTCTTCTGTGCATTATTAAGTGTTTTCCTAGCATAATATATACGGTGAAAGTGTTTATTTTGACGTTGTCCTAAAACAGCTCCTACCGCAAAACTGCTAGCGTCACACATGATCTCGAAAGGTTAAGCAAAATCAGGTGCGATCATAATAGGAGAATTAATTAATCTTTCTTTCAAGAACTCAAAGGCTTGCAGACACTCTTGATCAAAAATAAAAGGTGTGTCTTTTTTCTAAAAGCCGAGTAAGCGGTTTAAAATTTTTAGAGAAGTCTTTAATAAACCGGCGATAGAATCCGGCGTGACTTGAAAAGTTTCTCACTGCCTTAACGGAGTTTGGTGGTGGCAACTTTTCTATGGTTTCAATCTTCACTCTATCTACTTGAATTCCTTGGCTTGAGATCTTATGGACAAGTACTAACCCTTCTTGCACCATGAATTGTCACTTCTCCCAACTAAGTACTAGATTTGTTTCCTCACACCTCCTCAGAACTTTTTCTAAATTCTTCAAACACAAATCAAAAGAATCACCAAACACAGAAATCATCCATAAACACTTCCATAATATCTTCAACGTATTCATTAAATATAGCTAACATGCGCCTTTGGAAAGTGGCGGGTGCATTACATAAACCAAATGACATTCATCTGTAAGCAAAGGTACCAAATAGGCAAGTGAATGTTGTCTTCTCCTGGTATTCTGGTGCTATAAGAATTTGGAAATATCCAAAAAGTCCATCAAGAAAACAATAATAAGAATGGCCTGATAATCATTCTAATATTTTATCAATGAAAGGTAGAGGGAAATGGTCTTTACTAGTGGCATCGTTTAACTTCCAATAATCAATACAGACATGCCAACCTGTTACTGATTGCGTAGGAATCAATTCATTCTCATCATTTGCTACTACTGTCAGACCACCCTTCTTAGGAACGACTTATACATGACTAACTCATGAACTATCCAAAATAGGGTATATCATTCAAGCATCTAACAACTTGACACTCTCAGCCTTCACTACCTCTTTCATATTTGGGTTTAACCCACGTTGCGGTTGAATAGAAGGCTTATATTTTTCTTCCAAAAAGATCTTGTGAGTGCAAAAACTAGGGTTGATACATTTTATATCAGTTATTTGTCATGCTATAGCACCTTTATACTTCTTTAGCACAGTTATTAACTTTAGCTTTTCAATTTCAGAAAGATTATAAGAAATAATAACTGGGAAAGAAGAATTAGATCCTAAGAATGCATACTCAAGATGATCCGGTAATTTATTAAGTTCTACTATCGGTGGTTCCTTAGTATTATTCTTAAGAACTTCAAGATCTCCTTGTGTAATCAAACTATACTCAATCTTCCTATTCACCGAAACAGAGCTATCTAGATAGTATAAATGTTCAATAATGTCTTGATTTTTGTCTTCTTCTGGATAACTGTTAGTGATGCAAATCTCTAAAGGATCTCTATAATATATTTCAGAAATCATAGAAGTCATAACATTATCAACACCATGGCAAAAGTAGCAACGATCATCATTATCTAGAGATTGTTTTATTGTATTGCCAATTTGAAAAGTGACTTCATCTTCCCCTACTCGCACAACTAATTACCATCAAAAACATCAATAAGAGCTCTAGATGTGGATAAGAATTGATGACCTAGTATGAGTGGCACTTCTACATTTTCGTCCATATCTAGAATAACAAAATCTGCGGGAAATATAAACTTATCTACCTTAACCAATACATCCTCTATTATTCCTCTAGGATACTTAACCGAACGATCTGTTAATTGAATACTCATTCTAGTAGGGGTAAGTTCTCCTAGACCTAGTTTCAAATATAGTTTATAAGACATTAAGTTTATACTAGCTCCTAAGTCCACTAAAGCTTTATTCACATGTAAATCACCGATTAAATATGGAATTGAAAATGAATCGGGATCCTTAATTTTTAGTAGTAATTTGTTTTGTAAAATAGCGGAACATTTTTCACTAAGTGTTACTAAAGATACTTCTTCTATTTTCTTTTTATTTGAGAATAAGTCCTTTAGAAATTTAGCTACTTCGGCATTTGAATGACCTCAGAAAAAGGTAAATTAACATGTAATTTTTTAAACATAGATAAGAATTTACCATATTGCACATCCATGCGCTTCTTGTTCAGCTTTGCTGGTTATGGTATTGCTGGTTGATACTCCATTGACTTTGACTGTATCTCGTTCTAGCCTTCACCACTAAACTCCTCTTGGGGTGCTTTCTTTATAAGCCTTTGGTCTTGTAATTCCTTCCCACACCTCAATTCGATTTATTTTGCATGCTCCTTCGGGTTTGTTTCGGTATTACCTGGAAGTATTCCCTGTTGCCTTTCAGATACCATCCTTGCGAGCTGACCTATCTGGTTCTCCAAATTCCGAATAGAGCCCTCTTGATTCCAGAAAGCTACATCAGTAGTTTGCATAAACTTGGCGAGGACATCTTCTAATGTTGGCTTCCTTTGCTCTGATTGTTGTGGATGCCCAAACACAGGTTGCTTGCCTTGATTGCCTTATCCTCCCCAAGAGAAATTGGGGTGGTTCCTCTATCCAGGATTTTATGTAGAACAATATGGGTTGTTTGCTTGGTTGAAAGGAGGTATGGTATTGTTGCCCATATAGTCAACATGTTCTTGCACTTGATGTTCACAACCAGATATTCCACTAAATTAAGGGTCCCATTGTTGAGTTACCATGGAGGGCAATGCTAAAGATAGGTTATCTATCTTCTGGTGAAACTTCTCCACTTGAATAGCTAAGGCAGTGAAGACATCCACTTCATAGATTCCTGCAGGCTTATTAGGATTTTGTCTCACGGTAGTCCATTGATAGTTATTCATTGACATGTCTTCTATCAACAGTTGAGCTGCTTCAGGTGTCTTATTGTTCAAGGTGCCCCCACTAGCCGCATCGATCATCAGTTTAGTGGCTGAGTTGAGACCATTGTAGAAGGTATGAATCTGAAGCCATGAAGGTAATGCATGATGGATACATTTCCTTAATAGATCCTTGAATCATTCCCATGTATCATACAATGATTCAGATTCTAGTTGAACATACGTAGAAATGTCATTCCTTAGCTTTGCAGTCTTCGTCGGTTGAAAATACTTCATTAAGAACTTCTCAACCATCATATCCCATGTAGTAATCGACCCTCTTGGTAATGAGTTTAACAACTACTTCGCCTTGTGCCTTAGTGAGAACGGAAACAAACTCAATTGAATGACATCATTGGTAATGCCATTGATCTTGAATGTATCACATATCTCCAAAAATCCAGCTAAGTGTGTGTCGGGATCTTCATCTTGCTGGCCATCATATTGGACATACTGTTGAACCATCTGAATAATACTCGGCTTCAACTCAAAATTGTTGGCGACAATTGGTGGTCTAACGATGCTTTACCTAGTACCCTGGAGATTAGGTCTAGCAAAGTCAGACATGGTTTGCTCGTTATGATTTGCCATGATATCTGGATTATCTGGATGATGATCTCCTAAGTTTAATGTTTCCTCTTCTAAAAATCCGTTTGAATTATCTGTATTATCGGTTCCCAAGTCCCTTTGACCGGTGTTGTGAATAATTCATTCCGGGATATGATGAAATGGTGTTAGCCCAGAAGTTCTCCCTCTGGTCATAGACTAATAGACTACAAAATAGAGATTAAGCGATATAATTATGCAATAAACTAATTTATAATTATATGTTAGTAATCAAAAATTGGTAGATTAATAGAGTTTAAACTTTCAAAATATTGAAAAATGAGTCCCCGACAACGGCGCCAAAAACTTGATTGTTTAAAAATAACTTGATGCAGATTCGTTCTACACCCTAGTATAAACTATATAGTTGGGCATAAGCTAGATTGATTTAAATCTCAGGCAAGTGCACCTATCAATCATAGTATAGGAGAAATCTACATCCCGTGTCATATTCCACAGGGTCTTTTCAAGTACTCGTACTCACTCTCACTCTATTATCATACCTATAATGAAAGTTGGTTGTTTAATCTAAACTAACATTATTAGGACTAATATGATAAAGTGACATTGGAGGATTAAGGGTGATAAAAAGCAGATAATCTAAGAGTATTCACGTGAAAATAAACACTCATTAATTCAATTATATGTAATCACGTAATAATAAGATTATCAAATTCATTGTATTATAAGGGTTAAACCTTCATCGAATTCTCTCTCGAGCAATTCAATACCTAAACTAAGTTGAGTAAATTTTCTCTCAAACAATTCACAACACTCAAATTTGCATTAAAATAAAGTAACCATATCTAATACATAAATTCATGAAATCCTATCTTTAAGATACGATGAATCCAATTATCTGTATTACCATTATCCAAACAACATATCTCTCGATCATGCAATTTGAAATACAAAGAGAGAATACCAGAATATGAACGTATAAACATCATCACAACCTTCCAATTTCTCAATCTAGAAGTTTGGAATTCATATAAAACAAATAATAACTTCGAATCTAGGATTAATCTCTTTGTTTGAAAGCATACATACGAATAAAATACCATAAATCTGATATAAAAATAACATACATGATTACTGAATCATTCAAAGAACAAGTTTCATGCGAAATGTAAAAATAAAGTTAGATCCACCAAGAGAATGAGAAGATTAAAAGAGATATATGAAGATTAAAACCATACAAATTATCTCCTTCAATTTCTCCTTCACTTGAGTGCTCCACTTTGGTTCTCCAGAAGTTCTCCAAATCCTCTTAATCCAAAAGTCCTTTTTCAAATTTTCATACAGCTTTTTATAGTCTTCTTGCAAACATGGTCGAACACGGGTTCCAACACAGCCGTGTCACAGGCCATGTGGATGGTTCAAAAGCGGTTGAATACGAAAAGATGTGTCTGGTTGTGGGCCGTGTCATTTGACACGGCTGATAACACGACCGTGTTGTTCTTCGTGTTCTTCGCACATGGCTTGGTTGGCAGTATGTTTTTAATTCTTCCCGATAAGGACACGGGTAGTGACACGACCGTGTTCCTACCCGTGTGGTGCTATGCCTTTTCTTCCAAGCCTTATGATCTTCCCCGAATAGGACACGGGTAGTGACACGGGCGTGTTTCTACCCTTGTGTGCCCAATTCCAGTCCTGTCCTCAGTCATGTTGGATCTGTGAACACCTCTGTTTGCTCCAAGGCTTTTAGTTCAAAGAACTTGCAATACCTGCATTGAGAAGATGAATGAATAAATAAATAGCTTAATACAGGAAATAAAGGAAAATCTATCTTGTGCTCTTCTATTCCTGATAATTAAAGTTCTTAACTATTTTCGCGCAATTACTACAAAGGGAGGTAGATAATAGTGGACACGATTACAATTATGATAGTAAAAAGGGCTTATATAATTGTACTGATCACTAGCCCGCGCGGGCTACACGTTTGTGAGCCGGGAGCACGTAGGATGTGTGCCCAGCCTGCATGTTCGCTCTACATTGGTGCTTGTATGCCATTTATTGTGTGCATGCGGGGGGGGGGGGGGATCGTGTTCTTTGCATGGGCGCGCCTTCACTGGCATTCTTGTGGTGATGCATTTTTGTGTTAGACATCGAGTCAATGTGTGTAAGGTCGACTGATGTGGTTATGCTCTTCACTTATCGCTGAGTAGGTTATTGATAGTTTAACTTTCAAGGCAGCCTAAACACCTAGAGGGGGGGGGGGTGAATAGGTTCTGCTTCTCTTTCTAAAACTTCTAGGCAGAATTCAATTCACTAACTAATATAATAAACACAGCAATCACAGAAAACAAAACATCACAGATTGCACTATGTTTTATAGTGGTTCCCCAAGGTCTGGGTACATCCACTTTCCCCCTTCACCTATCTAGCAGTATGCTAGATTCAGCCAACCTTCCACTTATCTCAGATCAATAGATCTTACAACTCAGAATCCAACTGGTTCCTACAACTCAGGCACAACTGCCCTACCTCAGCCTTGCCCCAAGGCCTACAACTCAGAGAATATCCTTCTCCTACACTCAGGCAAACAGCCCTACCACTCAGAGTTCAACACTCTTACACTCAGCCTTTATAACCTAGGCTTACAACTCAGATCTGTATAAACAGATCCTACAGAAATATAAAAAAGATTGTTTTAATTGTCTTGCCAAAGTTGAGAGAGAAAGGACAATGACAATTCTTGATCAGCTGATGCAATCAACTGTTTCTTAGCCTTCTTCAAAGCTTCTTGAAAATGTACTTAGTTGAGTTGATTCCAAACAGCTTCTTGAGAATCCACTGGTGGATTCTTTCTTCTTCTTCAAATTCTGACTTGATCTCTCTCTATCCAGAACTTTGAATGATTCTTCTGAATTCTGATTAGAACTCTTCTTAGATCTATCCTTAGATAGTCTTCTTAGATCTCCCGGAGAAGATCTTCTTAGGTGCCTAGCACTTTCTTGAAATGAGTAGAAATGTAATCCTTCTCCACTTTCTGATCCAATGTATTTCAAAAGGTCAGTTCTATATGTTGTTCTTCTTTTCTCCTTCTGAATCTGTCTATTTATAGACATTCTTCATGGTAACCGGCTGATCCGGTTTCTAACCGTTTTCTGACAAGTCTGACAACTTCAGTTAACCGGTGATAACCCACAGCTGTCAAGTCTTCAAACAAGTCCTGTGCCTTAGTCTTGAATCACAAGTTGTTGAAACAGTCTGTCAGAAAGTGTCGAGACAATCTGTCTATTTGTGTCGACATAATTGACTTTGGTGTCGACACAGTCTTCAGTGATGTCGACTAAGTTGCCTTTGAGTCGACACAGCTTCTTCTGCAAATAACTTGATCTTGACTCTTCAGTGTGTCGACACAAGTCCTGTGTGTCGACACAATTGTTGTAGAATCATAACTTTAGTAAGTGTCGACTTAGCCTTCAGGTGTCGACACATTCATTTTTTAACTCTGCTATTATGTGTCGACTTAATCACAATGTGTCGACACATTCTGCTGGTGTCGACTAACTTTAGGTCGACTATTTTCTTCTGTGTCGACACATTCAGATGATGTCGACAATCTTGAGATCGACTATATTCTTCTGTGTCGACACATTCTCCCAATGTTGAGGTCGACGCTTTTCTTCTGTGTCGACACAATTTCCCAGTATTGTGTCGACTCTTTTCTTCTGTGTCGACACAATTTCCAGTGTTATGTCGACTCTTTTTCTGTGTCGACACAAATTCCCAGTGTTGTGTCGACTTACTTCTTCTGTGTCGACACTTTTTCCCAGTGTAGTTGTAGACTAACTGCTATGTGTCGACACTGCTTCCCAGTGTTGTGTCGACTATTTTCTTCTGTGTGTCGACATTGCTTCCTTTGTGTCGACACTTGGACTTAGAATTTTTCTGCATACTTTATCAATTCTCCACCTACACATGTCAACTTAAAACAACATCAAATACACCTTGATGTATATCATTGAGCTAAGTTGGGCTTCTTCAAATCAGGTACACATTTTCCAATGTACCCAACAATCTCCCCCTATTTGGAGAAGTCATAACCCCTATAGCCAATGATATACACCATTTATAAACAGTACTAAATGATGATTAATGACATAGCAGGAATACTTTAAATATAAACAAAACATAACATAGAATAATTCAGAATCAATCATCACAGAATGCACATTATAATATGCCAAACAACATTTTGTTTATAACAGGGTAATGTTTGATTACAAAGTTTTACATTTGATGATTACATCACAACATTACAAAATATTTAAAACAAAATCAGGATTGATCAGGCTCTCTAATCATAATCCCTTTGCCAGACTGAATTGTAGCTGTCACAGGAGCTTCTGATTCTTCAGCTATCTTCTTTCCTTTAAGATCAGCCTTCTTCTGAGCTTCTTCCTTGATCCTTTGCCTTTCAAAATAATGAAAAGGCTTTGGGAAGTATTTGCTTGGCTCCTTAGCATCTGATGGCAGTCTTCCCAGCTTGGCTTTCCTTCTGAATTGTACAATTGCCTCTTGCCTTGCCTCATACTTCTGCCATTCAATTTCATTGTACCACTTCCCTCTCTCATGAACTTTATCCTGTACAGCTTTCCATGCAGTGAGTATGATGTTCCTTGAAGTAGGACTCCACTGCTCATAATCTGGCTTCAGTACAGCCTGCTCTCTGAATTTCTTCTTTGCCAATAGAGCATCCTGCTGTTCTTTCAGAGTAGCCTCAGGCTTATCAACTTTCCAAAGACAATATTAGTAACCTCCTTTGGAGGACTATACATTCCTTGAACTTTCTGATCAATCAAGTCAAAATCTGGAGGGGGGTATATGACTTGGGCAACCTCAGGTTGATTGCCTTCAAGTAGATTAGATTGTATTCCTGACTCAGCTACCATAGCATCATCACACAATGGGGGATATCCCAAAGTGGCTCGTATGCTATTGGTCACCCACTTGGTGTGCTCAGAGCCTGCATGAATTAGCATCCTCTCCCCCTTTATGGCTTCTCTTGATACATGATCTCTAAGATCTTCTTTTTGAAATCGAATTTGGCCATCCAAATAATTCACTCCCTCCTTGAAAAATGGTCTTAACTTTTGAAGCTTTTCAGATATTTCCTTTTGAGAGGTTGTGATGGCAGTCTTAACAGATGCAATAGCAGCCTGAAAATTCTTATCAAATTCTTCCATTTCTTTGGCTCTATCTGCAGGCATACCTGGAACAATCTTCTTCACCTCTTTAATGATCTCATTATGAGATTCAGTTAAATTTTCATTCATTCTGATTTGATTTTCCAGAACATAACTTTGCTTCAAAGCAATATCATCCACCTTTGTAGAGATAGCCTCCTGTTGTTTAGCCAGATAAACTACAGCATTGCCACCCTTGTGGAAGCAATCTGTCATTTCAGTTTTATGCAAGTTTACTTGAAATTGGATGGACTTGATATCCTGAGCTAAGTCAAACTGAACTGACTTGCTATTTTCATCAACATACTTCTCCAGAGCCATCCTTTGGTCATCCAATTTTACTTGAAGATCTACCATAAATTTATTGTAATCAAAGGCTGGAGAAACTTGTGGAGTTGTTGTCTGCAATGCCTGCTTATAGTTCTTGCTTCTTCTCTTAAAGACAACAAGTTTTCTTTTCTTTGCCACCCTGGCTTCTTCAGTTTCTGTTTCAGAGGAAGTATCTACATGAATTCTTTCTTGTGGATGATGAATTGTATCTGTTCCAGGGAGTTGTTGCTCAGCTTCAACATCCACTGGCTCATCCTCAACCTGTGTTTCCACAGCAGCTTCCTGATCAATGTCCATTCCTATGAACTTCTCAATATCTGGTCCACCTCCTTCTTTATCAGCAGCAGTATCAACATCTGGGAATAACTCCTCCATAGTAAATTCCAGTTGAGTGGTCACTTCTGCAGCAGTTAAATCTTGAGATATGTTTAACTGTGCTTCCTCTTGGACTTGCACCTCAATATTTGTAGTGGCAGGAGTAGGTGTGGACACTAGCTCCCCCTGAACCTGTGCAGTAATAAGAATATGAGCAATGTCTTTTATAGTAAAATACATTAGCTCCCCCTATACCTAAGCAGGAGTAGATACCTTTGGAGCAGAAGTGGAAACTGGCTCCCCCTGCATCTGTGCAGGTGTTGATACTTCCTGGACCACAGTTGAGTCAAGCTGTGTCCCTTCTTGTACTTGTTCAGATTCTTGATTTGGTGTAGGGGATTGCACAGGGGTGTCTGGCCTGCTCTCTTCAGGCACATCCTTGGACAGCACCCTATCCCACCTGGAGAATAGTCTCATATCCATTCTTCTCATATGGTTAATCTTACTCCCTTGCAGCTGCTGCATCACATCAGGAATCACTCCAGTGAAGTACAGGCTCATGATCCTAGCCATGTTAGGCTTCTTGATTCCCTCTTTGATCTTGTCAAAGAGCACTCCTGACCAATCAGTAGGAATAGTAAAAACTATCCTGGTCATCAGGCTGAACATATAGGCAGAAATCCTATCATGTCCACCTGTCTTGCAGAGGATTACCTTTCCAACTACTTCAGACAAGAACTTCCCTTGCTGATTCATTCCCTTTCTGTTGAATGCAGCTCCAATCTTCAATCCTGAATCCAGGCCACACCATTGAAGGGCTTCCCTTGTCTTAGATATAGGAACTTCCTCTTCAATTCTCAACCACTTGCAGTTGGAAGATCTTTCTTAAACTTCTTTGATTAATCTTTACCTTCGTCCCTTGAACAGTGGACTTAATCTTGAGGCCAGTAGAATGGACTGATGCAGAGATAAAGAACTCGTGCACCTCCTTCTTCCAGATCTTAGTTGGTTCTGAAATGAGAAATTCTAACCCTGATGCAGAGAGAAGGGTGATAACTCCTTGAACATCAGGCGGCGCCTCTGCAAAGGCCTGGCGCACTAACTCATATCCTTCATTGATGTTATCTTCAATCCTTGGCGCCATCGTTGTGTCGAGAAAGCTTGAGAGAAGAGAGAAAGAAAGACTGTCGACACAGGGTTTGAGTCTCGAAAACCTTGAAAGCGTGTCGACACAAAGAGCTTTTGACCTATTTATAGCTTCTGTTGAAAGAAGTTCAAAAGGCGCCAAAAACAGTCTAAATGTGTCGACACAGACGGAATGTGTCGACACAAGCTTCTATTAACTCGACATTTCTTCAGCCTACTATGTGTCGACACCAATTTGTGGTTATGTCGACACCTTGGATACATAGTAGAAAGACAGAAATTCTGTGTCGACACTAAGGACAAGTGTCGACACATATTCTGTAAGTGTCGACACCATAATTCTGGTTGAGTCGACATTACATTTCTGGTTAAGTCGACAATAAAACTCTTAAGTGTCGACACATATTCTCTGTGTCGACACAATATTTCTGACTTGTCGACATAATTTCTCTGAGTCGACACATTATTACTGAATGTGTCGACACATTCTTACTTAGCCAATTTCTGTAACTTCAATGTGTCCTTTTTAACACTTGATTATGTTGTTACTACTTTTACTTACTTATAAACCATTTCAATAGCATTGTTAATGATTTTGTTTAATACATTAATCAATGGTTAACATACCTAATTCAATTTTGAATTTATTGAATTTGGTTTCATCTAAAGGCTTAGTAAATACATCTGCTATTTGATAATCTGTTTTTACAAATTCCAATGAGATGTCACCTTTTTCTACATGTTCTCTAAGAAAATGATATTTGATTTCTATATGCTTAGTTCTACTATGAGAAACTGGATTATTAGCAATAGAAATAGCACTCTTAGAATCACATAAAAGGGGTGTTCTACTTACCTGAATACCATAATCTTTAAGCTGATGCTGCATCCATAATAGCTGTGCACAGCAGCTTCCAGCAGCAATATACTCTGACTCAGCTGTGGAAATTGCCACACTAGTCTGTTTTTTACTACTCCAAGATATTAGTCTTCCTCCCAGGAATTGACAAGTACCTGTAGTACTCTTTCTATCCTCTCTATATCCTGCAAAATCTGCATCTGAATAGCCTGTTAGTTGAAAATCTCTATTCCTAGGGTACCAAAGACCTAGAGTAGGAGTGCCCTTTAGATATCTCAGAATCCTTTTGACTGCAGTATAATGAGATTCTTTAGGGCAGGCTTGGTACCTAGCACAGACACATGTTGCATACATAATGTCAGGTCTACTAGCAGTGAGATATAGTAGAGACCCAACTATTCCTCTATACAATGATTCATCAACAGGTTTACCTGCCTCATCTTTGCATATTGGCATACTTGTCCCCATAGGAGTTCTCATGGAGGAGGATGACTCCATACCATATTTCTTAATTAATTCCTTGGTGAACTTAGACTGGGATATGGACAATCCATCATCAGTCTGTCTTACTTGGAGTCCCAAGAAGAACTTAAGTTCTCCCATACTGCTCATCTCAAACTTCCCTTGCATAAGTTTGGCAAACTTTTTACAAAGGTTGTTTTCAGTAGATCCAAAGATTATGTCATCAACATAGATCTGGACTAAGATGATCTTTCCTTTGGATTCCCTAAGGAATAGAGTTTTGTCTATCTTTCCTCTTGAGAATTTATTCTCAATGAGGAAGGTAGACAGGGTTTCATACCAAGCCCTTGGAGCTTGTTTTAACCCATACAAAGCTTTCCTAAGCTTATACACAGAATCAGGTTTAAGAGGATCTACAAAACCTGATGGCTGCTCTACATATACTTCTTCTTTAAGATCACCATTCAGAAATGCTGACTTCACATCCATCTGGTATACTTTGAAGTCTTGGTAGGCTGCATAGGCAAGGAACATTCTGATTGCCTCCAGCCTTGCTACTGGAGCAAAGGTTTGATCAAAGTCAATCCCTTCTTCCTGCCTGTATCCTTTTGCAACCAATCTTGCTTTATTCTTTACTATTATTCCACTTTCATCTAGCTTGTTCCTATAGATCCACTTAGTTCCAATTATGTTGTGGCCTCTTGGTTTAGGAACAAGCTCCCAGACTTTGCACCTTCTAAATTGATTCAGCTCCTCTTGCATAGCATCAATCCAGTGCTGGTCTTGGATAGCTTCTTCAAACTTCTTAGGTTCCATTTGGGACAAGAAACTAGAATGCAAAACTGTGCTTTGATTTCTGCTTCTAGTTTGCACTCCTTGTCTTGGATCACCAATTATCTGATCAGTAGGATGATCTCTTAGATATCTTATAGCTGGAGGTAGATTCCCTTCAGGTTGTGCATCTCCAGCTTCTTCATTCTGCTGTTCCTCTTGGTTTTCATCAGCTTCCATTATCTCTTGTACTCCCCCTGGACAGCAGCCTTCATTTTCCAATGCTCCCTCTTCCTTTGAAGCTTCAGCAATGGAGAGCTTGTCCATCTTCTTGCTTATACCTGTTGAGTCATTTGATCTACAAGACAACTCACAATTGATTAATCTTGTTTCATCAAATACAACATGCACAGATTCTTCAACAACTTGAGTAGTTAAGTTGAAGACTCTATAGGCCTTACTATTTGTGCTGTACCCAACAAATATCCCATCCTGGGATTTGGCAGCAAACTTAGTCAAATATGACTTGCCATTGTTAAGTATATAGCATTTGCAACCAAAGATCCTAAAATAGGATAGGTTTGGTTTTCTGCCTTTCACAATCTCATAGGGAGTCTTTCTGTGGCCTTTGGTGATAGAAGCCCTATTGATGACATGACAAGCAGTGTTAACTGCCTCAGCCCAAAAATATTCTGGGAGAGAGGTGTCACTCAATAGAGTTCTACCAGCTTCAATTAATGTTCTATTCTTTCTTTCAGCAATACCATTTTGCTGAGGTGTTCTAGGTGAGGAGAACTTCTTGGAAAATCCCAAAGTCTATACACAAGTTTGTTATGCTTTCAGATTGAAACTCAGTACCATGGTCACTTCTAATTTTGACCACTGTACTATTCAGTTCATTCTGAATTTGCTTTACAAAATTAAATAATACACTTGGGGTTTCAGATTTTTGTCTCAGAAAGAACACCCATGTAAATCTAGAATAGTGATCTACAACCACTAGAGTGTAGACCTTCCTACCTAGACTGTGAACTGGCATAGGACCAAAAAGATCCATATGCAAGAGGTATAAGCACCTCACAGAATCCTTGTTTTCAAGGCTTTGAAATGAGGTTTTTGTCTGCTTGCCCTTTTGACAAGCTGAGCATACCCCTTCCTTTATACACTTAACTTGAGGCCCATTCCTCACTAGTTCTTTACTAAAGAGTTGGCCAATTGTCTTGTAGTTTAGATGAGCCAATCTCTTGTGCCACTTAACACAATGAGAAGCATTGTCATCAGCTACAAGACAAATGGGGGATGCCTTATTCTCACATTCAAAATTAAGGCAATACACATTTCTCTTCATATACCCAGTCAATATGATCTCTTGATCACTTGACCTTTTGATATGACATCCATCCTTACCAAATGAAATGTCATATCCTAGATCACTCAGCTGGCTTATGCTTATTAGATTATGTTTCAAACCTTTTACATAGGCCACTTGGGTGATAGTAATTAGGTTTGAAGAGATGTTACCAAATCCTTTGATGACTCCTTTTTCAGATCCACCAAAGATCACTTTATGTCCATCTTTGACAGATGAATACTCCTTCAGCAGCCCCTTTGTTCCAGTCATGTGCCTGGAACAACCACTATCCAAGTACCATATAGGGGCATGGTAACTTGGATTCACCTGCAATACAGAATTACTTACCCTTAGAACCCAAGTAAGTCTTGGGTCCTTGGTTCAGGTTAGCCTTAATAAAGTTATCATAACCTCTTCTAACAGGTAGACTCTTATTCTTTATAACACTTGTGTTATACCAGCAGTCCAATGCAAAATGACCCCTCTTGCCACAGCACCAACATTCAAACTTATTGTATCTAGATCTAGATACATCCTTGTCAGAAGCATTTCTGTTCATTGCTGGTGCTGTTTCAACTTCACCTACTGATTTCTTAAAACCATAGGGTTTATGACCATAGGTAGGCCTGCTTGCCTTAACACCCTTGTTCTTCAGAACATTTGTCTTAATATGATCCTGAATGTCTTCATGATCATATATGTTAGAAGGCACTTTCTCCTTACCAAACCTTATGGGGACTGAAAGGTTTAGTGGCTGAATAGGGGCTTTGCCTTTCCTCTTGAATCTGCCAGCCCTGGAGTTACCCTTAAATCCTAATCCAGCCTTACCCTTCTGAGTGACAAATTCATCTATCAAGGGTAAGACAGATTTTGGCTTAGAGTAACTAGCCACTAAATCCCTTTCAATTCTAAGTCTGTCCTCCAGACTCTTTACTTGATCATTAGTATAATTAATTGTGCCCATCTGAATAATAGTTATATTCTTCAGCTTGGCAATTTCAGCTAACTTTTGATCAATGACTTTTTCTAACTCAGTTGTTGCAACCCTTAGATCAGCAATTTCCTGAGCCTGTGATTTAACCAGGTTCTTGCTTTTCTTAAGGGCCTGCAACAGGTCCCCATACTTGTCTATCAATTGATAGACATCTCCTTCAGATCCAGATACATCTTCATCACTTGATGCAGATGTAGCTGATTCTTCACTTGTATTACAAACAGATGTACAAGGACAGTTTACCTCATTAGAACCAGACTGATTCTGGCATAGGTCCTCTTCTGATCTTGTCATCAAACCCATGCATTGATGTTCATTGATGGAGTCTAGCAACTGCATAAACTCCTCTTCCTCAGATGCAGCATATAATCCAATATATGCTTCAGCTTCAGATCCTGATTCTGAAGTTGACTGGTCTGACAGACTTTTATCTTTCTTTGCTATAAAGGATTTCTCCTTCTTGCCTTTCTGATAAGTCTTCTTCTTTTCTGAAGATTCCTTCCTTTTGTCAGGACAATCAGCCACTACATGTCCAGGCCTATTGCAACAATAACAGACAATCTTTGAAGTAGTGGCTTTGCTGGGCTTTGACCTGCTTTTCTCTTTCCTTGATGACCTTCTCTTCTGATAATAGTCATCTACTTGCTGTGATGAGGAAGGCCTAGACTTCCATTGCTTCTTTTTCAAGAACCTTTGAAATTGCCTAGTGAATGCAGCAAAGTCTGCATCTGAATCACAGCTGACTGAACCCTTATCTGAATTTTCAGAACTACCTTCTTCAACTTCCTTAGGAGGAGATGGTGATTTCCTCCTATTCTTTCTAATGGCTTCAGCATTAAATGCCACAGTCTTTTCTCTATGCTCTCCTCTTGAGTTTCTTTCCTCCTCCTTCCTTACCATAAGTTGCATTTCATAGGATAGCAACTTTCCAAACAGAGTTGGAGGAGATATCTCTGCCAATTTTGCCACTTCTCTTATGGCACAGATCTTTGTATCCCAATCCTTTGATAAGGATCTTAAGAATTTGTCATTCAGTTCATAGGTACTGAAGACTCTTCCATAGGAAATTAGCTCATTCACAATTCTATAGAATTTCTTATAGCACTCAGTTATGCTATCAGATTTTCCTTGTCTAAAACTTTCATACTCCTGATTTAGCATAGATTTTCTGTCCAGCCTTACTTCTTCTGATCCCTCCATGTAGACAATCAATGTGTCCTCACATCTCCTTGGAGGTCTTGCAGTGAATCAGATTCTGAAATGTTGAATCATCTATGGCACTGACAATGATGTTCTGTGCCCTTTTGTCCATAGTTGCCAAGATGATTTCATCCTTGGTCATTTCAGAATAAGTCTTTGGTGTTTGGATATTTGCATCAAGAACAGATATCTTCATTGGTATGAAGGGGCCTTCCTGTACTGTGATGTAAATCCTTGGGTCAGATGCTTCCATAAACAATCTGACTCTTTCTTTCCAGATCCCAAAGATTTCCTTCTTGCATATGGGTAATTTCATTGACCCTAGCTCCTTATGATTCTCTCCAGAACCCATCTTCTTGATTCTTGAATCTGCCTATCAGATCTACCTCAGACTGTTAAGTCCTTTTTGAGCAACCTCCCTCTGATACCACTTGATAGTTTAACTTTCAAGGCAGCCTAAACACCTAGAGGGGGGGGGGGTGAATAGGTTCTGCTTCTCTTTCTAAAACTTCTAGGCAGAATTCAATTCACTAACTAATATAATAAACACAGCAATCACAGAAAACAAAACATCACAGATTGCACTATGTTTTATAGTGGTTCCCCAAGGTCTGGGTACATCCACTTTCCCCCTTCACCTATCTAGCAGTATGCTAGATTCGGCCAACCTTCCACTTATCTCAGATCAATAGATCTTACAACTCAGAATCCAACTGGTTCCTACAACTCAGGCACAACTGCCCTACCTCAGCCTTGCCCCAAGGCCTACAACTCAGAGAATATCCTTCTCCTACACTCAGGCAAACAGCCCTACCACTCAGAGTTCAACACTCTTACACTCAGCCTTTATAACCTAGGCTTACAACTCAGATCTGTATAAACAGATCCTACAGAAATATAGAAAAGATTGTTTTAATTGTCTTGCCAAAGTTGAGAGAGAAAGGACAATGACAATTCTTGATCAGCTGATGCAATCAACTGTTTCTTAGCCTTCTTCAAAGCTTCTTGAAAATGTACTTAGCTGAGTTGATTCCAAACAGCTTCTTGAGAATCCACTGGTGGATTCTTTCTTCTTCTTCAAATTCTGACTTGATCTCTCTCTCTCTATCCAGAACTTTGAATGATTCTTCTGAATTCTGATTAGAACTCTTCTTAGATCTATCCTTAGATAGTCTTCTTAGATCTCCCGGAGAAGATCTTCTTAGGTGCCTAGCACTTTCTTGAAATGAGTAGAAATGTAATCCTTCTCCACTTTCTGATCCAATGTATTTCAAAAGGTCAGTTCTATATGTTGTTCTTCTTTTCTCCTTCTGAATCTGTCTATTTATAGACATTCTTCATGGTAACCGGCTGATCCGGTTTCTAACCGTTTTCTGACAAGTCTGACAACTTCAGTTAACCGGTGATAACCCACAGCTATCAAGTCTTCAAACAAGTCCTGTGCCTTAGTCTTGAATCACAAGTTGTTGAAACAGTCTGTCAGAAAGTGTCGAGACAATCTGTCTATTTGTGTCGACATAATTGACTTTGGTGTCGACACAGTCTTCAGTGATGTCGACTAAGTTGCCTTTGAGTCGACACAGCTTCTTCTGCAAATAACTTGATCTTGACTCTTCAGTGTGTCGACACAAGTCCTGTGTGTCGACACAATTGTTGTAGAATCATAACTTTAGTAAGTGTCGACTTAGCCTTCAGGTGTCGACACATTCATTTTTTAACTCTGCTATTATGTGTCGACTTAATCACAATGTGTCGACACATTCTGCTGGTGTCGACTAACTTGAGGTCGACTATTTTCTTCTGTGTCGACACATTCAGATGATGTCGACAATCTTGAGATCGACTATATTCTTCTGTGTCGACACATTCTCCCAATGTTTGAGGTCGACGCTTTTCTTCTGTGTCGACACAATTTCCCAGTATTGTGTCGACTCTTTTCTTCTGTGTCGACAGAATTTCCCAGTGTTGTGTCGACTCTTTTTCTGTGTCGACACAAATTCCCAGTGTTGTGTCGACTTACTTCTTCTGTGTCGACACTTTTTCCCAGTGTAGTTGTAGACTAACTGCTATGTGTCGACACTGCTTCCCAGTGTTGTGTCGACTATTTTCTTCTGTGTGTCGACACTGCTTCCTTTGTGTCGACACTTGGACTTAGAATTTTTCTGCATACTTTATCAATTCTCCACCTGCACATGTCAACTTAAAACAACATCAAATACACCTTGATGTATATCATTGAGCTAAGTTGGGCTTCTTCAAATCAGGTACACATTTTCCAATGTACCCAACAGTTATTATTTGGAGAAAGCGGTTCAGAATATGTGTTCAACTAAAAATAAAGATACCACACATTAAAGAGTGGGTGCATAATCCTCCAATGGCCTGGATGACTTTGTGCGATACGTCGTTGAGGTCTGGATTCCATATACCACAGTGTGAGGAGGTGTAATACCCCAAATCTCAAGTATGAGGGCAAGCTGGGCAACACGGCCTAGGACACAGGCGTGTCCCAAACCGTGTCCTACTCTGTGTGTCTCGAGTGAGGCACGCAGCCTGGGACACAAGCGTGTCCAAGGCTGTGTCCCGCTCTGTGTACTCGAGTGGACACGCATCCTATTGAGTGCTCGACGAAATGCACTCAACAAGTTTTGAGAGGGAACACAGCCTGATACACAGGCGTGTCCTAGGCCGTGTCCTCCTATGGGTCGACAAACTCCATCGACGAAATGCACTCGATGCTTCTCGAGAGGCACTTGAGTTGGGCACACGGCCTATGACACGAGCGTGTCCGAGGCCGTGTCCTTCTCTGGATTTTTGGCCAGGGATGTGAGGCCTGGTGAACACGGGCTAGATACGGGCGTGTCTGAAGTCGTGTAAGGGCATACGACCTGTGACGCAGGCGTGTCACATGACCATATCCTGTTAGGGTTGAGTCGGTTCGTGTGCTGCTTACAGTACACGGCCTGTAACACGGACGTGCCACAAGCCGTGTCAGCCCAAAAATAGAATTTTTAGGGTTATCTGTAGCCATTCATTTCCTTCATATGGGATCCAATGGCCCAGGCTCCTCCCTGCTGGGTTAAGTCCAAGAGGATCCGGCCGCCGACGGAGCTTCAGAGTTCCGAATCGAGATCTGAGGCCAGATTTGTGGAGGCAAGACCGATGCAGTGCTTTCCAACTAGCTAGATTTCCATGGCTCCAAAGAGATCATCAAGGGTAACGATCTTCCTTCTTGGACATGTGAAGTCCTTATTTGGCATGTGTATGGATTTCCCCCACCAAAGGGTGGAGTGTTGTGGGATTTCCATTTTGTTGATCCTTGATATCCCCAATCAGTCTTGCATATAGATCCGGAAATGTGTAGTACAGAATATGCATGCTGTGTGAAGCTCATCTAGATAGGTTGGTCTGGATTGGTGGTGTTTCATTTGCACACTGGAGAAGACTCCACGTATAAACGTGTAGTTTGTGGAGTCGATGGGTTGTACCTGTGAAGGAAAGTAACATGAAGTACTGGAGTGGAATTCCAGGAAAATACTCGCATGATGCTTGTGTTGTATGCTATGAAATACCAGATTTCTAGCATTGTAGGGTGCTACAGGGTTTGGGTTGAGGTTGGGTGTAGAAAGAGAGTTATGCTGAACCCGCCAAGCGATCGTGAGGGATGCTACCATTACTTCCCCTTTTTGGATTGTGAAGCCAGTCCTTGGAGGATAATGTGGCTATTATAAGCTGTGTGCTCTTTAAAAAGGCTTCGTGTCGGACATGAAAGGTGAAATCGACCCGCGCCTGTATATTGGCCATGAGTACTTCGTTATTCAGTGATGACATGACGACTTGAGCAACGGGGGGTGGCTGATCCGTACCTACATTATGTTAGCTGTACAGGAGAGCGTCAAGGCATTGAGCTTTCGTTAGTGGCATAATGAGAGTCTTAGGTCTGCGCGCTAGTAAGACTAAATGCTCAATACCATTGGGTTTCAGAGCTTGAACGGTGGTGGGACCCTGGAATTCCGGTACACCAAGAATGTGCTCTGAGTGCACGGAGCGTCGGGCCACGTGGCCGGTGTTTGTGATGTATTGCTTGTGCGTGAGGGAACAATGCATGATATATCTGCTTGTGAATTGTTATGCTTGCAGGGAAGGAATACCACTGCCCCGGGAAATGGATTGGGTTGTTATAAATTGGTCAGCTGAATGCTGATCGTTGTCTTGTATGCCACCGCTTGGTGGGCTATCCTTGTGCAGGTGCTAGAGAGCCGAGTGGGAAATGAGGGATGAAGCCCCTACTGCTGCTAGCTCTAGAAGGCTAAGCAAAGAATTTTGTGTTATGTTCACGTGTGGCTGGCCTGCGCGTCGATGTCTGGAATCAACACTTGTAAAGCGTAACTATAAGGCCTTAAGGCCAAACTTTAATGTATTTGTGGTACATTCCTTTGAGAGTTCATATATAAATGTGGTTGTTTATATATGGTTGACATTCATGGCTTGAGTTCAGTTTTAACGTTAAAATCTTCCGTTAGTATTCTCTATGTTAGGATGCGTATCTATCTTAGTATTAACCTGTGACCTCGCCGCCTGTTTGTGGCATATAGTGTGGGGCCCCGACCGGACCTTCTATTATATGTTATGCAACAGATGTGATTGTTACATTTTGGTATCAAAATCTCTCGGTATTCGTCTTTCAAATTCGTGGTCGAATTCTTTTGTGGGGTGGCGAGCACGTGTAAGTGTGAACCGCTTTAACACTAATGAACTCTTGAATGTCCACTAAGGAATGCAAATACACTTGTTTGAGGAACCTGAGTGTTCCTATATTGTTGTTATTGGTTGTGCGAGGGTGCTAATGTGTGTCTTGTTCACTTATATGTGACTCTAGTGGTGCTGGGCAGTCTGAGCCCCAGCATTCTGATGAGAGTGCAGCACCAGCTGAGGTGCTTACACCTCCTACTTCCGAGGAAACAGTCCGCTTAGTTGCTGAGGCGCTATTTGTCATGATTCATGCACAACTTACCGGGCAGGCGCAACCAGCATAGGTGCTATAACGGGTTTAGCTAAGGCCCGAACCGGTTGAGGCTGTTGATCTTCGAGCAGTTGAATGGCAGTTGAAGCAGTTTATGAGCTTCAATCCACCTAGGTTTACGGGTGTGGGAACCCCAACACAGGCAGAGGATTGATTATCGCGCATCAAGTGAATATTGACGGTGATCAGGACGGAGGAAGATCAGAAGGTCATCTTGGCCACCTTCTTGTTGGAAGGAGAGGATCAGTTATGGTGGGACGAGGTATAGTTACACCATTTAACGGGCAGACAGTTAACACAAGTTTCGATTGAGGAGTTCTCTCGACTATTTTTGGCAAAGCACTTAATAGCGGCATAACGCATCGCAATGGAGAATGAGTTCCTGTGGTTAACGCAAGGAGAAAGTAGTGTTGATATGTACTTGCATGAGTTTACAAGGTTGGGATGTTATGCGGGGGTCTATCTTTGCTTATGAACAACAAAAAACCAATAGGTTCTACGAAGCATTGCGGGATGAGTTGCGATTCCTGCTCTCGAGTTCGGTGAACCAAGGGTTTTAGGCATTGGTCGACACTGCTTGTGCGCTAGAGAAGGACATGAAACGGGTGCAAGGCAAGAGGGACTTGGTTGTGACAAAGCTAGAGTTCAAAGCGCCCCATCCTGGAAAATTGAAGTACCAAACGAGATGGGGCAAGAGATCCAAATCGTCTGGTTAGACTTCTTCTTCAGTTGCATCGGGAGCAACTGCGGGGCAAGAGTCTCGTACCTGCTTTACATGTGTAAGAGTGGGGCATATAGCCCGTCACTGCCGAGTTGGTCCGCCAAAGGTGGAAAATAAGACGGGAGCGTCTTATGCTGAGAAGGGAAAGGTAGTGGTCGAGTCCTCTGCATCCCAAGCGCAGCCCAGAGTATATAACCTTGGCCAGTAGGAGGACATAAAGCAAAGTGATGTCGTCACAGGTACAATTTAAGCTCTTGATTGTTTTTTATATTGCATACTCTGTGTGTAGCTTGTATTTGACGTGTTTGCCACATGCTTTGTCCTGATTCAGAACAATCTTGCGAGAGCACTCTTTGATACGGGTGCTTCACATTCATTTATGTCTAAGGACTTCGTAGCTCGAATTGGAGTACCTAGTCATGTGACGACAGATAGTGTTAAGGTGTTATTACCGAATGAATGTGTGATGCTTGCGGAGAGGGCTTGCGATGTGGAATTTCAAATAGGAAGCCGGGATTTCTGCTTGAACGCATATGTGCTACTGATATCGGAGTTTGATGTGATCTTTGGTATGGACTGGCTCTCGGAGCAGTATGCCTTTATTGATTGCAATTCAAAGGAGATCATACTGGGCCGAAATAATGAGCTTGAGACTAAGTTTGCTGGTATGCAAGGAGTGAGCGGGATCTTGGTGTCTGCTCTCCAAATCGTCAATGCTATTTAGAAGGGCGTGAATTTATTCTTCATGATATTGAGCCAAAGGCTAGTGTGAGTGATGTTCTGATTATATCAGAGTTCGCTGATGTGTTTCCTAAAGATCTTCCTAGGTTACCGTCCTAGCGGGAGATCGACTTTACTATTGACTTGGTACCAGGTGCGAAACCTGTGGCCCGCTCGCCATATCGCGTAGCGCCAAAGGAAATGGCTGAATTGAAAGTTCAATTGCAAGAGTTGTTGGAACAGGGATACATACGCCCAAGTATGTCACCTTGGAGCGCGCCTGTTCTGTTTGTGAAAAAGAAAGACAGTAGTATGAGGTTTTGTATTGATTATTGCGAACTGAATAAGATGATAGAGAAAAATAAGTATCTGATTCCCCAGATAGATGACTTGTTTGATCAGCTAGTGGGTTCAACCGTCTATTTGACATTGGATTTAAAATCTGGATATGACCAATTGAGGATTCAGGAAGGTAACATTCCCAAGACAACGTTTGGAACACGCTACGGTCATTATGAGTTCACTGTAATGCCGTTTGGGCTATGTAATGCTCCATCAGTGTTCATGGATCTAATACACCGAACGTTCTAAGAGTACTTGGATTTGTTTGTGATCGTATTCATTGATGATATCTTGGTGTACTCTCAGTCGGAAGCGGATCATGCGAATCATTTGCGGTTGGTATTACATACCTTGCAGAGGAATAAGCTCTATTCCAAGTTCTCAAAGTGTGAGTTTTGGCTTTTTTGGCCACGTGGTAAGTGGAGAGGGTATAACAATGGATCTGTCAAAGATAAGAGCCATACAGGAGTGGCTGGTGTTGTCCTCGGTGGCTGAAGTCAGAAGTTTCCTTGGATTGGCAGGTTACTATAGACGTTTTGTAGAAAACTTCTCACGGCTCGTTTTGCCTCTTACCAACTTAACGAGGAAGGATCAAAAGTTCGTTTGGACGCCAGAGTGCATGCGAGCTTTTGATGAGCTGAAGAGTCGTTTGACCACGACGCCTGTGTTAACATCGCCATGTGGTACAGACGGCTATAAGATCTATAATGATGCATCAGGAAGCGGCATAGGCTGCGTTCTTCTGCAGTTTGGAATGGTAATTGCTTATGGCTCACGCCAGTTAAAAGTGCATGAATGGAATTATCCTGTGCACGACTTGGAGTTGGAGGCGATGATCTTTGCGCTTAAATTGTGGCGGCATTATCTATATGACGTCAAAGTGGATATCTGTTGGGTATTACATCCACAATAACCCAGATTTGCATGAAGTCACCCTTGAACTAAGATGAATTAAGTTGTATTTGATCTCTATATTTAGTTGTGTGTTTGCAGACTATCATTGCAAAGTGTAGACCAATGTCAGTCTACAATTGGTCATGAACACATGACCATACAGTGTAATCCCTCACTGTGTGTTCCAAGGTGTTGACTCATGTGTAGCCTCTCTATTGGGATACACTTCACATTCAAGCACTTGGAACATTGGATGAAGATTGGTTTCATGAAGAAGAAAAATGTCCTAACTTCAAAAGTTTTTCTAAGTCCACTTCTAGAGAAGTCTAGTATAGTTCTCGAGTAGTGGAGTTAGCATAACTCGAGTATTTAGCTTAGTACTCGAGTACAAGTCTTAGTTCTCGAGTAACATCATTAAAGTTCTCGAGAAGCTTAGACTAGTTCTCGAGAAGCCTCGACTAGTTCTCGGGTAGACTCAGCATATACTTCTCGAGTAGCCAAAGCTAGCCTTGAAAATTTATCTAAGTCCATTTCTCAAGAAACTGGGTTATATTTCTCGAGTACTTAGCCTCTACTTCTCGAGAAGTTATCTTAGTACTCGAGTACACGTTCTAGTTCTCGAGTAATGTTATCTTAGTTCTCGAGAAGCTTAGTTTATTTCTCGAGTAGACTTAGCTCATATTTTTCGAGTACTTACATAAGTCCTGAACGTATAGTTCTCGAGTAATCTTCCTGTTCTCGAGTACTTATATGTCCTTCTCGAGAACTGAAGTCCAGTTTTTCAGAAAATTCTCTTAAGTTCAGAATCATCGGGATTTTCAAATGACATAACGTGATTGGTCCACGTATCGTCATTAATGACAATTCTAACCGTTAGGGGAGACCTTATATAAGGTATTGTCATTAAGACTAACCCTAAGCGGAAAACATACTATTCTAAGATTTCTGGATCGGCCGTCTCTCTCAAAAAGATTTACAGAAGCCACCGCCGCTCATCTTGAAAATCGCCAAGGCCAATTTCGATCCATAATGACTTGCTGTTCAAGGGATTCATAAATTTTCATCTTCTCCTTGATCGAGTAAGTCCAAGTTTCTCAGAACCGATCCACCGAGAGTCTTCTTCAACAATTTCTGATAAAGCCACAAAGTTCAAGAAAAAAGACCTAGGGACAAATTTTCAGATCTAAGAAGAAATTACTGTTTGTATTTTCAGATTTCTCTTTAATCTTGTAGGAGATTATTCTCCGAGTGTAGGAGCTTTGTTCTCCGAGTTGTAGGAAGTATTCATCTTCTGAGTGAAGATCCATTTGGATCAAGATTGTTGGAACTTGGTTCCGAGACGTAGGATTGGTTTTCAATCCGAGATAGTGGAGTAGCCGAGTCTAGTAATTTACTAGATCGGTGAGGGAAAGTAGATGTACCCAAGGTTGGGGAACCACTATAAATCTTCTTGTCGTCTGTGATTGCTTGATTGTTTTTGTGCAAGTTCGTTAAATTTTTTATTCCGTAAATTGACGTATAATTCACCTATTCACCCCCCTCTAGGTGATTTAGGTAGACAACTTAACACTTTCAATTAGTATAAGAGGAAGGTTGGTCATTAAAAGGTTAACACCTTGATCAATTTCCTCTTTTAGTTGTCTCTTGAGAACCTTTCAAGCAATGGACAAGGCTAAAGATTTTGCCAAGCTTCTCCTGTGCACAAAGAACAACTTTCTCATGTGGAAAGAGAGAATTAAGTTTTTCATGGAAGTTGTGGATCCCAGGATCTTCATGATTGTTGAAGAAGGTCCTTACGTTCCCATGACCATCTCTGCTTTAGATCCAATAAAGAAAGTCCCAAAGAAGTTGATGGATCTAGATAAAGACGAGATTGCACTTGTCTCTCTGGATAAAAAAGCTAAAAATATAATAGCAAGTGCAGTCGATGACTCTATGCTGCAGAACCTGATTCACTGCCAATCTGCTAAGGAGATGTGACAGTCTCTCGTCACTCTGATGGAAGGCACAGAAGAAGTGAGGGATGATAAAAGATCCCTATTGAATCATAAGTATGAAGCCTTCCGGCAAGGACCAAAGGATACCATTGCAGATACTTTTGAGAACTTTTTCAAGATTGTTAACGGCCTCAGAGTATATGGCCGAGTCTTCACCAATGGAGAAATGAATGACAAGTTCCTAAGATCCTTAACCAAGGAATGAGACAACAAGGTCTGTGCCATCAGGGAATTTGGAAAGCTAGCTGAGATAGACCCTCAGATTCTCTTCGGGAAGCTGATGTCCTATGAGATTCAACTCAACACATGGAAAGCTGAAAAAGAGAAGAGCAGGTCTGCATCCAAAGAGAAGTCTGTTGCTCTAAAGGCAGACACCTCTAGGAAGTCAAAGGCTACCTCTCCAACCCCAACACAAGAAGTTAGTGAAGAAGAAAACTCGGAGCCAAGTACCTCAGGATCAGAGCTATCTGAAGGAGAGTTCTCCTTACTCTTACGGCAGTTCAAGAAATTCTTGAACAAGAAGAAGCAATGGAAAGGCAATGATGCCTCTTACAGAAGATCATGACTTGACAGTGATCGACACAAAAAGGGCTCAAACAGCCACGATAGGTATGGTTCTAAACAGAACAAACATATTTCGACTGACATAGTTTGCTACTATTGTAACAAGCCAGGTCACGTCATAGCTGACTGTGCCCACAAGAAGAAGGAGGGTGGCAGGAGAGAAGAAAAGAATTCCTCGTATAATAAGAAGAGGACAGAGAAGATCCTGATAGACAAGAAGGGCAAGACTCTTAGTGACTCCGACTCATCTGAGTCAAGTGAAGAAGAGGAAGCCTACTTTGGGCTTATGACTCAATCAGATGATGAACAAGAGCCCCAGTTCACCGGTGAGGTAAAATCTCACACCCATCTTTCAGAATCTGAAGTTTCTGAGCATGATCGTGAGGACAGCTCCTCTGACGATGAGTCTGAACTCATGGACCAGTATAAAGAGTTGATCATGGCTTACGACAAATGTCGACAAGTCGTGAAAACTCAAGGTAAACCGATCAAGTCTTTAAAAGCTAAATGAGAGCAGCTTGAGAGAGGAAGTCGCTAAGGCTGACTCACTTCAAGAGAACTTCAATATGACCATTGAAGAATATAATCAAGCTCTAGAGCTCCTCGACCTGAAATAGAAAATCATCAAAGAGTTAGAAGAACAACTCGATGCTGAAAAGAAACTTGTTGAAAGTTTCTCAAAGCCTAAGAATATTCTTCCTCTCCTTGCTGAATTCTCAGCTAAGGCCAAGGGTGCTGGACTAGACCATGATGACCCTCCTAGTAAATCTTCTAGGAGGAATAAGGCTCAATGAAAGAATAAGTCTGGCAAGAAGGCCTCGACCAAAGAAAAATGGAAGGCTCCTCTAGATTAGACTACTTTTAAGAAAGTCATCTTTCCAATGAATAAGTTTGATCTGGACTCATCCTATGGCCACTTGACCAGGCCTACTTATGAAAAGCCAAAGTCTCGTTACCAAGGATGGACTCGTCCTAGAAACTTTGGTGAGAGTGTCTTTAAGGTACCTTATGAAGAAGTCATTCTTTAGGGCTATGGTCCTTATAATCATGGTCACAACTTCAAGAGAGCACCAAAGGAAAAACCCATTGTAGAAAAGCCTGCAAAGGAGAAGAGATCATGTGATTGCCATCATCATGAAGCCTCCTCTTCCAAGAATGCAACCTGCTAGACCACCATCTCAGAAGGTCAAGCAGGAGTACCTAAGGTAAAGATACAACATGTTTGACTATTGGTGTTGTGGCAAAATTGGTCATTTTGCCATCGATTGTTGGTTTAATCCAAGGAAGGTTGCTACTCCTCAGGTTGGCAACATGAGAATGACCACTCATAATGCTAATCCTCGTAGGGGGAGTGTTCTAACTCGAGACCAAGGACCCAAACGTGTTTGGGTTCCTAAGGCAAACTGATTATGATTGCAAGTATGTCCAAAGGCCACCAAAATGCCAATCTGGTATTTGGACAGTGGATGCTCTCGACACATGATCGGAACAAGAAGCCTACGTCAAAA
The DNA here is from genome assembly GCA_039513925.1 of Platanthera zijinensis. Classification (NCBI taxonomy): domain Eukaryota; kingdom Viridiplantae; phylum Streptophyta; class Magnoliopsida; order Asparagales; family Orchidaceae; genus Platanthera; species Platanthera zijinensis. Next base: position 22,248,035 of record CM077084.1, on the reverse strand, counting down.
TTATTCTCCAGTGTTGAACGGACCAAAGGTCATATTTGGAGGTTCAGACCGAGGGATAACCAAAGGCTACGATATGATCACTAACGGTAGTGTATCCTTTTCGGATGTAGCTTATGTTGAGGGATTGGAACACAATCTTATAAGCATAAGCCAACTATGGGACAAAGGATACATAGTTGAATTCCATACTGATAAGTGCTTGATAAAGTCTATTAATAATATGGAAATGATTCTATATGGCACTCGAAGCAGGAATATATTTTGTTTAAATTTCATTTGTATAGACTCTTCTACATCAGTGTACCTTTTAGTAAAAGATAGTGCGTCTCTTGGTGACCAATAACACAAGAGGTTAGCATATATTAATTTTAAAACTATTAATAAATTATTCTCCCTAAACTTAGTATGTGATGCCCCGAATGTCAAGTACATCAAAGATAGACCTTGTCATGCATGTGTAAAAGGCAAGCAAACAAGGGCTACCTTTAATAGCATTATTGACAAAGATTCAAGTAGATGTCTCTATCTACTTCATATGGATTTGTTCGGTCCATTGCAAATTAGAAGCTTGGGAGGTAAGGAATATACATTGGTTATTGTTGATGACTACTCGCGCTTTGCGTGGGTGTTCTTTCTGAAATACAAGTCAGATACCTTTGATGTCTTTACAAATTTTGTTAGGCAGATCTAGAATGAATACAACTGCTCCGTAGTAAAGGTCAGAAGTAATAATGGAACTGAATTCAATTCTGGGGCCATGACAGAATTCTGTGAAAGCCTAGGTATCTTTCATGAGTTTTCCTCTCCTCGCACTTCACAGCAAAATGGAGTAGCTGAGAGAAGGAACAGAACACTCATAAAGGCCTGCATGACTATGTTGAGTGATGCTTCACTACCAGAGTACTTCTGGGCTGAAGCTGTTAATACTGCATGTCATGTGCAAAATCGGGCACTCATAAATAAGAATCATGATAAGACACCTTACAAAATTCAAAAGGGCAGGAAACCAACGGTTTCATATTTTAGAATTTTTGGTTGTAAATGCTCGTGCTTAACAATGGTAAGTATCATACTACCAAGTTTAGTAAGAAAAGTTTTGAAAGTATTTTTGTAGGTTATAGTAGCCATAGTAAGGCATACAGGATTTTCAATAGAAAAACTCTGGTTATAGAGAAATCCATACATGTTGTATTTGATGAGACGAGCTTGCAGCAAAGCAAATCGTCTAGTATGCTTGTTGTAGATGCAGGTACAAAGCTGAAATAAATCAGCTTGGATGAACCGACTGAAGGTGAAAGAGAAAAGTTCATCAAGATCACTACTCCAACCCCCATTGGAGAGGTAGACGATCAAGATGAAGAAACCATCCAAGTTGATGAAGTCACTCCAGTGGCTGAAGAAGTTCCAGATGCTAGGAATCTAGAGCTCAGACATCTAAAGGATCATCCATTGGACCAAATCATAGGAGATCCCCAGGATGGTGTCAGTACTCATCGAGGTATAATTAACGAGAATTTATATTTAAGTTTCCTCTCACAGGTTGAACCAAAGAAGTTTGAGGAAGCAAACTCAGACGCATCATGGATCTTGTCCATGGAAGAAGAACTGAACCAGTTTAAGCATTGCAAAGTTTGGAAGCTAGTTCCAAGACCCAAATGTAAGAATGTCATCGGGACAAAGTCGGTCTACAGGAACAAGTTGGACGAGGATGGGACAATCATAAAGAACAAGGCCATACTCGTCGCCAAAGGATATAGTCAAGAAGAAGGAATTGACTTCGACAAAACATATGCTCTAGTGGCAAGGCTGGAGGCCATCAGACTGTTTCTGGCTTATGATGCACTGAAGGGCTTCACTGTCTATCAAATGGACGTGAATTCAGCCTTCCTTAATGGTGACATAAAGGAAAAAGTGTATATGGAACAGCTCCCAGGTTTCGTTGATTCTAACTTTCCTGATTACGTTTACTTATTATCGAAAGCGCTGTACGGTTTGAAACAAGCTCCTCGAGCTTGGTACGAAACGATATCTAGCTTTCTCCTCGAGAACAAGTTCACAAGGGAAAAGATAGATAAGACATTATTTCTTAGGGAAATTAAAGGCAAGATTTTGCTAGTACAAATTTCTGTCGACAAAATCATTTTTGGTTCTACATATGACAACCTCTGCAAAAAGTTTTCTAAACTTATGCAAGGGAAGTTTGAAATGAGTAGTATGTGAGAGCTGAAGTATTTCTTAGGACTTCAGGTGAAATAATCTGAAGATGGAATTTTCATCTCACAGACTAAGTTCACCAAGGAGTTGATTAAAAAATTCAGAATGGAGAGTGCAACCTCTATGAGGACTCCAATGGCCTCAGCTATGTCTCTGGACAAGGATGAGAAAGGGAAACCTTTTGATGAAACCAAGTACAGAAGCATAGTTGGATCCTTGCTCTACCTTACTGCCAGTAGACCAGACATAATGTTCTCTACATGTGTCTGTGCTAGATTTCAAGTGAACTGTAAGAAATCTCACTATGCTGCTGCAAAGCGGATCTTAAGATACTTTAAAGGTACACCGAATCTTGGCTTATGGTACCCAAGAAGTAATGACAACGAACTAATTGGTTTTTCAGATGCAGACTTTGCAGGTAGCAAAAATGATAGAAAAAGCACTTCCGGGACGTGTCAGTTCCTTGGAAGAAGACTTATCTCATGGAGTAGCAAAAAGCAAAACTGTCTTGCAATCTCAATGGCTGAGTCAGAATATATTTTTGCCGGCAGTTGTTGTGCACGGTTTCTTTGGCTAAAGAACCAGCTAGAAGATTACAACATGAAGGTTAAAGACATTTCATTATTTTGTGACTCCTCCAGCGCAATAGCAATTGCCAACAACCCAGTCTCACACAGCCGGACAAAGCCCATCGAGCTCAGATATCACTTCATCCGGGAGCATGTGGATCAAGGGGATGTGGATCTGCAGTACGTGCCAACAGATCGGCAAGTTGTAGATATTTTCATGAAGCCGCTGGACGAAACCAAGTTCAATTTCTTCAAAACTGAACTTGGGACGCTGAATAAAGAAGGATAGACCAAAAGAGATCTTTTCAAAGCTCAGAAATCGAGGATACCACAAAAAAGTTAGAAGTTTCTCTAAGTGGAAGTCACTTCTCGAGAAATAGAGTTACTACTCGAGAAGTACTAAACTGGTTCTCGAGTACTAAGAGTTTACTTCTTGAGAACTTCACGCATGTCTCTCGAAAAGTACTATAAGTACTCGAGTACTAAAAATCTACTTCTCGAGAACTATAACTCTGTCTCTCGAGAACTAATCGTCCACTCGAGAAATAACTCGTCACTTTTCAAATTATGTTCATTTCTTCATTTTTGCAAACCGCCAGATTTTTGCCTTAATAAAGGCTTGTTTTAGGTTAATTAGACACTTAATCGTCGTTACTAGGTTTATATATATATATAACTTTAGATTTCATAAATCAAACGACATTTCAAATCCCTTTCTCTTGAAAACTCTTCGCCTTCCGCCGACTCAGAGATATCGACACCGCCGTTCTCTCGCGCTTCGTTCGTCGCCATCTTCAGAAACCATGGCGCAGCAATCCAGAATAGGAGTGGGAAGTGAACTAGTGGTTGACGGGTTTGCCGAAATCTCAGATGACTTCAAGAATCTGTTACTTCTTCTCGACACCGCAGGTCTGAATTTCGTTCTTCAAGAACCTTGCAAAATTCTGCTCCCATAAGTTGAAGAGTTCTTTCGAAATGTCAAGATAAGGAGAAATAACACAGTATTGAAATCAAAGGTAAAGGGGATTAAGATCAAGTTGAACCAGTCCATTGTGTCCAAACTTCTAAGGTTACCGATAGTAGATGAGGAAGATGAACTTGCACAAGAAGACAATGACAGAACCTGTCACTTCTGTGGAGTTCCAGTAGACATCACCTCTCTCAAAAGGACAGCTCTGAATGATGTAAGGAAGCTTCTGATAGATATTGTTGGAAAGATCCTATGGTGCAGGACCGGCTCTGTTGGTTTCATCACCAATGACCTATTCAATGTAATGACTGCTATCGTCTACAGGAAGAAATTTCCATATGGGATGATTATTTTTGATATGATAAGTGGCAGCATAAAGGATCCAAAGTTTGCCAGGATAATTTCTTTGATGCTGCATGAAATTAATCCAACAGTCTTTGACACCTACAAAGGAACACCTATTCATCACCTTAAGAAGATCTCCATAACTTCTATACATAGGTGGTAATTAAAACTGAAGTACCCTAAACAGATTGCAAAAGAGCATGCACACTCTGCTGCAGAAGACAGGACCCCATCTTCCTCCTCTCATGAAGTTGTTGAACCATCTAGTACATCAACTGATGGGGAGACTGCTTCTTCTATTCCAGATGACAGAATTCACTCTCCTCCTCCTTCAGTGAGATCACCAGTCAGATCAAAAGTCAGATCTCCAGTCAGGACTCCCATCAGATCACCAGTTAGATCACCAGTCTGATCTCCAGTCAGGTCACCAATGACAGATATATCAGATGAGACAATCTCAGATGAGCAAGTTCAGAAAACCCTCAACTCTACTACAGAAGAAATATACAACATGATAAAAGATCTCACTTCTGATGAGCCTCTTCCTTCCCTCCATTTAGAAAATGCAGAAGAAGCCCCAAAGGATCCATCTCCAGCATCTTCACCATCTCCAACACCTTCACCATCTCCAGTACCTTCTCCCAAAGCAACTCCTTCTCCATCTCCAAGCAAAGACTCACATCAACCAGATACTATACTTCTATCAGAAGAAGATGAGCTAGAACCAGAAGCAGTTGAAGCTCCCCTGAGGAGACTTGACTTTTTTATTCCCACCCTCCTTGGTGAGGAAGAAAATATAGTCATTCATACTACCAGAGCTAAAAGCTCTGTAGTTGTTGAAGAATTCCCTCCATGGGAAGTCCCTCCTCCACCTCAAATTGCTCCTCCTGCTGCTGCTGCTGCCCCTATAAGTTCAGATATTCTAAGTAAGATTGAAGTAATGCTGAGTGAGCAAAGAAAGTATTTTGATGAATCTCTAAGACTAGTTCAAGAAAAAGTATCTGCTCTAGAGAAAGAGATGAGCAGAGGCTTTGCAAAAATTCAATACAACATTGACTCTCTGAAAGAGCTGTTTCAGATTGGTGGAAAAGCTATAGACCATACTATCACTAGTGTTGGTAAGGTCATAGATCAATCAGTAACTCTTGCTGGCAACCAAATTTACTTGGAAAAGAAAGCCTAGAAAAACCTCATGAAAATCTGTGAAGAGGTTGGTACCTTCAAAGAAGATGCTATAAACACACTATCTGTAGAATTTAGAAAGGGGAGAGTCTAGTGAAAGAACATGTGAACAAGTTTATTTCTACTGCCAACACTGTCTGGTCTGAGCAGTTAACTGAAATTAATAAGAATGTTTTGGAACAAATCCAGTCTGTGAAGTTTCATAACTATGATACTGCAGTCTGGATGCATAACCAGATATTCCCTGAATTCCAGGTTGATCTTAATGTCATACCTCATCACCTGAACCCCCTTGCTGAAGGTCAGTAAAGTCAGATGCCTGCTCAGATGCAACCTCAGATGTCATCCTTCTCTCCAAGGCCAGAAGATAAAATTCCTCCTCCTGCTTCCTATGATCAAGTTTGGGATGATGTGATTCCTCAAGGTCTACCTGAAATCCACATTCCTAAGAAGAGGAAGTATGGGGAAGGCCCCTCTACTAGCAAAAGTGTCCCTAAGCCAGACTCAGAGAAAAGGAAAGTACAGGAATTTGCTGAAGTCTGGAGTCCTACTTCCAAGGCTTTGATTCTTGATACTCTTAAGATAGTAATGGACTACAATGAAAGCAGGAATCTCCACTACAGCTCTTCTGAGTGGGAACTCTATGAGAAATCCATGACTAAAAGGAGAATCTATGATAGAGAATATGAGAAGAACAATCCAAAGGCACCTCCTAAACCTCCAAGGTACTATCCAAAGCCTTTCAGCTACCAGAGAAGACAACAAGAGAAGTATGACAGGCAACATCAGAGCAAGGACTGATTTTCTGTTGATAACTCTTTTTGAGATTAAGGATGAAATGAATGTTGATTTGAAATCTAAAACACTATATATATATAATTTCTAGTTTTGCTGATTCTGTGTTTAGTTTTTCATTACTTGCATTTGATCCTGTCTTTATATACAGTTCTTTCTTTGTTGATATAATTCACCTTAATGTAGAGGGTTCTGACTTCTACAAATAGGGGGAGATTGTTGGGTATTGCATCCACAATAACCCATATTTGCATGAAGTCACCCTTGAACTAAGATGAATTAAGTTGTATTTGATCTCTCTATTTAGTTGTGTGTTTGCTCATGAACTAAGATGAATTAAGATGAAGATTGATTTCATGAAGAAGAAAAATTTCCTAACTTCAAAAATTTTTCTAAGTCCACTTCTCAAGAAGTCTAGTATAATTCTCGAGTAGTGGAGTTAGCAGAACTCGAGTATTTAGCTTAGTACTCGAGTACAAGTCTTAGTTCTCGAGTAACATCATTAAAGTTCTCGAGAAGCCTACACTAGTTCTCGAGTAGACTCAGCCTATACTTCTCGAGTAGCCAGAGCTAGCCTTGAAATTTTTTCTAAGTCCATTTCTCGAGAAGCTGGGTTATAGTTCTCGAGTACTTAGCATCTACTTCTCGAGAAGTCAGCTTAGTACTCGAGTACAAGTTTTAGTTCTCGAGTAATGTTATCTTAGTTCTCGAGAAGCTTAGTTTATTTCTCCAGTAGACTTAGCTCATATTTCTCGAGTACTTACATAAGTCCAGAACGTATAGTTTTCGAGTAATCTGCCTGTTCTCGAGTACTTATATGTCCTTCTCGAGAACTGAAGTCCATTTTTTCAGAAAATTCTCTTAAGTTCAGAATCGTCAAGATTTTCAAATGACATAACGTGATTGGTCTACGTATCGTCATTAATGGCAGTTCTAACCGTTAGGGGAGATCTTATATAAGGTCTTGTCATTAAGACTAACCCTAAGCGAAAAACGTAATATTCTAAGATTTCTGGATCGACTGTCTCTCTCAAAAAGATTTACAGAAGCCGTCGCCGCTCATCTTGAAAATCGCCAAGGCCGATTTCGATCCAGAACGACTTGCTGTTCAAGGGATTCATAAATCTTCATCTTCTCCTTGATCGAGTAAGTCCAAATTTCTCAGAACTGATCCACCGAGAGTCTTCCTCAACAATTTCTGATAAAGCCGCAAAGTTCAAGAAAGAAGAACTAGGGACAGATTTTCAGATATGAGAAGAAATTACTGTTTGTATTTTTAGATTTCTCTTTAATCTTGTAGGAGATTATTTTCTGAGTGTAGGAGCTTTATTCTCCGAGTTGTAGGAAGTATTCATCTTCCGAGTGAAAATCCATTTGGATCAAGATTGTAGAAACTTTGTTCTGAGACGTAGGATTGGTTTTCAATCCGAGATAGTGGAGTAGCCGAGTCTAGTGATTTATTAGATCGGTGAGGGAAAGTTGATGTACCCAATGTTGGGGAATCACTATAACTCTTCTTGTCGTCTGTGATTGCTTGATTGTTTTTATGCAAGTTCGTTAAATTTTTTATTCCGCAAATAGACACACAATTCATCTATTCACCCCCCTCTAGGTGATTTAGGTAGACAACTTAACACTTTCAATATCTATACAGACCATAAGAGCCTAAAGTATCTGTTGGATCAGAAGGATCTGAATATGTGACAACGAAGGTGAATGGAGTTCCTTGGGGACTACAACTTTGATATTCATTATACTCCCGGGAAGGGAAATGTGGTCGTTGATGCCTTGAGTCGTAGGACTCCGATAAGGGCAAATTGATTGTAGATGCATGATGAACGTCTAATCCAGAAGTTTGAAGCGTTAGAGATTTCTTGTGTTGATAAGAATTCCATAGCCGATGCATGCTTGAACTGACCGGAGGTACAATATGACCTTGCAAAAAGGGTTCGGCGAGCAACGAAACTTGATGAAAGTCTCCAACGCTATGCAAAAGATGGGTCAGATGACCAATTCTCCTAGGATGACGGCCTGCTATAGAAAGATGGCCGGTTGTGCGTCCCAAGTATGGGTAAGTTGAGGGAAGAGTTAATGTATGAAGCTAAATTTACAAAATACTCAACTCACCCTGGGAGCACAAAGATGTATAAGGACATAAAAACGTTGTTCTGGTGTCCAGGATTAAAGAAAGACATAGCACACTATGTGGCTAAATGTCAAACTTGTGTCTTGGTGAAAGCGGAATGCCAAATGCCCGGAGGTTTCTTGAACTCGTTATCTATTCTGGAATGGAAGTTTGATGATATTTCAATGGATTTCGTGCACGGGTTGCCGAGATCTCAACGCGGGAATGATTCAATCTGGTTGATTATAGACCGGTTGACTAAAGTGGCTCACTTCCTTCTGAACAAGTGGGACGATTTAGTGGAAATCTTGACAAAGCTCTATGTTGAGCAGATTGTACGATTGCACGGTGTTTCATGTAGCATCATAAGTGATCGTGATGGGAGATTCACATCGAATGATTTCAGGCTAATCCATCAATTGTTGGAAACAAAGTTAACGTTCAGTACGACCTTTCATCCCTAAACGGATGGCCAGACTAAGAGGACCAACAGGACAATGGAGAACATGCTCCGAATGTGCGCCCTGGATTTCCCATCTCTATATGGTGGAGTTTGCCTACAACAATAGCTACCAAGAGAGCATCGGTATGCCACCGTTTGAAGCTTTGTATGGTCGGAAATGTCGTACACCGTTAGCTTGGGCAGAAGCAGGTGAATCCAAGCTTTATAAGCGTCAAGAAGTCAAAGAAGCTAACTCAACGATACACTCTATTTGGGAGAGGCTACTGATAGCCCAGGACCGACAAACAAAATACTACAATGCCAAGCATCAGAGGGGCAGGGTAGGGTATATTTGAAGATCGAGCCCTTCAAAGGCGTGTCCAGGATTCAGCTTCGAAAAAGTTAAGTCCGAGATATCTTGGTCCGTTTGAAGTGGTGGAGCGAGTTGGAGAAGCTGCCTATCAGCTAGCTCTTTCAGCGAAGTTGAGTGGATTGCATGATATGTTCCACATATCAGTGCTTCGGAAAGCCGTCAAAGATCTAGTTCAAGTGATTGCGAACGATCGTGTACCGGGTGATTTTGGGCTAACGACGAAGGTTAGGCTCATTCAGATCGAAGATAGAGCCGATAAACAGTTGCATAATAAGACAATCAGGATGGTCAAAGTCCGATGGGACAATTGTGGTCGTGAGGAGCTAACATGGGAGCAGGAGCAGACCATGCGAGCTGATTTCCCCGAATTATTTGTTTAAACTATTGTACATCGCATCTCTTGTTATAACAGACATTTTGAAGTTATAATTTTTTTCTTGCTGGTTTATGTGCTGGGTGCAAATTTCGGTACGAAAATTCTTATAAGGAGGGTTTGGGTTGTAACACCCCAAATCTCAAGTATGAGTGTAGGCTTAGCAACACGGCTTGGGATACGGGCGTGTACTAAGCCGTGTCCTTCTCTCTGTGTACCGAGTGAGGCACATGGCCTGGGATACGGGCGTGTCCAAGGCCGTGTCCTGCTCTGTGTACTCGAATGGACACACAGCCTGTCGAGTGCTCGATGAAATACACTCGACGAGTTTTGAGAGGGAACACGACCTGAGACACGGGGGTGTCCTAGGTCGTGTCCTCCTATGGGTCGACGAACTCCACTCGATGAAATGCACTCGACGCTTCTCGAGAGGCACTCGAGTTGGATACATGGCTTATGACACGAGCGTGTCCGAGGTCGTGTCCTTCTCTGGATTTTTGGCCAGGGATGTGAGGCCTGGTGAACACGGGCTAGATAAGGGTGTGTATAAAATCATGTCAGGGCACACAGCCTGTGACACGAGCATATCACATAGTCGTGTCCTGTTCGGGTTGAGTCGATTCGTGTGCCGGTTACAGTACACGGCCTGTGACACGGGCGTGTCACAAGCCGTGTCAACCCCAAAATAGAATTTTTAGGACGATCTGTGGCCGTTCATTTCCTTTATCTAGGATCCAATGGCCCATGATCCTCCCTGCTTGGTTAAGTCCAGGAGTTGAGAAAGAGATCTCATTCAAAGCTTGGCTATTCTCTTTCTAAAGGAGTAGAGAGAAGGGAGAGAAAGGAGGAGGAGGAGAAGAGGATCTGGCCACCGGCGGAGCTTTAGAGTTCCGAATCAAGATCCGAGGCCAGATTTGTGGAGGCAAGGCCGCTGCGATGTTTTCCAACTGGCTAGATTTTCATGGCTCCAAAGAGATCGTCAAGGGTAACGATCTTCCTTCTTGGACATATGAAGTCCTTCTTTTACATGTTTATGGATTTCCCGCACCAAAGGGTGGAGTCTTGAGGGATTTCCGTTGGGTTGATCCTCGATATCCCCAATCAGTCTTGCATATAGATCTGGAAATATGTAGTACGAAATAGGCATGCTGTGTGAAGCCCATCTGGACAGGTTGGTCTGGATTAGTGATGTTTCATTTGCACACCGGAGAAGACTCCATGTATAAATGTGTAGTTTGTGGAGTTGATGAGTTATACCTGTGAAGGGAAGTAACAGAAAGTACTTGAGTGGAATTCCAGGAAAATACCTGTGTGATGCTTGTGTTGTATGCTATGAAAGACCAGGTTTCTAGCACTGCAGGGTACTGTAGGGTTTGGGTTGAGGTTGGGTGCAGAAGGAGAGTTCTGATGAACCCTCCAAGAGATCGTGAGGGACGCTGGCATTACTTCCCCTTTTTGGATTGTGAAGCCAGTCCTTAGAGGACAGTGTGACTTTTGTGAGCTGTGTGCTATTTAGAAAGGCTTCGTGCCGAACAGGAAAGGTGAAACCGACCCGCGCCTGTATATTGGCCATGAGTACTTCAGTATTCAGTGATGGCATGACGACTTGAGCAATGGGGGGTGGCTGATCCGTACCTACATTATGTCAGCTGTACAGGAGAGCGTCAAGGCATTGAGCTTTCGTCAGTGGCATAATGAGAGTCTTAGGCCTGCGCGCCAGTAAGAATAAATGCTCAATACCGTTGGGTTTTAGAGCTTGAACGGTGGTGGGACCCTGGAATTCTGGTACACCAAGAATGTGCCCTGAGTGCACGGAGCGTCGGGTCGCATGGCCGGCATTTGTGATGTATTGCTTGTGCGTGAATGCATAATGCGTGATATATCTTCTTGTGATTTGCTATGTCTGCAGGGAAGGAATACCACTGCCCCGGGAAAGGGGTAGGGTCGTTATAAATTGGTCAGCTGAATGCTGACCGTTGCCTTGTTTGTCACTGCTTGGTGGGCGGTCCTTGTGCAGGTGCTAGAGAGCCGAGTGAGAAGTGAGGGTTGAAGCCCCTGCTGCTGTTGTTAGCCCTTGAAGGCTAAGCAAAGAATTTTGTGTTATGTTCATGTGTGGCTGACCTGCGCGCCGATGTCTGGAATCCACACTTGTAAAGCGTAACTGTAAGGCCTTAAGGCCAAACTTTAATGTATTTGTGGTATATTCCTTTGAGAGTTTATATATAAATGTAGTTGTTCATATATGGTGGACATTCATGGCTTGAGTTCAGTTTTAGCATTAAAATCTTACGTCAGTATGCTCTGTGTTAGGATGCGTATTTGTCTTGCTATTAACCTGTGACCTCGCCGTCTGTTTGTGGCATATGGTGTGGGGCCCCGGTCGGACCTTCTGTTATATGTTATGCAACGAATGAGATTGTTATAGGAGGTGATTGAGATTTGGAAACATTGTGGCATATCAGTGTTCCATTTCACTCCTATTGGGATGATACACATTATGAGGTTAATTGCCTTTTTCAGGGAGCATGGGTCGCAATTCTCTCTAGACCTTTTCAAAGAATGGTGCGAGGTACGCACTGATGGAGGTGGTCATATCGAGGTTCATATCAACAAACACTGGCTCGAGCTTGATAATAAGGCTAATAATTGTGACGAGAATACTTTATTTGGTTATGCCAGAAACTCTAGGCGCTCGCCAGAACTTTGGAGGTCGCTTCCTAATCATTGTTGCCGCGTGAAGGGGCATGAGGGGGAGTTTACATCGATGTTGGGGTTTAATGCGCTTCATGAGTTGGTGAATGCCCTATTCAGTATTACCCTGTTCGTGGAGGAGAAGTGCCTGCTACTATACAGACTTTCTACTGATCCTAAGCGCGCTGCTATTGTTCCGCTGGATCGTGGCCAGAAGAGAAAATTGGTGTTCAAAGGCTGTGATGGCTTGGAGCCTGAATCTTGTCCTTCTACCTAGTTGAGAGAGCATCCTAACGAGGTGACTCCTTGCAGCTCTAGAGTTGATGGAGAGCTTTCCAATCCTGAGCTCGAGGTTCTGGCCTCCTCTGCCCCCAAGTTCCTCCTACCGAGGCTCCTATGTAGCTGACGGCGAAGGGAAAGCCCATGTGTTCTTCTTTGGAGGTGATGAATAACACGGTGAGCAAAATACTTTTGCATTTGCTTTGCACATTGTCTTTATATTGAATATGACCTGATTGTTTATTTGTTGTAGATTGAGGTTTGAATGAACATCACTCTCACGTTGAACGACCACTATGTGAGCTTGAAGGATGGATACTTGATGATTTAGGAAGAGCTTCAAGGAGTAAAGAGCTATCTGCTTGAATTGAGGGGGAGACAAGAGCGTGATATGTCGTGCTTCCAACAGATCGAGTCTGAGCTACGAGCAGAGTTGGAGTAGTTGAGGGCAGAGAAACGAACTAAGAAGGCTCTGATGGAGAAGACCCTGTAGTTGCTGGAGAGCACACATGGAGATATGGTGTGACATCCCTACTTTTATTGGGCCACTAGAACCCTAGTTGACCCAATAAAAGTAACCAAATCACCTACAAGATGCCCTAGAAGCTAGGAGGTGGCCAAGATTTTAAATATTGAGCATCTGATTCAAGTTTTGTCTGTTATATTGAACTCGTATAGTCAATACAAGTACAATAGAACTTGTTTCGTTCCAATCTGAAGTCATATGAAGAATATGACCGTTTTGAGTATTGTAGTGGAGAATATGACCGTTTTTAGTATTGTAGCGTATAACGAAGACGCCAAATTTGAATATTGAGCATATGTGCTCCAATTCGAGTTCTATCAGTAACATTAGACTGGTATAATCAATGTAAGTGCTACGAAACTTATTTTGTTCTAATCCGAGTTCGTATAGAGAATGTGATCATTTTTAGTAGTGCGCCAGTCACGACTACGAATTTTACATATTGAGCATACGAGCTCCGAATCACGTTCTATCAATTGCATTAAGCTCATAGGGTTGATACGAGTGCAACAAACCTTTTTTCATTCCGATAGAGGTAATATGGTGAATATGACCGTTTTGAGTGTCGTTACACGTCACGATGACACTATTTTTGAATATTAAGCATATGGATTCGGAATCGACCATAGTTAGTTGCTTTGGACTCGTGGGATCAATACGAGACCAACAGAATTTGTTGCGCTCGATTTCGACGTCGTCTGGTAAATATTGGTCAAATCAAGCATTATTGTGTACTGAAAAGTGTGCACACACTAATGTCACTCAAATACCCTAACTTTAACCCGTCATCTGACGACTTGAACCTACTTTGACCTTAACCCACATGGGAGATTCCTTAGGGTTGACTTTTGTAAAATCCTTCAAAAACAATAATTTTGGAATATTTTAAGTGGAGGACTTCACCATACCCACTCATGCCCCTCAAATATGGATCATCTTGGACCCATCTCCCAACCTTACATGGGCCTGAAAATCAGCAAGGTGTACATGAAGGATGGGCCTTGACAAAAGCCTAAGATGCACAAATCCTTCTTACCTCCTTTCCCCAAGCCCAAGGCAAACCCCTAAGGCCAACCCTCCTTGATCTTTGCCTTGTGGCTATACCACCCCCATCAGATGGATGCCATTTGTATTGCACAACTGGAGGAGGCCAAAATCAATTCCTTCTAAAGGAATTATACCCACACCGTGGGTTAGCTGGGAAAGGGCTCCTCCAAGCCTTATATATATGCCCCCATACTCTCTAGTTCACCTCAAACCCACATTCCGACCCCAACCCACCCCCTATCGGAGCCCCAGATTGTCGGAAACCACCCACCACCCTCCTTCCTCTTCCGCCTGTTGGAAGCGTGTATGGGTCCTTTGTACTGCAACTAACAACCACAAAATGGTCGGCCGAGAGCACCCACGCGAGAAACCGCCTTCTCGCTAAACAGCCAAGCTCGGCGAGTACACTCCGGCGAGAGCCTCACTCGGCAACACCCACTCCCGAGCACCTTCTCCGGCAGCGAGAGCTCCTACTCGCCCGACGAGAAGTTCTACTCCGGCGAGCTGCAAGGGTGAAAGACCTCCCGACGTGGCTGGTGGTGCTATCGGCGGGATGGAGTGCGGGATCCCCTTCCCAAGGTGGCGAGAACAACAGGCGAGTGCGAGTGCAATGGCGAGACCTAAAAAATTTCCTGCGGGAAATTGCAAAGCACGAGTACTTTTTAATTCTCTAACTATCCCTCTATATCTCTCTCGCCACTCTCCCTCTCTCTCTAATCTCTCTGCCTCTCTCTATTCTCTCTGCCCCTTTGTTTTAATCTCTCTCTCTCGCCACTCTCTCTCTCTTGCCAATCTCTCTCTCACTCTCTCGCCACTCCTGTTCACAGGAGAAATAAACACGGAAGAGAAATAAAAATACTTCTATTTAGCCCTTTTTTCATAGCAAAAAATAAAGTGTACAAGCCTATATATAGGCAAATCTAACCAATAATAAAACGCCACCTAGCCATCCATATCACTCCTCATTTACTGCACTCCCAAACTTCTCTCCTCCGCCATACTTGACATTAAAAAAATAAAATACATCGTTGACTTCGGTCAACAAAACCAAGCCAACAAACTCCCCCTCAAATTTGGCAGCACATACCGAGTTTGCCTTTGAGCCTCTCGAACGTCTCCACTTTCAACGCCTTGGTGAATATGTCCGTGACCTGCTCTCCGGTGGGGCAATACACAACTTCAACAGTCTTCAGCTCCACCTGCTCGCGAAGGAAATGGTACCTCGTCTCGATGTGCTTGCTGCGCCCATGCAACACAGGATTCTTCGCGAGCTGGATGGCGGACATGTTATCCACTAACACTGTCGTTGGGCCATCCTGTTCATGATGCAACTCCTTCAGTAGATTCCTCAGCAAGATGGCTTGGCAAGTACACGCTGCAGCTGCTATGTACTCCGCCTCACATGATGATAAGGCTATCGTAGCCTGCTTCTTAGAACTCCATGAGAACGTCGTGGTTCCCATATTGAACGCATATCCGGAAGTGCTCTTCCGGTCATTCACATCGCCTCCATAGTCGCTATCCGAGTAGCCTACTAGCTTCAACTCTCCCGCATATGAATACTTCAAGCCATGGTCCCTTGTCCCGTTCACATATCTCAGGATCCTCTTCGCCGCAGTGAAATTGTCCTGTTTGGGCTCTTTCATGTACCTGCTCACGACCCCAACCACATACATGATGTCCGGTCTGGTGAAAGTCAAATACCTTAGACTCACAACCAGACTCTTGAACATGGTTGGGTCAAATCCTTCCTCCTTCGAGTCCTTCCTCAACTTTGTTCCGGGATCCGCAGGAGTGGAGATAGCCTTGCTACCCTCCATCCTGAACTTTTTCAGAATCTCCTAGGCATACTTCTTTTGGGAGATGAAGATCCAATCTTCTCTCTGCTGCACCTCAACTCCCAAGAAGTAGCTCTGCTCTCCCAAGTCCGTCATCTCGAACTCCTTCTTCATCAGCCTCTTGAATTCTTTGAACATCGCAGGGTTGCTCCTGGTGAATATCATGTCATCCATGTATAGACATAGGATCATGATATCCCCACTCTTCTCCACCTTCATGTAGAGAGCATACTCATATGGGCACTTGATATACCCTTGCTCCTGAAGGAATTTGTCTATCCTCCTATTCCAAGCTCGGGCTCCCTGCTTCAGTCCGTACAAGGCTCTGCCCAGCTTGCGGACCTTTCTCTCCTTGCCTTTCACAATGTACCCTGGAGGCTGCTCTATGTACACATCCTCCTCCAAGTACCCATTCAGATACGCCGCCACAACATCCATTTGCATGATAGTCCATCCGTAGTGTGCCGCCAGTGCGATGATCAGCCTTATAGTATCGATCCGCGCCACTGGGGCATAGACTTCATCATAGTCCACCCCTTGGAATTGTCTATACCCTTTCACCACCAGCCTTGCCTTGTGCTTCTCCACAGCTCCATCTTTGTTTTTCTTCACCTTGTAAACCCATTTCACCCCGAGGGTTTCGTGGCCCGCCGGTGGATCAACTAGCTCTCATGTATCGTTCTTCTTGATGGAAGCCATCTCGGCATCCATCGCCGCCCTCCAAGATTTCTCCTGGGCAGTTTCTTCATAGGACCGTGGCTCGCAATCTGCTAAGAGACAATATAATGAATAGTTAGTATGAATTGGGACCGTCTCCTCATAGAGCTCCCCCAACCCCTTCATCTTGGGTGGTAGACTCTCGGAGCCACTCCGGTCCCCGCTTCCTCCTCCCGAATTGCCTCCACATGACCTTTCCCCTCTTGAGTAGGAGTTGGAAGCTCCCCCTAAATTTTTACTCGGTGGTGATGGCGGCTCAGCTCCACCATTCTCGGCTCCAGCCTCATGACCACCCTTTTCCTCATCTTCGAAGAACATGCCCTCCATACTTCTCTTCTCCTCATCCCAGCTCCAGCTTCTTCCTTCTTCAAACACCACGTCCCTCGATATTATGGACTTTCCCGTCACCGGGTTGTAAAATTTGTATGCCTTGCTCTCCGGAGCGTAGCCAACAAAAATGCACTTCTCGCTCCTATCATCGAGCTTCTTTCTTTTCTGGTCCAGGATGTGAGCATAAGCTATACACCCGAAGACCCTTAGGTGCTTCACACTCGGCTTTCAGCCGCTCCATGCTTCAAACGACGTCTTGAACTTCACACTCTTTGTGGGGCATCTGTTCAGTAGATACACCCTACATTGCACTCCTTCCGCCCAAAACATCTTCGGTAGCCCCTCTCCTTCACCATGCTCCTCGCCATGTTCATGATGGTGAGGTTCTTCCTCTCTGCCACTCAGTTCTACTGCGGTGAGTATGCCGCCGTCAGTTGGTGTGATATTCAATTTTCCTTGCAGAAATTATCAAACAGCCTCGAGGTGTACTCCCCACCTCGATCTGTCCTTAGCACCTTCAATGGTTGCCCACTCTCCTTCTCGTCAATCGCCTTGAACTCCCTGAACTTGTCGAGTGCCTCAGACTTCTCTTTCAAAAAATACACCAAACACTTCCTACTATAGTCATCCGTGAAGGTGATGTAGTACTTGCTTCCGCCTATTGAGGTGGTCTCAAACGGACCCGCGATGTCCGAGTGAACCAGTTCAAGTTGCCGCCTTGCTCTCCAGGACTTCCCTCCTTCGAATGTCTGCCTCTTGAGCTTCCCCTTCGTGCACGCCTCACACACCTTCTACGGAGGGGAGATCATAGGCAGATCCGCCACCATCTTGGAGTGGGATAGTAGCTTCAACCCTGTGAAGCCCAAATGCCCCATCCTATGGTGCCATAGCCATGCTTCTTCCTCTTCTTTTGTTCTCGTGAGACAAGCCGTCTCTTGAACATCCATCCTCAGCGTGAAGAGACGGTTCACCGTCATCCTCACCTTCACTACCTCCTTCCTTTGATCATTCTCCATTTCTAGAGACCCATCCTTCATTTGTACGCAGTAGCCTCTCTCCACTAACTGCCCAATGCTTAAGATGTTGGTCTTTAACCCTGACACGTAGTACACATTATTCAAGTGTACTCTCTCCCCGTTAAGTTTCACTACCACCAGGCCCTTTCCTTCCAAGGAAATCTTCGAAGCATCCCTGAAGCTAACTTCACCCCCACTGGGTTCAAGGTTAGAGAACATCTCCTTATCTCCACACATGTGGTTGCTCGCCCCTGTGTCTAGGTACCATACTTCGTTTCTTCCTTCTTCTGCACCTCGGTAGGTTAGAAACATCATTGGGTCTCCACCCCCAGCATCGTTCCCCTTGTTCCTAGCCTCCGCATAATGGTTGGCTTCTTCTGTCTTCCTCGGAGCCCAACAGTCATAACTCATGTGCCCAAACTTATTGCAGTTGTAACGCTGAACTTGGGCTCTTCCTCCTCGGCCTCTTCCTTGGCCTCTTCCTCTTCCTCTTCCATCTTGCCACCTTCCTCCTTGAGGTTGATCCGCCTCTCTCTGGTGGTATTGGTTTCTTCCTTGATCTCTTCCTCCTCTTCTTCCTCTTCTTCCTCTTCATCTGCCTTGTTGACCTCGGCCACGCTGGCCGCCTCCTCTTCCGGAGCTCTCTCCGAAGTTCAGCTGGTTCTGGAGTGCTTTCCCCAAGCCACTCGCTTCATCATCATCCTGCATCATCCTGTACTCATGAGCTTGCAATGAGCCTTCAAGTTTGTCAACAGTCATCAAGGTGAGGTCCTTCGACTCTTCGATTGCCACCACCACATGACGGAACTTCCGCGACATCAATCTCAGCAGCTTCTCTATGATACTCATATCATCTATCGTCTCTCTGTTTCTCTTCATCTCGTCTGTGAGCGTCCGCAGACAGGTCACAAAGTTTCTGACCTTCTTCGTGGCCTGCATTCTCAACATTTCATATTCACCCCGGATAGACTGCAACTTCACTTTCTTCGCCTTGTCTACTCCTTGCATGGAGCGTTGCAACACTTCCCATGCTTCTTTTGAGCTCACAGCCTCCGAGATCTTCTCAAAGGTGGCTTCATCCACTCCTTGGTATAACGTGAACAACGCCTTCTTATCTTTCTTTCTTGCTTCTCTCAACGCCGTCTTCTGCGCGTTGGTCAACACTACTTCTGCTTCGGCAGTAAGCTCTTCATACCCGTCCTCAACTATCTCCCATAGTTCTTTTGAGGCGAGTAGCACCTTCATCTGAATACTCCAGTTTTCATAATTCGTCTTCGTCAACTTGGGGACTTGCCCCGGCATGACACCTTCAAACTCCATCTCTTCTCTACTTCAAACCTTTCGAGTCACCGCAAAGGTTTGTAACCTCCCAGGGGGGGGGGGGTCGAACCTGGCTCTGATACCACTTGTTGGAAGCGTGTATGAGTCCTTTGTACTGCAACTAACAACCACAAAATGATCGGCCGAGAGCACCCACGCGAGAAACCGCCTTCTCGCCAAACAGCCAAGCTCGGCGAGTACACTCTGGCGAGAGCCTCACTCGGCAACACCCACTCGCGAGCACCTTCTCCCGCGGCGAGAGCTCCTACTCGCCCAGCGAGAAGTTCTACTCCGACGAGCTGCAAGGGCGAGAGACCTCCCGACGTGGTTGGAGGTGCTACCGGCGGGATGGAGTGCGGGATCCCCTTCCCAAGGTGGCGAGAACAGCAGGCGAGTGCGAGTGCAATGGCGAGACCTGAAAAATTTCCTGCGGGAAATTACAAAGCACGATGCCCTTTTAATTCTCTCACTTTCCCTCTTTATCTCTCTCGCCACTCTCTCTCTCTCTCTAATCTCTCTGCCTCTCTCTCTATTCTCTCTGCCCCTTTGTTTTAATCTCTCTCTCTCGCCACTCCTGTTCATAGGAGAAATAAACACGGAAGAGAAATAAAAATACTTCTATTCACCCTTTTTTCATAGCAAAAAACAAAGTGTACAAGCCTATATATAGGCACATCTAACCAATAATAAAACGCCACCTAGCCACCCATATCACTCCTCATTAACTGCACTCCCAAACTTCTCTCCTCCGCCATGCTTGACATTAAAAAAATAAAATACATCGTTGACTTCGGTCAACAAAACCAAGCCAACACCGCCACCCTCCCATGGAAGAATTGCCCGAGACCTCCACAAGGACCCAACTCCAGGTGGATACCCTTTGTCCCCTCCCTCCCAAGCTTGCTGATGAACTGCATGCGAGCACCAACCGCCGGAGCACCCCTGACGGCACCTGAGCCAAGAATACCACCACCCGAGCATGGATCTTAGGCCAAGATCCATGCTCGGGTGGTGGTCGAACAGTGTGAGCCTCCCAACATGCTATGGTGGCACTGGGAGGAGGCCCCCCGCTAGAGGAGGGTCGAAACCCCCCCCTCTAGGCAGGGAGGGACGATGGTCCCACCAGAAAGTGGAGCTCCGGCAGTACCCGAGACTTTAAGCCATGTAAATGCTATCTCCGATGGTCGTCGCCGACGCAAGGCTACCGGTCCACCGCCGGAGGAAGTGCCGACCCCGACGAAACGACCGGGGGTGGTAGCACGGCCGTCTAACAACCGTACCGCGTTGGAGAGGCGCAACAAGCTTAATGCTTGCCGGGAGGCGCAAATGCCGTCTCATACCGTGATCAGGATCAGACGGCTAGAATTACCTTAAATATAATAAAACAATCATTGTTTCCCTACAACGGATCAACTCCAGATCTGCTGCGGGGACATTTCACAGAACTTGTGGCTCGATCTTAGCCGCTGATCATTCTCAACATATGTGCTGTGTACTTTTCATTGAATCAGCGAGGTTTTATTTTTCCGAGGATAATCTAGTTCTCAAATGAGAAATCTTTGAATATAAAAGTTGTGCAAAATCGTGAGGAGCAACTTTGGCAAAAATTGAAAATTTTCTGGCTTAATTTAATAATTTTTATAATTAAAATGGCATTGTTTCTCCTGTTTGTGATTTATGTGGTGGGAACCATAATTAGTGTGAAAAATTTGGGAAAAATGGGACGTATGTCCAGCTTATGCACACTCTCTGTAAATATTTGAGAATTTTTAATGGTGATTTGATATTTTTAAGGATTTAGACTTTATTTGGCGGAGCCGTGGCGGGTCCATCCGGCGATTTCTCCCCCGGCGATCAAACGAGCTCGGGATCAAAACGGAGCGGTTTGCGGCATTTTTCAGGGGGCGGCGAGAGGAAACAGAGCACCGCCGGAGGACGTTTATTTACCCGCCGTCCGGCGGTATTTGCCTCAAATGACTGGCGAAACGCCGCGCCAAACGAAGGCTTAATAAAAAACAACCCCATTCACTTACAAAATTCCATGGAAAATCCACTTATTGGAAACATTCTCTGGAATTTTATTAGGAATTAAATATTTTTAATGAAACTTGCCATTAAATATGGGTGCTGTTATTAGCAAACCCTATTTGGTTTCTAGCAAATCATTACTATTAGCAAACCCTCATTTTTCAAAATGGCTATTTGAAAACCATTTTGTTACTAGCAAACCAACATAATTTTCTTTAAAAAAATTTAAAATTTTGTTTAAAACATCCATTCTTTCAAAATAACTCAGTACATATAATGACATTACAAATGATTTCAAAAGTATTCATTCAACCACTTATGTTAGCATTAGAAATGAGTCAAAATGTCACAAAATTTTATTTAGTATGTCCAAAACTCTTTTTTCTGTGTCAAAATCTTTAAACAAAATATTGTCCGGTTTAGAAATATATTTGATTTCCAATTCCTATAAGGATGTGTTGTGCTATATATACGAGTTAAGTGCATATAAGAATATACGCGTCTTTTTGAACTGCGTTTTATACGTGCATTTTCATAGGAAGTGTTCAACATGAAAGTTGTAGATCTCGACGAGATCTACAACTTTCATGTTGAACACTTTTTGATTTGAAGCAATTTAGACCTCCGATTTGGCCCCTGAAAAAAGTCATGCCGAACATATGCACGGACGCGTGACTTTTTTCGGGGGACAAATAGAGGGCTTAAACTGCTTCAAATCAAAAAGTGTTCAACATGAAAGTTGTAGATCTCGATGAGATCTACAACTTTTATGTTGAACACTTTTTGATTTGAAGCAGTTTAGACCCTCGATTTGGGCTCCGAAAAAAGCCACGCCGAAAAACTTGTACGGACGACTCGTTCCGTGAGTGTCTCATTTCGGGTCAAAATTGGAGGCCTAAACGGCTTCAAATCAAAAAATGATCAACATGAAAGTTGTAGATCACATCGAGATCTACAACTTTCATGTTGATCACTTTTTCAAATGAGAAACATTTGAGACTCAAAATTCAAAAATGAAAAAAATGCAAAAAAATAAGATTGGTTTGCTAGTAGTATTTTTTGGGAAGAGATAAAAATGCAAAAAATGGCTGAATCCGTTTTTTTCTGGTTTGCTAGTAACCAAAGTGGGTTTGCTAATAACAGCACCCTTAAATATTTTTAGTGATCAAAATGAGTTACATCACTAATCGTATATATTTAGTGACTCAATTAACTATTGTTATCAAAATATTCTTTTGTGACGTAATTGATTTGTTCACTAAATTAATTTTTAGTGATTATGTTGAATCAGTCACTGAATGAACATTTAATGATCATATTGATTCGGTCACAAAATATTTTCCGGTAACCAAATAAATTTATTCACTAAATAAAATTTTGGTGACTACATTAAGCCGGCCACGAAATACTATTTGTGACCAATCCATTTTGGTCACTAAATAATTCTTTAGTGACTAGATTGATTAAGTCACTAAATAATATTTTCGTGATCAAATTATTTCGTCACCGGATGTATAATTTCAATGAAGAAATATGTGGTCACTAAAGAGACAACAAGATATAATATTTTTAATCAATAAATGCTATTCAATTTCTAAAAAAATATCATATACTTTCAATTTTTTATTCCTTATAATTCAATATTAAGACATGCATTCAAACACAAGAAATTTTTTTAATACACAATCATAACAGAAGTTTATTCATCATCATTTTATTAATAAAGAAAAAAAGTTGGAGATATCCTAAATCTCTCAATATAAAATAATAGTTTTAAACTATAATTAAACTAAACAATTTCACAGAGCTTAAAAGACTCATAACCATAATAATAGCTTTCTACAATCATAACACAAGCTTAAAAGACTCGTAACATTCAATCACAGAGCATTTCATGTATTCATCAACACAAATTCGTCTCCAGAAATCAGCATCCTTGGATGTCAATTGGGCTGTCATATCTAATGCAATTATATTTCTCTTTGTTTTTCATGCACTTCTACAGGTTGAAATTTTCTTGACCATCCAAACTTCTATCGGCTGTTGGCTCTGATAGAATCTCAAGTAATATCATACTCAAAAATATTATAATACTCAATGGTTTTTGTTTGTGGCATAGGAATCGTAGAATACTTAATAGCAGTGGCAGATTTCACAATAAATATGACTTTGTCTTTTTCAACATTACATAAACAACTGTGCCCTGACGAGACTTTAAATAAGCATAAAGCATTTGGGGCTTTCTTCTTCTTCACGCATCAGCGCCGCGCCTCTTCACTTTTCCTTGCATCTCTTCTGAACCGTCTCCTTCTTTTTCTGCAGGTGCGCTGCTTCTTGTCGTATGAAGGTTTCTTCACCATCACGCCATCCTGCTGAGCCTCTTCAACTAGCTTTATCTGTATATTTTTGTTATGAGCTGAGTTGTCTCTTGAGCTTAACTGAGCTGCATGTATTTTAACAGGCTCATGCTCCCTAATAAAGATGACAAGTAAAAATATATTAAGGGAGATGTGATTTTGATGTAGTAAATATTTCGTTGTGATTGAATAAACAAGGAGATTTGGGTGTTAAATATGTAAATAGACGTGATTTAAGGATATTAAAATAAAATTGTGAAATTTGGCTTGAACATTTATAGTGCAAAGGTAAAGCAGCATTTATTTAACCAGATAATCTACATATTGCAGTAAAACCTTTTTAACCAGGTTATGGGGAATCCAAATCAGGTTGTTAGAATATACCTGAGGCTGCCTCTGCTCCAATCTCGACTTCTCAGAATTTGCCATATCAAACTCCCCATTTTCTAAGCATCTTTGAACGGGTCTTAGCCTTGAATCAGTGGGCGGCAGCAGTTCCTGATTATTTGATAACATCAAAGAAGTAAGAGGGCTAGCCTAGCAGATTTTATTTTTATGTAACTTTTAAACATATTAACTTGCTAATACTCACCTTCAAACCAGGGGTGAGCTCCTCAAGTTGATGTGGCTTGCTTGTGTGTTTACGGCGGTTGCGTTTCTGTTGGAAACGTGCGTATGGGCCGATGACCTCTCCTCTTAGAACAAAAAAAAACTTCAACTCCTAACTTCCTCTACACCGGCGAGACCACACACTACCCGCTGCTAGCTGTACCACCGGCGAGCTCCTCTCCACTTCACTTTACTGTTGGCGAGATGATCCAGGCGAGAACACTTGTCCAGGCGAGATCAACCCATGCTCCGGCGAGAACACCACCAACAAGACTCTTACTCCGGCGAGTGCACAACCCAGCCAACTCCACAGCTCCGGCGAGACCACCTTCTCGGCGAGCTGTCAACCTCCGGCGAGAGCTTGATGAAAAACGATAAAACTACAGTGGAAATGAAATTTGCGGAAGAAACAACAGGAAAGTTTTCATTTTCAATTCATACTACTCATACATTCTCAGACATTACATTTATAGAACTCTAATACATTTATTATGCAGTTGACTTTGATTGATCTGGTTGCATCTTCTCGGAATTAGGTAATGTTGCTGAAACTCTTTGGCTTCTGGTGATGTATTAATTCTGGCTGCTGCAACTTCTCGGCTTCTGGTTCTTTTCCGTCTGCTTCAACTTCTGTGCTCCTCTTTGTATTCTGTTTCATTGAAACTTTGTCTTCTGCATTAATATTCTCATCATCCCCCCTTAATGCTGAGACCAAAAGTTTCCTAAACTCCATGAAATTCTGCTCTGGTAAAGGCTTTGTCATGATGTCTGCCAACTGTTTGTTGGATTGACAGTAGCTGAGCTCGACTTGTTTCTCTTCTACCAGATCTTTTAAAAAATGGTATCTTAGCTCGATGTGTTTGGTACGATTGTGGAAGATTGGATTCTTTGCTATTCCAATCGCAGCAGTGTTGTCACACTTAATCTGGATTGGTTTTCCTTCTTCTTTTGCTAGCAGCTCTTTGAACAGACGGTTGAGCCACACAGCTTCACAAGCTGCCGAGCAAACAACTACATATTCTGCTTCAGCTGTTGACAATGCCACAGATTTCTGCTTCCGTGAAGACCAAGTGACCGCCTTGCTTCCTAGCATGAAAACGTAACCGCTTGTGCTTTTTCTGTCTTCTGAATCTCCTCCCCAATCACTGTCTGAGAAGCCTGTTAAATCTATGGATGCTTCTTCTTCATAAAGTAATCCATAATGCAATGTCCCTTTTAAATAACGTAGTACTTGCTTGGCGGCTGTGAGATGCTCTGCACTTGGTTTGGACAGGAATCTGGATAGAATACTTACTGCGTACTCAACATCTGGCCTTGTGTTTGTGATGTAGATGAGTGATCCAATCAGGCTCCTGTAGTTTGCTTCATTTGCTGGCTGAAAATCTCCATTCTTTAACAGCTTTGTTCCAGTTGCCATGGGGGTTTGGGCTGGCTTGCATTCTTTCATTCCATACTTCTCTAGCACCTTCTCAATGTATGATTTTTGATTGATGAAGATTCTTCCTGGCTTTTGATTAATTTGAAATCCAAGGAAGAATTTCATCAAACCCAAATCACTCATCTCATATTCCTTTTTCATAGTTTGCTTAAATTCTTTTACAATTTCTTGTGTGGATCCTATGAATATTAGATCATCCACATAAAGACATAATATGAGAAAATGGCTAGGAGTAAACCTTTTGATATAGAGGGCTGGATCGTTCTGACTTCTATTGTAACCATTTGTGGTAAGATAGGTGTCGATCTTCTGGTTCCATGCCCTTGGTGCCTGCTTTAGCCCGTAGAGGGCTTTGTTTAGCTTGTATACCTTCTCTTCCTCTCCCTTCTTCTTAAAGCCTTCTGGTTGGTGGACATACACTTCTTCTATACTTCCATTTAGGAAGGCTGATTTCACATCAAGTTGATGGACTTCCAGCCTTGCTTGAGCTGCAACTGCAAGGAATGCCCTTATTGATTCCATTCAGACGACTGGTGCAAAAGTCTCATGGAAATCTATGCCTTGACGTTGGGTATATCCTTTGGCTACGATCCTTGCTTTGTATTTTATTACTTCTCCCTCTTCATTCTGCTTTGCTTTATATACCCACTTGAGATTAAGCACATTCTTGTTTGCTGGTTTTGGTACAAGCTCCCAGGTGTGGTTGTTTTCTACCATCTCTATTTCTTCTCTCATAGCCTTTCTCCATCTGGGATCGGCAGCAACATCAGCATAGCTTTCTGGTTCTTCTTTAGTATGCAGTGCCATGTCTCCTTCAGTTTGCTGATAGATGTCTGCTAACGATCTGAACTTGGGATGTGATGACTCCACTTCTTCCTCTTCTGATTCTGATGCAGGTTCATGCGGCTCTAGCTCAACAGGCTCAGGCTGCAAAAGTTGAGGACGTGCCTCCACAGGATTGGATGGCTGAAATTCAGCAACCTCTATGATAGGCTGCAAGACTTCTGGATTCTGATCCAATCCCAGCTAGCTCCTTCTTCAAATATGACATCCCTGGATATGCTTAGCTTCTTTGTAACTGGATTATATATCCTGTAGGCTTTAGACTCCAGACTATATCCAATGAATACTCCTTTTTCTGCTTTCATTTCTAATTTCCTTCTTCCTTCCTTTGGAATGTGTCTGTAAGCTAAACATCCAAAGTGAAAGTGCAGGATAAGATCACTCCTAACTCTAGAGGGGGGGTGAATAGAGTTATTTAAAATAATTTTCCAAATAAAAACTTGCAGAGAAAATTTTACTTTACTTAGTGTAAGGTGCTATAGCAAATAATCAGAGTAAAAATAAATTCACAGCACAAAGCAAAAACACAAAAAGAGACAAGCAATCCAGATGACACAAGGAGCTATAGTGGTTCCCCAAATCTGGGTACATCCACTCTTCTATCACCCTTGATAGGAATCCACTTCAAGATGAGTTGATCAGGTGTCTTGAGCACCAGAGAGTTTTTGATCAGGTTCTCACAAACCAACAGAAGCTGATTTTGACCAGGTTTCAGCAAAACCAAAAGTAACTTTTGAAGGGAGTTAAAACCCTGTACAGAAAGAAAAAGAAAAAGAAATGTTGTTGTCTTCTCTATTCAACAAGCAAAGAGAAGCAGAAGTGGATCTGAAGTTGTTGTCAAAGCTCCCCCTGAGATCAAGATGAGGTTCAGGAAGGAGAGCTCTGCACAAGGGTGACAGGTCTTCAAAGATCTGATTTGCTCCAGCAAAGGATGATCCAAGAGAGTTGGATGGAGGTGTCTGAAGCAATCAGATTTTCTGTGAGAGAGTCTTTCAAAAACAATTTTTCCACAGAGAAAAAGATGAGAAGTCTTGTATTGTTGTTCTCTTCTTGTTCTGTATATTCTCTGTATCTTCTTCTTATTGGAATGAAAGAAAAAGAATTATATATATGAGTCTTCTTCTTCCTTTTTCTTTGATAGCCGTTGGAAGTCAGCATTAATTGCTTTCCTTAACTGTCCATGCCTCAACGGAAATGACAGGCAGACATTCCTTAGAAAATTCCTTGAGCCATGCACCAGATATGCTGTAACGGCCAATAATTCTTCAGCATTAATTGTCTGTCAGAAGGAATTTGAATTCCTATCCAAAATCGACGGAAGTCTGGAAGGCGTCGAGCTCACAGAAAAACGTCGATCTGAGCACGACACACGTCGACCAGAGAGTGTTTTCTATAAGCAGAACTGGGATCGACGGAACGTCGAGCTGAGGTCGACTCCACGTCGAGCTGAGGTCGACTCTGCGTCGAGCTGAGGTCGACTCTGCGTCGAGCTGAGATCGACTCTGCGTCGAGCTGAAGTCGACTATGCGTCGAGCTGAAGACTACTCTAACTAGCCTATGTGACCTTTATAACAACATGGAGGTCACAGCATACAATCCCTATAGAAATATAGTCATCCTGGTCCAAATAGTAATAGGGTGTTCCAACAATCTCCCCCTATTTGGATTAGGATTACTATTTACATGAATTTTAGGGAAACAAAGAAAAGAAATAAAGCAGATACAACACAAAATAATACAACCAGACATGACAGAATAATATGCAGCATATATAAAACACTATATAGCAGCAGAATTGTTTAAATGTCCTGAGTCCAGAATATAGAAAGTGTCAGAATACCTTACTTTACTTGTCCTTTGATGCTTTGTCTTGATCACTCTTTTTGAAGATGATTTCTCTGTTTGGATTGGAAGCTTCCTTTTTAGATCTGAAGTCATCAGCTGCACCTAAAGATTTTTGATCTCTAGCACTGGGTGGTACAGCTGCAGGGTGGAGTTCCATGTATCTGTCTGAATCAAAAAATTTCTTTGAGCCATACTTTTCCAATTCCTCTCTTCTTTGTTCTGACATAGTACTGATATGAGATGTGTCCAGTCCTCTTTCTCTGGCTTTGTTGATCTCATTTAAGGCAGCCATTTCTGCCATCCTTGCTTTCCAGTAAGCAGGAGTCTTGGTAGGATCTTCAAAGGGAACAGCTGGTTCAAATTTGTTAGATGATGATTCTTGAGAAGTTCTTGGGGTGAGGTCAACTCTAGGCCTATAGGGATAGGGGCCAGAGGTTGGATCAAAGGTTCTTCCCCTGGACTGCCTGCCTCTATAATTTCCTCTTTGTTGACCTCCCCTTTGCTGGCTACCTTCTTGATGTCTTCTGGCTTGATAGGTTTTTCCATGAAGAGCTGAAGGGGCTGGTTTTGAAGAAAGACTAGCACCTGCACCTGCATCAGGAGGAGGTGGAGGTGGAGGCTGATGAACTGGTTTAGATGGACCTTCATTGAATTTTCTCTTCCTCTTCATTGCTTTTCTCTGATTCTGAGAGTACTGCATCCAAGGCTCTGTGATTTCACAATTATATTTGATGTAATAGGGAATGTCATGATCTGTAGCTCTGGCAGGAGGTACTCTTTTCATGGCTTTTGATCTGGCTTTCCTCTTCCTTGCAATAGTTGCAGAGGAGTCATCAGAATCTGTGGCAAACTCATCTTCAGAACTTTGTGATTCTTCATATGGATCTATATATTTTCTTTTGGAGAGGGGAAAGCTGATGGAGGCTGGAGCTGCTGAGGAGGAGACTAAAGGAAGCTCTGCTGTCAGTGGGGAGGAGGAAGCAACCACTGCAGGAGAGGGCACAGCCTCAGAAGCCATAGAGGCTGAAGAGGCTGGTTCCTGAAGGGCTTGGGAGATATGGGCCTGTGCAGCATCAGGTGTCTCAGTCACTTCACCTGAAGTCTCAACAGAAACTACCAAATCAAATCCAACACTAGCAGGAGCCACTGCTACCACTGCTATATCAGAAGTCAAGACCTTCTGAAAGGGGACAATAGCCCTGGACATATCTTCTTGAAGCTGTTCTTCTGTTTGAAGAGAAGCTGCCAAAGACTGAATGTCTGAGGCACTGCTGATTTGCTGCTCTGAAACTGGAGGAGAGGCCTCAGATACCATTTGATCTTCTGCAGCAGACACTGTTTCTGAACAAGCAACTGATACTATCTCTGCAACTGATACTGTCTCTGAAGGAGTCTGAGCAATCTGAACTGAAGAAGGAGGCAGCTCTTCTTCTGCTGACATCTCCCCCTGCCTAGAATCAGTGGCAGCTGACTCTAGGCCCCCAGAAGAAGGGCATGCCAACTGAGAGGAAAGGGAGGAGACAGAGGCAGAAAGAGCTCTCAATGAAAGAAGGAGAGGAGCCAGCTTGGCATCCAAAAGGGAGGAGAGCCTAGGAGACAGAAGATCAAAAAGTTGATTGGCTAAGGGCAGGAGGGCTACTTGCTCAAGGGGAACTTGAGTAGAGGTAGAGGGAGTAGCAGAAGCTGAGAATGCAGAAGATGTTGAGAGAGGAGCAGACAGAGGAGGTGTAACTTGTTCCTGAATGGAGGAGAAGAGTAAGTCTGAAAAAGTAGATGGATGGAGGAAGTCATGAGGAGAGGAGGTAGAAGCATCCATGAATGAGTCTCCATGCATGTCAAATGAAAAGAGATCCTCATGAGGGGTGGAATCCAAGTTTATTGGAAGGAAAGTAGTTTGAGGAGGAAGGGAGGAGGCAATGGTAGATATGGAGGAGGGGAGAGTTAGAGAGGATGAGATAATTGTGGTTGAGGGGATGAAGGTGGATGGAAGGGTGAGGGAGAGAGATGGCATAATTCCTTCTTCTGGACCAGTGGACTGAGGGGAAGTGACCTCTATAGTCCTGGTGTCTGCAGAGGATTTCATGGCTGCTGCTGCCCTGGGATTCACAATTCTCCTGTCCCATTTGCCAATTAAAGCACATGTGAGCCTCTTGGAAGCATTTATGTGCTTCTTTGAGGACACCAGCAGTTGGGGGCAGCAGTGGTTGAGAATCAACCCAAGAACTCTTCCAAAATGGACAGAGTTTTTATCCAACTTTTTCTTAAGCATATCAAACACAATTAATCCCCAGTTGGGATGTTTCTTATCCATTAGGGCAGCCATGAGGCAAAACTGATGCCTTGTTATTGCATCATGTGCAGTTCTCTTTGCACAGATCACCTTTCCAGTTATATCTGCTAATAACCTGTACTCAATTGCTAGGTTAATTTTAAGGAGTTTGGAGGGGTTACCAGCAGTATGCCCCATCCTATCCAGCATCAAGGTATATTCTTCCACTGATAGTTCTATGTCATCATCTCCAGCAGCAAAGTTGAAGGCTTCTGTAATAACCTGAGGTGAGATGGCTACCTCATTTCCTGAAATCTTCCCAGTCAAGATGTTGTTATCTGAAACGATTGCTGTAAGACACCATTCTTTAATTTCTGATTCTGGAAGGGGTATCCTGGTAGACATAAAGTGGACTAGTTGCTGCTCCTTGAAAAAAATCAGTATATCCAGAAGATGTTGTGGAGATCCATCAAAAGAATCGAAATCAATGTCGAAACCGGAGTCGAACTTCATAGCCGCCAGAGCTCCTGCTGTAATTGTCATTGTCCTGCAAAAGAAAGAATACCTTCCAAGATCAAAAGTATAGTATTTGGAGGGAGAAAGCTTGAGCAGAGAAATATGAAAGCGCAACTGCGAACGACGGAGAAAAAATGATTTTATACTTAGGGTTCGACGCAGAAAAGGAAAGAACGTCGAGCTCAGTTCGACGCTCTTGGGCTCTAGAGGAACTGAAACGACTCAACAGCGTCCAGCTTAGGTCGACGTTCGACGCTTTGGCTGAAGCTATACGTCGAGCTCAGGTCGACGTTGAACGAAGACGTCGACCGGGGAGAGAGAAACTCAAGAAGCCAGGGAGCTGTGAACTCAGTTCGACGCTAGAAGCTGAGTTCGACGTTCGACGCTTTTGAGGGCGACGGACCGTCGATCTCCGTTCGACGCAGCGTCGAGCTTAGTTCAGAGCTCAGAACAACCACTCAGACAGAGGAATTTTAAAACGAAATTTTTCCTATTTCTGTTAAGTATGGGTTTCAAAATCTTGGAGTTTTAATTTATGCTGTCTCCATCTAGCATTCCCAACTGATTGAGGAAAAAGAGGTGCTTCTTTTCATCCAAGGGTTTGGTGAAGATATCTCCTCTCTGTAGTTCAGTGGAAATGTATTCTAGTGCAATTTTCTTCTTTTCTACATTATCCCTTAAGAAGTGATGTCTGATTTCTATGTGCTTAGTCCTACTATGGAGAACTGGATTTTGAGCAATAGATATTGCACTGGTATTATCACAAAAGATTTTAGACATCTCTAAGTTGTACCCATAGTCTAGGAGCTGGTTTTGAATCCACAAAATCTGTGAGCAACAACTACCTGCAGCCATGTATTCAGCTTCAGCAGTTGATGTGGACACAGAGGTTTGTTTCTTACAAAATCAGGAGACAAGTCTATCACCAAGAAATTGACAAGTTCCACTGGTGCTTTTCCTGTCTACTCTACATCCAGCATAATCAGAATCTGAAAATCCAGTTAGATCAAATCCTGAGTCATGTGGATACCAGAGACCTAGATTAGGACAACTTTTTACATACCTAAGAATCCTCTTAACTAATGTGAGGTGGGACTCTCTAGGGCTTACTTGAAATCTAGCACAAATGCATGTGGCAAACATTATATCTGGTCTAGTAGCTGTTAGATAAAGTAATGAGCCAATGATTGCTCTATAGTTTGTCTGATCAACTGGTTTTCCAGATTCATCAGCATCTAAAACAGCATTTGTAGGCATAGGTGTTTTCATGGAGGAAGCTTCAGACATTCCAAATTTCTTAACCAGTTCTCTTGCATACTTGGTTTGAGAAATGAAAATGCCATCCACATGTTGTTTAACTTGCAATCCAAGAAAGAAAGCAAGCTCACCCATGCTACTCATTTCAAACTTTGAGTGCATAAGTTGTGAGAACTTTTTGCATAAGTTTGAATCAGTAGATCCAAATATGATGTCGTCTACATAAACTTGTACTAGTAGGGTATGGGACCTATGGGTTCTAACAAAAAGAGTTTGGTCTACACTACCCCTTTTAAAATCATTTTCCAACAAAAAACAAGCTAAGGTCTCATACCATGCTCTAGGAGCTTGCTTGAGACCATATAAAGCTTTATGCAGTTTAAATACATGATCAGGAAAAGTTGGAGAGATAAAACCTGGAGGTTGCTTTACATAGACTTCTTCCTTGATGTCTCCATTGAGGAATGCACTCTTGACATCCATCTGATATACCTTGAATCTCTTGTGAGCTGCATATGCAAGGAAGATTCTTATGGCCTCCAACCTTGCAACTGGTGCAAAGGTTTGGTCATAATCAATTCCTTCTTCTTGGCAATATCCTTGTGCAACAAGTCTTGCCTTGTTTCTCACAATTATTCCTTGATCATCCAATTTGTTCCTGAATACCCATTTGGTTCCAACAATTTGCTGGTTCCTTGGTCTTGGTACTAATTCCCAAACTTTATTTCTCTCAAATTGATTCAACTCTTCTTGCATTGCAATGATCCAGTTTGGATCTTGCTCTGCATCTTGTATGGTTTGAGGCTCAATTTGAGAAAGGAAGCAGGTGTGCATAATATTTTGATTAACTTGATTCCTTGTTTGCACACCCACTGAGATATCTCCAATTACTTGTGAGATTGGGTGATCTCTTGTTGTGGCTAGATCAACAAGGGTTGTTGATGAAGCACCAACCTGTGTTGTTGTTTCCTCTTGTGGAACAACAACTGGTTCTTCACTCTGTTGGCCCTTTGAACTTTCCAGAACTTGAAATTCCTCTTCATTGTCACTAAGTTCAGTGACTTGTTGAATTGGTGAAGGTGATGACCCTTTGTCTGTGATGGTAAGCTGCTTCAGATTTTCTGAAATTGAATGTTCCTGCAAATTGCTTATGGTAGAAGTCTCCTTCTCCTTATAAAACATGTTAGTTTCATCAAATGTAACATGCATGGATTCTTCAATTTTATTTGTGCACTTGTTAAAAACCCTATAAGCCTTGCTAGTCATGGAGTATCCCAGAAACACTCCTTCATCAGCTTTGGCTTCAAATTTAGCTAGGTATTTCTTGTCATTATTGTGAATGAAACAAATGCAACCAAAAATTTTGAAATAATTGACTTTAGGTTTCTTCCCTTTGAGTAACTCATAGGGAGTCTTACCCTTTAGCTTATGTATCAGGCTTCTATTCAGAACATAGTTGGAGGTGTTCACAGCCTCTGCCCAAAAGGTTAGAGGAAGGTGACCATCTGTCAACAATGTTGTGGCAGATTCAATAAGGGTTCTGTTTTTCCTTTCAACTATCCCATTTTGTTGAGGAGTTCTAGGAGCTGAGAAAGTATGCCTGATACCTTCATTCTGGCAGAACTCTAGCATAAGAAGAGAATCAAACTCTGTCCCATGATCACTTCTGATCAGGGCAATGTGAGTATTGAACTCAATCTGTATGCCTTTGAGAAAATCTGTCAAAATCTTGAAGTTATCAGACTTCTTCCTCAGAAAGAACACCCAAGTGAATCTTGAGAAGTCATCTACAATTACTAAAGCATAAGATTTCCCTCCTAGGCTTTGTACATTAATTGGTCCAAAAAGGTCCATGTGCAATAAGTACAAGATTCTAGGTGAGTCACTCTTATTAAGTGACTTGAAACTGTTTTTAGTTTGCTTGCCTAATTGACAGGCCTTGCAAAGTCCTTCCTTCTTGTAGGGACCAGAAGGTAGTCCTCTAACAAGGTTGTCTTGGGATAACTTAGCAATGGTTCTAAGGTTCACATGTCCTAATCTTTTATGCCACAAGATGTTTGGTTTTGAAATGGAGTTAAACAGGCAAATATCTACTACAGGTGAATGAAAATCCACTAAGTAAATGTTACCTCTTCTGTTACCTGTCAACACAGTTGTGTTGTCCACTGACTGGACTTTGCATATGGCTTTGTTAAAGGTTACTTGGTATCCTTCATCACACAATTGACTGATACTTATCAGGTTGTGTTTGAGTCCTTCAACATATGCCACCTTTTTGAAAGTGACTAAGCCAATTTGGACTGTCCCATATCCTTTTGTAGTTCCAAAGCTTGAGTCTCCAAAAATTACTTTGGGTCCAAGCTTGGTTTTGAAGGAAGTGAGGTTGTCCTTGTCTCCTGTCATGTGCTTTGAGCACCCACTATCCAGATACCATTGATGGTTCTCACTTGGATAGGTCTTTACCTACACAAAAACAGCTTATTTGTTTTTGACCCAGTTAACCTTGGGCCTAGGTTGATATTCCTTAAATTCTGAAATGAAGGACATCTCAGGTTGACTCTTATAGCCTACAGGATGATATCTCCTAGGAGGTATGATCCATTCAGCATAAGGGTTAAAGTAATGAGATGTGGAGCTAGAATTGAAATTTGAATTAACCTTTGAGAACTGGGTTTTGCTCTGAACTCGGCTCGACGCACGTCGAGCTTCGGTCGACGGACTCAAGTGAGTGCGTCGAGCTCCGTTCGACGGCAAGGTCTTGCTTTGTTCAGAGGGGAGAGGGCGTTGACCTGAGTTCGACGTTTTCTTGCGATTACGTCGAGCTCTGGTCGACGTCCGTCGAGCTTTGTTCGACGTTTTTTGTCCAGTTTCCTGGGTTAAGTCAGCATTCTTCCTGGCCACTATCAAGACTCCTTTACCTTTCTCACTGGTAAATTTGATTGGAGTTGTCAGCACTGTGGGTTGGCTGGATGAAGCACCCAAGCCCAGTGAACCATTCAATCTTGAGTTCACTGTACTTGTGATGTCCATCAATTTGATACTTCTCCCATTAAGGGTTTCTTCAAATTGTTTGGCCTTAGATAGCTCACTTTTCAGTGAAGCTATCTCCTCCCCACACTGCTTCAACTCTTCTAAGAGTCTAAGATTATCTGAGTTAATGGATTTGCATTCAATTAATTGTTCATTTAGAGTTTTAATCAGCTTTTGAGACTCAATTAAGTCAATGCACATAGATTTAAACTCAGATTTGAAATCATCAGAAGTAAAGTCAAATGAATCTATTACCTGATCCTCAGTAAGTTCCTGATCAGATGGGTAGTCAGCATCAGGCTCTGAATCAGTGTTCTTTTGAGATGCACTGATGGCCATCATACAGAATCCCTTTTCTTCTGCATCATCCTCATCATCACTAGAACTGGATGATGAATCAGACTCATCAGAGTCACTCCAGGATTCAGCCACAAATCCTTTTCTGGTGTACTTGCTGTTGCTTGAGGAAGGCTTGTCATGGTATTTCCTTGACTCCTTATCCTTCCTTTTATCCTTTCTTTCCTTCTTGTCCCTTCTGTCCTTGTCTTGATTTTCTGGACAGTTTGGGAAGATGTGTCCTGGTTTCCTGCAACCAAAGCAGATAATATCTTTATTATTGGATCTGTCATACCTTGGCTTGTCTTTGTCTTTGGATGACCATCTTTTGAAGTTCCTTCTATTTAGCTTATTGAACCTTTTGACCAGTAGGCTCATAAGCTTTTCATTTCCCAACACCTTTTCTTCAGGTTCTTCTTCCTGTGCTTTGAAG
Source organism: Platanthera zijinensis (assembly GCA_039513925.1). Lineage (NCBI taxonomy): Eukaryota > Viridiplantae > Streptophyta > Magnoliopsida > Asparagales > Orchidaceae > Platanthera > Platanthera zijinensis. Next base: position 22,211,922 of record CM077084.1, on the reverse strand, counting down.
GCAATGGTTTTCTCAGCCTTCTCTGTTGGTGTGGATGTCTTCTGCTCTTCTTCTCTCTTCTTAATAAATTGCTCATAGCTCTTGAGCTTTCCTAGAAGAGCTTCTGTGGATAACTCACAGACATTTCTTCCATCTTTAATTGACCATATTCTTGAGTCCCAAGAGCTAGGGAAACAAGTCAGTATCTTGTCATTTATCTCAGTAAGAGATATGTCCTTCTCTAGTGATCTAAGTTCACTTATGATTAGGCTCAGTCTGTTGTACATGTCAGCAACTGACTCAGACTCTGCCTTTTTGAAGTTCTCATACTGTGTGATGAGGTAGGATCTCCTATCCTTTCTTTCATCTGCAGAACCTGATACAATTTCTGAGAGTTTTTCCCAGATCTCCTTGGCAGTATTGCAATCTGCTACCTTCTGGAAAATGTCATCTGACATGGTTTGAGCCAAGATGTTCATGGCTTTAGCATCTGCTGCCTTCCACTTCTTTATGTCAGCATCAGTCTCTGAAGGAGGAGGAACAGCTGATGTACTTGTTCCTGTGGGAGGTCTTGGACAATCTGTCAATACAGAATTAAAGATGTCTTCATCAAAAGAGTTCATATATAGTCTAATCCTTGCCTTCCATAGTGCAAACTTGGATAGATTGCACATAGGAGGTCTGGTGCTAGCAAAGTCCTTGTTTTGTGCCATGAGTTTTAAAAGATAAGTAAAACTAAGAAAAATAACCCTTTGAGAGAAATGATCTTATCAGAGATCTTTTGATCCAGGTGTTAGCCTGTATGAATGATCAACCTCCCTCTAATACCAATTGAAAGTGCAGGATAAGATCACTCCTAACTCTAGAGGGGGGGTGAATAGAGTTATTTAAAATAATTTTCCAAATAAAAACTTGCAGAGAAAATTTTACTTTACTTAGTGTAAGGTGCTATAGCAAATAATCAGAGTAAAAATAAATTCACAGCACAAAGCAAAAACACAAAAAGAGACAAGCAATCCAGATGACACAAGGAGCTATAGTGGTTCCCCAAATCTGGGTACATCCACTCTTCTATCACCCTTGATAGGAATCCACTTCAAGATGAGTTGATCAGGTGTCTTGAGCACCAGAGAGTTTTTGATCAGGTTCTCACAAACCAACAGAAGCTGATTTTGACCAGGTTTCAGCAAAACCAAAAGTAACTTTTGAAGGGAGTTAAAACCCTGTACAGAAAGAAAAAGAAAAAGAAATGTTGTTGTCTTCTCTATTCAACAAGCAAAGAGAAGCAGAAGTGGATCTGAAGTTGTTGTCAAAGCTCCCCCTGAGATCAAGATGAGGTTCAGGAAGGAGAGCTCTGCACAAGGGTGACAGGTCTTCAAAGATCTGATTTGCTCCAGCAAAGGATGATCCAAGAGAGTTGGATGGAGGTGTCTGAAGCAATCAGATTTTCTGTGAGAGAGTCTTTCAAAAACAATTTTTCCACAGAGAAAAAGATGAGAAGTCTTGTATTGTTGTTCTCTTCTTGTTCTGTATATTCTCTGTATCTTCTTCTTATTGGAATGAAAGAAAAAGAATTATATATATGAGTCTTCTTCTTCCTTTTTCTTTGATAGCCGTTGGAAGTCAGCATTAATTGCTTTCCTTAACTGTCCATGCCTCAACGGAAATGACAGACAGACATTCCTTAGAAAATTCCTTGAGCCATGCACCAGATATGCTGTAACGGCCAATAATTCTTCAGCATTAATTGTCTGTCAGAAGGAATTTGAATTCCTATCCAAAATCGACGGAAGTCTGGAAGGCGTCGAGCTCACAGAAAAACGTCGATCTGAGCACGACACACGTCGACCAGAGAGTGTTTTCTGTAAGCAGAACTGGGATCGACGGAACGTCGAGCTGAGGTCGACTCCACGTCGAGCTGAGGTCGACTCTGCGTCGAGCTGAGGTCGACTCTGCGTCGAGCTGAGATCGACTCTGCGTCGAGCTGAAGTCGACTATGCGTCGAGCTGAAGACTACTCTAACTAGCCTATGTGACCTTTATAACAACATGGAGGTCACAGCATACAATCCCTATAGAAATATAGTCATCCTGGTCCAAATAGTAATAGGGTGTTCCAACACAAAGGTTCTTAGATGCTGTACATTGGGCTTTTTCTTTCTCCAGGCTTCATATGGAGTGACCTCCTCCAAGCTTCTTGTTGGGGATCGGTTGAGAACATAGACAGTAGTCTGAGCAGCTTCTGCCCATAGCTCTTGGGGAAGATTGTGATGCTGTAGCATTGCCTTTACCTTCTCCATGATAGTTCTGTTCTTTCTTTCTGCCACGCTGTTTTGTTCTGGTGAGTATGGTGAGGTGAGTTCCCTTGTAATTCCTAAACTCCTGCAATAGTCCTGGAATTCCTGGCTTGTAAACTCTCCTCCACGATCAGTTCTTAGACACTTCAGGCTGTGCCCAGATTCCTTCTCTGCTAGTGCTTTGAATTCTCTGAACTTCGTGTAGGCTTCTGATTTCTGCTGCAGGAAATAGATCCAGGAATACCTGGAGAAATCATCAGTTAAGCATAAGTAGTACCTCATTCCACCTAGTGATGGTGAAGTTGCCGGTCCCCAGAGGTCTGCATGGACCAGCTCCAGCGGTTCTTTGGCTCTCCAGTTGGTTAATTTTGGAAAAGGCAGCCTGTGGATCTTTCCCATAATGCAACCTTCACAGGTGGCAGCATCTCCATCAAGCTTTGGCAGTCCTGCTACCATCTCCTTTTGCTTCAGCATTTGTAAATCTTTGTTGTTCAAGTGAGCAAATCTGTGATGCCACAAAGATAATGCTGTGCTTCCCATAAGTGCACAGTCATTTTGTTCATTCCAGATGAATGGGAACATGTTGTTTGAGGTCATGCCGATTGATGCCATGCATTCACTAGTTTCTTTATGCATTATATGGCAGTACTCCCCATCAAATGTAATAGTGTATCCACTCCTCATGAGTTGCCCTACACTCAAGAGACTTTGTGATAATTTAGGAACTAAGTGCACCCCTTCTATGTGGTTAACCTACCCATCTTTAGACAGAACAGCTACTGTTCCAGTTCCAGCTATCTCTAACCCCTTTCCATCTCCTAAAATTACATGAGTTTTCTTAGCTGGAACAAGGTTAATGAAGATCTTCTCATTTGGGGACATGTGATTAGAACACCCACTATCTATGAACCATGTGTTATGAGCATCAATACAAGTTCTAGATATGAGAAGTTTTTCAGTTGTGCCAAGAAATTTTGATTCCTCCTTCTTATCTTTTGACCAACAATCTTTTTCCATGTGTTTGGGCTTCTTACATCTCTTACACTTATAAAAACAATCAAAGGCTACATGATTTGTTCTTTTACACAAAACACAATAGGTTTGATTGTTATGTTGCTCACTTACTCTTGTTTCTCCTTGTCTACCTCTGCCTCTTCCTCTTGTGGACAGATTTGGGGCTCTGGATGGACCTCTTTCAGGTTTATTTATCTTTATTTTGGTTTGAAAAACATGTTCTAGTTCTCCACTAGACCCTTTCACCCTTTCTTCATGGGCTTGTAAAGATCCCATCAGCTCAGATATTGAGAGATGCTTCAAATCTTTTGTCTCTTCAATTGTAGTGACAATGGCATTAAATTTTGGGGGTAAGCATCTTAGAATTTTAGGGGCAATCTTCTTATCTTTCAACTTGTCCCCTAGACTTCTAATTTGATTTACAATGGCCATTAGTCTTGTCACAAATTCTTTTATGGTTTCATTTTCTTTCATGGAGATGTTTTCAAACATCTTCCATTGGTGTTGCAATTTTATGGCGATTACCTTCTCGGAGCCTTGAAACTCACTATGAAGGATGTCCCATGCACGTTTTGGTGTGGATTTCCCCATGATCCTTGGATAGATACCTTTACTTACTCCCTGATGCAAGAGGAGAAGAGCTTTTGCTTCTTGCATTGCTTCTTCTTGTGCTGCTTTTAGGGTCTCGGCTGCAGGTTCCTTCCCTTTGGACGTCTCGGCTGGCTCCTTTGCTGCCTCCTTTTCAATAAGATGCCATAGCCCTTGTGACTGGAACACAAGGCGCATATGCACCGACCAAAAATCATAGTGTTCTCCATCAAAGATGGGAACACCGGCTTGGGTGAAGCTGAACATGTGGGCTGTATTGGATGATGCCATGTGATGATGGGAATGGGATGAATGCACTGAGATTATACTCAACTACAACCACCCACTGATGGCCACCTCACAAGTACAACCTCCCTCTGATACCATGATGAAAAACGATAAAACTACAATGGAAATGAAATTTGCGGAAGAAACAACAGGGAAGTTTTCATTTTCAATTCATACTACTCATACATTCTCAGACATTACATTTATAGAACTCTAATACATTTATTATGCAGTTGGCTTTGATTGATCTGGTTGCATCTTCTCGGAATTAGGTAATGTTGCTGAAACTCTTTGGCTTCTGGTGATGTATTAATTCTGGCTGCTGCAACTTCTCGGCTTCTGGTTCTTTTCCGTCTGCTTCAACTTCTGTGCTCCTCTTTGTATTCTGTTTCATTGAAACTTTGTCTTCTGCATTAATATTCTCATCAGAGCTTCCGGCGAGTGCAGCAGGCGAGACCGTATTCCTGCGGGAAATACTTTGCGGGAGCTTAATTAATATATTCTCTCTCTAACTCTCTCTCGCCTATTCTCTCTCTTGAATTCTCTCTCTCCAGCACTCTCTCTCGCCTATTCTCTCGCCTATTCTCTCTCTCTCTCCTGAACTCTCTCTCTCCTGCACTCTCTCTCAATTCTCTCTTTCTCGCCACTCTCTCTTTCTCTTTCAAACTCTCGCCTCTCTCTCTCTATTTAACTCCAGCAAAACAAAAATGCCTTTTTTCAACTTTTCAGCCAGCTCTATTAGAATGAACAAACAACCTATATATAGGCAATACACACCACTAAGAAAACGCCATGTGGCAGCACAATAAATGCTCATCAACTTCAACTTCAACTTCTCTCTCTCCACTAGAAAACAAAACAAAACCAAATATTTATTGACCCGGTCAACTCTCAAAATAGCTCCAGCAGTTTCTTGCGCTCTTTTATCACGGTCGGGCGCAGCGAAATTTGGCTGGCAGTTTCAGTGACAGTTCTGGGGACAATTGTTTTGGCAGCGACATTATTTATTTTGACGTATTGGGTGGTTGCGAACCGAATTGAAGCTGAGAAGATTAGGAGCAACAGGAAATCATCACTAAGCAGGTTGGGGTCACATTCCTTGTTGAGGCCGGTTTTCGGATACAGATTTGTTGTATGCTGAGAAGAAGCAATTATATGTCATTTAAAGTTCAGCGGTTGCTGTCATTTCTGATCTGCTGAAGTGAGAATTTTCTCTTTGTAACAAAAAAAAGAGGATAAATTCTCACCTGAACTGGAAGTCAAATCGTCAAAAATATGAACTCAAGTGACAATAGAAACTATGATAACAATAATAATGACACATAACCATCAGCAAGCTACGGGAACAACCAAAACAAAGTTGTATTTAAAAAACCATCTCTTTAAATCTAACCAAAACAAGGTAATTTAATTATTCATTTTCATAATCATACCGTTTAACAAAAAAAGAGGATACGACACAACAACTGTTGAGAGTAACATATGAAAATTAAAAAAGGCTTTTCTTCCTTTTTTGTTTCACTATTTCTCTTCACATCTTTACATAGAACTGGGCTCAATATTTATAGCCCAAAAAAACACCACAAACATTACAGCTGCATATTTGTTGCGGACTAACTCGATGCTCCGGTCGGACCGGATATTCTTGGACCGCTTTAGCTCGCGGAGCGGTCGAGCGCGCACACAGTCAATTGAAAAATGGGGGACGGACACAGGAGGTTTTAACGTGGAAAACCCTTCAACCGGGTGAAAAACCACGTGACCGGGTCGGTGCCGATCAAAATCCACTAGATTGCTGGGGGTTACAATTTGACGGGGGAAATCGGGGCGACAGGCCGCTCCCGTTACAACCTTGAGGAGAGAGAGTATATGCGCTCGTCGGTGGGCAACAGACTGCCTCGCCAACGGGACTTGGATGGTGGAATGCGCGGGATGCTTCAGTTGCGTGCGCTCAGAGGCGACGCGTGTCCAGAGGTTGTCACTGCTTCCTTTGTGCGTCTTTCTCGGTCCTTGGAGTGTTTCCTTGGTAACTGAGCTCTGGTGGGGTGCAAATAGCCGATGATAGGTTCTGGTAGCTGTTGGCAGGAGCTGATAGCCACTGGGGGCCGCTGGAGGCCTCGGGCGGCGGCGGGTGGTTGGCGGCGAGAGGCGGCCGCTGGTGGTTGGCGACGAGGGGTGGCCGCCGGCGGAGAAGAACGGGAAAGCTCCCACCTGAGGAAGAAGAAGAAGAAGAAGTGTAGGAGGAGAAAGTTAGGAAATGAGGAGCCCCTGGGGTCCTTTTATAGGCTCCAGGGGGAAGTTATGGCGGGCCCCACCACTAACATAGTGGGTTAGTGGGTGGTTTTGCCCCGATCGGACGGCAGGGAGGGCTCTCCCCTTGATCGGACGGCCGGGGGGGGGGGGGGGTTCCCATGATGGCGGGCCGTCATGACGGCGGCGGCAGCCGGGCGGCCGTCGAGGGAGGCCGGCGGCGGCCAAGGCCACGGCCGGCCATGGCCACGGCCGGCCATGGCCGGGGCGGCCATGGCCACGGCCGGCCATGGCCGGGCGGCCATGGCCGGGCGGCCATTGCCGGGGCGGCCATGGCCACGGCCGGCCATGGCCGGGGCGGCCATGGCCACGGCCGGCCATGGCCGGGCGGCCATGGCCGGGGCGGCCATGGCCACGGCCGGCCATGGCCGGGCGGCCATGGCCGGGGCGGCCATGGCCGGGGCGGCCATGTCCGGGGCGGCCATGGCCGGGCCGGCCATGGCCGGGGCGGCCATGGCCACGGCCGGCCATGGCCGGGCGGCCATGGCCGGGGCGGCCATGGCCCCGGTCGGCCTGGCCGGGGGCGGTCAAGGCCCCGGTCGGCCATGGCTGGGGTGGCCATGGCCGAGACCGGCCACGGTCGTGGTGGCCGTGGGAGGGCCGGCCGCCGGTGGTGGCTCGGCCTCTTGCCGGCGGCGGTTCCTATGGCGGCGGTTTTCCCATGAGGGGAGGGAGTGGGGGTCCGCCCCCATCATCTCCATGAGAGATCATGGGGGGTGGGGCCCACCCATGACTTTCCATAAAAAAGGGGGAACCCATCAAATGCCCCCAAATCTCTACTTGGCCGGGAACGAAGCGAGCGTGAGGAGAGATTGCTGGAATTCCTTGTTGTCATGACGGGTGCCGGCGAGAGATCCGAGGCGGCGGCGATAGATTGTGGTATTAAGGTATTATGTCGTGCGGAGGCTTGGCGAACAGGTGTCTGGGTGCATGCGGACGGAGGCCGGCACGGTATACGAGCGTCAAAACGGCGCGTGCGAGGAAAGGCCGCTGGGGCGGGCTCTGGCCGCGCGAGCTAGCAGCGCGCGGGCTGCACGCGCGCAGGCCGCGTGCGCGGCCGCACGTGCGCAGGCCGCGCTGGCTGGCCGCGCGCGCAGGCCTTGCGCGCGCGCAGGTTGTGGGCGCGCAGGCCGCGCGGGCTGGCCGCGCGCGCTGGCCGCGTGCGCTGGCCGCGCGCGCTGGCCGCGCGCGCAGGCTGGCCGCGCGCGCAGGCCTTGCGCGCGCGCAGGCTGGCTGCGCGCGCAGGCCGCGCGCGCGCAGGCCCCTCTCACTTCGGCCGCGCGTGCTCGTGTCGCGCGCGCACGTGCTGGCCGCCTGCGCAAGTTTGGCGTGTGGCTTGCGCGCGTGGGTCTTGTGTGCGCGAGCGGGCTTTGCGTGTGTTTTGCGCGCTCAAGCAAGTGTTGTGCGCGTGGGCTCTTGCTCGCCCTGCGATTCTGGAGGCACCGTCATGGGCCTTTTTGTACTTGCTATAATATGCGCAATTGCGCCTTATGTGCGCAAGGCGTGAGGTGTGTAACGTGTGCATAAGGTACGATGTGCACGGTATGTAATGTGCACGATAAGTGAGTGATGCGTGCACGATACATGCTGCATATGCGGTGTGCGCAAGGTGTAATTTGCATGGCGGACTAAGCGCCCAAGGGAAGAGACTACTAAGAAGTGGAGTTTCTGTTGCCCCCCGAGTGTATCACCGAGTACTTTTTGTACAAGGTTGAAAAGGGGAAACTTGGTGCGTCAAGGCGCATGGGTGCAAACACGGCGCCTCCATTTTTATCGAGGCTGTCGGATACCTCCGTTGGTGAGGTTGATGCTGTTTTACGTAAGTTCGACGTGCAATGTAATTTTGCGCGAGACTGACTCGCGATTATTGCTCGCACGAGCTTGGGTCGTGACTTTGCCTTACGCGGTTTGTGACTGCGGCTTAGCTTGAACGAGGTTGGCTCACAGCTTTGCTGGTTTGCTGCCGTGCTTGCACGAGGCTGGCTCGCGGCTTGATTTGCACGGTTTGCGGCCGCGGCTTGACTTTCACGAGGGTTGTTCGCATCTTAGATTGCATGAGGGCTGTTCGCGACTTAGATTGTACGAGGGCTGCTCGCGGCTTAGGTTGCGCGCGGGTATGGAGGCGGTTCCTGCGTGGAGTGTGTTGCACGGAGGCAGTTGCTGTAAGGAGCGCGCTGCACGGAGGCAGTTGCTGTAAGGAGCGCGCTGCACGGAGGCAGTTGCTGTAAGGAGCGCGCTGCGCGGAGGCAGTTGCTGTAAGGAGCGCGCTGCGCGGAGGCAGTTCCTATAAGGAGTGCGCTGCACGGAGGCAGTTGCTGTAAGGAGCGCGCTGCGCGGAGGCAGTTGCTGTAAGGAGCGCGCTGCGCGGAGGCAGTTGCTGTAAGGAGCACGCTGCACGGAGGCAGTTGCTGTAAGGAGCGCGCTGCACGGAGGCAGTTGCTGTAAGGAGCGCGCTGCACGGAGGCAGTTGCTGTAAGGAGCGCGCTGCACGGAGGCAGTTGCTGTAAGGAGCGCGCTGCGCGGAGGCAGTTGCTGTAAGGAGCGCGCTGCGCGGAGGCAGTTGCTGTAAGGAGCGCGCTGCGCGGAGGCAGTTGCTGTAAGGAGTGCGCTGCACGGAGGCAGTTGCTGTAAGGAGCGCGCTGCGCGGAGGCAGTTGCTGTAAGGAGCGCGCTGCACGGAGACAGTTGCTGTAAGGAGCGCACTGCGCAGAGGCAGTTGCTGTAAGGAGCGCGCTGCGCGGAGGCAGTTGCTGTAAGGAGCGCGCTGCGCGGAGGCAGTTGCTGTAAGGAGCGCGCTGCGCGGAGGCAGTTGCTGTAAGGAGCGCACTGCGCGGAGGCAGTTGCTGTAAGGAGCGCGCTACGCGGAGGAAGTTGCTGTAAGGAGCGCGCTGCGCGGAGGCAGTTGCTGTAAGGAGCGCGCTGCACGGAGGCAGTTGCTGTAAGGAGCGCGCTGCGCGGAGGCAGTTGCTGTAAGGAGCGCGCTGCGCGGAGGCAGTTGCTGTAAGGAGCGCGCTGCGCGGAGGCAGTTGCTGTAAGGAGCGCGCTGCGCGGAGGCAGTTGCTGTAAGGAGCGCGCTGCGCGGAGGCAGTTGCTGTAAGGAGCGCACTGCGCGGAGGCAGTTGCTGTAAGGAGCGCGCTGCGCGGAGGCAGTTGCTGTAAGGAGCGCGCTGCACGGAGGCAGTTGCTGTAAGGAGCGCGCTGCGCGGAGGCAGTTGCTGTAAGGAGCGCGCTGCGCGGAGGCAGTTGCTGTAAGGAGCGCGCTGCGCGGAGGCAGTTGCTGTAAGGAGCGCGCTGCGCGGAGGCAGTTGCTGTAAGGAGCGCGCTGCGCGGAGGCAGTTGCTGTAAGGAGCGCGCTGCGCGGAGGCAGTTGCTGTAAGGAGCGCGCTGCGCGGAGGCAGTTGCTGTAAGGAGCGCGCTGCGCGGAGGCAGTTGCTGTAAGGAGCGCGCTGCGCAGCGGCAGTTGCTGTAAGGAGCGCGCTGCACGGAGGCAGTTGCTGTAAGGAGCGCGCTGCACGGAGGCAGTTGCTGTAAGGAGCGCGCTGCACGGAGGCAGTTGCTGTGGGGGTAAGTGGACGTCTTCGTACTTGGGCAAAGCGAGTATGCATTTCGGACTGCATGGGTGACGCTTGACGTCAACAGGCTTAAAATGAGAAAATGTTAACTTTTTAGAGTTTCAGTCGTGAGACTGTTCTTGCGGGAATACATAATTCGTAGGAAAGTAAAATTAATAAACGCCATAATAGATAGAGCCCTTGCGAGGTGCAAAGCCCTCTCTTGGGCTGGTCGTCTAAGGGGTTGCCCCCCAGTCCGGCCTAGCAAATGGTTGGCCGATTTCCTTTCAGCGGACTTGTGTGCCTATCCTCGTAAGAATCTCCCCAGGAGGCCTTGTTTGACGAGATACTCAATCTCTTTCTTGAGCTTTGAGCAATCTTCTGTGTCGTGTCCTTGTCCACGGTGAAACTCGCAGTACTTTGTCTGGTCCCTAGTATTTTTAGCGAGAGGTCTGGGCCTGCGGAGCGCCTCGTTGCCTTGGATCGCATGAAACACATTTGTTATGGAGGTGTTTAGGGGTGTGTAATCCCGGGGCGGCTGATCTCTCTGATGTTCACGTCGGTGTTTTTCGTTCTGATGTTCTTCTCGGGATCTTCCTTCTTGGTGTTGAGGGGACGGTTCTTTTTCCCTTTTTCGCTTCTGGTTGTCGTCAAACTGTTGACGATGAGCTTCAATAGCCTCGTCGGCTGTGATCTGCGCCTCTACGCGGTACACGAGGTCGGGGTAGCTAGCGACGGTCTCCCTCATTAATGCTGAATAGAAGCCACCAGGACGGAGACCCCCAAGGAACACTCCTCTTAACAGTTCTTGGTCGACCCCTGGGATTTGGCGGGCTTCTGCGGAGAACCTGCGGAAGAAGTCCTTCAAAGACTCCCCTTCATTCTGGCGGATTCCTGATAAGTGGGAAGGGTCGCGGACGATCCTCCGACTTGCTATGAACTGATCGACAAACTGCCTTGGTAGCTCTGCAAAGCTAGCGATGGTACTAGCTCTTAGCGAATGGAACCATGTTCGAGCTTGTCCTTTAAGAGTAGTCGGGAACACCTGACAGAGGAGTTGGTCTGGAGCATTGTAAATTCTCATGATGGTAGTGAAATGGTTGACATGCTCCAGGGGATCATCAGTTCCATCAAATGTTTCGATGCTTGGGAGTTTAAATCCGTTTGGAATCGGATGTTCCAGAATCTGCGGTATCAGAGGGGAACCTTGACATAACGATCAGAGGGCACAAACATTTCTTGCTCCAGCTTGGCGGTATTCTTCGGCGATAACTTCTCGAATTTCTTCTCGAGTAAGCCTTTCTGGCGGGGGTAGGCGTACTTCATTTGCGGGCTCATGCTGATGATCAGACCTTGCCCTCCTTGGAATGGGATGAGCAGAACTTGCAGCCTCGGAATATTCCTCGGACATTTCATGTCTTGGAGGAACCTCTTGGGCTCCGCCCTGATTTGGTTGTGGTAATGGATCCACTCGAGCTGGTTGCAGTGGGGGAGCTAGAGGCGCTCCAAGGTTCCGCAGCAGGGTGAGCATTTCAGTTTGTTGTTCTTCCATTTGGCGAACGCGTTCCTCCATGGCGGCGACAGGGGCATATACGGCTTCAGCGGTCAGTGGTACGTCTACCAGAGAGTATGAACGTGCGGGCTCGGGGTGTCCGCCAAGGGCGGAACCTTCAGTGGTACGAGTGCTCCTCTTTGTCATTAAGGCAGTACTTGGAGGGGCGATGCTGGTGATCTTATGCTTCAATGGATGTTGGGAAATCGTTTCCCACAGACGGCGCCAAACTGTTGCGGACTAACTCGATGCTCCGGTCGGACCGGATATTCTTGGACCGCCTTAGCTCGCGGAGCGGTCGAGCGCGCACACAGTCAATTGAAAAATGGGGGACGGACACAGGAGGTTTTAACGTGGAAAACCCTTCAACCGGGTGAAAAACCACGTGACCGGGTCGGTGCCGATCAAAATCCACTAGATTGCTGGGGGTTACAATTTGACGGGGGAAATCGGGGCGACAGGCCGCTCCCGTTACAACCTTGAGGAGAGAGAGAGTATATGCGCTCGTCGGTGGGCAACAGACTGCCTCGCCAATGGGACTTGGATGGTGGAATGCGCGGGATGCTTCAGTTGCGTGCGCTCAGAGGCGACGCGTGTCCAGAGGTTGTCACTGCTTCCTTTGTGCGTCTTTCTCGGTCCTTGGAGTGTTTCCTTGGTAACTGAGCTCTGGTGGGGTGCAAATAGCCGATGATAGGTTCTGGTAGCTGTTGGCAGGAGCTGATAGCCACTGGGGGCCGCTGGAGGCCTCGGGCGGCGGCCGGTGGTTGGCGGCGAGAGGCGGCCGCTGGTGTTTGGCGACGAGGGGTGGCCGCCGGCGGAGAAGAACGGGAAAGCTCCCACCTGAGGAAGAAGAAGAAGAAGTGTAGGAGGAGAAAGTTAGGAAATGAGGAGCCCCTGGGGTCCTTTTATAGGCTCCAGGGGGAAGTTATGGCGGGCCCCACCACTAACATAGTGGGTTAGTGGGTGGTTTTGCCCCGATCGGACGGCAGGGAGGGCTCTCCCCTTGATCGGACGGCCGGGGGGGGGGGGGGTTCCCATGATGGCGGGCCGTCATGACGGCGGCGGCAGCCGGGCGGCCGTCGAGGGAGGCCGGCGGCGGCCAAGGCCACGGCCGGCCATGGCCACGGCCGGCCATGGCCGGGGCGGCCATGGCCACGGCCGGCCATGGCCGGGCGGCCATGGCCGGGGCGGCCATGGCCACGGCCGGCCATGGCCGGGGCGGCCATGGCCGGGGCGGCCATGGCCACGGCCGGCCATGGCCGGGGCGGCCATGGCCACGGCCGGCCATGGCCGGGGCGGCCATGGCCACGGCCGGCCATGGCCGGGGCGGCCATGGCCACGGCCGGCCATGGCCGGGCGGCCATGGCCGGGGCGGCCATGGCCACGGCCGGCCATGGCCGGGGCGGCCATGGCCGGGGCGGCCATGGCCGGGGCGGCCATGGCCACGGCCGGCCATGGCCGGGGCGGCCATGGCCACGGCCGGCCATGGCCACGGCCGGCCATGGCCGGGGCGGCCATGGCCACGGCCGGCCATGGCCGGGGCGGCCATGGCCCCGGTCGGCCTGGCCGGGGGCGGTCAAGGCCCCGGTCGGCCATGGCTGGGGTGGCCATGGACGAGACCGGCCACGGTCGTGGTGGCCGTGGGAGGGCCGGCCGCCGGTGGTGGCTCGGCCTCTTGCCGGCGGCGGTTCCTATGGCGGCGGTTTCCCCATGAGGGGAGGGAGTGGGGGTCCGCCCCCATCATCTCCATGAGAGATCATGGGGGGTGGGGCCCACCCATGACTTCCCATAAAAAAGGGTGAACCCATCAATATTATATCTTATAAATTACAGGGCAATAGCGGAAGTTTCAGTTCTTGGCTTTATTCTTCCTTACTGCTCAGAAGATGAGGATGCGGCGACTGCAAGCTTTTCTTCTTTATCTCCTTCTCCTTTTTAACTTCTTGTGAGCTTCTTCTTTCTTCTATCTTAATGATTTTCTGAATCCTTTGACTTTCAGGATTACTCTGAGATGTAAACTCAACACTCTCCCTTAATCCTGAAATCATGGGGCCGATGTTTAGGGTTTGGCGAAGGATTTGGAATCGAGTGCGATGTAGGGCTTTGGTAAACAGATCTGCTAATTGGGATGTTGTATGACAGTATTTCAACTTAATTTCTTTTTCTTTCACCAAATTTCTGATATGATGATATCGAATATCGATATGCTTCGATCTACCATGAAATACTGGATTTTTCGCCAGTTGAATGGCAGATTGGTTATCGATATTTAATATCCATGGTTCATCCGTTTCTTTCGCGTTCTTCACTTCTTGAATAATATTCTGTAGCCAAATGTCTTCACATGCACAAGAACTTGCGGCAATATATTCCGCTTCTGCAGTTGACAAGGCTATCGATTGCTGTTTTTTTGTGCTCCAGGAAATAGGTTTAGAGCCTAATAAAAACACAAATCCGGTAGTGCTTTTCCGATCATTGATGTCCCCTGCCCAATCATCATCTACATAACCATGTAGATAGTTTTCTTTCTCTTTTGCATATGTAAGTCCATAGTTACTGGTGCCTGAGATGTATCTAAGAAGCCTTTTTGCTGCTAGAATATGTTCATCACTTGGGTTAGACATAAATCTGGAGATAAGACTTACAACAAATTCAATGTCTGGACGGGTTTTTGTAAGGTACAGTAGTGATCCTATCAATTGTCTGAACTCTTCTTCTTTCCCGGTGGATTTTTGTTCAGATTTGAGTAAACGATCACCAACATTGATAGGGGTAGCAGCAGGATTGCAGTTGGACATTTTGTATTTCATTATGAGATCTTTTGCAAACTTTTCTTGAGATATAAATATTTTCCCTGTAGTTTGCACAATTTGCATTCAAAGAAAATATTTCATGTATCCAAGATCAGTTATCTCAAAGGTGAGCTTTAGATCTTCTTTTACCTTCTCTATTGCTTCATTATTTGTGCCGGTCAGTAGAATGTCATCCACATAGATGCATAAAATGACAATACCTGAAGACTGAGGATGTTGAATGTACATTGAAGCTTCATATTTGCTGCACAAAAAATTATGAGTAAGTAGATAATGGTCCATTTTACTGTGCCATGCTCTGGGGGCTTGTTTTAAGTCATAAAAAGCTTTATGCAGGTGATATACATGTTCAGTGTACAACCCCGTAGCCGGGCGAGTGGGACCCTCCCCAAATGTCAGCCTAGGGGCGTGCTGTGGGCAACATTTTGACGTCCCTGTTCGAGGACGTGCGGGTGCTTGCGCGTGCGTGCGAAGGTTTTATGTGTATATGCCTTATATATATATGTTATATATTATATAATATATATATATTTATATATATATGTTATATTTTATAATATATATATATTTATATATATAGGGAGAGAAAAGAGAAAGGGGCAGCAACATCTTCCCCCTGACCTAGGGTTCGGCCAAGGAGAAAGCAGCCGCCGCCCCTCCCCTCTCCCTCTCTCTCTCGGCCTAGAGAAGCCCGACGCCAGCCCCGTCTCCCCTCTCCCTCTCTCCCGGCCGCTTAGGGCAACCCAGCCCCTCCGCTCCTCCCTCTCTCCCGGCCGCCTGGAGCAACCCCGCCGCCCTTTCCCTTCCTCTCCCGTCGCCGGCCGCACCAAGCCCGGGCCGACCCCGAGCTCCTCCCTCTCTCCGTCCAGGCTGCCGCAAGAAGGAGCCGCCCTATCCCCTCCTCCTTTCTCTGTCCAGGCCGCCGCCGGCAAGGGAAGAGCCCCCTTTCTCTTCCATGTCCGGGAGCCGCCACCGCCGCCTAGAGGGAGTTCTTTTTCTGGCCGATCCTCCTCCTCACCTCTTGGCCGACCAAGAGAGGTGAGGGTTGGTATTGCACTTGCTTGAGGTGGCCAACCGGTGGCGGTGGAGGTAGGACAACTCGTGTCGGAGCACGATCGACCATGGAGAGGCTCGGCCATGGAGGGAAAAATCACTTGGAGCTTTTAACTCTCCATCGGAGGTCGGATCCGTGCATGGACAACCACTACGAACGCTAGACGTCGAGCCTCGGGCAATGTGCGCGGTTGCGGCTCCGCCAAACGCACGTCAAGGGTAACGATGTTTTTACTCGGGCAGGTGAAACCCTCAATTTACATGTTTGCATAAAAGCACCTCTCCACCAACGGGTGGGGGAAGGGAGCTCTCTGACGGGTCAACATGTGCGTCCCCGCTTTTAATTGCATTAGTACCCGGAAGCGTGAGTATGAGTTTAGGCATGCTGTATGAAGCCCATCCGGACATGTGAGCTGGATTGGTGATGTTCTGGGGTTCCCGGAGAAGACTCCGAGGAAGTTGTTTATTAGCCGCTTGCAGGGAATGTGCACCATAGCCCCAAAAAGGGGGTGTGCGCAATATGTTTGGCCCGCTTATGTTAGCCGACTGATGCCTAGTTGGCCGTCGCTCGTCGAGACGTTGACGTACAGGCACTGCAGCACCAAGCGGGGAATAGCGGGCTTAAGCCCAAGCTTGTGCCGGCCCTTGAAGGCCTATTTTTGTTTATGTTGCCGGCCTGCGTGCCGAAGTATGGAATTTATATTCTTGTAAATTTAAATATCCGTGATGCTCTGTGGTGGCCCTAGAAGGCCAATGTTATGATATTAGCGGCCCAATTGGGGCTGCGTAGAGTAGGGCTGCTGTGCGGTATTACGCCATTAAAAAGGCGGGCGGGGGACATTTTACATAGACCCGAGGTGGCACCTCTAGTTAAGGAGTGGATCTAGAGAGATCCTCCTTAGATGTTCCGGCCGGCCAAAAGAGCCCGCCGAAGGTGTTCTAGCTCAGCCCCTGGTTTGGGAGGGGAAGAATTCGTTAGTCTTCTGGGTATGCGGCGGGACCTCCACGCTGAGGCCTTGGGTTTGTCCCTTGTTTTCCTAGCCTAGAGCCTAGATCGTTCGCTTGAGGGTAGTAGGTGCGCGGTCACCCCTTCCCCAAGGGTCGAACTCCATAGAGACCGATTTTTCAGTTTCAACATTTTGGTGCGGTGAGCGTGGAGAGTGGCCAGCACGGAAAATCTCAAATGAATGTCATGGCTTTAGAAGTGGAACCAAGTGACGACCAGGGTCATGCGCAGACTTTGTATATAAGGTCCTCATACTCGGAGTTGTCCCATCGCATAGTTGTTGTTGGAATCCCATAGTATTTAGAGTAGGATTTGCACCAGTTTGAAGCGCTTCTACCTGTGAAAACACGTGTATCCTCACTTATTACGTCAACGAGAAACCTGGAGGTTATTATCTTCAAGATCATGTAAGAGAGCAGCTGACATGTATTTGGAGCCGGGGTGACCTGAAAAGGTTCCCTCCCTAACGGTAATATGTTACCTCTTCCTTGTGATTCAGTAGCGGTCAAGTTTTCTCTTTATTGCCAATTCGCCTCGAGCTTTTGAGGGCTTCAAGGGTTAGCCTCGCGATCGACTCCGGAAGCCAAACGTCCAACCCGTTCCTTTTAAATAGCCTAGTTCGGACGATAGGACGGTGTCGCGGGACTTTAAGCACTATTGTAAGACCGAGCCTCTGCACTGACGGCCGAGATACGCTCCCCCCTTGCACGTCGGCCTATGTCCTCCCGATCACACCTCTCCTCCGACTAGAGGATTATCAGGAACGAGCCTAGATGCTAACCTCCCAGATTTGATAGAGGGCCGATCTCTCCAAGCAATCACAAGTGAAAGCCTTTTTTGTTGAGAAAACATGATAACATGTAAAGGGGCAGGTTTTGGCCCAAGAGAAGATGTTGGTCTCGAGTGCGTCCTAGAGGACCCTCGCAGGAACATTACCCGTCACCCATGCACTAGCTCTCATCATCGAGTGACATGGCGGAAAGTGATCTTTGCCATTAGATCAGGATACGAGCCGTCGACCTGTTCCTTCTAAATAGCCCAGTTCGGATGATGGTGAAAGTCCACCTAGTGTCAACTACTTACACCTATGGGGGGGGGGGATAGGTGTCTTTGCAGCGTATTTGCGGAATTAAGGTTTTACCTGCACAAGAAAACAAAACAACACAGCACAAAAAGTACACAAGCAATTTATAGTGGTTCCCCGATTTGGGTACGTCCACTTTTCCCCTTCGACCTATCTCCCAACCAGGGACGACTCGGTCACTTCACCAACAGGATTGAAATCCAATCCTTGCACTAACGGAAGGAACCCTTCCACACGTAGGAGTCAACACTCCCACAACACGGGTTGCACCCAACCCTACAACTAGAGACCAATCAGTCCTTTACAATGAAAGAGAAAATGAAAATAGCTTGTAAGAAATACAAACAATGTGAAGATCTAGGTGTCCCTTTTCGTTAGACTACTTGTTCTTGTAGGAAACGAAAAGTCCACAACCCTAGATCTTTCTTGGAGAGAATCTCCCCGAGACCGGCGGCGGCGACGAGCGGCGGCGAGGCTCTCGGTGTTGGCGGCGGCAACTGAAAACAGCAGCAAAGCACTGGAGATCCAATCTTCTTAGCGAAGTCGGCAAGGTCTACCAACGGTCACACGAGGATTGATCGTCTCGATCGATTCGGACGGGGAAGGATTTCCCTATCTCAAATCAAGAGACAAAAGATCTCTGGATAGACACGTGAGACGCTGTGCAGGACTTGACTTATATCACCGAGGATTTGGAGGAGATCGAGATCGGCTTCGGTGATCGGTTGCGGCGACGGAGGCGGAGCAAGTTCGCGAGATTAGGGTTAGTCGGCCGCTCTGTTTTGTATATCGTCTGTGTGTCTTACTGTACACAAATACCAGAGTATTTATACAATAGGTCAAGAGATGACCGTTGTGGGCCCCACCAGCAGTAAGACCAAAGTCCGGTTCAAAATCCCGCTGATAACGTGGACCGGTCCAGACAGAGTCGGAAAAATACACAAGTCAAATTCGGCGAGAATCGTGGGTGATTCTCGACGAATCGGCGAGAATCACTTACGATTCTCGCCGAATTCTACTTAGAGAATTCTGGCTGCATAGGTTATAGAGGCCGGGGAGAATCGGTGGGAATCACCATGGATTCTCGCCGACTCGACGAGAATGCAAAGTCATTCTCGACGAATCGGCGAGAACCACTTGGTGATTCTCGACGATTCTGCCTTAGATGATTTTTCTGACTGTGTCGAGACAGCCAGCCCAACCAGGCAAGAATCAACTAGTGATTCTCGACGACTCGTCGAGAATCACTGGTGATTCTCGACGAATCGGTGAGAATCACTTAGTGATTCTCAACGATTTACACTTAGACGATTCTCGTCTTTCAACCCGTGAGATGGTCTTTGGCCCATCCTTGCTCCTTGTCTGCTCTTGCTTTATCATAGCCCTGTACTTGAAATTAAGTACACCCCAATAGAGAGAGTACACGTAGGCCAACACACTGATCTGCTCAACGAGGGATTACGTTGCACAGACCCGTGTATATTGACCCACTGCACCCTGACATTGGTGTGTACTTAGCATGGAATAACTGCAAGCACAACTAGAAATATTTCATCAAATACATTGTCTATTTACCTTAGCTTGTACATGGGCTTCTTCAAATCAGGTACATTGTGGATACAATATCCAACAATCTCCCCCTATTTGAAGAAGCCTAAACCCTACAAGCTAAGGTGAATAGATTATATAGGAATGAAAATCATAAACTTAAAATGGAGTTGAGAGAGATATTCATTACCAATTTCTTGAGAGCAAACTTGGAGCCACCTTAGCCGAGAGGGTAATCTCCCCCTTTTCGGCTTCTGCAAATCGGGGACTGAAGCATGTGACACCATGCTCCCCCTCAGTTCTTGTACCTTTGCTTTCACTAAATTCCTAGCAGAGGCTCCCCCTAGACGCATGAGCCTTGAGCTCCTGTAGTCTTCATTCTTCGTAGTTTAGCATCCCCAATTCAGTTTTGAACATTCTGAACTTGGCCTCGTCAAGGGGCTTTGTGAAAATGTATGCAAACTGCTTGTCAGTGGGAACATAGCAGAGAGAGATGTCCTTGTTCTCCACGTGCTCCCGAATGAAATGGTAACGCACTTCAATATGCTTCGTTCTGCTGTGCGATACCGGATTGTTGGCAATAGCAATTGCACTGGAGGAGTCGCAGTACATCGGTACTTCCTTGAACTGGAGGTCATAGTCGGCTAACTGGTTTCTTATCCATAGGAGTTGTGCGCAACAGCTGCCAACCGAGATGTACTCAGACTCTGCAGTGGAGGTTGCTACACAATTCTGCTTCTTGCTGTTCCATGAAATAAGCCTTCTTCCGAGGAATTGACACGTCCCGGAGGTGCTTTTCCTGTCATCCCTACTTCCTGCAAAATCAGCATCTGAAAACCCTATTAGCTCGACATCATTGCTTCTCGGGTACCATAAGCCAAGATTAGGGGTACCTTTAAGGTATCTGAGAATTCGCTTTGCAGCGACATAATGAGATTCCTTAGTGTTCACCTGATATCTGGCACAAACACATGTGGAGAACATGATATCCGGTCTACTCACAGTAAGATAGAGCAGAGATCCAATGATGCTCCTGTATTTGGTTTCATCAAAAGGTTTCCCTTTCTCATCCTTATCCAGAGACATGGTGGATCCCATTGGAGTCCTCATAGAGGTTGCATTCTCCATTCCGAATTTCTTGAGGAGTTCATTTGTGAACATCGTCTGAGAAATGAAGATTCCTTCCTCAGACTGTTTCACTTGAAGTCCCAAGAAATACTTCAGCTCTCCCATACTGCTCATTTCAAACTTTCCTTGCATAAGTTTAGAAAACTTTTTGCAAAGATTGTTGTCCGTTGAGCCGAATATAATGTCATCAACATAGATTTGCACCAGCAAAATCTTGCCTTTGACTTCCCTGAGAAACAATGTCTTATCTATTTTTCCTCTAGAGAACTTGTTCTCAAGAAGAAAACTAGACAATGTCTCATACCAAGCTCGAGGAGCTTGTTTTAGGCCATATAGCGCTTTATTAAGAAAATATACATGATTAGGATAAGTAGGATTGACAAAACCTGGAGGTTGAGCAACGTATACTTCCTCTTTCAAATCTCCATTCAAGAAAGCCGATTTCACGTCCATCTGATAGACTGTGAATCCTTTGTGAGAGGCATAGGCTAGAAATAGCCGGATTGCCTCGAGCCATGCGACTGGTGCAAACGTCTGGTCAAAGTCAATCCCCTCCTCCTGTCTGTATCCTTGAGCCACCAGTCTGGCTTTGTTCTTGATGATGACTCCATGTTCATCCAACTTGTTTCTGAAGATCCACTTGGTGCCAATCACATTTTGTGTCTTCGGTCTGGGAACCAGCGTCCAGACTTCGCATCTTTCGAATTGATGCAGCTCCTCTTGCATGGCCAAAATCCACGATGCGTCTTTGTTCGCTTCGTCGAACTTCTTTGGCTCCACCTGCGACAGAAAGCTAAGATGCAAGATCTCTTTAAGAGTACCTCGGCGAGTTCTGACACCGTCTCGGGGATCTCCAATGATTTGATTTCTGGGATGATCCCTCACGTGTCTGAGCTCTAGAAGTCTTGCATCAGGAGCTTCAACTATTTCTTGGGAATCTCCTTCTTCTAAAGTATTTGCCTCATTTTGATCTTCAACTTCTCCGATCGGCGTTGATGTGGAGACCTTGACATATTTTGGAGTTGTATCTTTCTCGGGATCATCCAGTTATAGTTTTTCGAGTCTAGCACCTGCAGCTTCAGGAAGATAACTAGAAGTCTTGCAGTTAAGCAAGCTTCCTTCATCAAATACAACATTTATTGATTCCTCTACCACTAGGGTTTTCTTGTTGAAAACTCTATAAGCCCGGCTGTGGCCACTATAGCCCATGAATATGCCTTCGAAGCATTTTTCACCAAACTTAGTACTAGGGTACTTCCCATTATTCAGTACATAACACTTGCAGCCAAAAATCCTCAGATAGGACATGATTGGTTTCTTGCCTTTCAGTAGCTCATAAGGAGTCTTACGATGGCTCTTGTTAATCAACGCCCGGTTTTGTACATGACAGGCCGTATTGACAGCCTCGGCCCAGAAGTATTCTGAGAGAGAAGCGTCATTCAACATTGTCGTGCACGCTTCAATGAGTGTTCTATTCCTCCTCTCCGCCACTCCATTCTGTTGAGGAGTGCGAGGGGAGGAGAACTCATGAAAGATACCAAGCTCTTCATAGAACTCTGTCATAGCCCCAGACTCAAACTCTGTTCCGTGGTCACTTCTAATTTTGACCACTTAGCAGTTAAGTTCGTTCTGTATCTGCTTGACAAAACTGGTGAAGATGTCAAACGTATCAGACTTGCGTTTTAAAAAGAACACCCACGTAAACCGAGAGTGATCATCTACAATCACTAGCGAATACGACTTCCCTCCTAAGCTATGAACTTGCATTGGACCAAACAGGTCCATGTGCAGAAGATATAGACATCTGGAGGAATCTTTGTCTGGGATGCCCTTAAAGGTAGCCCGAGTCTGCTTGCCCATCTGACATGCAGGACATGGACTATCTTTGATGCACTTAATGATGGGAGCATCCCTTACTAAGTCTTTGGAAAACAACATATTAATTGTCTTGTAATTAATGTGTGCCAATCTCTTGTGCCATTGTTCATAAAGAGATGCACTGCCTTTAGCAACGAGGCATACTGGGGTAGAAGAATCTAAAGTAAGAAAATCTAAACAGAAAATATTTCTGCTCCTAATGCCTGTTAATACGGTCTCCGAAGAGTCACATGATATTATTAGGCACTTATCCTTGCAGAACTTAACGTCATACCCTTTATCACATAACTGGCTTACGCTGATCAGGTTATGATTTAACCCTTCAACATAAGCTACGTTAGTGATAGAGAGTATACCGTTGGAAATCATACCGTAACCTCTGGTGACTCCCCGATCAGATCCCCCAAATATGACTTTGGGTCCATCCTCGACTGGAGAGTACTCCCTCAGCAGGCTTCTTGTCCCGGTCATGTGACGGGAGCATCCACTGTCCAAATACCAAATAGGAGTTTTGTTGGTCTTTGGACATCCCTGCAAAACAGAATTAATTTGCCTTAGGAACCCAATCGAACTTGGGTCCTAGATTCCTTGTTAGCATACTCCCCCTCGATTGGTTAACTCTACGAGTGGTCGGCCTCGCATTGCTAACATAAGGAGTCTCGTTATACCTTGGATTAAACCAACAATCCACGGCAAAGTGACCAATTTTGCCACAGCACCAGCAGTCAAACCTGTTATACTTCCTCTTGGGCGCCTGCTTTACCCTTGAAACGTGGGGTTCAGCTGGGGCCGAAGACCTGGAGGTGGAGGCAACATGATGACCACAGTCACATGACTTCTTCACCTCTTGGCTTTTCAGTGTAACAGGCTTGGCCTTAGGTGTCTGCTTCCTATTATGGCCGCTAGAGAATTGACCATAATTTCCCAAGTGGATTTCCTCATAAGGTGCCTTGAAGACACTCTCACTGAAGTTACGGGGAAAGGTCCACCCATCATATCAGCTCTTCGGCTTTGCAACCGAGGGCCTGAAGTGATGCCCATATGTTGACTCAAAGTCATGTTGGTTACAGGGAAAGCTAGACTTTCTGAACTCAATAGGGCTGAGTGGGGCCTTTCCTTTCTCATCAGCAGAGGCTTTCTTGGCAGCCTTATTCTTCCTCCTGTTCCTGTTTCTCTTGGATGAGGAGCTAGATACCCCTACATGCCCCAAGCCAGCTCCTTTGGCTTGAGCAGAGAAGGTATCAACTAATGGAAGAATAGTTTTTGGCATAGAGAAGCTCTTGACGATCTTCCTTTCTGCCGCAAGTAGTTCTTCCAACTTGTCGACTTCCTCCTGCTTAAGATCAAGGAGCTTAAGAGACTCTGAATACTTTGAAGTCAGGTCCAAGTGCTCCTGTCGGAGGGAGATCAAACTGGTGATCTCTTCCCTCAGGGATACACTCTCACCTTTAAGGAATTTAACTTCCTTTTTCTCAGCCTTCAGTTTCTTTCGACATTTCAGGAATGTATTGAGCAGAAGCTCATACTTATCGAGGAGCTCAGCTTCAAGGGCAGAAGGGCTATCCTCAGGGTCATCATCCTGAGACTCAGGATCAGAGTCAGAGTCGGAGAGAGGGGTGTGAGCTTTTACCTTCCCAGTAAATGGGGGGCATTCTCCTTCTGAGTCAGAGCGACCCATTAGCCCAAAGTAGGCTTCCTCATCATCGCTGGTGTCTGACGTGTCAGATTCACTCAGCGTCTTTGGCTTCTTTGCGATGTAACTCCTCTCCTTCTTCTTGTCTTTTGAGGACCTGTGCTCCTCTCCCTTTCCCTTTTCCCTCTTGCCTTGATGGCAGTCGGCCACGACGTGTCCTGGCTTGTTGCAACCAAAGCATATAATGTCAGAAGAGCGTTGTTTGTTCGGTTTGGAAACATACCTGTCAGAGGAATAGTTCTTCTTCTGATCCCTTGAGGAGGAGCCGTTTCTCTTTCTCTGATTCCTCAGCTTGAGGAACTTCTTGAATTCCCGTGTGATAAGGGAAAAATCTTCCTCAGATAACTCTGATCCGGAGGAGCTTAGCTCAGAGTCTTCCTCCTCATCCCTCTTCCACGCACGGGAAGAAGCGACACCCTTGCCCTTTCTGGATTGAATGGCTTTCAGGGCCACCGTCTTTTCCTTGGCTGCGGCTTTCTCTGCTTCCTCTTCAGCCTTCCTTGTGTTCAACTGAAGCTCATAGGACATGAGCTTCCCGAACAGAATCTGTGGATCAGTTTCCGCAAGTCTGCCAAACTCGCGGATGGCGTAGATCTTTGTGTCCCATTCCTTAGTGAGGGACCTAAGGAACTTATCATTGAGTTCACCGTCAGTGAACACTCTTCCATATCCTTTGAGTGCATTGACGATCTTGAGGAAGTTTTCGAAGGTGACTCCGATCTCCTCCTTTGGCCCTTGCCTGAAGGCCTCATATTTCTGATTGAGGAGGGATCTCCGATCGTCCCTCACTTCATCTGTGCCCTCCATTAGGACGATCAGACAGCTCCAGAGATCCGTGGCTGTCCTGCAGTTGCTGAAGTTGTGCATCATAGAGTCGTCAACTGCGCTTACCAGGATGTTCTGAGCTTTCTTGTCAAGTCCGAACAGCACCATTTCGTCTTTGTCCATTTTCGAAAGTTTCTTGGGCACTTTCCTGGTTGGATCAATGGTGGAGTCCTTGGTGGGAATGTAAGGTCCCTCCTCCACTATCATGAAGAGCCGGGGGTCGACTGCTTCCATGTAGAATCTGATTCTTTCCTTCCAGATAGGAAAGTTCAGTCTGGTGCATACTGGGATTTTGCCGGAGTGCTTGAGTCCGTCCATAGAAGATATCGGTCTTCTTCTTGACACTGGTGGCAGGATTTTACTCAAGGTGTGAACCTTTTTGATGAGTAACCTCCCTCTAATACCACTTGAAAGTTCACCTAGTGTCAACTACTTACACCTATGGGGGGGGGATAGGTGTCTTTGCAGCGTATTTGCGGAATTAAGGTTTTACCTGCACAAGAAAACAAAACAACACAGCACAAAAAGTACACAAGCAATTTATAGTGGTTCCCCGATTTGGGTACGTCCACTTTCCCCCTTCGACCTATCTCCCAACCAGGGACGACTCGGTCACTTCACCAACAGGATTGAAATCCAATCCTTGCACTAACGGAAGGAACCCTTCCACACGTAGGAGTCAACACTCCCACAACACGGGTTGCACCCAACCCTATAACTAGAGACCAATCGGTCCTTTACAATGAAAGAGAAAATGAAAATAGCTTGTAAGAAATACAAACAACGTGAAGATCCAGGTGTCCCTTTTCGTTAGACTACTTGTTCTTGTAGGCAACGAAAAGTCCACAACCCTAGATCTTTCTTGGAGAGAATCTCCCCGAGACCGACGGCGTCGACGAGGCTCTCGGTGTTGGCGGCGGCAACTGAAAACAGCAGCAAAGCACTGGAGATCCAATCTTCTTAGCGAAGTCGGCAAGGTCTACCAACGGTCACACGAGGATCGATCGTCTCGATCGATTCGGACGGGGAAGGATTTCCCTATCTCAAATCAAGAGACAAAAGATCTCTGGATAGACATGTGAGACGCTGTGCAGGACTTGGCTTCTATCACCGAGGATCTGGAGGAGATCGAGATCGGCTGCGACGACGGAGGCGGAGCAAGTTCGCGAGATTAGGGTTAGTCGGCCGCTCTGTTTTGTATATCGTCTGTGTGTCTTACTGTACACAAATACCAGAGTATTTATACAATAGGTCAAGAGATGACCGTTGTGGGCCCCACCAGCAGTAAGACCAAAGTCCGGTTCAAAATCCCGCTGATAACGTGGACCGGTCCAGACAGAGTCGGAAAAATACACAAGTCAAATTCGGCGAGAATCGTGGGAGATTCTCGACGAATCGGCGAGAATCACTTACGATTCTCGCCGAATTCTACTTAGAGAATTCTGGCTGCACAGGTTATAGAGGCCGGGGAGAATCGGTGGGAATCACCATGGATTCTCGCCGACTCGTCGAGAATGCAAAGTCATTCTCGAATGCAAAGTCATTCTCGACGAATCGGCGAGAATCACTTGGTGATTCTCGACGATTCTGCCTTAGATGATTTTTATGATTGCGTCGAGACAGCCGGCCCAACCAGGCAAGAATCAACTAGTGATTCTCGACGACTCGTCGAGAATCACTGGTGATTTTCGACGAATCGGTGAGAATCACTTTGTGATTCTCGACGATTTACACTTAGACGATTCTCGTCTTTCAACCCGTGAGATGGTCTTTGTCCCATCCTTGCTCCTTGTCTGCTCTTGCTTTATCATAGCCCTGTACTTGAAATTAAGTACACCCCAATAGAGAGAGTACACGTAGGCCAACACACTGATCTGCTCAATGAGGGATTACGTTGCACAGACCCGTGTATATTGACCCACTGCACCCTGACATTGGTGTGTACTTAGCATGGAATAACTGCAAGCACAACTAGAAATATTTCATCAAATACATTGTCTATTTACCTTAGCTTGTACAGGGGCTTCTTCAAATCAGGTACATTGTGGATACAATACCCAACAGATGGGACGATGCCTCAGGACTTTAAGCGCTATTGTAAGACCAAGCCTCTGCACTAACGGCCGAGATCAGCTCCCCCCTTGCACGTCGGCCTATGTCCCCCTCGATTGCATCTCTCTTCCGATTGGAGGAATTATTAGGAACAGGCTCGGATGCCAGCTTCCCGATTTGACGAATTTCAGATCGTCTCCCTTATGAAAAGAATGTGTCCTCCATTTGTAAAAGCATCGGTGCAATTAACTCTCCAACACCTCTTAAGTAAGCAGGATATCACCATCTCGAACAAAGTCAAGTCTTCGAGTAGTAGTGCATCTCCTATCACCATAAATCAGGCTGAGTATGAGGCGGTTATAGCGAGACTGTACCTGGCCAGAGAACTTGGGGTACACGATGTGGAGGTTCTTACCGACTCCTTAGTGGTGTCCTCCCAGATTAACGTAGAGTTCGAAGTGAGGGAGCCTACCCTCCAGTTATACTCGGCAAAAGTTCTAAGTCTTCTCGCTCTAGGGTTAGGTCTCGATTCTTCCGCAGTCAGGCTCCCACCAAGCTGGCAGGGCAGGGGTCTCGATGGACGTCGTTATGACCCTGGGGCTGAGCCCGGAGGGTGTTCAACACCCGCTCCCAGGCTTTCAACAAGATGACTGAACTGATAGTATCACCCGGGAGCCCGAACGATTCTCTGTGGACATCGCTATGACCCTTAACATCGTTATGAAATTTGGAGTGACAATGCTCCCATTACAATCTATGTAGACGATCGAAGTATTCGTTTACCAGACCCCGAGAGGGCCCCGCTGTTAGGCTCTCACCTAGCTGGCAGGTCTGGATGTCACTCGGTGGTTGGGAAGAATCTGAGTATTTTGCAGGACCCCGAGTGATGCTCGGCCCCGGGTAGACCCGCTGTCTGTCTCCTACTAGCTGGCAGGTCCGTAGGCTCGCCTGGGGGGTAAGGGACCCCGAGTGCTGCTCGGCCCCGGGTAGACTCGCTGTCAGTCTCTCACTAGCTGGCAGGGCTGTAGGCACACCTGGGGGGTAAGGGAGAGAGAGTTTGGGATTTGGGAGGAGTTTGGATATTTTGCAGGACCCCGAGTGATGCTTGGCCCTGGGTAGACCCGCTGCCTTGCTCCTACTAGCTGACACGTCCGTAGGCTCGCCTGGGGGGTAAGGGACCCCGAGTGCTGCTCGGCCCTGGGTAAACTCGCTGTCAGGCTCTCACTAGCTGGCAGGGCTGTAGGCACACCTGGGGGGAAATGGAGATAGTTTGGAAAGAGTTTTTGAGTTTGGATATTTTGTAGGACCCCGAGTGATGCTCGGCCACAAGTAGACCCGCTGCCTGGCTCCTACTAGCTGGCAGGTTTGTAGGCTCTCCTGGGGGGTAAGGGACCCCGAGTGCTGCTCGACCCCGAGTAGACTCGCTGTCAGGCTCTCACTAGCTGGCATGGCTGTAGGACACCTGGGGGGGTAAGGGAGAGAGAGTTTGGAATTTGGGAAGAGTTTGGATATTTTGCAGGACCCCGAGTGATGCTCGGCCCCGGGTAGACCCGCTGCCTTGCTCCTACTAGCTGACAGGTCCGTAGGCTCGCCTGGGGGGTAAGGGACCCCGAGTGCTGCTCGGCCCCGGGTAGACTCGCTGTCAGGCTCTCACTAGCTGGCAGGGCTATAGGCACACCTGGGGGGGGGGGGGAAAGGGAGATAGTTTGGAAAGAGTTTTTGAGTTTGGATATTTTGCAGGACCCCGAGTGATGCTCGGCCCCGGGTAGACCCGCTGTTTGGCTCCTACTAGCTGGCAGGTCTGTAGGCTCGCCTGGGGGGTAAGGGACCCCGAGTGCTGCTCGGCCCCGGGTAGACTCGCTGTCAGTCTCTCACTAGCTGGCATGGCTATAGGCACACCTGGGGGGAAATGAAGATAGTTTGGAAAGAGTTTTTGAGTTTGGATATTTTGCAGGACCCCGAGTGATGCTCGGCCCCGGGTAGACCTGCTGTCTGGCTCCTACTAGCTAGCAGGTCCGTAGGCTCGCCTGGGGGGTAAGGGACCCCGAGTGCTGCTCGGCCCTGGGTAGACTCGATGTCAGGCTCTCACTAGGTGGCAGGGTTGTAGGCACACTTGGGGGGTAAGGGAGAGAGAGTTTGGAATTTGGGAAGAGTTTTGATATTATGCAGGACCCCGAGTGATGCTCGGCCCCGGGTAGACCTGCTGCCTGCCTCCTACTAGCTGGCAGGTCCGTAGGCTCGTCTGGGGGGTAAGGGACCCCGAGTGCTGCTCGGCCCAAGGTAGATTCACTGTCAGGCTATCACTAGCTTATAGGGCTGTAGGCACACCTGCGGGGAAAGGGTGATAGTTTGATGTTTGAGAAGAGTTTGGATATTTTGCAGGACCCTGAGTGATGCTCGGCCTCGGGTAGACCCGCTGCCTGGCTCCTACTAGCTGGCAGGTCCGTAGGCTCTCCTGGGGGGTAAGGGACCCCGAGTGCTGCTCGGCCCCGAGTAGACTCACTGTCAGGCTTTCACTAGCTGGCAGGGCTGTAGGCACACCTGGGGGGAAAGGGAGATAGTTTGATGTTTGAGAAGAGTTCGGATATTTTGCAGGACCCCGAGTGATGCTCGGCCCCGGGTAGACCCGCTGCCTGGCTCTTACTTGCTGGCAGGTCCGTAGGCTCGCCTGGGGGGTAAGGGACCCCGAGTGCTGCTCGGCCCCGGGTAGACTCGCTGTCAGGCTTTCACTAGCTGGGCAGGGCTGACGGCATACCTGGGGGGGGGGGGAAAGGGAGACAGTTTGAGGTTTGGGAAGAATTTGGGTATTTTGTAGGACCCCGAGTGATACTCGGCCCCGGGTAGACCCGCTGCCTGGCTCCTACTAGCTGGCAGGTCCGTAGGCTCGCCTGGGGGGTAAGGGACCCCGAGTGCTGCTCGGCCTCGGGTAGACTTGTTGTTAGGCTCTCACTAGCTGGCAGGGCTGTAGGCACACACGGTGGGAAAGGAACAGAGCTTGAAAAGAGTTGATTTTTTGTTATGTTGCAGTGTATTAAATATTGCGTGTATCGGTGATGATGAGCCTAGGAGGAAAAACATGGGCTAGTGATATTCGTGCTAGAGCCTCTAACAGGACTATGTGAAAAGCAAGCCCTGGGGTGGAGCTCCCTTTATACCCAAATGGAGAATTCTCACAAATTTTTTTCTTTGGGTCGGCTCCCACTCGCCGGATACGTAGGGTTGGATGATTCTTTCCGAGCTTGTACCAACCTCGAAAAGAGAGGGGATTGTGTACAACCCCATAGCCGGGCGAGTAAGACCCTCCCCAAATGTCAGCCTAGGGGCGTGCTGTGGGCGACGTTTTGGCGTCTCTGTTCGAGGACGTGCGGGTGCTCGCGCGTGCGTGCGGAGGTTTTATGTGTATAGGCCTTTTATATATATATATGTTATATATTATATAATATTTATTTATTTATATATATATGTTATATTTTATAATATATATATATATATATTTATATATATAGGGAGAGAAAAGAGAAAGGGGCAGCAACATCTTCCCCCGGACCTAGGGTTCGGCCAAGGAGAAAGCAGCCGCCGCCCCTCCCCTCTCCCTCTCTCTCTCGGCCTGGAGCAGCCCGACGCCAGCCCCGTCTCCCCTCTCCCTCTCTCCTGACCGCCTGGGGCAACCTAGCCCCGCCGCTCCTCCCTCTCTCCCAGCTGCCTGGAGCAACCCCGCCGCCCTTTCCCTTCCTCTCCCGTCGCCGACCGCACTAAGCCCGGGCCGACCACGAGCTCCTCCCTCTCTCCGTCCAGGCTGCCGCAATAAGGAGCCGCCCTATCCTCTCCTCCTTTCTCTGTCCAGGCCGCCGCCGACAAGGGAAGAGCCCCCTTTCTCTTCCATGTCCGGGAGCCGCCACTGCCGCCTAGAGGGAGTTCTTTTTCTGGCCGATCCCCTCCTCACCTCTTGGCCGACCAAGAGAGGTGAGGGTTGGTATTGCACTTGCTGGAGGTGGCCGACCGGTGGCAGTGGAGGTAGGACAACTCGTGTCGGAGCACGATCGACCATGGAGAGGCCCGGCCATGGAGGGAAAAATCACTTGGAGCTTTTAACTCTCCAGCAGAGGTCGGATCCGTGCATGGACAACCACTACGGACACTAGACGTCGAGCCTCGGGCAATGTGCGCGGTTGCGGCTCCGCCAAACGCACGTCAAGGGTAACGATGTTTTTACTCGGGCAGGTGAAGCCCTCAATTTAAATGTTTGTATAAAAGCACCTCTCCACCAACGGGTGGGGGAAGGGAGCTCTCTGATGGGTCGACATGTGCATCCCTGCTTTTAATTGCATTAGTACCCAGAAGCGTGAGTACGGGTTTAGGCATGCTATGTGATGCCCATCCGGACGTGTGAGCCGGATTGGTGATGTTCTGGGGTTCCCGGAGAAGACTCCGAGGAAGTTGTTTATTAGCCGCTTGCAGGGAATGCGCACCATAGCCCCAAAAAGGGAGTGTGCGCAATATGTTTGGCCCGCTTATGTTAGCCGACTGATGCCTAGTTGGCCGCCGCTCGTCGAGACGTTGACGTATAGGCGCTGCAGCACCAAGCGGGGAATAGCGGGCTTAAGCCCAAGCTTGTGACGGACCTTGAAGGCCTATTTTTGTTTATGTTGCCGGCCTGCGTGCCGAAGTATGGAATTTATATTCCTGTAAATTTAAATATCCGTGATGCTCTGTGGTGGCCCTAGAAGGCCTATGTTATGATATTAGCGACCCAATTGGGGCTACGTAGAGTAGGGCTGCTGGGCGGTATTACGCCATTAAAAAGGCGGGCGAGGGACATTTTACATAGACCCGAGGTGGCACCTCTAGTTAAGGAGTGGATCTAGAGATCCTCCTTAGATGTCCTGGCCGGCCAAAAGAGCCCGCCGAAGGTGTTCTAGCTCAGCCCCTGGTTTGGGAGGGGAAGAATTCGTTAGTCTTCCGGGTATGCGGCGGGACCTCCACGCTGAGGCCTTGGGTCTATCCCTTGTGTTCCTAGCCTAGAGCCTAGATCGTTCGCTTGAGGGCAGTAGGTGCGCGGTCACCCCTTCCCCAAGGGTCGAACTCCACAGAGACCGATTTTTCGGTTTCAACATTCAGGATATTTCGTGTTCTCAAACCCTTGAGGCTGATACACATATACTAATTCTTGTAGCTGTTTGTTCAGAAAGGCTAATTTTACATCTAATTGGTATATGGGCATGTTCATTTGAGCTGCCATAGCAAGAACTATGCGTATGGTTTCCATTCTAACCACTGGTGCATATGTTTCTTCATAATCTTGGCATGGAATTTGAGCAAATCCTCTAGCAACAGTCTAGCTTTGTGTTTTGCAATGGTTCCATCTTCCTTTAGTTTTGTTTTATAGAGCACACTTAGTCCTAAAATATTCTGATTAGAAGGTTTGGCAACTAGAGTCCATGTTTTATTCTTTTCTATCATTCTTAACTCTTCTTTCATTGCATCTCTCCAAATTTTCTCTTGCTGAGCTTCTAGAAAATTTGCTGGTTCTGAAGTCAGTAAAGCAAATTTAGATAATTGATATATATCTGATAATGATCGAAATCGAGGGGTGGGAGATGATGAGCCACTTGAGGTGCCATTGGTTGGCAAGACATGTGTTTGTATAGGACTGGATGGCTGAGAATCTAATTCTTCTGAGTTGAGTTCTTCAGTAACCTCCTCTTGATAAGTGGTCTGATCCTGTATCTTTGTCCAGTTCTAGTTCTTAGTTTCATCAAACATAACATCACGAGATAAGATGAGTTTATTGGTATTGGGGTTATATAGCTTATATGCTTTACTATTTTCACTATAACCCATAAAAATACATTTTTCTCCTCTTTCATCTAATTTATCTCGCAGTTCTTTTGGCACATGAGCATATGCTATGCATCCAAATACTTTCAGATGTTTGACATGAGGTTTCTTATGATACCATACTTTATATGGAGTTTTTTTTTAGTGCAGATGTTGGAGCCCTATTCAGTAAGTAAACTGAACAGTGAATAGCTTCAGCCCAGAATTTCTTGGGTAAATCCATTGATTGTAATAAACATCTACACATATTTAATATAGTCCTATTTCTTCTTTCAACAACCCCATTTTGTTGGGGAGTATACCTTGTTGTATACTGTCTTTTGATCCCTTCTTGTTGGCAGAAGTTGTTAAAGGCTCTAGATGTGAATTCCCCTCCTTGATCTGTTCTTAAAGTAATGACTTTTGTTGCTTGCTGATTCTCGATTTGATTTTTCCATGAGATAAAGCTGCTTAAGGCACAACCTTTGAGGCTAGAAAATAAATCCACTGCATCCTTGAATAGTCATCAACTAGTAAGAGATAGAATCTATTTCCTGCAATGGACATGGATGGAGCAGATCCCTAGATATCTGCATGCACTAATCCTAGGGGTTTTGATGCCTTGGAAGATGTAGCTTGCGGAAATGGTAGTCTAGTTTTTTTTCCTATAATACAGTTTTTACAGTTTTTGATCTTGGCAGTGTCTGGTTGAATAGAATCCATTCCAATCACCATTTTGTTATTAACAAGAGACTGTAGATCAGATAAGTTTAGGTGACCATACCTTTGATGCCATAGATTTGTTAACTGTGCATGTTGTCCATAGAATGCTGTAGTTACCAAAGGAGTAAGATAGAGAGGGAATACATTATTTTCTGTCTTTTGAATTGTTAGTTAAAGCTTGCCACTGGGTTCTCTGATAGAACAATTCCCAGCTATAAATTGAATCGTATAACCCTTTAGGGCAAGTTGCCCTACACTTAAGAGGTTATGAGCTAGAGCTGGAACATAGTGAACATTTGAAACCCTTTTATGATCTCCTGCAGAAGTTTGAACTGTAACAGTTCCATTCCCTTCAATTTTCAATATATTGCCATCTCCTAAGTCAACTTCTGATTTTGGTGCAGCAACCATCATTTGAAAGCAGTCTTTGTTATTGGTCATGTGGTTAGAACAACCACTATCTAAGAACCACATATTTTGAGAATTGTGTTGAGAGGGTTCAGCAACAACATCACATGAATAGAACATATTTTCAATGTTCATTGGCTTCCCTGCTTCTTCCTTTTGCTCCATATATTTTGCTTCTTGTTTATTCTGATTTTGAAACCAACAATCTTTGTTGAAGTGGGTTGGATTTTTGCACCTTTTACATTTATAATATCAATCACAGGTGTTGTGAGTGTTTCTATTACATAATATGCAATACAAAGGTGAATTCGATTGTGGTTCACTGGAAGAGTTAGAGAACCAATTTCTTCCCCGACCCCCACCTTTTCTAGAATTCTGATATCCTGTCATTGGTGGACGGTTTTGAAAGGGTTGAGTCATGGCTGCGGTTTTTTCCTTTCTTTTGTATTTTTAATTTTGTATGTAGAGCATGTTCAATGGGTTGCTCAAAAAGTTTGAGCCTTTCTTCATGAGCTTTTAATGAACCTAAAAGCTCAGTCATAGATAGAGAATATATGTCTTTGGATTCCTCAATAGTTGTGATTATATAGTTGTATTTCAAAGGTATACCTCTTAATACCTTTGGTACTATCTTCTTTTCTTCAATTGTA
The DNA here is from genome assembly GCA_039513925.1 of Platanthera zijinensis. Classification (NCBI taxonomy): domain Eukaryota; kingdom Viridiplantae; phylum Streptophyta; class Magnoliopsida; order Asparagales; family Orchidaceae; genus Platanthera; species Platanthera zijinensis. The sequence continues at coordinate 22,177,667 of CM077084.1, read as the reverse complement.
TCCCCAAGACTTCGAATTTGATTTACAATATTTTAAACTCAGCTGAGATAGGATTGAAAGTCTTTAGTAGGAATCATCTTGAGATTATCAAATTCTGTCCATACAGATTGCAGTTTCATTCCAATGATTTTCTCGAAGCCAACATACTCCAATTGTAAGAGATCTCAGGCATCTTTTGCACTAAGAGAGTTCAGTATTCGAGGAAATATAGTCCAACCAACTCCTTGTTGGATAAATAATAGTGCTTTTGCATCCTTTTTCAGATTTTCAGCTAACTCCTTTTGAAGAATAGGAGTTGCATCTGCTGCTGTAGAGATGGGTATGCCATCCCTTACAATTTCTCAGAGAGATTGAGACATGAACAATGTTCTCATTTGGACTTTCTAGTAATTAAAATATTCTCCTTCAAAGATGGGAATATTTGATGCAGCATAAACAAACATTGATCCAGTGGAAGAACTCGATGACGCCATATGATGAATTCCCCAAGATAACAGTTAAGAACACTCAGATACTATACGTTCTGATGGCAGAGAGATTGTTCTGCTCTGATACCACTGTTGAGAGTAACATATGAAAATTAAAAAATGCTTTTCTTCCTTTTTTGTTTCACTATTTCTCTTCACATCTTTACATAGAACTGGGCCCAATATTTATAGCCCAAAAAAACACCACAAACATTACAGCTGTATATTATATCTTATAAATTACAGGGCAATAACGGAAGTTTCAGTTCTTGGCTTTATTCTCCCTTACTGCTCAGAAGATGAGGATGCGGTGACTGCAAGCTTTTCTTCTTTATCTCCTTCTCCTTTTTAACTTCTTCTGAGCTTCTTCTTTCTATCTTAATGATTTTCTGGATCCTTTGACTTTCAGGATTACTCTGAGCTGTAATCTCAACAACAACTAACTTACCAATAGCAGTTCTTATTCCACTATATAGTACATCAGGACGATGTTTCTCCATCATGTCATTGCCTGAACGACGACGATGTGTTCTCCATAGACAACGATGTGTTCGCACCCAAGATACTGCAGCGGGAATAGTCTCTGATGAGCCGAAGACGACCCCGTCGCCGTCTCCATAAACTGTTGCGGTGCTGTAGAAGTAGTAGTAGTGTTAGTGCTCATGCTCCACTTGCCATTACAGAACTGTTCCATACTGATAGACCAATCTCCGGCGGCCATCTTCTACGGCGGAAAAGTGTCGGCTGCTCCCCCGCTTCCACAACAAATATTGGAGGAGGTGAGCTTCATGAGGTTGTGAGAGCATTCGAGGTCGATGGGGTTGATGCAGGAGGATGTAGGAATGAAATTATTAGGCACAAGGGAGGGGGCCTGCTCGGCGCTCAGGAGCCGAGGAAGATGCATATTAATGGTGGCCGCCGGGTTGTCGAAGGAGAAGTCCGGCAGCTGGGGGTGGTGTGTATTAATAATATTACTGTAGTCGTGGATTTCATGAGGTTGAGAAAAGGAGCTGCAGCCTGCTGCTGAGCCTCTGAAGATATTGTGATGAGGGAGGATTAATTGATCTTGTTGGAGTTTGACTATGTTGACCGGGTCAACAAGTCAAGGTTTTTTATGTTATTATTTTATGCTTTTAATTGTCATGCATTTAGTAAGAGAGAGAGAAATTGTATTTATTAGGAGAGAGAGTTTTTGTTTTTGCTTTGCCTATAAAAGGCCCTCCCCATGTAGTTTTTGTGTGCTGAAAATAGAAGAGAAAAATCCTCCCAAGTTTGTGTTTTCGTTTTGTGAGAGAGGCAGAGCACTATAGCGCGGAGAGGCTTCTCGCCGAGGTCGAGCGGCTAGGTTGTGAGGTCGGGCGGTTAGGTTGATCTCGCCACCTTGCCGAGTGAGGGAGATAGAGCTGTGCGAGTTGCAGCTTTGCCGAGCGGATAGGTTTGGTGGCCGGGCGAGTTGTTTTGGAGCTAGCCGAGAGTGGAGTGTAGTTCTCGCTACCGTGCGAGAAGCTGCGGGTAGTCGGGACTCGCCGGTGGTGCTTTCGCAAGTGGGAGTGCTCGCGCCGCACAAGAGAGGGGCTCTCGCCGAGCGAGTAGGGGCTCTCGCCGAGCGAGTAGGGGCTAGCGGTTTGGTGCGGTTAGGGTCTCGCCGGTGTGCATTTTGGTCTCGCCAGCGAGAGGAGGAGTTGCCGGGTGCTAACCGTGCGGTTTCGGCGGTCTCGCCGAGTGGGTCTCGCAGGCTTGGTTTTTGTGTGTGACTTGAGGTTAAGTTGAGTCGTGGACTTGGAGCGCAGCGGGGACCCATTCACGTTTTCCAACAGATCTGAAGGGCTGCTGCTGCTGCTGTATTTCTGGAGGCTCTTCTTAAAGACCCTGCAAACAACCCATCCTTCTTCCTGCACCTACATCAACTAAACTTCGTTTCCGCTATTTTGTAAGTGAAATAGAAAATATAAATGTATCCACAGTTAAGAAAATGAAATAATGTCACCTATACAGTATTCCTACATATCTGAAGAACATTCAAAGATACTTCCACACCTTCAGATATATCCCCTTCATGTTATTCATAAACTTTCTATTATTGAAATGTTGGTAAAATACAAATAACTCAAACTATTGTATTGATCAGATTGAAAGAACATTCAAAGATACATCTCTGCTAGCACAGACTTTAAAATGAACAAAAAAAAAACAAATGATAAAACAAAAAAAACATTCAGTTAGAATAACGAATAAATATAAAAACTATGAAAACTTTCACAAAGAGATAAAAAAATAGAAAATCAGGAGTTCAGATGATAAAATCAGTTCTCAAGAAGCATTAGTGGTCTGCTTGGTCCTCATGTTCTCTTTGTTTCTTAAGAGCCAAAATTTTGGATTCCATCTCTTGAATACAAGTGGTCACCTCCACTTCCAAACTTTAATACGAGCGTTCATCTCCACATCAAATTCTTCTCAAATTTCTGCTCGAATTTCTTCTCGCAATTGTTGCACATTAGTATGTTTACGCTCTGAAGGTTTGGGTGCAGGACCCATTCCAGGAATATAACCTGAAAGATGTCCAAGTACTTTAGTGAAGGCTTCTTCTGGGGTCAACTTATCTTCTCCCTTCTCTCTCATTTGTGTGTCATGAAGATCCAATAGTGTGTTATATGTTTCCTCTATTATTTCATCTTGCCATTCTTTATGTTTCCCCTTATGAGTTTTCTCCCACAATCTTATATAGAATGATAACTCATCTTGCTCATTTAGAGCTTTCCTCTACATATACAAAATAATAAAACATTAATTCTAAGTACAATTATGACTGTTAAATTTAATTAACATTATAATAGTTAAATTGTAAGAGCTAATCATTTCGTATATTGTTCTTGCAATAGACTTTGATCCCACATGAGATTTCATTTTTTGCTGGCTCCTATTTTGTTTATTGATCTCGCTGATTCTCTACATCAATAAATCAATAAGAAAAGCATTGTATGAACAATACACATAATTTTAAAGTAATTAATGTATTTTATACCTTGAATCGGGCACTGCCCCAGTAATTAATTATCCAATTCCATTGAGCTGGATCGATGTCTTTAGGACAATTTGCGCGCCTTTGTTCATCAGTACTCCATTTCAAATAATAATCAGCATGTAAATGAAAACACCAAACATTGTAGTGTCGACGAAGTGATGATATAAGATCACCATGAACATGAGATTCTTTTGGGAGATTGAATTCAGCCTACAAAAATATAAAACAAATTATGAATTCAAAATAGAAAAATATTTATAAAATTAAAAAATGATTTAAAATTTAAGACTTACATAGATGATATTAATTATTTTGTCGATAATATCAGTTGGAATTTTAGACCATTTCTCCACATTTAGAGGAGCATTTTGCCTTACATATCGTCCGTAATAAGCTCTTGAGCTCTATATCCAACTAATTTTCAAAGTTTTGCTGGAAGTTGTACATCCACCCTCTCTAGATTATTTTGTCTCCTCTTTGACCACTCAAGCCCAATGGTCGGACAACGTGTAACACCCCTATCCGTCACATAGCATATAGCAGTAGGTCCGGCCGGGGCCTGACGCCATATACTACGGACAGACCGGTTGGTTACTTATTGAAACCATTCAACCAATCACAACGTCCTACACAGAGCACATAGCGGAAGCAAATTATTAAGTTACAAGGATAAAAGAACCCAGCTAAGCATGAATGTCCACTACAATAAACCCAAAAGAATGTATAATACATCCAAAATGGCCTTATGACCTTACAAGAGTTTGCTTAATAAAGGTGTCTTCCAAACCTCAGCACGCAAGCCGGTCACACATGAGTACATAAGAAAAACACTCAAAAATTGGCCTTCGAGTGCCGGCACAGCAACTTGGGCTTTAGCCCGCTATTTGCCACTCGGCTCCGCAGCACCTGCAAGCAACAATCCACCGTACGATGGTAAACAAAAGTAACGGTCAGCTATGCTGACCAAATTATAACGACCCCACCCCCAACTCGGGGCGACGATGCTCTTCCCTGCATTTTGTTAGCATAAACAAGCGGTATAGTATAAACACACACTTCATCACAGGTGCAGGCACGCACGACCACACACCCCGTGCACTCAGGGCACATTCACGACGAACCGGCCAACGTCACGTCAATTTAAGCCATAGACATTCCTGTCTCACCACCGTCCCTTGGACGACCAAACATATGAGCATTTTGTCTTCCTAGCATTGGTCGTCAATTTAAGCCATAGACCACCGAAGACCCTCATCTATGCCAACAGTTTCGCTGAACGACATAGATCGGGTACGGTTCCGCCTGACCCGTGCTCATACCACAACAACAATTTAAGCCATATGCGCAGGTCAAGACTCCCCGAGTCCCGTTTCCATCACACAATTCACATAACCCGGTTATGTTCGAGTTGGCTCCCCGACCACCATGTTGGCAACATCTCACATTTGCCCAGTTTTCTGGGTGCACCTTGGAGTTAGTCCCCAAGGCTCCCTATTGCAATCTACCTCGTAGAAAACCCGAAAAACAACCATTCACACGCAGTCTTCTCCGGTTTTTATGCAATGCAACATCACCGATCGAGACCAACTTGTCCGGATATGCTTCACACATCATGCCTATGTACGTTTTCGCATACGGACTCTACACAAGGGGGAATTTACATATCTACCCCAAGGAACGCCTCAACTCTTCGCACACTCGCGTGAGAGGGCTTCCTATGCAAAGAAAAAGAGGATTTCACATGTCCTAGGATGAGAATCGTTACCCTAGCGTTCTTCCTCGTTGTCATGGAAAACTATGCGGATGGAAAGCACCGCAATCTCCTTGACTCCGCGGATCCAAAGTCGGCTTGCGATTTGGAGCTCCGAAGCTCTGCTGGTGACCAGATCTAGCCCTTATTACTCCTCCTTGCTCTCTCCTCTCTCTAGCTTTAGAAAGAGAACCACTCAAGAGAAATGAGGGTTTCTAAACCCTATTCCAGGGTTTAAACCCCCAGACCCAACCCCAGCCATCAGATCCTATAGTAAAGAAACAAACGGCCATGATCGGGGCTTGAAATATAAAAACTGGGCCGAACACGGGTTGCAACACGGCCGTGTGCATGGCCGTGTTACTCATTCGCCTTCACCAGAAATTCCCGACCAAAACACGGCCTCTGACACGGCCACTGACACGCCCGTGTCACATGTGACACGCCCGTGTCCGGGCCCGTGTCACGGTCCGTGTGCAAAATCCAAGACTCCCCCAAGAAGGACACGACCATGTGACACGCCCGTATCACATGCCGTGTGCTAGACATGCCCTGGGACACGCTCGTGTCCCTGGCCGTGTAATCTCCTTAGCACAAAACAACAACCTGCCCGAGCAGGACACGCCCTGAGACATGCCTGTGTCCCAAGCCGTGTGCCTCCCTTGACACGCCCTGGGACACGCCCGTGTCCCAGGCCGTGTTACCAACTCCAAGTCCCAGACTTGGCTTAAAAAGTCACCTGTCCCTCTTTTGAGTTTCAGGGTGTTACAATTCTCTCCCTCTTAAATGAATTTCTCCCACGAAATTACTAAAGGAAAGAAAACAGAAAACTTTAAGCGGTACCTGAGCGGAATAACTCTGGGTACTCCTCCTGCATGGTTTGCTCCCATTCCCAAGAGAGCTCCTCCCGACCGTAATTATCCCACCGGACCTTGACCATCCGGATCTCCTTGTTACGGAGTCGCTTGACCTCAAAGTCTTCAATACGAACGGACTTGACCTTAGTTGTCAACCCTTCGTTCACCGACACTTGATCCACTGCGATCACTTGCGAAGGCTCTTGCACCGCCTTCCGCAACACGGAGATATGGAATACATCGTTTAGTCCACTCAACTCCACCGATAGCCTCAAACGATAAGCCGCTTCGCCGACCCGCTCCAAAATCTCAAAGGGTCCATGGTATCTCGGGCTCAGTTTCTTCAAGCAACGCACCCACGAAACACCCTTGAATGGCTTTATCTTCAAGTACACCCAATCGCCGACCGCGAACTCCACGTTCCGGTGCTTGCCATTGTAGTACTTAGCTTGCCTGTCCTGAGCGATCAACAAATGCTTCGAATGATCCGCACCAAAGATGTAGCATTCTCCACCTGCTGCTGCTTGTACAACCTTGCCTCACCCGTTTCTAGTCACGATAACAGCGTGCGACACTCCTACCATACAGGGCCTCAAAGGGCGCCATTTGAATACTCGCCTGGTAGCTGTTGTTGTACGCAAACTCCACCAAATACAGGTGGTCTTCCCAATGCTTCCCGAAGTCTAGAACATACATGCAGATCATGTCCTCCATAGTTCTGTTGACTCTCTTGGTCTGCCCATCCATCTGTGGATGGAAGGCTGTGCTGAACTTCAATTTAGTCCCCAGCATCTGTTGCACCAACCTCCAATAATTGGATGTAAAACGCCCATCACGATCACTCACGATGCTGCGAGGCACACCGTGCATTCTGACTATATTATCCACATATAGTTTCGCCAGTCTCTCCACTGAATCATCCTTCCTATGCGGAATAAAGTGCGACACCTTTGTTAATCGGTCTACGATCACCCAGATGGCGTCGTTCCCCTTCTGCGACCTTGGTGAGCCATGCACAAAGTCCATCGATATGTCGTCGAACTTCCATTCCGGAATAGGCAAGGATTTCAAGAATCCTCTAGGCTTTTGGCACTCCGCCTTTACCAAGGCGCAGGTTTGACACTTAGCCACAAACAGTGCCACATCCTTCTTGAGCCATGGCCACCAAAACAGCTTCTTAAGTCCCGGTACATCTTCGTGCTCCCTAGGTCGATTGAGTACTTGGTATTATGAGCCTCGTACATCAACTCTGCCTATAGATTTCCCCCGCTTGGGACGCACAAACGATGGTCCTTCCTTAACAACCCATCTTCAACTAAAAACTGGGAATTTGACCCATCCAATGCTGCATCCATAAGCTCTTTCATGCTACCATCCAACTCCAATGCTTGCCGAACACGATCAGCCAGGTCATACTGAACTTCCGAATTAGCCTCTCATCATGCACCGACAATCAGTTGGCTTGGGCGGGAGCCCTGCGACTCAACGCATCCGCAACTGCATTGCCCTTGCCGGGTACATAATGAATCTTGAACGTATAGTCCCCCAGGAATTCCATCCATCTCCGATGTCTTATGTTCAGATCCTTCTGATTCAACAGGTACTTCAGGCTCTTATGGTCGGTATAAATATCGACCTTTACGCCGTACAAGTAGTGTCTCCACAACTTAAGCGCAAATATCACGACCGCCAACTCCAAGTCGTGGACCAGATAATTCCTTTCGTGCACTTTTAGCTGACGCGATCCATACACTATAACATTACCATGTTGCAACAACACGCAACCCAAACCACTACCTGAGGCATCACTATAAATCTCGAAGCCCTCGGTCCCACTCGACGAACTTAGCACTGGCGCCGTGGTGAACCGTCCCTTCAGCTCCTCAAACGCTTGCACACACTCCTGCATCCACAAGAACTTCTGATCCTTACTTGTCAACTTCGTGAGAGGTGACGCTATCCGCGAGAAGTTCTCTACGAAGCGCCTGTAATAGTCGGCAAGCCCAAGAAAACTATGGACTTCCGCTACCGAAGACAACACAGGCCACTCCCGTATCGCAACAATCTTCGTCGGATCCCCCGCTATACCTTCCTCACTGACAATATGACCAAGGAATGCTACTGAGGGTAGACAGAACTCGCATTTGGGGAATTTTGCATAGAGTTCATTCCTTCTCAGCGTCTCCAGGACTAGATGCAGATGCTTGAAGTGATCTTCCTCGCACTGCGAGTATACAAGTATATCGTCAATGAAGACGATCACAAAACGGTCTAGGTACTCTCGGAACGTCCTGTTCATCAAATCCATAAACACCGATGGCTCATTCGTTAGTCCAAACGGCATGACCGTGAACTCGAAGTGCCCATACCTTGTGTTGAATGCCGTCTTCAGGATATCACACTCCCTTATCCTCAGCTGATAATACCCAGACTTCAGATCCAACTTGGAATGTACCGATGATCCGACTAACTGATCGAAGAGATCATCAATCCTTGGGATCGGGTATTTATTCTTCTCCGTTAGCTTGTTCAACTCCATGTAGTTGATACATAGTCGCAAACTCCCGTCCTTCTTCTTAACGAAGAGGACCGTTGCGCTCCAAGGCGACGAGCTTGGACGCATATACCCTTGCTCCATCAACTCCTCTAGTTAAAACTTCAACTCTGCCATCTCCTTAGGCGCCAGCCTATAAAAAGAACGTGACACAGGTTTGGCACCTGACACTAGCTCGATGGTGAAATCAATTTCTCGCTGCGGTGGGGCTCCGGGAAGATCGCCCGGGAACACGTCGGGGTACTCACATACCACTGGGATACTATCCAAAGTGGCCTTAGGCTTTACAACCTCCACTAACGTGAAGAACAGCTCTGCTCCAGCACGAACCACCTTCACCACCTGAAGAGCAGACATCAGCGTCTTGCTCGACCCCTTCAGTCCCGCAAACGTCGTCTCCTGCCTAACACCCAGCTTGACCTCCTTACAGTTGCAATCGATACAAGCCTTCTGCTCCGAGAGCCAATCCATATCAAAGATAACGTCGAACTCTACTAGCGGCAGCAACGACGCTAGCAAGTCGAACACTTGGCTTCCAATACGAACCTTTATGGCGCATACCCTGTCCGCACGCATCGAACACCCATTCGGTAGCAACACATCCAACTTGTCCTTCGCCATCGAAGAAGGGACTCCGATGCGCGTTATAAAACTTTCAGACAAAAAGGAGTGTGAAGCTCCCGTATCGAAAAGTGCTCGTGCCGGACTACCACCAATCAGAACAAAGCCTATACAACAGTATTAAACTAACAAGCACTGTGTAACAGTATTTAAAGCTAACTTGCTATAAATTAAACCGTACCTGTTACCACGTCAGCCTGTTTGATGGCCTCCTGCTGGCCCAAGTTATAGACTCTCGGTTGAGTCGGAGCATAGTTGGACGTGGTTGACTCCACCGCCTTGCCCTTCTCTTCATAAGTAGCTCCATGCTTTCTCTCGGACTTCGAACGTCCTCTCTAACAATCGCGGGCAAAATGCCCCGTCTTTCCACAAGTATATCAAGCACCCGGGGTTCGATTTGTAAATGCCCCCGAGGCACCTGAAGAAGGGGTTGGACCCGACGTCTTAGCCTTCTTGTAGAACCTGCGATATCCAGACTTCGAAGTAGTCAACACTTTAAACTCCGATTTCTTGCCACCGGATTCCTTCTTCGCTTGAACATTCTTCATGTCCTTTTCCAAGGACCAGGCCGAGTTGACCGAGGTCATGAAACCCTGCGTCATAGGCCCCGAAAGTAACAACCTCAAATCATCTCTTAACCCTTCATAGAAACGGTTCGTCTTGCGCTCCTCATCGGCAAAGGTAGCGCTTGCGTATCGTCCCAAACGAGTGAACTCATGGAGATACTCGTCCAAGATGCTATCTCCTTGCACCAAATTTTGAAACTCATTTTCCAATGTGATCCTCTGCGCTGAGGGGAGGTATCGAGCCATAAACAACCTCAAAAATTCCTCCATAGAGACATCAACCAACTGCCTTCCCCTCAAGTGGTGTAGCTCCAGCCCTTCCCACCATAACCTTGCATCCCTGTCCAATAAGAACGTCGCAATCGTGGTCTTTTACCACTCTTTAGTTTCCGTTGCTGACATCACTCTCTTGACTCTCGATAGCCAATCCTCTGCCTGAGTCGGGGTTCCCGTTACCGAGAACACTAGCGGATGGAAACCCATCACATGCTTAAGTTGTTTCTCAGTTGCTCTCTGAGGCAACTCCGGCTCCACCATCACCTGTTCCGCCCTCCTAGGCTCTGTCACTTGGAGTTGTATTTTCTCCATAGCAGGAGCATGCAGCTGCACCTGCCTCGCAGGCTGCGCATTGATCATTACAAGTACAGCTTCTGCCACCAATCTAATGGTCTCGGCTGAAGGAGATGTTGCAGATGCATCATTTGGTGCGCTGCTTGCCTCTGAACCTGGCCGTTCCGACGGTCCAGCACCACTTATGGTCACCTATAATCGTGCAAAACACCGATAAATGACCAAAAAATATTACAAACAACAATTATAGGAACACGCAGGTTCCTCAAACATGTGTATTTTCATTCCTAAGTGGACATTCATGGGTTCTTTTCATGTTATAACGATGACACACACACATGTGCTCACCACCCCTTAAAGTGAATTCGCCCACGAATTCATTTAAGCTATACCAAAACCGGTAGTCTGATACCAAATTGTAACACCCCTATCCGTCACATAGCATATAGCAGTAGGTCCGACCGGGGCCCGACGCCATATACTACGGACAGACCGGTTGGTTACTTATTGAAACCATTCAACCAATCACAACGTCCTACACAGAGCACATAGCAGAAGCAAATTATTAAGTTGCAAGGATAAAAGAACCCAACTGAGCATGAATGCCCACTACAATAAACCCAAAGGAATGTATAATACACCGAAAATGGCCTTATGGCCTTACAAAAGTTTACTTAATAAAGGTGTCTTCCAAACCTCGGCACGCAGGCCAATCACAAATGAGTACATAAGAAAAACACTCAAAAATTGGCCTTCGAGGGACGGCACAGCAACTTAGGCTTTAGCCCGCTATTTTCCACTCGGCTCCGCAGCACCTGCAAGTAACAATCCACCACACAGTGGTAAACAAAAGTAACGGTCAGCTATGCTGACAAAATTATAACGACCCCGCCCCCAACTCGGGGCGGCGATGCTCTTCCCTGCATTTTTTTAGCATAAACAAGCGGTATAGTGTAAACACACACTTCATCACAGGTGCAGGCACGCACGACCACACACCCCGTGCACTCAGGGCACATTCATGGCGAACCGGCCAACGTCATGTCAATTTAAGCCATAGACGTTCCCGTCTCACCACCATCGCTTGGACAACCAACCATATGAGAATTTTGTCTTCCTGGCATTGGTCACGTAATTTTAAGCCATAGACCGCCGAAGACCCTCATCTATGCCAACGGTTCTGCCGAACGACATAGATCGGGTACGGTTCCGCCTTACCCGTGCTCATACCGCGATGACAATTTAAGCCATATGCGCAGGTCAAGACTCCCCGAGTCCTGTTTCCATCACACAATTCACATAACCCGGTTATGTTTGAGTTGGCTCCCCGACCACCATGTTGGCAATATCTCGCATTTGCCCAATTTTTCGGGTGCACCTTGGAGTTAGTTTCCAAGGCTCCCTGTTGCAATCTACCTCGTAGAAAACCCAAAAAACAACCATTCACACAGAGTCTTCTCCGATTTTTATGCAATGCAACATCACCGATCCAGACCAACTTGTCTGGATAGGCTTCACGCATCATACATATGTACGTTTTCGCATACGGACTCTACACAAGGGGGACTTTACATATCTACCCTAAGGAACGCCTCAACTCATCGCACACTCGCGTGAGAGGGCTTCCTATGCAAAGGAAAAGAGGACTTCACATGTCCTAGGATGAGAATCGTTACCCTAGCGTTCTTCCTCGGCGCCATGAAAAACTATGCGGTTGGAAAGCACCGCAATCTCCTTACCTCTGCGGATCCAAAGTCGGCTCGCAATTTGGAGCTCCGAAGCTCCGCTGGTGACTGGATCTAGCCCTTCTTCCTCCTCCTTGCTCTCTCCTCTCTCTAGCTTTAGAAAGAGAACCACTCACGAGAAATGAGGGTTTCTAAACACTATTCCCGGGTTTAAACCCTCAGACCCAACCCCCAGCCGTCAGATCTCATAGTAAAGAAACGAACGACCACGACCGGGGCCTGAAATATAAAAACAGGGCCGAACATGGGTTGCAACACGGCCGTGTGCATGGCCGTGTTACTCATTCGCCGTCACCAGAAATTCTCGACCAGAACACGGCCTCTGACACGGCCACCGACACGCCCGTGTCATATGTGACATGCCCGTGTCAGGGCCCGTATCACGGCCCGTGTGCAAAATCCAAGACTCCCCCAAGAAGGACACAGCCATGTGACACGCCCGTGTCACATGCCGTGTGCTAGAAACGCCCTGGGACACGCCCGTGTCCTAGGCCGTGTAATCTCCTTAGCACAAAACCACAACCTGCCCGAGCAGGACACGCCCTGGGACACGCCCGTGTCCCAGGCCGTGTGCCTCCCTTAACACGCCCTTGGACACTCCCGTGTCCCAGGCCGTGTCACCAGTTCCAAGTCCCGGACTTGGCTTAAAAAGTCACCCGTCCCTCTTTTGAGTTTCAGGGTGTTACACCACGTGTCCTTTTCTTTGTTACATTTAAATCTGTAATTAAACATTTTTGTGTTAACATGTTTTAAACATATCAAATTTAAAAAATGGATGTATACCTGTATTAGTAGCGTGCTCAAAGTTTATTGGATTTGCAGGTACATGATCAACCTCAGCATCAGTAGAAACATGTTCAACGACACTCTCAACAATTGTATGTTGATCTTCATTTATCAAATCTCGATCCCTATGTAACGATACTGCGATTTTTGTTGGTCGTTGTCCAGAAGAAGATACTTTTTTTGTAAGTTGAGATACAACCTGAGAATTATTGCCTATACTTGTAGTTTCAACCTGTGATTCCTTTTTTTTATGCTAGTTGTAAGGTTCACATTTATGTTGAGTAAATGATTTAGCAAAGGAATGCATGCGCGCTGCAGTGGATCGTGGATGTAAAGTATTTGTAAGGCTTTCAACATGAGAAGCTTTAGCCTTACCACCAATATTTTCACTCTTCATTTTTGTGATCCTGGTAAAAAACAACAGTATAATTTTAGTGTAAACATTTAAAGTAAAGAATGTTTAAGCTCAACATCAGAGTAAATAATGCAGCCACTAAGAATCTATAAAACTTTAAATGAGTATAAAACGCCATAAAAATGCAGTCACTACGAATCTATACTAACAATAAGAAACCAAATTATCAAATAGTAAGAATACCTCATACACGTCCATGGGATTATTTGCCACGGGAAAATAAAACATCGGATTATTATCAAGAACTAAGAAGCCATGCATTTGCTTTTAAATGCCACAGGGAAACTAAACATGTTATAGTCACAACACTTGCATCCTTGTTTTGTTGGAGTGATAAAATAATTGTTTTAAATATCACCGGCATCTACAAAGTCATCAATTTCATCATCTTCATTTTCTTCATTCAAAACCCTTCTTTGTCTGGATTGATCTTTTTTCTCAATAGTTATAGCCGCAACATCAGTTTGTTGTAATGAAAACATAGGGTTATCATTATTTACAACATTATCAAGCATTGATGAACCAAAACCAACATTTGTGTCATACAACTAAATTTCATCCTCAGTGACTTCTTCAAATCCTTTGGTTGGAATGTCATAAAAGTGATGTGGAACTGTCTTTATGATCACTCGCCAATCTTGACTTTTATTATCAGACACGTAATACACTTGTTCAACCTGGCAGGCTAGGACATAAGATTCATTGCTTCTCAAATTATGTTTTATATTAACAAAAATAAGTCCATTGTATTCCTTCTTGTATCCTTTATCTTCATTGTACGTATCCCACCATTCACATTTAAATAAAATAATTTCTTGCCCAACACCATATTCAAATTGAAGAATATCCTTTAGAACTCCGTAATATTCCCTGCCACCTGATTGATCATCTCCTTTAATAAAAACACCACTATTTTGAGTTTTGCGTCTGATTTCACGTTCGTAAGTATGAAATCTAAAACCATTAATAATATAACCATAATAATGTGTTACTCCTTTTCTCGGACCGCGAGCTAACTGCAAAAATTCTTTGCTAACTCTTGAATCTCCCTCGTAATATAATTTGGATATCTGTTGAAAAAGCAATGTAATCAAAATCATGGAGAGTAAAAACAAGTTGATACTTTAAAAATTAGATCTTACTTACCTGAGAGTCAAACCATCTAATAAACGTTTTCTCTTTTCTTCTTCCAATATTTTTAGAGTCTATATTGTGAAGCTCCAGACGATGTTGCCTATTAATTAAATGTTTAATGAATTAGGTAAATAAGATAAAAATAATACAACTATGGAGAGTAAGAATGTGAATCTCACTCTATAAATGGTTCTACTTCTGGACAATTTCTTAATATATAGAGTTGAGCCTGATGTCAATCTTCATATTTGAGATCTTTTTCGATTCCTTTACCTAATGGCCTCCCAATTTTTTGAAAAATAAACAATCTTGAATCTTGCTCAAAATCTCCTTCATCATTTTTATCTGGTCGATTAAGCTTTGTCTCAACTTTATTTATATTTCGAGAATAAAATGTCAAACATTTGTGTACTAGGTATCCTTTTGCCATTGAAACTTCTGGGCGTGCTTTGTTTCGCACAAAAGATTTGAGTGTACGTAAATATATGTTGAATTCAATTATTTTAAAAGATATAATATGATAAAGTAAAAAAACAAAATAGACATACCTTTTAATTGGATACATCCATCGATATTGTACAGGGCCAGCAACTCTTGCTTCTTGTGCAAGATGAATTGGTAAGTGCATCATGATTGTGAAAAATGAAGGAGGAAATATTCTCTCGAGTTTGCAAAGTGTGATAACAATTTTTTTCTCAAGTTTATCCAACACCTCAATACTGAGTATTTTCGAGCACAACTCCTTAAAAAAGACACTTAATTCAACTAGTGAGTCATAAACCTCTTTGCGAACAATGCCACAAAAAGCAGGAGCAAGTTGATCCAATATGAAAACATGAAATCATGGGCTTTTATTCGTGAAATTTTACCCTCTTTAGCATTTACACACCTATTTATATTTGAAGAATACCCATCTGGAACTTTTAAATTCTCCAAGAAATTGCATATTGCCCTTCGTTCGACCAATGTCAATGAATAACATGCTTGTCACATGACATAATGATCATCTTTTTCTATCGGGTGTAATTCAAATCTCAACCCCATTTCCTTAAGGTTAAGTCTAGAATTTAAATCATCTTTTGTTTTCCCATCAATGTTCAACAAAGTACCCTAAAAATTATCAGTAATATTTTTTAAAATATACATGTAATCTAGACAATGATGTATCTCAAGTGTTTTCCAATATGGTAATTGAAAAAAATACTTAACTTCTTCCAATTGTATGGAAGAGTTGTTTCATTCAGCCTCCTTTTCTTTTGAAATTTTCCAAAAATCACATTGTCATATTCTTTTAGCTGCTCTAAAATTTCATCCCCTGATAAGACCTTTGGTGTAGATCGAAGTTCTACTGTTCCATCAAAAGACTTCTTATCTTTTCTCCATCTATGATTTGGATCCAAAAAACGTCTGTTTCCCATGTAACACACTTAGACCCATTCTTTAGTCGACAATACCATGTGTCCTTATTACAACACGGACAAGCAAGCTTACCCTTTGTGCTCCAACCTGACAAGTTAGCATAAGCTGGAAAATCATTTATTGTCCACAATACCGCAGCACGCATATTAAAATTGCACTTATTATAGGCATCATAAGTGCAAACCCCAACTTCCCATAAAATTTTTAACTCATCAATCAAAGGTTGCAAATAGACATCTATATCATTCCCAGGTTGTCCAGGGCCGGGAATAATCAAAGATATGATAAAATTAGGAGTTTTCATGCATAACCATGGTGGCATATTATAAGGTACTAAAACAACTGGTCATACACTGTAATTTGTACTCATAATACCAAAGGATTAAATCCATCACTTGCCAAACCAAGTCTAACATTGCGTGTGTCAGACGAAAATTCTGAGTGTTTCTCATCAAATGATTTCCAAGCAAAAGCATCAGCTGGATGTCTCAAATTACCATCATCGTGACAGTTTTCTTTATGCCATCTCATATTCTAGGCCGTCCTAGAACACATATATAATTGTTAAAGTCTGGGTATCAAAGGAAAGTGTCTAAGAACCTTATTTGGTATATTTTTACGCTTCCTTGACAACATATCACTTTCTGCATTATTGTTAATCTTGCTCAATTGCCACCTGGACATACCACAAGTTGGACAACTTTCAAGATCTGCAAACTTATCATGGTATAGAATGCAATCATTCAAGCAAGCATCTATCTTCTTACACTTCATTCCAAGCTCTTGTATGTAGTTGTTTGTTTTATAAAAACTACTTGGTAGTTTTTCACTACAAGGAATTGCTCTTTTCAAAACTTTAAGTAATTCAGTAAAAGACCGGTCAGTCCATCCGTAATAAGATTTGAGTGCAAGTAAAGTGACCATAAATTGAAATTTCGAAAATTCTTTGCAGCCAAGATATAATTCTTGTTCAGCGTCATTTAACAAATCATAAAACTTTCTTGCTATTTCATTGGGGTCCTCATGATCTCGTTCTTCTCCCATCTCATTCATATTGTTAAAACCAGAATTAAAATCATGTAGGAGTTCATGCATATCATCATGCTCTGAAATCTCTTCGTCGTCCTCTCTAAAAACATCATCATTGCTCTCAACAGTTGGGTTAATATTGTAATAATCCTCTCCATGACTTGACCACCATCTATATGTTTTTATAATTCCATTCAGAATAAGATGCACAAACACAATCTCTTGAGTGTGAAAATTATTATTTCCACATCTATAATAAGGGCAACGAATTGTGTTTCCTCTAGCAGAATGAGTAAAAGCAAAATCAAGAAAAGAATTCACTCCATTGATGTATGAAGGTTGTCGCCGATCACTGATATCCATCCAACTTTTATCCATTGCACTATACATCAATAAATAAATAAATAAAATTGCTTTAACAAAAATAAATTTCAAAAAATTAATATGTTAACATTAAATAATCAATAAAGAACAAAAAAAAGATAAGATTAAATCATGTAGAATCTGGCACTACCAAAAACAACTTATACTTGGAAAGATGAGATTCTATTTGTCCAAAGTTTTTTGAATTTGAAAGGTTCTACTTATGCTTGGAATGATGGAAACTACATGAAATAATTTATGTTTGATCAGTAGCGAAGTGTGGGCATGAAGGTTAGAGATTATTAGCATTGGCTTGGTTGATATATGAACTAGTAGATTGTGTTAAAATTTACTAAAATTTCATGTGCGACAAAACAAAATACACACATGGGCTTATAAATGGGTCTTTACAATGGGCTTTTACAAATTCTTTTACTATCTTTTAACAAAAACCATTAAATCACGATGAAAAGGGCATCGTGCATTTATATTAAAATACATTTTGTTCTAATTAGAAAGACCAAAAACAAAGGTAATAACTACTAAAGACATCTACTGACAAGCCTACAGTCTCTCAATCCCAATTTAGCCACCTATCTTTCTCCAGGCTCACCAACTTTGTGTAGCCAATCAGAAGGTAGCAAGCTAGTCAATTGCCGTCTAAGCTACACAAGATTGCTCCACACTTTACAAGCAGGTCATAAAGAACTCAAAATGACAGATGATCAACATACACTACAGTACTACTCCATATCCACACCTCACAAGAAATTTATCGCACAAGGAACAACTTGCTTTATGGTGCTCTGTTTACTTTTTATTGTCTATGTATAGAACAAAAAACATTAATAAGATGCATTGAGGGGATTTGCAAGCAACATAATAAAATGGCCTAAGGAACTTCTAACAATGTCTTGAACATAAATATCTTCCTCATGTCGTGTAAAGTAGGTCGCAGATACATGAGCACATAAATTTTTATATAAAAAAATCTGAATTAAGCGAACAGAGAAAATTGTTGACAACTTAACTGCATGAAGGATGACTGACAAACAAAACACTTAATAAAAAAGTTTAGCTTAATAAAACACCTTAAAATAGCTTTAGAAAATTAGACAAACATTCTCCATTCCAGGCTCATAAGATCATCAGACAGGCTTGAGCTATAGGATGAAAATACTTGCATGCTCATTAGAAGGTGCAAATTAAGAAAAAGAGAAGTAAAATAATCTCCATTCAAATTATATAGATAAGATAGGTTTAAACATGAAATGAATATATTAGCATGCTCAAACATTAATGTAAGTCTAGGAATGAACATAATCATGTGGGCATATATCTGATAAAATACAGGAATCAGTACAAAGATAGGTGAGCCTGGAGAAAGAGAGTTTATCCTGAATGAAAAAATTCCCAAAATGATTGAGAAATACCTGGAAGAGGAAGATGAGCGGCGGGGGCTATAGAGCGACGGGGCTTCGAGCGACGGCGGCTTCGAGCGACGACGACTTCGAGTGGCGGTCGACGGATGCAGGAGAAGCGCGGGCGAGGGGCGAGGTGCGAGGTGCGAGGTGCGAGGTGCTAGGGTTTCCCGTAAAAGGAGCGACATCGACGGGTGTAGTGAAGGAGGAGTGGCAGCAGTCGGGGCTTCGAGTGGTGGCTAGCCGTCGATGCAGGAGAAGCGAAGGGGATGACTGGAGTTGCGAAAATTTTATGAGCGGAAAGGAGGGTTTCTGCGTGCCTATTCATCTGCTTATTGCCGGTGCGGGTTAGGATTTAGGAAGTTACGGGAGATGTGGTGTTCGTGTGTTAGCGGAAGTTAAAAGTTAGTGGGATGGGTGTTAGTGTCGTGAGAGTGAGAATGTTGTGCAATAAAACTGTTGGGCCGATCGAATCATGAGGAAAGTCTTATCTAAATTAAATTAATGTTAAAAATTCAAGATTAGTTAATGTGTCTTATTTTTTTTAAAACACATTAATGTAGATTATACAGTCAGCGACACTGTGTTTAGAGCCCTCAACTTCATCCTCGTCTGCAAGCTAGCAGCTTCTTCGTCCACCTCCTCATCGTCCTGCCCTCGTCAAATTCCATTTATATAACACCAATCTTTTTGTAGAAGCTAAGATCTCTACTGGCATACTCGTCATGGTTGACTAAAATCAGATGTCAAAAGATTAGAGGAAGAAGCAGTCGGATGCTTGATAAAACTCAAGATCTATAACTGGATTTTTGTTTTGTTCTATAAAAAAGATTTTGAGAGTGCAAAAAGTATTTTAGAGTACAATTATAATTCCATGATTTACAAATAGCCATGAGCTACAGATAGCCAAATATGATTTACGAATATTAACACCCATGAAATATTAAATAAGTGGGAAAAAATAATATGTGAGGAAAATAAAACCTATTATATTTTTGTAAGTATAAATAATTAAATATAATTAAGATTAAATATTATTTTTTGGGGGTCACTGATCAAAGCTGGTGGCGTGGAGAGAAAGGACTCGTGCAATGCACCTAACACGTCGATGTATCATTCGTCGGCACGTCGCTGGAGTTGTTCGGCCGTAACCTAAATTGTGACAAAGTTAAAGCTTTCTGCTTGAGAAACTGAAAGCAACTGTCTAGTACTCATATATTTTTAATTATAGACATGATAACATTCTTATAAATTAGGAGAGATATATATTATGTCTCTAAGTATTTTGGTTACTAAGTAAATTATTTTGTAACAAAAAAATTATCATTAAATATAGAGTTATGGTGAAAATTTTATGTGTATCACTAAAAAAACATGCATTTAGTGACAAAATATATTTTATCACAAAATCACTGTTAATGAATACGTACATTTCGTGACCGAACTGTAATTTTGTCACTATAGCCATGTCTTCAGTAACTGAATATTAATTTTGTCACTAACGACGTCTCTTTAGTGACCGACATTATTTTCGTCACTGAAGATGTATCTTTAATGACTGAAATTTTTTTGACACTAAAATCGCGTACTTAGTGATGAAATATTTTTCGTCACTAAAATTTGGTCACTAAAACTCTGTTTTCTTGTAGTGTTTTGTCTCTACAACAATGGCGGGAGAAGAAGATGAAGTCCCGCTCCTCTTTCTCGAAATGAATTGATCGCTTAGAAACTTCTTAGATTTCATCCTTTATTTATAATTCTGTCATCCAACGAGATGATTGACATACGTCATTGCTTTAATGGCTGATTATATTCTTAGTTTTACAGATTGAGACTGACGATGATGTTAGTAATGAATTATAACTCTTCTTTAATCATTTTGAATTTTGTTGGCTTTTGTTGACTTTGTTAATGTTAACCACTCTGGACATAGAAAATTTCAGACAACTACCCAAGCGTTGAGTGAATAAGCAATACTCAACGATTCTAGTGTACAACCCCGTATCCAGCGAGTGGGCTAACAGGAGCCGATCCGGTCGGCCCAGACCGCCCCCGAGCCCCAGGCGAGTTCAGCAGGGTATGCCGAGCCCAGCATGCCGAGTACGGGCTCGGCAATCGTCGGGCCCAGCTCGAAGATCGTGGAGCTGAGCCCGGCGAGAGGAAGCCATTCATCGTGGGGCCGGCCGAGTACGTGCTCGTCTAGAGTCGAGGGGTTGGCGAGTGCCAATGCGACCGTCATCTGCGAGCAGGGGCTTCAGGCCCAACTTTCCCAGGCCTGAGGCGAGGCGAGCCGGTCCGCGGCGCTGAGAGAGGCGAGCTCACTCAGCGCCTTCTCCAGTGGCATTGAGTCAGGCGAGTCAGGTCCGCGGCGCTGAGTGAGGCGAGCTCACTCAGCGTCTTCTCCAGTGGCGTTGAGTCAGGCGAGTCAGGTCCGCGGCGCTGAGAGAGGCGAGCTCATCCAATGCCCTCTCCCGCAGCGCTGAGAGAGGCGAGCTCATCCAATGCCCTCTCCCGCAGCGCTGAGAGAGGCGAGCTTACTCGCCGCTTTTCACCTCGGCGGGGGGGGGGGGGGGAGCCTTCTCGCGCCCATACTCGCCGCCCCCGCTCGATGGGCTCTTCTCAGGGCCAGCTCGCCCTTCAGTTGCGGGGTGTTTTTACCATGTTACCCCCTCTGGATTGCCTATAGTCCTCGAAAACAGTGACGGATGGATATTGGCAGATCATCTTTTCCTATAAATAGGAACCAAGGGGTACCTCAGAAGGCACGCTTGCTGGTGCCCGGTCTTCTAGCGCTTTCTGAGGTACCTTAGCTTCAGCACTTGGCTAAGGAGGGGAAGCGCTCTAAGATCTTCCGGGTGTGTGGTGTGAAAGTGAGGGTAGATACAACTCTAGAGGGGGGGGGGGAGTAAATAGAGTATTCAAAAATTATGATACCCTACTCAACTCCCTTAGAGTTAATTTGCGGAATTAGTTTATAGATATTGATAACCTTAGAGCCTAACACAAAGTGTAGTGCACAAGAGAGAGCTAACTGTAATTACAGTTAAGATTGGGATCCTATCACAGCAACTAGCAATCCTAGTTATTTCTACTCACAGCCACAGTACAATGAATTAAATAAACAGCACAGACGACACAAGGAATTTATAGTGGTTCGCTCTCAATAGGTACGTCCACTCTTCTACCACCCTGGTAGGAATCCACTACAGGTTTTTGTTCAGGTGCCCTGCCACCAATGAGATCTGCTGCAGGTAGATCTAGAGACCCTTTAGACTTTTGATCAGGTGTCTAAAAACCAAGCTTTACTTTTGAAGGGAGTAAACAACCCTTTATAGAAGGGGAAGGAGAGTTAGATTATCTTCTCTATTTTAAACAAGATTAGAGAAGCACAAGATCTCTTCAGAACTTCTGACAACAAGCTGTCTTGAAGTTCTGAAGGATAAAGCTTGAAGAAGACTAGAGATCTGGAATAGATGTTCTTCTTCAGCTTCCTTCTTCTTCTTCTTCAATATCTCTGAGTGTAAAATCTTCCTGGAACAGGAGCACTCAGGTTGAAGAAGAGCAGAAGAGATATCTTCTCAGTTGAATATGAAATGGCTGAGAGCAGCTGTATTGCTGTACTGTATTTCTTCCTTCTGCTGCAGCTTGTTCTTTCAAAAGAACTCTTTAAATAAGAGCAGCAGCAACGACTCTAATATTTGAGTTGAACTTTGTCTTTATCTGGAATCTGCAAACTGGGCTGTATTTAACATAAAGACAAAACAAGTCTTGCAGATATATATATTCTATATAAAGAATAAAGCTATAGCAGCTGCAATATCAAACTGATAAATAATAAGATAAAGTCACATCAGAAAATACTCTTTAAAGCCATAGAGGACATTTGAGTCCAACGGCTATAAAGGACAGCTGCTGAATAAAGTCAGATAATAAGACAAAATACATGTCAGAAGGAATTGACTTAGCATAAAGATAGAAGCAAGGATTGCTTTGAGATATATGAAGTAAATCAATCTAATATATATTAATAATAATAATTAGATAACAGAATAATAACGAATATAATATTATCTAAAGGCAGACAAAAGATAGTCGAACGATCTTCGGAGATCGTCGACCGACCTACTGAGATCGTCGACCTATCAGACAGATAGTCGACCGACTTAGAGCTAGACAGAAAGCGTCGACCTAAGAATACAGACAAATAGTCGAACTATCAATAGATAGTCGACCAACAGGAAGACGATCGTCGATCGACTGATCAACGATAGTCGAGCGGCGTTCGACTATAGTCGAACCAAAAACTAACTTAGCCAGATTTCACTGGATAAGTGACTACACTAAAACTAACTTTTGACCATAAATAAATCTTGGGTCAAGAGACTAAAAGGAAAGACTTAACTCAAATCCAAACTAGGGTACCAACAATCTCCCCCTATTTGGGTTAAGTATTTCAAAAACTAAAACTACTGGAAATAAACTAAACTAAACTAAGTAACCTAAACAACCTAATAGAGATCCTAACCCAAATCAGAACCAAGGGTTCCAACAATCTCCCCCTATTTGGGTGAGGATCCTATTAGCAAAAAAAAAAAAATATTGCAAAGCATAAAATATACAAAAAGAAAAACTTAGCAATGCTGGCTGCTGCTGGCATTTGTAATCTCCCCCTATGTTAATGCAGTACATGTGATTGGAGAAGGCTGCGATGACTTTGAATTTTGATTGAATCATCCATCTAACTCTTATAAATAGTACCTGCAGAAAGCTATGGTAGAGATTGCTCTCTCCTTTAAAAAGGGATATGTTAGCATAAAAAATGATATTTGTTCAGCAAGTATAATTAGGATTCTGGATCTGAAAAACAAAATCAGATATCTTCCTTCCTATAGAATTTCTTTTCATCAGACGAGATTCAAACTCAACTGACCAATGCAACTAGAGTAGAGGACTCAATCTAGATGAAATTAGAAAAAGATCTATAAGAAATAGAGTTATCTGACAGAGAATTCTTTATTCAGAAATCCGAACAAGATATTGAACAAAATATCAATCAGATATAGACAGCCTTAAGAAAGGAAAATGCTTCCTAATAAATCTGTTCCAAATGGTAGAAAGATTTGAAAATATTCTAAATAATTTGTCCTTTTGTTTATAAAACAGATTTATGAAAAAGCAAATAATTGAGCTCGACGTTTTTATATAAGATAGTCGATCGGAGTTCGACGGTCTGAGCTCAAGATATTTGTTCTTCCTTTAAATATATTCTAAAAATAATCCTCTGAGAAGTTTTGTTTCCTTCTCAGGTTTTATTAAATCTTGGCAACAATATTGAATTTCTAAATTAACAGAGTTAGATAATAATACCTGATTCTCTTCAGGTTTGGAATTTCCTTCTGTTTGTTCGGCTTTTAGATTGCTGCAGGAAGTGTTGACGGCCATTAAGCAAAATTCTTTGGCCCTTACTTCCTCCTCTTCATCTTCAAATGATGATTCATCATCTGAGATATCCCAGATAACATCTAGGGATGTTGATTCTTCTCCTTCAAATATTCTGTTGTGGCTTCTTTCTGATGTGTCATCCACGGGTTCAGAAGCCATTTGGTGAAGGGAATCCCAAATCTCCTTAGCTGTTGAGTATTCAACAACCTCCTGAAATAAGTCATCAGATAATGACTGAGCTAGGATGTTCATTGCTCTGGCATCAGCTAGTCTGGCACTTTTTGTTGTTGTTGCCGAAGTTGGAAGACCTTTCAAAATAGACAAAAAAATATCTTCATCAAAAGAGTTCATATATAATTTGACTCTTGTCTTCCAGATGCTAAACTCAGCTAAGTTGCAAGCTGGAGGTCTGGAGCTAGAGTAATCCTTGGACTGGGCCATGAAGTGAATATCTATAAACTTGGTATCTATCAGGATCTTGTGACTTAGGTGTTAGCCTATACACTCAGTCAACCTCCCTCTGATACCAATTGAAAGTGAGGGTAGATACAACTCTAGAGGGGGGGGGGTGAATAGAGTATTCAAAATTATGATACCCTACTCAACTCCCTTAGAGTTAATTTGCGGAATTAGTTTATAGATATTGATAACCCTAGAGCCTAACACAAAGTGTAGTGCACAAGAGAGAGCTAACTGTAATTACAGTTAAGCTTGGGATCCTATCACAGCAACTAGCAATCCTAGTTATTTCTACTCACAGCCACAGTACAATGAATTAAATAAACAGCACAGACGACACAAGGAATTTATAGTGGTTCCCTCTCAATAGGTACGTCCACTCTTCTACTACCCTGGTAGGAATCCACTACAGGTTTTTGTTCAGGTGCCCTGCCACCAATGAGATCTGCTGCAGGTAGATCTAGAGACCCTTTAGACTTTTGATCAGGTGTCTAAAAACCAAGCTTTACTTTTGAAGGGAGTAAACAACCCTTTACAGGAGGGGGAAGGAGAGTTAGATTGTCTTCTCTATTTTAAACAAGATTAGAGAAGCACAAGATCTCTTCAGAACTTCTGACACAAGCTGTCTTGAAGTTCTGAAGGATAAAGCTTGAAGAAGACTAGAGATCTGGAGTAGATGTTCTTCTTCAGCTTCCTTCTTCTTCTTCTTCTTCAATATCTCTGAGTGTAAAATCTTCCTGGAACAGGAGCACTCAGGTTGAAGAAGAGCAGAAGAGATATCTTCTCAGTTGAATATGAAATGGCTGAGAGCAGCTATATTGCTGTACTGTATTTCTTCCTTCTACTGTAGCTTGTTCTTTCAAAAGAACTCTTTAAATAAGAGCAGCAGCAACGACTCTAATATTTGAGTTGAACTTTGTCTTTATCTGGAATCTACAAACTGGGCTGTATTTAACATAAAGACAAAAAGAGTCTTGCAGATATATATATTCTATATAAAGAATAAAGCTATAACAGCTGCAATATCAAACTGATAAATAATAAGATAAAGTCACATCAGAAAATACTCTTTAAAGCCATAGAGGACATTTGAGTCCAATGGCTATAAAGGACAACTGCTGAATAAAGTCAGATAATAAGACAAAATACATGTCAGAAGGAATTGACTTAGCATATAGATAGAAGCAAGGATTGCTTTGAGATATATGCAGTAAATCAATCTAATATATATTAATAATAATAATTAGATAGCAGAATAATAACGAATATAATATTATCTAAAGGCAGACAAAAGATAGTCGAATGATCTTCGGAGATCGTCGACCGACCTACTGAGATCGTCGACCTATCAGACAGATAGTCGACCGACTCAGAGCTAGACAAAAAGCGTCGACCTAAGAATACAGACAGATAGTCGAACTATCAATAGATAGTCGACAACCAGGAAGACGATCGTCGATCGACTGATCAACGATAGTCGAGCGGCGTTCGACTATAGTCGAACCAAAAACTAACTTAGCCAGATTTCACTGGATAAGTGACAACACTAAAACTAACCTTTGACCATAGATAAATCTTGGGTCAAGAGACTAAAAGGAAAGACTTAACTCAAATCCAAACTAGGGTACCAACAGTGGTGGGACCTCCGTGCTGAAGCCTTGGGTCTGTTCACGGTCCTTTTCCCTTGTCACTTGGGCTTGTAAGTAGAGAAGTAAGTGTACGATCACCCCTTACGCAAGGGTCAAACTCCATAGGGACCTATTTTTCGGTTTCAACACTTTGGTGCGGTGAGCGTGGAGCGTGGTCAGCACAGAAAATCTTCCGCAAGACCGATGGCAAGAGACGAAGGGCAAGGTTCAGGCAGGGCGAGCTCGCCACCTCCTCCCCCTCCTGCGACGGCGGGGATGTCCGCGGAGCTCAAGGAGGAAGTACTCGGTCTCGTCAGGGTCGCACTCGGCATGCGAGCCGAGAGCAAGATGCCAGCGGTTCCCGTAGTCGTCGATCCAGCACTAGGCAATGATGCGCCCCTTAGGCGCGCGGGGAAGGAGGTCGCGAGCGAGGGGGAGCGCGAGCCGAGGGGGCGAGTCCCTTTTCTAGGCTCGGCAGGCGAGTACCTATTCGGCGAGACGGTGGGGAGGGAGTTCCCAACTCGCCCGGCCGAGGTAGGAAGTCCCTTCAGCGAATTCGTTTCGTCAGCCCCAGTTCCAGAAGGGTTCCGAGAGCCGGAGATGTCCTACTACTCAGGGAAGGGAGATCCGATCCAACACGTTCAGTGGTTCGAAGACGTGGCATCAATCCGACAGATGTCGGATGGCTTCAAGTGTAGGCTCTTCGCCATCACCCTCAGGGAGAAAGCGAGAGAGTGGTTTCATCAGCTCCCGACCGGTTCCATCTACTGCTTCGAGGACTTGCGCAGGGGATTCATGTTGAGATTCACCTCCTCAAAGAAAAGGAAGAGGGAGGTCGAGTCCTTGTTTCGTATCAGGCAGAAAGTAGGGGAGACCTTGGGAAGTTACCTGGACAGGTTTCAGGAGGAACTGTCCCAGGTACAAGAGATGCCAAGACACACCATGATGGTGGCCTTCACCCTGGGTATCCAACCCGGGTTCTTCGCCATGGAGTTGAAAAGGACGCCTCCGGTGTCTTTCGAAGCGCTCCTGGAAAGGGCGGCAAGGGAGGCCGACATGGAGGCAGCATATCCAGAGTTCGCTCGGAGATTGGCCAGGTGGGCCGTGGAGGAGGAGAAGCCAAGGGGAAGTCGAGCCCAGGAGGAGAGAAGGGTCGAGCCTCGGCAGAGAGAACAGCAACCGCAGCAGCAAAGGTGGGGGCGTCAGGGGCCGAATAACCGATTGGGTTGGAGGCCGGAGTGGCAGGATCAAGAGCCACGGAGGGGTTACCAGGGAGGAGATAACCGCCAAGGTGGGCGCGGCCAGTTCCACCCCTAGGGGGGGAGGCAGGGCCAGAGACCCCCTCTTCCCGATCAGGAGGAGGCCATGGCTATCGCCCTGGGGGGGGAGAAAGAGAGGATAACTTAGGAGGAGGAGGGAGGTCAGGGTAGACCTACCCTATTGTGACTACCATCAAGAGGAGGGGCACACGACGATGACGTGTCCGGAGTTCCTCGAGATGCGGGGGAACAGGGAGCAACAGCAGCAACAGCGGAATCATCAGGAGGTGCGGATTAAGGAAGTCCGGCCTCAGGCGGAGGGGGATCATTGCGAAGACCGGGCCGATGTGGGGACCCGAGGAGGGATCGGAGTGATCCATGGGGGGTGGGAGTCGAGGCTTCCCGAAAGGCAAGCCTCCACACCATGTACCGAAGGAGCATCGGCTCCACATCTCAGACTCAACCCCCAAAGGAGAGGATCACCTTCTCAAGGGAGGACATGCCGGGTCATGATGGCCCCTTCTGCGATGTGCTGGTCATCCAGACAGCCATCAAGAATTTCACAGTCTCCCGGATCCTCATTGATAATGGGAGCTCCGTCAACATCATCTTCAAGAGGCCCTTCGATGCCATGCAGGTAGAAGCCAAGAGAGTGCTGGCCTCCGATGGGCCTCTCTTCGGTTTTTCGAGGGAGAGGAAAGAAGTAGAGGGGGGAGTGGGACTCCATGTCAGCTTAGGGGGGCAGTCTAGGAACTGCCGGTTCGTCATAGTGGAGGCCCCCAGCAGTTACAATGCCATTTTCGGAAGGCCCCTCATCAGTGCCTTCCGCTGCGTCCCCTCCTCCTTCCATCAATGTCTTAAGTTCAACGTGGAGGGGATCCAGGTCCGGGTTCGCGGCGACCCCAAGGCAGTTCGAGAATGCTACGTGATGGCGGTGAATTCCATTTCTTGGAGGGAGGAGGCCGAAGAGATGGGGAGAAGGATGGAGGAGGAGGAGGGGCAAGAGGCCAGAGAAGAAGGCGGGGAGGAAGGAAGGATGGAGGAGGTGGAAGGGCAAGAGGCCGGAGAAGAAGGCAGGGAAGAAGGAAGGATGGAAGGGGAAGCCCGCGAGGTACTCCCTGAGGAGTCGGTTGAGGCGATGATCGTAGAAGGAGGGGAGGTCCTTACTCCAAGAGGGGAGGACATCACAGAATGGGAGGAGCAGTCCCGGTTGGAGGCCGCCGAGGAGGTAGTGGAGATGGAAGTTCTCACCCAGGATGGCAGGGTGGAGAAGGTCCGCATCAACGGGGGGGGGGGGGGGGGGGGGGGGCTGACCCCGAAGGATCAAGGCAGGGTGCTGGAATGCATCCAAAAGAACGTGGATATCTTCGCTTGGAGCTCAACCGAGATACCTGGGATCGATGCTGATGTCGTCTGCCACCGTCTCAATCTAGACCCGGAGGCTCGCCCCATCAAGCAAGAGAGGAGGTCTGTCACGGACAAGCTGGTCGAACCAATCAGGGAGGAAGTCGCCAAGCTCCTTAAGGCCGCCTTCGTTTCCGAAATTCAATACTCTGGCTGGGTCTCGAATGTTGTAATGGTGAAAAAAGGGGACGGCCGGTGGAGGATGTGTGTAGATTTTTCACTACTTAATAAATCTTGTCCGAAAGATTGTTACCCCTTGCCTAGAATCGACGCGCTGGTAGATTCAGCCGTTGGTTTCTCTGTGATGAGTTTTTTAGATGCTTTTTCAGGTTATCATTAGATCAGGATGCACCCTCATGACATAAAAAATATCACATTCATCACAGGAGATGGATGCTACTGCTACAAGATGATGCCTTTTGGGTTAAAAAATGCAGGGGCAACATACCATGTAACACCCCTATCCGTCGCATATCATATAGCAGTAGGTCCGGCTGGGGCCCGACGCCATATACTACGGACAGACCGGAAGGTTACGAATATGGACAACCATTCCAACCAATTTAACAACAACGTCCTACACAACGCATTCTAACGGAAGCATTTTAAAGTTAAACAAGGAACCCATAAAGGCATGAATGTCCACTAGTAATAAAATACCACAAAGGAATGACGAACATGAAAATACACAAAAGAGTTCACGGCCTTAAGGCCTTACAAAAGTGTTCGCTTAACAAGATAGCGTCTTTCATACATCGGCGCGCAGGCCGGCCATACATGAATATGAAAAAGCTAATAACTAAGCCTTCGAGGGCTAGCGCTGCAACCTGGGCTTTAGCCCACTATTTGCCGCTTGGCTCCGCAGCAGCACCTGTAGAAAGCAATCCACCCAAGAGGTGGCAATACAAAAGGGCAACGGTCAGCAAAGCTGACCAAATTATAACGACCCCGTCCCGTTTCTCGGGACGGCGGTGCTCCTTCCCTGCATATAAAACTACCATAGCAATTCTATAAAGTATTCTATTCGCCACAAGTGTCGGCACGCACGGCCGCACACTCCGTGCTCTCAGGGCACTAACCGGTGAACTCGGTTCGGACCCAGTCCGACACCGCGATTCCACCACCATCCCTCGGATGGCAACTCTCGTGAGCATTTAGCCCTTTCAGCCGAAGCCTAGGCCCGTTTCCAGCCTCCCGGGAAGTCCCATGTACTTTAGGTCGCTTCTACCGAGACCACTTGGAATGGGTAGAGTTCCACCCGCCCGTTGCTCACTTCACCACGGCCATTTAGCCATCGGTGCAGGCCAAGTTTCTCCTCATTCCCACAATCGATCAAAACACGCACATAACCCCGTTATGTACCGATTTGCCCTCCAAGGCAACATCGTGGCGGCAATGCGATTCCGCCCAAGCTTTCCGGGTGCGCCTCGAGGGTAACCCCCAAGGATCCCTGTATGCAATCTACCGCGTAGAAATTTCGGAAAACTAAAATCATCGGCGCGGAGTCTTCTCCGGCCATGCAATGCAAACATCACTGATCCGGGTTAAACCCGAATAGGCTTCACACACAATGCCTACGCCCGTACTCCGATTCCGGGCTCTAACAACGGGGACTTTACATATCTACCCGAAGGGATTCCGCGCCTCAACGCTCACTCGCGAGAGGGGGATTTCCCCATGCATAGAAAGAAGGGCGACTACACATGCCCTATGAAGAGGATCGTTACCCTCGTAGATTTCCGCGTGCCCGCCATGAAGATGTAGACGGATGGAAAGCTTCGCCTCGCCCTTGCCTTCGAGGATCCGGACTCGGATCGCGAGTCGGTGCTCCGGTGCTCCGCCGGCGGCCGGAACTTTGTTCCTCCTCCTCTTGGCTCTCACCTCTCTCTAAGAGTTTAGAAAGAGAAAGGTAGGGTTGAAATGAGGGAATTCAGCCCCAAACTCAACCCTAATACCCCCTTGGTTAACCCACAGCCGTTAGATCCAACATAAAAGATCCGGACGGCCCGGATTCAACCCAAAATATCAGTTACGCCGATCGACACGGGTCCTGACACGGCCGTGTGCCACGGGCCGTGTTACCTGGAGCTTCAGGAACGATCGTCGGGCTTCATGAACACGGCTTCGAACACGGCCGTGTTCGAGGCCGTGTGCCCCACACACGGCTTGAGACACGGCCGTGTGTCTCAGGCCGTGTCCTTCTCTGACTCGAGACTGCACAAAACCACAACAGACCACTGAACACGGGTAGGCACACGGCCGTGTGCCTGGCCGTGTGCCCCTGTTCAGACCTCCAAAAGTGATGTTTGATCGCCCCGCGATCAACTCCGAGGTTGGGGTCTTACAACTCCCTCCCCCTTAAGAGAATTTCGTCCCGAAATTAAGAACAGAGACTACACAAAAAAAATAAACATAACGAGTACCTGAGGGGAACAACTCGGGGTACTCCTCGCGCATTGACTACTCTCGCTCCCAAGAGAGCTCCTCGCATCCGCAGTTATCCCAACGGACCTTCACCATTCTGATTTCCTTGTTCCGAAGCCGCTTGACTTCGAAATCCTCAATAGATATGGGCTTGACTTTCGTTGTCAACCCTTCCTCAACCGGTACTTGGTCGGCCGCTAACACCTGCGAAGGCTCTTGCACTGCCTTCCGCAAAACCGAGATGTGGAATACATCGTGCAAGAGCCTTCGTAGGTGTTAGCGGCCGACCAAGTACCGGTTGAGGAAGGGTTGACAATGAAAGTCAAGCCCATATCTATTGAGGATTTCGAAGTCAAGCGGCTTCGGAACAAGGAAATCAGAATAGTGAAGGTCCGTTGGGATAACTGCGGACGCGAGGAGCTCTCTTGGGAGCGAGAGCAGTCAATGCGCGAGGAGTACCCCGAGTTGTTCCCCTCAGGTACTCGTTATGTTTATTTTTTTTGTGTAGTCTCTGTTCTTAATTTCGGGACGAAATTCTCTTAAGGGGGAAGGAGTTGTAAGACCCCAACCTCGGAGTTGATCGCGGGGCGATCAAACAGCACTTTTGGAGGTCTGAACAGGGGCACACGGCCAGGCACACGGCCGTGTGCCTACCCATGTTCAGTGGTCTGTTGTGGTTTTGTGCAGTCTCGAGTCAGAGAAGGACACGGCCTGAGACACACGGCCGTGTCTCAAGCCGTGTGTGGGGCACACGGCCTCGAACACGGCCGTGTTCGAAGCCGTGTTCATGAAGCCCGACGATCGTTCCTGAAGCTCCAGGTAACACGGCCCGTGGCACACGGCCGTGTCAGGACCCGTGTCGATCGGCGTAACTGATATTTTGGGTTGAATCCGGGCCGTCCGGATCTTTTATGTTGGATCTAACGGCTGTGGGTTAACCAAGGGGGTATTAGGGTTGAGTTTGGGGCTGAATTCCCTCATTTCAACCCTACCTTTCTCTTTCTAAACTCTTAGAGAGAGGTGAGAGCCAAGAGGAGGAGGAGCAAAGTTCCGGCCGCCGGCGGAGCACCGGAGCACTGACTCGCGATCCGAGTCCGGATCCTCGAAGGCAAGGGCGAGGCGAAGCTTTCCATCCGTCTACATCTTCATGGCGGGCACGCGGAAATCTACGAGGGTAACGATCCTCTTCATAGGGCATGTGTAGTCGCCCTTCTTTCTATGCATGGGGAAATCCCCCTCTCGCGAGTGAGCGTTGAGGCGCGGAATCCCTTCGGGTAGATATGTAAAGTCCCCGTTGTTAGAGCCCGGAATCGGAGTACGGGCGTAGGCATTGTGTGTGAAGCCTATTCGGGTTTAACCCGGATCGGTGATGTTTACATTGCATGGCCGGAGAAGACTCCGCGCCGATGATTTTAGTTTTCCGAAATTTCTACGCGGTAGATTGCATACAGGGATCCTTGGGGGTTACCCTCGAGGCGCACCCGGAAAGCTTGGGCGGAATCGCATTGCCGCCACGATGTTGCCTTGGAGGGAAAATCGGTACATAACGGGGTTATGTGCGTGTTTTGATCGATTGTGGGAATGAGGAGAAACTTGGCCCGCACCGATGGCTAAATGGCCGTGGTGAAGTGAGCAACGGGCGGGTGGAACTCTACTCATTCCAAGTGGTCTCGGTAGAAGCGACCTAAAGTACATGGGACCTCCCGGGAGGCTGGAAACGGGCCTAGGCTTCGGCTGAAAGGGCTAAATGCTCACGAGAGTTGCCATCCGAGGGATGGTGGTGGAATCACGGTGTCGGACTGGGTCCGAACCGGGTTCACCGGTTAGTGCCCTGAGAGCACGGAGTGTGCGGGCCGTGCGTGCCGACACTTGTGGCGAATAGAATACTTTATAGAATTGCTATGGTAGTTTTATATGCAGGGAAGAAGCACCGCCGTCCCGAGAAACGGGACGGGGTCGTTGTAATTTGGTCAGCTTTGCTGACCGTTGCCCTTTTGTATTGCCACCTCTTGGGTGGATTGCTTTCTACAGGTGCTGCTGCGGAGCCAAGCGGCAAATAGCGGGCTAAAGCCCAGGTTGCAGCGCCAGCCCTCGAAGGCTTAGTTATTAGCTTTTTCATATTCATGTATGGCCGGCCTGCGCGCCGATGTATGAAAGACGCTATCTTGTTAAGCGAACACTTTTGTAAGGCCTTAAGGCCGTGAACTCTTTTGTGTATTTTCATGTTCGTCATTCCTTTGTGGTATTTTATTACTAGTGGACATTCATGCCTTTATGGGTTCCTTGTTTAACTTTAAAATGCTTCCGTTAGAATGCGTTGTGTAGGACGTTGTTGTTAAATTGGTTGGAATGGTTGTCCATATTCGTAACCTTTCGGTCTGTCCGTAGTATATGGCGTTGGGCCCCGGCCGGACCTACTGCTATATGCTATGCGACGGATAGGGGTGTTACATACCAGAAGATTATGGACCGTGTATTCCAGGGACAGAAGGGGAGGAACTTGGAAGTGTACGTGGATGACTTGATGGTAAAAAGTCGGGAGATCGGTTCTCACCTCCAGGATCTGGAGGAGACCTTTGGCACCCTACATAAATACAAGATGAGGTTGAATCCTCTGAAGTGCATCTTCGGGGCGAGCAAAGGCAAATTTCTGGGTCATCTCCTCACCCCCGCCGGAGTCGAACCCAACCCTGACAAGGTCCGGGCGATTTTATAGTTGGGGTCACCTCGGGATGCGAAGGAGGTACAACGACTGACGGGGAAGCTGGCAGGACTGAGCAGGTTACTCTCCCAGGCCGGGGAAAGGTGTTCTCCCTTCTTCAAAACCTTGAGGGGAGGTCGGAAGTTCGAGTGGACCCCGGAGTGCGAGGAGGCATTCCAGGCCTTGAAGAGGCAGTTGAATCAGGCCCCCTTGCTCCAAGGGCCGAAGGAGGGGGAGGATTTGTTTTTGTATTTAGGGGTCGGTGCGGAGGCCGTGAGTTCTGTCTTAGTTCGGGAAGAGGGGAGGAAGCATCTGCCCATCTATTATGTGAGTAGGGTTCTGAGGAAGGCGGAACTCCGCTACCCCATCTTGGAGAAGTTGGCCTTCGCTCTAATCATCTCAGCCCGGAGGCTCAGGCCCTACTTCCAGGCACACTCCATCCAGGTGGTAACCGACCACCCCCTCCGCAACATCTTCGAGGGAGTGGAGCACTCAGAAAGACTCGCCAAGTGGTCGGTGGAGTTGAGCGAGTTTGACATCTCCTTTGTCCCTCGACTCGCGATCAAGGCGCAAGCAATGGCTGACTTCCTGGCTGACTATGTGGTCGAGGTAGCAGAAGACAAACTCACTTAACCCATCCCTTGGAAGGTGATGGTGGATGGGGCTTCAGGGAAACACTCCTTGGGGGTTAGGGTCGTCTTAGAGAGTCCCCAAGGGACCCGGATTGAACAAACGGTGGTGATACATTTCTCCATAACCAACAACCAGGCCGAGTACGTGGCAGTGATCGCAGGATTGCGCCTGGCCAAGGAATTGGGAGTGCATGATGTGAAGGTCCTCACTGACTCTATGGTAGTAGCCTCCCAGATCAACAGGGAGTTCGAGGCGAGGGAGCCCACCCTGCAACGATATCTGGCCAAGGTTAAGGGAATTATTGGGGGGGTCCCAAACCTTCTCCATTTAGCATGTGCCACGGGAGGAAAGTGAACAAGTCGACCACCTTGCCAAGCGCGGCCCTCGGGTGGGGGGCACTATCACGGACCTTTTTCACCCATCCCCGGAGGAAGGAGAGTTGATGGAGATAGATCGGCGATCCACATGGATGGACCTATTCACTACCTACTTGTCCACGGGAGAGTACCCAGAAGAGATGGATAGAAAGAAGCTCAAGTACAAGTCAGCATATTACCTCTTGCGCGACGGGCAACTTTACCGCAAGACCCTTTCGGGATTACTGGCTCGTTGTGTGGCGGAGGGGGAGGTGTCGAGGATTTTGGAAGAGGTCCACTCCGGGGAATGTGGGAGCCATTCGGGAGGTCGGACCCTGGAGGGAAGGATCATCAGGCAGGGCTACTTCTGGCCTACCCTGGGGCACGATGCCTTAGAATTTGTCAAAAAATGCCATAAGTGCCAATTGTTTGCCCCCCTCCAACTACAACCGGCTCAGCGACTCAGGAGTTTAACGGCCCCTTGGCCTTTCGCAAGTTGGGGAATGGACTTGGTAGGTCCCTTCCCCCAGGCAAGCGGGCAGAGAAGATTCTTGCTGGTAATGATCGACTATTTCTCCAAGTGGATGGAGGTGAAGGCGTTGACCAAGGTGACCTCGCAGATCATTCGAAATTTCGTATGGGGGGAGATCATCTGCAGGCATGGGATGCTCCAAGCCATCGTCACCGACAACGGACCACAATTCTCTAGCAACGAGTTCATCAAGTTCTGTGGAGAGCTCAGGATTGACCTCAGGTTCGCCTCTGTCCACCACCCAAGGAGCAACAGGCAGGTGGAGGCGGCCAACAAGATTATCGTGAACCTCCTGAAAAAGAAGGTGGAAAATTTGAAGGGGAATTGGGTGGAGCAACTCCCCTCGGTCCTCTGGGCCCTGAGGACTACTCCCAACACCGCCATGGGGGAGACGCCTTTTAAACTATCTCACGGAAGCGAGGCGGTGCTCCCCATTGAACTTGAGGTCCGTACTCCTAGGGTCGCTGAGGCGGAAGCTGGAAGGGAGGAGTGGAGAGTTGAAAATGAGGGAGAACATCGGCTCTCCTTAGACTTGATAGAAGAAGTACGCGACCTCTCAGCGGTTCGGCAGGAGGAAGTCAAGCGGAGAATGGCTAAGTATTTTGACAAACATGTTCGGGTCAAGCAGTTTGTGGAAGGCGACCTGGTTCTAAAGAAGGTAGATGCGGTGGGAAGATCGGCGGCCGTGGGCAAGCTCCATCCAAACTAGGAGGGGCCCTACATCGTAAAGGAGGCATTAAAATCGGGAGGGTACCACCTCCAAAATGTGGAGGGCGAGACTTTGAGCCACACCTGGAGCGACGACAACCTGAAACGCTTCTATCCCTGAATGTTTGTATGTGCCTCAATTCTTTCAATGCAATGTGTTTCACTTATTTGAGCCTCCTTTTTGTTCATAATAATCGTAACAATGACATGAGATGTGGCGAAACTTCCGTGGAAGAGCATCAAAAATACTAAGGAAAATATTCTAAGTATTCTCGCTCTGGGGTTAGGTCTCGATTCTCCCGCTGCCAGGCTCCCTCCAAGCTGGCAGGGTCGGGGTCTCTATGGACGTCGTTATGAACCTGGGGCTGAGCCCGGAGGATGTTCAACACCCGCCCTCAGGCTCCCATCTAGCTGACTGGCCTGGTGGTAGCACCCGGGAAAGGAAAACATTCTAGGTATTCTCGCTCTAGGGTTAGGTCTCGATTCTCCCGCTGCCAGGCTCCCTCCAAGCTGGCAGGGCCGGGGTCTCGATGGACATCATTATGACCCTGGGGCTGAGCCCGGGGGATGTTCAACGCTCGCCCACAGGCTCCCATCTAGCTGACTGGCCTGGTGGTAGCACCCGGGAGAGGAAAATATTCTAAGTATTCTCGCTCTGGGGTTAGGTATCGATTCTCCCGCTGCCAGGCTCCCTCCAAGCTGGCAGGGCCGGGGTCTCGATGGACATCGTTATGACCCTGGGGCTGAGCTCGGAGGATGTTCAACGCCCGCCCTCAGGCTCCCATCTAGCTGACTGGCCTGGTGGTAGCACCCGGGAGAGGAAAATATTCTAAGTATTCTCGCTCTGGGGTTAGGTCTCGATTCTCCCGCTGCCAGGCTCCCTCCAAGCTAGCAGGGCTGGGGTCTCGATGGACGTCGTTATGACCCTGGGGCTCAGCCCGGAGGATGTTCAACACCCGCCCTCAGTCTCCTATCTAGCTGACTGGCCTGGTGGTAGCACCCGGAAAAGGAAAATATTCTAAGTATTCTCGCTCTGGGGTTAGGTCTCGATTCTCCCGCTGCCAGGCTCCCTCCAAGCTGGCAGGGCCCGGGTCTCGATGGACGTCGTTATGACCCTGGAGCTGAGCCCGGAGGATGTTCAACACCCACCCTCAGGCTCCCATCTAGCTGACTGGCCTGGTGGTAGCACCCGGGAAAGGAAAATATTCTAAGTATTCTCGCTCTGGGGTTAGGTCTCGATTCTCCCGCTGCCAGGCTCCCTCCAAGCTGGCAGGGCCGGGGTCTCGATGGACGTCGTTATGACCCTGGGGCTGAGTCCGGAGGATGTTCAACACCCGCCTTCAGGCTCCCATCTAGCTGACTAGCCTGGTGGTAGCACCCGGGAAAGGAAAACATTCTAAGTATTCTCGCTCTGGGGTTAGGTATCGATTCTCCCGCTGCCAGGCTCTCTCCAAGCTGGTAGGGCCGGGGTCTCGATGGACGTCGTTATGACCCTGGGGCTGACCCCGGAGGATGTTCAACGCCCGCCCTCAGGCTCCCATCTAGCTGACCTACCTGGTGGTAGCACCCGGGAGAGGAAAACATTCTAAGTATTCTTGCTCTGGGGTTAGGTCTCGATTCTCCCGCTGCCAGGCTCCCTCCAAGTTAGCAGGGCTGGGGTCTCGATGGACGTCGTTATGACCCTGGGGCTGAGCTCAGAGGATGTTCAATGCCCGCCCTCAGGCTCCCATCTAGCTGACCGGCCTGGTGGTAGCACCCGTGAGAGGAAAATATTCTAAGTATTCTCGCTCTGGGGTTAGGTCTCGATTCTCCCACTGCCAGGCTCCCTCCAAGCTGGCATGGCCGGGGTCTCGATGGACATCGTTATGACCCTGGGGCTTAGCCCGGAGGATGTTAAATGCCCGCCCTCAGTCTCCCATCTAGCTGACTGGCCTGGTGGTAGCACCCGGGAGAGGAAAATATTCTAAGTATTCTCGCTCTGGGGTTAGGTCTCGATTCTCCCGCTTCTAGGCTCCCTCCAAGCTTGCAGGGCCGGGGTCTCGATGGACGTCGTTATTACCTTAGGTCTGAGCCCGGAGGATGTTCAACACCCGCCCTTAGGCTCCCATCTAGCTGATTGGCCTGATGGTAGCACCCGAGAGAAGCAAATGATCTGAATATTCTCATTCTGGGGGTAGGTCTCGATCCTCCCGCTGTCAGATTCCCTCCGAGCCGGCAAGGGCAAGGGTCACGATGGACGTTGTCACGGTTCGGGGGGGGGGGTGTTGGAACTGCGGTTCAGAATCGCCCCGGTGCTGTGGTACTATTCGAAGCAGAAGGACGTGTTCCCTGCAGGCCTAACTGGCTGCCCCGTAGATCCTCCCGAGGACTATTGATATAAAGAATAGTTGCGCTGTCTTCTATCAGACCGGTCTTTTGGTCGAGTTGGTTGCGCTAGGTCCTCTCAATTGGTATCAGAGGGAGGTTATGGGTTCAAGACCGGGGGGGGGGGGGGAGGGGGGGCGCTATTAAATCCTGATTTTTCACTTCTACCTGTGTGGGTCCGGTGGGTCAGGCAATCGTGGACATGTGGTAACCCCACCTCTGAGCCGTGTGGTAACCCCACCTCTGAGCCGACGGGTTGTGCTGGACGCCGGGGGGGGGGGGGGATTGTTGGGTCCGGCATTCCTTCACTTGACCCATGGCGCTCTGCTACTTATATAAAAAATTAGGTAGCGCCCTCTCCAACAGTCTGGGCTTTTGGTGCAGTTGGGTATGCACTTGATCCTTCAATTGGTATCAGAGGGGGTCGCGGGTTCAAAACCCCAGGGTCGTTTCCGGGGGGGGGGGGGATTGTTGGAACTGCGGTTCGGAATCGCCCCGATGCTACGGTACTATTCGAAGCAGAAGGACATGTTCCCTGCGGGCCTAACTCGCTGCCCCGTGGATCTGCCTGAGGACCATTGATATAAAGAATAGTTGCGCCGTCTTCTATCAGACCGGTCTTTTGGTCGAGTTTGTTGCGCTAGGTCCTCTCAGGGTGGACCCGAAGGTTGACACATGGCAAACATATGCGAGCAAACCCACCAGTCGGAGAGGCGAGCCCAAGGGGTCCTGCTTCCCTTGGTTTTCTGATTAGGAAGGATTTTTGGCCCCACCTAGTCGAAGGAAAAATATGCCTCCCGCATGAGCCCGGACTCGCAGGGGTCTGCTCGGTAGAAGATCTTTTCTCGGAATGATAGGCGGGCACCTTTGGCGTCCGCTCTCGCAAAGGTCACCTAGCGAGTAAGCGGAGAGATCGCGAGTCTGGTTGCTGCCAATGCTCAAGGCCTCTCGCTGAGCGCGAATCCTAACTCACGTGCATTCTAGCGCTAAAGGTAAAAAAGAGATAGAAATTTTTTTCATTATATTTGCAAAAAGGGGAAAGGCTCGCCCCGGCGAGATTACAAAAAGGGGGGGGGGATGATTACAAGAAGAAAGACAGTAGAGAATGGGGGGGGGGGGAAGTTTGGTCAGCTCTCTCCCTCCTCTCCCGAATGGCGATCCTCCTCGCCTCCGAGAGACTTTTCCTTGCCCTTTGCCCCATCGAAGAGGGAGCCGAAGCTCTCCTCCTTCTTGCTGGGCGGGGACGGCGGGAACAGGCTCGGCAGAAGATCCCGGACCGCCACCTCCTCGCAGCCCTCGGCCAGAATCCCCGATCCTTTCATGGCGTAAAGGAGGCATTCGGCAGACTCGA
The DNA here is from genome assembly GCA_039513925.1 of Platanthera zijinensis. Taxonomy (NCBI): domain Eukaryota; kingdom Viridiplantae; phylum Streptophyta; class Magnoliopsida; order Asparagales; family Orchidaceae; genus Platanthera; species Platanthera zijinensis. The sequence goes on along the minus strand of CM077084.1, from coordinate 22,137,687 downwards.
TCGAGTTGACTCGCAGCCACTCCATGACCTCCCCCTCGCCAAAAACCCTGGGCCGCTTGTAGGGGAAAGGGGGCTCGACACCGTCTGGGGGGAAAAGGGCTTCCGTCAGCCGACAGACCTCGTCTTGGAGACAGCGATTCTGCTCCTTTAGCGGCTCCACCTCGGTCGCCGACCGAGAAGCAAGGGCCTCCTGCTCGCGCGAGCTGGCCTCCTGATCTGCGAGGCAGACCCACAGCAAGGCAGTCTCGCCCTCCAACTCGCTAGCGCGGGCCTGCAACACCTTGGCGGACTCGGCGTCCTGAAAAGCAAAAAGGTCAGATTCTCGGTAAAATATTTTCCCAAGTTAAAATGAGAGTTGGTCGGCTCTTACCAGCCCGCCCGAGGCCTCGTCGAGTAAGCGCTCGGCAATGCCGAACCGCCGCTCCGCATCGGTAGCTTTCTCCGCCGCCAGGTCGCGCTCCTGCTCGGCTTTTATCAGAAGTTGGCTGAGCTGGAAGCCGTGGAGGACCATCATATGGTGAAGTTCGAAGGCCCTCAGATGAGCCTGCAGACCCTCGTGGCCTATCTGCCGTGGAGTCAAGTTCTGGTAGGCATCAGCACCCTCCCGGCTATAGAGGCCGAAGCCAAGGGCAAACCCGTGGCCCGTGGGAGGCCGGCGAGCTCCCCAGGAGGGGAAGTGAGTGGAGACGGAGACGCGGTGGACCCCCTCATCCCAGACCAGCATCGGCTCGTCAACCGCATCCTTGCTCCTTCCCCCCTTCCCGAAGTGGGGGTGGTCCTTTGGAGCTCCCGAGCCACTGGGAGCAACCTCCTCCACGGAATGAGGGGAGGAGGACCCGCGCTTCTTCCCGCAAGGGGATGACGTCTCCTTCAGCGGGCTCGCCGGGGCTTCGTCGGAGAAAACCTCCGGCGAGCTCATGAACCTGACGAGCGATACGGGCTGCTGTGGCCGGCCTCGCGAGACCACCCTCGCCTTTTTAGAGGCCGAGGGGCGGTGGACCGAGCTCGGCCCCCAAGCTCCAGTTGCCTCTTGCTGGAGGGCTTACCTCTGACCTTCTCTTCCCGGCACGCCTCAGCCGCAGCCCGGGCCCGCTCAAGCTGGTCCGAAAACACTCCCGGGTCGGCAAAGGGAGGGTTCACCGGGATCAGTCGCTCCCCTGCAAAAAAAAAACTTAGTTAAAAAATAAGGTTCTGATCGATTAGGCCAAGTGGCGAGCAGAAGGTGGGCGAGACAAACCTTCCCCAGGAAGGACAGGCGACAGGGATTCGAGGCCGCGGCGGAGGAAGGCGACTTCAAAGTCCTTGTACAGAAAGAACTTGTGAAGCTCGACGTCATTGCAAGACACGGACGGCGGCCTGTACACCTCCTCGCTCTTTTGCAGGGGCGAGAAGGGAATGTTGTCGAGGTCGCCCAGGATGAAGGCGATCTTCGACATCCAATTGTGATTCTTGTTGGCGACCTCGCGGATCTTTATGGACGTACCGCCAAAGAAGGCGACCCCGTCGGCGTTGACTTTGTAGGAGAAGAGCTTGCGTAAGATGGTGAGGTTGAACTCGATCCGCTCTCGGCGGAGGTAGCAGGCAAACCCCACTATCATAGCGATGGCGTTGGGGTTGAGCTGCGCGGGCACAGCGCCGTAGTACTTACGTACCTGGCGGACCTCCGGCCAGAGCGGCAGGCGCAACCCCACCTCAAAATGCGAGATGGGGAAGGTGAGCTCGTCCTCAAAGAAGGAGTTGCCGGCCTCATGCTCCGCCGGGAGGCGGGCCACAAAGCCGACAGGGACATAGTCCGCCACAAACTCGGCGAGCTCGCCCGCCGTGGTGTTCCCCTCAAAAAAACAGTGGTCCGCGAAGTTTTGGGCGCACTTAGCGCGACCATTGGAGTCGGGGTTTCCTTTACCCATACTCGCTGAAGGAACGAAAGCACGCGAGCAGCAGGTGGGGAGGGCAAGGAAAGGAAGAAATGAGAAGACAATAAAGGCATAGCCGGGGGTAGGTGGGGATCCCTATTTATAGAAAAAGGAGGGGAAGCGAAACCGACTGACCAGCCCGACTTGCATACCCTGTCTCACGTATCCCGTCTCGCCGCTCTCTACTCGCCGACCTAGGCGAGCCTAGATGAGGAATTCGAAAAGGCACGCACCACTCGAAGGAGAAAAGATACGCTCGCATAATAAAAATTTATACACTTTATTAGCATTAAAAGATCAAATTGTCCAGAGCAAGGAAAAACAGAAAAGCGCGCGCATAGACCAGGAGACAGTGGGGGCGAGTATCGGTCGGCTCGCAAGGGAGCCGTCCTTAATTACCCCGGTCTCGCCGACCCGATGTCGCCAGTCGATGCGGGAAGAGTTGCCGAAGCTGCCCCAGATTCCTGTTCGCCGCTCGCTGGTTCTCATCAATCTCATCGAAGAGTATGGAGGAAGACGTCGCCGCATACGCCAAGCTGACCCTCGGCTCGCCAGCAAGCCGCCCGCACTCCTCCTGCAGCCTGGAATTGTCTTTCTTCAGCACCTAGAGCTCGCGCACTAACTTTTTGAGGACCAGTTGGCTCCGCCTCGACCGTTCGGGGCTGTCCACCTCCGAGTCCAAGAAGATTTCCAAAGCGCGCGGCGATGGAAGGGGCGAGTAGACGGCCTGTTCGGCTGAGTCATCGACCCCAGATTGGTTAGGGAAGCCTGCACAGGGAAGTCGAGATAGCGAGTGGGAGGGGCGAGCGCCAGTTAGAATCGGACGCAAAATGAGGGGGTCAGGGACATACCTTTAGAATCTCGGGGGGGGGGGGGAAGCAGGAGCGGGTGTGTGCTCGGCATCCACCCAGTAGCCACGGGAGCAGAAGAGGGTTGTTGAGGGTGAAGGCGAGCCGGCGATACCAGCCCCCACGAATCTAGCTCCATGACTTCGGTGACAAGGGGCGAGTCTCGCGGGCGCGGGTCAGAGGATGGCTCAGGCTGTAACACCCCGAAACTCAAAAGAGGGACGGGTGATGTTTTAAGCCCAGTCTTAATTTTGGAGCAGGTGTCACGGGCGTGACACGGGCGTGTCACGGGCGTGTCACGGGCGTGACACAGGCGTGTTCGTCCACGGGTCATGTGGTCGACGTTTTGACGATCGGAGATCGTCAAGTTGAGGCACACGGCCTGGGACACGGGCGTGTCCCAGGGCGTGTCACTTTGGGCAATTTTCTGAGGCAGGCACACGGGCCATGACACGGGCCCTGACACGGGCATGTCAAATGCGACACGGGCGTGTCGGGTGCCGTGTCGCAGGCCATGTCCTTCTCGGGTTGGGAAAGCTGTCCGATTGCACACGGGGGGGGGGGGGGGGGGGGGGGGGGGGGGCGTGACACGGGTGTCGACACGGGCGTGTCACATGTGACACGGGCGTGTCGGAGGCCGTGTCGAATGCTGTGTGCTGGTTTTTGAGTCGGTCGAGACGGAGAATGGGTGACACGGCCAGGCATACGGCCGTGTTGCAACCCGTGTTCGGCCCAGATTTTATAATTTGAGGCTTAATCGTGGCCGTTCATTTCCTTGGCTTTGGATCCGACGGTGGGGGGCTGCTCCTGGGTGGTTTTAGCCGGGAATTAGGGTGGAATACCCCATTTTATTTTGGGCATTCTCTCTCTAAGGGTTTAGAGAGAAGGGAGAGCAAGGAAGAGGTTGGAGACCAAGATCCAGCCGCCGGTGGAGCGTCGGAGCTCCGAATCGCGATCCGAGTCCAGATCCGCGAAGGCGACGCCGTTGCAGTGCTTTCTAACCGCATAGTTTTTCATGGCGCCGCGGAAGAATGCAAGGGTAACGATTTCTCATCCTTGGGCATGTTGTTGGAACCAGCAAAGCCAATTCCACCTAAAGCTCGGAACTGCTGAGGCAGCTCGTGCTTACTCCCTTGGGATCACTCTCCAGGCGAAGAACTAGACCGGAGGCTTCAGTGAGGAGGTCCCACCTCTTACCCGGAAGAGACTAGAACTAGAGCTCTTCCCCTCCCTAGCCAATACTGAGCTAGGCACCTTAGAAAAGATAAGAGGAGTCCAGAATGCTTCCCTTCCTAAGGCACCTTACCGGTCTATTTATAGGCCTCTGAACTGGGACTGCTAATAACCAAACTATGCTGCTGTGAAAATACCAGAATACCCTTGGCTGGGTCTACCAACAGCTAAACTCCGCTGTCTTAAAAGACTAAGTGCAGCCCACACAGGGTAAAAGAGTAAAAACACCTCCGGGGCCCAGAAGGTGGGCCCGACCTTACCTGAACCGGCCCTGAAACCAAGACGACCCTTCTCTCGAGGCACCTCTCACTAGGGTCCTCTCGACTCGCCGAACCCTCTCGACTCGCCTGGGCCCTCTCGCCACGGAGCTTCTCTTCTGAGTCCTCTCGACTCGCTAGGCCCTTTCTACTCGGAGCTTCTCTTCTGAGTCCCTCGACTCGCGTAGGCCCTCTCTACTCGGAGCTTCTCTTCTGAGTCCTCTCGACTCGCCTAGGCCCTCTCTACTCGTCGGGCCGAACCCTCTCTCCTCTCGCCTGGGCCCCTCTCGCCGGGCTGCGAGCCCGAGGTTGTACACAATCCCTGCTCTTTTCGAGGTTGGCACAAGCTCGGAAAGATAGTCCAACCGAGGCTTGCGATGGTACAGCCAATTTATTGAGGGAATCTTTTGGTGGGCCCCTTGCCTGACCTTAAATATAGAACCTCCCTCCCCTCAAGGGGGTGTTTCTCTCTCTCCCTCCTTAACGCTTGTCCATGTCTCTCAGCCAAAGTGTTCGGGACCGCATCGCGGCCGTGCGCCAGCGGAAATAGGGCGACGGCGGTGGGTCTGAACAAGATCCCTGCCCGTGCTCCTCCCTTGCTACCGCTATCCGCCTCTCCTCCTAAGAAGACGAAAATTCCTGAGCCTCATAATCTGGCTGAGGAACCCTCTCGCACCTATCCAAGGGGGTCGACGCCCCCGGCCTCTGCTAGCCTCAAGGGAAAAGAAGTACGTTCTTCCAACCCCTCCTGGTTTCTTGTCACTGCCCATTCTTTATTTGTTGTCTATTCTCAGAGATTTTTGGAGGCCTCTCAACGTCCCGAGACCATCCGTATAAACATTTCCGACCTTCCTTCTCAGCGCCTCTCGCCCCAGGACTCCCCTCCTTCTACGCCGGTGACGAAGAGGGATGACCCTTCTACCGCCTCGGACCGCACTCGCCGATTTGGTAAGAGATCTTACCACTGACTTGTTCCATCCTTGTTACTCCTTCCGCCACTCTCAGCCAATATTGGTCTTCTGGTCTTCTGGCAGGTGCGAGTGGGAGGCCTGCCGGGAGCACTCTGGCCGCCGACTCGCCGACTGAGGGTTATTCTGGGCGAGAAGCCTTCTCGCCTCCTCCGCCAGTAGACGAGATTGACGATTATCTGGGCGATCCTGCGGACCCCATAGAGATGAAACGAAAGGTGGCCGAGATGCTGCGGAAACATGCGTTGCTCATCCAAGCATTGGAAAAAGGAAAGCAGGCCGCGGACCACCGAATTGATTGGCTCGAGATGGAATGTGTTCGCCTGTCGAATGAGATTGATGTCGACATGGAGGTGGACCAGACTGATCCTCTAGCAATTCTGAACGATGTCGATCAACAGCTTCGTCTCGCCCGGCGCGGTGTTGCGACTGCTCGCGCCTTCCACTTCCCCCATCGCCCCCCCTGCATGAGAGGCCGTGGAGGACGATGGAGGTGGGACAAGAACTGACGGAGCCCGAGCGTTCTTTCCTCTTGCAGTCGCCTCTCGCTTCTCGTCTTCCGCCCAATAACTCTCTTTTCTTATCCTGTAATAAGATTGACTGGTATAGCACCTGCTGTGCGCTCTTTGAACTCGCCACCCGCCGTGTGCAGGATTAATTAATTTCATAATTTGTCGGTTTTCATTGTCACTACTGCTTCTTATTGGATATTAATTAATTTTTATTCAACATTATTGACTTTCATCATTAGCTGTCTGCCCCGCTGTCTTTTCACGCGCTCTTTTCTCGAGAAGGCCGCTCACCGGTGTTCCGCTGCCCGAGGCCCGGAGGGCGAAAGGTCGGCCGACTCTTCCCCTCCCCTGACGCAACCCCCTTGCCCGTACTTCCCCACTGGGGAAGGTTATAAATACTCCCCCCTGCCGGGGCAAGAGGTACGCTTTCTTTAGACTTCCACTCGCGAGTAACCTTCTTCCTGTGGCTCGCCTCGCGCTCCAGCTCCAGCTTTTTGCGCTAACTCGCTCGTGTCTCACTCGCCAGCCACCTCCCTTTCTTCTCGTCCTGCGCTCATAATGGTAAAGAAGAGGTCCGAAGAGAGTGAGGGGCGCAGCCGCTGCGGGAAGCGATTCACCGATCATGACTTCCCCCCCGGTCGCCTCCCTGCCGACGATTATGAGACCTTTCGGAGTGATTATCTACCAGAAGGCTTCGAGTCGCGCCCTCCCCAGGTCGGTGAGAGCATCAACACTTTCTACCCGGGAGAACTCGCCTTCCCAATTTCCCACTTTGAGGCTGGGCTCCGGCTTCCCTTTTGGCCAGAGGTAAAACAGGTCCTGAAGTACTTCGGCGTTGTACCCGCTCAACTGAACCCGAATGCCATCTCCGTCATCATTGCATTCGCCTGCTATATGCGGAGGGAAAGGATAGAGTTTAGCCTTACCGTCTTCCGTAAGATGTTCGTGTACCACACCAATCAGGACGGAGTGTCCTTCTTCACTGGACTGAACCTGAAGGTGTGCGAGACCCCCAACAAGAACCACCACTAGCTCACCCGCTTTGTATTCATTCGCGGGAATCTAGGCGGAGTTCCTCTCGCGCCGGTGTCTCCTACTGAAATCTTCTACACCTCCCCTCAGGTGGGCGGCATGGACAGACTTCTCTGCGAATACCTTGCAGGGAAGAATTTTGAAGTCCGGTATCTGAGGAGAGGGCTCGCCTCTCTACCCCCCGTGCTCCCTGGAGAAGGTACACTTCAAACTTCTCTTTTCATTATCCCTCGCCTCTTTCTCTCGCGAGAGCTTGTCTTCTGACGTTAGTTCTCTTCCTTTTTCTCAGGAGAGAGGATCGTGCCAATGCATCCCCCCTATCGAAGCGCTATTAAGCCTTCCCCCGATGTGGCTCTCGCCACTATGGCGGCCGAGGCGGCCAGAGAATCGCTGGCCCCTCCCTCCCAAAAGAGGGTGGCCGAGGATTCCGCGCCGCTCCGCCTGAGCCCCTCGAAGAAGAAGATGAAGATGAAGACCAAGAAGACCGTCTCCTTCCCTTCTGGGAAGGGCAAGGCTCCTGCCGATCTCGCGGGGACGCCGGGATCACTGAGCCCAATTTCCATGGGGTCTCTGTCTCCCCACTCGCCTCCTCTAACTTCTCCACGTAAAGCGGTCTCGCTCCCCGAGGGGGCAGCCCCCTTCGCTCCCCCGACGAGTTCATCCTACCCTACCCATCGATCCCCCTCTCGCGAGGGGAATTCTCAGATTCCTCCGCCGTCCAGTCACCTCAACTTCGACCTGGGGCCGGCGGTCCCTGACGGCAACAATGACCCCTCTCTGATCTGGGACAAGGGGTCCTACCGAGTCTCCATCTCCACCCTCCTGCCCTCCTGGAGAGAGCAGACTGAGCCCAGTGCTCACGCTTTCTCCTTGGGCTTCGACCTATATGGAGGCCTTACTCCCGATCCACTCGACGCGGCCACTACGCGAGACCTGGTCCTGAGGACGGCACACTCGCAGCTGCGCACTTTAGAGCTGTCGCACTGCCTCGCGGCGCCTGATTTTCAACACCAAGAGCTGGAAAGAGATACACGCCAAGCTGGAGGCCGAGTGTGAAAAGTCAGGGGATCTCGCCCAGCGGCTAAAGGTGTCCGAAAGCCTTCTGGCGAAAGCTAGCGGCGGAGTGGTAAGTCGATACCCCGCCAATGTTCTACGGGCACTTGCCCCAGTACCCCCTTCTTTTTTCCTCTTTTACACCTCTTCCTTTCTCTCGCAGGATGCTGAGACGGCCGATCGACGTTCTACGTTCGCGGGTGGAAGAGCTGGAGGCCAAGGTAAGAGAGCTGAAGGCGGAGAACGCCAGGCTTAAGGAAGCTCCCCTTCCCCGTTCGCAGGCCTCCCCACCTCCTCTCGCGCGCTACACCCACGATGATGTGGAAGAGTTCTGTAAGGATGCTAACATAAGGACCGCCGAGCTCATTCTCAAGATGATGCGAGAGCTAGGTGTTGTAAAAGACGGCTGCGAGGACATCACTGCTCGAGACCTCGTGCCCGAGATCTATGACGAGGACGAGGATCCCTCAGCGAGTGAGAGGGGCTAGGGCCTTCTCTTTTTTTTTCTCTTTTGCTAAGATTGTAATACTTCATATTCCATAGTCGCAGGGTGTTAGATGCTGTTATGACTACGTTTAAGTTCTTACTTTTTTGCTCGCCTCTCGCTTATCTCTTATCTTGTGAATGCGTTGTCTCAAAACGTTGATATGACTCATGTGCATGTATATATATATACGTATTTTTGCTCGCGCCTTTTTAAGGCCAGCCCTTTCTTTTATATCGGGATTGCTCGAGGAACCCTCGAGATTGTTGATAGGCGAGAGAAAACTGCCTTTCCTCTCGCCTAACTATTGCCTGTGGGCTTGGCTCCTGGGGTGAGTTGGTGAGCCTCCATGGTTTTCTATAAGCGAGAGGAGTATTTCCTCACTCTCGGCTCGCGGGATGGCTCCTCTCGGCGCGAGTGGACAGGGAGGGTCTGCTATCCTCCCTCTCTCCCCTTTTCTCCTTCCTCTTTTTTCTTTATGCAATGACTTCCCCCGAAGCATCCCTTTTTTGCTAAGGGGAATAGATTTTCTGATTAGCCGACCTCCGTTGCTGCTGGCGGACATTAATACGAAAAGCACAAACCCTTGTTTGCACAAACCCGGAGGGCCCGAGAGCGTTGAGTCCCTCCTCTTCTCTCTCCTCCAACCACCGAGTGAGCCTACAGCCCTGCCAGCTTGATGGGAGGGAGCGGGTCTGCTCGGGGTCTCCTCTCCTCTTTTTCCTCTCAACCACCTGGTCAGCGGGTCTGCCTGGTCAGCGGGTCTGCTCGGGGTCTCCTCTCCCTCTTTTTCCTCCAACCACCGAGTGAGCCTACAACCCTGCCAGCTTGATGGGAGCCTGGTCAGCGGGTCTGCGTCTCCTCTCCTCTTTCTCTCCAACCACCGGTCTGCTCGGGGTCTCCTCTCCTCTTTCTCCTCCAACCACCGAGTGAGCCTACAGCCCTGCCAGCTTGATGGGAGCCTGGTCAGGGGTCTGCTCGGGGTCTCCTCTCCTCTTTCTCCTCCAACCACCGAGTGAGCGGGCTCTGTTCGGGGTCTCCTTTCCTCTTTCTCCTACAGCCCTGCCAGCTTGATGAGAGCCTGGTCAGCGGGTCTGCTCGGGGTCTCCTCTCCTCTTTCTCCTCCAACCACCGAGTGAGCCTACAGCCCTGCCAGCTTGATGAGAGCCTGGTCAGCGGGTCTGCTCGGGGTCTCCTCTCCTCTTTCTCCTCCAACCACCGAGTGAGCCTACAGCCCTGCCAGCTTGATGAGAGCCTGGTCAGCGGGTCTGCTCGGGGTCTCCTCTTCCTCTTTCTCCTCCAACCACCGGGTCTGCTCGGGGTCTCCGGGGTTCCTCTTTCTCCTCCAACCACCGAGTGAGCCTACAGCCCTGCCAGCTTGATGAGAGCCTGGTCAGCGGGTCTGCTCGGGGTCTCCTCTCCTCTTTCTCCTCCAACCACCGAGTGAGCCTACAGCCCCAGCTTGATGAGAGCCTGGTCAGCGGGTCTGCTCGGGGTCTCCTCTCCTCTTTCTCCTCCAACCACCGAGTGAGCCTACAGCCCTGCCAGCTTGATGAGAGCCTGGTCAGCGGGTCTGCTCGGGGTCTCCTCTCCTCTTTCTCCTCCAACCACCGAGTGAGCCTACAGCCCTGCCAGCTTGATGAGAGCCTGGTCAGCGGGTCTGCTCGGGGTCTCCTCTCCTCTTTCTCCTCCGAAGCCTACAGCCCCCCCCCATCTTGATGAGAGCCTGGTCAGCGGGTCTGCTCGGGGTCTCCTCTCCTCTTTCTCCTCCAACCACCGAGTGAGCCTACAACCCTGCCAGCTTGATGAGAGCCTGGTCAGCGGGTCTGCTCGGGGTCTCCTCTCCTCTTTCTCCTCCAACCACCGAGTGAGCCTACAGCCCTGCCAGCTTGATGAGAGCCTGGTCAGCGGGTCTGCTCGGGGTCTCCTCTCCTCTTTCTACAGCCCTCCAACCACCGAGTGAGCCTACAGCCCTGCCAGCTTGATGAGAGCCTGGTCAGCGGGTCTGCTCGGGGTCTCCTCTCCTCTTTCTCCTCCAACCACCGAGTGAGCCTACAGCCCTTGATGCTGGTCAGCTTGATGAGAGCCTGGTCAGCGGGTCTGCTCGGGGTCTCCTCTCCTCTTTCTCCTCCAACCACCGAGTGAGCCTACAGCCCTGCCAGCTTGATGAGAGCCTGGTCAGCGGGTCTGCTCGGGGGTCTCCTCTCCTCTTTGAGCCTACAGCCCTCCAAGCGGGTCTGCTCGGGGTCTCCTCTCCTCTTTCTCCTCCAACCACGAGTGAGCCTACAGCCCTGCCAGCTTGATGGGAGCCTGGTCAGCGGGTCTGCTCGGGGTCTCCTCCCCTCTTTCTCCTCCAACCACCGAGTGAGCCTACAGCCCTGCCAGCTTGATGAGAGCCTGGTCAGCGGGTCTGCTCGGGGTCTCCTCTCCTCTTTCTCCTCCAACCACCGAGTGAGCCTATAGCCCTGCCAGCTTGATGGGAGCCTGGTCAGCGGGTCTGCTCGGGGTCTCCTCTCCTCTTTCTCCTCCAACCACCGAGTGAGCCTATAGCCCTGCCAGCTTGATGGGAGCCTGGTCAGCGGGTCTGCTCGGGGTCTCCTCCCCTCTTTCTCCTCCAACCACCGCTCTTATCCTCTGAAGGAGGGCGTCCTGAGGTACAGTGTTAGCATATTCAAAAGAGGGAGGATTATTAACGATATGCTCAAGTAAATTCAAAGGACTTTTATTACTATGGGTAAAAATGTTTCAGATCATCGCCACTGCGGGCGCAGTCCAGGGGTATCCCGTCCACATCCTGGAGGTGATACCCCCCTGACTTTAAGACTTCTTTCACTATGAAAGGACCTTCCCAATTGGGGTTGAGCTTCCCCACCGAGGCTCCCCTTCCTGCAGCATCTACCTTCTTGAGGACCAAATCCCCTTTTTGAAACTGCTTGATTCGGATGTGCTTATCGAAGTACCGGGACATCCGGCGCTTAACCTCCTCCTGCCGGACTGTTGCTAGCTCTCTGAGCTCTTCCACGAGGTCGAGAGAAAGCCTCTGCTCCTCTCCATTATCGAACTGCCACCTCTCCTCTCCTTCTCTGGCTGCTGTGACCTTGGGCGATTCAACTTCAAATTCCACAGGTATGACGGCCTCAGAGCCATGAGAGAGCTTGAAGGGCGTTTCTCCTGTGGCCGTGTTAGGTGTAGTTCGCAGAGCCCACAGGACAGAGGGGAGCTGTTCCACCCAGCTCCCCCTCAAGTTCTCTACTTTCTTCTTCAGGAGGTTCACTATAATCTTGTTTGCTGCCTCGACCTGCCCGTTGCTTCGTGGTTGGTGGACCGAGGCGAACCGAAGGTCTATGCCGAGCTGTGCACAAAAATCCACAAACTCCCTGCTAGCAAATTGCGGCCCGTTATCGGTGACTATGGCTAAATGAAGCCCGTGCCGGCAAATAATCTCCCCCCATACGAAATTCCTCACCACCTGTGAGGTTACCTTTGCTAGGGCCTTAACTTCTAACCACTTTGAGAAGTAATCCACCATGACCAGTAGGAACTTCCTCTGACCACTGGCTTGAGGAAACGGTCCTACCAGATCCAATCCCCATAGGGGAAGGGCCAAGGAGAGGTGATCGTTCGCAGCCTTTGCGCTGGAAGGAGCTGCAAGGGAGCAAACTCTTGGCACTTTCTACACCTTTTGGCAAGCTCTTCTGCATCTCTTCGTAGGGTAGGCCAAAAATAGCCTTGCCTTAGCACTCTCCCTTCCAAGGTTCGACTTCCCGAATGGCTCCCGCACTCTCCCGAATGGACCTCTTCCAGCACCCTTGGCGCTTCCTCCTCGGATACGCATCGGGCTAACAGTCCAGACAGCGTTTTTCGATAAAGTACTCCTTCCTTCAACAAATAGTATGCAGACTTGTATCGGATCCGTTTCTTCTCGAGATCCCCCTCAGGTAGTCATCCCGACGCCAGGAAAGTCACAAAGGGATCCATCCAAGACCTCTCCTGGTCGATCTCCATCACCTCCCCCTCTTTTATGGAGGGTCTGAAGAGCTCGGTCATGGTCCCTCCGGCCTGAGGGCCATGCTTCGCGAGCAGGTCTGCCCGAGCATTCTCCTCTCGAGGAACATGCTGAATGGAGAAGCTGTGGAACTGTCCAACTATGCCTTTTATCTTCACTAGGTACAACTGGAGAGTCGGCTCCCTCACCTCGAACTCTCCGCTGATATGTTGCGCCACCACCAAGGAGTCCGTGAAGACCCTGATATCCTGTATACCCAACTCCCTGGCCAACCGAAGTCCGGCGATGATGGCCTCATACTCCGCCTGATTATTGGTGAGGGTGAAGTGTATTTTTAAAGCTTGATCAATCCTAGTCCCCTCAGGACTCGCCAGGATGACCCCTCCCCCGAAAGAATTCCTACCAGAAGCTCCGTCTACCAGCATCTTCCATGCTGCTACGGGAGGTACCTCCATTTCTTTGGCCTCCAGTACGTAGTCCGCCAAGAAATCCGCCACCACTTGTGCTTTAATAGCTTCTCGAGGAACGTAGGAGAGGTCGAATTCACTGAGCTCTATCGACCACTTGGCCAACCTCCCCGAGTGTTCGACCCCTTCGAGGATACGGCGAAGGGGGTGATCCGTCACAACCTGGATGGCATGGGCTTGGAAATAGGGTCTGAGCTTCCGAGCCGACACAATGAGAGCGAATGCCAACTTTTCAAGGATGGGGTACTTCAGCTCTGCCTTCTTGAGGACTCTGCTTACATAATAGATTGGGAACTGCCTCTTCCCTTCTTCGCGGACGAGGACTGAGCTGACCGCACCCGTCCCTACCCCGAGGTAGAGGAACAAGTTCTCCCCTTCCCTCGGCCCCTGAAGTAGCGGCGTCTGAGTGAGTTGCTGCTTTAGAGCCGCGAAGGCTTTCTCACACTCAATGGTCCATTCGAACTCCTTCCCTCCCCTTTAGGGTTCGAAAGAAAGAAGAGCACCTCTCTCCCGCTCTGGAGAGGAACCTGCTCAAACCGGCTAGTTTACCAGTGAGACGTTGGACTTCTTTGACATTCCTAGGAGATCCCAGCTCCAGTATCGCCCTCACCTTGTCAGGGTTGGGCTCCACCCCTTCAGGGGTGAGGAGATGTCCTAAAAACTTCCCTCGGCTGGCCCCGAACACACATTTCAGAGGGTTAAGCCTCATCTTATACTTTCTAACGGTTGCAAAAGTCTCCTGTAGGTCTAGGACATGAGACTCAAGGTCCTGAATCTTTATCATCAAGTCGTCCACGTAGACCTCGAGGTTCCGCCCCTTCTGCTCCCGGAAGATCCGATCCATCATCCTTTGGTAGGTTGCTCCCGCGTTTTTTAGCCCAAAGGGCATCATGTTATAGCTTAAGCAACCATCCTCCGTGACGAAGGTGACATCCTTGACGTCCGGAGGGTGCATGCGTATCTGATGGTACCCTGAAAAAGCATCTAAAAAACTCATTAGTGAGAAACCGACGGCTGAGTCAACCAGCGCGTCGATCCGAGGCAGGGGGTAACAATCCTTAGGACAAGCTTTATTTAAGAGAGAGAAATCGATACACATCATCCACTTGCCCTCCCCCTTTTTCACCATTAAAACGTTGCTCACCCATCCCGGATACCTGTTAGCCGATATGAATCCCGCCCGGAGCAGCTTCTCTACCTCTTCTCTGATGGGCCCGACCATCTTGGAGGCGATGGCTCTCTTCTTCTGCTGGATGGGGCGAACCCGGGGTCGAGGTTGAGACGATGGCACGCCACATCCGCGTCGACCCCCGACATGTCTGCTGCGCTCCAGGCGAAGACATCAATGTTTTCTTCTACGCACTTCCGAATTTCTTCCTGGTCCTGCGGAGTGAGCTCGCCGCTGATCTTTATCTTCTCTTTTCTCCCATCTTTGGTGAGGATCTCGACCTCCAGAACTTCTACCGCCGCTCTCAACCTTGAGGGTTCTTCCTCCTCCTGCTCTCTCGGCTCTTCCTCTAGATCCTTCGACTCGCACCCCACTCCTGAGACTTCCACAGCAGCCACCCTCTCCTGGGCCTTTCCTCCTTCTCCCTTCTCCAACCCCTCTCCTTCATCCATCCCCTACTCCACTACCAGACTTCCTTCCTCGCTCCTGCTCTTCCCAGCTCCCCTCTTCCAGCCACCTGCTCTCCAGCCATCACTGGCTCCACCGCAATGCCCCTCTCCACTACTATCTCCAACTCCTCTCCTCCAGCCATCTGCTCTCCAGCCATCACTGGCTCCACCGCAATGCCCTCTCCACTACTATCTCCAACTCCTCTCCTCCAGCCATCTGCTCTACAGCCATCACTGGCTCCACCGCAATGCCCCTCTCCACTACTATCTCCAACTCCTCTCCTCCAGCCATATGCTCTCCAGCCATCACTAGCTCCACCGCAATGCCCCTCTCCACTACTATCTCCAACTCCTCTCCTCCAGCCATCTCTTCTTCCGCTACCAGATCTTCCTCCACTCCTGCTCCCACTCTTCCCAGCTCCTCTCTCTCCATCCTTGCTCCCAGCTCCTCCGCATCCTCCATCCACGAGATGGTGTTGACCGCCGTTACGTAACACTCCCGAGCCGCTTTTGGGTCCCCTCTCACCCTGATCTGGGTTCCTCCCGAATTGAGCTTCAGGCACTGATGAAAGAGGAGGACAGAACGCATCTAAAGGCACTGATAAGAGGGCGCCCAAAGATCGCGTTGTAACTGCTGGGAGCATCCACTATCACGAAACGACAATTCCTGGACAACCCTCCAAGGTCACCTGAAGTCCTACTCCTCCCTCGACCTCCTTCCTTTCTCCTGAAAAACCAAACAACGGCCCATCCGCCGCCAACACCCTTCGAGACTCCACCTCATCTCGTTGAAAGCCTTCTTGAAGATTACATTAACGGAACTCCCATTGTCCACCAGAATGCGGGATACCGTGAAGTTCTCAATGGCAGTCCTGATTACCAGCGCGTCACAGAAAGGGTCCTCGTGGTCAGGTAGGTCCCTTCTGGAAAACGTGATTTTCTCATCCGGGGGCGGGGTTTGCGACGTCGAGGAAACGCTCCGACGATACATAGTGTGAAGACTGGCCTTGCGGGTGGCCTCGACCCCCACCCCCCCATGAATCACCCCAATCCCCCCTCGATCTCCTGTATCTGACCGGTCTACACACCGATCTTCCTCCCCAGCTCCCGGCACCTCTACTATCCGCACTGCCGGTTGTCGGTCTTCTCCTCCTTTTCCTCTCTTCAACTCCAAGAACTCGGGACATGTTGCCGTCGCGTGACCCTCCTCCTCATGGAAGTCACAATAGGGCAAAACTCCCTCCCCACGTCTCTCTTCTGGGGGATTCCTCCTCCTCCCTGCTCCCGCTCTTCCACGGTCTCTTTCCCTTCCTCTCCCTCTGCCTATGGCCATAGCTTGCTGAGGTGGGGGTGGGAGCGGCCTCGGACCATGCCCCCATCCTAGCGGGTGAAACCTTCCTGGTCCTTGATAAAAGTTTCTTCCCCCCTGCGGAGGACCTCTCCCAGGTCCCTGAACTGGGCCTCCTGGTTGTCTCCACCCCGGCTCCGGGTGCACGGGACCTCTTAGCTCCTCTCTCCTCCTTCCTTCTGGCTGCCTTCCCCTCCAGGCTCCCTCTGCTCCACTTCCGTCAACCTTGCCAACTTCCTTGCGAATGCTGGGTTTGCCGCCTCCATGGCTATTTCCTTCGCGGCCTTCTCCATCAACCCTTCGAAGGACAACGGCGCCTTCCTGGTGAGGCTCATCTTGAAGAAGCCTTCCCTTAGCCCCACGGTGAAAGCCATTTGGAGGGAGAAGCCAGGCACCTCCTGAATGTCCAACATCTCCTCCTGGAAGCGGTCTACGTACTGAGCCAAAGACTCGTCTGCCCTCTGCTTGATCAGGAAGATGGACTCCGGGTTCCTCTTCCTCTTTTTGGAGGTTGAGAACCGCAGCTGGAAACTTCTGCTCAGGTCCTCGAAGCAATAGATAGAACCAGTTGGGAGTTGGTGGAACCAATCCCTAGCCTTATCCTTCAAAGTGATGGCGAAGAGGCGGCACTTGAAGGCGTCCGTCATGGGTCTGATGGAAACTGCGTCTTCAAACCACTGCAAGTGTTGGAGGGGGTCATCCTTCCCCACATAGTAGTTCATTTCCGGCTCACGGAACCCTTCTGGAACGGATGCCGAGAGGACCAACTCACAAAAAGGAGATCCTCTCGCCAGTGACTTCGCCTGGTCCACTCGCGCCACGAGGTCCACCGGCGCGGCATTCGCCGGACTAGGGAAGAGCGCCCTTCCTTCCACCTCTCGCCGACTTCCTTCCGCCATTACCTCTTTTCCTGGCCGCCTCCCAGGTGCATCTTCACCTATCCTCACTGAGTCGGCCCCTCCCCGGGGCGCGAGATCTGGCACTTGAGGAGGGGGGGTCTCGCACTCGCCTCTTTGTGCGAGTTGTTTGAGGAGATCCATGATCCCTCCAATAGACGACATGAACTCTGTCCTCCCAACATACTCCTCCTGGCTGGGGGACCTCTCGCCTCCTCCTCCCGCATCTCCCGCCATGAGATGACCCCTCGTTCTTCCGCACAGGCTGCAGCTCCACGCTCACCGCACCAAAAATGTTGGAACCAGCAAAGCTAATTCCACCTAAAGCTCGGAACTGCTGAGGCAGCTCGTGCTTACTCCCTTGGGATCACTCTCCAGGCGAAGAACTAGACCGGAGGCTTCAGTGAGGAGGTCCCACCTCTTACCCGGAAGAGACTAGAACTAGAGCTCTTCCCCTCCCTAGCCAATACTGAGCTAGGCACCTTAGAAAAGATAAGAGGAGTCCAGAATGCTTCCCTTCCTAAGGCACCTTACCGGTCAATTTATAGGCCTCTGAACTGGGACTGCTAATAACCAAACTATGCTGCTGTGAAAATACCAGAATACCCTTGGCTGGGTCTACCAACAACTAAACTCCGCTGTCTTAAAAGACTAAGTGCAGCCCACGCAGGGTAAAAGAGTAAAAACACCTCCGGGGCCCAGAAGGTGGGCCCGACCTTACCTGAACCGGCCCTGAAACCAAGACGACCCTTCTCTCGAGGCACCTCTCACTAGGGTCCTCTCGACTCGCCGAACCCTCTCGACTCGCCTGGGCCCTCTCGCCACGGAGCTTCTCTTCTGAGTCCTCTCGACTCGCCTAGGCCCTTTTTACTCGGAGCTTCTCTTCTGAGTCCCCTCGACTCGCCTAGGCCCTCTCTACTCGGAGTTTCTCTTCTGAGTCCTCTCGACTCGCCTAGGCCCTCTCTACTCGCTGGGCCGAACCCTCTCTCCTCTTGCCTGGGCCCCTCTCGCCGGGCTGCGAGCCCGAGGTTGTACACATGTGAAGCCCTTTTTCCCTTTGCATAGGAAGCCCTCTCTCGCGAGTGAGCGAAGAGTTGGAGCGTTCCTTGGGGTAGATATGTAAAGTCCCCCTTGTATAGAGTCCGTATGCGAAAATGGACAAAGGCATTGTGTGTGAAGCCTATCCAGACAAGTAGAGCCGGATCGATGATGTTGAATTGCATATGAACCGGGGAAGACTCCGGGTGTTTGGGCGTTTTTCGGGTTTTCTACATGGTAGATTGCAACAGGGAGCCTTGGAGATTAACTCCAAGGTGCACCCAGAAAACTGGGCAAAAGCGAGTTTTGCCAACACGATGGCCGGGGAGCCAACGTGAACATAACCGGGTTATGTGATTGTTGTGGCGGAAACGGGACTCGGTGAGTCTTGACCTGCGCATATGGCTTAAATTGTCGTTGCGATATGAGCACAGGTCAGGCGGAACCGTACCCGATCTATGTCGTTAGGTGGGACCGTTGGCATGGATGAGAGTCTTCGGCGGTCTATGGCTTAAATTGTCGTGACCAAGGACAAGAAGACAAAATGCTCATATGGTTGGCCGTCCAAGGGGCGGTGGTGGAACGAGAACGTCTATGGCTTGAATTGACGTGACATTGGCCGGTTCGCCGTGAATGTGCCCTGTCTGCACGAGGTGTGTGGCCGTGCGAGCCTACGCCTGTGATGATGTGTGTTTACACTAATAAATTGCCTATACTAATAAAGTGCAGGGAAAGAGCATCGCCGCCCCGATTTTGGGGCGTGATCGTTATAATTTGGTAAGCTTAGCTGACCGTTGCTTTTGTTTGCCACCGGGCAGTGGTTTGTGCTTGCAGGTGCTGCGGAGCCAAGCGGAAAATAGCGGGCTAAAGCCCAAGTTGCTGAGCCAGCCCTTGAAGGCCTAATTTTGAGTGTTTCAATGTGACCATGTGTGGCCGGCCTGCGAGCCGATGTTTGAAAACATTGTTATATCAAGCAAACTATGTAAGACCTTAAGGCCATTTCTATTTTCTGTGTATTGGAACATTCCTGCGGGTGTTATTGTAGTGAACATTCATGCTGTTGGCAGGGTTCTTAATTATGCAACTTAATTTTAATCCTCCCTAGGTTTGTGTAGGGCGTGCAATTGGTTGAATGGTTTCAACGCGTAACCGCACAACCTAGTATATGACGTCCCGGGCCCCAGCCACCTACTCTATATGCTATCCGACAAATAGGGGTGTTACAAATGGTATCAGACTATATTTTCGGTCAAACTTAAATGAATTCGTGGGCGAATAATCGGTCGGTGGTAGCAAATCATGCGTGCGTAATCATCGTTATAACATGAAAAAAACACATCAAATTGTCCATTATAGGAATGAAAATAACCCATTTGAGGAACCTGCGTGTTCCTATATATTTTGAGTTTAATATTTTGGTCGCTTATCGGTGTTTTGCACGTTTATAGGTGACCAGAAGTGGTGCTGGGCCGTCAGAACGGCCAGGTTCTGAGGCAAGCAGTGCGCCAAGTGAAGCGCCTGCAACACCTCCGTCTGCCGAGACCATTAGGTGGTGGCAGAAGCTGTCATGGCGATGATTAATGCGCAACCTGCAAGACAGGTGCAGCAGCCTGCTCCTGCGGAGGAGCAAGTGCCGCTCAAAGCGGCGGAGCCTAGAAGGGTTGAGCCGGTGGCGGTGGTGCCTTAGTTGCCTCGGAGAGCAACTGAGAGACAGCTTAAGCATGTGATGGGCTTCCACCCACCGGTGTTCTCGGGAACGGGAACCCCAACCCAGGTCGAAGATTGGCTCTCAAGAGTCATTAGGGTGATGACAGCGACAGAAACGGAAGAGTGGCAGAAGACCACGATAGCGATGTTCCTTTTGGATGGGGACGCAAGGTTATGGTGGGAAGGCCTAGAGCTACACCAGTTGAGGGGAAGGCCGTTGGCCGAAGTTCATATGGCGGAGTTTTCAAGATTGTTCATGGCTCGATACCTCCCCTCAGCGCAGAGGATCGCATTGGAGAACAAGTTCCAAAAGTTGGTGCAAGGAGATAGCACTGTAGACGAGTACCTCCACGAGTTTACTCGGTTGGGGAGATATGCTAGCGCTACCTTTGCCGACGAGGAGCGAAAGACTTACCGCTTCTATGAAGGGTTAAGAGATGAGCTGAGGTTGCTACTATCGGGGCCCATGGCGCAGGGTTTCCTAACCTTGGTCAACTCGGCCCGGTCCTTGGAGAAGGACATGAGAAATGTGCAAGCTAAGAAGGAATCTGGCGGGAAGAAATCAGAGTTCAAAGCGCCGACTACGTCGAAGTCGGGCTATTGAAGATTATATAAGAAGACTAGGACGTCAGGTCCAGCTCCTTCTGCAGGTGCCTCGGGGACAACTACCAATCGAACCACGGGCGCTTGTTTCACGTGTGGAAAGACGGGGCACTTTGCCCGCGATTACTGGAGCGGACGCCCAAAGTCCGAGAGAAAGCAAGGAGCTACTTACGAAGAGAAGGGCAAGGCGGTGGAGTCAACCGCGTCTCACTATGCTCCAACTCAGCCTAGAGTCTACAACTTGGGGCAGCAATAGGTCATTAAACAAGCGGATGTGGTGACAGGTACGAGTTAATTTATAGCAAGTTAACTTAGATACTGTTGTTTATTGCTTGTTAGCCTAATATGGTTTGCATAGGCTTTGTTTTGATTAGCGATAGTCCGGCACAGGCACTGTTCGATACGGGAGTTTCACACTCCTTCTTGTCCGAAAATTTTATATCGCGCATCGGAGTCCCTTCTTCGATGGCAAAGGATAAGTTGGATGTGCTGCTACCGAATGGGTGCTCGATGCGTGCAGACAGAGTGTACGCCGTAAAGGTTCACATAGGGAGCCAAGAGTTCAACTTGATAGCGTCATTGCTGCCGCTAGTAGAGTTCGACGTTATCTTTGGGATGGATTGGCTTTCGGAGCAGAAAGCTTGGATTGACTGTGACTGGAAGGAGGTCAAGCTGGGTGTTGTGCGGGGGACAACATTCGAGGGATTCAAGGGGTCGAGCAAGACGCTGATGTCTGCTCTTCAAGTGGTAAAGGCAGTTCGTGCTGGTGCAAAGCTGTTCTTCGCAATAGTGGGGGCTGTGGAGGCAAAGTCCATGTTGGATAGCATCCCCGTGGTTTGTGTTGGAACACCCTATTACTAATTTAGGTAAGGATCACTATGCTTGTCTTAGGAATCCCAGTTGACCTAGTTGTATAGTTGAGAAGGTCAACTTTAGAATGAGTCTAGGGCTTAGAACTTAGGTTTGGAGCTGCCCCCAGGATCATTCCAAGATCAAGGTTGAAGAGCTAAGTCTAAGGCAATTTTCGTCGAGCTCAGGTCGACGAATCGTCGAACTCCGTTCGACGCTCTCTGAAAAAAAAAAGGAGCTCCACTTCAATAAATCGTCGAGCTCCGGTCGACGATCTTCGAGCTCAGATCGACTATCTGTCTTTTGCTCTCTACGCTAGCTTCTGCTTAGTCGTCGAACTCCCCTCGACTATCTTCTAACTCAGTTCGACGATCCCTCCTTCAAGTTATTTCTCAGGTCTCTGAGCTCGGTTCGACGATCGTCGAGCTTAGATCGATGTTTTCTGTCTGCTTGTCCATTTCATCTCTGAGCTCAGTTCGACGATCGTAGAGCTCAGATCGACGTTTTCTTTGGAGAGATCGACGCTTTCAGTAATTCAAATGCTGCTGTTCTTTGGAATGTTTTTGAATATTATCAGCATTTATATCAGAAGATCTCCCAGCCGTTTGTCTTTATTCTGGAGCAAGTTTCAAGGAATTATTCAGAAAATGTTTGCTGGACTTTCCTCTAGAAGACAAGACTATTTTTGGAAGACATTTAGGACTCCCAACGGCTAATTTTGGACAAGGAAACGTCAGAAAATTTTAATTCCATTCTTCTGTGTTATTAAGATATACAGAATACACAAAAGAGGACACACAGAGATTGACAAGAAAAAAAGTGAACACATAGAATAGAGAATACTGATAGCAGAAGAACAACAGAAGAACTGTGACTCCAAAAATCTTCTTGCTGACTGAAAAGTGTTCACAATCTCATCTCAGAACTCCAGACACCTTATTTTCAGCCTTCTTGCTGAAACCATCCTTTGCTGGAGATCAAAGTTCTGAAGACCTATCACCCTAGAGCAAAGCTTCTTTTCCTGAACCTTTCTACATCTCAGGGGGAGCTTTGACATCATCAATCCACTTGTGCTTCTCTCATTTGATTGAGAACAGAGAAGACACCCTTCACTCTTATTTTTCTTTTCCTGCTGTAAAAGGGTTCTTGAACTCCCTTCAAAAGTTCTGTCTGGTTCTGAGAGCCTTGTCAAAACTCAGTGGTGGCAAGACACCTTATCAAAAAATCTAGTTTTGGTTTTTGGGCACCTTATCAAAAGCTCATTGGTGTCAGGACACCTGATCAACTCATCCTGAGTGGATTCCTACCAAGGGTGGTAGAAGAGTGGATGTACCCAGGTTTTTGGGGAACCACTATAATTCCTTGTGTCTTCTGGTTTGTTTGTGTGATTTGACTGCTGTGTGTTGTGCTCTTTACTTCTTGGTTTTTAATCTCTTACTAGCACTCTACACTATATCATAAATTGAATTTTAAATGTGCTGTTTATTTCAACTGTGAAAAATTATTTTAAAATACCTATTCACCCCCCCTCTAGAGTTGAGATAGATCTTAGCCTCACTTTCAATTGGTATCAGAGGCAGGTTGGTTGCTCATACAGGCTAACACCTGAACCAAAAGAT
This sequence comes from Platanthera zijinensis, assembly GCA_039513925.1. Classification (NCBI taxonomy): domain Eukaryota; kingdom Viridiplantae; phylum Streptophyta; class Magnoliopsida; order Asparagales; family Orchidaceae; genus Platanthera; species Platanthera zijinensis. The sequence goes on along the minus strand of CM077084.1, from coordinate 22,115,237 downwards.
CCTTGATAAGATCAATCTCTTAAGGGGATTATTTTCTTTACATCTACCTTTTTTATTTAAAGACATGGCACAGAACAAAGATTATGCAAGCACCAGACCACCAGTGTGCAACCTTTCTAAGTTTGCACTCTGGAAGGCAAGGATTAGATTATACATGAATTCTATTGATGAAGACATTTTCAATTCTGTCTTGACAGTTTGTCCAACTTCACCAGCAAGCTCAAGCACAAATGCTGTTCCACCTCCTTCTGGAACATATGCAGATATAAAGAAGTGGAAGACTGCAGATGCTAAGGCTATGAACATCTTAGCCCAAACAATGTCTGATGAAATCTTTCAGAAGGTAGCTGAATGCCACTCAGCCAAAGAAATCTGGGACAAACTCTCTGAAATTGTCTCAGGATCTGCTGATGAAAGGAAAGATAGAAGATCTCATCTGATAAGCCAATATGAGAACTTCAAAAAGGGAGAAGCTGAATCAGTGGCTGACATGTACAATAGACTAAGTCTAATTGTCAATGAGCTAAAAACCCTAGACAAAGAAATCTCACTGACTGAGCTGAATGGCAAAATCCTGATGTGCTTCCCCAGCACTTGGGATTCAAGAATCTGGCCAATCAAGGATGCCAGAAGTTTAAATGAGATTACTACTGAAGCTCTCCTGGGCAAGCTCAAATCCTATGAGCTGCTCATTAAAAATAGAGAAGAAGAACAAAAGGCTATCTCTCCAGCTACAAGGAAAGAAAAGACCATAGTCTTCAAAGCTGTAGAAGAGGAGCTTGAAGATAAAGCTACAGGAAATGATGAGCTCATAAGTCTACTGGCCAAAAGATTCTACAAGATGGCCAGAAAAGACTTCAGAAAGAGACCATACAAGGGTCATGATAAACTAAGGTATGATAAATCAAATAACAATAAAGAAATCATATGCTTTGGTTGCAGGAAACCAGGCCACATTGTGCCTGACTGTCCAGAAAACAAGAATAAGGACAAAAGGGAAAGAAGAGAAAGAAGAAAAGAAAAGGATTACAAGAAGAATAGCTCAGACAAAGCCTCCTCCAGCAAGAACAAACATACAAGGAAGAGCTTTGTTACTGAGATATGGAGTGAGACTGAAGAGGAATCTGAAGCCTCATCCAGCTCCAGTGATGATGAGGATGATGCAGATGGAAAAGAATTTTGCATGATGGCTATCAATGCATCACAGCAAAACTCTGATGAAGAATCAAATTCAGATTCAGAAAGTCAACCAGATGAGGATCAGGTAATCAACTCTTTTGATTTCAATTCTGAGGACTTCAAAGATGAATTTAAGACACTGTGTCTAGATCTATTAAAATCTGAGAAGGAGATAATCTCTCTCAGGAATCAATTGTCTGAGCATAGTGTCCTAAACTCAAAGAACCTCAAACTCTCTGAGGAGTTAGAATGCTGTAGGGAGGAGATAGCCTCACTGAAAAGTGAACTATCAAAGGCCAAAAAGTTTGAAGAATCCCTAAATGGGAGAAGTATCACACTGATGGACATCACAAGCACAGTGAACTCTAGATTTAATAGCACACTGGGCTTGGGTGCCTTATCCAGCCAACCTATAATTTTGACAACTCCAATCAAGTTTGTCTCTGACAAAGGAAAGGGAGTAATAGAGGTACCCAGGAAGAATGCAGATCTGTCAGAGAAGAATTCAGTTCAACAGATGGCGTCGAGCAGAGCTCGACGATCGTCGAACAGAGCTCGACGATCTAACTACAGATCGTCGACCTCAGCTCGACGATATCCAAACTCTGAACTTCAGCATAATCGATCTTCGAACAGAGATCGACGATCTGACCCAAGATCGTCGACCTCAGTTCGACGATCGTCGAACAGAGTTCAGGCTTGTGAACACACCTTCAATGGCACATTCAGATTCAATCCTAAAAGTTCCACATCCCAAGGCTTTAATCCCTATACTGAATGGATAGTACCTCCTAGGAGATACCATCCTGAAGGTTATAAGGATCAACCTGGGATGTCCTTTATTTCAAAATTCAAGGGATATCAACCTAGGCCCAAGGTTAACTGGGTCAAAAACAAATAAGCTATTTTTGTGTAGGTGAAGACCTATCCAACATCAAACCATCAATGGTATCTGGATAGTGGGTGCTCAAAGCACATGACAGGGGACAAGGACAACTTCACTTCCTTCAAAGCCAAGCTTGGACCCAAAGTAATTTTTGGAGACTCAAGCTTTGGAACTACAAAAGGATATGATGCAGTCAAAATTGGTCCAGTCACATTCAAGAAGGTGGCATATGTTGAAGGACTCAAGCACAACTTGATAAGTATCAGTCAATTGTGTGATGAAGGATATCAAGTGACTTTCAACAAAGCCATATGCAAGGTCAAGTCAGAGGACAACACAACTGTGTTGACAGGTAACAGAAGAGGTAACATTTACTTAGTGGATTTTCATTCACCTATAGTAGATATTTGCCTGTTCAATTCCATTTCAAATTCTAATATTTTATGGCATAAGAGACTAGGGCATATTAACCTTAGAACCATTGCTAAGCTATCTAAAGACAACCTTGTTAAAGGACTACCTTCTGGTCCCTACAAGAAGGAAGGACTTTGCAAGGCTTGTCAATTAGGCAAGCAAACTAAAAGTAGTTTTAAATCAATTAATAAGAGTGATTCACCTAGGATTTTGTACCTGTTGCACATGGATCTTTTTGGACCCATATCTGTGCAAAGCCTAGGAGGGAAGTCCTATACTTTAGTGGTTGTAGATGACTTCTCAAGATTCACTTGGGTATTCTTTCTGAGGAAGAAGTCTGATAACTTCAAGTGTTTGACAGATTTTCTCAAATGCATTCAGATTGAGTTCAACACTCACATTGCCCTGATCAGAAGTGATCATGGGACAGAGTTTGATTCTCTTCTCATGCAAGAGTTCTGTCAGAGTGAAGGGATCAGGCACACTTTCTCAGCTCCTAGAACTCCTCAACAAAATGGGGTAGCTGAAAGGAAAAATAGAACACTCATTGAATCTGCAACTACATTATTAGCAGATGCTCACCTACCTCTGTCCTTTTGGGCTGAGGCAGTGAACACCTCCAACTATGTGTTGAACAGAAGCCTGATACACAAACTGAAGGGCAAGACTCCCTATGAATTACTCAAATGGAAGAAACCTAAAATATGCTATTTTAAAGTTTTTGGTTACACTTGTTTTATTCATAATAATGACAAGAAATATCTAGCAAAATTCCAAGCTAAAGCTGATGAAGGAGTGTTTCTGGGATACTCCATGATCAGCAAGGCCTATAGGGTTTATAATAAATCTTCCTGTAAAATTGAAGAATCTGTTCATATTATTTTTGATGAAGCTAACATGACTTTCAAGGAGAAGAATGCTTCTACCATAGAACCTCTGCAGGTACATTCTCTAGCTGAAGACTTGAACAAACTGCAAGTTGCTGAAAAGAATGAGAGCAGTGATGATGAAGAAGAAGTTCAACATCTTGAAGAAAATCATCCTGAAGAGCCAGTTGCTGTTCCACTAGGGGAGACAACAACACAGGCTGGTGAACAATCAACACTCCCTGTTGACTTAGTAACAACAAGAGATCATCCAATCACCCAAGTAATTGGAGAGATCTCAGCTGGTGTGCAGACTAGAAGTCAGGTCAACCAGAACCTGATGCACACTTGCTTTCTATCTCAAATTGAGCCTCAATCCATTCAAGATGCAGAGCAAGATCCACACTGGATCATTGCAATGCAAGAGGAGTTGCATCAATTTGAAAGGAACAAGGTTTGGGAACTAGTGCCTAAGCCAAAGGATCATCCCATTGTTGGAACAAAGTGGGTATTCAGGAACAAGCTGGATGATCAAGGAGTTATAGTCAGAAACAAGGCAAGGCTAGTTGCTCAAGGATACTCTCAACAAGAAGGAATAGACTATGATCAGACATTTGCACCAGTTGCAAGGTTGGAAGCCATCAGAATATTCCTAGCCTATGCTGCTCACAAAGGTTTCAAAGTGTATCAAATGGATGTAAAGAGTGCATTTCTCAATGGGGACATCAAAGAGGAAGTCTATGTTAGACAACCTCCAGGTTTTATCTCTCTAACTCACCCTGATTATGTTTCAAATTGCATAAAGCATTATATGGTCTCAAGCAAGCTCCTAGAGCATGGTATGAGACCCTAGCATGCTTTCTTCTGGAAAATGATTTTGTTAGGGGGAGAGTAGACCAAACTCTTTTTATTATAACCCATAAGTCCCACACCCTACTAGTGCAAATTTATGTAGATGACATTATTTTTGGTTCTACTGATTCAAAATTGTGCAAAAAGTTTTCCAAGCTTATGCACTCTAAATTTGAAATGAGTAGCATGGGTGAGCTGTCCTTCTTCTTAGGACTGCAAGTCAAGCAACATGCTGAAGGCATATTTATTTCACAAACCAAGTATGCAAAAGAACTGGTTAAGAAATTTGGTATGTCTGATGCATCATGTATGAAAACACCCATGCCCTCAAATGCTGTAGTAGATGCTGATGAACATGGGAAACCTGTTGATCAGACAACATATAGAGCAATAATTGGCTCCTTATTGTACCTTACAGCTAGTAGGCCTGATATAATGTTTGCCACATGTATTTGTGCTAGATTCCAAGTTAGCCCAAGAGAGTCACATTTAATCTTAGTTAAGAGAATTCTTAGGTATGTAAAAAGTTGTCCAAATCTAGGTCTCTGGTATCCAAAAGATTCAGCATTTGATTTAACTGGATTCTCAGATGCTGATTATGCTGGATGCAGAATAGACAGGAAAAGCACCAGTGGAACATGTCAGTTCCTTGGTGACAGACTTGTCTCCTGGTTCTGCAAGAAGCAAACATCTGTGTCAACCTCAACTGCTGAAGCTGAGTATATGGCTGCAGGCAGTTGCTGTTCACAAATATTGTGGATACAGAATCAGCTCTTAGACTATGGCTACAACTTAGAGAAGTCTAAAATTTTCTGTGATAATACTAGTGCTATCTCTATAGCTCAAAATCCAGTCCTCCATAGTAGGACAAAACACATAGAAATTAGGCATCATTTTCTAAGAGATAATGTAGAGAAAAATAAAATTGAACTTCAATATATTCCTACTGATTTGCAAAGGGGAGATATTTTCACCAAACCTTTGGATGAAAAGAAACACAGTTTCTTCCTAAATCAGTTAGGCATGTTAGATGGAGGAAGCCTTAATTAAATTACAAGATTTTGAAAAGCTAAAACAGACCAAGACTAGGCCAAATTTTTTTTTTGTGTCTGTAGAATGAGTTTAGACTCTGAACTGCGTTCGACGTTTTCCCCAAAATCGTCGAACAGAGATCGACGATTTTCCAAAAATCGTCGACCAGAGATCGACGCTTTTGCAGTCGTCGATCTGAGTTCAGAGCCCTCGCTAGAACTAGGCTTTCTCTCTTTCTGATCAGAGGCCGTCGAGCTGAGCTCGACGTTTTTCAACATCGTCGAACTAAGATCGCCGATTTTGAAGACTCTTCAGATTCCCTCTGTAGCCCAAATCGTCGAGCTAAGCTCGACGTTTCATCAAGCTGAGCTCAACAATCTTCCTTTTCGCCGTCGAACCCTAATATAAAATCTTTCTTTCAGCCGTCGTTCTCCTTTTGCGCTTTCATACTCTGCAACTTTCTTTCTTTTCCCTCCAAATTCTCTACGCTTGGTCGTTTTTGGTTTTCTGTTGCAGGTGAATATGGCTGAATCAAGTGCTGCTATTGCTAAGATGAAGTTCGACACAGGCTTTGACATCGACATAAAATCCTTCGACGGAAGCGACCAACGCTTCAAGGACATCCTAAACTTATTCAGAGAACAACAGCTGACTCCAATAATGACTACAAGGATGAAGATCGCCTCAGAAGAAATTAAAGAGTGGTGTTTTACCGCAACAGACGAGACTGAGAATTCTGTTGTCGGCACCATTAAGGGGACTCAGGTATTTCTATCCCCGGCTCTTTTAACAGAAGTTTTTCAACTCAGTACTGGAGAAGACTCCATTGAACTGTCTGGAGAGGAGTATGACTCCATGCTGGATAGGATGGGTCACAATGCAGTCAACCCTAATAAGCTACTGAAGAAAAATCTGGCTATAGAATTTCAATTCCTGGCTGATGTAGTTGGGAAGGTGCTGTTGGCCAAGCATTCAGCCCATGACACCATTTCCAGATATCAGTTCTGCCTGATGGGAGCTTTATTAGATAAGAAACACCTGGACTGGGGCTCCATCTTCTTCACCCTGATTAAGAAGAAGATCAACAAGAATGCAGTTAGTTATGGAAGAATCTTAGGGGTCTTTCTGCACAATAGGTGCCCTGACCTATTAACCTCCTCTGGCATGTTTATCAATGCATCCAAGAGGCTTTCCTGCGCCCTCTTCAGTAAATGGGACAGGCAGATCATAAACCCCTCCAGGGCTGCTGCACCACTTCATTCAGGCACAAGGACTATCTCAGTCACTCCTCCAGCAGAAGAGATGCCTGCTTCTTCCCCTCCTCCAGCCATATCCACCCAAGCCGTCACCTCCTCACCACCAGTCACCACTATAATCATCTCATCCCCAATTACCATTTCCTCACCTATGTCATCCCCTCCTCTATCCACCTCAGAGGAATTCCATCCTCTCTTTTCCTATTCAACCTTCACCCTACCATCCTTCTCACTTGTTGATGATTCCTTCATGGATGATTCACCCTCTACTCCTCCTGAGCCACCCTCAACTTCCTCCTTTCAACAAATGCTCCATGACATTCTCTCTCAACCCTCCTTCACACCATCTCTTACTTCCCCTATCTCCACCTCAACCTCTTCTATCTCCATAATTCCATCTTCTGAACCAACCATTCCCTCTCCACCTTTCTCCACATTTTCAGTTTCAGCCACCATCCCTCCATCCACCTTTGCCTCTACCTCTGCTCAAGACCCACTTGAGCATGTGGATCTTCCTAGTTTGGCAGACAGGCTGTATGAGTTGCTAGCTCCCAAGCTGACATCTCTACTGGAGTCTTCCCTGGCTCCACTCCTGAAGCAAGTACAGGAGCTGTCTACCAAGCTTGCCTCCATTTCCTCCTCCTTGGCTATCCCATCTTCTGTGTGCCTTGATTCACCTCTCTCTGAACCAAGGCAGGGGGAGATGCCTTATGAAGAAGTGGATGTGCTAGCTGCTGATATTATGTCTGCTCCAGCTCCAGCTCTTGGATGTGCTTTTGCACTGAATCTGCAGAGGCTGCTATCTATATTTGATACAGTCCATTTCAGCTCTCTGCCTGCAACTCCTGCTGAAGATTTGTCTAAGGCCATTGTGCCTGTATCTACCTGTGATCCCAGCCATATTGATTCCTACATCAAGTCCTGGAAGGCTGTGGATATCTCTGTTGCTGCTACTAAGGCCACTGTGCCTCCTTCTATTGAAATTGCTGCTGCTGCTACTGCTGACATAGAAATGATTCCAGCAACTGATGCTGATGAAATTGTTGCTCCTGCTCTAGTGCCTGCTCCTGCTGTTTCTGCAAAACTTAAAGCTCAAGAAGAGCTTATCAGAAGAATTGATGATCTGTATGATCAACCTCAAAGTTCTGAGAGTGACCAATACAGGACTGATTCTGATGATTCTGCTAGCACTATTGCCAAGAAGAGAAAAGCCAGAAGTAAAGCAATGATGTCAGTCCCTCTTGCCAAAGCCAAAGACTCTAATGATATTCCATACTACATCCTGCATGACTGCCCCATCTCTGAGCCTTGGATGCAATATTCCAAAAATCAACTGAAAGCTATGAAGAAGAAGAGGAAGCTTGACAAATATGAAAAAGGATCTTCTCAATATCAGCCTCCTCCTCCTCCTCCTCCAGATTCTGGATTAGGTTCAGCCCCTCAAGCTCCTGTCTCCAGACACAGTTCTTCCCAGTATTATCAAAGATCATATCAAAGGGGACAGCATCAAAGGGGATATCAATCCAGAAGAGATCAATCTAGAGGAAGCTAGAGAGGGCATAGACTTCATCCAAGGGAAGGACAAGGTCACTCTGACCCTTCTTCAGGTCCTTTTCCTTACAAGCTGAAAGATCCAATTGTCTCCAGGACTCCTTCTACTGTTTCTGAAATCATCAACAGATATGAACCTCCTATTCCTTTTGAAGATCCTGAGAACAACCCTGTATCCTGGACAGCCAGAATGAAAGAATTGGCTGCCCTTGATCAAATAAAAAAGGCCAGAGAACAAGGCAAGGATACTTCAAACATAACTACCTTATCAGAGCAGAGAAAGAAAGAACTGGAAAGATATGCATCAAGGAAATTTTTCAATCCAGAAGACTATATGAAGCTGCACCCTGAGGCTGTTGTTCCAAGGCCCAAATCTCAAACTTCTCTAGGTGCAGAGGATGACAGAAGGTCAAAGAAAGAAAGTCAGAATCCAAATAGAGAAATTTTATTTAAAAAGGGATCTGAAAGGAAATGAACTGTGTAAGCTAAACATTTCATCCACCTTTGGATATCTGCTGCTATTTATCTGTGATCTGCTTTACTGCTATATATTTTCTCTGTAATTTTGTATTAGCTTATGTATTGTTGTATGCTTTTCATTTCCTATGATTGTCTGTAAATAGTAATCCTAACCCAAATAGGGGGAGATTGTTGGAACACCCTATTACTAATTTGGGTAAGGATCACTATGCTTGTCTTAGGAATCCCAGTTGACCTAGTTGTATAGTTGAGAAGGTCAACTTTAGAATGAGTCTAGGGCTTAGAACTTAGGTTTGGAGCTGCCCCCAGGATCATTCCAAGATCAAGGTTGAAGAGCTAAGTCTAAGGCAATTTTCGTCGAGCTCAGGTCGACGAATCGTCGAACTCCGTTCGACGCTCTCTGAGCTCCACTTCAATAAATCGTCGAGCTCCGGTCGACGATCTTCGAGCTCAGATCGACTATCTGCCTTTGGCTAGCTTCTGCTTAGTCGTCGAACTCCCCTCGACTATCTTCTAGCTCAGTTTGACGATCCCTCCTTCAAGTTATTTCTCAGGTCTCTGAGCTCGGTTCGACGATCGTCGAGCTCAGATCGACGTTTTCTGTCTGCTTGTCCATTTCATCTCTGAGCTCAGTTCGATGATCGTAGAGCTCAGATCGACGTTTTCTTTGGAGAGATCGACGCTTTCAGTAATTCAAATGCTGCTGTTCTTTGGAATGTTTTTGAATATTATCAGCATTTATATCAGAATATCTCCCAGCCGTTTGTCTTTATTCTGGAGCAAGTTTCAAGGAATTATTTAGAAAATGTTTGCTGGACTTTCCTCTAGAAGACAAGACTATTTTTGGAAGACATTTATGACTCCCAACGGCTAATTTTGGATAAGGAAACGTCAGAAAATTTTAATTCCTTTCTTCTGTGTTATTAAGATATACAGAATACACAAAAGAGGACACACAGAGATTGACAAGAAAAAAAAGTGAACACACAGAATAGAGAATACTGATAGCAGAAGAACAACAGAAGAACTGTGACTCCAAAAATCTTCTTGCTGACTGAAAAGTGTTCACAATCTCATCTCAGAACTCCAGACACCTTATTTTCAGCCTTCTTGCTGAAACCATCCTTTGCTGGAGATCAAAGTTCTGAAGACCTATCACCCTAGAGCAAAGCTTCTTTTCCTGAACCTTTCTACATCTCAGGGGGAGCTTTGACATCATCAATCCACTTGTGCTTCTCTCATTTGATTGAGAACAGAGAAGACACCCTTCACTCTTATTTTTATTTTCCTGCTGTAAAAGGGTTCTTGAACTCCCTTCAAAAGTTCTGTCTGGTTCTGAGAGCCTTGTCAAAACTCAGTGGTGGCAAGACACCTTATCAAAAAATCTAGTTTTGGTTTTTGGGCACCTTATCAAAAGCTCATTGGTGTCAGGACACCTGATCAACTTATTCTGAGTGGATTCCTACCAAGGGTGGTAGAAGAGTGGATGTACCCAGGTTTTTGGGGAACCACTATAATTCCTTGTGTCTTCTGGTTTGTTTGTGTGATTTGACTGCTGTGTGCTGTGCTCTTTACTTCTTGGTTTTTAATCTCTTACTAGCACTCTACACTATATCATAAATTGAAGTTTAAATGTGCTGTTTATTTCAACTGTGAAAAATTATTTTAAAATACTCTATTCACCCCCCCTCTAGAGTTGAGATAGATCTTAGCCTCACTTTCAGTTTGTGAATACCCCGATGTGTTCCTGGATAGTCTTCCCGGGGCCCCACCGCAGCGAGAGATTGATTTCACCATCGAGCTCGTACCGGGGGCCAAACCGGTGTCACGTGCTCCGTATAGGTTGGCGCCTAAGGAGATGGCAGAGTTGAAAGTTCAGCTAGAGGAGCTGATGGAGCATGGTTATGTGCGTCCAAGCTCGTCGCCTTGGAGCGCACCGGTCCTCTTCGTTAAGTAGAAGGACGTGAGTATGCGGTTGTGTATCGACTACAGAGAGTTGAACAAGCTGACAGAGAAGAACAAGTACCCGATCCCGAGGATTGATGATCTGTTCGATCAGTTGGTCGAATCGTCGGTATATTCTAAGTTGGACTTGAAGTCGGGGTACTATCAGTTGAGGATAAGGGAATGTGATATCTCGAAGACGGCGTTCAGCACAAGGTATGGGCATTTCGAGTTCACGGTCATGCCGTTTGGACTGACGAATGCGCCATCAGTGTTTATGGACTTGATGAACAGGACGTTCCGAGATTTCCTGGACCGCTTTGTGATCATCTTTATTGATGATATATTGGTGTACTCGCAGTGCGAAGAAGATCACTTCAAGCACTTGCATCTAGTGTTGGAGACTTTGAGGAGGAATGAGCTATATGCGAAATTCTCCAAGTGCGAGTTCTGGCTACCCTCAGTAGCGTTCCTTGGTCACATTGTTAGTGGGGAAGGTATAGCGGTGGATCCAGCGAAGATCATTGCGATACGGGAGTGGCCTGCGTTGTCTTCTGTCGCGGAAGTCCGTAGTTTTCTCGGGCTTGCCGGATATTACAGGCGCTTCGTAAAGAACTTCTCACGGATAGCGCTACCTCTCACGAAGTTGACAAGGAAAGATCAGAGATTCTTGTAGACGCAGGAGTGCGTGCAAGCTTTTGAGGAGCTGAAGAGATGGTTGACCACGGCGCCAGTGCTTAGTTCGCCGAGTTAGACCGAGGGCTTCGAGGTTTATAGTGACGCCTCGGGTAGTGGTTTGGGCTGCTTGTTGTTGCAGCATGGGAGCGTCATAGCTTATGGATTACGTCAGCTGAAAGTGCATGAAAGGAACTATCTGGTCCACGACTTGGAGTTGGCGGCCGTGATATTTGCACTTAAGCTGTGGAGGCACTACCTATACGGCGTAAGAGTCGATATATATACCGATCACAAGAGCCTGAAGTACCTATTGGATCAGAAGGATCTTAACATGAGGCAGAGGAGGTGGATGGAGTTCCTGGGGGACTACACCTTCAAGATTCATTATATACCAGGGAAGGGCAATGCGGTTGCTGATGCGTTAAGTCGCAGGGCTCCCGCCCAAGCCAACTGGTTGTCGGTGCATGATGAGCGGCTGATACGGGAGTTGGAGGAGCTTGAGATCTGTTGCGTTGACAAGCAGACGAGCACCAAAGCAATGTTGAACTGGACAGAGGTCCATTATGACCTGGCTGATCGGGTTCGGCAGGCATTGGAGTTAGATGACTCCATGAAGGAGCTTATGGAGGCAGCGTTGGATGGGTCAAATTCCCAGTTTTCAGTGGAAGATGGGTTGTTAAGGAAGGATCATCGGTTGTGCGTCCCAAGCGGGAGTAACCTACGGGCGGAGTTGATGTACGAGGCTCATCATACCAAGTACTCGATCCACCCAGTGAGCACAAAGATGTACCGTGACCTCAAGAAGCTGTTTTGGTGGTCGGGGCTTAAGAAAGACGTAGCGTTGTTTGTGGCTAAGTGCCAAACGTGCGCCTTGGTGAAGGCGGAGTGCCAAAAGCTGGGAGGATTTCTGAAGTCCTTGCCTATTCCAGAGTGGAAGTTCGACGACATATCTATGGACTTTGTGCATGGGTTGCCAAGGTCGCAGAAGGGGAACGACGCCATCTGGGTGATCGTAGATCGGTTAACTAAAGTGTCGCATTTCATTCCGCATAGGAAAGATGACTCGGTGGAGAAGTTGGCGAAGCTATATGTGGACAATATAGTAAGACTGCATGGTGTACCTCGCAGCATTGTGAGTGATCGCGATGGGCATTTCACGTCCAATGATTGGAGGTTGGTGCAGCAGACGCTGGGGACAAAGTTGAAGTTCAGCACAGCCTTCCATCCGCAGACGGATGGGCAGACCGAGAGAGTTAATAGAACGATGGAGGACATGCTCCGCATGTGTGTTCTAGACTTCGGGAAGCATTGGGAGGACCACCTGTATTTGGTGGAGTTCGCGTACAACAATAGCTACCAGACGAGTATCTTAATGGCGCCCTTTGAGGCCCTATATGGTAGAAAATGTCGCACGCCGTTGTCTTGGTTAGAAACGGGTGAGGCAAGGTTGTACAAGAAGCAGGAGGTGGAGAGTGCTACCTCGTTGGTGCGGATCATTCGGGAGCGCTTGTTGATCGCTCAGGACAGGCAGGCGAAGTATTACAATGCCAAGCACCGGAACGTGGAGTTCGCGGTAAGCGATTGGGTATACTTGAAAGTGAAGACGTTCAAGGGGGTTTCATGGGTGAGACGCTTGAAGAAGCTGAGCCCAAGATACCTTGGACCTTTTGAGGTTCTGGAGCGAGTCAGCGAAGCCGCATACCATTTGAAGCTATCGGTGGAGTTGAGTGGGCTATACCATGTGTTCCACATCTCTGTGTTGCGGAAGGCGGTGCAAGAGCCTTCGCTAGTGATCGCAGTGGATCAAGTACCGGTGGGAGAAGGGTTGACGACTAAGGTCAAGCCCGTTTGTATTGAAGACGCAGAGGTCAAGAGGCTCCGTAACAAGGAGATCCGGATGGTTAAGGTCCGGTGGGATAATTGCGGTCGGGAGGAGCTCCCTTGGGAAAGGGAGCAAACCATGCTGGAGGAGTACCCGGAGTTATTCCGCTCAGGTACCGTTAAAAGTTTTAAGTTCCTATGGTTTTCCTTTAGTAAATTTCGTGGGCGAAATTCTTTTAAGGGGGAGAGAGTTGTAACACCTCGAAACTCAAAAGAGGGACGGGTGATGTTTTAAGCCCAGTCTGAATTTTGGAGCAGGTGTCACAGGCGTGACACGGGCGTGTCACGGGCGTGACACGGGCGTGTCACGGGACGTGTCACTTTGGGCAATTTTTTGAGGCAGGCACACGGGCCATGACACGGGCCCTGACACGGGCGTGTCAAATGCGACACGGGCGTGTCGGGTGCCGTGTCGTAGGCCGTGTCCTTCTCAGGTTGGGAAAGCTGGCCGATTGAACACGGGGGGGGGGGGGGGGCGTGACACGGGTCTCAACACGGGCGTGTCACATGTGACACGGGCGTGTTGGAGGCCGTGTCGAATGCCGTGTGATAGTTTTCGAGTCGGTCGAGACGGCGAATGGGTGACACGGCCAGGCACACGACTGCGTTGCAACCTGTGTTCGGCCCAGATTTTATAATTTGAGGCCTAGTCGTGGCCGTTCATTTCCTTGGCTTTGGATCCGACGGTGGGGGGCTGCTCCTGGGTAGTTTTAGCCGGGAATTAGGGTGGAATACCCCATTTTATTTTGGGCATTCTCTCTCTAAGGGTTTAGAGAGAAGGGAGAGCAAGGAAGAGGTTGGAGACCAAGATCCGGCCGCCAGTGGAGCGTCGGAGCTTCGAATCGCGATCCGAGTCCAGATCCGCGAAGGCGACGCCGTTGCGGTGCTTTCTAACCGCATAGTTTTTCATGGCACCGCGGAAGAACGCAAGGGTAACGATTTCTCATCCTTGGGCATGTGAATCCCTTTTTCCCTTTGCATAGGAAACCCTCTCTCGCGAGTGAGCGAAGAGTTGGAACGTTCTATGAGGTAGATATGTAAAGTCCCCCTTGTATAGAGTCCGTATGCGAAAACGGACATAGGCATTGTGTGTGAAGCCTATCCGGACAAGTAGAACCGGATTGGTGATGTTGCATTGCATATGAACCGGGGAAGACTCCGGGTGTTTGGGCGTTTTTCGTGTTTTCTACGTGGTAGATTGCAACAGGGAGCCTTGGAGATTAACTCCAAGGTGCACCCGTAAAACTGGGCAAAATCGAGTTTTGCCAACACAATGGCCGGGGAGCCAACGTGAACATAACCGGGTTATGTGATTGTTGTGGCGGAAATGGGACTCGGTGAGTCTTGACTTGCGCATATGGCTTAAATTTCCGTTGCGATATGAGCACGGGTCAGGCGGAACCGTACCCGATCTATGACGTTCGGTGGGACCGTTGGCATGGATGAGAGTCTTCGGCGGTCTATGGCTTAAATTATCGTGACCAAGGCCAAGAAGACAAAATGCTCATATGGTTGGCCGTCCAAGGGGCGGTGGTGGAACGGGAACGTCTATGGCTTGAATTGACGTGACGTTGGCCGGTTCGCCGTGAATGTGCCCTGTGTGCACGAGGTGTGTGGCCGTGCGAGCCTACGCCTGTGATGATGTGTGTTTACACTAATAAATTGCCTATACTAATAAAGTGCAGGGAAAGAGCATCGCCGCCCCGATTTTGGGGCGGGATCGTTATAATTTGGTCAGCTTAGCTGACCGTTGCTTTTGTTTGCCACCGGGCGGTGGTTTGTGCTTGCAGGTGCTGCGGAGCCGAGCGGAAAATAGCGGGCTAAAGCCCAAGTTGCTGAGCCGGCCCTCGAAGGCCTAATTTTGAGTGTTTCATTGTGACCATGTGTGGCCGGCCTGCGAGCCGATGTATGAAAACACTGTTATATCAAGCAAACTATGTAAGGCCTTAAGGCCATTTCTATTTTCTATGTATTGGAACATTCCTGCGGGTGTTATTGTAGTGGACATTCATGCTGTTGGCAGGGTTCTTAATTGTGCAACTTAATTTTTAATGCTTCCGCTAGGTGTTGTATAGGGCGTGCAATTGGTTGAATGGTTTCAACGCGTAACCAACCGGTCTGTCCGTAGTATATGGCGTCGGGCCCCGGCCAGACCTACTGCTATATGCTATCCGACGGATAGAGGTGTTACACAGGCGCCTTGGCAGGTAGATTCTCGACCCTCGGTGTGGAGACCTCTCCGCCTTGGTCCTGTTCGACGGTAAGATCCACAAAATCTTTATCATAAGGGGCCAGGGAAGAACGGTTGGAGGAGTCGTAGCCATTGGCCAAGGTGTTCTTTAGGTCAGCAAAGATGTGCCCGGCCTCGGGAGAAAAGGGCCTCGCCCTCTTGGCCGAGCCAAATTCAGCAAAGCGGCGAGCCGGTGCGTTCAGATCTGTCAGGGCCGCAGCGCGAAGGGCGGTCTCCCCGTGGGATTTTGCGAGTCGCTCCATGACCTCTTTTGGGAGTGGCATCTCGACATGGCTTAAGTAAAGAGAGGGGCGGAAGTCAGTCGAGCAGGCAGGGCATGTATATATATCCACCGGTGGGTCCTACCAAGAGATTCCTTTCGGCTCCTGTCGCTCTCCCAGGATCCTAGTGGGTTGGATGTTTCTTTCCGAGTTTGTGCCAACCTCGCAAAGAGCGGGGATTATGTACAACCCCGTATCCAGCGAGTGGGCTAACAGGAGCCGATCCGGTCAGCCCAGACCGCCCCCGAGCCCTAGGTGAGTTCATCAGGGTATGCCGAGCCCAGCATGCCGAGTCCGGGCTCGGCAATCGTCGGGCCGAGCTCAAAGATCGTGGAGCTGAGGCCGGCGAGAGGAAGCCATTCATCGTGGGGCCGACCGAGTACGTGCTCGTCTAGAGCCGAGGGGTTGGCGAGTGCCAACGTGACCGTCATCTGCGAGCAGGGGCTTCAGGCCCAACTTTCCCAGGCCTGAGGCGAGGCGAGCCGGTCCACGGCGCTGAGAGAGGCGAGCTCACTCAGCGCCTTCTCCAGTGGCATTGAGTCAGACGAGTCAGGTCCGCGGCGCTGAGTGAGGCGAGCTCACTCAGCGTCTTCTCCAGTGGCGTTGAGTCAGGCGAGTCAGGTCTGCGGCGCTGAGAGAGGCGATCTCTTCCAACGCCCTCTCCCGCGGCGCTGAGAGAGGCGAGCTTACTCACCGCTTTTCACCTCGGCGCGGGGGGGGAGCCTTCTCGCTCCCATACTCGCCTCCCCCGCTCGATGGGCTCTTCTCAGGGCCAGCTCGCCCTTCAGTTACGGGGTGCTTTTACCATGTTACCCCCTCTGGATTGCCTATAGTCGTCGAAAACAGTGACGGCTGGATATTGACAGATCATCTTTTCCTATAAATAGGACCCAAGGGGTACCTCAGAAGGCACGCTTGCTGGTGCCCGGTCTTCTAGCGCTTTCTAAGGTACCTTAGCTTCAACACTTGGCTAAGGAGGGGAAGCGCTCTAAGATCTTCCGGGTGTGTGGTGGGATCTCCGTGCTGAAGCCTTGGGTCTGTCCTCGGTCCTTTTCCCTTGTCACTTGGGCTTGTGAGTAGAGAAGTAAGTGTGCGATCACCCCTTACGCAAGGGTCAAACTCCACAGGGACCGATTTTTCGGTTTCAACACTTTGGTGCGGTGAGCATGGAGCGTGGTCAGCACAGAAAATCTTCCGCAAGACCGATGGCAAGAGACGAAGGGCAATGTTCAGGCAGGGCGAGCTCGCCACCTCCTCCCCCTCCCGCGATGGCGGGGATGTCCGCGGAGCTCAGGGAGGAAGTACTTGGTCTCGTCAGGGTCGCACTCGGCATGCGAGCCGAGAGCACGACGCCAGCAGTTCCCGTAGTCGCTGATCCAGCACTAGACAACGATGCGCCCCTCAGGCGCGCGGGGAAGGAGGTCGCGAGCGAGGGGGAGCGCGAGCCGAGGGGGCGAGTCCTCTTCCCAGGCTCGGCAGGCGAGTACCTATTCGGCGAGACGGTGGGGAGGGAGTTCCCAACTCGCCCGGCCGAGGGAGGAAGTCCCTTCAGCGAATTCGTTTCGTCAGCCCCAGTTCCAGAAGGGTTTCGAGAGCCGGAGATGTCCTACTACTCAGGGAAGGGAGATCTGATCCAGTACGTCCAATGGTTCGAAGACGTGGTATCAATCCGATAGATGTCGGATGGCTTCAAGTGTAGGCTCTTCGTCATCACCCTCAGGGAGAAAGCGAGAGAGTGGTTTCATCAGATCCCGACCGGTTCCATCTACTGCTTTGAGGACTTGCGCAGGGGATTCATGTTGAGATTCACCACCTCAAAGAAAAGGAAGAGGGAGGTCGAGTCCTTATTCCGTATCACGCAGAAAGTAGGGGAGACCCTGGGAAGTTACCTGGACAGGTTTTAGGAGGAACTGTCCCAGGTACAAGAGATGCCAAGGCACACCATGATGGTGGCCTTCACCCTGGGTCTCCAACCCGGGTTCTTCGCCATGGAGTTGAAAAGGACGCCTCCGGTGTCTTTCGAAGCGCTCCTTGAAAGGGCGGCAAGGGAGGCCGATATGGAGGCAACACATCCAGAGTTCGCTCGGAGATTGGCCAGGTGGGCCGTGGAGGAGGAGAAGCCAAGGGGAAGTCGAGCCCAGGAGGAGAGAAGGGTCGAGCCCCGGCAGAGAGAACAGCAACCATAGCAGCCCAGGTGGGGGCGTCAGGGGCCGAATAACCGATTGGGTTGGAGGCCGGAGTGGCAGGATCAAGAGCCACGGAGGGGTTACCAGGGAGGAGATAACCGCCAAGGTGGGCGCGGCCAGTTCCACCCCCAGGGGGGGAGGCAGGGCCAGAGACTCCCTCTTCCCGATCAGGAGGAGTCCATAGCTATCGCCTTGAGGGGAGAAGGAGAGGACAGCTAAGGAGGAGGAGGGAGGTCAGGGTAGACCTGCCCGATCAATGATTCTGAACTTAGTCAAATTATGGTTTCTCCTTAGGCATTGACAAAAATAGCATGATTCAACGCTATCTGTCATCTGGCGTTGAATGAACTGGCTTCACTCAATGCTTTTGTACTTAAACAGATTTTCCTATCTTTCTTCCACCTCTTTGACTGAATCAGCATGGCGTTGAGTGATCAAGCTTCACTCAATGCTTCTGGACTTAATCAATTTTCTATGAAAGATTTGCTTTAGATTTGACAGAACTAGCATGTCATTGAGTGATCAAGCTTCACTCAACGCTTCTAGACTTAACTAATTTTCTGTCTCTTTCTTCTATGGCTTTGACAGAAACAACATGACTCAATGCTTTTGACTATATGACATTGAGTGAGTTGACTTTACTCAATGCCTGTGGACTTAGCCATTTTTCTGCCTTGCCAACACTTAAAGCTTTGATTGTCCTGACTTCACTCAGCGTTATTAGCTTTATGGAATTGAGTGAACTGACTTCACTCAACGCCTATAGACTTGGTCATTTTTCTGCACTGTCAATGACTTCTTGTTCATCTGGCGTTGAGTGAGCTTGCTTCACTCAATGCTTGTGGACTTAGTCATTTTTCTTCACTATCACTAGCTTCTAGTTCATCTAGCATTGAGTGAGCTTGCTTCACTCAATGCCTGCGGACTTAGGCAATTTCCTGCCTTTCCAATCAGTTTCTTTGAGTCCACCTATCAATGTCATATGGACCACCTATCCAATCAATATGACATAGACAAACCTGTATGTATGAACTTAAACATACATCAAATATAACTATGTGTATACCATTGACTTGTTTGACTTCTTATAAATCTGGTACATTGGGATCAATGAACCAAATAATAGCGATAGCACAAAACGCTTTCAACGAAGCGTTGAGTAGACTCAATGCACTCGACGCTCTCAACGCACTCGACTAAGCGTTGAATGAGCTATCTAATTGGCGATAGTGAGTATCACTGGGCAATACTGCCACGTATAGTTGGTCACATATCGGATGGCTGGACGGCAGCCAAAGAGTGGCAATTGACTGTGGTCAAAGCGGCTGCCGACGATATCGCCCAGGCAATAACGAATATCGCCCGTCGATAGTGTTAAGTTTGACTTATCAGTTGAAATTGTGGCCTTTGCTTTCTTTTGATGAGAGGATCGTGTGGCTGGGTTTATTCCCGAGGTTGCTTAACTAGAGAAGAGGTGAAGAGAAGATTCATTTCTCTTCTCTCACACTCTCTCTCTCTCTCTCATCCTTCTCATCAAGTTATTGGAAGAAAGGAAGAAGAAGGTTGAAGGCTAAAGCTTTGCTATCTTAGTGAAAGAGATCCCGTAGTCGGAATCGAGAAGTAAGGCAAGATCCATGAAGAGGAAAGAGAGGTACTCCTTTCCATTCAGATAGAAAGCTTACTAATGGCTCTGAAACAAATTCTGAGGGTAACGATCTTCCTTCTTGAATAAGTGAAGTCCTCCTTTTGCATATGCATGGAATCCCCCACCAAAAGGTGGAGAATCAAGAGAATTCTGATGGATTGATACATGATATCCCCCGGTGATTTTGCATATAGAATCCAAAAATCATAGTATGAAATATGCATGATGTGTGAAGCCCATCCAGACAGGTTTGTCTGGATTGGTGATGTTTCATTTTGCGTGTCGGAGAAGACTCCGAGTATAAACGAGTAGTTTATGGGGTCTATGGGTTATACTCGTGAAATGAGAGTAGCAGGAGGTACTAAAGGTGTGCTCCAGGAAAATACCAAGAAAATACCACAGTTTGCATAACTGTTGGATATCGCCGGGTGACAGCGAGTATCGCTGGCGATAGCTCTTGGTGAGCGATTGCTGTGAAAGATCAGTTTTCTGGCACTGTAGGATGTTGGACCTGAAAAAGATCAGTTTATTTTATAAATAGTCAAAATCCTAATAGTCGTTTGTTGTTGAGTAGTCAATAAATTGTGTATATTATACTTTTAGATGACTAGAAGTGGTGGAGGGCATTCTGAACCTCAACGTTTTGTTGTGAGTATGATCTTAGCTAATGTGACCACACCTTTTCCTTATACGGAAATAGTTCGCTTAGTTGCCGAGGAAGTGTTTGTAATGATGAATGCACAACCGACTAGGCAGGTGCGACCTGCGATAGTGCCAGTACAGGTTGGTGTAGCCGAGCCTATAGCTGTTAGGCAAGTGTCTGCTGAGGCTTTGGTGGATAAGAGAGCGACTGAACGACAACTGAAATAATTTATGAGCTTTAGTCCTCTTACGTTTACGGGTGCGGGATCCCCAATGCAGTCAAAGGACTGGATTTCGCGAGTCGAGAGGATATTGAAGGCGATAGATATAGAGGAGGGACAGAAGGTCACCCTGGCCACTTTCTTGTTGGAAGGGGAGGCTCGGCTTTGGTGGGATCAGTTGGAGTTACACCACTTCGCGGGCAGATGACTATCAGAGATCTCGATGGATGAGTTTTTAAGATTGTTCTTGGGAAAGCATCTGCCATCGTCGCAGCGGATTACCATGGATAATGAGTTCGAACATTTGACTCAGGGCAAGGGTAGTGTAGATGACTACTTACATAAGTTTACCAGGTTGGTACGTTATGCAAGATCTACTTTTACTGACGAAGAGCGTAAGACCAATAGGTTCTACGAGGGACTGCGAGATGAGCTAAGGTTACTGCTCTCGGGTCCGATGAACCAAGTGTTTAAAGTGTTGGTTAATACGTCTCGTTCGTTAGAGAAAGACATGAAGAGGGTGCAGGGTAAGAGGGACTAGGATGTAATAAAGGCCAAGTTCAAAATGCCACGTCCTGGAAAGTCTGACTACCGCAAGAGATGGAATAAGAAGTCCAAGTCTTCTGGACCGGCTCCTTCTATTGGTACTTCTAGAACAACATCGGGGCGAGGTCCACTCATATGTTACATATGTGGCAAAGTGGGACACATAGCCCGAAACTGTTGGAGTGGCCCTACAAAGGTGGAGAAAAAGGCAGGAGCATCGTATGCTGAGAAGGGAAAGATGGTGGAGTCTACTGCATCCCAATATGCTCCAGCTCAGCCAAGGGTGTACAATCTTGGCCAATAGGAGGCCATCAAATAGGCTGATGTCATCATAGGTATGAGTAGTATATAGTTTTCATGCTTTATATACTTTATACCTTGTGAATTGCTTGTGTATAACATGATAAGTATAGGCATTGTCCTTATTTGGGACTATCCGGCGAGAGCATTGTTCGATACAGGTACTTCTCGTTCGTTTCTATCTGAGGACTTTGTATCACAGATCCGAGTGCCTACTCTTATGTCAACAAATAGAGTAAATGTGTTATTACCTAACAGATTCATGATGTGTGCGGATAGGTATTGCTGTGTTGAGGTGCAGATAGGAAGTCAGGATTTCGGATTAGAAGCATCGATGCTCCCGATATCTAAGTTTAACGTAATCTTTGGCATTGAATGGCTCTCGGAGTAGCGTGTCTATATAGATTGCAACTCTAAGAAAGTCACACTGGGACAGAACACCGAATGAGCGACTAAGTTTGCTGGTATGTGAGGATTGAGTAAGATATTGATGTCTACTCTCCAGGTAGTCAAGGATATTTGGAAGGGCGCGGAGTTATCTTCACGCTGTTGGAGGCTGTTGAGCCGAAGTCCAATTTGAGTGACGTTCCTATCGTATTGAAGTATGCAGATGTGTTTCCTAAAGATCTTCCTGAGTTTCCGCCCCAGCGGGAGATTGACTTCGCTATAGAGTTGGTGCCAGGTGTGAAACCTGTGGCCCGCTCACCGTACCGAGTAGAGCCAAATGGATGGCAGAATTGAAAGTTCAATTGCAAGAATTGCTAGAGCAAAGCTATATACGTCCAAGTATGTCGCCTTGGAGTGCTCCGATCCTCTTTGTGAAGAAGAAGGACGAAAGCATGCGGCTATGCATTGACTATCGAGAGTTAAACAAGCTGACCAAGAAGAACAAATATCCAATTCCACAGATTGATGAATTATTTGATCAGCTGGGGGGTTCAACTGTCTACTCGAAACTAGATTTAAAATTTGGTTACTACCAGTTGAGGATTCGGAAAGATGACATTCCCAATATGGCGTTTGGTACACATTACGGTCATTATGAGTTCACTGTAATGTTGTTTGGGCTAACGAATGCGCCATCGATATTCATGGACTTGATGCATCAAACCTTTAGAGAGTACTTGGACTTGTTTGTGATCGTCTTTATTGACGACATATTTGTGTACTCTCAGTCCGAAGAACATCATGCAAATCATTTGTGGATGGTTTTGCAACCCCTGATGAGAAACAAGCTCTATGCTAAGTTCTCAAAGTGTGAGTTTTGACTATCGTCAGTGGCTTTTCTTGGCCATGTGGTTCGTGGAGAAGGTATAGTGGTGGATCCGACGAAGATAGTTGCTATACGGGAGTGGCATGTGTTGTCTACTATAACAAAAGTCAGGAGCTTCCTTGGATTTGCTAGCTACTACAAATGCTTCGTAAAGAACTTTTGGCGGATAGCCTTACCTCTCACTACACTGACGAGGAAAGATCAGAAGTTCATTTAGACGTCTGAGTGTGTACGAGCCTTTGAGGAGTAAAAAAGTCGTTTGACCACGACGCCAATCTTGAATTCGTCATGTGGTACGGATGGCTATGAGATTTATAGTGATGCTTCGGGGAGCGGCTTAGGCTGCATTCTTCTTTAGTTCGGAAAGATTATTGCTTATGGCTCACGCTAGTTGAAAGTGCACGAGCGAAATTATCCAGTCAACGATTTGGAGTTTGCGACTGTGATTTTTGCACTTAAGCGATGACGTCACTACTTATATGGCATGAAAGTTGACATCTTCACAGACCATAAGAGCCTTAAGTACTTAATAGATCAGAAGGATCTGAACATGTGGCAATGGAGGTGGATGAAGTTCCTCGGGGACTACACCTTCCAGATACATTACACTATCGGGAAGGGAAATGTGGTCACAGATGCCTTGAGTCGGTGGACTCCGGTACGGGAAAATTGGTTGTAGATGCACGATAAGCGTTTGATCCAGGAGTTTGAGGCCTTAGAGATTTCTTGTATTGACAAGAATACCACTACAAATTAATGTTTGAACTGGACGAAGGTGCAATATGACCTTGCGTATAGGGTTCGACGAGCAATGAAACTCGATGAGAGTATGAAACGTTATGCAGCGGATGGGTCAAATTCCCAGTTCTCCTTGAATGATGGTCTTTTGAGAAAATACGGTCGTTTGTGCGTCCCGAATGTGGGTAAACTACGGGAAGAATTGATGTATAAAGCACACTTCACGAAGTACTCAAATCACCCAGGGAGCACAAAGATGTACAAGGACATAAAAAAGATGTTCTGGTGGTCGGGTTTGAAGAAAGACATAACTCTTTACGTGGCAAAGTGCCAAATTTGTGCCTTGGTAAAAGCTGCATGTCAGAAGCCTGGAGATTTCATGAAGTCGTTACCAATTATGGTGTGGAAGTTCGATGATATCTCTATGGATTTTGTGCATGGGTTGCCGAGATCACAGAGCAAAAACGATACCGTATGGTTGATTGTTGACCGATTGACAAAGGTATCGTACTTCATACCGAACAAGAAGGATGATTTAGTGGAAAAGTTCCCTAAGTTGTACGTGGAGAACATAGTACGATTGCACGATGTGCCCCATAGCATCGTTAGTGACCGAGACGAGAGCTTTACTTCAAATGATTAGAGGCTAGTCAACCAGTTATTGGGTACGAAACTGCAATTCAATACGACCTTTCATTCACAAACGGATGGTTAGACCGAGAGGACCAACATAACAATGGAGGATGTGCGACGGATGTGCGCCTTGGATTTCAGGAAGAGGTGGGAGGACCCTCTCTTTATGATCGAGTTCTCCTATAATAATAACCATCAAGCTAGCATTCATATGGCGCCCTTCGAAGCTTTTATACGGTAGGAAGTGTTGTACTCCTTTAGCTTGGGCGGAAATCGGCGAATCAAAATTGTTTAAGCATAAAGAGGTCGACGATGCAAATTGGACTATATGCTTGATAAGAGAGCGACTATTGGTAGCCCAGGATATATATGCAAAATACTACAATGTCAAGCACTGAAACATGGAGTTTGCGATGGGCGATTGGGTATACCTGAAGAAAAAACCATTCAAAGGCGTGTCCAGGATTCGACGCTTGAAAAAGTTGAGTCCGATGTATCTTGGTCTATTTGAAGTGGTTGAGAAGATTGGAGAAGCTGCTCATCGATTAGCTCATTCGATGGAGCTAAGTGGCTTGCACTATGTGTTTCATATATCGGTGCTATGGAAAGCTTTTAAAGAGCCGACGTAACTAGTGGATGATGATTAAGTACCGGTCGATGGTGGGCTGACGATGAAGGCTATACCCATTCAGATCGAGGATACAGAGGTCAGGCAGCTACGAAACAAGACAATTCGGATGGTCAAAGTCCATTGGGACAATTGTGGCCATGAAGAATTGACTTGGGAGCGTGAGCAAACCATACGAGATGAGTTTCCCGAGTTGTTTTTGTAAAAGTAAAGTTGTAATAGTTTTGCACCGTTTTCCTATAGATGAATAAAATTTCGAGACAAAATTTCTATAAGGAGGGGAGGTTTGTAACACCCTAAAAACTTGAAAACAAAACTTAAAAGTAGCTATCGCCGGGCGATAGTGGGCATTGTTGGCGATAACAATAGCGATCGACGCTTTCAACGAAGCGTTGAGTAGATTCAACGCACTCGACGCTCTCGACGCTCTCAACGCACTCGACGAAGCATTGAGTGAGCTATTGGAGTGGCGATAGTGAGTATCTCTAGGCGATACTGCCACGTATGGCTGGACATGTGTCGGATGGCCGGACGGCGACCGAAAAGTGATGGTTGACTGGGGTCAAAGTAGCTGCCGACGATATCACTCATGCGATAGCGGATATAGCCTGACAATAGCATTAAGTTTGACTTGTCAGCTAAAATTGTGGCCTTTACTTTCTTTTGATGAGAGGATCGTGTGACTGGGTTTATTCCCAAGGCTGCTTAACTAGAGAAGAGGTGGAGAGAAGATTCATTTCTCTTCTCTCTCACACACTCTCTCATCCTTCTCATCAAGTTCTTGGAAGAAAGGAAGAAGAAGACTGAAGGCTGAAGCTTTGCTAGCTTAGTGAAAGAGATCCTGTGGTCGAAATTGAGAACTAAGGCAAGATCCGTGAAGAGGAAAGCGAGGCGCTCCTTTCCAGCTGGATAGAAAGCTTGCTAATGGCTCTGAAATAAATTCTGAGGGTAACGATCTTCCTTCTTGGACAAGTGAAGTCCTCCTTTTGCATACGCATGGAATCCCCCACCAAAAGGTGGAGAGTCGAGGGAATTTCGATGGGTTGATACGTTTTATCCCCAGGTGGTTTTGCATATAGAATCCGGAAATCGCAGTACAGAATATGCATGCTGTGTGAAGCTCATCCGGATAGGTTGGTCTGAATTGACGATATTTTATTTTGCATGCTAGAGAAGACTTCGAGTATAAACGAGTAGTTTAAGGGGTCTGTGGGTTGTACCTGTGAAATGAGAGTAGCAGGATGTACTGGATGAGTGCTCCAAGAACATACCCATAAAATACCACAGTTTGAATAACTGTTGGATATCACCGGGCAACAGCGAGTATCGCTAGTGATAGCTCTTGGTGCTATGATTGCTGTGAAAGGCCAGTTTTCTGGCATTGCAGGATGCTGTAGGGTTTTGGCTGGAAAGATGTTCCAGTTGTGGCTAAGTATGGAGATAGAAGAGAGTTCTGTCGCTAACACCTGGCGATAGTGACTATCACTGGCGATAACTTCCAGATAGCATTTTGTTGTTGCGAAGCCTATGTCCGTGAGACAAGGTGTGTAGTATGAGAAGTTATGAGTCTGGAGAGCCCAACTATTGGCCATGAGTGTCATGATTGATCATTGTCGTCTCAGGTCCTGGGTACATGTGAGCGGCAAGTGATGCTAAGAGCCCGTTGTGCCCAGCAAAAAGGCCAGTGAGCCGAACTTGAAAGGGGAGGCTGACCCGCGTCTTGTCGTTTTCCATGATGGTTGTGACCGTCGGCATTGACCTAGAAATTTGAGCAATGGGAAATAGCTGAACTGTACCCGCATTATGTCTGTCCAACTAGAGTGCCTAAAGTAATTGGCGACGTTGGAGCGCATAATGAGAGTCTTAGGCCTGGAGTCAGGAAGACTAGAAATGCTCAAAGTTGACCGTCAAATCTCGGACCTCTGAACGGTGGTGGGACCCTTGTAATCTTGTACACCGAAAATGTGCTCTGAGTACACGGAATGTTTGGCCGCTGAGGCACTCTTTTGTGATATATTGAATGGTGCTTGAGTGCGGCTTCTTGTGATATATCTATGTGTTAATGCTATGCATGCAGGGAAGGAATTTCGCTGCCCTGGGTAGGAGGTAGGGTCATTATAAATTGGTCAGCCGAAAGGTGACTGTTGCTTTGTTTGCAGCCCTAGTGGTGGATTGTCCCTGTGCAAGTGTTGGAGAGCCGAGCGAAAAATAACGGGCTGAAACCCTTGATGTTATGCCGACACTTGAATGTCAAGCGAAGAACTTTATTGTTTTCATGTGTAGTCGGCCTGTACGCCGATATGGCGTGGGGCCCCGATCGGACCCTCTGTTATATTTCATGTGATGGATGGAGGTGTTACAGTGGATAATGTGGAGGGTCGTAATAGCCAGAGTACTCCTTTATAGATATTAGATTGGCTGAAGTTGTTTCGATGAGTATGTTTCTATCTTTGGCTTCAATAAAGTCACCAGCTCCTGCTAATATGGCCACAACCTGTGACGCCGTTGGGAGTGAGTACTGACACTCAACTGAAGGCCTTTCCTTAATTAATAATCAACACTGTTGAAGGTTTGGTTGTTTTGCAAGCTGCCTGAGAGTCTGTACGAAGGGATTTACCGCCTCTAGTATGCTGGAGATCTTTTCAAGTGTTGGGATATGAAGTCCTGGACTGTTGAGCAATCTATTCTCAACTTCATATTCAGTGTAATAAATGAACATTTGCAAGTAACGCAGACGAGTACAGTTTTCTAGGAGGAGAGTCATTCTTGTGATATATTGCTCCATGCGCTCTAAATGTATAGGTACACTGATTAAATGCTGACACATTTTCATCAAATGTTACTCCCATAGATGTGAAGGAATATACGTGGTTGTAAGCACATATATTTTGTCTAAAATTGCGCGCTTCAGTAGTTTGTGCAGTGTAAAGTTTAAGCAACTCAGGCGGTGTTGGGATATTCGGTAGATCTACTAAACCTCCTTTGTAGCATAGATTTGGTGTCTCAGCGTGGAAAAACATTGCATGACAATGTGAGCAAATAGTAGAGGAAGATATTGTGATTGTAGGCACATTAAGTGCGGGTAACAATTTCTTGCAGTGAAATGAGTTATCGTTCTCCTATTTTGGTTGTTGCCTGCATGTTAACATGGAGAGTTTATTGTGCAACAGTTGTGATTAACATGTCCCAATGTTGAAATTGCATAGTCATAAGGAAAATTACCTTGAAGGGTTGACAGACCTGCATGCATCTCCACATCGGCTATGCTTGTCGTTCATTGTTCTTGAAGACGTGCACTTCTTCATTGAATGTTTATTGTTTGTTGTTGTTCAGAAAGACTGTCTTGTACAACATGCGGTGGATTATTTGACTTCGTTTGATTGCTTAACTCGTTGGATGTTGTAGATTCCAAGTGTAGTTGCATCTGTCGGGTATCTCTTCTTCGAGCATTTGTTGCATCACATTTATCTTGTGATGATACATATATTATTGGCCTTCCTCTTGGGCGATTCGTTCTTGGTGGCAAGTTGATTTCTGATGAATTCTACAGATTGTATATATTTGTATGTGCATTTGTTTGAAATAACTAAACATCGGGATCTACAACATGTTAGCTGGCTCCACCATCTGATTTGGCAATATTTCAGGGATCGCAGCACCTGCAGAAAGAATGGTTGTTTTTATTATTTAGATTATAAAAATTGTTGTCATAGATCAATGTCTATTGACGTTGATTATATATAATACTTTCAACAAACGTTGGAGGATCAGTTACCCATGCTTCTACTGTAATTCCTGTGGTTGACATGGGCACAATATTGTTTTATGAAGCTTATTCTATGCGGACTTGATTTTCAAGCTGAATTACTGCATTGATGGAGTTAGTGTTTGACCCCAAGTTGTAAGTAGTTAAAGGTTGTTGATTATTTGGTCCATCCTGATTGTCCAACTGGTTGGAATTAGATGTTTCCATGATTCGTTGCATTGGTCGGGCTTCTCGTCTTCTAACATTTGTCGCATCACGTCGGTCTTGAGTCAATGCAAATATTCTTAACCTTTCTCTAGTGCGATATGTTCCAGGTGGCAAGCTAGAGTTGTTTGCCCCTCCACCTTCTTCTTCATCAGCGGTAGAGTGGTTATGTTGGTGTGCTGCATAAAGATGACGAAGCTCTTGTCTTCTTTGAGCCTGTTCCTGTTGTTGGGCCCTCGTTGGCATCTATATTTGGCGGGCATGCATTTTTAGGACATGCATAAAGTAAATTGCAAACATTATTTTTAATATGCACTTTGAGGAAAAATTTTTTTCTTAACTTGCACACTGCTTAAAAAACTATGGACATGCATAAAGAAAATTTCTATATTTATTTATTTTTCTTAATGTCGCATTTGGGGCGTGACATTTATCGTGAATGTGATATTTGGCGTGGGTGCAACATTTGTCGTGGGGGGAGACATTTGTCGTGGGGGGCGATATTTGTCGTGGGGGCGACATTTGTCGTGAGGTAACATTTGTCGTAGGGGTAACATTTATCGTAAGGGTGACATTTGCAGTTGGGGCGATATTTATTGCGATGCATGACATTTTGTTCCATATATTTGAGCTGGTAGTATAAAATTTAACTACAAAAGACCATGTTAAGTAATGAAAAGGGATAACAATATGCTGACAAAATATTGTATATGATCATATTATGAATGAAATATATGTGCATAGACATGTAATCAGATTCATCAACAAACAAATTTCATTTTATACCTAATCATGTAGGTGTGGTAGAAAAAGAAAAGAATCAAACCTGCTACTTTGTGAACTAGATTTGCCATAAAAGTTATTGTCACCAATGTATATGTCCCCCCAAACAGAGCCATAGTTAACATCCTCATAATTTTAATGCTAACAAATTGCCTTTTATACACAGTATCTTGGCCACCGAATTAAAAGAAAATGTTGACATGTCAAAAGATTGACATTGTACTCGAGAGAACTTGTCCAAAGCAATATTGTATTGCAATAAAAAATTATATATTTTAATGTTAAAAAAAAATTAGTGTCATTGCTTCAGGTAGGCTTTCAGAAATGTTCAGAAATTCATTCAGGACTCATATGTTTTTTATGGAAAACACTCATTGAGTCATTTGTACAAACACCGAGAATGCACAAAAGTAGGTCTTATATAGAAAAACTAATTGAGCCATTTATACAAATAGTGTGAGAGTGTATAGCAAAAAGATTTTTTGAACATTTGGATAGAACATAAAGGAAGATACTTTTTTAAAAGAGAACTGAAAACAAACCAGCAAAACATCTAAAGAACAATTTAAATTGAAGTACACATTAGAACCTCACGAAGATAATAGAAATGGAGATCGAGATCTGTTCTCAAAAATACGTCTGAACAAAGGAACTTAGAAAATTAGTTTTAGGAAGAGGAGTCCGTCGGGATGTAATGGAGATTGAGATCTTTTCTTAAAAATATGTTTGAACAAAGGAACTATGAAAAGTAGTTTTAGGAAGAGGGGTTCGTCGGGATGCTGCCGATTTGGGGAAGTTGAGGAGGAAACCCTAAGTACATGGTGTATACCTTGGCGAGAGTGGTTAAGGGGCGAAGGCGATGTGGAGCACGCGTGTTGTGGAGTGTCGTCATGGAGAAGTGGGTTGATAGTAGCGCCGAGCGGACGAGGGCAGTTAGGGCTGCGCCGAAGAGCGATGTTGGTCACGCAGAAGAAGCAGAGGCGTGGTTGCGGGCTTTGACGCCGGAGAGTGGTGGAATGCCAGAGAACGACGGCGGCGGGCGGTGTGGATTCTGGAGGTGACGACCGCGAGTGAGAAGAAGAGCGAGCGTGCAGCGGTGCATGAGCGAGGGAGGGAGAGATCTAGGGCACGGGATGGGGCTGAGTGTTTTTATCTTTTTTTTGGCGATCCACGATCTAGGGGCGGAGGAATATTTTGATTGTTTCATGATGGATGATTGTGATTATGCAAATGTCATTTTTACCTTGTCACGAACATGTATGTGATTGTTCTTTTTAATATAGTATAGATTAATATAATGTATATATATAGAGAGAGAATATTGATGTTAATAATGACGAGCATACCCAATGATAATAAATAAGCCGTGTTTTGATATATAAAATGATGATTGTTATTAGCACTGCACTTTTGGATATTCCCACTATATTTACTCTTAATTTTTTGCGCCTTTTGAAAATAATCCTTGTACATGCATTTTTAGGAAAAGTGTTCAACACGAAAGTTGTAGATCTCGACGAGATCTACAACTTTTGTGTTGAACACTTTTCCTAAAAATGCATGTATAAAGCGTATTTCTAGAAATCCTTTCAGATTTTGCGCCTTTTAGAAATACGCTTTATACATGCATTTTTAGGAAAAGTGTTCAACACGAAAGTTGTAGATCTCGTCGATATCTACAACTTTTGTGTTGAATACTTTTCCTAAAAATGCATGTACAAGGAGTATTTTCAAAAGATGCGGAAAATTAAGAGTAAATGTAGTACGAATATCCAAAAGTGCAGTGCTAATAACAGTCACCTATAAAATTTAATGTAAAAGATAAATCATGTAATTTAAGGGTCACACTTTAGGCTTTAACATCACAAACTTGTTAGGCTTTAACATGATCAAAGGATAATTAATTGTAAATTATGATAGGCATTGGATGTTCCTTGAATATAATGATGTAAATTAATGGTATGGTTTTGGTGAACTACTATCTATCATGACACAATGATAAAGCCATTTGGATACACAAACCACTGATAGATTGCAAAATGGTGTGCAAAAGACATACTACGTACGAAATTAACTCTAAAACTAATTTTACCCGAGACACATGCACTCGACGAGAAACACTGCACGAGTCTATAATCCATTACAGAATCACTTTTAAATAGCAAATTAACCTAACCTACACACCAATAAGCAATTAAAAAAAAGGGAATAAACAACACTCTGAGGTACAAGATCATGTTCTACCTGTTTGGTAGAGAGAAGGTCCGCCCAGCGAACTTTCTTTATAGACTGTGGCTCTGCAAGCCTCTCCTTCTAGGCTGCATCACCAACAAAAAGAATGTCTTCCTCCTCAACATTTACATTCATCACTGCCTCCTCCTAAGGCTTCACCACATGCACTCCATCATTCTCTTCTTTTATTTCTCCTTCAACTTCAAAGTCCTCCTTTCCATCTTCCTTAACTTCATATTATCACCGTCGCCAGAAACTTCACATAGACTTGAAAAATCATTAGAAAACTCACTACACAATTGTGTAGTGTCATCATAACAATTAGAAATGGGGGTCGACAATTGTAACAATGGGAGGGAAAGAGATGCACCCTTCTTCCAGATGCGGAGTGGTGTCCAAAGTTTTAAGGGTAACCTAAAAATTGGCGGTGAATAATTTTCTAGGGGTCCCACTACTTGAAACTCCGCAATTTAATGTGATCTCAACATCATTTATCTGCCCCATTAGTAGTAATGCTTGCATCATTTGCCAAGGTAAGTGGAATGACCTCCTCAACAATAGGATCTATGTTGAACTTATCAACATCTTGAAGTGTAATGATGTTTCAAGAGGAGATCGTATCCACTAAAACCTTATTGGCAAACTTTAAATCTCACAATTGACAAAGAAACCTCTACAAAAATTGGGTGCAAGCCCAGAGATACTCCGACTGTTGGAGTTTGTGACCGGGCGGTCTGGCGGTCTGTCTTGGCGGATTGAAAACCGTGCGGTCTGGGTGTTTCCCTTCAGCGGTTTGGTTGTTGGGCTATTGCTGTTTGGAGACCGGGCGGTCTAGCGGTCTCCCATGACGACTTCTCTCTCTCTGGTGGTAGCCGAGCGGTAAGCCCTTCTCATCTAACCGCGCGGCTTGTGCGGGTGGTTTTTTGTATAGGTCTCTTAGTCCTGTAAATTTTTAGTCTCACATCTCTAATTTGTATTATCTCATCTCTCCTCCATTCTATAAAATGGAGGTCATACCTTTGTAATATATACCTTTTTTTGGATAATAAATTTTTTGTTAATCCACTTCCGGTTTATTCTTGTTCGTTTCTAACATAGTATCAAAGAGAGGTTGGGGGCAGAAGCTGACGTAGAAGCCGTGGAGGAAGATGACCGAGGCGGAGATGCCACTGGAGAAGATCCGTACAAGACGAGGAGAAGGCGGACAAGGCGGAAACGTTGACAAGGAAGTAGAGGCCGCCGCTATCAGTCCCAGTAGCAATCGTCCGTTGGGAGCTCGGATCCTGAAAAGTACAAGAAGTCGGAGTAAACGTCACAGAGCACTGAAGCTGCTTGCATAAAGAGGTAACCGACAATAAATTACACGGAAATTTGGGCACATAGAGAGTGTCTGCTAGGCGAAGAGACAGAGTAATGTGAACCACTCCCGACCCATGAACCGGGGAGGGAGAACCGTCTGCAATAAGAACCGGGGAAAACCGATCATGCTGTTCGAGAGAAAAGCACTGAGGATTGCCCGTCATGTGATTTGTCGCACCAAAGTCGATAAGCCATTTACCTTGAGTCACCACGTGGGCACTACCTGATGATGTGACCACGGAGGCATACGGCTTGGAAGAGGAGATTGAAGAGTCACCCGAGGGGCGAAGATGGGGATGCTTCATCCAGCAGCAATCCACAGTATGGCTTATGCGGCCACAGTGAGAGCAAAGGTAGCGGGAAGGAGCACGTCCGCTAGACTGGTGACTGCATCTACCAGAGCCACTCCGCTGAGTTTGGTGAGCATAGTTGTCCGATTGAGGAGGAGCAAGCAGAAGAGGGCGCTGAAGGAGAGAGGTAACAGCGGCGATGCAGGCAGCGGTGGTATTTAAGGTAGGAGATTCCGCCTCACCCAGAATTTGTTGGCGGATCATATCTGATAGTTTAACTTTCAAGGCAGCCTAAACACCTAGAGGGGGGGGGGTGAATAGGTTCTGCTTCTCTTTCTTGAACTTCTAGACAGAATTCAATTTATTAACTAATATAAGAACACAGCAATCACAGAAAACAAAACATCACAGATTGCACTATGTTTTATAGTGGTTCCCCAAGGTCTGGGTACATCCACTTTCCCCCTTCACCTATCTAGCTGTATGCTAGATTCGGCCAAACTTCCACTTATCTCAGATCAATAGATCTTACAACTCAGAACCCAACTGGTTCCTACAACTCAGGCACAACTGCCCTACCTCAGCCTTGCCCCAAGGCCTACAACTCAGAGAATATTCTTCTCCTACACTCAGGCAATCAGCCCTACCACTCAGAGTTCAACACTCCTACACTCAGCCTTTATAATATAGGCTTACAACTCAGATCTGTATAAACAGATCCTACAGAAATATAGAAAAGATTGTTTAAATTGTCTTGCCAAGTTGAGAGAGAAAAGGCAATGACAATTCTTAATCAGCTGATGCAATCAACTGTTTCTTAGCCTTCTTCAAAGCTTCTTGAAAATGTACTTAGCTGAGTTGATTCCAAACAGCTTCTTGAGAATCCACTGGTGGATTCCTTCTTCTTCTTCAAATTCTGACTTGATCTCTCTCTATCCAGAACTTTGAATGATTCTTCTGAATTCTGATTAGAACTCTTCTTAGATCTACCCTTAGATAGTCTTCTTAGATCTCCCGGAGAAGATCTTCTTCAGTGTCTAGCACTTTCTTGAAATGAGTAGAATGTTATCCTTCTCCTTCTGAATCTGTCTATTTATAGACATTCTTCATGGTAACCGGCTGATCCGGTTTCTAACCGTTTTCTGACAAGTCTGACAACTTCAGTTAACTGGTGATAACTCACAGCTGTCAAGTCTTCAAACAAGTCCTGTGCCTTAGTGTTGAAACAGTCTGTCAGAAAGTGTCGAGACCATCTGTCTATTTGTGTCGACACAATTGACTTTGGTGTCGACACTGCCTTCAGTGATGTCGACTAAATTGCCTTTGTGTCGACATATCTTCTTCTGAAACTAACTTGGTCTTTGACTCTGCAGTGTGTCGACATAAGTCCTGTGTGTCGACACAGTTGTTGTAGAATCATAACTTTAGTAAGTGTTGACTTAGCCTTCAGGTGTCGACACATTCATTTTTTTTCCGCTTTGCTATAATGTGTCGACTTACTCACTATGTGTCGACACATTCTGCTGGTGACGACAAGCTTGTGGTCGACTATTTTCTTCTGTGTCGACATATTCAGATGATGTCGACAAACTTGAGATCGACTATACTCTTCAGTGTCGACGCATTCTCCCAATGTTGAGGTCGACGTTTTTCTTCTGTGTCGACACAATTTCCCAGTGTTGTGTCGACTTACTTCTTCTGTGTCGACACAATTTCCCAGTGTTGTGTCGACTTACTTCTTCTTTGTCGACACTTTTTCCCAGTGTTGTTGTAGACTATGTTATGTGTCGACACTTATTCCCAGAGTAGTGTCGACTTACACCTTCTGTGTCGACACACTTTCCCAGTGTTGTGTCGACAACTTTCTTCTATGTGACGACACATGTTCCTTTGTGTCGACACTTGGACTTAGAATTTTTTCCTGTAAACTTTAACAATTCTTTACCTGCACATGTCAACTCAAAACAACATCAAATACAACATGATGTATATCATTGAGCTAGGTTGGGCTTCTTCAAATCAGGTACACATTTTCCAATGTACCCAACAATCTCCCCCTATTTGGAGAAGTCATAACCCTTATAGCCAATGATATACACCATTTATAAATAGTATAAAATGATGATATATGACAATACACAGGGATACTTAATTATAAACAAAATAATAAGAACATCATGGATAAAACAATCTATCACAGATTTAACAATATTTTGTTTATTACTGGGTAATGTTTGATTACATGGTTTTTCTTTGACTGATCACATTACATCATTACAAAACATTATGTAAGAACTAAAACATTATCAGGATTGATCAGGCTCTCTAATAACAATCCCTTGACCAGATTTAATTTTAGCTGTCACAGGAGCTTCTGATTCTTCAGCCATCTTTTTTCCTTTAAGATCAGCTTTCTTCTTAGCTTCTTCCTTGAGCCTTTGCCTTTCAAAATAGTGAAAAGGCTTTGGGAAGTATTTGCTTGGCTCCATAGCATCAGGTGGAAGTCTTCCCAGCTTAGCTTTCCTTCTGAATTGTACAATGGCTTCTTGTCTTGCCTCATACTTCTGCCATTCCTGCTCATTGTACCACTTGCCCCTTTCATGAACTTGATCTTTGACAGCTTTCCATGCAGTGAGTATTATATTTCTGGAAGTAGGACTCCACTGCTCAAAATCTGGCTTCAGCTCAGCCTGCTCTCTAAATCTTTTCTTTGACAGTAGAGCATCTTGCTGTTCTTGCAAATTTACCTCAGGCTTATCAACCTTTCCAAAGATAACATTTATAACCTCCTTTGAAGGACTATACATATATTGCACTTGCTGATCCAATATATCAAAATCTGGAGGGGGGTATATGACTTGGGCAACCTCAGGTTGGTCACCTTCAAGTAGTCCTGTTTGTAGACCTGACTCAGCCACCATGTTATCATCACACAATGGTGGATATCCCAAAGTGGCTCTTATACTATTGGTCACCCATTTGGCATGCTCAGAGCCTGTATGAATTAGCATCCTCTCCCCCTTTATGGCTTCTCTTGATACATGATCTCTAAGATCTTCTTTCTGAAATCGAATTTGGCCATCCAAATAATTCACTCCCTCCTTGAAAAATGGTCTTAACTTTTGAAGCTTTTCAGATATTTCCTGTTGAGAGGTTGTGATGGCAGTCTTAACAGATGCAATAGCAGCCTGAAAATTCTTATCAAATTCTTCCATTTCTTTGGCTCTATCTGCAGGCATCCCTGGAACAATCTTCTTCACCTCTTGAATGATCTCATTATGAGATTCAGTTAAATTGTCATTCATTCTTATTTGATTTTCCAGAACATAACCTTGCTTCAAAGCAATATCATCCACCTTTGTAGAGATAGCCTGCTGTTGTTTAGCCAGATAAACTACAGCATTGCCACCCTTGTGGAAGCAATCTGTCATTTCAGTTTTATTCAAGTTGACTTGAAATTGGATAGATTTGATATCTTGGGCTAAGTCAAACTGCAGAGTTTTGTTGCTTTCATCAACATATTTCTCAATGGCCACCCTGTGGTCATCCAATTTCACCTGTAAATCCACCAAGAACTTGTTATAATCAACTTCAGGAGGTGGTGGTGGAGGTGTTGTCTGTAAAGCCTGCTTATAAGTCTTGCTTCTTCTTTTAAATACAACCAGTTTTCTTTTCTTAGCCAACCTGGCTTCTTCAGTTTCAGATTCAGAAGTACTCTCAATGTGAACTCTATCTGCTTCAGTGCCATGTTGCTCAGTTTCAACATGTACTGGCTCCCCCTCAATTCTTTGCTCCTCCTCTACTTCTTGTACTTTTTCAATCTCTTGAACTTTCTCCACTCCTTGTTCTAGCTCTATGTCAAGAGGCTGCTCAACATCTTGGTCCTCTTCTATTCTATCAGTAGCTATGTCATTATTAGGAAATAACTCATCCAGAGTGTATTCTTTTTGAACTGGAGCACCTGAAGATAAGTCATTAGGTGCATCCTTGTGCACATTCTCAGGCAGCTGCATATCTGGAGTAGGAGAAGACACATGCTCCCCCTGAACCTGTGCAGAGAAAAAAAAACTTTTAGAAAGTCTTTTATAGTAAAATACATTTGCTCCCCCTACACCTGTACCACTTGTACCTGAGCAGGGGTAGATACATTTTGAGCAGGAGATTGAACTGGCTCCCCCTGCATCTGTGCAGATGTATCTACTTGATGAACTATAGTGGAGGCAGGTTGTTCTTCACTCTGTATCCTAAGTGGGTCCTCTTGTTGTTGCTCAGTCTCGTGAGCTGGAGAAGGGGATTTCACTGGGGTGTCTGGCCTGCTCTTTTCAGGCACATCCTTAGACAGCACCCTTTCCCACCTGGAGAATAGTCTCATGTCCATCCTTCTCATATGATTGATTTTAGATCCTGGCAGTTGCTGCATCACTTCAGGAATTGCTCCATTGAGATATAGACTTATGATCCTAGCCATGTTAGGCTTCTTGATCCCTTCTTTAATCTTGTCAAATAGGATTACTGACCAATCAGTAGGAATTGTAAAGGCAATCCTGGTTATAAGGTTGAACATATAGGCAGAAATCCTATCATGTCCACCTGTCTTGCAGAGAATTACTTTCCCAACTATTTCAGACAAGAACTTTCCTTGCTGATTCATACCCTTCCTATTGAATGCAGCTCCAATCTTCATGTTTGAATCCAAACCACACCATTGAAGGGCTTCCCTTGTCTTAGAACTAGGAACCTCTTCTTCATTTTCAACTACTTGTAATTGCAAAAACTTTCTCAAACCTCTTTGGGTAATCTTAATCTTAGTCCCGTGAACAATGGACTTGATCTTGAGTTCAGTAGAATGGACTGATGCTGAGATAAAGAACTCGTGCACCTCCTTCTTCCAGATCTTGGATGGTTCTGAGACAAGAAATTCTAACCCTGAGTCGGAGAGGAGGGTTATTACCCCTTGAACATCGGGCTGCGCATCTGCAAACGCCTGGCGCACCAACTCATACCCTTCATTAACATTGTCTTCAATCCTTGGCGCCATCGAGTCGTCGAGAAGGCTTGAGAGAGGAGAGAAAGAAAGACTGTCGACACAGGGTTTGAGTCTCGAAAACCTTGAAAGCGTGTCGACAATAAGAGCTTTTGACCTATTTATAGCTTCTGTTGAAAGAAGTTCAAAAGGCGCCAAAAACAGTCTAAATGTGTCGACACAGACGGAATGTGTCGACACAAGCTTCTATTAACTCGACATTTCTTCAGCCTACTATGTGTCGACACCAATTTGTGGTTATGTCGACACCTTGGATACATAGTAGAAAGACAGAAATTCTGTGTCGACACTAAGGACAAGTGTCGACACATATTTTGTAAGTGTCGACACCATAATTCTGGTTGAGTCGACATTACATTTCTGGTTAAGTCGACAATAAAACTCTTAAGTGTCGACACACATTCTCTGTGTCGACACAATATTTCTGACTTGTCGACATAATTTCTCTGAGTCGACACATTATTACTGAATGTGTCGACACATTCTTACTTAGCCAATTTCTGTAACTTCAATGTGTCCTTTTTAACACTTGATTATTGTTGTTACTACTTTTACTTACTTATAAACCATTTCAATAGCATTGTTAATGATTTTGTTTAATACATTAATCAATGGTTAACATACCTAATTCAATTTCGAATTTATTGAATTTGGTTTCATCTAAAGGCTTAGTAAATACATCTGCTATTTGATAATCTGTTTTTACAAATTCCAATGAGATGTCACCTTTTTCTACATGTTCTCTAAGAAAATGATATTTGATTTCTATATGCTTAGTTCTACTATGAGAAACTGGATTATTAGCAATAGAAATAGCACTCTTAGAATCACATAAAAGGGGTGTTCTACTTACCTGAATACCATAATCTTTAAGCTGATGCTGCATCCATAATAGCTGTGCACAGCAGCTTCCTGCAGCAATATACTCTGACTCAGCTGTGGAAATTGCCACACTAGTCTGTTTTTTACTACTCCAAGATATTAGTCTTCCTCCCAGGAATTGACAAGTACCTGTAGTACTCTTTCTATCCTCTCTACATCCTGCAAAATCTGCATCTGAATAGCCTGTTAGTTGAAAATCTCTATTCCTAGGGTACCAAAGACCTAGAGTAGGAGTGCCCTTTAGATATCTCAGAATCCTTTTTACTGCAGTATAATGAGATTCTTTAGGGCAGGCTTGGTACCTAGCACAGACACATGTTGCATACATAATGTCAGGTCTACTAGCAGTGAGATATAGTAGTGACCCAACTATTCCTCTATACAATGATTCATCAACAGGTTTACCTGCCTCATCTTTGCATATTGGCATACTTGTGCCCATAGGAGTTCTCATGGAGGAGGATGACTCCATACCATATTTTTTAATTAATTCCTTGGTGAACTTAGACTGGGATATGGACAATCCATCATCAGTCTGTCTTACTTGGAGTCCCAAGAAGAACTTAAGTTCTCCCATACTGCTCATCTCAAACTTCCCTTGCATAAGTTTGGCAAACTTTTTACAAAGGTTGTTTTCAGTAGATCCAAAGATTATGTCATCAACATAGATCTGGACTAAGATGATCTTTCCTTTGGATTCCCTAAGGAATAGAGTTTTGTCTATCTTTCCTCTTGAGAATTTATTCTCAATGAGGAAGGTAGACAGGGTTTCATACCAAGCCCTTGGAGCTTGTTTTAACCCATACAAAGCTTTCCTAAGCTTATACACAGAATCAGGTTTAAGAGGATCTACAAAACCTGATGGCTGCTCTACATATACTTCTTCTTTAAGATCACCATTCAGAAATGCTGACTTTACATCCATCTGGTATACTTTGAAGTCTTGGTAGGCTGCATAGGCAAGGAACATTCTGATTGCCTCCAGCCTTGCTACTGGAGCAAAGGTTTGATCAAAGTCAATCCCTTCTTCCTGCCTGTATCCTTTTGCAACCAATCTTGCTTTATTCTTTATTATTATTCCACTTTCATCTAGCTTGTTCCTATAGATCCACTTAGTCCCAATTATGTTGTGGCCTCTTGGTTTAGGAACAAGCTCCCAGACCTTGCACCTTCTGAACTGATTCAGCTCCTCTTGCATAGCATCAATCCAGTGCTGGTCTTGGATAGCTTCTTCAAACTTCTTAGGTTCCATTTGAGACAAGAAGCTAGAATGCAAAACTGTGCTTTGATTTCTGCTTCTAGTTTGCACTCCTTGTCTTGGATCACCAATTATCTGATCAGTAGGATGATCTCTTAGATATCTTATAGCTGGAGGTAGATTCCCTTCAGGTTGAGCATCTCCAGCTTCTTCATTCTGCTGTTCCTCTTGGTTTTCATCAGCTTCCATTATCTCTTGTACTCCCCCTGGACAGCAGCCTTCATTTTCTAATGCTCCCTCTTCCTTTGAAGCTTCAGCAATGGAGAGCTTGTCCATCTTCTTGCTTATACCTGTTGAGTCATTTGATCTACAAGACAATTCACAATTGATTAATCTTGTTTCATCAAATACAATATGCACAGATTCTTCAACAACTTGAGTAGTTAAGTTGAAGACTCTATAGGCCTTACTATTTGTGCTGTACCCAACAAATATCCCATCCTGGGATTTGGCAGCAAACTTAGTCAAATAAGACTTACCATTGTTAAGTATATAGCACTTGCAGCCAAAGATCCTAAAATAGGATAGATTTGGTTTTCTGCCTTTCACAATCTCATAGGGAGTCTTCCTGTGGCTTTTGGTGATAGAAGCCCTATTGATGACATGACAAGCAGTATTAACTGCCTCAGCCCAAAAATATTCTGGGAGAGAGGTGTCACTCAATAGAGTTCTACCAGCTTCAATTAATGATCTATTCTTTCTTTCAGCAATTCCATTTTGCTGAGGTGTTCTAGGTGAGGAGAACTCTTGGAAAATCCCAAAGTCTATACACAAGTTTGTCATGCTTTCAGATTGAAACTCAGTACCATGGTCACTTCTGATTTTGACCACTGTACTGTTCAGTTCATTCTGAATTTGCTTTACAAACTTAAATAATACACTTGGGGTTTCAGATTTTTGTCTCAGAAAGAACACCCATGTAAATCTAGAATAGTCATCTACAACCACTAGTGTGTAGACCTTCCTACCTAGACTGTGAACTGGCATAGGACCAAAAAGATCCATATGCAAGAGGTATAAGCACCTCACAGAATCCTTGTTTTCAAGGCTTTGAAATGAGGTTTTTGTCTGCTTGCCCTTTTGACAAGCTGAGCATACCCCTTCCTTTATACACTTAACTTGAGGCCCATTCCTCACTAGTTCTTTACTAAAGAGTTGGCCAATTGTCTTGTAGTTTAGATGAGCCAATCTCTTGTGCCACTTAACACAATGAGAAGCATTGTCATCAGCTACAAGACAAATGGGGGATGCCTTATTCTCACATTCAAAATTAAGGCAATACACATTTCTCTTCCTATACCCAGTCAATATGATCTCTTGATCACTTGACCTTTTGATATGATATCCATCCTTACCAAATGAAATGTCATATCCTAGATCACTCAGCTGGCTTATGCTTATTAGATTATGTTTCAAACCTTTTACATAGGCCACTTGGGTGATAGTAATTAGGTTTGAAGAGATGTTACCAAATCCTTTGATGACTCCTTTTTCAGATCCACCAAAGATCACTTTATGTCCATCTTTGACAGATGAATACTCCTTCAGCAGCCCCTTTGTTCCAGTCATGTGCCTGGAACAACCACTATCCAAGTACCATATAGGGGCATGGTAACTTGGATTCACCTGCAATACAGAATTACTTATCCTTAGAATCCAAGTAAGTCTTGGGTCCTTGGTTCAGGTTAGCCTTAATAAAGTTATCATAACCTCTTCTAACAGGTAGACTCTTATTCTTTATAACACTTGTGTTATACCAGCAGTCCAATGCAAAATGACCCCTCTTGCCACAGCACCAACATTCAAACTTATTGTATCTAGATCTAGATACATCCTTGTCAGAAGCATTTCTGTTCATTGCTGGTGCTGTTGCAACTTCTCCTACTGGTTTCTTAAAACCATAGGGCTTATGACCATAGGTAGGCCTGCTTGCCTTAACACCCTTGTTCTTCAGAACATTTGTCTTGATATGATCCTGAATGTCTTCATGATCATATATGTTAGAAGACACTTTCTCCTTACCAAACCTTATGGGGACTGAAAGGTTTAGTGGCTGAATAGGGGCTTTGCCTTTCCTCTTGAATCTGCCAGCCCTGGAGTTACCCTTAAATCCTAATCCAGCCTTACCCTTCTGAGTGACAAATTCATCTATCAAGGGTAAGACAGATTTTGGCTTAGAGTAACTAGCCACTAAATCCCTTTCAATTCTAAGTCTGTCCTCCAGACTCTTTACTTGATCATTAGTATAATTAATTGTGCCCATCTGAATAATAGTTATATTCTTCAGCTTGGCAATTTCAGCTAACTTTTGATCAAGGACTTTTTCTAACTCAGTTGTTGCAACCCTTAGATCAGCAATTTCCTGAGCCTGTGATTTAACCAGGTTCTTGCTTTTCTTAAGGGCCTGCAATAAGTCCCCATACTTGTCTATCAATTGATAGACATCTCCTTCAGATCCAGATGCATCTTCATCACTTGATACAGATGTAGCTGATTCTTCACTTGTACTACAAACATATGTACTGGAAGGACAGTTTACCTCATTAGGACCAGACTGATTCTGGCATAGGTCCTCTTCTGATCTAGTCATCAACCCCATGCATTGATGTTCATTGATGGAGTCTAACAACTGCATAAACTCCTCTTCCTCAGATGCAGCATATAATCCAATATATGCTTCAGCTTCAGATCCTGATTCTGAAGTTGACTGGTCTGACAGACTTTTATCTTTCTTTGCTACAAAGGATTTCTCCTTCTTGCCTTTCTGATAAGTCTTCTTCTTTTCTGAAGATTCCTTCCTTTTGTCAGGACACTCAGCCACTACATGTCCAGGCCTATTGCAACAATAGCAGACAATCTTTGAAGTAGTGGCTTTGCTGGGCTTTGACCTGCTTTTCTCTTTCCTAGATGACCTTCTTTTCTGATAATAGTCATCTACTTGCTGTGATGAGGAAGGCCTAGACTTCCATTGCTTCTTTTTCAAGAACCTTTGAAATTGCCTAGTGAATGCAGCAAAGTCTGCATCTGAATCACTGCTGACTGAACCCTTATCTGAATTTTCAGAACTACCTTCTTCAACTTCCTTAGGAGGAGATGGTGATTTCCTCCTATTCTTTCTGGTGGCTTCAGCATTAAATGCCACATTCTTTTCTCTATGCTCTCCTCTTGAGTTTCTTTCCTCCTCCTTCCTTACCATAAGTTGCATTTCATAGGATAGCAACTTTCCAAATAGAGTTGGAGGAGATATCTCTGCCAATTTTGCCACTTCTCTTATGGCACAGATCTTTGTATCCCAATCCTTTGATAAGGATCTTAAGAATTTGTCATTCAGTTCATAGGTACTGAAGACTCTTCCATAGGAAATTAGCTCATTCACAATTCTATAGAATTTCTTATAGCACTCAGTTATGCTATCAGATTTTCCTTGTCTAAAACTTTCATACTCCTGATTTAGCATAGATTTTCTGTCCAGCCTTACTTCTTCTGATCCCTCCATGTAGACAATCAATGTGTCCCACATCTCCTTGGAGGTCTTGCAGTGAATCAGATTCTGAAATGTTGAATCATCTATGGCACTGACAATGATGTTCTGTGCCCTTTTGTCCATGGTTGCCAAGATGATTTCATCCTTGGTCATTTCAGAATAAGTCTTTGGTGTTTGGATATTTGCATCAAGAACAGATATCTTCATTGGTATGAAGGGGCCTTCCTGTACTGTGATGTAAATCCTTGGGTCAGATGCTTCCATAAACAATCTGACTCTTTCTTTCCAGATCCCAAAGATTTCCTTCTTGCATATGGGTAATTTCATTGACCCTAGCTCCTTATGATTCTCTCCAGAACCCATCTTCTTGATTCTTGAATCTGCCTATCAGATCTACCTCAGACTGTTAAGTCCTTTTTGAGGAACCTCCCTCTGATACCACTTGATAGTTTAACTTTCAAGGCAGCCTAAACACCTAGAGGGGGGGGGGGGGTGAATAGGTTCTGCTTCTCTTTCTTGAACTTCTAGACAGAATTCAATTTATTAACTAATATAAGAACACAGCAATCACAGAAAACAAAACATCACAGATTGCACTATGTTTTATAGTGGTTCCCCAAGGTCTGGGTACATCCACTTTCCCCCTTCACCTATCTAGCTGTATGCTAGATTCGGCCAAACTTCCACTTATCTCAGATCAATAGATCTTACAACTCAGAACCCAACTGGTTCCTACAACTCAGGCACAACTGCCCTACCTCAGCCTTGCCCCAAGGCCTACAACTCAGAGAATATCCTTCTCCTACACTCAGGCAATCAGCCCTACCACTCAGAGTTCAACACTCCTACACTCAGCCTTTATAACATAGGCTTACAACTCAGATCTGTATAAACAGATCCTACAGAAATATAGAAAAGATTGTTTAAATTGTCTTGCCAAGTTGAGAGAGAAAAGGCAATGACAATTCTTAATCAGCTGATGCAATCAACTGTTTCTTAGCCTTCTTCAAAGCTTCTTGAAAATGTACTTAGCTGAGTTGATTCCAAACAGCTTCTTGAGAATCCACTGGTGGATTCCTTCTTCTTCTTCAAATTCTGACTTGATCTCTCTCTATCCAGAACTTTGAATGATTCTTCTGAATTCTGATTAGAACTCTTCTTAGATCTACCCTTAGATAGTCTTCTTAGATCTCCCGGAGAAGATCTTCTTCAGTGTCTAGCACTTTCTTGAAATGAGTAGAATGTTATCCTTCTCCTTCTGAATCTGTCTATTTATAGACATTCTTCATGGTAACCGGC
This sequence comes from Platanthera zijinensis, assembly GCA_039513925.1. Taxonomy (NCBI): domain Eukaryota; kingdom Viridiplantae; phylum Streptophyta; class Magnoliopsida; order Asparagales; family Orchidaceae; genus Platanthera; species Platanthera zijinensis. The sequence goes on along the minus strand of CM077084.1, from coordinate 22,070,294 downwards.
TGATCCGGTTTCTAACCGTTTTCTGACAAGTCTGACAACTTCAGTTAACTGGTGATAACTCACAGCTGTCAAGTCTTCAAACAAGTCCTGTGCCTTAGTGTTGAAACAGTCTGTCAGAAAGTGTCGAGACCATCTGTCTATTTGTGTCGACACAATTGACTTTGGTGTCGACACTGCCTTCAGTGATGTCGACTAAATTGCCTTTGTGTCGACATATCTTCTTCTGAAACTAACTTGGTCTTTGACTCTGCAGTGTGTCGACACAAGTCCTGTGTGTCGACACAGTTGTTGTAGAATCATAACTTTAGTAAGTGTTGACTTAGCCTTCAGGTGTCGACACATTCATTTTTTTTCCGCTTTGCTATAATGTGTCGACTTACTCACTATGTGTCGACACATTCTGCTGGTGACGACAAGCTTGTGGTCGACTATTTTCTTCTGTGTCGACATATTCAGATGATGTCGACAAACTTGAGATCGACTATACTCTTCAGTGTCGACGCATTCTCCCAATGTTGAGGTCGACGTTTTTCTTCTGTGTCGACACAATTTCCCAGTGTTGTGTCGACTTACTTCTTCTGTGTCGACACAATTTCCCAGTGTTGTGTCGACTTACTTCTTCTTTGTCGACACTTTTTCCCAGTGTTGTTGTAGACTATGTTATGTGTCGACACTTATTCCCAGAGTAGTGTCGACTTACACCTTCTGTGTCGACACACTTTCCCAGTGTTGTGTCGACAACTTTCTTCTATGTGACGACACATGTTCCTTTGTGTCGACACTTGGACTTAGAATTTTTTCCTGTAAACTTTAACAATTCTTTACCTGCACATGTCAACTCAAAACAACATCAAATACAACATGATGTATATCATTGAGCTAGGTTGGGCTTCTTCAAATCAGGTACACATTTTCCAATGTACCCAACAATATCATAAGTATCAGGAAGCCGTGGAAGATAGAACACAACCAGAAGCTCCTGGAAGTGCTTGTGTTGTTGAGCCAAATCCGCATAAAAGGGGCGATTCTGAAGAATCTCAGCCCCGAGAGCCTGAAACTATTGGTAGGCAATAGTAGGAGATAAGGTAGGACGAGCAAAAAGGTCCGCATACAACATATAGATGCGGTACATCTGAGCCCCCTTGGATTACAGAGCGGCAAGGTGAAGCCAAGCGGCCTTGACCGTCTCATCATGACGGATGGCGGGAAGGCATTCATCGGATAGGCTGTTAGCGAGCCAAGTACGCACAAGCGCGTCGCTCGTATCCAAGTCAACAAATAGAGGTGAGGTGGGAGGAGGAGAGTCATCAATGAGATGGTGGCGTTTGCATTGCGAGCGAAGGAGAAAGGTGAAGCAGACGCTCTAATCTGGGTAGGTTGAGCCGACAAGCTTGTAAATGGTGCCAAGGTTCCCGGAAGGAGTAGGAGGAAGAGGCGGAAGTGGATTGGCGATAGGACGTGGCAGTAGAAGCATCAGAAAGAGTCATAGGAGAAAACAACAGGAAGTCGCGCGGTTAGGAGACAAGTCGCGCGAACAAGCAGAAATCGCATCGGTTAGGAGAAAGAGAGCTGCAGCGGTCACGGTGTTAGACACCAGCTGCAAGAAAAGCCATGAACAAGCCGCAGAATCAAGCAGAGGGAAAGAAGTCGAGCGGCTAGAAAGCAGCCCGCGCGAATAAGAAGGAAGAGAAGACTGCGCGAACAGAAAGGAGTCCACGAGAAAGCTAACAGGGCGTGTGAGCAGAAAAGAGGTCGCACAGAGAGGCCGCACATACAGAGGGCAGCGACAAGACGAAGAAGAAAAGAAACTGCGTGAATAGACAACAAGAGAGGAATAAGCCGGCAGATAAAAAGAGGAATCGAATCAGGTGGAAAAGATCGAGTCCTTTGATACCATGTAAGAACTCGCCAACCTAACAATTCATCTCAAAACCCAGGTGTTGAGATGAAGGGTGGAGGGGTACATGAACATGGAGGGGAGAAAGCTACATGCAATGTGGGATTAATCCCAACCAGATGATCGCAGGGATATTCCGCCACAGGGGCCCACCGGGGTCAACACCCAAACCTGTAACGTGGCGGGGAAGCCATAATACGGTCCCACATACAAGTGTCCTGCTTGCAAATTAATCTCAACACACCCCCGCAGCAGGACAACCTCTTTTTGTGTGCAACATGGCAAAATGGGATGCAACATGGCAGATAATGCTAAAGAATATTTGAGTCATGTTTTTACCTCTTTCTGGGTGTAACATGGCATTATTCATCAAACTAGCTGTGTTTATACCTTCCAGCAAAATGGGGTGGCAGAACGCAAAAACTGTCACCTCCTCGACGTCGCTCGCACCTTGATGACCCAGATGCATGTTCCTCGCTCCTATTGGGGCTATGTAGTTCTCCTTGCCTTATACCTCATCAATCGCATTCCCTCCTTACATTACTCCTCTCAACTGTGACGCTTGTCAGCTTGGCAAACATCACCGTTCCTCCTTCCCGTCGAAGCACGGTCGGGGTTCTACCCGTTCGTTTGATCTAGTCCACTCCGATGTCTGGGGACCTTCTCCTACCCTCACCATTGGTCGGGGTAGTTCTTATTTTGTTACTTTTATTGATGATTTTTCTAGATGTATTTGGGTGTATCTCTTACGAGATCGCTCTGAACTTTTTGATGTATGTCTCTCTTTTTATCAATTAATTAAAAATCAATTTGGTGTTTGTATTAAAACCTTTTGCTCTCTACTCCCGGGCAAGCTCTCTCTGCCACGGAAGCTCCGGATGCCGAGGGACCCACCAACCTGGATCTTCCAGTTGCTCTTTGCAAAGGGGTGCAGATGTGTACCCTACACCCCCTTGCTGATGTTGTTTCATATGATCATCTTACCTCTTCTCGCAGGGCCTTTGAACTGGCTATCTCTATCACTTCCACACTCCGTTCCTACCAGGAGGCCCTTATTATTCCTCATTGGAAGATTACCATGAATGAGGAAATGACGACCCTAACTGAGCGGGGTACCTGGACTCTTGTTCCTCCTCCATTCAACACCGATGTTGTTGGCTGTCGCTGGGTCTTTGTGGTCAAGTTTGGCCTGAACGGCACTGTGGATCGTTATAAGGCCCGCCTTGTTGCTAGGGGCTTTATTCATACCTATGTGGTTGACTACGTTGACACCTTCTCTCCCGTGGCTCGTCTCAGTACTATCCGGGTTCTCCTCTCTGTAGCGGTCAATAGAGGTTGGCCTATTTCCTAGCTGGATGTCAAGAATGCCTTCCTTTATGGTAATCTTCAGGAGGCCGTCTACATGGAGCAACATCCTGGGTATGTTGCTCAGGGGGAGACACGTGTATGCCGGCTGAGGAAGGCAATATATGGCCTCAAACAGAGCCCTCGATCTTGGTTTGACAAGTTCAGTGGCATCGTGGCGGCCGCTGGTTTTGCGCAAAGCTCTGCCGATCACTTACTATTCATTCGCAAAACCTCCTCGGGACTGGTGGTTCTTGCTGTGTATGTCGATGATATTCTTCTCACTGACGATGACCAGGAAGGGGTAGCCTTGACAAAGCAACATCTTCATCAACATCTGGTCATGAAAGATATGTGCTCTCCGAATTACTTTCTAGGGATCGAAATCTCTCGGAAGCCCAACTCCTTAGTCCTCTCCCAACATAAGTATGCTCTTGATCTATTAAAAGAGGCAGGGTTGATTGGAGCAAAACCTGCTTGATGCCCCATGACAACTGGAGAAGACAAAACCTGGACAGACGATTCACCTCCTCTTTCAGATATTACGCGGTACATGCCTCTGGTTGGTAAGCTCATATATCTCACAGTGACCAGACCCAATATTTCCTATGCTGTGGGCAAGGTGAGCCAATTCATGTAAGCTCCTAGGGAGTGCCATTTATAGTCCGCCTTGCGGATCTTGGAGTAAGTCAAAGCAGCGCCTGGGAAAGGATTACTCTTTCAGAAGAATGGTCATCTGAGGGTTGAAGCGTACTCAGATGCGAGTTATGCTGATGACAAAGGGGATCACAAGTCAACCTCGGGTTTTTTCACCTTTGTTGGGGGAAATCTTGTGAGCTGGAAGAGCAAGAAGCAGTCTGTTGTTTCCAGGTCTAGTGTAGAAGCGCAGTATCGTAGTATGACATCGACCACTTGTGATTTAAAGTGGTTACAGACTCTCATGATGGATTTAGGAGAGGTCTACAACCATCCTATACCTATGTTCTGTGATAACAAGGCTGTCATATACATCTCCAAAAATCCGGTCTTTCATGAAAGAACCAAGCACATTGAGGTCGACTGTCATTTCATTCATGAAGAGATTTTGAAGGAACAAATTTGTACTACCCTCATCACTTCTGATAAAGAGTTGGCTGACATCTTCACCAAGCCAGTATCTGTCTTATTTCTTTATATTTGCGACAAGCTGGGCATGATAGATATATATGCTCTAGCTTGAGGGGGAGTGTTAGAGTTGGTGACCGGGCGGTCTGGCGGTCTGGCGGTCTGTCTTGGCGGACTGAACACCGCGCGGTCTGGCAGTTTCCCTTCAGCGGTTTGGTTGCTTGGTTATTGCTGTTTGGAGATCAGGAAGTCTAGCGGTCTCCCATGGTGATTTCTCTCTCTCTAGTGGTAGCCGAGCAGTTAGCCCTTCTAATCTAACCGCGCGGCTTGTGCGGGTTGTTTTTTGTATAGACCGCTTAGTCCGGTAAATTTTTAGTCCAACGTCTCTAATTTGTATTCTCTCATCTCTCCTCCATTCTATAAAAGGGAGGTCATACCTTTATAATATATACCTTTTTTTGGATAATAAAATTTCTGTTAATCCACTTTCGATTTGTTCTTGTTCATTTCTAACACCGACCTTGCTCAATCATATTATTTTCTGATTAACTGGGAAGGTTACCCGACATTCATTTAGTAATTAATTTAGCAAGTTGCACATTTATGTTTTGTGGTTCTTTATCGTTGCTCCTTGACTTAGGGATGAACGAGTGTATGAGTTCGATGTTCCTATCAAGCTTCTCTTCTCATGGTGCTCATCCTTCTTGAATAATTTTGTTTTGGGGAGGCCCAAATTGTTGTGGGGGATGACTACCACTAGTTTGTTCACCCTGTGTTTGTTGTGTGCCATCTCTCTAATTAAAATTTGGGTTATTGTGCCACCCAACATTATAAGTATTGGATAAAGTAGGTCCCCATTTACTGGTTCCCTACAAAATTAACAACTTCAAAAACATTAACAAGCATAGGATCTAGAATAGTGCCTCCTTGATGAAACTCAAAAGAGTTGTCCAGAAGCACAACAATTTTGATAAGAAAATGCATGCGCCGGGTTATAGTTTGGGTGTATTACCCCATTAGGCTCAATTTTTCAATATTTTTAGATATTAACCCTAGATGGGTGGATATTGTAGTGCAGAGATCAACTTCATATAAACTCATTGCCTTTCTAGGGGCATTCCTCCGGTCACCCCACTGGGCATCCTAGTGTGTCAATTATTTCATTATTCTCCACATATCCTTAAGATTATTCTCCATTATTGACCTACCTACACCATAGTCTACATTAGATCTAATGAAGAGATCAAGAGCCTCATAGAAGGTGTTCATGAGTGTCCATATAGGGAACTCATGTTGAGGGCACCTTCTTATGAGCTCATTAAACGTCTCCTAGAATTTAGTAAGGGAATCCTAATCACACTGTATAAAGGTGGCGATATCATTATGAGATGTCAGAATTTTTGAAGTTCGGAAAACTTGTTCAGAAATGCATTAGCTAGATCAGTCAGCATAGTGATTCTTCTAGCAGGATTTTAGTAAGCCAAGTACTTAGCACTATCCCTAAAGGTAAATGAGAAAATCTTTATCCTAATTGTATCATCAGAAACTTGATTGATCCGGAAACTGTACAACCCTGTATTCGAGGAGTGGGGTCCCTAGGAAGGCGCAAGATTTGCTACACATTTTTAAGCTTTTAGGGGGTTTTGCACTCTTGGAGTCAAATTGATGGTTGATCTGCATAATATGCTATTAGGGGGGAAGAAAAATTTGTTTAGCTTACTAGTGATTGGTGTACTCTTCAGATGGCGAGTGCAGCCAGAGGCTGGCACTCTCCCTAGCCCATATCCTAGGGGGAGGGTGTGGCGGGAGGTCGGCACTTGCTCCAATCCCATTCCAGGGGGCAGGTGCGGCGGGAGGCCAGATGTAGTACCCCCCCAACCTTTGCCCGGGTTGGGCCGGAGGGGTACTACTGGCCCAAGACGCCCACCCAGTGCTCTTAGGGGAAACGATCCACCCTATCCAAGCACTAGATGGCCGCCTTGGTTGGCTCGAATCATAACATTCACAACCCATCAGAATATAGCGGAAGTATTAACAGGAAACCATTGCAGATTTATATATATCACATATCAGAATCACAGCGGTTCTAGGGCCGAAGCCTAAGTACTTATATAAGCCCGTAAGCTATACATGTGCTACATATAATCCTCATATACTCTCTCTCTACGCTGCTCGGCGGAACTCACGTCTCTAAACTCTGGGGACGGCGAGGGTGCATCTGCTCGAGTAGACCTAGCTGCTGGCGTAATCTCCTGCGGCAGCGGGTCACTACGGTGCACCACCTCCTGTGAATGGTTAATCAAATAACCGTTAGTCACAGAGCTAAGTAGAAACAAATCTCCTCCCCGGATCCACATCCTGGGGACGAGTACGCACCCACCCAGCAGAAGTAAATAGCCGAAACAAGAGAGGGTTAGCACAATATTCCATATAGGAACAGCTAGGAGCAAATATAAAAGAGTGCAGTATAACCGGACAAAGCAGCAATAGTATAAAACGGTTATAACAATGCTCTACCAGCTCATCAGCACAACAGGATTCCATATCCTGAATTCTATCGCAGGCAGTCACAGCCGCGCACCTAACACAGGCATTCATAGTCGCGCACATACCACAGGCATTCACAGCCGCGCACACAAACCCTATGTCGATATAGTTTGGACCGCTTCTGTTCCAGCAGGGTAGCGAGCCCCGCGGGCCTCACCGATGTGGCCGTCGGTGACAGTGGCCAGTCCTGCCACTTCTGGGGATGATCATACCGCACAACCCCAGGCCCTAACGTACAACCTTGTGTACTCTTGGATGTGAGCGACATCCAACGAATCATTTTGGCCGACCAGCGGAGGAAAACCCGACGGGGAATAAAACGGCCGGTCACTTGTGGTACCCATCTCCCCGTCGCCTTGAGTCGTCAATCTTCCCGCACCGGTACGAACGATCTGCGGAAGGGACTGACCCGCCACTATTCCACCGCAAGCAATTTACAAACAATCAATCAACGGCAAACATAATACACACTGGGTCTACGTCGGCCTGCCCTAATAGGCTAAAACTTCGGGCGGCGGCGCTTAGCTCTACTTTCGTCAAGGAGCGTGGGAGCGCATTATTTGGGGCTAGACCTGGAGGAATACCTCAACTCCGGTTATCCCCAACTAAGGCTCAACCTTAATCACGACTGCTCGTCAGAGCAGGACCCGAGGTTATAATAGTAAATTGCAATGAAGACAAATGCGGTATTTATGCTGCTTATTTAAAGTGTTGTAATTAAATGTGACCAGTACAAAACTGGAGTAGTACAGAATGAAAGTACTTGACCAGTACGAGACTAGAGTATAACTGAATTGAAAATACTTGACCAGTACGAGACTGGAGTATAACTGAATTGAAAATACTTGACCAGTACGAGACTAGAGTATAACTGAATTGAAAGTACTTGACCAGTACGAGACTAGAGTATAACTGAATTGAAAATACTTGACCAGTACGAGACTGGAGTATAACTGAATTGAAAGTACTTGACCAGTACGAGACTAGAGTTGAGCTGAATTGAAAGTACTGAACTGAAAAGAATAAAAGAATAGGACTAGTGCAAGACTGAAATAATCATAAAGAAAATGGTTAGTAGTCCAATCACTCTATCCAGGAGGCTTCAGTTCCATCTCTATTCTCATGAGAGATTTTCAGTTCCATCTCCGTTCTCAGGAGGCACATTCAGTTCTATTTCAGTTTTTAATAAGGCTTCATTGGGTTGCACCCATTATTAAGATCCGATTAGAATCTGGTTGCGCCTTATTAATCACGACTTAATCAGATCAGGGGCTTATCAGGAGTTGCACCCTCATTAGTTATCGAGAATAATTCACATAGCACTACTCGTACTCTCGCTTCCAAGCGTACCCAAATCACCCGAGAGGCGAGGCGCTCGACGGTTTCACGAAGTCTCGGAGCACACGGAGTTCGGTCACTTGCCTCGACCACTCTCATTAATATGACAATTTTATTATTCTTTTTAGTGAGGATAGTCGCGCGCTCCAATTTTCATTTTCGAAGAAAATGAGCGTAATAATTTCCGAGCGCGACCCTAGGCTTTTAGAATTTTAGGAAAAATATCAAAACTTAACCTCATGATCCCAAATTTTGATACAACTCTTAAGAGAGCCTAACATAAGCCTAGTATTTTTTTTGTAATTTTCCAAAGTATTTTGGGCTTTTAATTTGGCCAAACAAATTTTATTTGGGCTTTTAAAAATACCAAATCAACTCCAAAAATTCTCAAAATTTTTGTGAAGGAAGCCCTTAGTTAGGGAAACATTTTCCATGTTCAACATTTTTTTCCTAGGAGCCTATTTTAGCCTCTTAAAAAATCAAACCCCTTATTATAATATTATAATATTATAATAATATAAATTATAAAATAAAACCACTGTTCATTATCGTTTTCACCCGCAGGATCGTAACCCGCCGCCCTTACGGGCCTTCCCAGCCGCCGGCCGGCCACCGGCCGGCCGTGGCTCCACCACCGGCCAACCCGCCGGTGGTGGGCGCTCCCTCCGGCGGTGGTCCGGCGGCCTGCCGCCACCGGCCGCCGCCGGAGCCATTTTTTCTTAAAAACGGGAGGGGAGGGGGGTGACGGCGGCAGCGCTCCGGCCGCCGGAGCTCGCATGCGCTACGTCAGAAATGGGGAGGGGGAGGAAGAGAAGGTTCCACCTGAGTTTGGCGGGCTCTGGAGGGGTCGGCTTGGTCGGCCATGGCTCAAGGTGGTGGAGGGGGAGGAGCTCCTCGGCTTGGCTTTTTCCGGCCACCAGAGCTCCGGTAGAGGGGTAAGAAGGGGGAGGGGATGCTCTGAGAGCTGTGAGGGAAAGAGAGGGGGTTGGGTGGCTTTTATAGGGAGGGGGAGGGGGAACTCCCTCCCTTTGGGTGGTGTGGGACTAATCCCTCCTTAGGGAGGGATTAATCCTGCCCTCCAGCTGTCCTCCAGCTGTCCAAGGACAGCTGGAGGTCTCTCATTTTTCCCATGTGAAAAATGGGTGAGGCCCTTTATGGGCTTGGGCCTTAAGAAAGAGGGGGAGGGAGAGAGAGTGAGAGGGAAGAAGTGGGTGGGCCTCCACTTGTAGTGGGATGGGGGCTTGCTGGTTGGGGGCCCAAGGAGAGTGAGGGGGGGGGGGCATGAGTCATCCTCCTTTGGAGAGGAGGTGGGCTCCTCATTTGGAGAAAAAAATCAAAAGTGGATTTTTAGGAGGGTTTGACCAAGTCAACCCTAGGGTGGGTCCCCCTTGCTGGACCAAGTCAAAGTAGGTTCGAGGCATTGGGGTCGGGTCAAAGTTCAGGTGTCGTGTCATAATTGGTGTGCGCACGCTTTTCGGTGCACGACTATACTTGATTTGACCACGTGTTGACCAATTATCGTCGAAATTGACCGGGATGACTTCCGTTGACTTCGTATTGACCAAACGAGTCCAACGCCACTGACCGGGGTCGAATAGGAGTTCGTTTGGCGAAAGTCCGATATTTGCGCGTCGCAGCATGCTAAAATGGTCAAAACGCCCATAATCATCGTTAGGCTTCGAATCGCGGTGCAACGAGTTCCGATGCGTTCGTATCAACTATACGAAGTCATGAGAATTGACAGAACTCAAATCGGAGTTCTCTATGTCAATATCCAAAAATCTCATTTTCGCGACGTTCTGCGAGGAATGGCCAAATCCACTATATGACCTCTAGGTTCAATTGAACGAGTTCCGATGCGCTCGTATTGACTATACGAGGCCACAGGAACTGACGGAACTCAATTCGGAGTCCTCTAGCTCTATTTCCTACCTTGGGTTACCCCTCACTGGGTCATGGGTAGGGTCCGGGCCACTTTTATTGGGCCCACTAGGGTTCTGGTGGCTCAATAAAAGTCGGGATGTTACAATCCAATAAAAATAAAAGGATTTTCGTCCCCGAAAATTTGCTTGAAGTAGGGGGGAAAATTAACATACCTGGGGAAAGAGCTCTGGGTGCTTTTCTCGGAGGAGTATTTCAGGTTCCCATGTGAACTCTTCTCGTCTGCAGTTTGACCATAACACCTTAACCATCGGAATGATTTTGTTGCATAGTGTCTTGACCTTATAATCCACTACTCTGACGGGTTCGAGCTGGACGGATCTATCTGACTGTAGCTGCACCGGTGGAGTAGGAAGGTACTGCTCTGGTTGCCGGAGGGCTCGTCTCAAGGAAGAGACATGAAACACATTGTGAAGATTCCCCAACTCTGGGGGCAAGGCCAAATGATAGGCGACGGGGCCAACACGCTCTATCACCGGATAGGGGTCCAAGAAGCGGGGGTCTAACTTTTTCTGCTTCCTCAACCGGGAGACACCATGCATGGGCTTTATTTTCAAGAACACCATTTCCCCCACGCTAAACTCCATCGGTCGGTGACGCACATCATAGTACTTAGCCTGCCGGCTTTGCGCTTCCCGCATCCGTTCCTGGATCAGTCGTATCGCTGCCGTAGGGTCATCGATGTAAACCACTCCCAAGGCTTCCGGGTCCTCTTCCTGAGCCCAAGTCAACGGGGTTCGGCAACGTCTTCCATACAATGCCTCGTACGGAGCCATCTTAATACTAGCCTGGTAGCTGTTATTGTAAGAAAATTCAACCAACGGCAACAGCTGCTCCCATAGCTCATTGTGCTCTACTATGCACAGTCGAAGAAGATCCTCCATCGTCCGGTTTGTCCGGTTCGTCCTCTCCGTCTGTCCGTCTGTCTGCGGGTGGAAGGCGGTGCTGAAGGCCAACTTGGTTCCCAAATACGCCTGCACGCGCCTCCACTCCTTAGATGTGAAATGCCCGTCACGATCTGACACGATGGACTTTGGTACTCCGTGGAGTAGTACCACTTGCTCTAGGAACATCCTGGCCAGGATATCTACTCCGTCATCCTGTCGGTTTGGAATGAACCGCGCTATCTTGGTGAGTTGATCTACGACCACCCATATTGAGTCATTCCCAGCGCAGGATCGAGGTAGGCCGTGGACAAAGTCCATGGAGATGTCTTCGAACTTCCACTCTGGAATTGGCAGGGGCTGTAATAGGCCTCCTGGACTGTGGCATTCGGCCTTAACCTTCTGACAGGTCTGACACCGGGCTACGAAGTCGGTGACATCTCTTTTCATTCCAGGCCAGTAAATGGTCATGCGCAAGTCCACGTACATCTTAACTACGCCAGGGTGAATCGAGTACCTGGACTGATGGGCCTCTTGCAAAATTTCTTCACGAATCCCTCCGGTAGCGGGAACAAATATGCGGTGCTTGAATTGCAGAATCCCGTCATGCAGTTTATAATCCTCTTGTGCCCCTTCTTGCAGAGATCAGACGATCGGCATCACCTCTGGGTCGATCTTCTGGGCTTCTCGTATCCGGTCCCGGATGTCGCATTGGATTTCCATCCAATATAGCTGCGAGTAGTACTCTTCCGGATCTCTTCGGGAAACCAGGGTAATCTCCATGTCTATCAAAGACTGGAAAAGTTCTTTAGGTATCTGCTCCATCCAACTCCCGGCTATTGCAGGCTGGCGGCTCAAGGCGTCAGCGACTCTGTTAGCCTTCCCGGGGTGATATTGGAGAGTGAAGTCATAATCGCATAAGAATTCCAGCCATCGGCGCTGCCGGAGGTTCAGGTCTTTCTGTGTGAAGATATTCTTGAGGCTCTTGTGATCGGAGAAGATCTCACATCTTACTCCGTACAGATAATGCCTCCAGATTTTAAGGGCGAAGATGATGGCGCCCAACTCTAAATCGTGCGCCGCGTAGTTTAATTCATGCGGCTTTAATTGCCGCGAAGCGTAGGCCACTACCTTGCATTAGGAGTGCTCCCAATCCCTTCAGGAAAGCATCAGTGTAGATTTGGAATCCCTCGGTCCCTGTGGGGATCGTAAGGATTGGCGCAGAAGTCAGCCACTTCTTCAGCTCGACAAACGCTGCCTCGCACTCTGGCGTCCATCGGAATGTGACGTCCTTCTTGGTGAGAGCAGTTAGGGGTAGGGAGATCTTAGAAAAACCCTCGACAAACTTCCTGTAGTATCCAGCAAGACCGAGGAAACTTCGGATATCCGCAGCCGTCCTGAGTGGCGGCCAATTTTGTACTGCCTGGACCTTGGCTTGGTCTACCGCCACTCCTTCTTTATTTATTGTGTGGCCCAAGAATCCAATTTATTCTAGCCAGAATTCGCATTTACTGAATTTGGCGAAGAGAGAGTGTTCCCGGAGCTTTAATAGCACCATCTGATGGTGCCGGGTATGGTCCGTCTTGGTCTTCGAGTAGATTAGGATGTCGTCTATGAAGACGATGACAAAGTGATCCAAGAAAGGTTCGAAGACTCTATTCATCAGGGCCATGAAGGTGGAAGGCGCGTTGGTAAGCCCAAAGGGCATCACTAGGAATTCATATAGACCGTATCAGGAGCTAAAGGCAGTCTTGGGGATATCTTCCTCTCGGATTCGAAGCTGGTAATAGCCGGATCTCAGGTCCATCTTGGAAAACACGGACGCACCTTGCAATTGATCGAACAGTTCGTCGATTCTAGGGAGGGGATAGGTATTGCGTACAGTCAGCTTATTCAGCTCCCTGTAGTCGATGCACAATCGCAAAGTCCCATCTTTCTTCTTGACGAAAAGTACCGGGGCTCCCCAGGGTGAGGAACTAGGGCGGACGAATCCAGCATCTATTAGTTCCTGTAGCTGGATCTTTAGTTCAGTCAGCTCCCTTGGGGCCATCCGGTAGGGGGCTCGAGATACTGGTCGTGCTCCGGTCACGAGCTCGATCTGAAAGTCGACCTCTAGCTGTGGTGGCAATCCCGGGAGGGACTCAGGGAAAACATCCGGAAAGTCACGGACTACCGGGACCTTGGCGAGCACCTGGGATTTGTCTTCCATCTCGAAGTAGATAAGATATACTTCGTCCTTCTGTCGGACGGATTTCACCATCTGCGTAGAAGTCAAGATGATACGCGAGACAGAGGGCGCACCTGTTAACGTGACGGTCTGGCCATTCGGGTTCTATAGCCGGACTTCTCGCGTGGAACAGTTTATCTGGGCTTGGTGCTCGGCCAACCAGTCCATTCCCAGAATTATGTCGAATCCAGTTATTGCTAGGATGGTTGCGTAGATTTCAAATTCTACTTCACCTAGCATAGCTTGGAACGAGCACTTTTCGGTAGAAGTCATATCCGACCCGTCCGGTAAATGGATTCGTATAGACAGTCCGGTCGAACGAACAACATTTCCTTTTGTTGCGATGAATTCGTGGGAGACGAAAGAATGAGTTGCTCCCGTGTCGAAAAGGGTTTTGACAGGAAGTCCTTCTACCAACAAGATTCCTGACGACATGGGAAAATATATATATATATATCAACTATCTAATATATAGGATATAACTACACATAAGTAATATACAACATCAGTAGTCAGATTTGATATCTCTCTATCGCCTAAGATATATACCTATGACTACGTCAGGGGCCGGTCCGTGCTGCAGGTTGAGTGCGTAGGCCTCCTGGGGCGCTGCTCGGCCCTGCTAGCCTCTCCTGCCAGCTCTGCCTCTGCGACCTCTCTGACTCTGCCCTCGTGCCGGCTGTCCACCCTGAACTGCCCCCAATCCGGGTCTCCCCGTTGCCTGAGGGCAAAAGGCCCTCATATGTCCTGGCTGATGACATAAAAAGCAATTCCCTGCGAAGGGAACATCTCGTCGGGCCACTAGAGGGGGCTGCGGTGCTGGAGCTGGTCTAATGTCTGGCTGTACAGCTGGGGGTGCTGAGGGTGCTGGTGGGCTCCTATAAGGCTGCCTGCGGTGTCGCTGTCTGCGCTCTCTATCCTGTCGGTGGGGAGAGACTCCTCTGTATCGCCTCTGGTCTCGAGGGAGCTCTTCTTGACATCTGCGCCGCTGAGCCACCATCTGCTGGTCCAACTCTAAAGCTGCCGCATGGGTGGCTATGGTGTGGAAGGTGGCCTGAGAGAGCATAATCAGGGCCTGCCTCAGGTCGTCTCGTAGTCCTCGGTAGAACCGAGAAGCTCTATCCCTGTCGGAGGCAGCCAGGTTCCCGGCAAAGCGTGCCAGGTGTATGAACTCTCTCTCATACTCTGCCACAGCGCGGTTGCCCTGTCGGATGAGCAGAAACCTCTCTTGCAGCGCGGCTCGGTCTGTATCTGTGATAAAGAACTCTAGTAGAGCTATGGAGAACTCTCCCCAAAGGATCGTGCTCATCGGCCGACCTCGAAAGGTAGAGCGACTAGCCGCTCTCCACCAATCCCTCGCATATCCCTCTAAAAGGGTCACCACCAAAGAGACTGCTGCCACAGATGGGCACATCATCCCTACCAACAACTCCTCCACTCGCTCCACCCACTCCTCAACCTGAATGGCCGTCTCTGTACCCCTGAACGGGGGAGGCCTGAGTCCTCGGAAAGTCGTCAGCAGATCGGTGGGTGCGTTCATCTCTCGAGGTGGCTGTGCCAGGGCATCCCGGAACGTCGCTAGTATAGCCGTCAGCGTCTGCCCCATATCTGTCTCGGCAAACGGTATAGCCGCGGGGGAGACCGGGTCTGGAGGTGGGGTAGCTGGAACGTATCCTCTGGACGAGGATCCCCCGTTACTGTACTCCGGTATTTGGAGAAGTAACAGGAAAAGTGTCAGTATTTTGCAAAAGTAGGGGCAATTTGCAAAAATGACAGACAAAGAGGAAACAATGGTATATGTGCATACTATCGTACAGTTTAGAATCCCTAAGCCTCTACACTAGGGTCCACCAGGCTTCCGCTGCAAGGTTCGTCCCAAACCTAAAATGAAGCGAGGGATGAAGGGATCCTGAGACTGCTCCACAAGGAAGAATCGTGATGGCTCTGATCCATTTGTAGTACCCCCCAACCTTTGCCCGGGTCGGGCCGGAGGGGTACTACTGGCCCAAGATGCCCACCCAGTGCTCTTAGGGGAAATGATCCACCCTGTCCAAGCACTAGATGGCCACCTTGGTTGGCTCGAATCATAACATTCATAACCCATCAGAATATAGCGGAAGCATTAACAGGAAACCATTACAGATTTATATATATCACATATCAGAATCACAGCGGTTCTAGGGCCGAAGCCTAAGTACTTATATAAGCCCGTAGGCTATACATGTGCTACATATAATCCTCATATACTCTCTCTCTACGCTGCTCGGCGGAACTCACGTCTCTAAACTCTGGGGACGGCGGGGGTGCATCTGCTCGAGTAGACCTAGATGCTGGCGTAATCTCCTGTGGCAGCGGGTCACTACGGTGCTCCACCTCCTGTGAATGGTTAATCAAATAACTGTTAGTCACAGAGCTAAGTAGAAACAAATCTCCTCCCCGGATCCACATCTTGGGGACGAGCACGCACCCACCCAACAGAAGTAAATAGCCGAAACAAGAGAGGGTTAGCACAATATTCCATATAGGAACAGCTAGGAGCAAATATAAAAGAGTGCAGTATAACCGGACAAAGCAGCAATAGTATAAAACGGTTATAACAATGCTCTACCAGCTCATCAGCACAACAGGATTCCATATCCTGAATTCTATCGCAGGCAGTCACAGCCGCGCACCTACAACAGGTATTCATAGCCGCGCACATACCGCAGACATTCACAGCCGCGCACACAAACCCTATGTTGACATAGTTTGGACCGCTTCTGTTCCAGCAGGGTAGCGAGCCCCGCGGGCCTCACCGATGTGGTCGTCGGTAACAGTGGCCAGTCCTGCCACTTCTGGGGGTGATCGTACCGCACAACCCCAGGCCCTAACGTACAACCTTGTGTACTCTTGGATGTGAGCGACATCCAACGAATCATTTTGGCCGACCAGCGGAGGAAAACCCGATGGGGAATAAAACGGCCGGTCACCCGTGGTACCCATCTCCCTATCGCCTTGAGTCGTCAACCTTCCCGCACTGGTACGAACGGTCTGCGGAAGGGACTGACCCGCCACTATTCCACCGCAAGCAATTTACAAACAATCAATCAACAGCAAACATAATACACACTGGGTCTACGTCGGCCTGCCCTACTAGGCTTAAACTTCGGGCGGCGGCGCTTAGCTCTACTTTCATCAAAGAGCATGGGAGCGCATTATTTGGGGCTAGACCTGGAGGAATACCTCAACTCCGGTTATCCCCAACTAAGGCTCAACCTTAATAACGACTGCTCGTCAGAGCAGGACCCGGGGTTATAATAGTAAATTGCAATGAAGACAAATGCGGTGTTTATGCTGCTTATTTAAAGTGCTGTAATTAAATGTGACCAGTACAAAACTGGAGTAGTACAGAATGAAAGTACTTGACCAGTACAAGACTGGAGTATAACAGAATTGAAAATACTTGACAAGTACGAGACTGGAGTATAACTGAATTGAAAATACTTGACCAGTACGAGACTGGAGTATAACTGAATTGAAAGTACTTGATAAGTACGAGACTGGAGTATAACTGAATTGAAAATACTTGACCAGTACGAGACTGGAGTATAACTGAATTGAAAGTACTGAACTGTAAAGAATAAAAGAACAGGACCAGT
Source organism: Platanthera zijinensis (assembly GCA_039513925.1). Classification (NCBI taxonomy): domain Eukaryota; kingdom Viridiplantae; phylum Streptophyta; class Magnoliopsida; order Asparagales; family Orchidaceae; genus Platanthera; species Platanthera zijinensis. Next base: position 22,053,374 of record CM077084.1, on the reverse strand, counting down.
GCAAGACTGGAATAATCATAAAGAAAATGGTTAGTAGTCCAATCACTCCATCCAGGAGGCTTCAGTTCCATCTCCATTCTCAGGAGAGATTTTCAGTTCCATCTCCGTTCTCAGGAGGCACATTCAGTTCTATTTCAGTTTTTAATAAGGCTTCATTGGGTTGCACCCATTATTGAGATCTGATTAGAATCTGGTTGCGCCTTATTAATCACGGCTTAATCAGATCAGGGGCTTATCAGGAGTTGCACCCTCATTAGTTATCGAGAATAATTCGCATAGCACTACTCTTACTCTCGCTTCCGAGCGTACCCAAATCACCCGAGAGGCGAGGCGCTCGACGGTTTCACGAAGTCTCGGAGCACACGGAGTTCGGTCACTTGCCTCGGCCACTCTCGTTGATATGACAATTTTATTATTCTTTTTAGTGAGGATAGTCGCGCGCTCCAATTTTCATTTTCGAAGAAAATGAGCGTAATAATTTCCGAGCGCGACCCTAGTGTACAACCCCGTATTCGCGGCATGAGATCCTAAGCAAGGCATAAGGCCTGTTTATAAGTTTTAAGCTTTTTGAGCTGATTTGCACTCTAAGGAGCCAATTTTGGCTGGAGCTTGAGGATGTACTAGTAGGGGGAGGAAAAAATCTGCATCTCCCCCCGGGCCCTTTTTAGGGAGGCGGGTGCGGCAAGACGGCCGACACCCCCCTGGCTTGTTGGGTGCGAGGTGGGATGGCAGGACTGACTGGAGACCAGGATCCCGCCCCAACACCCTAGCCTTGGGCAGGGGCGAGACGGGCGGCCAGCCCTCTCGCCCCAGGCGGCTAGCCCGCAGGGCGAGACGGGCGGCCAGCCCTCTCGCCCCAGGCGGCTAGCCCGCAGGGCGAGACGGGCGGCCAGCCCTCTCGCCCCAGGCGGCTAGCCCGCAGGGCGAGACGGGCGGCCAGCCCTCTCGCCCCAGGCGGCTAGCCCGCAGGGCGAGACGGGCGGCCAGCCCTCTCGCCCCAGGCGGCTAGCCCGCAGGGCGAGACGGGCGGCCAGCCCTCTCGCCCCAGACGGCTAGCCCGCAGGGCGAGACGGGCGGCCAGCCCTCTCGCCCCAGGCGGCTAGCCCGCAGGGCGAGGCGGGCGGCCAGCCCTCTCGCCCCAGGCGGCTAGCCCGCAGGGCGAGACGGGCGGCCAGCCCTCTCGCCCCAGGCGGCTAGCCCGCAGGGCGAGACGGGCGGCCAACCCTCTCGCCCCAGGCGGCTAGCCCGCAGGGCGAGACGGGCGGCCAGCCCTCTCGCCCCAGGCGGCTAGCCCGCAGGGCGAGACGGGCGGCCAGCCCTCTCGCCCCAGGCGGCTAGCCCGCAGGGCGAGACGGGCGGCCAGCCCTCTCGCCCCAGGCGGCTAGCCCGCAGGGCGAGACGGGCGGCCAGCCCTCTCGCCCCAGGTGGCTAGCCCGCAGGGCGAGACGGGCGGCCAGCCCTCTCGCCCCAGGCGGCTAGCCCGCAGGGCGAGACCGGGCGGCCAGCCCTCTCGCCCCAGGCGAGTTGGGTCAAGGGGAGGGGTGGGAGGCGTGGTTCAGCCTCCGTCCCCCCCGGACCTCTCTCCGGACCATGCTTTTACCGTTGTGCCCCCGGGGTGGAAATTACCTCTTTACCCCCCGGTGTGGAAGTTTGCTATTGGCTAGTGGTTTATTTGCCTTAAGGGCATTTGGGTCATTTTGACCCCAGGCTTTGGAAAAACTATAAATAGACCCCCATGGGTGCCTTTGGAGAGCATGAGATTTCCTTACCTCCTCCTCCCTTAGCTTCATCTTGGTAGAGTAGAAAGAGCTCTCCAAGGCGCCCAGCTCAGCCACTTGGTGAGGGAGGGGAAGTGTTCTAGCAACCTTCCGGGTGTGTGGTGGGACCTCCACGCTAGAGCCGATGGTCTATTCCTAGTTTCCTGAGCCTTTGGTCCGTGACATCCCCCCGAGTGTAGTAGGTGTGAGGTCACCCCTTCCCCAAGGGTCGAACTCCACAGAGACCAAGTTTTTGGTTTCAACATTTTGGTGCGGTGAGCGTGGAGAGTGACCAGCACAGAAAATCTCGGGAGAGTGTCATGGCTGGGGATCAGGGAGGTAGTGATGACCTCGGTGGTCTCCCCCACCTAGGACCCTTTGTAGGAAGGGAGGAGTTCATGGCTTCCATCGAAGGCATCATGGGGATGCTTAGAAGCATTGCTCCTCGGGCTGACAGCTCAACCCCCACCCCCCAGGGACTGGCTCCCAGGGGTCTCGGTGAGCTGACCCAGAGTGGTCTCGGCGAGCTGGCTCCCAGGGGGCAAGGTGAGATCACCCCAGCAGGGGGAGAAGAAAGTGTGCCAGGTAGGCGACCTGGGAAGGAAAGGATGGGAGAAGGGGTCGAGAGAGACCTCCCCGGCCGGGAGCTGTTCCCCAGCCCGGCGAGAGCTAGCCCTCCAGGCGACCAGGTCGCGCCGGTGGAGACTGCGAGACCACCCCTCAAGGGGTCACCCTTCAGCGAGCTAATCATCTCAGCTCCCGTTCCCGAGGGGTTCAGGGAACTTGACAAGGCATACTACATCGGGAAGGATGACCCCATCCAGCACCTGCAGTGGTTTGAGGATGCCATCTCCATCATGCCAATGACGGACGCCTTCAAGTGCCGTCTCTTTGTGATCACCTTGAAAGAAAAGGCAAGGGACTGGTTCCATCAACTCCCTCCAAGGTCCATCTTCGGGTTCGAAGACTTGAGTCGGAGCTTTCAGCTTCGCTTCTCCACCTCCAAGAAGAGGAAGAAGGGTCCTGAGTCCCTCTTCCAGATAAAGCAAAGGGTCGAGGAGTCGCTGGCCCACTACGTCGACAGGTTCCAGGAAGAGGTCGCGGATATCCAGGAGGTACCAAGCTACGCCCTCCAGATGGCGTTCATCGTGGGGTTGCGCGAAGGATTTTTCAAGATGAGCCTGACTCGGAAGGCCCCCCTCTCCTTCGAGGAGCTGATGGAAAGGGTGGCAGAGGAGATAGCCATGGAGGCAGCCAACCCGGCCTTTGTGAAGAAGTTGGCAAAGTTGACGGAAGCGGAGCCAAAGGAGCAAGGTGGCTCGAGGCACCAGGAGGGAAGGCGGAGTGAAGAGCAGAGGGCTCAGGGGTTCCAGGGACAGGAGGGTCCGGAGCCAGGTTGGAGGCGGCAGGGAGGACCTGCCCAGGGTCCAGGAAGAGCTCTGGTCCAGGGTGGGGGGAATTTTCACGGGGGCCAAGGGAGGTTCGACTTCCAAAGGCAAGCCCCAAGACAACTCCTACCCACACCGCAACAGGCCTTGGCAATAGGCGAAGGAAGAAGAGGCAACGGGAGAGATCGCCGAGTCCGCCGAAGGAGGCCGGTAGAAGAAGCATTGCCGTACTGTGACTACCACCAGGTGGAGGGGCACGCGACAGCTACCTGCCCCGAATTCCTGGAGGTAAGAGGAGCGAGAGGTCAAGCCCAGCAACCACCCCCGAGGCAGATCGAAGCCCCGCCCCCAGCCAGGGAGGAAAACAGATGTGAGGATCGGGTCGACGTGGGCAGCCGGGGAAGGATCGGTTAATGCAAGAGGTGAAGGAGCCTCGCCTCAATAGGAACTTGTATTTTTTGTTGTGTTGTATCGAGTCTAGCCCCCGACCCACTGAGTCGGGAGAGGTCATGTAACCCATCATTTTTTCCCCGTTTGAGGATGTTGAATTTGACAAGGTTTTGTTGAGACGCCAAGTCCTTAGCTCCGATGATGGTCCCGCTGTCAGGCTCTCACTAGCTGGCAGGTCAGGCGTATCTCTCGTGGAAGCCCCAAGTCCTTAGCTCCGATGATGGTCCCGCTGTCAGGCTCTCACTAGCTGGCAGGTCAGGCGTACCTCTCATGGAAGCCCCAAGTCCTTAGCTCCGATGATGGTCCCGCTGTCAGGCTCTCACTAGCTGGCAGGTCAGGCGTACCTCTCGTGGAAGCCCCAAGTCCTTAGCTCCGATGATGGTCCCGCTGTCAGGCTCTCACTAGCTGGCAGGTCAGGCGTACCTCTCGTGGAAGCCCCAAGTCCTTAGCTCCGATGATGGTCCCGCTGTCAGGCTCTCACTAGCTGGCAGGTCAGGCGTACCTCTCGTGGAAGCCCCAAGTCCTTAGCTCCGATGATGGTCCCGCTGTCAGGCTCTCACTAGCTGGCAGGTCAGGCGTACCTCTCGTGGAAGCCCCAAGTCCTTAGCTCCGATGATGGTCCCGCTGTCAGGCTCTCACTAGCTGGCAGGTCAGGCGTACCTCTCGTGGAAGCCCCAAGTCCTTAGCTCCGATGATGGTCCCGCTGTCAGGCTCTCACTAGCTGGCAGGTCAGGCGTACCTCTCGTGGAAGCCCCAAGTCCTTAGCTCCGATGATGGTCCCGCTGTCAGGCTCTCACTAGCTGGCAGGTCAGGCGTACCTCTCGTGGAAGCCCCAAGTCCTTAGCTCCGATGATGGTCCCGCTGTCAGGCTCTCACTAGCTGGCAGGTCAGGCGTACCTCTCGTGGAAGCCCCAAGTCCTTAGCTCCGATGATGGTCCCGCTGTCAGGCTCTCACTAGCTGGCAGGTCAGGCGTACCTCTCGTGGAAGCCCCAAGTCCTTAGCTCCGATGATGGTCCCGCTGTCAGGCTCTCACTAGCTGGCAGGTCAGGCGTACCTCTCGTGGAAGCCCCAAGTCCTTAGCTCCGATGATGGTCCCGCTGTCAGGCTCTCACTAGCTGGCAGGTCAGGCGTACCTCTCGTGGAAGCCCCAAGTCCTTAGCTCCGATGATGGTCCCGCTGTCAGGCTCTCACTAGCTGGCAGGTCAGGCGTACCTCCCGTGGAAGCCAAGTGTTTTTCACCCCGAGGCTGTCTCGTCACCCAGGCTCCCATTAGCTGGCATGACAGGTTGACCCCTCGGGAGGCTAAGTGTTTTCACCCCGAGGCTGTCTCGTCACCCAGGCTCCCATTAGCTGACATGACAGGTTGACCCCTCGGGAGGCTAAGTATTTTCACCCCAAGGCTGTCTCGTCACCCAGGCTCCCATTAGCTGGCATGACAGGTTGACCCCTCGGGAGGCTAAGTATTTTCACCCCAAGGCTATCTCGTCACCCAGGCTCCCATTAGCTGGCATGACAGGTTGACCCCTCCGGAGGCTAAGTATTTTCACCCCAAGGCTGTCTCGTCACCCAGGCTCCCGTTAGCTGGTATGACAGGTTGACTCCTCGGGAGGCTAAGTATTTTCACCCCGAGGCTGTCTCGTCACCCAGGCTCCCATTAGCTGGCATGATAGGTTGACCCCTCGGGAGGCTAAGTATTTTCACCCCAAGGCTGTCTCGTCACCCAGGCTCCCATTAGCTGGCATGACAGGTTGACCCCTCGGGAGGCTAAGTATTTTCACCCCGAGGCTGTCTCGTCACCCAGGCTCCCGTTAGCTGGCATGGCAGGTTGACCCCTCGGGAGGCGAAGTATTTTCACCCCGAGGCTGTCTCGTCACCCAGGCTCACATTAGCCAACATGACATGTTGACTCCTCGGAGAAGCCATGCGTTCTTTTAAAAACCGCGAGGAAGAGCTACCCTCAGCGAATACGTTGGGTTGGATGTTTCTTTCTGAGCTTGTGTCAACCTCGAAAAGAGCGGGGATTGTGTACAACCCCGTATTCGCGGCATGAGGATCCTAAGCAAGGCATAAGGCCTATTTATAAGTTTTAAGCTTTTTGAGCTGATTTGCACTCTAAGGAGCCAATTTTGGCTGGAGCTTGAGGATGTACTAGTAGGGGGAGGAAAAAATCTGCATCTCCCCTCGGGCCCTTTTTAGGGAGGCGGGTGCGGCAAGAAGGCCGGCACCCCCCTGGCTTGTTGGGTGCGAGGTGGGATGGCGGGACTGACTAGAGACCAGGATCCCGCCCCAACACCCTAGCCTTGGGCAGGGGCGAGACAGGCGGCCAGCCCTCTCGCCCCAAGCGGCTAGCCCGCAGGGCGAGACGGGCGGCCAGCCCTCTCGCCCCAGGCGGCTAGCCCGCAGGGCGAGACGGGCGGCCAGCCCTCTCGCCCCAGGCGGCTAGCCCGCAGGGCGAGACGGGCGGCCAGCCCTCTCGCCCCAGGCGGCTAGCCCGCAGGGCGAGACGGGCGGCCAGCCCTCTCGCCCCAGGCGGCTAGCCCGCAGGGCGAGACGGGCGGCCAGCCCTCTCGCCCCAGGCGGCTAGCCCGCAGGGCAAGACGGGCGGCCAGCCCTCTCGCCCCAGGCGGCTAGCCCGCAGGGCGAGACGGGCGGCCAGCCCTCTCGCCCCAGGCGGCTAGCCCGCAGGGCAAGACGGGCGGCCAGCCCTCTCGCCCCAGGCGGCTAGCCCGCAGGGCGAGACGGGCGGCCAACCCTCTCGCCCCAGGCGGCTAGCCCGCAGGGCGAGACCGGGCGGCCAGCCCTCTCGCCCCAGGCGAGTTGGGTCAAGGGAAGGGGTGGGAGGCGTGGTTCAGCCTCCGTCCCCCCCGGACCTCTCTCCGGACCATGCTTTTACCGTTGTGCCCCCGGGGTGGAAATTACCTCTTTACCCCCCGGTGTGGAAGTTTGCTATTGGCTAGTGGTTTATTTGCCTTAAGGGCATTTGGGTCATTTTGACCCCAGGCTTTGGAAAAACTATAAATAGACCCCCATAGGTGCCTTTGGAGAGCATGAGATTTCCTTACCTCCTCCTCCCTTAGCTTCATCTTGGTAGAGTAGAAAGAGCTCTCCAAGGCGCCCAGCTCAGCCACTTGGTGAGGGAGGGGAAGTGTTCTAGCAACCTTCCGGGTGTGTGGTGGGACCTCCACGCTAGAGCCGAGGGTCTATTCCTAGTTTCCTGAGCCTTTGGTCCGTGACATCCCCCCGAGTGTAGTAGGTGTGAGGTCACCCCTTCCCCAAGGGTCGAACTCCACAGAGACCAAGTTTTTGGTTTCAACACCTAGGCTTTTAGAATTTTAGGAAAAATATCACTGTTTAGCCTCTTAATAAATCAAACCCCTTATTATAATATTATAATATTATAATAATATAAATTTCCTAGGAGCCTATTTTAGCCTCTTAAAAAATCAAACCCCTTATTATAATATTATATATTATAATAATATAAATTATAAAATAAAACCACTGTTCATTATCGTTTTCACCCGCAGGATCGTAACCCGCCGTCCTTACGGGCCTTCCCAGCCGCCGCCCGGCCACCGGCCGGCCGTGGCTCCACCACCGGCCAACCCGCTGGTGGTGGGTGCTCCCTCCGGCGGTGGTCCGGTGGCCTGCCGCCGCCGGAGCCATTTTTTCTTAAAAACGGGAGGGGAGGGGGGTGACAGCGGCGGCGCTCCGGCCGCCGGAGCTCGCATGCGCTACGTCAGAAATAGGGAGGGGGAGGAAGAGAAGGTTCCACCTGAGTTTGGCGGGCTCGGGAGGGGCCGTCTTGGTCGGCCATGGATCAAGGTGGTGGAGGGGGAGGAGCTCCTCGGCTTGGCTTTTTCCGACCACCAGAGCTCCGGCAGAGGGGTAAGAAGGGGGAGGGGATGCTCTGAGAGCTGTGAGGGAAAGAGAGGGGGTTGGGTGGCTTTTATAGGGAGGGGGAGGGGGAACTCCCTCCCTTTGGGTGGTGTGGGACTAATCCCTCCTTAGGGAGGGATTAATCCCGCCCTCCAGCTGTCCTCCAGCTGTCCAAGGACAGCTGGAGGTCTCTCATTTTTCCCATGTGAAAAATGGGTGAGGCCCTTTATGGGCTTGGGCCTTAAGAAAGAGGGGGAGGGAGAGAGAGTGAGAGGGAAGAAGTGGGTGGGCCTCCACTTGTAGTGGGATGGGGGCTTGCTGGTTGGGGGCCCAAGGAGAGTGAGGGGGGGGCATGAGTCATCCTCCTTTGGAGAGGAGGTGGGCTCCTCATTTGGAGAAAAATCAAAAAGTGGATTTTTAGGAGGGTTTGACCTAGTCAACCCTAGGGTGGGTCCCCCTTGCTGGACCAAGTCAAAGTAGGTTCGAGGCATTGGGGTCAGGTCAAAGTTCAGGTGTCGTGTCATAATTGGTGTGCGCACGCTTTTCGGTGCACGACTATGCTTGATTTGACCACGTGTTGACCAATTATCGTCGAAATTGACCGGGATGACTTCCGTTGACTTCGTATTGACCAAACGAGTCCAACGCCACTGACCGGGGTCGAATCGGAGTTCGTTTGGCGAAAGTCCGATATTTGCGCGTCGCAGCGTGCTAAAATGGTCAAAACGCCCATAATCATCGTTAGGCTTCGAATCGCGGCGCAACGAATTCCGATGCGTTCGTATGAACTATACGAAGTCATGAGAATTGACAGAACTCAAATCGGAGTTCTCTATGTCAATATCCAAAAATCTCATTTTCGCGACGTTCTGCGAGGAATGGCCAAATCCACTATATGACCTCTAGGTTCAATTAAACGAGTTCTGATGCGCTCGTATTGACTATATGAGGCCACAGGAATTGACGGAACTCAATTCGGAGTCCTCTAGCTCTATTTCCTACCTTGGGTTACCCCTCACTGGGTCATGGGTAGGGTCCGGGCCACTTTTATTGGGCCCACTAGGGTTCTGGTGGCTCAATAAAAGTCGGGAAGTTACACCGGACCCCTCCCAACTCGCCCAGCTGGAGTACTCTCCCGGCTGGAGTACTCGCCCGGCTGGAGTACTCGCCCGACTGGAGTACTCGCCCGGCTGGAGTACTCTCCCGACTGGAGTTCTCGCCCGGCTCGAGTACTCGCCCGACTTGAGTTCTCGCTCGGCTGGAGTTCTCGCCCGGCTGGAGTACTCGCCCGGCTGGAGTACTCGTCCGACTGGACTACTCGCTCGGTTGGACTACTCGCTCGGCTAGACTACTCGCCCGACTGGAGTTCTCGCACGGCTAGAGTACTCGCTTGGCTAGAGTTCTCGTCCGGCTGGAGTACTCGCCCGACTGGAGTTCTCGCCCTGCTAGAGTTCCCGCCCGACTGGAGTACAAGCCCGACTGGAGTTCTCGCCCGGCTGGAGTACTCGCCCGGCTTGAGGGTCTCGCCCGGCTTGAGGGTATGTTATTTTTCCCCTGGTAGGCTGCGAATAGCTGTTCAGAATAGCAGAGTTTGGCTATTGGCAGACAAGCCTCAAGGTATTTCCGTAATTTTAGAGTCGCAAGATTGCGCTAATGGCAGGTCATCCAAAAAAATCTATAAATAGACCTTTGGGGTGCCTTGGAGAGGGTCCGTTTTCACCAATCCTCATCTTCCTCCATCATCCTCAAAGGCACCTAGCTCAGCATTGGCTAGGGAGGGGGAAATCACAAAAATCTTCCGGGTGTGAGGTGGGATCTCCGCACTACAGCCAAGGGTCATTTTCAAATTCAGGTCTCTCACCAAGGGAAGACTTGGGAGAAGTAGGCGTGAGCTACACCCCAGGTCAAAAATCTAGGTGGAATCGAATTTCGGTTTTAATATTCTGGCGCGGTTAGTGTGGATCGCGGCTCATACATAAGTTCCTGAGCAAGTTCCATGGCGGGAGTCATAGAGGTAGTGATGAATCCAACGAGCTCCCTAACCTAGCAACCTTTGTAGGGAGGGAAGAGTTCATGGCATCTATCTGAGGCATCATGGAGATGCTGCGAAGTATTGCTCCTCGGGGTGACTTCTCAACTCCCACCCCACATGAGCTAGCTCTCACGGGTCTCGATGAGACAGATCTCAGAAGTCTCGGCGAGACAGCTCCTAGTGGTCTCGGCGAGAAAGCTCCCAGGGGTCTAGGCGAGATGACCCCAGGGGGGTAGAAGAAAGTGCATCAGGAAGACGACTCAGGAAGGAAGGAATGGGAGAGGGGACCTCCCCGATCGGGAGTTGTTCCCTAGCCTGGCGAGTGCTAGCCTCCTAGGCGAGCAGGTCGCACGAGTGGAGCATGCGAGACCGCCGAGTAGGGGGTCACCCTTCAGCGAGCTGATTGTCTCAGCTCCCATTCCCGAGGTATTTAAAGAGCCTGACATGACTTACTATACCGGGAAGGATGATCCCGTCCAACACCTGCAGTGGTTCGAAGATGCGTCATATATCAGGCCGATGACAGATGCATTAAAGTGTCATCTTTTCGCGATCACGTTGAAAGACAAGGCAAGGGATTGGTTCCATCAACTCTCAGCGAGATCGATCTACGGGTTCAAAGACTTGAGCCGGAGTTTTCAATTTCGTTTCTCAACTTCTAAAAAGAGGAGGAATAGTCTCGAGTCCATCTTCCTATTAAGACATAGGGCGGAGGAGTCGTTGGCACAATATATGGAGAGGTTCCAAGAAGAGATCCTGGACATCCAATAGATGTCGGGGTATGCCCTCCAGATGGCGTTTACAGTGGGATAACGTGAATGGTTATTTAAGATGAGTCTGACCCGAATGGCACCCCTATCCTTCGAGGAGCTGATGGAAAGGGCGGTAAAGGAGATAGCAACTGAGGCGGACAACCTGACGTTTGTCAAGAAGTTGACATTGTTAATAGAGGCAGAGTTAAAGGAGCAAGGTGGCTTGAGGCATCAAGAGGGAAGAAGGAGAGAAGAGCAGAGAGCTCAGGGGTTCCAGGGATCTCAGGAAGGTCTGGAGTCAGGTTTGAGGCAAGAAGGAGGGCCCGTTCAGGGTCCAGGAAGAGGTCTCATCGAGGGTGGGAGGAACTTCCATGGAGGCCAAGGGAGGTTTAAATTCCAAAGGCAAGCCCCTAGGAACCTCCTACCCCCACCGCAGTAAGCCATGATGATAGGAAGGGGGCGAAGAGGTAACGGTAGGAATCACCCAGCCCATCGAAGAAGGGAAGGAAGAGTACTGTTGTCATACTGTGACTTCCACCAGGTAGAGGGTCATGCCATAGCTACTTGCCTCAAGTTCCTGGAAGTGAGAGAGGCGAGAGCCCCAGCCCAGTAGTAGCCGCCGATGTGGATTGAAGAAGTTCTACCCAGAGAGGGGGGAGATGACGTATGTGAGGACCGGGTCGATGTAGAAGCCCGATGAGGTATATGAGTGATCCACGGTGGAGTGGGGATCGAGGCCACTCAAAAGGTAAGCCTCCATGTCATATACCGTCAGAGCGTCGCTTCGACATCCCAGACCCCACCCCTAGAGGAGAAGATCACCTTCTCGTTGGATATGCCTGATCATGAGGATCCATTCTGCAATGCGCTGGTAATCTAGACAGTCATCGAAGGCTACACCATCTCTCGGATCTTGGTTGACAACGAGAGCTCCGTCAACGTCATTTTCAAGAAAGCATTTGATGAGATGAAGGTGGAACCAAGGAGGGTGTTGGCCTCAGACGGATCCATGTTCGGATTTTTAGGAGAAAGGAAGGAGGTAAAAGGTTGAGTCAGACTGCAGGTGAAGTTTGGGGGGGGGGGACCTCAAGGAATTATCGGTTCGTCATTATGGATGCCCCTAATAGTTACAACGCAATCTTCGGAATACCCCCCCATCAGTGCCTTCCGTTGTGTGCCATCGTCTTTTCACTAGTACCTCAAGTTTAACACTGGAGGGATCCAAATCAGGATCAGGGAAGACCCCAGGATGGCAAGATAGTGCTACGTCACGGCCGTCAACACCATCTCCTGGCTAGCCATGGCAGAGTAGATGGAGAAGATCATGGAGAGCTTGAGCAGGATAGAGGTATCAGAGGATAATGAGGCAAATGATGCTCATCATACCCAAGCATCTGGAAGAAACCTTGCTTTGGTAAAGTCTTTTCAATTTATATTTTTGTAATGAGCTCTACCCCTGACCAGCAGAGTTAGAAGGTCATGTATCTTGAAAATTTTCCCGTTTGAGAATGTTTAATTTAGTATGGTTCGAATAACGTGCCCAATCCAACCCCGAGAGGATCTCCTCACCCAAACTCTCACTAGCTGGATGGGTCAAATGTGCCTCGGTGGAGAGAAAGTCCCACCCCCAAGAGGATCTCCTCACACATGCTCTCACTAGCTGGATGGGTTGAATGTGCCTCAGGGAGACCACCCCTGAGAGGATATCCTCACTCAGGCTCTCACTATCTGTATGGGTTGAATGTGCCTCGACGGAGAGAAAGTCCCACCCCCGAGAGGATTTCCTCACCCAGGCTCTCACTATCCGGATGAGTAGAATGTGCCTTGAGGAGAGAAAGTCCTACCCCCCGTGATGATCTCCTCACCCAGGCTCTCACTAGCAGGATGGGTCGAACGCGCCTCGGTGGAGAGAAAGTCCCACCCCCGAGAGGATCTCCTCACCCAAGCTCTCAATAGCTGGACAAGTCGAATGTGTCTCGACGGAGAGAAAGTTCTAACCCCCGAGAGGATCTCCTCAATCACTAGCTGAATGAGTCAAATGTATCTCGACAGAGAGAAAGTTCCACTCCCCGTGAGGATCTCCTCACCCGCTCTCACTAGCTGGATGGGAAAAATATTCCTCGATAGAGAGAAAGTTCCAACCCCAAGAGGATCTCCTCACCCAGGCTTTCACTAGCTTGATGAGTCGAATGTGCCTCGGTGGAGAGTAAGTTCCACTCCCGAGAGGATCTCCTCACCCAGGCTCTCACTAGCTGGATGGGTCAAATATTCTTCGGTCGAGAGAAAGTTCCAACCCCCGAGAGGATCTCCTCACTCAAGCTCTCACTAGCTGGATGAGTCGAATGTACCTCGGTGAAGAGAAAGTTTCACCCCCAAGATGATCTCCTCACCCAGGCTCTCACTAGCTGGATAGGTCAAATGTGTCTCAGTGGAGAGAAAGTTCCAACCCCCGAGAGGATCTCCTCACCCAAGCTCTCACTATTTGTATGGGTCGAATGTGTCTCGGTGGAGAGAAAGTTCCAACCCCGAGAGGATCTACACACCCGGGCTCTCATTAGCTGGATGAGTCGAATGTGCCACGATGGAGAGAAATTTCCACCCCTGAGAGGATCTCCTCACTCAAGCTCTCACTAGCTGGATGGTTCGAATGTACTTCGGTGGAGAGAAAGTTCAACCCCCGAGAGGATCTTCTCAGCTAGGCTCTAATTAGCTGGATGGGTCGAATGTGTCTCGGTGGAGAGAAAGAACCAACCCCCGAGAGGCTCTCCTCACCCAGTCTCTCACTAGCTAGATGAGTCGAATGTGCCTCAGTAGAGAGTAAGTTCCATCACCAAGAGGATCTCCTCACCCAGACTTTTACTAGCTATATGAGTCGAATGTGCCTCGGTGGATAGAAAGTTCCAATGTCTGAGAGTATCTCCTCGCCCAGGCTCTCACAAACTGGATGAGTCGAATGTGCCTTGGTGGAGAGAAAGTTCCACCCCCAAGAGGATCTCCTGACCCAGGCTCTTACTAGCTGGATGGGTCAAATGTGCCTCGACGGAGAGAAGGAACCAACCCCCGAGAGGATCTTCTCACCCAGGCTCTCACTAGCTGGATGGGTCGAACGTGCCTCGGTGGAGAGAAAGTTTCAACCCCGAGAGGATCTCCTCACCCAGGCTCTCAATAGCTGGATGGGTCGAATGTGCCTCGGTGGAGAGGAAGTTCCTACCTGAAGGGGATCTCGTCACCCAGACTCCAATTAGCTTGTATAGCAGGTTGACCCCTCGTTGAGGTTAAGTGATTTCTACCCGGAGGAAATCTCCCCAACCCATGCTCCCGTTAGATGGCATAGCAGGTTGACCTCTAAGAGAGGCCAAGTATTTTCGCTCCAAGAGTGCTACAATCAACAAATATATTGGGTTGGATGTTTCTTTCCAAGCGTGCAACTTGCTCGAAAAGAGCAGGGATTGTGTACAACCCCATATTCGTGGAGTGGGGTCCCCAGGAAGGCACAAGACTTGCTACACAAATTTAAGATTTTGGTGGGTTTTGTACTTTTAGATTCAAATTGATGGTTGATCTCAATAATATACTAGTAGGGGGAAGAAAAATTTGCCTAGCTTACTAGCACCTGGTGTACTCTTCAGAGGGCGAGTGTGGCAGGAGGTTGGCACTCGCCCCAGCCCCTATCCTAGGGGGCGGGTGCGGAGGGAGGCCGGCACTCGCCCTGGCCCCATTCTAGGGGGCAGGTGCGGCAAGAGGCCAGAAGCCGCCTAGCTCGCCCGGCTAGTGTACTCGCCCGGCCGGTGTACTCGCTCGGCTGGAGTTCTTGCTCGGCTGGATTACTCGTGTAACACCTCCCCTGTAATGACCATATAATATGGGTCCGGCCGGTACCCCACAACATACAAACACCACAGATTTAGCATTATAAGATGATAGTTACTACCTAAACTCAAAATTCAACCACTAAAAGGAGTATCAAATGGCCTTAAGGCCTTACACAAAAAGAGTCCATCAAATAAAGACCACAAGGTCAAACATGAACGTGCAAAAGCACTCATAAGCTACCTCGGCATGCAAGTCGGACGATGTCCAAAACATGGATCATACAAGACAAGAAAAAGAAACAAGCTAAAGTACAACAACACTTCATGCAGTTTAGGGCTTTTTGCCCGGCGCACTAGCTCCTGCTTGCGATCCTTGCCCTGTAAAGATTTTAAGTAACGTGGGTCAGCAAAGGCTGACCTCTACTGTGTAACCAACACATCTCCTCCCGGCCGCCCCTAACGGAACCCGGGGTACCCCTCCAACCTGCAAATCAGCACTTCATATTCAAAATGCAAAATATTTATAAAGCTTTAAAACATTTTTGGATGTCTCATACAACAAAAACGTTTTCTAGGTTTAGAACATAGTGAAAGGGGCCTACTATGCAACATGTATGCAAACCCGGGCTTTGCCCAAGACACCCTATCTCGTATGCATCTAACACATCATCAAGCACTGGGTACTTCCGTTTCCCCATTGGCATAAAACCACAAACAAAAGGGAACTACATTGTCCCTAACGGCCCAAGCGCCGTTACACGGAAATCTTGCAAATGCCCCACCCGCACATGGGTCTTAAACCCTAGGCTTGCCTGCAAATTCTGACTTCTCACGTCAGGATTCCATATCACACACAACCGATTCTAAGAACCCTTGCTGGACCCCACCCGCTCATGGCTTCCTTGCCCGAGCTTGCCTTATGCTTGTCGTTCTCGTCAGTCTCATAGAAGGGGACTAGTCTCGTCGGGACACTTTCCCCAAGTGACATGCACGCCACGGGATAGCCAGCCGACCACGGAGATGTAGCCACTCCTTAGCACAGAACAACCATAATTCCCCACCCTAATCCATCATTCACACCGCAACGTTCCCGCGCACCAAGGAAATTATCTACCGCCAAAGCGGAGCTAACCTTGCCCGGTTCCGGCTATGAGTACTCACTCAGGAAAAAGGGGGAAAAACTCATAAATCATAACGACATCTAGCCGTAACGGATTTCTACCAAATCCTCAAAGCTCGCTATGCAACATCACCGAGTCGGACTAACAGTCATGAGTTCGGCTTCACCCACCATGCCTAATCCACTAACAGAGGGGATTTCTAATGAAAAATCATGCCGGAGATGGACACAATCGACCCGGAGGTACATCTTGAACCATGGCAACCAAAACCCCTCTCATTTGAGAGATCTGGAGCCCAAAAGAAATGAGAATAAGAGAAGATGCTTAACGTGCATCCTAAAACAAAGAGGAGAAGTGTCGTTACCTTACGACCCCTCTTCCTAGCCATGGAAGCTTTGCTTTGAACGGCTTGACACGAGCGCCTCCACGCCCTCTCCACGGATCTGGTCTCGGAATGACGATCAGAGCTTCGAAGCTCCGTCAATGGTAGAAGAACCTCTCTACTTCCTCTTCCCTTCTCTTCCTCTCCAACCCCTCTCTAAAACCCTAAAGATGAGAATAATGAGAGGAAAAACCCTCTCAGCCCTAATAAGATCGTTTGGGCGGAATATCCTAGCCTTTGAATCTAATTTGGGGAAGCATCGGACGGCCACGAACAAAAATTGACGAAACCGTCCCGACCGCACGATCGGTGGCGCACGACTAGTGGTCGTGCTCAATAGATCCCATGGTCGTGTGATTACCTCTGGCAGAACTCCAGTGTGAAAGTAGCGAACAAACGACTAAACAACAAGCCGGAAACTAGAATAATTGAAATTTTTATTATTCAAAAATATATCATTTACAAAGGTATGACCTCCCTTTTATAGAATGGAGGAGAGAGGAGAGAGTTAAAACTAACAATATGGGACTAAAGCTATACAGAATTTGAGCGGATAAAACAACAGACCGAACAGGCCGTGCGGTTAGACAATGTGCTAACCGCTCGGCAATACCAGAAGCAAGAGAGAGAGATGCGGTAGGAGA
This sequence comes from Platanthera zijinensis, assembly GCA_039513925.1. NCBI lineage: Eukaryota > Viridiplantae > Streptophyta > Magnoliopsida > Asparagales > Orchidaceae > Platanthera > Platanthera zijinensis. The sequence goes on along the minus strand of CM077084.1, from coordinate 22,037,156 downwards.
CCGCTAGACCGCCCGGTTTCCAAGCCACCGGAGATAAACCGCCGGACTACAAACAACAACAGCCTGGATATCAAACCGCTGGAGAGTAACCGCTAGACCGCGCGGTCTACAACCTGCCAGGCTCAAACTGCCAGACCGCCCGGTCTCATACTTCAACACTCCCCCTCAAGCTAGAGCATAGATATCAATCATGCCCAGGTTGTCAAAAATGTGGAAGAAGGAAGTAGAAACTGGCTTGGTGAAGATATCCGCCAACTCTTTGTCGGAGGTGACGAACGGAGTGCAAATCTGTCTCTTTAAGACCTCTTATCAGATGAAATGGCAGTCGACTTCTATATGTTTCGTTCTCTCATGGAAGACCGGATTTTTGGATATGTATATAGCGGCCTTGTTGTCACAGAACATAGGTAGAAGATAGTCATAGACCTCTCCTAGGTCAAGCATGAGATCCCGCAACCATTTTAACTCACACATGGTTGACACCATACTCCGGTATTCGGCTTCTACACTGGACCTTAAGACAACAGACTGCTTCTTGCTCTTCCAGCTCACAAGATTACCTCTAACAAATGTGCAAAAACCTGATGTAGATTTACGGTCACCTTTATCATCCGCATTGCTTGAGTTTGAGTAGGCTTCAACTCTCAGATGACCATGCTTTTGAAAGAGTAGCCCTTTTCCCAGTGCTGCTTTGACATACTCTAGTATCTTCAAGGAAAATTGAAGATGACATTCCCTGGGAGCTTGCATGAACTGACTGACCTTGCCTACAGCATAGGCGATGTCGAGTCTGGTCACCTTGAGATAAATGAGTTTGCCCACCAGACGTCTATACCTCGTGGCATCGGATATAAGAGGTGAGTCATCTGTCCATGTTTTGTCCTCTCCAGTAGCCATTGGATACCGAGTCGGTTTGGCACCGGTCAATCCTGCTTCTTGTAGAAGATCAGGAGCATACTTTTGTTGGGAGAGAACCAATGAGTCGGGCCCGATGCGGTAAGAAGAATATCATCCACATACACCGCCAAAACTATAAGGCCCGATGCGGTTTTGCGAATAAACAATGAGTGATCGGCTGAACTTCTTGTAAAGCCAATAGAAGCCACAATGCCACTAAACTTGTCGAACCATGCTCGAGAGCTCTGTTTTAGGCCGTAGATGGCCTTCTTCAACTGGCATACTCGTGTCTCCCCCAGAGCAACATACCCAGGAGGTTGCTCCATATAGACGTCCTCCTGAAGATCCCCATAGAGAAAGGCATTCTTGACATCAAGCTGGGAAATAGCCCAATCCCTATTGACGGCCACAGAGAGAAGAACCTGGATGGTGCTGAGGCGAGCAACTGGGGAGAAAGTATCAAAGTAGTCAACTCCATAAGTCTGAGTAAAGCCTTTGGCCACCAGCCGGGCTTTGTAACGATCCACGGTGCCGTCTGGGCAAAACTTCACAACAAACACCCAGCGACAACCAACCACATCAATACCTACTGGTGGAGGAACAAGGGTCCAGGTACCCCTTTCAGTAAGAGTGGTGATTTCCTAATCCATGGTAGATTTCCAATGAGGAATAACAAGAGCCTCCTGGTAAGTGCGGGGAGTGGTAATAGTCGAGATAGCCAAAACAAAACACCTGCGAGAAGGAGTAAGCCGATCATAGGAAACAACAGCCGCAAGCGGGTGTTAGGTACACGCCTACACCCTTTGCGAAGAGCAATGGGAAGATCCAGGTCGACTCGTGTCTCAGGGACCAGAGCGTCTGTGGCAGAGAAAGCTGGACCGGGACTAGAGAGATGGCTGCGGAGAAGGGGCTATAACAGAGAGAGGAGGAGACGGCGGAGGAGATGATATAGGAGAGGAGATGTCGATATGCGTGGAAGGAACACAAAGTGATGGTGGAGAGTCAGAGACATCAGGAGGAAGGGGGATTGAGAAGAGATGTAGGACGCATTCTCGAAGAAGGTGACGTCCGCAGAGACAAACTGTTTGCACAAAATCGGGTCAAAGCAACAATAGCCTTTTTGAGTGGTCGAGTAACCCAAAAAGACACATTTTGTGGAACGTGGGGAAAGCTTGTCACAGGTAGCAGAAGGAGCATGCACAAAAGCCATACACCCAAAGATACGGAGAGGGAGAGGAAAGGGTTCCTTGCCCGGGTAGAGAATGGAGAAGGGGGTCTTGCCATGAAGAACCGTGGAGGGAATGCGATTGATGAGATAGCAGGCGAGGAGAACAGCATAGCCCCAGTAGGAGCGAGGCACCTGAGTCTACGTCATGAGGGTGCGAGCGACATCGAGAAGATGACGGTTTTTACTCTCCGCCACCCCATTTTGCTGGGAGGTATAAACACAGCTAGTCTTATGAATAAGACCATATTGCATACAAAAAGAGGAGAACTCATGACTGAGATACTCTTTAGCATTATTAGAGCGAAGTACTTTAATAGAAAGATCAAACTGAGTTTTAATCATATAATAAAAAGATTGTCATACAGAAAGTAGTTCAGAACGATCTTTTAATAGATACAACCAGGTAGATCTAGAGAAATCATCAATAAAAGTTACAAAGTACGCACTACCCCGACCAACAGTGAGAGTAGGAGCAGGACCCCAACCATCAGAATGAATGAGATCAAACGGGCGAGAGGAACCACAGCCTTGCTTCGGTGGGAAGGAGGAGCGGTGATGTTTGCAAAGCTAACACGCATCACAGTCGAGCGGAGGACTGGTGGGAGGTAAGTGGGGCAGAAGATGACGAAGAATCCGAGGAGGAGGATGTCCAAGGCGAAGATGCCATTGAAGCAGATCGGTAGAAGAGGAATAGAAGGCGAATAGAGAGGAAACGTTGTCGAGGAAGTAGAGGTCGCCGCTCTCAGCCCCAGTAGCAATCATCTGTTGGGTCCTCGGGTCCTGAAAATAACAAGAAGTAGGAGTGAATAAGACAGAGCACTGAAGTTGCTTGCATAAACTAGTAACGGATAATAAGTTGCAAGGGAACTTCGAGACATAGAGGGTGTCCGCTAAGCGAAGCGATGAGGTGACTTGAACCATGCCCGTCCCATGAACCGGGGATGGTGAACCATCCGCAACAAGAACCGGGGGCAACCGATCATGCGTTTCTAGGAGAGAGAAGCATTGAGGATTGCCGGTCATGTGATTTGTAGCACAAGAGTCAATCAGCCATTTACCGGCAAACAGAGGCAGATGGCCGAGAGGAGGCGGAGGTTGAGGAAGATGTGTCACCAGAAGGGCGAAGATGAGGATGTTTCTGCCAGCAATGGTCAACAGAATGGCCGGTACGACCACAGTGAGAGCAGAGGAATCTGGACGAACCGCACTCGCCAGACTGGATGCGGCCACTAGGGCCACCCCGCTGAGCTTGGTGAGCATAGGAGTCCTGTGGAGGAGGGGAGGACAACAGAGGGCGCTGGAGCAGCGAAGTAACAGCGGTGATGCGAGCCGCAGTGGCATCTAAGGTGGGAGACTCTGTTTCGCCCAAGATCTGCTGGCGAATCATATCAAAAGACTCGGGGAGTCAGAGAAGATAATAAACAATCAGGAGCTCCTGGAAGTGTTTGTGCTACTCGGCCAAGTCTGCGGAGAAGGGGCGATTCTGGAGAATCTCGGCGCCAAGAGCCTGAACTTGCTGATAAGCCGCAGTAGGAGACATGGAAGGACGAGCGAAGAGGTCCACATAGAGAGTATAAATGCGGGATGTCTGGGCCCCCTTCGAGTAGAGAGCAGCAAGGTGAAGCCATGCGGTCTTGACCGTCTCATCCAGGGGCGGATCCAAAAAATTTGACTAGGGGGGCCCAATCAAAAGGAGAAGAATTTTTTTTATGATCAGCGTCTATACCAAAATTTGCACATGCAGAGATATCACAATTGGGTCATAAAAAGAATTATTTCTTATTGTAACCTATCTATTTAGAGACATCTGAGCTCGGTCTTTTATCAGTTTTTAGAATAAATAGAATATTGTGTGATGTTGGTCTGATCTTTGTTGCAGTATACATAAGAATAACTTTTCAATAATTTGAGATATGGTAATTTAAAAAGTATTAACAATTCCAATTTAAATTATTTGCTCAGGTGTTCCGGTTAAATATTTGTGTGATGAAGTAAATAAATCCAAGAAAATAATATGTTGATTGGAATGAAAATGTTTAAGATGACTTCATTGCTACAAAGTATGAGTTGCAATAAAAGTGTAAAGTGTTATCATCAGTATTTAAACTTTCGACTGAGCACATTGTCGTCATCATTCGTCAACACCCCTAAGGACATATGAAAGTTCCTCTTTAAAGTAAGAGAACTTCATATTAAAATGAACTCAAAGTAAAAGTGTGGACGTATGCTCCTGCAGAGAATGAGAATTTAAACAGAGGGGCCCAAACTATTCATAAAGTTAAAGAAACGCATAGTCAAAATTCATTGATTTTGATCTCGTGTACTCCTAGGGTGTAATAAAGGAGACACTGAGAAAATAAATAAGATTACAGGAGTTAAGTAAAGAAGACGTCGTGTTATATCACGCTGAAGATTACGATAGTGTTTCTTTCAGAGATTTCAAAGAAGTTATGAGTAAAGAAAAATGTGAACTTCGCGGGGTCAAAATTGTTTGCAGCTATCTTAACTAGATTTATATATGTTATCTCCATAAAAATTAATTAAACCAGTTACATCTCATATCAACTTTCTCATCTTCCAACAAAAAATAAATAAATGTCTTCATCTTTCCGGGTTCTTTTCTCCCTTATTCGGACACCGTTTTTGACGTATAAGTAGCCAAAATCCATTGGCTCGACGAGAGGAACACAAATTCATCATCTATTTTACCAAAATCCTTGGGGGGGCCCGGGCCCCCATCGGCCCCCCCTTAAATCCGCCCCTGGTCTCATCATAGCGTATGACGGGAAGGAATTCATCAGAGAGGTTGTTTGCCAGCCAAGTGCGGACAAGGGCATCACTCGCATCCCAGACCTCAAATTGAGCAGAGTCTGAAGGAGGAGGGTCATCGGTGAGGTGATGATGTTTGCACTGAGAGCGAAGGAGAAAGGTGAAAGAGACGCTCCAATCCGGATAATTGGAACCAACAAGTTTAGAAATCGTGCCAAGCTTTCCGGAAGGAGTAGGAGGAGGAGGCGGAGCCGGATTGGTGACAGGAGTGGTGGAAGTTGAAGTCTCAGAAGGAGCCATAAGAGAAAGGAACGAGAAGCCACGCGGTTAGGAAACAAGTCACGCGGTTAGGAAACAGGAGCTCGGCAGCGGTCACGATGTCAGACACCAGCGGCCAGAATAGCCACGACCAAGCCACAGAACCAAACAGAGGGAAAGAAGTCGAGCGGCTAGAAGGTAGCCCGCGCAAACAGAAGGACGATCCGCTTGGAGACAAACAGATCGCGGCGACAGATCGCGGCGAAAAGACGGGGAAACAAAGAGGTCGTGTGCACACACAGGGCAACGACAAGGAGAGAAGGAAGCCGCGCGAACAGGGCACAAGCCAGCGGAAGAAGCAAGCTGCGAGGACAGGTCGCGAGAAGAAGCAAGCCGCGCGGTTAGGGCACGCGGTTAGAGAGGTCGGACATAATCAGGAGGAGATCGAGTCCTCTGATACCATGTGAAAGTAGCGAACAAATGACTAAAAAACAAGCCGGAAACTTGAATAATTGAAATTTTTATTATTCAAAAAGATATCATTTACAAAAGTATGACCTCCCTTTTATAGAATGGAGGAGAGAGGAGAGAGTGAAAACTAACAATGTGGGACTAAAGCTATACAGAATCTGAGCGGCTAGAACAACAGACCGAACAGGCCGCGCGGTTAGACAATGTGCTAACCGCTCGGCAATACCAGAAGCAAGAGAGAGAGATGCAGTAGGAGACCGCTAGACCGCCCGATTTCCAAACCTCCAGAGATAAACCGCCAGACCGCCGGACTACAAATAGCAATAGCCTGGATATCAAACCGCTGGAGAGTAACCGCTAGACCGCGCGGTCTACAACCCGCTAGGCTCAAACCGCCAGACCGCCCGATTTCATACTTCAACATCCAGAAAGAATGGGATAAATGCGCACGAGCAGAGTCGCAAGACCAGTGGTCGTGTGCACTCTGACCAAAGATCGTGCGTTTACCCAAACAGAACTTGGCTAACCGGTGAAAAGTGCGCACGAGCAGTGGCGCACGACCAGTGGTCGTGCACACTAGATCCAGTGATCGTGCACTTTAAACAACAGCCAAAAACAGCAACCCATCGTCCGTGGCATCCCTACCGTCGGGCGTTAACTTCTAGTGACTCAAGGTCTATAAATTGGGGTGTTACAACTCCTCTCCCCTTATAAGAATTTCGTCCCCGAAATTAATCCTCATCTAGGGAGACAACCAGAAAGAAATAATAATAATAATTGCCACACATCGGCTACCGTTTTAAACAAGCCTTACACAAATAACCCGGGATATTCCTCACGCATTGTGTGCTAACGCTCCTAAGAGAACTCGTCACGCCCGCAGTTATCCCAACACACCTTCACGAGCTTGACTTCTTTGTTCCGCAACTGCCGAACTTCTGAGTCTTCTATACCAACTGGACGAACTCGCATTCTCAAGTCCTCTTCTATCAGCACTGATGCCTATTCGATCACCACACTAGCCTCCACTAAGGCCTTCCTCAAGACAGAGACATGGAAGATATCATACAATCCACTAAGCTCATTGGACAATGCCAACAATTACGCCGCTTCTCCCACCCGTTCTATAACCTCGAAGGGTCCCAAAAACCTCGGACTCAACTTCTTGAGTCGGAGAATCCACGAAACGCCTTTGAACGGCTTGATCTTTAGATAAACCCAGTCGCCTATCGCGAACTCCACATTCCTATGGCGAGCATTACAATATTTCGCTTGCCGATCTTGAGACATCTTCTTGCGCTCTTGAATGGTTCGCACCAACTCACAAGCGTCAGCTATAACTTCTTTCCCCAAGAGTTTGGTGTCTCCTACCTCTGTCCAAGACATCAGTGTTTGACATTGCCTCCCGTACAATGCTTTGTATGGCGCCATCTTTATACTTGCTTGGTAACTATTGTTATATGCAAACTCTATCATGAAGAGATGATCTTCCCATTTCTTGCCGAAGTCAAGAGTACACATTTTTAGCATATCCTCCATAGTACAGTTCGTTCTCTCGATATGTCCATCAATTTGAGGATGGAAGGCCGTACTGAACTTGAGTTTCGTGCCCAGACTTTTCTACACCAACCTCCAATCCTTAGACGTGAAACGTCCATCGCGGTCACTAATTATGCTCTTCGGAATCCCATGCAGTCGCACAATGTTGCGAACGTACAATTCCACTAGCTTCTCCACGCTATCCTCCTTCCGATTTGGGATGAAGTGTGCCACTTTGGTCAAGCGATCCATGATCACCCAAATTGCGTTGTTACCCTGTTGTGATCTAGGTAACCCATGCACAAAATCCATGGAGATGTCGTCGAATTTCTACTTTGGGATAGGAAGAGGCTTCAAAAACCCGCCCGGCTTCTGACACTCGGCCTTCACCAAGGCACAAGTTTGGCACCGACTCACGTACAACGCTACGTCTCGCTTCAGACGTGGCCACTAATAGGATTTCTTCATATCCAAGTACATCTTTGTACTTCCCGGGTGAATGGAGTACTTTGTGAAGTGGGCCTCAAACATCAACTCCTCACGGAGCTTGCCGAACTGCGGTACACAAATCCTCCCGCCCTTCCTCAGAATCCCATCAATCATCTCCCATGCGCTACCCTCGCCCTTTAGAGCTTCCTCTACGTATGGTTGGAAGCCCGCATCCAAATTGGTCACTTCCCGAATACGATAGCACAAATCGTTCTGCATTTCGATCCAGTTCAACCGAGCCATATTAGACTCGCCTCTGGCCACACACTCTATGCCGAGGGACTCCCAGTCCTGCCTCAACCTCTCATCATGAGCTTCGATCCAATTCCCTTGCCCAGAGTATTTTCTACTCAAGGCATCAACCACCACATTGGCTTTGCCTAGCGTGGAGTCACAACTCCACCACCATTGGCTTTGAATCTCCACATCGTAGTCCCCAAGGAACTCAACCCACCTGCGCTGCTGCATATGTAAGTCCTTCTAATCTAGGAGATACTTCAAGGCATCAACCACCACACTATGGAAGGAACCCTTCCAACAAAGGAGTCATAACTCCACCACCATTGGCTTTGAATCTCCACATCATAGTCCCCAAGGAACTCAACCCACCTGCGCGCACTGCCGCATATTTAAGTCCTTCTGATATAGGAGATACTTCAGACTTTTGTGATCCGTGTAGATCTCCACCTTCGCACCATAAACGTAGTGCCGCCACAATTTCAGCGCAAAAATTACCGCCGCCAATTCTAAATCATGGACGGGATAGTTTCTCTCGTGAGGCTTTAACTGCCTAGACCCAAAGGCGATCACACTGCCATGTTGCACTAATACGCTCCCTAAACTACATCCGGATGCGTCGTTGAAAATTTGAAATCCTTCAGTCCCCTTTGGCAGACTTAGGATTGGAGCTGTCATTAGCCTTTCCTTTAGGGTATTAAATGCCTGACTGCACTCTTATGTCCACACGAACTTCTGATCCTTACGAGTTAGTGAGGTGAGGGGTAGATCTATCCGCGAAAAGTTTTCCACAAACCTTTGATAGTACCCAGCTAGTCCAAGAAAACTAGCTCCTGCTTGCGATCCTTGCCCTGTAAAGATTTTAAGTAACGAGGGTCAGCAAAGGCTGATCTCTACTGTGTAACCAACACATCTCCTCTCGGCCGCCCCTAATGGAACCCGGGGTACCACTTCAACCTGCAAGTCAGCACTTTGTATACTAAATGCAAATATTTATAAAGCTTTAAAACAGGTTTTGATGTCTCATACAACAAACACGTTTTCTAGGTTTAGAACAGAGTGAAAGGGGCCTACTATGCAACATGTATGCAAACCCGGACTTCGCCCAAGACACCCTATCTCGTATGCATCTAACACATCATCAAGCACTGGGTACTTTTATTTCCCCATTGGCATAAAGCCGTAAACAAAAGGGAACTACATTGTCCTTAACGGCCCAAGCGCCGTTACACGGAAATCTTACAAATGCCCCACCCGCACATGGGTCTTAAACCCCGGGCTTGCCTGCAAATTCTGACTTCTTACGTCAGGATTTTGTATCACACACAAACAATTTTAAGAACCCTTGCTGGACCCCACCCGCTCATGGCTTCCTTGCCCGGGCTTGCCGTACGCTCGACGTTCTCGTAAGTCTCATAGAAGGGGACTAGTCTCGCCCGGACACTTTCCCCAAGTGACATGCACGCCACGGAATAGCCAGCCGACCACGAAGACGTAGCCACGCCTTAGCACAACACAACCATAATTCCCCACCCTAATCCATCATTCATACCGCAATGTTCCCGCGCACCAAGGAAATCATCTACCGTTGAAGCGGAGCAAACCTTGCCCGGTTCCGGCTACGAGTGCTCACTCAGGAAAAAGGGGGGGAAAACACATAAATCATAACGACATCTAGCAGTAACGAATTTCTACCGAATCCTCAAAGCTCGATATGCAACATCACTGAGTCGGACTAACGGTCACGACTTCAGCTTCACCCACCATGCCTAATCCACTAATGTAGCGGATCTCTAATTCAAAATCATGCCGGGGACGGACACAATCGACCCGGAGGTTCATCTTGAACCATGGCAACCAAAACCCCTCTCATTTGAGAGATCTGGAGCCCAAAAGAAATGAGAATAAAAGAAGATGCTAAACGTGCATCCTAAAACCAAGAGGAGAAGTGTCGTTACCTTACGACCCCTCTTCCTAGCCATGGAAGTTTTGCTTTGAACGGCTTGACACGAACCCCTCCACACCCTCTCCACGAATCTAGTTTCGGAACGGCGATCGGAGCTCCGAAGCTCCGTCAATGGCGGAAGAAGCTCTCTCCTTCCTCTTCCCTTCTCTTCCTCTCCAACCCCTCTCTCAAACCCTAAAGATGAGAATAATGAGAGGAAGAACCATCTCATCCATAATAAGATCGTTTGGGCGGAAGATCCTAGCCTTTGGATCTAATTTGGGGAAGCATCGGACGGCCACGAACCAAAATTGACGGAACCGTCCCGACCGCACGATCGGTGGCACACGACCAGTGGTCGTGCGCAATAGATCTCATGGTCGTGCGATTACCCAAAAAGAAAGGGAAAAACGTGCATGAGCAGAGGCGCACAACCAGTGGTCGTGCGCACTCTGACCAAAGATTGTGCGTTTACCCAAACAGAACTTGGCTAACCGGTGAAAAGTGCGCGCGAGCAGTGGCACACGACCAGTGGTCGTGCACACTAGATCCAGTGATCGTGCGCTTTAAACAACAGCCAAAAACAGCGACCCATCGCCTGTGGCATCCCTACCGTCGGGCGTTAACTTCTAGTGACTCCAGGTCTGCAAACTTGGGTGTTATAACTCGCCTGGCTAGATTTTTCGCCTGGCTGGAGTACTCGCCCGGCTGGAGTACTCGCCCGACTGGAGTACTCGCCCGACTGGAGTTCTCTCCCGGCTAGAGTACTTGCCCGGCTGGACTTCTCGCCCGGCTGGAGTACTCGCCCGACTGGAGTTCTCGCCCGACTGGAGTTCTCTCCCGGCTGGAGTTCTCGCCAGTACTCGCCCTGCTGGAGTACTCGCCTGACTGGATTTCACGCCCGGCTGGAGTTCTCGCCCAGTTGGAGTACTTGCTCGGCTTAAGGGTCTACTATTTTGTCAATGGTGGGCTGTGAATAGCTGTTCAGAACAGCGGAGTTTGACTGTTGGCAGACCAGTCCCGAGGTATTTCAGTAATTTTAGAGCAGCAAGATTGTGATATTGGCCGGTCATTCCCAAAAATCTATAAATAGACCCTTGGGGTACCTTGGAGAGGATCCGTTTTCACCAATTCTCATCTTCCTCCTCCAAGGCACCTAGCTCAGCTTTGGCTAGGTAGGGGAGATCTCAAAGGTCTTCCGGGTGTGAGGTGGGACCTCCGCGCTAGAGCCAAGGGTCATTTCCAAATTCATGTCTCTCGCTAAGGGACGGCTTGGGAGAAGTAGGTGTGAGCTGCACCACAGATCCGAACTTTAGGTGAAACTGGATTTTGATTTCAACAGAAAGTATCATAAATTTCAAGAAAATTTCAAATGTGCAGATGCGTTGCTAAAGGGGTAAGCCGCATAACTGAACGGAATTTCAAAGCATATTCAAAATAAATGGCCTGATCTCAAATAATTGATTTGTGATAGCCTGGCTCAATGTAAGGTAGACACTACCCGTGGAGGGGGTAGTGTGCTCAAGCATTGTGTGAGTACGGGGCTGCACTACCTTTTCATCAACATGTATAATTAGATCAAGATTATCAACATTATTATTCTGGGGATTTAGATCAAAAACACGAAGGTCCATGACTCGGGCCTACTCTCTTCTCAGATTTCATTGTGTTTGCTCGATCTTAGGGTCAACTGGAACCAAATCCCGACGATCCTCTCCAAGATCAACCAAACAAAAACTAAAACAAAAAGCAGACACGGAAAAATGGAAAGACAAAAGTAATGCAATATACAACTGGAAGAAGAACTACTATCTCATGAATCTCTCTAAAGAAACTCACATGTGGCGTGTTCCTCGACAACAACGTCAAAAGACTATAAGTGATTATATTTTAGTTATCTAGCTCCCTATTTGATATATGGTGTGTAACAATTTCGGAATTTTTTAGATGTTGCTATTGACCATATATTATTGCTATTTAACCCTAATTTGATTATATGTCATGAAAACTTGTTAGGACCATATATCTTCTAGTGGTACTTTGGTTCTGGCTTTTTAGTTGTGCTTTTGTAAATCCTGAAATATTGACTTTGTTTGTTCCATTAGGGAATCTTATTGTGCCACGACCACTTATACTTGATTGCCACATTAATATGAGCTATGAGGCCAACCAATACATGAAAACATTGGAATTCACTGTGTCAGCATAGAGTGTACTTTTTTTTGCGCAAGTGATTTCATTGTTAAAAGGAAGTTATGAACATTATAATTATGTGTTGTGAATAATATCTCAAACTCTTAGCTGAGTCCACAAGTCATTAGGCTTAGCCTTATTCAACTTTACTTATTTACTAACGGGTCTTGGTGGTGGATTGTGATATAGGTTTAAAGCCCACCTAGGAATGTGCTCTAATGTCAATGCTAAACTACAAGTTGTTAGAAGGGGTTTCTAGTTAGTTTGGAATGAAAGATATTGACATATTCTTTAAGAAGTTGATTCCCCCGTTGTTGCGAATCTGGTGAATGATGCTTTCCTAGAGTTTCATCCTTTAGGAACTATCATCATCATATCATTACAATATCTTTCCTATGCAGTGGGAGTGATTTTTTTACTTAAGTTCCCAACCCGCATGGTTTCAAAAAGAAAGTTATAAGCTTATAGAAAGAAAGTGGACCAAAGTGTTTTTGGATTTTTGATCCCATGTTGCTATACAACAACAAAACAACACTCAAGCCTTTATCTCACTATAGTGGGGTCGGCTCTATGGATCCTTTGTCACCATTGTGCCAAATATTTTGTCATAATCCCACTAATGCCTAAGTACATCATGTCTTTCCTTACAGTTTCATTCCAAGTCTTTATTGGTCTACACCTCCCTCGCTTAACATACCTAGTGACTAGACTCTCACAATGCCTAACATGTGCCTCTAATGGTCTCCTTTGTACATGTCCAAACCATCTTAGACAAGCTTCTCACATCTTCTCTGCAATTGGTGTTACCCCTGACTTATCCCTGATACTTTCATTCCTAATTTTATCCAATCTCGTGTGTCCACACATCCACCTAAGCATTCTCATCTCCGCAACTCCCATTTTTTGCTCATGTACACAATTCATTGCCCAACACTCAGAACCATAGAGCATCGCAGGTCTAATTGCAGTACTGTAAAACTTGCCCTTAAGTTTTTATGGTACTTTACAATCACATAAGATCCCTGACACGGCTCTCCACTTCAACCAATCCGCTTGGATTCTATGTGTCACATCTTTATCAATACCTCCGTCTTTTTGAACTATCTATTATGATAAATATTACATTTTCCTTTTATTAGAAAAGAGGTTTGTGTTGAGTTTGATGTCAAGAAGTTCTCTATTCTAGTTTGTAACTCTTTCAATCTACTACTTAGTTTATGTTCTTACCTAGTTTATGCATACATATTTTATTTTGATGCTAATCATTCTACATGATAGTTTTTATTGCAAGCTCTCCTTTCATCATGTAAGATGCTCAAGGAAGGGGTTACATTTCCCTTAGGCTCTGTTCGTCACGGTGGTGGCGGTCATGAACATGAGAGTTAAATTGTCATTCGTTAACGCCCGCCTAAGAAGCTTCATCCACTTTTATGTTCAAATGGATGATGTTTGTTTGGTGATCCTTAATGAATGACAGTTTAACACATGCGTTCACGACCGTCACCACCATGCCAAGTCTCTGTTTGGCGCGTCTGTCGTGAATGCGGTGGTTATGAACCATCATTCGTAAACGGCCGAGCTCACCTAAGGAACTCCATCTATTTTTATGTTCAAAACTAGTTTTCTTCTCTTGGCAGGCGGCGGTCATAGCCGCTGTCCTGCCAAACGTATATTCTATGATAGTGCTATTTTTGTCCAAATTCAGCGGAACAAGAATCCCGCTTTAAACGGTTTATGTATCTTCTATTGATCCTGTTTTTTTAGGTGACTGTTATTAGCACTGTACTTTTGGATATTCGCATTTTTAGGAAAAGTGTTCAACACAAAAGTTGTAGATCTCGACGAGATCTACAACTTTCGTGTTGAACACTTTTCCTAAAAATGCATGTATAAAGCGTATTTCTAAAAATACGCTTAGATTTCGCGCCTTTTGAAAATACTCCTTGTACATGCATTTTTAGGAAAAGTGTTCAACACAAAAGTTGTAGATCTCGTCGAGATCTACAACTTTCGTGTTGAACACTTTTTCTAAAAATGCATGTACAAGAAGTATTTTCAAAAGGCGCGAAAAATTAAGAATAAATAAAGTGTGAATATCCAAAAGTACAGTGCTAATAACAATCACCTTTTTTTATGAAGCGTAATTGGTTGATTATGTGCTATTATTTATATTTTTCTTTATATTAGTTTTTTGCTCCACCGGTTAGCAATTTGTTTCGCTCATTTCTTGTTGATATCATGATATGCCAGATTTCATTATGGAATATGTAATATTTGTTAGTGTATATTTGGACAAATTAACGTGTTCGGAGGCATAACGGGTCGTGTCGGGTACATGGTTAACCCGTACCCGTAGAAACTCCTAAGAATTTTGCCTATTTATACCCACCTAGGGGCAACGGGTAGGTAATTCCACCTAGATCCCCATCCGGATGCTTCGAGCAACTTCCACAAACTCGAAGTACTGCCCCGTTGTTCGTGCATCCAGTAACCGTTTCTTCCCGTTCTCGGTTTTCAGAAATTTTCGTGGTGATCGGAAAATTTTCTCACGCCTCTTGGAGGAAGAGAACGATCTTGTGCTCCGGCTTCTCTCCCGCATCCCGTCCGCCGTTCTCGATCGGTACAGGGACAGAAGGAGAAAATCGTGCTTGGATTTTTTTGTATCCCGCCACTTTCGATAGAGGAGAAAGCGCTCCCGCCGCCGCAGCTCGCAGAGAAAAAAGTTTTTTTTTTTCTTCCGGTCAGTCTCCTGTCCCGCCGCAGGTAGAAAAGTTCCCCCACCGCCTTTTCGATTGGGACAAAGGAAGTTATTGCTGTCGTAGTTCTCTCGTCCGTCTGCCTGCACACAGAAGAAGGAAATCTGGATCGGGGCGCCGCCACTGCTGGTTCTAAAATTTTTTTGGCCGACATCGCTCATGTCATTTCTAGTGACGTCAGAATAAATGCAGTCATACCTGAGAATGCTTCCAGGCTTTGATAAGGCATGATCTCATTCTTTCCATTTGCTTTTGAGAAACATTGACTGATCCAGGTCGAGAGGTGGATCTTCTCTTCAAATTTTCTCGGAGAGATTTGGCATCTTTTAGTTCGCCACTTCTTAGATAGATCACTTCCTTGTTCCTGAAGAAGGATCCCGCCTCACCTTGAACCAAGCAATCGCAATGATGAAGGGAGGCAATAATTTTTCATCTCCGGTTCCCATGATCAAATTGGAGAAGTTTACGGCGACGGAATTCAACGACTGGAAGTTGAATACCCAGTTCGGAATGAAGTATCTGAACGTGTTCTACACAGTTCAGTCTGATCGTGCTTCCGTTATGGGGACTGAAGAGGAGGCCCAGTGAATCGCTGATGAGGACTTCTGCCGCGACTACCTGCTGAACTGTCTGTCCTCTAGCCTGGCAAATACGTATATAAAGATGAAGACCGTCAAGGAAATCTGGGAAGCACTGGAGGAGCACTTCAGGCAAGAGGAGGATATGTTCAAGGCGCATCTGTTGGACAAATTTCATTCCTTCATGTTCGACGAGGAGAAAGCAATTCTCCCTCAGGTATCGGATTTTGAAGCTTTACTAGATTCTTTACATAGTGAGAATATTTTCCTGCCAGACAGCTTTGTTGCTGGCACGATTATTTTTAAGCTGCCCTCTACGTGGTACAACTTTAAAACTGAAATGTACCGCAAGAAAATGCAGGTCGGTCTCAATGACCTCAAGCGATTTATTCGCATTGAGGATGAAAATAGGATTCGACACGCTTTAGAAACTGTAAGAAAGCAGAAGGCTGCGACTAACATAGTTGTTAGTTCTAAACGCGTGCCGAACCCTAAAAGGACCAGACCCTCTCATGGTAGCTCCCAGGTTGCAGGCCCTAGCAAACGTGCCAAAAATTTCAAGGGCAAGTGTTTTAACCGCAACAAGTGGGGACACAGCGCGTCTGATTGCCGACTCCCTAAAAGAGAAAGAACCAAAACACCACAGGATGGCAACCAAGCCAATATGGTTAGCCTAGCTGAGTCTTCCGATTTTGTTGCGATGGTCGGAAACGCTAAGGCCAGCACGGAGTGGTTCTTGGATTCGGGGGCGACGTGTCACGTTTGCAACAATGCTGATCTTATGACAGGGCTCACTGCTGTGAAAGAGTCTGTTACAGTTGCAAATGGCGAGACAGCTGACGTCTTGAAGGTGGGGAATGCAACGCTGCTGCTATCCTCAGGTAAGACTCTAACTCTTAAAAATATTAAGTTTATTCTTTCTATAGCTGTTAACTTAGTGTCTATAAGTTTATTATGTGATGCTGGTATGTCTTTTACTTTTTGTAGCGGTCGAGTAACACTGTCAGTTAACTCACACTATTTTGGATGTGCATACGTCCAAAATAGGATGTACCGACTAAGTCTAGCAAACGAGTTAGTTCAACAAGTTCAAACAAACTTAGTAAGCCCTATGACTCTACATGAGAGACTAGGACACGTGAACTATAGGAAAATATTCCAAATAGCTAGAACTCATCAGATCACATTAGACACTAAGTTATCGCCTGAGAAATGTGACGTGTGTGCTCAAACTAAGATCACTAGAAAACTTTTTAGTGCGGTTACTAGGAGCACAACACCGCTAGAGCTTATACATTCCGATATATGTGACTTTAAAAGCTTTGTCACCCGAGGAGGAAGGAAGTATATGATCACGTTTATAGATGATTGCTCTAGGTTTTGTCACATCTATCTTCTTAAAACTAAAGATGAAGCGTTTGAAAAGTTGTCTTTTCAAAACCAGGGTAGAGAACCAACTAGACATGAGAATTAAGAGATTTAGAAGTGATAGAGGAGGAGAATACATGTCCAGTGAGTTCCGGGGTTTCCTTGCCTCTCAAGGGATCATAGCAGAAACCACTGCTCCTTACTCACCCCAATCGAATGGTATAGCCGAGAGAAAGAATAGAACGTTGACAGAAATGTTAAACTCTATGCTCCTCACTGCTGGCATGCCTACTGCCTATTGGGGAGAAGCAGTTTTAACTGCAAACAACATTCTAAACAAAGTTCCTCATGCTAAGTTAGAAGTCACACCCTACGAGCTTTTGTTTAAGAGACCCCCGTCTTTAACTAGACTTAAGACCTGGGGCTGCATAGCCTATGTCAGGGTCTCTGACCCTAGACGGTCTAAACTTGGACCTAGGACCAACACGTGTGTCTACTTAGGTTGTGCTGAAGATAGTGCTGCAGATAGATTCTTAGACCTGTCTAATAATATAATTATTGAATCAAGGGATGCAGTGTTTTTTGAGGATAAGTTCCTTAAGGATAAAAACCTGACCATCCCAGGTATGCAAGCAACTATTACTGAGGAAGACCTTGAATCAGTACCGAGCACCTCCTATTCAGTCCCGGTAGACAGTAGTGTCCTAGAGTCTAGACGGACTTCAGTGAGAGAGCGAACTCCCAGAACCTTTGGTAGTGACTTTGTCACTTACCACGTTGAGGCCGATCCATCCACCTATAAGGATGCGATGAGATCAAGGGATTCGTTATTCTAGAAAGAAGCCATTGATGAAGAGATGAATTCTCTACTTCAGAACAACACCTGGACTTTGGTTGATAAGCCAAGAGGGGCTAAAGCTATAGGGTGTAAATGAGTTCTGAAAAAGAAACTCAATCCTGATGGTAGCGTAGCTAAGTATAAAGCATGCCTGGTGGCTAAAGGTTTCACGCAAGTTAGTGGGGTGGATTACTTTAATGTATATTCACCAGTGTGTCACTTAGCAACCATTAGGATCCTACTTGCTATTGTGTCTATTGAGAACTTTATTGTTCATCAAATGGATGTTAAGACTGCGTTCTTGAACGGAGATCTGACCGAAGAAATATACATGAGCCAACCTGAAGACTTCATAGTAGACGGTCACGAAAATAAGGTCTGTAAGTTAATCAAGTCGCTATACGGACTCAAACAAGCACCAAAATTATGGCATGAGATGTTTGACTATAGTGTAAGGGACATGAGATTCATGTCAAGTCTCTCAGACAAATGTATTTACATACGTCATAGATCGAATAAAGTCGCTATAATATGCTTGTATATGGATGATATGCTGATTCTTGGTTCTGATCAATCCGTAGTGGATGACGTTAAGTCAGAACTAATGAAAGAGTTTCGCATTAAAGACCTAGGTGTAGCTGAGACTATCCTAGGCATGCAAGTGAGCTTTGGGAAAAATTGCATTTCCCTAAGTCAAAGCCACTAAATAAACTCCATGTTGGACACGTGGGGATACAGTGAACGTAGAGCAGTGGAGACATCTTACGATTACAATAATCGCTTAAAGCCCAATGATGGAGCTGCGATTCGACAGTCAGATTATGCTAAACTGATTGGTAGTCTCATGTATGATATGGTCTGCACAAGACCTGACATAGCCTTTACGGTCAGCATGTTGAGCAGATTCACTAGTAATCTTAGCCAAGACCATTGGGATGCCCTCGATAGGCTGATGCGATACCTAAAGCATACCCAAACGTATGCTTTATGTTACCATGGTCATCCTTCAGTTTTGGAAGGATATTCTGATACATCATGGTGCTCAGAATTAAACGACAGCAAGTCCACTAGTGGATTTATATTCACACTAGCAGGAGCAGTTGTAGCATGGAAGTCCAAGAGGCAATCATGTATTGCACTATTTTCTATGGAATCCGAACTCTACGCTCTAGCTTCAGCGGGAGAAGAAGCAGAGTGGATAAGAGATTTGGTGATGAACATTCCATTGTCGAGCCTGAAATTGAGTTCTGTTGCAGTTTACTGCGATAATCAGGCTACGAAAATGATTGCTACGAACACCTTGTTCAACAGCAAAAGAAGGCAACTCAGGATGAAACAAGCCTGGTTGACCTCCCTTACGAGTCAAGGGATTGTAAACCTCGTTGATGTGAGGTCAAAAGATAATGTTGCAGACGCCTTGACAAAGTGCTTAAATAGAGTTCTCACAATTAAAACATCGGAGGAGATGGGATTAAGGTTCATAGAAATATAAAACTTCCTCCAATGTTTATGTTTTATGGTAAGAACTTATAGTCGCAACATTCAAGCATCTAATAACAGACTGAAAACCCCAAATAATTTCTTGATGAAAGCCCAAGATGGTTAGATGTTAGTCATTCCACACCTGATGACTTAACGTCTTTCTCATTGTAAGCTGATTTGATAATTATTCAACTGGGAATAGAAAGTCGTTGTATGAGTTAATCTAATGTTAGTGATCATAGCACATTATTGCACATTTGATAATGTTGCAAATGACGGTGTGTCAAATCATATGATGAGGTACATAGTGGTCACTAATGAGTAAGATAACAACGTTTGATTTATTAAAATCAAAACCTGACTGGTCCTAGCTAGACTGGATAGAGATGCTGACAGTGTTACTTCACTACTACTACAAGTGCTAAGCTCATTTAGGTAGAGCTAGCTTACTTTGATACGTCACTGCATATGTTTATGAATTCATAGAGTCTGACTCATGAAATTCTTTGAAGACACTGGTGAAGAGGGAGGAGAGAAAGTGGATTTTGACATAGATGATGATGATCTACTCTCTGAGTAGAATTGCTACATGTTTATCTGTAGTCATTTATTGTTTTCCAGACTTATTTATTGTTGAGTAGCACATTTTCTTTTGATGTATTATGTTATTGTTTTTAAAATTCATGTTTATGTTTTTCTTTAAAAACTGTGCTAACTCTTATGGAAATGTGTTAAGTCGAAAATTTATTTTAATATTCTCCACTTTCTGCACTCCGAAACGTATACGTTATTTGTCACAAATATAGGAGGAGATTGTTAGTGTATATTTGGGCAAATCAACGTGTTCGGAGGCATAACGGGTCGTGTCGGGTACACGGTTAACCCGTACCCGTAGAAACTCCTAAGAGTTTTGCCTATTTATACCCACCTAGGGGCAACGGGTAGGGGATTCCACCTAGATCCCCATCCGGATACTTCGTGCAACTTCCACAACATTAAGGCTGCGTTCGACATGACTTATTTGCTCCTATAAGATTGGACAAAAACTTCAAATGTAGCCTAAGATTGACCTGGTCGCTTGAGTAATTGTGCAAGATAGATAATAATTAATTAGAATTAATTAATAATAGATATTAATTAATAAGAATTAATTAATGTTAAATTTAATAATTTGATTTTGGAATTGAAAGGAGTCATCTCGGGCCTGGTGGGAGGACTTTTTAGCTTCTTTCCGTTTTCTAGAAAATGTCATCGCACCTAAAAATCGCTTAAGTAATCTACCAATGGGAAAGCTACCGCCGAAAACTCAATTTTATTCACTTTTTGAAAGTCAACTGTCAACCGTTTTGAAAAGTACTCCTCATCCCGATACATTGTTGCAGGCATTTTTTTTCGCCCGGGCATGAGTTTTGCCACCCGGGAGCGCATTTTTTTAGGCGTGCATTTTTCGTTCAGGCGCGTATTTTTTGTCAGGGTGCGCACTTTCCGTCCCGACGCACATTTTTCTGTCTGGGCGCGCATTTTTAGCCCGGTTGCGCACTTTTCGTCCGGTCGAGCATTTTTCGGACGAGCGCGCATTCTTTCACCCGGGTGCGAATTTTTCGTCCAGGCGCGCATTTTTTGCCGGGACACACAATTTTTTGCACCGCGCATTTTCCGCCCGGGAACGCATTTGCAGCCCGGGAACACATTTTTCAGCTTGGGTGCATATTTTTTGCTCGGATGCGTATTTTCGGTCGGGCGCATTTTCGTTTAGGCGAGCTTTTTTCGGGCGGACTACATTTTCCGCTCGGACCGCATTTTTCACTCGGGAGCCCATTTTCCCCCGGATGCTCATTTTTCTGTCCGGGCGCACATTTTTAATATAAAAAGTCACCGCAACAAAGATTTGTCAAACAGTTTATAAAGTGTTTCTCTTTTCTGAAAATCTCTGTAAAAAGAGTTTACCCAAAAAAATCTCCTTTTCCAATATATATTTTTCAAAAACTTATTTTCTTACTTTTTTGCCGCCACTCCTTTCTAAAAAACCCTCACAAACAAGGTCTTAGTTTTGGAACCAAATGTAGTTGTGTACAAAAAGTCCGGGCCCGGAAAGCCCGCTAGGGCCGGCCCAGAAAAACCCCATTTTAGTCGGTTGCCCGGCCCAGGCCGGGAAAAGCCCGGACGCCGGGCTAGCCTGGGCCAGGCACCTAGGGCTGATATCTAGTCGAGTTCGAGCGATTTTGGCTCGGCTCGAAATCGAAATTTTCGACTCAAACTCGGCTCGAAATCGACTCGAAATCGAAATTGATTTCGAGTCGAGTCGGCTCGACTCGAAATGGCTCGATTCCGAGTCGGCTCGAAATCGAATCGAGTCGGCTCGAAATTTAACAATTTTTTGTTTTATTCCTAGTTTGCTCAAAATAAAATTGGGCAACCTATAAATTTAGCAAATGAAACATTTAAAGCCTTCATTCTTTTTATTTATGTTTAAATTTTGTTATTTTTAATCTTAAAATAAGAATATATTAATAAATACATAATTTTTTTAATTAATTCGAGTTGATTCGAATCATATTTCAAGCGATTCAGGGCTGACTCGAAATCGACTTGAAATCAGATTCGAGTCAAATTGAATCGACTCAAATTGAGTCGAATCAATTTTAACCGATTCCGATTCGGCTCAATTTTCGAACGATTTTCGAGCGATTTTCGAATTTCGAATTTCGAATAATATGCTCAGCCCTACAGGCACCCGGGCTGGCGGAAAATCCCGCCAATTAGGCGGGATTTTAATCAAACCTGGAAATTAGGCCGGCCCAGGCCCGACCTTGTCCACGCCGGCCTGGAGGGCTTTATCAGGCCCCCTCTTTGATAGGGTGTCCGAGCCAAGCCCGGTCCGACTCAAGCTAGGCCGGACTGGGCCCGATTGTCGAAAAGCACGGGCCCGTTCGGCCCGGTCGGGCTTTAGCCAAATGTTGAATGCCCCATGACAATTTTTTTTTTAAAAAATTTATTCTGAATTATAGAATTATTACTAATTGTTTTAAATATTTTGATTTTAAATCTCTTAATCATCTCAGTGTATGGAGCCATTCTTGAATGATTTTAAATTGTATTTCAAGATATATTATTTGACTGTGAAATGCTTGACTCTCTTTAATCAATCATATACATTTATTTGTTAATATATTCGCAGGCGGCTGTTTGTATTTTGGTTAATTACATCAATGCTTACGTGGAGTTGGACAAATTCATAAGAATATCCTATAAAATATATGGCAATAATTACTAATACTTAAAATGATTGTTAACCGCAAACCCGCTATTTATTAGTGATACTCCAAAATCTGATTATTTTTTCCGTCTTTTCGAAATACGTCTTGTACATGTAATTTCAGGAAAAGTGCTCAACACGAAAGTTGAAGATCTCGTCGAGATCTACAACTTTCGTGTTGAGCACTTTTGCTGAAATTCCATGTACAAGACGTACTTCGGAAATATGCTCAGATTTTACGCATTTCAGAAATACGTCTTGTACATGCGATTTCAGGAAAAGTGTTCAACACGAAAGTTGTAGATCTCAACGAGATCTACAACTTTCGTGTTGAACACTTTTCCTGAAATTGCATTTACAAGACGTATTTTGAAAAGGCGCGAAAAATTAGCAGATTTTGGGGTGCGATTAGCCAATAACGGATTGCGGTTAACAATCACCAAAAAAAATCAATGTTTTGAAAACTGACCAGCCGGACCTCATTATTTGTGCCGAGTACTCACTTACTTTTTGTGATTTTTTGGACAGGTTTTAGATGCGTCATGAGTGGAGTATTATCCTTTTCTTTACATTAGTTTTTGCTCCATCGATTAGCAATTTGTTTCGGTCATTTATTGTTGATATGCCCGATTTCATTATGGAATATGTAACATTAATAATTAATTAGAATTCAGCGAAACAAGAAAACCGCTTCAACCATTTATAGTCCGTTCGTTTCACGGGAATTGGGCCGTTGGAATTGGTATTCATTTACCAATTCCAATTACAGGCGTTCGGTATGTCAAAAAAATGTGGGAATCAGCAATGAAATGTAATTCGGTCGGAATTGGGTATAAGGTAAACGCGCGACATGCATTTCCGACCTCGCTAGGTCAGATTTCGCGATTCCGCGATCTTCTCCTGATCCCGCTTCCGCTGCTCCCGTCGCCGTGATCTTCTCCCGATCCCGCTTCTCCGCTGCTCCCGTCCGCTTCT
Organism: Platanthera zijinensis; assembly: GCA_039513925.1. Classification (NCBI taxonomy): domain Eukaryota; kingdom Viridiplantae; phylum Streptophyta; class Magnoliopsida; order Asparagales; family Orchidaceae; genus Platanthera; species Platanthera zijinensis. The sequence goes on along the minus strand of CM077084.1, from coordinate 22,013,877 downwards.
TCGCTGCTCCCGCTTCTCCGCTGCTCCCGTCGCCACGATCTGCTAGCGCTTCTTCGTTCCCGATCTGCTCCCGCTTCTCTGCTGGTACCAACAACTTCTTCTTCTTCTTCACCAACAACTTCTTCTTCTTCTTCTTCTTCTTCACTAACAACTTCTTCTTCTTCACCAACAACTTCTTCTTCTTCTTCTTCTTCACCAACAACTTCTTCTTCTTCACCAACAACTTCTTCTTCACCAACAACTTCTTCTTCTTCTTCACCAACTTCTTCTTCTTCTTCACCAACAACTTCTTCTTCACCAACAACTTTTTCTTCTTCTTCTTCACCAACAACTTCTTCTTCTTCTTCTTCACCAACAACTTCTTCTTCTTCTTCACCAACAACTTCTTCTTCACCAACAACTTCTTCTTCTTCTTCTTCTTCACCAACAACTTCCTCTTCCTCTTCCTCTTCCTCTTCTTCTTCCTCTTCTTCTTCTTCTTCTTCCTCCTCCTCTTCTTCTTCTTCGGAGTTCTTCTTCTTCTTTAAGGAGTTCTTCTTCTTCTTCTTCTTGTTTAAGGAGTTCTTCTACTTCTTCTTCTTCTTTAAGGAGTTATTCTTCTTCTTCTTTAAGGAGTTCTTCTTCTATAGGAAATGGGTTAACCCATATACCATCTACTAGATAAAACTGTGTATTAGTGGATGAGATTCATATTGCAAAGTAAATTGTCAATTGGATGGAGCTTCCCGATTTGTAGTGAGAAGTTGCTACTTAGTTGCACTCACCTACAATTGTTTTTATTTGGCCAACACTTAATGGGCTTGGAAATAGAACAAAATTGACACACCATTTCTTATGATCTTGTTATTTATGATTAGTTTGGTGTTGTTATTTATTATTGTGAAAAATGTGCTAGGTCTAACATGATTTTAAACATTTTCATATGGAATTGGTTTTGGTAATTAATAAATCTTTTGTATGTGTTTAGTTAGGCAGAAAATGTGTATGTGTTTGTGTGTGTGCTTTTGTGGTTTGATGTATAATGTGTGTTTTTTTATGTTTAGATGGATGAAACAGTGAAACGGCGTAGGCGTAGGAGAGCAGCAGTAGCTGCTGCTCTTGCTGCTTCCGTCGTAGTGATGATGAAATGTGGGGTTAGAAGAAATATCGTGAAGGCTGATGCAAAAAATATTGTAAGGGAAAGTTTGTTTAAGCGTTTGTATGACGGAACATATATAAATTGTTTTAACCAGCTTCGGATTAATAGAAGCTCGTTTGAAGTTTTGTGTAACATGCTAACCCAACGTGATTTGTTAAGAGACACAAAAAATGTATGAGTTAGAGAGGCAGTCAACGTTTTTTTACATGTTTTCGGGCACAATAAAAAATTTAGGGTTGTTGGCGGGACGTATCTACGATCAACAGATACAATTAGCCGTCATTTCAACACGGTGCTGCGAGCAATTCTGAAATTAGGTCCTGACTTTATAAAACTCCCTGATGCGTCAATAGTACAAAGATGGCGTCATTTTCATGTAAGTTATTTCTTTTACAATCCTAAGTTTTATTTTAAAATATATTTTACAATATCTCAATTGTTCATATGTCCATTTAGGATTGCATTGGTGTGATTGACGGCACTCATATTGAAGTTACAGTGCCTACTAAGGATCAGAGTAGGTATCGGAATAGGAAACAAGCCATTACAACGAATGTAATGGCCGCATGTGATTCAAATATCTGGTTTTTGTATGTGTTACCTGGATGGGAGGGGTCCTCATCAGACTCCAGAGTTTTGCGCAATGCACTCTAAAGAGCATATCGTTTTGAGGTGCCACTTGGAAAGTACTATCTGGTGGATGCGGGATACACCAATGGCCCTGGCTATCTAGCTCATATAGGTCAACCAGATATCACCTGAAAGAGTGGGCTGCACAAGGCAATAACCCCACCAATTATAAAGAGTTGTTCAATCTCCGACACTCAAAGGAACGGAATATCATAGAGCGGACATTCGACCTCCTTAAAAAAAGATGGGCGATTTTGAGGGGACTATCATTCTATGGTATCAAAGTCCAGGTATACACATTTAAACCTTTAACATTCGAATAAGTTAATTCATAATGAGTTTTAAATTACCTTTTAATTTTAACAGGTTCAAATTATAAACGCTTGCTGCATTCTGCATAATTTTCTTATAGAGAGGAGATTAGAAAATCATGGTCGATTGCTTGCCGAGATAGATGCGGAAATATTAAATCAAGATACAACCTCTGCTAGTTTCGAGTACGCGGATACAGCGGCTCCAGTCCAAGCAACACCAGAGTGGAGCGTGTTTAGGGAAACTATGGCTATGAATATGTTTAATGAGTACTGTGCTCATCGGGGCAATTAAAATATTTTTTTGTGTGTTAATTTCTGACTTATTTAATGCAAAAAATTGGTTTGTTATGTGTGTGTACGCCTGCATTTTGTTAACTTCTTTTTCATCCATTTATGTTCAAAAAGTTGGTTTTTGTATGTGTTACCTGTATATTTTGTTAAATTCTATTTCATTTCTGACTTATTTTATGCAAATATGTGGGTATGTTATGCAGAAATAAATGGATAAAAAAAGGAAATGGGGTCAAGCTAAGTGAACAGTCCTATGTTCCATGGACGCCGCAGATGGATTGTGCGTTATCGACTGCTCTCCTTGAGCAGCAAAATCTGGGAAATAATGCGGCTAGTGGCTGGAAAAGTGCTGCATACACGGCGACAATACAAGCACTAAAGGATGATTGCCACGTTGATATTAGTAAGGAGAAGATAATGGCCAGGATTAAAACATGGAACAAATACTACCAGGAAATATCGACTATGCTGGATACCAGTGGTTTCGGATGGGATTGAGAGCGTAATGTGGTGAAGGTTGATAGCGAGGAAGTCTGGGCTAACTACGTACAGGTAATATTTTAATTGAGCAAATATTTAACTGCGTAGTAATTATATTCTAATTTGAACTAAACTTGTAGGCACATCCGACAGTGAGACATTATCAGAGCAAGGTGATGATCGTTAATTGGGGTGACTTAGCTATGATTTGTGGGGTTGATCGGGCCACTGGAGCTAATGCTGCTACTGCGACTGAGCAAATGAACGAGATCCACATTGAAGACTCAGTGGACGAAAACGACATGGAGGAGGTTGAGCCAAAGAGCTAGAAGAGGAAGGAGAAAACATCTGCGGTAGATATTATTGCTGATGCTGTTTCTGCAATAGCGAGGAACATGGAGCATGATAGCAGCGTGATTTCTTAGCCGCCACCGCCACCGTCGCCGATCTCAAGGGAAGACAGGATATATGCCGTCATTGTAGCTATTACGGATTTGACTGAGACTGATGTAATACAGGCTATCGATATGCTGAGTGATGACGACAAGAAGGCCGACGTGTTCATGGCTTTACCGATGCCAATTAAGAGGACCTGGCTCCGCTTACATCTACGCGATTAATTAGATTATGTTAAGAACTTTTGATTTCATGTGCGGACTATTATAATGCTGTAGACTATTTTGAACTTTTTTTTAATATTCGGTGCATGGACTCTTAATTTTTATTATGTTGAAATATGATTATAAATTTGAATTATGTAGCTATTTCAATTCAGTTTATAAAAAAAATTATAAATTTGAATTATGTACTTTGAATTACAGGATACAGCCGAACATCGGAATTGCTAATTCTAATTTCTGTGACAGAATTCCTGCATTCAGCCGAACAGCAGAATTGGAATTGAATTCAATTCCAATTCCTGCGGGAATAGGAATTGAATTAAATTCCAATTCCTGCGAAACGAACGAACCCTTATTGTTTTTTATGAAGATTGACCTGGTCGCTTGAGTAATTGTGCAAGATAGATAATAATTAATTAGAATTAGGGGTGCACAACAGACCAGTTAGGACCGGCTAGAAACCGCTCTCGATAAGGACCGATTCGGTCCTGAATCAGTCTCAGGGGTCCCCCTTTTCCCCTCAAAGATCGGTCTTTTATTGGTCCTGGGATAGGACCGGAACCGGGACCGAACCTGTGCCAGGGGTCCTCCTTTTCCCCTTAAAGACCGGTCCTGAGATAGGACTGAAACCGGTCAAAGACCGGTCCGGTAACAGCTCGAGCCGTTACACGATTAGTGGCAGCCATGTGCCGGTTGGCCATGGCTGCTACTAATTGTTTTATAATTTATTTTTTTTATTTTTTAAAATTAGATTTTTTATATAAAATAAAAAATTCTAAAATCTATAAATTCCCCATCTCTTATTCATATCTTTCACTCTCTCTCTCTCTCTCTCTCTCTCTCTCTCTCTCTCTCTCTCTCTCTCTCACTCTCTCACTCTCTCCAAAAGACTTCCTCTTCATCCACGCCGGCGTCCTCCTCCTCGTCTGTCGCTTATGAGATAATAGAGCACCACCACAAAGCGGCAGTATACAAGAACTTTGATAAAGTGTGAATCGGCGGCGAAATAAAGGCAAATTGTGCAAATTTTGCGGGAAGCTAATGGCTGTTGGCAGCAACACAACACTCATCTGACATTTGGAATCTTGAATTTCTAAACAAGCCCCGGAGTCTACCCAAACTCAAATTTTGACGACCTGACACATTTGGACGTATGACCAAACTCGACAACGAGAGCGATAAATGGAGAACGTCATCAAAAAGAACTCTCATTCAATCACTACGACACTGAAGAAATGACGTCTTACATTCACGATTTAATCCAGCCTAAATATCACTAGGTAAGTCGTATACAACTAGACGCGATGTTTTAATGGTTTATTTGCAATCTAAAGAATATTTAAAAACTTTTTTGAAATATTTGGCGACTGCATTAGCTTAACGAGTGATGTCTGGACTAGCGGTATAATTGATGAACTTTCTTATATTTGCATTACTTTTCACTTGATCGATCCAGATAGTTGGAAACTAAATAAACATATGATATGTTTTGAAAGATTTGAATACACGCACACCGATAAAGCTATTTATTAGGTTTTTATTAAAATTATTAGGGAATTTAAAATAAAATAAAAAATTAACAGTATCTCTTTCGATAACGCTTCAAATAATGGGATGACCGTCAAATATTTGTTATCAGATTTGCAACCAATATTAGATGAAATATTTTTTCATACTCATTGCGAATGTCACGTTTTAAATTTAATTATGAAAGATAGTTTAGTTTTTATGAACAACGTTAGTAAAATGCTCACTATGTTAATAGTTATTTATAGTTTCCAAAAAAGAAAATAAGATTTTAAAAAATTTGTAATTTTCTAAGGTAAAAATTTTTTAGGACCATCTTATGATATGCATATACGATGAAACTCGACTTATAAAATGTTAAAGCGAGATTTGTCACAAAAAATATTGATAATAAAATTTATAATAGTGTAGAAGCACATAATTTATGCACGTCAGACTGGGCCGTGCTCGAAGATTATGTAAATTTACTAGAAAGTTTTTATCGAGCAACAACTATTTTATCTGAAGTTTACTATTCTACAAGCTCATTAGTTATTGAAATATTTTATTAATTTTTTGAAACGTTTAAAAATTACAAAACGAACGAAATGTGACGTTCGTTAATATTAGTAAGAGTGGAATTTTTAAAAAAATACTACAAAAATATGCACCGCGTCTTTGAACCTTTTAACGAGCGCAGACGGGATAGAAAATTTTATAGAAGAAATTAATATGAATTTAAATTTAGACGAATCCTCTATTGTTTTTATTAATATTAGTGTTTCAATTTTTTTTTTGATTTTACTCGCCTTTATAATTATTATGATCAGATGTATTGATCATTGCCTCGCGAAGCATCCACTCAACCTAAAACAAAAGATATTTTAAAAAATAAATTTATAGAATTAGCTTATAGGAAAAAACAAAGAACACCAAGTACTTTAAACAAATTAGATTTATATAACAAAACACAATTTTAAGATTATATGACCGCAAGCGAAATAAAAAATTTTGATATTTTAAACTGATGGAAATCAAAAACTAATGTGTATTCTATTTTGATACTTAACCCGTCGGGGGGCGGGCGAAGCCCGTTGTCGCCGACCGGGTACTGTGGCTCGTGGCCATCGGGCCGGAACCTATTTTTTCGGTCATTTAGAGTACTGATTTGTATATGTAATATTGTACTTAGTGCACTGTAGGTTTAGGATTCCTCAATCAATTCAATGAATTTAAAATTCATGCAGTTTATATATATATATATATATATATATATATATATATATATATATATATATATATATATATATATATATATATATATATATATATATAAAAGATAGGTTCGGGACCGGGTAGGATAGGGCCTCCGGTCCCAGCCATGTTGAAGCCAAAAATGACCTCAACGAATGTTCACGAATCAAGGTGCAGCCGACACCTACTTCTCTCAAGCATCGACCTTTGACTGGCTGCTAAGGTCCTAAGACTGACCCAAAGCCTCAGCAGGGAGGTCACACCTCACACCCGGAAGATCCCTGAGAGCTTCCCCTCCAAAGCCAAATGCTGGGCTGAGAGCTCTTCAGAAAGCACCAGAGTTGGAGAATAATGAAAGCTTGCTTTCCAAAGAGCCCTTATGGGTCTATTTATAGTCTTCCCTTGACCCAAAAATACTGAAATACCCCTGATGGGTCTGCCAATAGCCAAATTTCGCTGTCCACCCGGGGGCAGACAGGTAATTTTACCCGGGGATAATAAAATAATCTTCTCCTGGGCGCCGGGCCCCACCACCTGGACCTGCTTGGCGAGAACCCCGGGCGAGAAGGCTCTCGCTGAGCCTTAGCTGGGCTCACCTTGGCGAGATCTCCCGCCAAGAGGGTTCTCGCTCTCGGTGGTCTTGACGTCACTGTCGTTGGACGTGGCGCTGAGTGGGTGAAGCTCACTCTACGCCTTCACTGCTAATCACGGCGTTGAGTGAGTGAAGCTCACTCAACGCCCTTTTCTGCCGGATGCGGCGTTGAGTGAGTGAAGCTCACTCAACGCCATTTTGCTGCCGGATGCGGCGTTGAGTGAGTGAAGCTCACTCAACGCCCTTTGCTGCCGGATGCGGCGTTGAGTGAGTGAAGCTCACTCAACGCCCTTTGCTGCCGAATGCGGCGTTGAGTGAGTGAAGCTCACTCAGCGCCATCTCGCCCGAATGCGGCGTTGAGTGAGTGAAGCTCACTCAACGCCCTCTCGCCCGAGTCCCGAAGCCTAAAGCTGACCTGAAGACCCGAGTCCCGGCGCGAATGATCTCGCCTACTAATGGGCGGGAGCTCCTTAAGGGCGAGAACTCTGCCAGTCTGCTCAAGGGCTAACCCGGGACTAGCCCAACCCTGGCCACTGAAGTCTTGGTCTTCTGGGTCCTACCCAACGAATATGGGGTTGTACACAATCCCCGCTCTTTTCGAGCTAGCCCTGCGCTCGACAAGACAAGTCCAACCCCAAAATATTCGCTGGACACGTACCTGTCTTCCAAGGGAATCTTTCGGTTGGCCCTACTTCGGCTATAAATATGTGCTGGATAGGCGACCATAAGACTTGCCTCTAAACCACTACTTCTTGCCCGAGCTCTCGCCTGGATTTTTTGCGCGAGGCCACTATATATGCTAAACGCGCTGCCAAGCCACTTTCGCAAGACCTTCAAGACCGGCTAGCCGTTGCCCATGCGCGAGCTCTGGCCAACTGTGCTGCGGTGGCCCCGTGGCTAGCGAGGAAATCTTCCACCGTTGGACCCTCTGAGCCGAAGAAGAAAAAGAAAGACAAGAGGAAAGCCAAGGTGGTCCGACAAGACCTTGCTTACGAGAACAGGGATCCACCCTCTCCTACCCCGAATCCTGCGGGGAACCCCTCCCTGCAAAAGGTATGCCTTTCGATCGCGCCTTCCGAGACTATTATGCTATAGGACCAATAGTTAACGTGACCTTTCGCAGGAGTCTGCCCCTAATGACGGCGTCGGGTCCCCGCCGACTCCCCCGAACTCACTAGTTCACCCTCCCGAGGATCAAACGTGAGTTTCGGGGGTGATTCCTCTGGTCGAGACCAGGAGGATAGGTACACTTTCTGTCATTTTTCAATACTTCAATCTTGCCCTCTCTTCTGAACTGTCTTCTCGCAGTGACTGCTTCCGCCGACCTAGGTCTCGCCACTCGGGAAGATGAGGCGAGAGCTGTTGAGCCGCCTCCCCCCGCGGCGAATCCCGCCCTGCAGGCGGGAAGGGTGGCTTCTGAACCCTCCGTCACTCCCAAGGATGCCGATCATCCCTTGAGAGAAGATAACTCCCCCCGTGCTTTCGGCCAGGTTGGGGTCATCGCGCGCGAGCCATTCCGCCCGGGGCGGGGCAAGCCTCTTCACCTTCTTTACGGAACCGATGGGGGGGGGGGGGGTCGGGCCTTCTCGTCCGGCGCCAGTCGACGATTCTCGCCGGACTGCAGGTATGCGAGACGTTCTTGTCAGCTAATCGTCATGCTTTAAACAAACCCTTGGGCACTCTTTTTGCAGGGGATCCCAGATCGCGGTCGGGAGCCGACGAGGAGGGAGAAGAAGAAGAGGTAGAAGAAGAAGATGGCGAAGGCTCCCCCCTCCCCTCGTCTGGCGAGATAGAGGGAATCCTGAATGGCGCCGAGAACGCGAAGGGGCGAAGGAGGAAAATCTCGGCCAGTTTGTCCAAGCTCATCCGGCGAGATCGTGTCCGTGCTGCCACGGCAAGAGCATTCCGTGAATCTGTGGAGCAGAGGCTGGAAGCTCTGGAGCGAGATTTCTTCTTGGGCGAGGCTGATCGGCCGGGAGGGCCCGCTGCCGGGTCTTTGTCAGGGAGATGCATTGCGCAGATCCGGGATCAAGCCCGGCGGATTAACCTAGGGTGTACCACCATGTCATCCTATTTCAACCCACTGGCACCTCCAAGGACCAGCCTGCGGGAACGAGGTCGATGGCGCTGGGAACCCTACTAGTTCCCCAGATCTCGCCTTCTCTCTCTCTTTAGCCTTCCCTTCAAACAATGTACCCCTATGTTTGTTCGTAATAACGATTATTATTATTTTTATTCAGCTCTCGCCGGCGAGAGCGTGTCATTATCCATATCTTCATATCTTGTGCTGCGATCTTAAGAATTCGTGTCAGAACTAGGGTGCTCGCGCCAATTAGACGCGATGGCGCGAGATAGGATGCTTGCGCCGCGACTGGGATTCTCGCGCCAAAACTAGGATGCTTGCGCTAATTAGACACGGGTGTTGCTCGCTGTTATCCGGGGGGATCGAGGCGTCGCCGGTCCAGATCGTGACAGCTGTACTTCGCCACCATTTTCTCTCTCTATCGGACGGCGCCGTAATGATCACGGTTCCCTATAAATAGAGAAGTCCACCCACCGCATTTATTTCTCCGATCCGGAACCTTAACTCCCTTCCATTGCTCTCGGCCTCTTGCTTCCGCCTCTACCTCTCAAAAGCTCTCCCCTTCACTCACAAACCCAAATGTCGGGCGAGAGCGAGGGTCGCGCTCATTGCGCGGAAGCATTTCGAAAGCATCTTTTCCCTTCCTGCACCCTCACCCTGGAGGAGTTCAACACGACCGTTAATCGCTTCGTCCCTGCTGGCTTCTCGGCGAGGAATCCGGGCAATCATGACAAGGTGAATACCCCGGGGCTGGGAGAGCTCGCCATCCCCCTCGAACATTTCGAGGTGGGTTTCCGCCTTCCCCTTCTGCCGGAGATTCGCCAAGCTCTCCGCTACTATGGGGTAGTTCCCGCCAAACTGAACCCGAACTCCATCGCGATCCTTGTGGCGTTCATATGCTACATGCGGTCCGAGAGGATCGAGTTCAGCCTGCCAATCTTCCGGAAGCTATTCACCTTCCGCGCCAAAGGAGGGGTGGTCTTCTTTTCCGGGCAGCTGCTCAAGACCACCGGTCTCGCCAACAAACATCACCACTGGGGCGAGAGGTTCGTCTATGTCACTGGTGACTTCGGCAACGTCCCCCTCTAGCCTGTTCAGTATGAGGATGCCGCCTACAAGCCGCCCGCTCTGGGATCGTGTGAGAGCGCGATTCTGGACTTCTTTGGCACGAAGGAGTTTGACGTCCACTTCCTCCGGCGAGACGTCGACTCCCTTCTTCCCGTCCCCCTGGGCGAAGGTATGGTTTCGCCCTAGATTTGACTATGTCAGGATCTTCTTGTGCTGAATAGTGCCACTTTGCAGGAAAGCGAGAGGTCCCCCTGCGCCAACCTTTCGCCGAGGCCCCGGGTACCGAGAGCCTGGCCGCGAGAGATTCTCTCGCCCTCGCGAGAGCTTGCGCTCGCGCCTGTCGGGATGAACCGGCCCAGCCTGTGTCACCAAAAGCCAAGAAGCGGAAAGGCACCCTTCCCGCCCTCCGATCGTTGAAGAGGCCAAAGCCGTCTGCTTCTGAGAAAGGGAAATCCCTGGCAGTCTCGCCCGTCCGGTCTCTTCCCCCGGGCAGGTCCTTCGAAGAGCTTCTTCATAGGGCCAGCGAGATGGATGCTGCTGCCAGGAGCCGTGCCGAGACTCCCGCCGGGAACCCACCGGCCGCAAGCGAGGCTGGGGGAGAGGGGGCCGCTGCCGAGACCTCCGCCCGGAACTCACTTGCCGCAAACGAGACTGGGGAAGAAGGGTCCATCGCCGAGACCTCTGCCTGGACTCCGCCCAAGGAGGTGCCGAAAGGGCACAGAAACTATGGATTCGGCGTGAAGTACCTCGACGCTGAGGGGAAGCCTCAGCTCCAGTGGGACCCCGAGTCAAACCTGATCAAGGTCTCGACGCTCCTTCCCAGCTGGGCGGAGCGAGACGAGGTCACTGGCGAGGCCTTCTCGCTAGGCTATGGTCTCTACAGCCGAGAGGACGCCAGCGTCTTTTACCAGACGCCCACTCGGCTCTTGGCCTTCGATTCCGTCCGGGCCCTGCTGCGCGGATTCGAGCTCGCGCATATGTGCGCTCGCCGGAGCATTAGCCTAGATAAGAATTTCATGGACATGTACAAGGAGAGGGAGGGAGCAGTGGCTCAAGCGCGTGCCCTGGAGAAAGAGCTCGCGAGTGCTCAGCAAGAGCTAGCGAATGCTCAACAATTGCTATCCCTACGCCCCGCAGTCGAGGTAAGCAAGACCTTCCTGGACCCCTGTTCTCGCTTCCTGAAGCCGTATTTGTGCAACATTTCTCCGAGCTGATCTCTTTTCCACAGGATCCCGCCCCATCCACAGTGCTCCGCGCGGAGTTGGCTGACGTGCACTACGAGAATGTCTTGCTGCGTGACCAACTCCGGCGTGCGGAAGCGGCGAAAGGCCCTCCCCCTCCAACGCTTCATGAAAGGCTGAAGAGTCGTCACTTCTCGGAGTACGGCATCGACAAGCTGCTGCAGGCGAATGCCCAGGCCACCGTCAAGCTCACCCTCGAGACGTTGCGGGACTTGGAGTTGCTGCGAGAGGCGGGCGAGACCGTCACTGCCGACCAACTCCTCCCCTGGCTTTTCGATCCCGTCCCGAAGCCTCCCGGCGCGCCCGACTCCCCGCACTCGGACATCCCGAAGCTTTCTACCGCCGTCGGCGAGACGTCTGAGGCGAGTTCTGGCGCTGGATCCGGCGAGGACTCGAGCGAGAGCACCAGTGGTGATTACAGCGTATCCCCTTGAAGGGTCCTTCCTTTTGTTATTATTCTCTTCTGTAATGAGCAAGAAGCTCCAAACCCCTGTAATTTATTATTAAATATGATGCAATGCTTTACTTCCCATTATTGGTGTGTTTGCTCGGATGAGTAGGTTAGCCAGCCAAGTGACTTCTACGCTAGCTTCCGCCGAGACCCTTAGTCTCCTTAGGGTAACCTTCCTTAGGGATCAACTAGGCGGGGGCCTTGCGCTATCGACTGGGACGTTCTGCCCGAATCTGCCGGAAGCCTTCTTCGGCGAGGTCTCCCTAGCCGAGACATTCGGGCCGAGACCTCTACGGGCCAAGTCCCTTAGGGCCTTGTCTCCGATCCAGGCCAGGGCCGTGTCAAAACATCTTCCGACAAACTAAACCTATCCCCCCACCGGCGAGCCTTCGGACCTGCCAGCTAGATGAGAGCCTGCGCAGCGGGTCTACCTGGGGCCGAGCCGAGCTCGGGGTGTTGATGAAGATCAGACCAAACCTCTCCCCCACAGGCGAGCCTTCGGACCTGCCAGCTAGATGAGAGCCTGCACAGCGGGTCTACTTGGGGCCGAGCCGAGCTCGGGGTGTTGATGAAGATCAGACCAAACCTCTCCCCCACAGGCGAGCCTTCGGACCTGCCAGCTAGATGAGAGCCTGCGCAACGGGTCTACCTGGGGCCGAGCCGAGCTCGGGGTGTTGATGAAGATCAAACCAAACCTCTCCCCCACAGGCGAGCCTTCGGACCTGCCAGCTAGATGAGAGCCTGCGCAGCGGGTCTACCTGGGGCCGAGCCGAGCTCGGGGTGTTGATGAAGATCAAACCAAACCTCTCCCCCACAGGCGAGCCTTCGGACCTGCCAGCTAGATGAGAGCCTGTGCAGCGGGTCTACCTGGGGCCGAGCTGAGCTCGGGGTGTTGATGAAGATCAGACCAAACCTCTCCCCCACAGGCGAGCCTTCGGACCTGCCAGCTAGATAAGAGCCTGCGCAGCGGTTCTACCTGGGGCCGAGACGAGCTCGGGGTGTTGATTAATATCAGACCAAACCTCTCCCCCACAGGCGAGCCTTCGAACCTGCCAGCTAGATGAGAGCCTGCGCAGCGGGTCTACCTGGGGTCGAGCTGAGCTCGGGGTGTTGATGAAGATCAGACCAAACCTCTCCCCCACAGGTGAGCCTTCGGACCTGCCAGCTAGATGAGAGTCTGCGCAGCGGGTATACCTGGGGCCGAGCCGAGCTCGGGGTGTTGATGAAGATCAAACCAAACCTATTTTATCATCAGGATGAGAAGACATAGTCAGTCAAAGCAAAAAACATTATGATAGCATTTTTGGAGACAGTCAATGTTTTGAAATGGTCACATTGAAAAGATAATATTTATTTATGACATTACAATCCTTCTCTCCCCTTACGGGTAGAAGCGCTTTAAGTCATCACCGCTCCAGGTGTGGCTCAAGGTCCTTCCCTCCACATCCTGGAGGTAGTAACCCCCATTAGCCAAAGTCATCTCTACTATGTAAGGCCCGTCCCAGCCGGGGTTGAGCTTGCCAACCGGGGCCGACCTTCCTGCCGCATCGACCTTTTTTAGCACTAGGTCCCCTCGGCGAATTGCTTGACTCTAATGTGCTTATCGAAGTACCTGGCCATTCGTAGTTTGATCTCTTCTTGCCTGATGGAAGCAACATCCCGTAGCTCTTCCACCATATTCAACGAGAGGCGCAACTCTTCCTCGTTCTCCAACCTCCAAGCTTCGCTTCCTTCACCCGCGGCCGTGACCCGTGGAGACCTAAAATCGAACTCCACTGGGAGGACAACCTCACATCCATGAGAGAGCTTGAAGGGGGTCTCCCCTGTGGCCGTGTTCGGAGTTGTTTGCAAGGCCCACAGGACGGAGGGGAGTTGCTCCACCCAGTTACCCCTCAGGTTTTCCACCTTCTTTTTGAGCAAGTTCACAATGATCTTGTTCGCCGCTTCCACTTGGCCATTGCTCCGGGGGTGATGGACAGAGGCAAACCTGAGGTCTATCACCAATTGCGTACAGAAGCTGATGAACTCTTCGCTGGCAAACTGGGGACCATTGTTTGTCACTATCGCTTGGGGTAGCCCATGTCTGCATATGATTTCTCCCCAAACGAAGTTCCTGATGACCTGGGAGGTAACTTTGGCCAGAGCTTTGATCTCCAGCCACTTTGAGAAATAATCGATCATGACCAGGAGGAACCTCCTCTGCCCGCTAGCTGGAGGAAAGGGCCCAACTAGGTCCATCCCCCAAATGGCGAAGGGCCATGGTGCTGTGATGCTTCAGAGCCTTTGAGCGGGCAAGAGCTGGAGGGGAGCGTACACTTGACACTTCAGGCACCTCTTCGCAAACTCAACTGCATCCTTCCTCAAGGTCTGCCAGAAATACCCTTGCCTTATCACCCTTGCCTCCAACGTCCTTCCTCCTGAGTGACTACCGCACTCTCCCGAATGTACCTCTTCCAGGATCCTCGGGGCCTCCTCCTCGGTCACACATCTCGCCAGGAGCCCTGACAACATCTTCCGGTGCAAGCCCCCTTCCAGCATCAGGTAATAGGCCGCCTTTCGCCTGAAGCTCTTCGCATCCATGACCTCCTCTGACATCTTGCCTGTGGTGAGGAAGGTCACCAACGGGTCTACCCACGAGGATCGCCGACCTACCTCCATCAATTCCCTTTCTTCAATTGCCGGTCGGAATAGTTCAGTTAAGGTCCCTCCTCCCCGAGGCCCGAACTTAGCCAATCGATCGGCTGCTGTGCTTTCCTCCCTGGGAACATGTTGAATAGAGAAAGAACGGAAACCTCCGATGATTGCCCTTACCTTGGATAGGTACTTCACGAGGGTAGGCTCCCGAGCCTCAAAATCCCCTCGGATCTGCGATGCTACCACCCTCGAGTCGGTGAAGGTCTCCATATCCTGAATGTCCAACTCCTTTGCCAATCGAAGGCTGGCTAGCACGACCTCATACTCCGCTTGATTATTGGTTACGGGAAAGTGAAAAACCACCGCTTGTTCTATGGTAACCCCTTGAGGACTCACCAACAGTACACCCCCTCCCAGGGAGTGTTTTCCCGAGGCCCCATCGACCATCCTCCTCCACGCTTCCTGCGGCTTCGGCTCTTCTTTCTCAGCTTTAGTGACATAGTCTGCCAGAAAGTCCGCCACGACCTGAGCTTTTATGGAGAGTCTCGGGACGAAAGAGATGTCGAACTCGCTGAGTTCGATGGACCACTTTGTCAGCCTTCCTGAGTGCTCTACCCCCTCGAAGACCTTGCGAAGGGGGTAGTCGGTTACTACCCTAATCGAGTGCGCTTGAAAGTATGGACGAAGCTTCCTAGCCGAGACGATCAGGGCATACGCCAGCTTCTCTAGGATGGGATATCGGAGCTCCGCTTTTCTCAAGATTCGGCTTACGTAGTAGACGGGCAGCTGTTTCTTTCCTTCTTCCCTAACCAAGACGGAGCTCATAGCCTCTATCCCCACCCCGAGATATAAGGCTAGATCCTCTCCCTCCTTTGGGCTTTGAAGTAGCGGAGCTTGGGAGAGTTGCCTCTTCAGCCCCTGGAAGGCCTCTTCGCATTCGACTGTCCATTTGAACCCTTGGCTACCTCGGAGCACTTTAAAGAAAGAAGAGCACCTATCCCCGGACCGGGAGAGGAACCTTCTTAGCCCGGCCAACTTTCTGGTTAGACGCTGGACCTCTTTGGCGCTACGAGGTGATTCCAAATCTAAGATAGCCCAAACCTTGTCAGGGTTAGGCTCTACCCCTGCCGGAGTCAAGAGGTGCCCGAGGAACTTCCCGCGACTAGCCCCGAAGACACACTTCAAGGGATTCAACCTCATCTTGAACCTCCGCAGGGTGGCGAATGTTTCTTCCAAGTCTCGCAGATGTGAATCCACACTCTTACTCTTGACCATCAGGTCGTCAACATAGACCTCAAGATTCCTTCCCCTCGGATCTTGAAAGACCCGATCCATCATGCGTTGGTATGTTGCCCCTGCGTTTTTAAGCCAAAGGGCATCATTTTGTAGCTGAAGCACCCCTCTCTCGTGGTGAAGGAAACATCCCTGACGTCGGGAGGGTGCATCCGGATCTGGTGGTAACCTGAAAAAGCATTCAAAAAACTCATAACAGAAAAACCGATGGCTGAATCAACCAGCGCGTCGATTCGAGGCAGGGGATAGCAATCTTTAGGACATGATTTATTCAACAAAGAGAAGTCGATACACATACGCCATTTTCCTCCCCCTTTTTTACCATTACCACATTGGAGATCCAGCATGGATACTGGATCTATGAGATGAAGCCTGCCTCTAGGAGCTTCTTGATCTCCTCTCGGATGGGCTCCTCCAGCTTGGTGGCGATGGCCCTCATCTTCTGGCGTACGGGGCGAGTCCTGGGGTCCAGGTTCAGGCGATGGCAAGCCACCTCTACGTCGATGCCCGACATGTCTGCCGCTCTCCAAGCGAAGATGTCGATGTTGCTTTGGATGCAGGCTCTCATTCGCTCCTGATCCTCGAGGCTCAAACCTCCGCTGACCCGCACCTTCTGTACATGCCCCGCCCTGGTGAGCACCTCTATCTCTATCACTTCCTCGGCCGGCTCCAGCCTCGATCGCTCCCAACCTGCCCTTGCCTCCTCCTGCTCAAGCTCTTCTCCTTCTGCCTCGTCAACCTTCATCGCTTCCACCAGGCCTTCTCCTTGCTTCTGCTCTTCTTCCTCTGCCTCTCTCAGGCTTATCTCCTCTACTTCCACTACCTCCTCCATCACTAATTCCTCCGCCTCCTACGGGCTTGCCTCCTCTACCTCTACCACTTGCTCCCCTGCTACTTCCAGTGCCTCCTCCAGGCTTGTCTCCTCCTCCTCGATACTTCCTTCTTGTCTAGCCATCTCCTCTTCCAGTTTCTCCGCCTCAGCCATCCACGACACAGTGTTGACTGTCGTCACATAACACTGCCTCGCCACCTTCGGATCCCCCTTGATCCTAACCTGCACCCCTCAGTTGTTGAACTTGAGACATTGGTGAAAAGAGGAGGGGACGCAACGAAAGGTGCTGATAAGGGGACGCCCAAAGATGGCGTTGTAACTACTCGGGGCATCTACGATCACGAACCTACAGTTCCGTGAGACGCCCCCGAGCTTCACATGCAGGCCTACTCCCCCTTCTACTTCCTTTCTCCAGAAAAACCAAAAAGTGATCCATCGGAAGCTAGGACCCTTTTTCCCTCTACTCTCATCTCATCGAAGGCCTTTTTGAAGATCACGTTAACCGAGCTCCCGTTATCCACCAATATCTGGGAGACTGTGAAGTTCTCCACTGCCGTCTGAACCACTAGCACGTCGCAAAACGGGTCTTCGTAGTCTGGCATATCTGCGGATGAGAAGGTGATCTTTTCTTCTAGGGGGGAGCTAGGGAGGTCGAGGCGACCCCTCTGCGGAACATGGTATGAAGGCTCCCCTTGCGGGTTGCCTCGATCCCTACTCCCCCATGGATCACTCGGATCCCCCCTCGGGTCCCCACATCGACCCTGTCCTCACACCTATCCTCAGCTTCCCCGTGCTGCACCTCAACGATCCTTACGGGCGGATCTTGCCTCCCAGCTCCTATGGCCTCTCTCATCTCCAGAAACTCCGGGCAGGTTGCCGTTGCGTGACCTTCCTCCTGATGGAAGTCACAATAGGGCAATGCCACCCTGCCCCCTCTTCCTTCTCCTCCTCCCCTTCTCCCGGCTCCTCGAACTCTTCTTCCTCTTCCTTTCCCCACCCCCATGGCCTCCTGCGGTGGTGGGAAATGACCCCTCGGTCCCTGCCTCCATCCTCCCTGCTCAAGCCTTCTCTGCTCCTAGAAATTGTCTCTTCCCTGAGGACCCCCTTGGCCCTGGGGACGACCCTCCTGAGGTGAGAGGACTTAGCGCTACCAACTGCACCAAAAGACCGGCCTGAAGGTCAAAGGCGTATACTAATCTTTATATCAAAGATTTTGACCGGGTACGGGGCAGCCAGTTAAGCCATTACCGCATAACACCGCAGCGCGGGGGCGATTCCGGACCGCAGCCCCAACAATCCCCCCCGGAAACGACCCCGGGGTTTCGAACCCGTACCCCGCATCTCCACCACTTGAGAGTACTTAGCGCTACCAACTGCACCAAAAGACCGGCCTGAAGGTCAAAGGCGCATACTAATCTTTATATCAAAGATTTTGACCGGGGACGGGGCAGCCAGTTAAGCCATTACCGCATAGCACCGCAGCGCGGGGGCGATTCCGGACCGCAGCCCCAACATGAGGCCTTCAACCCAATCGGTTGTTCAGCTCCCTGGCCCCCCATGTTGTTGCCCCTGCCCTCGAGGTTCTTCTCTCCTCCTATCCTCTCTTGGCTCCCTCTGCTCCCTCACTTCTCTCTGTCTTCCTGCTGCCGGCTCCTTCACATCATCCTCTGCCAACTTAGCCAACTTCCTCGCAAACGCAGGGTTCGCCCTCTCGAAGTCTATCTCCTTTGCCGCCCACTCCATTAGCTCTTCAAAAGAGAGAGAGGGGCACTCTTTTCAACTCCATGCTAAAGAACCCCAGCCTCAGCCCCAGGGTGAAGGCAAGCATCAGTGCATACCCCGGGACCTCCTGGACCAGGAGAATCTCCTCTTGGAACCGGTCGACGTAATGACCCAATATCTCCTCCGGCCTCTGCCTCACTACAAACAGACACTCCGCCTCTTTCTTCCGCTTCTTCGAAGTCAAGAACCTCAACAGAAAACCCCTGCGCAGATCTTCAAAGCTGTAGATTGAGCTCGCCGGCAACTTGTGGAACCAGTCCCTGGCCTTCTCCTTCAGAGTGATGGCAAATAGCCTACACTTGAAGGCATCCGACATCTGCCTAATCGACACCACATCCGCGAACCATTGTACATGTTGTACTGGGTCATCCTTTCCCGAGTAGTAGGACATATCTGGCTCCCGGAACCCCTCCGACACTGGAGCCGAGATGATGAGTTCGTTGAAAGGGGTCTCGCCTCCTGCCTGGCGAGAGGGAACGTCCCGCGACCTCGGCTGGCTGGACCGATCCGCGAGACCGTGTCCGGGGAAAAGCTCCCGCACTGTCGCCTCCCTCTCGCCCAGGTCCACCAGAACTTCCTTTCCGGGGCGCTGGCCTGGGAAGAGCTCTCGCGCTGCCACATCCCTCTCGCCTGCCTCCACCGGGACTTCCTTCCCGGGGCGCTGCCCTGGGGTGTTCTCGCCTAACAGCGGAACCCCCTCCACTGGAACCTGCGACGTCTCCCACTCGTTCCTTGCCGAGAAGGCTAAGCTGATCGTCTGCAAGACCTCTCGCCTGAAGTCTTCTAACATTTTTCTTGTCGCTTCCTCTCCCTAGGTGGGGGATCCTCCTGCACCAGATCCTTCACCTTCACCTCCTGCCATGGGACTCAACTCAAGGTTTTCTTGCACCGACCGTTTCCACGCTAACCGCACCAGAACTGTTGAAGCCAAAAATGGCATCAACGAATGTTCACGAACCAAGATGCAGCCGACGCCTACTTCTCTCAAGCCTCAACCCTTGACTGGCTGCTAAGGTCCTAAGACTGACCCAAAGCCTCAGCAGGGAGGTCCCACCTCACACCCGGAAGATCCCTGAGAGCTTCCCCTCCAAAACCAAATGCTGGGCTGGGAGCTCTTCAGAAAGCACTAGAGTTGGAGAATAATGAAAGCCTGCTTTCCAAAGAGCCCTTATGGGTCTATTTATAGTCTTCCCTTGACCCGAAAATACTGAAATACCCCTAATGGGTCTGCCAATAGCCAAATCCCGCTGTCCACCCGGGGGCAGACAGGTAATTTTACCCGGGGATAATAAAATGATCTTCTCCTGGGCGCCGGGCCCCACCACCTGGACCTGCTTGGCGAGAACCCCGGGCGAGAAGGCTCTCGCTGAGCCTTAGCTGGGCTCACCTTGGTGAGATCTCCCGCCAAGAGGGTTCTCGCTCTCGGTGGTCTTGACGTCACTGCCGTTGGACGTGGCGCTTAGTGGGTGAAGCTCACTCTACGCCTTTACTGCTAATCACGGCGTTGAGTGAATGCAGCTCACTCAACGCCCTTTTCTGCCGGATGCGGCGTTGAGTGAGTGAAGCTCACTCAACGCCCTTTGCTGCCGAAACACGGCGTTGAGTGAGTGAAGCTCACTCAACGCCCTTTGCTGCCGGATGCGGCGTTGAGTGAGTGAAGCTCACTCAACGCCCTTTGCTGCCGGATGCGGCGTTGAGTGAGTGAAGCTCACTCAACGCCCTTTGCTGCCGAATGCGGCGTTGAGTGAGTGAAGCTCACTCAGCACCCTCTCGCATGAATGCGGCGTTGAGTCAGTGAAGCTCACTCAAAGCCCTCTCGCCCGAGTCCCGAAGCCTAAAGCTGACCTGAAGACCCGAGTCCCGGCGCGAACGATCTCACCTACTAATGGGCGGGAGCTCCTTAAGGGCGAGAACTCTGCCAGTCTGCCCCAGGGCTAACCCGGGACTAGCCCAACCCTGGCCACTGAAGTCTTGGTCTTTTGGGTCCTACCCAACGAATATGGGGTTGTACAAGCCAGTCCTTCTCAAGAGGAGGAAAATCAGTCCCGAATTAGGATTAGTTTGAGCAGAACCGGTCCGAGATCGGTAGGCAAAAGGACCGGTCTTTTAAAAGACCGGTCCAGGATCGGACCGGCAGTCCTTATGTGCACTACAAATTAGAATTAATTAATAATAGATGAGAGTGCTAAGTTGTTAGCCTAAATCACATAGAGGGGGGGGGGGGTGAATAGGTGAAATGCGTGTCAAATGCGGAATTAAAAAATGAACACAGCACACATCAAGCAATCACAGACGACAAGAGATTTATAGTGGTTCCCCAATCTTGGGTACGTCCACTTTCCTCACCGATCTAGCAAATCATTAGACTCGGCTACTCCACTATCTCGGATTGAAAACAATCCTACACCTCGGAACCACGTTCCTACAAAACTCGATCCAACTGGATCTACAAAACTCGGAAGAAAAAGCCTTCCTACAAATCTCGGAGAACAAAGCTCCTACAAAGTAAATTGTTTGAAAGGAAAAATACAAACAACAATATTCTCAGATCTGGATCTTGACAGTCTTCTTCCTTAAGAACTTTGGCTTGATCAGAGTATATTGAAGATGACTTGAGAGAGATCCACAAATCTGAAAAACGGAATCACCTCGATAGAGAAAATAGATCTGAAATCTTTGAGGCTCGGCGAGATCGAGTGATTAACTTTCGTCTGGATCGCTGGAGAATAAAAGTTGAAGGCAGCGATCGAAGATCGTCGATCCAGAGCTTCTTCCGTGAACGTCAATGGCGGCGGCGGCGTGAGGAATTAGGGTTCACGGGATTTCCTTTTTCTCTTACTTAAAATAATAATCTTTCAAAGACTTGTTATTAGTCAAATCTGAAGGGACCTATTTATAGGTGGACTCCAACGGTCAAAAAATTAATTAGGGATGACACGTGAACCAATCAGAAATGATTGATTTGAAATACACAGAGGAATTGACTTAGAGAAATTTTAGGAAAAAATTAAACAGATATACTCGAGTCATAAGAGAAACATACTCGAGTATTAGATGGTATATACTCGAGTGGATAAGAAGGAGCATACTCGAGTATATGAAGAAAAACTACTCGAGTGATTCAAAGATCAGCACTCGAGTGAATTTAGAACTACTCGAGTATGAGAGTATATACTCGAGTAAAAATACTTAGAAAAATTTCTCAGATAAGAGGAGGAACTACTCGAGTAGAAGAGTTGGAGATACTTGAGTAAGAAAAGAATGAATTACTCGAGTATCTTGGAAAAGCTACTCGGGTAATCATTGAACTACTCGAGTATGAAAAACATCTACTCGAGTTCAACGTCACTTACTCGAGTATATAGGGAACTACTCGAGTATGTAGACTTAGAATTATTCTGAGATGAGAAGCACAGATCTACTCGAGTATGAACAGACCACTTACTCGAGTAACTAACCAACTACTCGAGTACAAGTTATCATCTACTCGAGTAAAACAGTCTACTCGAGTATGTAATCCAACTTACTCGAGTGCAGACCCACTTACTCGAGTATACAAGAGATGTACTCGAGTATGTGGACTTAGAGAAAATTCTGGATCTAAAAGCAGAAGGATTTACTCGAGTATAAGATATGACCTACTCGAGTGACTGACTATCTACTCGAGTATAAACTTATCTACACGAGTACATAGAGTCTACACGAGTATGTCTAATGATCTACTTGAGTACTAAGTCACTTATTCGAGTATATGAAGAAACATACTCGAGTATGTGGACTTGGAAATATTTCTTCTGAAAAGATAAACTTCAAAACTTCAGTCCACCAATCCAAGTGCTTGTATAGGAAGTGTATCCCAATAGAGAGGCTATACATGGGCCAACACTTTGGATCACACAATGAGGGATTACATTGTATGATCCTGTGTTTGGTGACCCATTATAGACTGACATTGGTCTACACTTGGCAATGAGAACCTGCACACATACAACTTAAACACAATATCAAATACATCTTAATTCATCTTAGTTCAAGGTCTGACCTCCTACAAATCTGAGGTATTGTGGAGACAAATCCCAACAATCTCCCCCTATTTGTAGATGTCAGCACCCTCTACACTAAGGTGAATTACTTAAGAGTAAAAAGAACAATACACATATACCAAAAAAATTAAAGTAAGCTAAAGCAGGGTAAATAACAAGATAGCCAAAACCAGAATCAAATATATATATAGAAATGTTTTTAACAGATTAAGAATATCCATTTCCACATTCTCATAGACTCAAGCAGGGGCTTCTTTATGCATCCTTTCTCTCTTCAGCTCTTGCCTCTCTAGGTAACTGAATGGCTTAGGAAAATAAGTTCTGGGCCTAGGAGGAGCAGCTGGGTTGTTGTGTCCCTAATTCCTGTCATGAAGTCTGATTTTGATTTGGGACACTTCATAGGCTTTCCATTCTGAAAAACTGTAAAACTAATCTCTGTTCTCACCAAGATCTGTCACTAACTTCAAGGTATCAAGGATTAGGGATTTGGAGGTTGGACTCCAAACCTCAGAATGAACAATTGGTGGTCTACCTTCAGAAGCTAGGGCAGGATCTTTTCTGGGTGCAGAACGACTGGCAGAAGCACCTTCACCATATTTTCTCTTCTTCCTTGGGGCTGGAATATCATCTTGCCACATATCAGCATAGGAGAGAGGGGGCTCAGTCACATCACCATCAGGTCTAGGTGAGAAGACTGGCACACCTTCTGGAATGGTTGCCTGGGCTGGAGCATCTGCTGGAGGTTGTTCTTCAGGAGGATTTAAGAAGTGTGGAATGATGGTAGGGTTGAGCTGGGCATTAGGGAAATTCTGGTTGTGCAGCCAAACAGCAGTGTCATAAGTATAGAACTTCACAGACTGGAGCTGGGATAGAATATCTACTTTCATGTCTTTTACAAGACCATCCACAGCTGCTTGAGCTTGTTTAGATAGGATTTCAAATTGTTCTTTTACAGCTGCTTGAGCTTGTTCAGATAGTTTTTTCACTTGTTCTTTTACTACCTTCTCCCCCTTGGTGATATCTATAGATAGCTTAGCAATAGCTTCATCTCTGAATGTGCCAACTTCTTCACATATTTTCATAAGATTGGC
This sequence comes from Platanthera zijinensis, assembly GCA_039513925.1. Taxonomy (NCBI): domain Eukaryota; kingdom Viridiplantae; phylum Streptophyta; class Magnoliopsida; order Asparagales; family Orchidaceae; genus Platanthera; species Platanthera zijinensis. Next base: position 21,990,534 of record CM077084.1, on the reverse strand, counting down.
ATCAGCATTCTTGTCCAACTGTATCTGATTATTGGCAACAGTTTCTTGTTGATTTCTCAGTTCACCTATGCTTGTGATAGTGTGGTCTATTGCTTTTCCACCTATCTGGAACAGTCTCTTTAGCTCATCAGTATTGGCTTGGATTTCAGCAAAGCCTCTACTCATCTCTTGTTCAAGAGTAGTGACCTTGTTATTGACTGATGCTAGAGATTCATCAAAGTACTTTCTCTGTGCAAGGAGCAAATGATCAATCTGACTTACCACATCTGAAGAAGAAGAAGGGACTGAGGTTGGTGCAGGAACTGAAGGAGCAGGAGCAGGAGCAATCCATGGAGGGATTTCTGTAATGACTACTGAGCTGACAGCTCTTTTGAAGGGTTCTATCTCGACAGATTCTTCTGTATTCAGAAAGGATGGAATGGAGAAATCCAAAGTCCTCAGAGGTGCCTCCACAGGATCTGGAGACATTTCCTCATCATCAGACAGGAGAATATGATCAGATTTGCTTGGCTCACTATCAGGAGACTTGGCAGGAGACGGTACTGGAGTCTGAGCTGGAGTCTGAGCTGGAATCTGAACTGGAGACTGAATTGGAGACTTGGCAGGAGACTTTGTAGCTGATTCATTTTGAAATAGAGGAGCATCTGAGCTTAGCTCATCAATGAATTTATTTATATCTTCTGCTGTAGACAGTAGGTCTGCTGTATCTGAAATCTCTGATTCAGGAATTTCTGATTCAGGAATTTCTGATTGAAGATCTGCTGGAGGAGGAGAAACTGGAGGAGTAGAAACTCTTACTTCTGCTAGGTCTGAAGGTTCTGAGGAAGCTGGGTACTTTGGATGAGAAGAGGCAGGCTCCCCCTCAACTGGTCCACCAGAGGTAGCAGCAGTATGATGTGGAGGAGGAGATGGAATCCTGTCTTCAGATAAACTAGGTTCTTGGGATTTTTCTGATAGATTAGTAGCCTTGGAAGCTTGGGCAGAATTCAGAATTTTAACATCATATCTCTGGATGGAGGAGATGGAAACTTTCTTCATGTGATGTAGGGGAGTCCCTTTGGATAGGTTAAACACTGATGGGTTAACTTCATGAAGCAGGAGGGAGATAATTCTGGCAAAGCTGGGATGCTTAATACTATCTCTGATTTTGTCTAGGAGCAACAGTCCAAACTGGAACTGTTTGCGGCATATAATAGCTTGCATTATGTCAAACATTTCCATTGAAATGTCTCGAATAGAATACGTCTTGCACAACAGAACTTTTGCAATAACATCGACTAGGAACTTTCCTTCTGAATTGAAGTCAGCCCTGCTGAAAGAATGAGCTTGAGGGTTAGCTCCACAGAACAAGCTAGTTCTTATGGAATCTTCTGCAGTCATATCGGCATCTTCATCAACCACTGGGAGCTTCAATAGAGTTGCAAGAGAAACTTTATCTAGTCGAATTTTTATTCCTCTGACCTTGGATTTCAGGAGCTTGCCATTACGCTTTATTTTCAGATTCTGATAGAACTCTTCAACTGCTGGAAAAATAACTCTGCACGGCGACTCGAGAACGAACGATAATCCGGTGGTGTCGAACAAAATCAGAAGATTTCTGAAATCATCTGAGAGATCGGCGATACCCGCGGGGGCGAGTTCAGAGCCGATTCCGATTTTAGAGGAAGGGGCCATTTGCGATTCTGGAAGATGAGAGAAGCGAAGAAGACGATGCTCTGCGATTTCTGGAAGATGAGGAGTCGGCGGCTACTCGAGTAAATGAGAAGTGGAAAGGGTTTTCCCGATTTTTCTATATATATATATATAATCCTAATTAGGTTTTAGGAAAAATAAATATAATTTCATACCTGAATGAAGCGGCAAATAGCTCGGTGCGAATAGAAAATGTAGAATTTCAAAGTAGAGAAGTTCGTATACTCGAGTAGGTCAAGTTCATACTCGAGTAGAGACGGAGCATACTCGAGTATGTGAAGTTCATACATGAGTAGTAACGAAGCATACTCGAGTGTGTAAAATTCATACACGAGTATGTAGTCAACTACTCGAGTATGTGAAACTCTTTACTCGAGTATTTCCCATTTACTCGAGTATGTCTTTGATATACTCGAGTATCTTACTCTGAAGGACAATTTTCCTTGGAGATATTTACTGACATAGATCTCTTCAACTTTGAGAGTCCATTACTAGTCTTCTTTGTTGAGTAGCCCGAGTTTCGTTTTGAAGAACGAAAACTTGGACTCGTCCAACGGCTTGGTGAATATATCTGCAACTTGCCTGTCTGTGGAGACATATTGTAGATCAATGTCTCCATTTTCCACATGCTCCCGGATGAAATGATAGCAAAGCTCTATATGTTTGGTCCGGCTGTGGGAGACTGGATTGTTGGCAATTGCTATGGCACTGGATGAGTCGCAAAACAAAGGAATGTTCTGGAACTTCATGTTGTAGTCTTCAAATTGTTTCTTGATCCATAAAAGCTGTGCACAACAGCTGCCTGCAGAGATGTACTCTGATTCAGCCGTTGAGATGGCTACACAGTTCTGCTTCTTACTGCTCCAGGAAATAAGTCTCCTTCCGAGAAATTGGCAAGTCCTGGAGGTGCTTTTCCTGTCATCTTTGCTACCTGCAAAATCTGCATCTGAAAATCCAATTAGTTCACTATCATTACTTCTTGGGTACCATAAGCCAAGATTTGGTGTGCCTTTGAGGTATCTCAAGATTCGCTTTGCAGCGATGTAGTGAGATTCCTTAGAGTTCACCTGAAATCTAGCACATACACATGTTGAGAACATTATGTCTGGTCTACTTACAGTGAGGTAGAGCAAGGACCCAATTATGCTTCTGTACTTGGTTTCATCAAAAGGTTGCCCTTTCTCATCCTTGTCCAGAGACATAGCTGAGGCCATAGGAGTCCTCATAGAGGTTGCATTCTCCATTCCGAATTTCTTAAGTAGCTCTTTGGTGAACTTGGTCTGTGAGATGAAAATTCCATCCTCAGATTGTTTCACTTGAAGCCCTAAGAAATACTTCAGCTCTCCCATACTGCTCATTTCAAACTTCCCTTGCATAAGTTTGGAAAACTTCTTACAGAGGTTGTTATCCGTAGAGCCAAAAATGATATCGTCGACATAGATTTGCACTAGCAAAATCTTGCCTTTTATTTCCCTAAGAAATAATGTCTTGTCTATCTTTCCTCTTGTGAACTTGTTCTCAAGAAGAAAGGTAGACAACGTCTCATACCAAGCTCGAGGAGCTTGCTTAAGACCATATAAAGCTTTTTGCAGTAAATAAACATAATTAGGAAAGGTTGAATCAACAAAACCTGGCGGTTGCTCTACATACACTTCTTCCTTTATGTCACCATTTAGGAAGGCGGACTTAACGTCCATTTGATAGACGGTAAAGCCCTTAAGTGCAGCGTAGGCAAGAAATAACCTGATCGCCTCCAGTCTTGTCACTGGAGCATATGTCTGGTCAAAGTCGATTCCTTCTTCTTGACAATAGCCCTTGGCGACAAGTCTGGCTTTATTCTTTATAATTGTTCCATCTTCGTCCATCTTGTTCCGGTAGACCCATTTTGTCCCGATGACGTTCTTACCCTTGGGTCTAGGAACAAGTGTCCAGACTTTGCATCGTTTGAACTGATTCAGTTCTTCTTCCATGGCTAGAATCCAGGATGTGTCGGAGTTGGCTTCCTCAAACTTCTTTGGTTCAACCTGTGACAGAAAACTTAAGTATAAATTCTCGTTAGTTGTACCTCGACGAGTTCTGACGCCATCCCGAGGATCTCTTATGATTTGGTCTACGGGATGATCCTTCAAGTGTCTGAACTCTAAAGTCCTTGCATCTGGGATCTCTTCAGCCATTGGAGTTGCATCTTCAGCTGAGATGTGTTCCTCATCTTGATCATCTACCTCTTCAATAGGGGTTGTAGAGGTGATCTTGATGAACGTCTCATCTCTATCTTTGGTAGTTTCATCCAAGCTAATTTCTTTCAACTTTGTACCTGCATCTACAATAGGCACACTAGAGGAGTTGCCTTGCAGCAGACTCGTCTCATCAAATATAAGATGTATCGACTCTTCTACCACTAGAGTTTTTCTATTGAATACTCTATAGGCCTTACTGTGGCTACTATAACCTACAAAAATACCTTCAAAGCTTTTCTCGCTAAACTTGGTAGTGTGATACTTGCCATTGTTAAGTACGAAGCACTTATAGCCAAAGATTCTAAAGTATGAAATGGTTGGTTGCCTGCCTTTTAGAAGTTCGTAAGGGGTCTTATCATGATTTTTGTTGATGAGTGCTCGATTTTGTATGTGACAAGCGGTGTTGACGGCTTCAGCCCAGAAATACTCTGGAAGTGAGGCATCACTCAACATGGTCCGGCAAGCCTCTATGAGTGTTCTGTTCCTTCTCTCAGCTACTCTATTTTGCTGTGGGGTACGAGGAGAGGAAAACTCATGAAAGATACCTTGAATTTCACAGAATTCTGTCATGGCTCCAGACTTGAATTCCGTTCCATTGTCACTTCTGATTTTGACTACGGAACAGTTGTATTCATTCTGGATCTGCCTAACAAAACTAGTGAAAATACCGAAAGTATCTGACCTGTGTTTCAGAAAGAACACCCACGCAAAGCGCGAGTAATCATCCACAATAACCAATGTATATTCCTTACCTCCCAAACTTCTAACTTGCAGTGGACCAAACAAGTCCATATGGAGAAGCTGTAAGCTTCTATTTGAATCCTTGCCTAATATGCTTTTAAACGAACTTCTTGTTTGCTTGCCTTTGATACAAGCGTGACAAGGACTGTCTGTAACGCACTTGACATTAGGTGCATCACGTGCTAAGTTTTGAGAGAATAATTTATTAATAGTTTTGTAATTAATATGTGCTAGTCTCTTGTGCCATTGGTCAGCAAGAGATGCACTACTTTTTGCCAAAAGACACACTGGTGTCGAAGAGTCTATACAAATGAAATTTAAACAGAAAATATTTTTGCTTCGAGTGCCTGATAAAATAGTTTTCATGTTGTTAACCGATTTTATCAAACACTTGTCAGCATGAAATTCAACTACGTATCCTTTGTCGCATAGTTGGCTTATGCTGATGAGATTGTGTTCCAATCCTTCAACATAGGCTACATCCGAAAAGGATACGCTATCGTTAGAGATCATACCATAGCCTTTAGTTATTCCTCGATCTGAACCTCCAAAGATGACCTTTGGTCCGTTGCAGACTGAGGTGTAATTCTGGAGTAGGCTCCTTGTCCCGGTCATATGCCGAGAGCATCCACTGTCCAAGTACCAGATTGGCATTTTGGTGGCCTTTGGACATACCTGCAATTACAATCATTTAGCCTTAGGAACCCAAACAAGTTTGGGTCCTTGGTCTCGAGTTAGAATACTCCCCCTACGAGTATTAGCCTCATGAGTGGTCACTCTCACGTTGCTAATTTTAGGGGTTGCAGCATTTTTAGGATTGAGCCAACAATCACTGGCAAAATGACCAATTCTGCCACAACACCAACAGTCGAACCTATTGTATCTTTGCCTTGTGTAGTCCTGCTTAACTTTCTGGAATGAAGGTCTAGCAGGAGCTTTACTCTTGGAAGAAGAGGCTTCATGATGATGGCAATTACATGAAGTCTTCTCCTTCATAGGCTTTTCTACAATGGGTTTTACTTTTGGTGTCTTTTTGATATTGTGACCATGAGCATAAGGTCCATAGCTTTGAAGTTGAATCTCTTCATAAGGTGCTTTGAAGGCACTCTCGCCGAAGTTACGAGGACGAGTCCAACCTTGGTATCTTGACTTAGGCTTCTCAGGGATCGGCCTGGAAAAGTGTCCATAGGTAGACTCATAGTCGAGCTCGTTCGTAGGAAAGATAACTTTCTTGAACAGAATAGGTTCCAAGGGAGCTTTCCCTTTTTCTTCAGCTAAAGCCTTCCGGGCAGCCTTATTCTTTCTCTTGGCCTTGTTTCTCCTAGAGGATTTACTAGAAGAGCCAATGTGGCCTAAACCAGCACCCTTGCCCTTAGCAGAGAACTCAGCAACGATTGGAAGAACTGTCTTAGGCTTAGAGAAACTCTCAACAAGTTTCTTTTCAGCCTCGAGTTGTTGTTCCAATTCTTTGATGATTTCCTCTTTAAGGTCGAGGTGCTTGAGAGCTTGATTGTATTCATCCATAACACTGTTTAAGATCTCTTGAAGAGAGTTAGTCTTATTGACTTCTTCTCTCAAGCTGCTCTCACTAGCCTATAGAGATTTTATCTCTTTGGCTTGAGTTTTCACTACCCTACGACATTTTTCGTAGGCTGTGAGTAACTCCTTATACTGACCCATGAGTTCAGATTCATCTTCAGAGGAATGGCCCTCTTGCTCATTATCATCATCAGAATCAGAGAGAGGAGTGTGAGATTTTACCTCCCCAGTGAACTGGGGGACTTGTTCATCATCTGAGTGAGCCATGAGCCCAAAGTAAGCTTCCTCTTCTTCACTTGACTCAGATGAGTCGGAGTCGCTGAGAGTTTTGCTCTTCTTGGCTACTAGACTCTTCTCTGTCCTCTTCTTATGGTGTGAGGATTTCTTTTCCTCTCTTCTTCCGCCTTCTTTCTTTTTGTGAGGGCAGTCGGCGATGACGTGACCTGGCTTATTGCAACAATAACAAACGATGTCAGTCAAAATCTGTTTGTTCTGTTTAGAGTTATACCTGTCATGGCTACTTGACCCTTTCTTTCTCTGATCACTATCACGTCGTTATCCTCTGAATGAGGCATCTTTGCCTCTCCATTGCTTCTTCTTACTTAAGAATTTCTTGAATTGCCGGGAGAGCAATGAGAACTCTCCTTCAGATAGTTCTGAGCCAGATGAGCTTGGGTCAGATGATTCTTCTTCATCAGCTTCAGGAACTGGGGCAGGAGAGCTAGCCTTTGTCTTCCTTGAGCTATCTGCCTTTAGAGCAACAGACTTCTCCTTGGATGCAGACCTGCTTATCTCTTCTTCAGCTTTTCTTGAGTTGATTTGCAGCTCGTAAGACATAAGCTTTCCGAACAGATTCTGCGGGTCTGTCTCAGCTAACCTTCCAAACTCCCGAATGGCACATACCTTATTGTCCCATTCCTTGGTTAGGGATCTTAAGAATTTGTCATTGAGTTCCCCATTGGTGAAGACACGTCCATAAACTCTGAGGCCATTTACTATCTTGAAGAAGTTCTCAAAAGTGTCAGCTATGGCTTCCTTATGACCCTGCCTGAAGGCTTCATATTTCTGGTTCAGTAGGGACCTTCGATCATCCCTTACTTCTTCTGTACCTTCCATTAGAGTCACTAGGGATTGCCACATCTCCTTGGCAGATTGGCAATGAATCAGATTCTGCAGCATTGAGTCATCGACTGCGCTTGCGATAATATTTTTGGCTTTCTTGTCCAATAAGACAAGTGCAATCTCGTCCTTATCGAGATCCATCAATTTCTTTGGAACTTGCTTAGATGAATCTATGGTGGAGGTGGTCATAGGAATGTGGGGACCTTCTTCAACTATCATGAAGATCCGGGGATCTACTGCTTCCATGAAGAACTTTACTCTTTCCTTCCACATAGGAAAATTGTTCTTGGTGCAGATAGGGAGTTTAGAAAAATCCTTGGTCTTACTCATGCTTGATACTATTCAAGAAGCAACTTAGAAGGATAAGATCAAGGTGTTAACCTTTTAACGATCAACCTTCCTCTGATACCAATTGAGAGTGCTAAGTTGTTAGCCTAAATCACCTAGAGGGGGGGTGAATAGGTGAAATGCGTGTCAAATGCGGAATTAAAAAATGAACACAGCACACATCAAGCAATCACAGACGACAAGAGATTTATAGTGGTTCCCCAATCTTGGGTACGTCCACTTTCCTCACCGATCTAGCAAATCACTAGACTCGGCTACTCCACTATCTCGGATTGAAAACAATCCTACACCTCGGAACCACGTTCCTACAAAACTTGATCCAACTGGATCTACAAAACTCGGAAGAAAAAGCCTTCCTACAAATCTCGGAGAACAAAGCTCCTACAAAGTAAATTGTTTGAAAGGAAAAATACAAACAACAATATTCTCAGATCTGGATCTTGACAGTCTTCTTCCTTAAGAACTTTGGCTTGATCAGAGTATGTTGAAGATGACTTGAGAGAGATCCACAAATCAGAAAAACAGAATCACCTCGATCGAGAAAATAGATCTGAAATCTTTGAGGCTCGGCGAGATCGAGTGATTAACTTTCGTCTGGATCGCTGGAGAATAAAAGTTGAAGGCAGCGATCGAAGATCGTCGATCCAGAGCTTCTTCCGTGAACGTCAATGGCGGCGGCGGCGTGAGGAATTAGGGTTCACGGGATTTCCTTTTTCTCTTACTTAAAATAATAATCTTTCAAAGACTTGTTATTAGTCAAATCTGAAGAGACCTATTTATAGGTGGACTCCAACGGTCAGAAAATTAATTAGGGATGATACGTGGACCAATCAGAAATGATTGATTTGAAATACACAGAGGAATTGACTTAGAGAAATTTCAGGAAAAAATTAAACAAATATACTCGAGTCATAAGAGAAACATACTCGAGTATTAGATGGTATATACTCGAGTGGATAAGAAGGAGCATACTCGAGTATATGAAGAGAAACTACTCGAGTGATTCAAAGATCAGCACTCGAGTGAATTTAGAACTAATCGAGTATGAGAGTATATACTCGAGTAAAAATACTTAGAAAAATTTCTCAGATAAGAGGAGGAACTACTCGAGTAGAAGAGTTGGAGATACTCGAGTAAGAGAAGAATGAATTACTCGAGTATCTTGGAAAAGCTACTCGGGTAATCATTGAACTACTCGAGTATGAAAAACATCTACTCGAGTTCAGCATCACTTACTCGAGTATATAGGGAACTACTCGAGTATGTAGACTTAGAATTATTCTGAGATGAGAAGCACAGATCTACTCGAGTATGAACAGACCACTTACTCGAGTAACTAACCAACTAATCGAGTACAAGTTATCATCTACTCGAGTAAAACAGTCTACTCGAGTATGTAATCCAACTTACTCGAGTGCAGACCCACTTACTCGAGTATACAAGAGATGTACTCGAGTATGTGGACTTAGAGAAAATTCTGGATCTAAAAGCAGAAGGATTTACTCTAGTATAAGATATGACCTACTCGAGTGACTGACTATCTACTCGAGTATAAACTTATTTACACGAGTACACAGAGTCTACACGAGTATGTCTAATGATCTACTCGAGTACTAAGTCACTTACTCGAGTATATGAAGAAACATACTCGAGTATGTGGACTTGGAAATATTTCTTCTGAAAAGATAAACTTCAAAACTTCAGTCCACCAATCCAAGTGCTTGTATAGGAAGTGTATCCCAATAGAGAGGCTATACATTGGCCAACACTTTGGATCACACAATGAGGGATTACATTGTATGGTCCTGTGTTTGGTGAGCCATTATAGACTGACATTGGTCTACACTTGGCAATGAGAACCTGCACACATACAACTTAAACACAATACATCTTAATTCATCTTAGTTCAAGGTCTGACCTCCTACAAATCTGAGGTATTGTGAAGACAAATCCCAACAATAGATAATAATTAATAAGAATTAATTAATGTCAAATTTAATAATTTGATTTTGGAAATGAAAGGGGTACGGTCATTAAGGGCCTGTTGGGAGGGCTTTTTAGCTTCTTTCCGTCTTCTAGAAAATGTTACCCCACCTAAGAAATCATTTGAACTGTCTACCAATGGAAAAAAGCTACCGTCCAAAGCTTCATTTTCTCCTTTTTTTGAATAGTCACATATCTCATACTTTTCAACCATTTTGAAAAGCACTTCCTCATCCCGATACATTGTTGCGTGCATTTTTTCGCCCGGGCATGAGCTTTGCAACTCGGGAGCGCATTTTTTCTAGGCGTGCATGTTTCGCTCGGGCCCGCATTTTTTGCCCGGGTGCGCACTTTCCGCCCAGACGCATATTTTTCCTCCCGGACGCCCATTTTTCGTCTGGTTGCGCACTTTTGGCCCGATCGAGTATTTTCCGGTCGGATGCGCATTTTCTGCCCGGGCTCGCATTTTTTCACCCGGGGGCACATTTTTTAACCAGCCACGCATTTTTTCACCCGGGCGCGCATTTTTTGCCCGGACGCGCATTTTTTGCCCATACACACATTTTTTCGTTGCACGCATTTTCCGTCCGGGATTTCATTTTCAATCCGAGCGCACATTTTTCAGCGTGGACGCGTATTTTTTGCTCGGACACACAATTTCGGCCGGGTGCGTATTTTCGTTCGTGCGAGCATTTTCCACTCGGACTGCATTTTCCACTATGACCGCATTTTCCGCTCGAACGCCCATTTTCTCCCGGGCGCATTTTTTTTCCTGAGCGCGTATTTTTAATATAAAAAGTCACTGTAACGGATATTTGTCAAATAATTTATAAAGTGCTTCTTTTTTTTGAAAATCACTGTAAAAAGAGTTTACTCAAACAGATCTTCTTTTTCAGTATAGTTTTTTAAAAACTCATTTTCTTACATTTTTTGTCACCACTCTTTTCTAAAAATCCTTCCCAAACAGGACCTTAGTTTTGGAACCAAATGTAGTCGTGTATAAAAAACCCGGGCCTGGAAAGCCCACTCGGGTCAGGCCCGAAAAAGCCCTGCTAGACCCTGTTGAAACCGAAAAATCGGTCTCTGTGGAGTTCATCCTTGGGGAATGGGTGATCGCGCACCTACTTCTCTCCCGAAGGAAAAACAACAAGGGAAAAAGAACAAGGGACTGGACCAAGGGCTCGGCGCGGAGGACCCATCACATACCTGGAAGATCACTGAGCGCTTCCACTCCTTAATTAGCAAAATGTCTGGCTATGGTACCTCAGAAAGCACTAGAAGACTGTGAGACAAATAAGCGTGTCTCTGAGGTACCCCTTGGGTCCTATTTATAAGACTCTGAAAACTGCTTGCAAATAGCCAACCTCCGCTGTTTTAAACAACTATGTGCAGCCCAACGGGGTCTGCCAACAACGTAACTCAGCTGTTCTAGATGGGTATTGGCACCCCCTGCAGGATCATCCTGGTAATTTGAGCCTCTAGCCCCCCACGAGGGAGGGTTTCCTAGCCTCCGAGTCAACTCGCAACCTCATCGGGTGGGAGCGAGCTGGGGCGGACTCGCCTATGAGGCGCGGGCCGGGGCCGACTCGGGGCTAACTCGCCTAGGAGGTGCGGGTCGGGGCCGACTCAGGGTTGACCTGCCTAAGAGGCGCAGGCAGGGCTGACCGGGGCTGACCCTCCTAGGAGAGGCGGGACGGGCTGACCGGGGCGGACCCGCCGAGGAGAGGCGGCCAAGGCTGACCGGGGCCGACCCGCCTAGGAGAGGCGGGCAGGGCTGACCGGGGATGACCCGCTTAGGAGAGGCGGGACGGGGCCGACCCGCCTAGGAGAGGCGGGACAGGGACGACCCGCCTACGAGAGGCGGGACGGGGCCGGCTCGCCTAGGTAACCTCTCAGGCCTTGAGGAGAGTGAACCGTTCCTCTGGGATCGTCCGCCCGCTCATACTGGCGCGGGTCGGGGTTGGCTTGCTTGCCCTTCTGGATCCAGTTGTCGAACACGGGGTTGTACAGGCCCAGCCCGGGAAAAGCTCGGCTTGGGCCAAGGCCGGGCTTAGGGGCCTTTTCAGTCCCCAATTTAGCCGGTTACCCGGGCGTCGAGCTAGCCTGGGCCCGTCACCCGTGCTGGCGAAAAATCCCTCCTGGAAATCAGGCTGACCCGGCCCGACCCTGTCTACGCCGGCCTGGAGGGCCTTATCGGGCCCCTCTTTGATTGGGAGTACAAGCCCGACCCGGCCCGACTCAAGCTAAGCCAGGACTGGGCCCGGTTGTCAAGAAGTTCGGGCCCAATCTGCCCGGTCCAAGCCCCCGCAAGGCCGGACTTTTTGTACAAATGGCCAAATATTGAATGGCCCATGGCATCTTTTTTAATTTTTATTCTAAATTTTAGAATTATTATTAATTGTTTTAAATATTTTAATTTTAAATCTCTTAATCATCTCATTGTATGGAGCCATTCTTGAATCATTTTAAATTGTATTTCAAGATATATTATTTGACTGTGAAATGTTTGACTCTCTTTAATCAATCATATTCATTTATTTGTTGATATATTCGCAGGCCGCTGTTTATATTTTGGTTAATTACATCAATGCTTTCGTGAAGTTGGACAAATTCATAAGAATATCCTATAAAATATATGGCGATAATTACTAATACTTAAAAAAAAATCAATTTTTTGAAAATCGGATCAGTCCAATCGTGACCCCGCCCACACGGCGGTTCGGTCAGGCTCTCAAATCCGCTTCAGCAAAGGACCGGAAGAACCGGTCTGTAAACCGGGAACCGACTGGTTAAACCTCTCCTAAACCGGAAACCATATTTCCGAACTGATCAGCTCCCAAAGATTATAGTAATATTTTTTTTCGCCAAAAAGGCGTTAGGAGGGGGATTCGAAACCTCATCCTGGTCAGGCGGTCGGGTCAGACTCTCAAAACCGCTTACGTGGAGTTGTACAACTTCATAAGAATATTGGATAAAATATATGTCAACAATTACTAATAGTTAAAAAAAATCAATACTTTGAAAATCGGACCGGACAGGACGGACCGGTCCAACCCTGACTCGGCCGACCAGGCGGACCGGTCGGTCTCTCAAAATCACTTCTGCAAAGAGTCGGAAGAATCGGTCTGTAAACCGGGAACCGCCCGGTTAAATCCATTCTAAACCGGAAACAATATTTTCGAACCGATCGGCTCCCATAAATTATAGAAATATTTTTTTCTGCCAAAACCGGCTTAGGAGGGGGATTTGAACCCTATTCCTGGTCAAACTCTTAAAACCGCTTCAGCAAAGAAATGGAAGAACTGGAAACCGGCCGGTTAAACCCCCTAAACCAGAAACCGTATTTCCGAATCGGGCAGCTCCCACAGTTTATAGAAATGATTTTTTCCGCCAAAAAAGTTATAGGAGGGGGATTCAAACCCTCATCCTTGTGGAAGCTCTCCGCGCCTAGTGTCTAGCCAACTGAACCAACTGATTTTGATGATATTATTATTTTTTACTAATCTACTGTTTTATTATGTTACGTGCTATAACTTCTATAACATATAATAAATAATATATATATATATAATATTATATATCTGTATATATAATATACATAAATATATATTTTATAGATCACATTTTTATCACTTATCTGTAAGTGTACTTAATTAAAAATTTAAAAGAGTTATCAAAATATTTTGTATATTTTTGATTGTGTTTATTATTGACATTTTTATTAAAAAAATGATCTAAGTTAAATATTTATTATATTATCTAACATTACAGTTTAACACCGGTCCAGCCGATCAAACCAATCAGATCTTGAACCTTTGATTTCACCGGTTCTTTCTTCGGTCCGATTCTCAAAACCTTGAAAAAAAAAATTGATTCTGAAATTTAACGCATTTGATATTATAATTAATATAAATTACCAATCAAGCACATGCTATTCTTCATAATATGTGCAATAAGAGCATCTCCAACGGGAGATCTCTATATTCTCCAAATATGGAGATTGCAGTGGTACTATGTTCTTCAAATATGGAGAACATGGAGAACCAACTCCAACCATGTTCTCCATATTTGAAGAACATGCATTTTTTAATATTATATGTATAAATAAATATACATTTATTAAGCCAAAATATATTTATATAATTTACATATTTATATGTATAAATAAATATATATAATAATTAAAATTAAAATTAAAATATTTATATTTAAATATAAACGTCGAGCTCAGCTGGACGAAAACGTGGAGCTGAGCTCGACGTTTTTCCCGAGCTGAGCTCGACGTTTTTGCATATTTTTATTTATAAAATAAATTTTTATAATTATAATTAATAATTAATATAAATAATAATTTATATAAATCTGGGAGGTCATCACTGGATTCTCTACATTAAAATATTACATTATAAAAATAAAATAAGCATTACATATTTCAAAATTAAAATATTACATTTGAAATTTAAACTAAAAATCTGGGAGGTCATCACTGGGTTCGCTACGATTTTCGCGCGCGCTATCCCCCTGTTGTTCTCCTCCATACGTTGGTATGTTGTAGTCGCTTCCTCCATACTGGTTTCTTCCCTACTGGTCTCCTCCGAACTGATGTCCTTCAAATTGGCTTCCATCGTACTGGTTTTCTCGGTATTGGCTTTCTCGGTACTGATTTCCTCCAAATGGAGGTCCTCCAAATTGAGGCCCTCCAAATTGAGGTCCTCCATATCGGTCTCTTTCATACTAGCTTCCTCCGTACTGACTCCTCCAAATGGAGGTCCTCCAAATTGAGGCCCTCCATATCGAGGTCCTCCATGTCGATCTCCTTCATACTGGCTTCCTCCATACTGGCTTCCTCCAAGTTGACCTCCTACAAATTGAGGTGCTCCATATTGGCTTCTTCTATATTGGCTTCCACCGTAACCACTACCTCCGTATACGCCACATCCATATTCAGTTCCTTCGAGTGTTGAAGATCCTCCAAATAATGGTTTTACAATATTTCTATTCATAATTTCTTGTTTTTTTTGTCGAAAATACTGTCCTTCTGGAGTTCCTTTGATGCTATCCAAATCTATCATCATGATATCGTGATCTTGTTTAGCGCTCTGAAGATCTAGTTTTCTTTTTTGATTTTCTGCTTTTATTCTCATGAGCTCTTGGATAGCAGACATATCGTTTGCTCGTTGTTCTTGCCCTCTCTTTAAAACCTCTAAGATTTCTTCGTTTTCTTTAGTATGAACCTCAATATCATAACCCTTACCACTCAATTGTCTCCTCCTCTCCTTTTCTTGCTTTCTCCCAGTTGGTCGATTATTAGAAGTTGAGATTGGAGATTCTTCATCCTCAGTACTACCAAGATTCATGTTATTGTTATCTGAATTTAAGTCTATTCCTCTCCCTTGACTGGGAGTGTTAGAACTTAATATTTGTGACATGTCAATATTTGGAGAGTTCTTATTTTTTGTAGACCCTGACGTTTCCATCCACTTCTCTGTGTTTTTTAAGATATGCCAAACATGCTCAAACATGAAGCCTTTCTTCTCTTTTGAATCAGAGGCATATAACATTTTGGCTTCATTGAGATACAAAAAATTACTTTAATCACGCATTATTTAAGATATTTATGCATTTAAATTCTAAAAAATACTTACAATATCAAGTTCAGAAGCACCGCTGGGGTTTCGTTGCTCTATCTACCGAATACATCCTCGGAATTTGCTTGTTTTACTTGCCAAAAGGGACCAACGACAAGAAAGAGATTTTGGGGTTCTCTGTCCTACGCAAGTTTGAGGTCTTGTATTGTGAAAGATGGTTGAAATTCTTTCCCACATTCTTTGTTCTTTCTGATTACTCCCCATAACGGGGTCTTCCATAACCTCAAGCCAAGCATAACATAGTGCTTGATCTTCTTTGGGGGAGAATGCTTGGCCACGAATAGATGACATGATGACGAGGAAAGAAATTAGAGAGTTCTTGATTTTGGGGATAGAGTGATGAGAACTTGACTTCTGCAATGGGTACTTATAGAGAGTGCTAGAATGGGTACTTATGAAAAAGAAAGGCTTGAGTGGAGAAGGCATCCAATGCTGGGAAAAAACAAGGCTCCGGGTTACGAGATGACAGGATTGACAAGACAAGACAGAGGCTTGAGTGGAGAAGGCATCCAATGCTTGGGAGAAAATGCCTTAAATAGGCTTCAGCATGGCCAATCGTCGAGCTCGGCCGAACGTCGAACGGCGGTCGACGATCGTCGAGCATGGCCGATCATCGAGCTCGGCCGAACGTCGAATGGCGATCGACGATCGTCGAGCTCGGCCGAACGTTGAGCTCGGCCGAACGTCGAACGGCGGTCGACGATCGTCAAGCTCGGCCGAACGTCGAGCTCGGCCGAACGTCGAGCTGGGTTCGGCGCGTCGGACGTCGAGCTGGGTTCGACGTTCGACGTCGGGCTGGGTTCGACGTTCGACGTCGGACGCCGCCCCCAGACCCCTGCTGTCGTCGGTCCCGGAGATGTCGAAGGGGGATCATACTTCGATTCCTCTAAGCTCACGTGGGCAAACCCGGTGTGAGAAATAAGAGGACCGGAAGTGTTCCACAACCCCAACAAAGACAAGACAGAGGCTTGAGTGGAGAAGGCATCTAATGCTTGGGAGAAGGCATCCAATGCTGGGAAAAAACATGACTTCGGGTTACAAGATGACAGGATTGACAAGACAAGACAGAGGCTTGAGTGGAGAAGGCATCCAATGCTTGGGAGAAAGCATCCAATGCTGGCGAGCTATATAAACACCCTTTTAAGATAGTCAATGATATATTCAAAACATTCTTTTCTTCTAAGAAAAATGAATTATGGAGAAGGTTCATCCCATTTGCGATCTTCATCATCTTCAGATGATGATGAACAAATACTTCTCAAGTGGGAAGAAGACCTTAACAATTGGGAGAATGAAGATGAAGTTTTAGCTCGCATGCATGCCTCCAACAATGCCATAATCGCAGCTCAACTTCAAGAAGATGCACGTCCGCGACGCAGAGGTTCAATACCTGGCCACATGGTAATCAATCGGGGCAGGATTGAAGGCAACACTAGACTTTGGAATGATTACTTCTCCGAACACCCCATATATGGGGAAACTTTTTTTCGACGAAGATTTCGAATGCGAAAAAATCTTTTCCTTCGCATTGTTACTGAAGTGCAGGAGCACGACAATTTTTTTGTTCAAAAGAAGGATGGTGTTGGTAAGCTTGGACTATCAACAATACAAAAAATTACAGCAGCATTTCGTATGTTAGCATACGGAACATCAGCTGATAATTGCGATGAGTACATTCGAATTGGCGAGTCTACTGTGATTCAATGCTTAAAAAGATTCTGTAGGGTAATTGTACAATTATACAAATATGAATATTTGAGATCTCCCAATGCAAATGATGTAACAAGATTACTACAGAAAGGTGAAGAACGAGGTTTTCCAAGGATGTTGGGAAGCCTAGATTGTATGCATTGGCAATGGAAGAATTGCCCAACGGCATGGGCAGGCCAATATTCAGGACGTCATGGTGGACCTACAATCATTCTCGAGGCAGTAGCATCATACGACCTGTGGATATGACATGCATATTTTGGCTTACCTGGATCTAACAATGATATTAATGTCTTGCAGGCATCAAATTTATTTACAAACTTAACCCAAGGTATAACGCCTCCTACCAATTATACAATACTGGGTAAAAATTATGATGTTGGTTATTATTTAGCCGACGGTATCTATCCGAAATGGTCAACACTAGTTCAAACCATTTCTCATACACAAGATAAAAAAACAACACTTCGCAATGATGCAAGAGGCATGCCAAAAAGATGTAGAACGCGCATTTGGAGTTCTCCAATCACGCTTTGCAATTATTAAGGGGCCTTGCCGTTTTTGGGATAAAAATGTGTTGCATGATATCATGACTGCTTGCATTATAATGCACAATATGATTATCGAGGACGAGCAAGATGAAAATGAAGATATCATTATTTCTCCACCGCCGCCAACTCAGAATGTTGAAAAGATGGACACAAGTGAAGTCGAAAGATTTCAGCAGTTCCTAAATCGGCATAAAAAAATCAGAGACAAGGCGGCACATTTCGCACTTCGAGATGCACTGATCGAACATCTGTGGGCACGACATGGTAATGAAACAATGTAATTTGGAAAATTATATGCATTTTAATTTGAATGTATTTCGGTGTATGTGCAATTTTATTTAGTAAATCGTGTTCTCTAGCTATTTGTATGATCAATAATATTTAAAAAGTATGCAATATTAGTCTCGTTTTGTAGGTCTCGAAAAAACAAATTTATTGGTATATTATATGTGAAGTTTGAAATAATATTTTAGCGGGTACGAACGTTATTGTGTAATACACGTTTTACTTAAATATAATAAATATATAGTTAAAATAAAAATAATTAAAAAAATAATAATAAAATAATAAATGGAGGGCCGGCATTTCCTCTCCTCCTCCTCTAAATATGGAGGAGGAGGGAGAAATGCCGCCTCCTCCATTTATGCAGCCTCCAATGCCGAAGCATTGGAGAGAAATGCCGGACGGTTGGAGTTGCTCTAAGAATAATTGTATGGAATCATCCAGCAGAATCCAACATTTGTCGTCATGGCACACGAGCATATTCACATACATACTAAGGGAAGAGCAGGGGTACACAACAAATTGCATTTTTAGTAGGGTCCAAATTCGTTACAATAACTCTTTGTTAATGAAAAAAACTTTATGTAACGGTCCTCTTTTAAAGCCCGGCGCAAATATTTCTTGTATCCAATGTATCTGTGTCGTTACAAATAAATTAGTTGTAACAAACATTAATTTCTCACAAAAATGAGTTAAATAAGTACTATTTCATGACAAATGTTTTTTTCCTCGCAAAAAATAAGTTATGATAAATACTATTCGTTTCAAATGTTTTTTCTCACTAAGAATAAATTTATTTCGTTACAATAAATTATTACAAATATTTTTTCTTTATAATAAATTGTAAAATAATAACGAATAATTCATTGCAATTGTTTTTTTTAATTTTTTTTCACTAAAAACAACTTCATTTATATATAAAATTTTCAATTCCTATTTCTTATATGTACGTCTTATTTTTATAAATATTAATAATGACATCAAATATCTTAAAGACATAGCTAAAGACAATAAATCCTCAAAACACATATTACAATTACTAAATTCGAACATGTATTTATTTAGAAAAAAAGTATTACATAGAGTAAAGCTAGATTCATCTCATCTATAACAACACAATATTATATAACAACAATAAGATCAACATATTGTAAATATGACATCAACTTCGACACTTTCCAATTAATGAATCTTCCATAACTTTCCGACCTATGAATCTTCCGTCATTTTCCGACCAATGAATCTTTCATTACTTTCCGACCACGGCTCCAACATCCTACAAATAAAAAAATGCAATTGTTAATGTTTAAAAAATATGAGAGCAAAAACATCCATACACACTCACATCCATACATACAAATAAAAGAGAGCATTTTGCTCTCTACAATAGCCTAATGATTCCCATGCCACTTAACTCTTGCAATCTTTGGAATCCAACATACATGAAAGCATCCCATGCCGCCGCTAAATCAAAACATTTTGAAGTGATTTTCACTGAAAATACCTCTTTTTTCTGGGAAAAATGGATCTGATGCCAAACATGATCAATGGGGCAACTTGATCAAGAATGCAAGATGGGAGCAACTTGGTCAACATTCATAGTCTTGCATAGTCTTGCGCATATTGTTCTCCTATTTCACCATTCATAGTCCCGCACATATAGATACACCTCCATAAGAACACACATACAATCGCACACACTATCCGTAAGAACACATACACATCCATCAGAACACACATAGTCTTGCGAGGACTTGCAGGATGTTGCGCACAAGAAGGTTCTCTGAACGGCTCACGAGGCATGCTTTTTGCGGCGGACTTAGACGAATTTCTAGTGGAGAGGCGGCTGCTCATAGGAGAAATCTGGCAGAGCTCTGACTGAGGAGGAAGAAAATATGAAGGAGAAAAGATGAGAATGAGAGAGGCTTAGGGGCCCTTTTATAGTCTCCAAGAGCTAGTTACTGTAATTATGCGGCTATCCACACATCGTAACCACCGATATAATTATTTAGCATAGTTTTGAGCATATATTTCTCTCATCATATTTGTCATTCGCAGGACAATAATTTAATTAATAATATTCCCCCACTAACCATGGTGGTTAGTGAGTAGTTTCTCATTGTTGAGACCGAGCGGTCTGTCGGTTGAGACCGGACGGTCTGGTGGTCTGGCGGCTTGTCCCAACAATTTGGTAGCCGGGCTGGAGACCGGGCGGTCTGGCGTCTTGACTATGCCAGCTTGAGGATATTGGCTGTCTGTCTTCCTCATTATTGTGGTCGTGCGGTTAGTCTAATCGTGCGGCTTGTACGACTTATGCGGCTTGTATAGTTTCATGTTCTTGTAATTATTAGTCACACATTGCTTATTTGTAATCTCTCTTCTCTCCTCCATTCTATAAAAGGGAAGTCATACCTTTGTAATAGATATCTTTTTTGGATAATAAAATTTCTGTTAATTCACCTCCGATTTGTTCTTGTTCATTTCTAACATGGTATCAGAAGGCTCGATCGTTTTCACCTGATTCAGTTTGCCTTATCTGCGCGGTTTATTCTGTCTTGTCCGCGCGGATTGCCCTTCTCCTCTTGTTCTTTGATCCCTCTCTGTCCCCTCGACCTGTCCGAGCGGCTTATTCCTATTCTCGCGACCTGTTTCTTCTCTTGTCGCGCTCTGTTCGTACTTGTTCCTGTTCGCGCGACCTATTCGCGCGCCCTGTTGCTGCCTCTCTCTGTGTGTGGCCTTTGTGCTCTCCCTCCTTGTCTGTTCGCGACCTGTTTCTCGCGGTCTCCTCTTCTTCCCGCGATCTCCTTTTGTCGCACGGTTTCCTCTCTTTCGCACGAACTGTGTTTGTTCGCGCGGCCTGCCTTGCTTCGTGCGATCTTCTTTGTTCGCACGACTTCTTCCCCTTTGCCTTGCTTTGCATTTTGGTCGTTGCCTTCCTTACCGCTGGTGTGCTGTCATCGTGACTACTGAAGAATCTTCTCCTTGTTCGTTGCGGCCTTCTTAGCTGCACGTCCTGCTTACTGTTCGCGCGACTTGTTATTTATAGCCGTGCGACCTTTTTCCCTCTGCTTCTTGGTTGCGGCCTTCCTTGCCGCGCGTCTTCCTGCTGTCCGCGCGGCTTGTTGTTTCTTCTCGCACGGTTTCTTTTCCTCCCTTTATGGCTTTAACATCCTCCTCAAAGCCGTCCGCCTTGGTGGTCACGTCTTCTGGTAGTGCCCACGTTGTTACTCAAGGAAATTGGTTGATCGACACCGGTGCTACCAATCATATGACCAGCAATCCCCAGTGTTTTTCTCTTCTAGAAACACACGATCGGTTGCCCCCGGTTATTCTCGCTGACGGCTCTCCTTCACCGGTCAATGGGACAGAAGTGGTTCATATCGCTCTGTCTCTTCGCTTGGCGGATACACTCTACGTGCCTAAGTTCTCGTGTAACTTATTATCTGTTACCTCTCTATGAAGCAATTACAGTGTTCCATCACATTTACTTCTACTTTTTGTTCTTTTAAGGATCCAGATTCCCAACGAACGATTGCTACTGGGACTAAGAGTGACGACCTATACTTCTTGACAACGTCTCCGCTCTGTCCACCTTCTCTTACACCTCCACAGATCTTCTCCAATGACATCTTCGCCTTGGTCATGCTCCTCCATGCCTCCTTCGTCAGCTTCTGCCCCAACTTCCTCCACAAAGTCCTCCCCTCAACTGTGAGGCCTGTCAGCTTGGCAAGCATCACCGTTCCTCCTTCCCTCCAAAGCAAGTTCGTGGATCTACCCGTCCATTTGATCTCATCCACTCCGATGTTTGGGGTCCTCCTACCCTCACTGTTGGTCGGGGTAGTTCATATTTTGTCACGTTTATTGATGATTTCTCCCGTTGTACGTGGGTGTATCTGTTAAAAGATCTCTTCGAATTATTCTCTGTATGGACGTCCTTCTATCTTATGATAAAAGCACAATTTAATATTTATATTAAAGTCTTTCGATTTGATAATGCTAAAAAATATGTCAGTCATGACTTTTCTACCTTCTCCATGCAAAATGAGATTATTCATCAAACTAGTTGTGTCTATACTTCACAACAAAATGGTGTGGTCGAACGCAAAAATCGTCACCTCCTTGATGTCGCGCGCACTCTGCTGACTCAAATGTAGGTTCCTCGCTCCTATTGGGGCTATGCTGTTCTCATATCCTGTTATCTTATTAATCATCTTCCCTCCACCGTTCTCCACGACAAAACCCCCTTTTCCATTCTCTATCCTGGGAAGGATCAATTTCCTCTCCCTCTACGTGTCTTTGGGTGCACACCCTTTGTGCAGTCTCCCTCTGCCACCCGTGACAAACTCTCCCCATGGGCCACTAAGTGTGTCTTTCTGGGATACTCTACCACTCAGAAAGGCTATTGTTATTTTGATCCGGTTACCCGCATGCAGTTTGTCTCTGCGGTCGTAACGTTCTTTGAAAATGCATCCTACTTCTCTTTCGACTCCTCTTCCTCTCCTGATATTCCCGACTCCTCTTCCTTTCCTGATATTCCTCCTTATCCTACCACCCCTTCTATTCCCTCTACACCTACCGAGATTATGCCACCTCCTCCGTCTCCACCATCTCCTACACTTTGTCTACCTACCGAGATATCTCCTCCCTCTCCGCGATCACCTCTCTCTACTCCCGGACCAGCTCTCTCCTCCACAAATGCCCCGAAAACTGAGGAACATGCCGAACTAAATATTCCCATTGCTCTTCGCAAAGGGGTGCGGCCGTGTACTCAACACCCGCTAACTGCTGTTGTTTCATATGATCATCTAACTCCTTCTCGTAGGAACTTTGCCTTGGCTATATCTGCCACTGCCACTCCCCGTACTTACTAGGAGTCTCTTACTATTCCTCATTATAAGACCTCCATGGATGAGGAAATTATTACCCTTACTGAAAGGGATACATAAACCCTTGTTCCTCCCCCTTTGGGCACTGATGTGGTTGGCTGTCGATGGGTATTCGTTGTTAAGTTCCTCCCGGAAGGCAGCGTGGATCGATACAAGGCCCGCTTAGTCACCAAAGGTTTCACTCAGACTTATGGGATTGATTACTTTGACACCTTCTCTCCCGTTGCTCGTCTCAGCACCATTCGGATTCTTCTCTCTGTGGTTGTCAACAGGGATTGGCCTATTTCTCAGTTGGATGTATAGAATGCCTTTCTCTATGGTGACCTTCAAGAAGCCGTATACATTGAGCAACCTTATGGGTATGTTGCTCAGAGGGAGACACGAGTATGTCATCTGCAGAAGGCCATCTATGGCCTAAAGCAAAGCCCTCGGGCTTGGTTTGACAAGTTCAGCGACATTATTGCTGCCATTAGTTTTGCACAAAGTTCAGTCGATCACTCCTTATTCATTCATAAAACCTCCTCTGGTATGGTGGTTCTTGCTGTATATGTGGATGATATTCTTCTGACTGGTGATGACCAGGCTGGGGTAGCTTTGACAAAGAAACACCTCTGGCAATACCTAATCACTAAGGATATGGGCTCTCCCAAATACTTTCTGGGGATTGAGATTTCTCGGAAACCCAACTCTTTAGTTCTCTCCCAATAGAAGTATGCTCTTGATTTGCTAAAAGAGGCAGGGTTGACTGGTGCTAAACCTGCCAGATGTCCCATGGCTATTGGGGAAGATAAAACATGGACAGATGACTCACCTACTTTATCTGATTCTTCATGGTACCGACGTCTGGTGGGTAAACTCATTTATCTCACAGTGACCAGACCCGACCTCTCCTATGCTGTAGGCAAGGTTAGCTAATTCATGAGAGCTCTTAGGGAGTGTCATCTACAGTCTGCCCTGAGGATATTGGAGTATATTAAAGCAGCTCAAGGGAAAGGACTCTTTTTTCAGAAGAATGGTCACTTGAGGGTTGAAGCGTACTCATGTTCAAGCTATGCTGATGATAAAGGAGACTGCAAGTCAACATCGGGTTTTTGCACATTTATTGGAGGAAATCTTGTGAGCTGGAAGAGCAAGAAACAGTCTGTGGTCTCCAGGTCTAGTGCAGAGACAAAAAATCATAGTATGACATCGACATCATCGGCTTATGCGGCCTGTATAGTTTCATGTTCTTGTAATTATTAGTCCCACATTGCTTATTTGTAATCTCTCTTCTCTCCTCCATTCTATAAAAGGGAGGTCATACCTTTGTAATATATACCTTTTTTGGATAATAAAATTTCTGTTAATCCACCTCCGGTTTGTTCTTGTTCGTTTCTAACACCCATGAAATGGACAGTGACGATCATGATGGAATGGTCGGACGGCAGGGAAAACCCGCCATGAATGGGAGGCCAACTTAGTAGTGGACAGCCGCCAACAAAGGAAATGGAGGAGCCACGACTGATGGAACGGTCGACCGTAGCGGGAGAGAATGCAGTCGCGGGAGGCAGCCGCGGGAAGGGGCGGCCGCCCTTGCGGGCGGATCCCCGCAGTCGCGGGAGGCGGTCGCGAAGAGGGGCAGTCGTGGCGCGTCCGCCCTTGAGGGCGGAGCCCCGCTGCAACGGGAGGCGACCGCGGGAAGGTGCGGCCATGGCACGACCACCCTTGCAGGAGAATCCCTATGACCACGTGATGCAGACGTGTGGAGGGGCGGCCGGGGCGTAGCGTCCCTTGCCGGTAATGCCCCATGACCATAAGTGGTGGCTGTGGGAAGGGCGGCCACGACATGAACGCCCATGCGGGTAGATCCTTACGGTCACGTAAGGTGACCGCGGGGAGGGGTGGACGGGGTGTGGTCACCCTTGCGGGAGGAGCCTAGCAACCACGGGAGGCGGCCGCGGGGATGGGCAGCCGGGCACGACTTTGGCAAGGCCGACCGAACGAAGGCTGCTCGGTGTCAGCGATGGCGGAACCGGCGGCCGGCGGCGGTGGTTGCTCAGATGGTGCATGAAGTGGGATCGGTGTGCGGGGGATCGAGTGCGGCGATCTCATGCGCAGCGGTCAACCCCATAATCCCACTAAGTTAGTGGGCATCATGTGGTGTTGGTTAATTGCAGCTCAATTTTCTATAAATATCATGATGGTCTCATCAAAGTTCTTCCAATTTGGGAATTTAGTTAGAACTTCTACATCTATAATATCAGATTCTATATCATCTCTTTCTAAAAATTGCAAGTTTTGATCTTCAAAAGCATTTATTAATTCTTTTTCAGAGGACTCATGTTATTGAAAAACCTCACCAACCCTATGCTCAACTATGCTATCATTTATCTCCTCCATTTTAGGACATCTTGTTCCTTTATGCCCCGAAGGTGTCTATGACATACAAGTTGTGCAAATTTTCAAGGATCACCGAGTTTTGTGTCATCAACATAGAAAACTTGTTGCACTTGGTTTAGAATAATGAATGGATCATCATCACACCAACGAGAATTTATATCAATGCTCAAAAAATATTTATCTTTATGCATAATATTTTTTCCACTAGTGTCAAACCACTCACATCAAAATAATACTATCTTATACCTATGAAGATAGGTCAATTCAACCACACTAGTTAATACTCCATAAAATTTTACCAATTTATTTTAATGTTCTCCCCTCAACAAGTAAACCACTATTTTGTGTGGTTCGGCGATCATCTTGATCTTTTATATGAAATTATAGAGTAGAATTTTGTTAAGTATGATTGTAGAACATTTGTCAATGCTCATAAATCTTTAGAGATTTCTCTTGACTTTTTGTGACGCAATCTATTTATCTATACAAAATAAAATTTGAAGTTAATTAGTTAGGTGATACTATAAATTAATCTTTTTCAAGAATAATTTCATATTTGGAGCTTACATGAGCTTAAAACCAATAAATAAACTGCTCTTGATGAGTTTTGTCAATGTTTATATCATTTTACCTTTTAATCTCCTCCATTTTCTTACTATAAAAGATAATAAATAAGTAAATTAAAATTAGATAAAAAGTAAGAAAAATGAGTTTTTCCATGTTTCGAACCTTTTAAAAGCATCTACACTACAATTGTTTAATAAGAATTTATGAGCTGCATCTAGATACTTTTTTTGAAAGTGCTTTGCAATGGCGGAGAGGTCCAAAGGGCCCCACTTTTGATGACAAAATGGATAATTCACACTCTTGGTTATCCTCTAATGCATCATCATTTCATTTATCTTTGTTAAACCTTGTTTCTATTAATTTAGGTACATTGACATAAATGTCAGAGACTCTTTTATAATATATCCTTCCTTTATTTAACCCTCTGGATGAGCTTTATTACATACATAATCTTTAATAGATTTAAAAAACTGTTGGGTATTGTATCCACAATGTACCTGATTTGAAGAAGCCCCTGAACAAGCTAAGATAAATAGACAATGTATTTGATGAAATCTTTTAAGTTGTGCTTGTAGTTATTCCACACTAAGTACACACCAATGTCAGGGTGCAGTGGGTCAATATACACGAGTCTGCGCGATGTAATCCCTCGTTGAGCAGATCAGTGTGTTGGCCTACGTGTACTCTCTCTATTGGAGTGTACTTAATTTCAAGTACATGGCTATGATAGAGCAAGAGCAGACAAGGAGCAAGGATGAGCCAAAGACTAGCTCTCAGAAAGAAAGAGGAAAAATTGTCTAAGTAAGAATCGACGAGAATCACTAATGATTCTCGCCGAGTCGTCGAGAATCACTGGTTGATTCTCGCCGGTTGGAGCCGGCTGTCTCGACGCGCCAGAAATTTCTCTAAGGCAGAATCGTCGAGAATCAAGTGTGATTCCCGCCAATTCTCCCCCGCTTCTATATCAGTGCAGCCAGAATTCTGCTAAGTAGTATTCGGCGAGAATCGTAGGTAATTCTCGCCGATTCGTCGAGAATCACCTACGATTCTCGCCGATTTTGACTTAGGCAATTTTCCGATTCTATCTGGACCAGTCCATGTTACCTGCAGTATTTCGAACCGGTCTTAGGTCTTGTTGCTGGTGGGACCCACAACGGTCATGTGCTTGACCAAAGGTATATATACCTCCGTATGTATGAGCGAAAAGATACACGAAATACGCGAATTCAAAAGAACAGCCGCCGAAGTGACCTAAATCGCGATCTTGCTCTGCCGACCGTCTCCGTCGTTCGTGCAGTTGTCGCCGCTGTTGATCTCAAGTTCTTCCAGATCTCCGGCGACAGAAGCTTAGGCTAGCATAGCGTCTCACGCGTCTAACCAGAGATCCCTTGTCTCTTGATTCATTGATCGGGAAAAACCTTCCCCTTCCGAATCGATCGAGACGACCGATCCTAGTGTGACCGTTGGAAGACCTTGCTTCTTTTGCTACGAAGTTTGAATCCCCTAGCACTGCAACAGCTCTCCGTATCCGCCGCTTATTCCGAGAACCTTGCTGCCGCTCCAAGCCGCCGCCGGTTACGGGAAGATTCACTCCAAGAGAGATCTAGGGTTGTGGACTCTTCGTTGACTTCAAGAACACGTCGTCGAACGAAGAGGGACACCTTAGTCTCCATAAGTTGTTTGTATTTCTTATACAATCTATTTTCAATTTCTTTATAAAGGACCGATTGGTCTCTAGTTGTAAGGGTTGGGTGCAACCCGTGTTGTGGGAGTGGTGACTCCTACGTGTGGAAGGGTTCCTTCCGTTAGTGCAAGGATTGGATTTCAATCCTGTTGGTGAAGTGACCGAGTCGTCCCTGGTTGGGAGATAGGTCGAAGGGGCAAAGTGGACGTACCCAAATCGGGGAACCACTATAAATTGCTTGGGTATTTTCTGTGCTGTGTTGTTTGATTTACTTGTGCTGGTAAAACTTTAATTCCACAAAAACGCTACAAGACACCTATTCCCCCCCATAGGTGAAGCTAGTTGGCACTAAGTGGACTTTCAAGTGGTATCAGAGGCAGGTTACTCATCAAAAAGGTTCACACCTTGAGTAGAATCCTGCCACCAGTGTCAAGAAGAAGACCGATATCTTCCATGGACGGACTCAAGTACTCCGGCAAAATCCTAGTGTGCACCAGACTGAAATTTCCTATCTGGAAGGAAAGAATCAGATTCTACATGGAAGAAGTCGACCCCCGACTCTTCATGATCGTGGAGGAGGGACCTTACATTCCCACTAAGGCCTCTACCATTGATCCTACCAAGAAAGTGCCCTAGAAACTTTCGGAAATGGACAAGGATGAAATGGTGCTGTTCGGACTCGACAAGAAAGCTCAGAACATACTGGTAAGCGCAGTTGACGATTCTATGATGCAGAACTTCTGCAACTGCAGGACAGCCAAGGATCTCTGGAGCTGCCTGATTGTATTAATGGAGGGCACAGATGAAGTGAGGGACGATCGGAGATCCCTCCTCAACCAGAAATATGAGGCCTTCAGGCAAGGGCCCAAGGAGGAGATCGGAGTTACCTTCGAAAACTTCCTCAAGATCGTCAATGCACTCAAGGGATATGGAAGAGTGTTCACTGACGGTGAGCTCAATGATAAGTTCCTTAGGTCCCTTACTAAGGAATGAGACACGAAGATCTGCACTATCCGGGAGTTTGGCAGACTTGCAGAAACCGACCCTCTGATTCTGTTCGGGAAGCTCATGTCCTATGAGCTTCAATTGAACACAAGGAAGGCTGAAGAGGAAGCAGAGAAAGCCGCAGCCAAAGAAAAGACCGTGGCCCTAAAATCCATTCATTCCAGAAAGGGTAAGGGTGCTGCTTCTTCCCGTGCGTGGAAGAAGGATGAAGAGGAAGACTCTGAGCCAAGCTCCTCCGGCTCAGAATTGTCTGAGGAAGACTTCTCTCTTATCACACGGGAATTCAAGAAGTTCCTCAAGCTGAGGAATCAGAGAAAGAGAGACGGCTCCTCCTCAAGGGATCAGAAGAAGAACTATTCTTCTGACAGGTATGTTTCCAAACCGAACAAACACCGCTCATCTGACATTATTTGCTTTGGTTGCAATAAGCCAGGACACGTCGTGGCCGACTGCCATCAAGGCAAGAGGGAGAAGGGAAAGGGAGAGGAGCACAGATCCTCAAAAGACAAGAAGAAGGAGAGGAGTTACATCGCGAAGAAGCCAAAGACGCTGAGTGAATCTGACACGTCAGACACCAACGATGACGAGGAAGCCTACTTTGGGCTAATGGGTCGCTGTGACTCAGAAGGAGATTTCCCCCCATTTACTGGGAAGGTAAAAGCTCACACCGCTCTCTCCGACTCTGACTCTGATCCTGAGTCTCAGGATGATGACCCTGAGGATAGCCCTTCGGCCCGTGAAGCTTAGCTCCTCGATAAGTATGAGCTTTTGCTCAATACTTTCGAGGAATGTCGAAAGAGACTGAAGGCTGAGAAAAAGGAAGTTAAATTCCTTAAAGGTGAGAGTGTATCCCTGAGGGAAGAGATCACCAGTTTGATCTCCCTCCAACAGGAGCACTTGGACCTGACTTCAAAGCATTCAGAGTCCCTTAAGCTCCTCGATCTTAAGCAAGAGGAAATCAACAAGTTGGAAGAACAACTTGCGGCAGAAAAGAAGATCGTTAAGAGCTTCTCTATGCCTAAGACAATTCTTCCACTAGTTGATACCTTCACCGCTCAGACCAAAGGAGCTGGTTTGGGGCACGTAGGGGCACCACGTTCCTCTTCCAAGAGAAACAGGAACCAGAGGAAGAATAAGGCTGCTAAGAAGGCCTCTGCTGTTGAAAAGGGAAAGGCCCCACTCAGCCCTGTTGAGTTCAGAAAGCCCAGCTTTCCCTGTAACCAACATGATTTTGAGTCAACATATGGCCATCACTTCAGGCCCTCGGTTGCAAAGCTAAAGAGCCGGTATGATGGTTGGACCTTTCCCCGCAACTTCAGTGAGAGTGTCTTTAAGGCACCTTTTGAGGAAATCCGCGTGGAAAATTATGGTCACTTCTCTAGCGGCCATAATCGGAAGCAGGAACCTAAGGCCAAGCCTATCACACTGAATAGCCAAGAGGTGAAGAAATCATGTGACTGTGGTCATCTTGATGCCTCCACCTCCAGGTCCTCGACCCTAGTTGAACCCTACATTCCAAGGGTGAAACAAGGGCCTAAGAGGAGGTATAACAGGTTTGACTGCTGGTGATGTGGCAAAGTTGGTCACTTTGCCATGGATTGCTGGTTTAATCCAATGAATAACGAGACTCCTCATGTTGGCAATGCGAGGCCGACCACTCGTAGGGTTAACCAATCGAGGGGGAGTATGCTAACGAGGAATCTAGGACCCAAGTTCGATTGGGTTCCTAAGGCAAATTAATTCTGTTTTGTAGGAATGTCCAAAGGCCAACAAAACTCCCATTTGGTATTTGGACAGTGGATGCTCCCGTCATATGACTGGGACAAGAAGCCTGCTGCGGGAGTACTCTCCAGTCGAGAATGGACCCAAAGTTATATTTGGGGGATCTGATCGGGGAGTCACCAGAGGTTACAGTACGATTTCCAACGGTATACTCTCTATCTCTAACGTAGCTTATG
Source organism: Platanthera zijinensis (assembly GCA_039513925.1). Classification (NCBI taxonomy): domain Eukaryota; kingdom Viridiplantae; phylum Streptophyta; class Magnoliopsida; order Asparagales; family Orchidaceae; genus Platanthera; species Platanthera zijinensis. Next base: position 21,960,202 of record CM077084.1, on the reverse strand, counting down.
TTGAGGGGTTAAATCATAACCTGATCAGTGTAAGCCAGTTATGTGATAAAGGGTATGACGTTAAGTTCTGCAATGATAAATGCCTGATAATATCATGTGCCTCATCGAAGACAGTATTAACTGGCATTAGGAGCAGAAATATTTTCTGCTTAGATTTTCTCAGTCTAGATTCTTCTACCCCAGTATGCCTCGTTGCAAAAGACAGTGCATCTCTTTGTGAACAATGGCACAAGAGATTGGCACATATTAATTATAAGACAATTAATATGCTGTTTTCCAAAGACTTGGTAAGGGATGCTCCCATTATTAAGTGCATTAAAGATAGTACCTGTCCTGCATGCCAGATGGGCAAGCAGACTCGGGCTACCTTTAAGGGCATCCCAGACAAAGACTCATCCAGATGTCTTTATCTTCTGCACATGGACTTGTTTAGTCCAATGCAAGTTCATAGCTTAGGAGGGAAGTCTTATACGCTAGTGATTGTAGATGATCACTCTCAGTTTACTTGGGTGTTCTTTTTAAAACGCAAGTCTGATACGTTTGACATCTTCACCAGCTTTGTCAAGCAGATTCAGAACGAACTTAACTGCTCAGTGGTCAAAATCAGAAGTGACCATGGAACAGAGTTTGAGTCTGGTGCTATGACAGAGTTTTGTGAAGAACTTGGTATCTTTCATGAGTTTTCCTCCCCGCGCACTCCTCAACAAAACGGAGTTGCGGAGAGGAGAAATAGAACACTCATTGAAGCCTGCACGACAATGTTGAATGACGCTTCACTCCTAGAATACTTCTGGGCCGAGGCTGTCAATACGGCTTATCATGTTCAAAACCGGGCGTTGATCAACAAAAGTCATCGTAAGATGCCCTATTAGCTACTGAAAGGCACACCATGTCCTATTTGAGGATCTTTGGTTGCAGATGTTATGTACTAAATAATGGGAAGTACCCGCGTACTAAGTTTGGTGAAAAATGCTTCGAAGGCATATTCATGGGCTATAGTAGCCATAGCCGGGCTTATAATGTTTTCAACAAGAAAACCCTAGTGGTAGAGGAATCAATAAATATTGTATTTGATGAAGGAAGTTTGCTTAATTGCAAGTCTTCTAGTGGTCTTCTTGAAGATGCAGGTGCCAGACTCGAAAAGCTACACCTGGATGAGCCCGAGAAAGATGCAACTTCAAAATACATCAAGGTCTCCACCTCAACGCCAATCGGAGAGGATGACAATCAGGATGGAGCAGTCCTCCCTAAAGAGGAAGGAGCCCCAGAAATCGCTAGAGCTCCTGATGCAAGACTTCTAGAGCTCCGACACGTGAGGGATCATCCTAGAGATCAGATCACCGGAGATCCTCGCGACGGTATTAGAACTCGAAGAGGTACTATTAATGAGATTTTGCATCTTAGTTTCCTATCACAGGTTGAGCCAAAGAAGTTCAACGAGGCGAACAAAGATGCAGCATGGATATTGGCCATGCAAGATGAACTACGTTAATTTGAAAGATGCAACGTCTGGACGCTGGTTCCCAGACCAAAGGGGCAGAACATGATCGACACCAAGTGGATCTTCAGAAACAAACTGGATGAACATGGTGTCATCATAAAGAATAAGGCCAGGCTGGTGGCTCAAGGATACCGATAGGAGGAGGGGATTGTCTTCGACCAGACGTTTGCGCCAGTTGCACGGCTCGAGGCAATCCGTCTGTTCCTAGCATATGCCTCTCATAAAGGATTCACTGTCTATCAGATGGACGTGAAATCGGCATTCTTTAATAGAGACTTGAAAGAGGAAGTATACGTCGCTTAACCTCCAGGTTTTGTCAATCCTACTTATCCTAATCATGTCTACTTTCTCAATAAAGCTCTATATGGGTTAAAATAAGCTCTTTGAGCTTGGTATGAGACCTTGTCTAGTTTTCTTCTTGAGAACAAGTTTTCTAGAGGAAAAATAGACAAGACATTGTTTCTCAGGGAAGTCGAAGGCAAGATCTTGCTGGTGCAAATCTATGTCGATGACATTATATTCGGGTCAACAGACAACAATCTTTGCAAAAAGTTTTCTAAACTTATGCAAGGAAAGTTTGAAATGAGCAGTATGGGAGAGCTAAAGTATTTCTTGGGACTTCAAGTGAAACAGTCTGAGGAAGGAATTTTCATTTCTCAGACAAAGTTCACCAATGAACTCCTCAAGAAATTCGGAATGGAGAATGCAACCTCTATGAGGACTCCAATGGGATCCACCATGTCTCTGGATAAGGATGAGAAAGGGAAACCTTTTGATGAAACCAAATACAGAAGCATCATTGGGTCCCTACTCTATCTTACTGCAAGTAGACCGGATATCATGTTCTCCACATGTGTTTGTGCCAGATATCAGGTGAACACTAAGGAATCTCATTATGTCGCTGCAAAGCGAATTCTTAGATACCTTAAAGGTACCCCTAATCTTGGCTTGCGGTACCTGAGAAACAATGATGTCGAGCTAATAGGTTTTTCAGATGATGATTTTGCAGGGAGTAGGGATGAAAGGAAAAGCACTTCCGGGACGTGTCAATTCCTCGGAAGAAGGCTCATCTCATGGAATAGCAAGAAGCAGAATTGTGTAGCAACCTCCACAGCAGAGTCTGAGTACATCTCGGCTGGCAGCTGTTGCGCACAACTCCTATGGATCAGAAATCAGTTAGCAGACTATGACCTTCAGTTCAAGGAAGTACCAATGTACTGCGACTCCTCCAGTGCAATTGCAATTGCCAACAATCCGGTATCGCACAGCAGAACGAAGCATATTGAAGTGCGCTACCACTTCATTCGGGAGCACGTGGAGAACAAGGACATCTCTCTCTGTTATATCCCCACGGACAAGCAGATTGCAGATATCTTCACAAAGCCTTTGGACGAGGCCAAGTTCAGTCTTTTCAAAACTGAATTGGGGATGCTAAACTATGAGGAATGAAGACCTCAGAAGCTCCAGGCTCGTGCATCTAGAGGGAGCCTCTGCCAGTAACTCAAGTGTGAGCATAAGTGCAAGAACTGAGGGGGAGCATGGGGTCAAATGCAACAGACCCAGATTTGTAGAAGCCGAAAAGGGGGAGATTACCCTCTCGGCTAAGGCTAAGGTGGCTCCAAGTTTTCTCTCAAGAAATTGGTAATGAATATCTCTCTCAACTCAATTTTAAGTTTATGATTTTCATTCCCATACGCTCTATTCACCTTAGCTTGTAGGGTTTAGGCTTCTTCAAATAGGGGGAGATTGTTGGGTATTGTATCCACAATGTACCTGATTTGAAGAAGCCTCTGAACAAGCTAAGGTAAATAGACAATGTATTTGATGAAATCTTTTAAGTTGTGCTTGTAGTTATTCCACGCTAAGTACACACCAATGTCAGGGTGCAGTGGGTCAATATACACGGGTCTGCGCGACGTAATCCCTCGTTGAGCAGATCAGTGTGTTGGCCTACGTGTACTCTCTCTATTGGAGTGTACTTAATTTCAAGTACAGGGCTATGATAGAGCAAGAGCAGACAAGGAGCAAGGATGGGCCAAAGACCAGCTCTCGGAAAGAAAGAGGAAAATTGTCTAAGTATTGATGAGAATCACTAATGATTCTCGCCGAGTCGTCGAGAATCACTGGTTGATTCTCGCCGATTGGAGCCGGCTGTCTCGACGCGCCAGAAATTTCTCTAAGGCAGAATCGTCGAGAATCAAGTGTGATTCCCGCCGATTCTCCCCCGCTTCTATATCAGTGCAGCCAGAATTCTGCTAAGTAGTATTCGGCGAGAATCGTAGGTAATTCTCGCCGATTCGTCGAGAATCACCTACGATTCTCGCTGATTTTGACTTAGGCAATTTTCCGATTCTATCTGGACCGGTCCATGTTACCTGCGGTATTTCGAACCGGTCTTAGGTCTTGTTGCTGGTGGGACCCACAACGGTCATGTGCTTGACCTAAGGTATATATACCTCCGTATGTATGAGCGGAAAGATACACGAAATACGCGAATTCAAAAGAACAGCCGCCGAAGTGACCTAAATCGCGATCTTGCTCCGCCGACCGTCTCCGCCGTTCGTGCAGTTGTCGCCGCTGTTGATCTCAAGTTCTTCCAGATCTCCGGCGACAGAAGCTTAGGCTAGCATAGCGTCTCACACGTCTAACCAGAGATCCCTTGTCTCTTGATTCGTTGATCGGGAAAAACCTTCCCCTTCTGAATCGATCGAGACGACCGATCCTAGTGTGACCGTTGGAAGACCTTGCTTCCTTTGCTATGAAGTTTGAATCCCCTAGCACTGCAACAGCTCTCCGTAGCTGCCGCTTATTCCGAGAACCTTGCCGCCGCTCCAAGCCGCCGCTGGTTACAGGAAGATTCACTCCAAGAGAGATCTAGGGTTGTGGACTCTTCGTTGACTTCAAGAACACGTCGTCGAACGAAGAGGGACACCTTATTCTCCATAAGTTGTTTGTATTTCTTATACAATCTATTTTCAATTTCTTTGTAAAGGACCGATTGGTCTCTAGTTGTAAGGGTTGGGTGCAACCCGTGTTGTGGGAGTGGTGACTCCTACATGTGGAAGGGTTCCTTCCGTTAGTGCAAGGATTGGATTTCAATCCTGTTGGTGAAGTGATCGAGTCGTCCCTGGTTGGGAGATAGGTCGAAGGGGGAAAGTGGACGTACCCAAATCGGGGAACCACTATAAATTGCTTGGGTATTTTCTGTGCTGTGTTGTTTGATTTACTTGTGCAGGTAAAACTTTAATTCCGCAAAAACGCTACAAGACACCTATTCCCCCCCCATAGGTGAAGCTAGTTGGCACTAGGTGGACTTTCAAAAACCTAAAGGACAAACTCAATGATAAGAATAACAAAATTGTTAATTTATGTTATGTATGATAATAAAGTATAAATGCATAAAAAAACACGTACCTTTCAATCAGGTATATCCAACGTGAATGAACTAGGCCGGCGTTCTTTGCCTCTTTTGGAAGGTGAATAGCCAATTGAATCATTACATCGAAAAAAGCAGAAGGGAATATTCTCTCCAATTTGCACAAAATAATTAGAATATTACTCTCCAACTTCTCGATATGCTCTTCCTGTAGTGTCTTTGAGCATAAAATTTAAAAGAAATCCCCTAGATCATATAGTGCCTCAACGACATTTGAGCATAGAAACCTACGAATGCTAATAAGAATTAATCGTTGTAGTAGAATAAGACAATCATGAGATTCAAGTCCATAAATCTTACCATCCTTTACGCATCTTGAAATATTTGAGGCATAGCCATCCGGAAACTTGACATATTTTAAAAAATTTCAATACCTTTTTTCATCGGAAGATAGATTGTAACATGCTTGAGGTTTTATTATAGTATTTCCATTTCTAATTAAGTGCAGCTCCTTCCTAATGTTAAGGTCTCACAAATCTTCTCGTGTTTTTCTATATCTTTATTTTTTTCCATCAATGTTCATCAATGTGCCCAACACATTATCACAAATATTTTTTTCAACATGCATTAAATCAATGTTATGTCGTATCAAAAGCTTATGATAGTAAGGTAGTTCAAAGAAGATGCTTCTTGACCCAATTTCCTTCTTCAATGTTGTGCTTCTTCTTTCGCTTGCTTGGGTGTTTTCCAAATTTATCAAAGTTATATTCGAGTGCGTTTAAATTTGAAAGTAACTGTTCTCCACTCCACTCCTTTGGTTTTGAACGTGTTTCTAACTTTCCATCGAACAATTTACTCCTTCAATAAGGGTGATCATTATGTAGATAATGATGATGTCCCATATAGCATATCTTACTTCAAATTCTTCTAGAATCTATATCATATAAACAAGATGTACATGCTCTGTAACCCTTTGTGGTCCACCCAAATAAATTACTAAAAGCTAGAAAATTAATTAGTGTCCATATAAGTGCAACATGCATTTTAAATGTCTCTTTGGTATATGTATCATAAGTCTCGACGCCATTTCATAATTCTTTTAATATCTTCTATCAATGGTCTAAGATATACATCAATATCTTTTCTAGGTGCAAGTGGGGTAGGACTTAACAATGACATCATAAAAACTCTTCTTTCATACCATTGTATAATTTCATATTATATGGAATTAACACAATTGGCCACATACTATAAGAAGTACTCATATTTCCAAATGGATTGAACCCATCAGTAGTCAATCCAAGCCTAACATTACGTTGATCCATAGCAAAACTATGATATTGCGCATCAAAATCTTCCATGCAGGTGAACCTACAAGATGACTCAAAGTACCTTCTATATTTATATGTTTCTCAACATGCCACCTCGTGTAAGATGTCGTTTTAGAAAACATAGAAAGTCTTTATAGCCTTGGTGTTAAGGGTAAATGCCACAAAACCTTTTTAGGAATCAATTTGCCTTTTCCTTCGTTATAATTCTAACTTGTTTCTTCACACAAAGGACACTGTGAGAACCCGTCCACCCATATCGCATCTCAAAACCCAGGTATTGAGATGAAGGGTGTCGGGGTACATAAACACGGAGGAGCGAGCGCTGCTCGCGATGTGGGACTAATCCCAACCACAGGACCGCGGGGATATTCTGCCACAGGGGGCCCACCGGGGTCAAAACCCAGACCAGGAACGCGATGGGGAAAGCCACGGGGTCGGTCCTACACACACGTGTCCTGCTGGCAAATTACTCCAACACACCCCCGCAGTAGGACAACCATCCTCTGATACCATGTGAGAACCCGTCCACCCATATCGCATCTCAAAACCCAGGTATTGAGATGAAAGGTGTCGGGGTACATAAACACGGAGGAGCGAGCGCTGCGAGCGATGTGGGACTAATCCCAACCACAGGACCGCGGGGATATTCTGCCACAGGGGGCCCACCGGGGTCAACACCCAGACCAGGAACGCGATGGGGAAAGCCACGGGGTCGGTCCTACACACACGTGTCCTGCTGGCAAATTACTCCAACAGACACACATCTTTCTTCTCATTCTCCTTCCAAAATAGTGCACAATCATATCTACATACGTCTATCTTCTTATACCTTAAACCTAAACCAGAAAGAAGTTTCCTAGTACAATAATGAGATGTTGGAATAAGATTACCTCTTGGCATCACGTCCTTTAGTAATTTAAGAAGCATGTTTACGACTTATCTGATATTTTGTGCATTACTTTGATATACAATAATTTAACAATGAATGATAACAAAGAATACTTTATGCAACATCGGTATAGTTCACATTTGGTATTATATAATAGACTTGAAAAGGTTTCAGTATTTTCTTTGTTAGTATGTTTAGGAAGTTCTGCATCTCCAATCTCTTGTATCATATCAACTAAATCATCGATGGATTCAATATCATCATTATCCTCAAAGACACTTTCTTGACTTTGAGAAGGTCCACTATTGTTACAATTAGAACTGAACACAAAAGAACGTGTCATTTTATCTTCTCCATAATGTATCCACTCCTTATAGTATTTATAAAACCCTTTCACATGAAAGTTTGTTTTAACTTCAATAAAGCTCTTTGTTTCAGTGTTTCGACATACATTGCATGGGTAAAGAATTTTGTCTTCAAAGTAAATTGCATTTTCCCGTGCAAATTCTAGAAATATATTCACGTCTTTAGTATAGGTAGAACTAAATCTATCTTGTTCATAAATCCAGCATTTATCCATAACTACAAAACAAATAAAAGAGATTAAGATAACAATAACACACTATAAAGACATTCACACTCCCAATCAAAACAATAAAACATATATACATATGTATTTATTACAAACTATGAAAATATATAAGTATTTATCTCAAACAATTGTTACATACTTAATACTATGACAAAGTTAAAGACACTTTGAACCATTTCTATAGGTTTCTTACATCAAATGCATCACAAAAAAATTTAAAAAAAGATATATGCATCAATTTATGTCTAAAAATTGATTAAAAGGAAAAGCTTTTTCAGATTTGACATATTCACTCACAGGAGGGAATGAAGAACGCACAAACATTTTCACTCATAGGACACTTACACACATTACACTTATGCGCGCTTTACGGCTATACTGACATGATCGTAAATATTTTTTTGAAAGTAATTTCCACCATTATGTGCATCTTCTAACAAATCGCACCCATAATCCATAGATTCGTGCCACCAATCCATGCATTTTGTGACTTAAGAATGCTTAAACACACACACACACTTACACTTATAGATACACACACTTACACAAACATTTTCACACTACAGGTTTAGGTATACCTCAAGGAGAGGATGAAGAATGTTGGTATTGCGTGATCAGGTATAACAATGGATCAAGAAGACTGCTGGATCTAGAAAAATGCTTGAGAAGAGATGCCAGAGGGGGTATCATGAGGAGTCACGCCAATTCACTGGAGGAAGAATCGAGTCACGGGTGAGGACATGACGAGGGTTGAGGGTTTGAAGAATATGTTTCTGGACTGCGGGGATAGGGGTTGAGGTTTTGATATTATTAGTTTAAATATTTCATTGGAAGGAAATTTCTCTCCAAATATTTCATTTTCATGAAATATAATTTTTTGCAAAATTGTATGGAGAAATTATCCATAGATATAAAAAGCTCGTGAGTCGGCTCGCGAGCTCATGAACAAAAATATTTGAGCTCGAGCTCGACTCATAATCGAGCTCGAGCTCGAGTTGAGTTTTTTTCATGCCGACTCATCGAGCTTTCGAGCAAGCTCAACTCAACTTACACCCCTAATGATGATTCAACAACCTATATAGACTCACTTATGTGACTCAACAACCTAGTTACATAGACTCATTTCGACAGTTTGACAATTATTTTGGTATAAGATGGAATTTTAGAGATCTCCTTGATGAACTATGTATGTGATAGCTTTGAATATTTATTTTTGATGGTGCCTTTTATACAAACCTATTGATTTGTTGGTTGTTAGAGATACTTGTACGTGTGTGTGTCTATTTATATGTCAATGTGGGTCTGTGTGTTTGTGTATGTGTATGTTTGTGTTTGTGTATATATATGTGTGTTTGTGCTTGTGTGTGTCAGTGTGTCTATGTGTCGACGTGTCTATGTGTGTTTTTGTTTGTGTGTATGTGTGTGTCTGTGTGCCTTTATGTCTATGTGTGTCTTTGCTAGTGTGCATCTATGTGTCTATGTGTGTTTGTGTCTGTGTGTGTTAGTGTTTGTATGTGTGTCTTTGTATATGTGTGTCTGTGTGTCTATAAGTGTTTTTGTCTGTGTATGTTTGTGTTTGTGTGTGGTTGTGTGTATGTGTATGTGTCTATGTGTGTGAGTATGTTTGTGTTTGTCTTAGTCCGTGTCTGTGTTTGTGTCTGTATCTGTGTTTATGTGGGTCTATGTCTATGTACTTGTGTATGTATATGTCTATGTGTGTCTGTCTGTGTGTCTATGTTGTTTATGCATGCATGTGTGCAGTGTGTGATTGTGTGTGTAGCTATGTTTGTGACAATCTATGTCTGTGTGTGTGTGTGTGTGTTTGTCAATGTCTGTATATAGTATGTGTTTGTGTCTTTCTGTGTCTGCATTTGTGTGTGTGTGTGTTGGTTTCTGTGTGCCTATGTCTGTCTATGTCCGTGTCTATATCTGTATCTGTCTGTGTCTATGCCAATGTGAGTCCGTGTCTGTGTGTACTCGGGTCTGTGTGTGTGTGTTTGTGTCTGTGTGCGTTTGTGTGTACAATTGTGTGTGTGTGTGTGCGATTTTGTGTGTGTGTGTGTGTGTGTGTGTGTGTTTTCATGTGTGTATGTGTATATGTGTGTGTGTCTGTGCGTAATGAGATACAAGAACATGGACTAATATCAAAAAGTTATCAAAGTATAAAGACTGGGTTGACATTTTTGCCTTATAACTTTCTTTATATCTGATGGGTTTCCCTTAAGCCGGTTCGACCAAGCTCCTAGAATCACGCGGGACCACCAGAGCCTCAGGTGAGTTGACACGTGCTGAATTGGCCCCGTCTTGTCGTACACGTCCATGCGAGCACCGGGTCACATGCGACCTTAGTCGCTCACCTCGACATGTCTCACCACCCTTGCGACTTCACCGCCTCACGGCCTCACCACTCTCCTGGCGCCCAGAAGTGGGCGGCCATTTTCCAACAATGTGGGAGGCCAAACAGCCGTTCCACCCTTTGACTGCCCAGACCTGGGCATCCATGACCTATTAGGAGCGGGCAACAACATGTCCGCCTGCCCCTCTAGCCGCCCTGATATGGGTGGCCTTTTGGCCGCCCAATTCTGGTCCGCTGTTCCTTGTCAAGAGTGGGCGGCCACAAGGCCGCCAGCCCCTCTGGCCTCCTTGTCAGAAGCGTGTGACCACATGATCACCCACCCCTCTAGACGCTCAGATCTAGGCAGACTCTTTACCGCTCAGTTCTAGGAGGTCGTATCTTGTCAGGAGCGGGTGGCCACTAGACCGCCTGCCCCTCTGGCCGCCAAGAACTGGGTGGCCTCTTGGCCACCCAAATCTGGGACACCTTTCCCGCCTAGGGAGGGTGGCCGCGCGGCCATCCCACGCTCTAGCGGGGTTTGCCTCCCCACCGGCCGACAACCTTACCCGGCTGCCAGCCTCCTCCGACCGCCGCCCTTGTCGTTCTCTCCTCCCCTCATGAGTTGAGTGGTTATTTTCCGGTGAGGGCGATTATTCTCTGGCTGCGGGCAATCTTGTCATTTGGGTAAATATGGCGATCTATGTGCCCCATTTTGGACAATTATATTGGTCAGGCCTGTGGTTATTAAGAGAAATTACCGGCTTGCCCCTCCTAAAATTTATAAATAGACCCGTCTCTCTCACATTTTCATATTTTCCTCAGCCAAAAAATCCTCCAACAGGGTTTTCTCTCTCTTCCTCCTACGATTTTCTTTATCCACCGCTCCCCTTCCTTGCACCCTCCCACATGACTCTTCCATGCGCTCTCCCGCGCGGGCCTTATCTGTGCATGCTTCCGTGAGCGCATCTTTCGTGCGGGCTCCCACGTTGCCTTTTCCGTGCTGGGTGTAAAATCTCCCCCTTGAATTGAGCACGGCTGAGGAGAGATTTTTTCCCAGGACCGTCGCCTTATTATGACACAAACTATGAGTTAGTTGCCACCACAAGACAGCAACCCTGCCGGCAAGCACGAAAATTTATATAGCCAACAAAAAAAGAAGTAGATAAGTCCACACATCACAACATAAATATATAAATATCCAAACAAAAGGTCCACATGAGATAAATTAAAGAGTACAAGAAATAGGGTTTATGCCCAGTACATAACCATCACAAATATCACACACTCTCTCAGTTAATAACGCGAAAGCTAAACCATATGATCATCAACCTGATAATGGGTAGTAGTAGTGCGCGGTTGTGGCTCCTCAGATCCTGGTGTCTCAATCTCTGGCTACGCCTGGTCGGACTGCGACGACGTCTCTACGTGTCCCTAAAATGATGTGATCCAACAACCGTCAGTCAAACTAAACTCTGATGCTTCATCTCCGCCTCAACCCCATGACTCCTATGCATAGGAGGAAGAAATAGAAGGACCAATAATAACAAAATGTATAAGCAGGTGATAGTGGTATATATATAGATAATTTCTCTAACAGTTCTATATCAGTATAAGCAATAACAAAAGTAAAGAAGAGCAACAACTAACACAGTATAAAAGTACAGTAAGAGGAGCTAAGTAAAACTAAAAAAGTAAAGCAGTTACACTACCATCACAAAAGTGTGCTTTAACTTATATGAATGCTCATACAAACTTATAAGTTAAGATTTTCGAAATTATAACTCATCATATAAAAGAGCTCATACTAATTTATATGATGAGGATCTGTAAGTGCATATATTATGTCATGCTATGTAATGTAAAGTTTATTATGTAACTCACACACACGACTCTGTGCATAGACCTTTCATGCATCCACATTTTTTGGAGGTGACCAACCTCTCAGGTACCAACCGTCATGGCTCACGGTGGAAGTGGAGCGGGTGTCACCACTCCTAGGCGGGAAGACACACTACCAGGCTTATACCTCTCGTAAGCCTCAATGCTAAGAACTCAACAGCGGAGCCCCTGCGTACTCTTATTGGCAACTACAAGTCTTTTGTGGTCGGATGTGCTCTTAGGGGACATAGTCCTCCAGACCTTGATATAAACATCCTACCGGTCTCCCTAGAGGTCTACACACCGCACCAGAGTCATCGTACTTCCGTCGGTGTGCCGACTAGACCAGTACAGAGTGACCCACCACATAAACACAAATCAGGTATAACAATACCCTTCTGAGTCCCCAGCTTATAGGACTAACCCGTCCTGATATCGATAAACCACCCAAGCCACCAGCTCGCAGGACTAACAAGTCCTATATCGCTCCAAACCATACATGGGTGAGATCGCTATAACATTACTTAATCATATTAGACTACTCTTGTCTAACTTACAGATTACTTAACGATTTATGGTTAACCTTGGACTTCTCGAGATCTCTCCTGTGAGGGGCTCACAACGGTACTAAGAACTATGATGGGCTGAAGAGCATCATTCCCTTTCTCAAGGCAATTAGTAATGTTATGCTACACTTAACCAAACCCACTCTTAATATTACTAAGTGTGTGACCTCTCCAAAGCACCAACCGCTAAACAACTAATTTTCCAAAATTGCTAATTGTAGACCATATGAACTTGTATGTGTGCATGAATAGAAATTCTCCAAATGCTTAACCCTAGGCCCTAAGTTTATTTCCTGAGATCTATCATGACATCTTAGACTTAATTCCAAAGATTTATAATTTTTCTAAAATCATCAATAGTTATTATAATTTTCCCAAATTATTGCTACATGTGATTTTGAACATGAAGTGTCACTTTCTGTTATCAAACTGGTAAAGTAAAATTATACTAACATCATTTTGAGGAATAACAGATCTGGACAAAGTTCCATAATTTTTCAGTGACATTTAGTGGCAATTAGGAATTTCCCAAAAATAGGACTTTAAAGTCATAATTCAAGGAAATAGTTGAAAACTAGGTAAATAAATCCCATAAAATTTCTTAAGATAGCAAATGACAAATAAAGCACAGTTCCAGTGAATGATAATTTTCTAGACAAATTTAACCACCAATAACAATAAAATTTATAAATTACCAAATTGCCACTATTTAATAAAACTCCATAATTATGATCCAAAAAATTCTAAGATAACTCACAGAGGCTCTTAACAGTATTATAATGATCACACAACTACTTTTTTTTTATGTTGGGAATATTTCATGATTCTGCTCCTAAGGGCCTCATTTTTCAGCATCAAAAAGTGCATATTAAAGGGGGAAAATATATAATAATTTATGTAAATCCAAATCAATGGTGGTGATTTCATCTTCCTCCTCTAGCCTAAGGCCGAGATCATCCCGTCCTGGAGCCCTTTCCAAAGCTGTTTGCCGGCCACCCGGCCACTTCTCCGACAGGCCACCGCCACCACCACCTCCATTGAGGTGGTGGCTATCGCGCGTCTATGATTTGGCCGCCAGAGGTGGCGGTATTCGACAAACCCGAGAGGAGCCAAAAATGGATTTTTACATGGAATTTCAAAATGGAAACCGACTCCTTTGAGCCCAATTTCAATACCTAATGATCTAAGATGCTAGTGTAAGGGGAGAGAGGGAGAAGCATTCCTGATTTCGGGTTTGGATGCGGCTACTCCGGTGGGTGGCCATGGATTTTGGCATTTTTTAGCGAATCTCTCCCGATCTCGATTCTCTGCTAGCAAGAATTTCACGCGCTTTCCTCCACCACACGCGCCTCCATGTGCTCCACCGTCAAGAACATCCAAGTGCGCCTTCGTGTGCCTCGTTATCAAGTCCGTCCAAGCGCGCCTCCACACTCCCCTCCGTAAAGACCTTTCAAGCATGCCTATGCATGCTCCGCCGTTAAGACTGTCCAAGTATGCCTCTATGCGCTCTGCCGTCAAGTATGCTCTAAGTACACCTTCGTATGCTCTGACTTCAAGCTAACGTCAAAGACTCCAAAGTCTCCACAACGTAAAGCTCTAAATTGTAGCGGAAGCAAAAATAACCTAGTGAGTGGTGGCCTATCACCTTCCGAGTCCTTTTCATTCTCTCTCTCCATAATTATAACAGGAGGCGGCCCGTCGCCCTCAAGTTCTTCAAGAAAGTTCTGTACATTAACAAGCAAATAGTAAAGGTTTTGCTGGCAAAGAATCGGACACATGATTTTTCACCCATATGACTGGTTTTCCACGTTAACAAATTTCTCTTTTTCTAGGTTTTTACTTACTGTGACTGTTGGTGTGGTTGACCGCTCTCGGGCTAAGGCGGTCCAATTTAGTCCAATCTACCAGATCATTAAGCGATCCCCAATAGTTTGGCATCATCTATGCGAACATGGTTCCCACAACTTCTAGAAGATCTAGAGGAGCTAGAAGATAGTACCCCCATCACATCAGTACTGGTGATCAGAAAGCATGGAAGGAAAAGCCGCCCGTCCTGACGAAAGAACGGCACCCGGGGGCATGTTTATCCAGTTCTTCTTGGATTGCTCGATAACATGCTAGAAGCAGAGCTCAACAATGCAGATATCCAAGAACACAGAGCCCATCCTAACAGAGTACCTGAAGCTCCGTATCAATGCAGCCGCCTAGAAGCAGCGGACCTTGAGCCTGTAGATGGAAGGCTCACACGTAAAGAAGTTCGTGACATAATTTCTGAAGAGCACGAATAAGCCAAGCAGCGTGCCACTTTGGCCTCTCTCCCCCCTCCATCATTTCTTCTCATTCACAAATAAGATCTCGTCACATCCAATCCCACCAGGCTTCAAGCTCTACAAGATCGAGATGTACGACGGAACGGGAGATCCATCAGAGCACGTCAAACACTTTGCGATCATGATGCAACTCTACGGTTCTCTTGATCCTTGACTGTATCAAGCATTCCCAACAACCCTGAAAGGACAAGCTCGTGCCTTATTCATATCCTTAAAGGAGGGAGAAATCAAGGATTTCACAGAGCTAAGACAGTAGTTCACAGACCAATTCATTTCTAGCCGTCGCATAGTCAAAACTCCATCCCACCTATTTGGGATCCGTCAAAGCGAAGGGGAAACCCTTAAGGACTTCCTCCGTAGATTCACTACAGAGGCACGAAAAATCCCTGGAGTCAACCCAGAGATCCTTCGAGGGTTTCTTCTTGCAGGGCTACTCCTTGGTGGCTTTCACTATGCACTGGTACGGGAGACTATGCCCAGCTACGTGACCTCATTCATCAGATCGATGCCCAGATTGTAGCCGACGAAGCAGTCAAAGAACATTGATAGTATTTTCAAGACAGTTTAGAACGGAAAGCGCAACGATGATTGTCCCCTCAGAAGGAGAGAAGTGATCGTCTCAATAAGCTGCGAGCCTAGCAACATCAGAACCACGCTCTCCTCAACACCTCCATAACCAACATACTATATGAAATCCAAGATAAGGTTCCGCTCCACAGGCCTTTGCCTATCACCCCAAATAAAGGTAACCAATCGCAGTACTGCGAGTTTCACTGCGGGGCCGAGGACATTACAGAAGATTGTACCAAACTAAAGAAAGAAATCAAATGCCTTCTTCATAAAGGGTTCTTAAAAAGATTCATGCAGAACAAGAAACAAAAACAACCAGCATGACCCAGGCTAATGAAGGATCAGCCGCCCTCATGCCAGAAGGGATTAGGGTGCAAAACTATGAGTAATTAGTCCCGTAGAATAGCTCTTTCCACAAGAACTATGCCAACATCTCTTCTTCTACTCCACCGGCTTTATCAGCATCAAGACACTTATTTAAAATTTTATGTTTTTCTAACAAATTGCCAAATTGACTTCACTTTTTTATATACTTCAGATGGAGGACTGCCAATATATAAGGTCGCAAGACCTACGCCTACAATCGCTAGGGGATAACCCCCTTAGCGACCGGTGCCTTCCAATAGGTAAGGTTGCAAGACCTACACCTTCCATTGCTAGGGGATAATCCCCTAGCGGTCGGCGCCTGCCAATTAGTAAGATCACAAGACCTACGCCAGCCATTGTTGGGGGCTAACCCCTAGCGGACAATGCCTTCCAATAGTTAAGGTCGCAAGACATTGCTGTCACTGGGGGCTAACCCCCTAATGGTTGGTACCTGCCAATAGGTAAGGTCGCAATACCTACGACTGCTTACTCCCACTACTGACAATCAAAGGTCTTCCCTTCTATCCGCAGTAGGTCACGACATCGCCAAGGGCTTCCACCCTCGCGTTTGCCACTGATTCGAAGAACCTCTCTTCACCACCTCCTTGGGACCACGTCCCAGTGGCCTCCCACTACCGATGATCAAAGGTCTGTTATTCTCTTCGCAGTATGTCACAGCATTGCTAGGGCTTGCCCCCCTCGTTTGCCACCAGTTTGAAGATTTGCTCTTCAATGCCTCCTCAAGATCATGCCCCAGTGACCAACAACTATCGACGATCGAAGGTCTTCCATTCTCTTTGCAGTAGGTTGTGACATTACCAAGGCCTGCCTACCTTGTTTTCCACCAGTTCCAAGATCTGCTCTCTATCGCCTCCTCAGGAATATGTCCCAGCAGCCTCCTACTACCAACGATCAAAGTCTGCCCTTCTTTCCCTAATAGGTCGCAGCGTTGTCAGGGCCTATCCCCTCGCTTTCTATCGGTTAGAAGATCCACTCTTCATCGCCTCTCTGAGACCACATCCCAGCGGCCTCCCACTGCCAACGATCGAAGATCTGTCATTCTCTCCGCAGTAGGTTGCGACATTGCCAGGGACCATCCCCCTCCCTCACCACAGGTTTGATGATTTTCTCTTCACCACATCTTTAGGACCACATCCCTGCGCCCTCCCGCTGCCAGTGATCGAAGGTCTGACCTTCTCCTGTAGTAGGTCGAGGTACCGTCAGGGCCTGCTCCCCTCGTAGTCACATAGGTTCAAAGGTTTTCCCTTCACCTCCAACCATTCAATGACATCCCCCAGACTAGTGAACCTGGCCTCACACTGCCCAACTAGAAGTGTTTTCCCTTCGCCCTGGTAGTGGGACACGGGACTATCTTGGTCTCGTCCTTCAATCGCTAACCATTCAGTGACATTATTGAAACCAAAAATCGGTCTCTCGATGAGTTCACCATTGGGGAAGGGGTGATCGCGCACCTACTCCGCTTCATCAAGAAAAACAACAAGGGAAGAACTGCAAAGGACTAGACTAAGGGCCCAGCGTGGAGGTCCCACCACACACCCAGAAGATCTTAGAGTGCTTCCCCTCTTTAGCCAAATGTTGGGCTAAGGTAAGTCAGAAAGCGCTAGAAGACTGGAAGAAGAGTAAGCCTGCCTTCTGAGGTACCCCTTGGTCCTATTTATAAATTTCTGAAGGTGATCTGCAAATAACAAACCTTTCCTAGCCTGAAATTACAGAAAGCCCCTTGGGATGGCCTGCCAACAGCCAAACTCCGCTGTTCTGAAAAGCTATATGCAGCTAAACCGGGCCTGCTAACAGTATAACGCCGCTGTTCTAACTGGTTATGTGCACCTCTCACAGGGTCACCCTGATAATTTGGCCTCTGGCCCCCACTAGGGAAGGATCTCTTGGCCTCTGAGTAAGCTCGCAACCCTACTGGGCGGGAGCGAGCAGGGCTGGCCCGCCTAGGAGGGGCGCGGGTCGGAGGGTGAATGAGGGCTGGCCCGCCTAGGAGAGGCGTGCAGGGGATGACCGAGGGCTGGACCGCCTAGGAAGGCGCAGGCTGGGGTTGACCGAGGGTCGGCCTGCCTAAGAGAGGCGGGTAGGGCTGACCCGCCTAGGAGGTGCGGGTCGGAGGGAGACCCGCCTGGGAAGGCATGGGCCGAGGCTGACCCGCCTGGGAAGGCGCAGGCCGAGGTTGACCCGCCTGGGAAGGCGCGAGCTGGGGTCGACCCGCCCGCTTTCCTGAGTCCCTTCGACGAACACGGGGTTGTACACAATCCCCACTCTTTACGAGATTTGCAAAAGCTCAAAAAGAAACATCCAACCCTAGGTGTTCGGCGAAAACCCTGCTGAGCTGGAGGGAATCTTTTGGCGGGGGCCCACCTTCACGCTATAAATAAGCTGTCGGACCTTTGGGGTCAACTCCTCTTCTTTGCCTTTTTCCGCGATTCACTGTCGGAAGATGCCTATGTCTGAGGAGATGAGAGCTGATCTTGCGGCTACGAGGGAGGGTTCCCGAGAAGTAGCTCTCGAGGCCGCCCCGTGGCTGGCGCATGGGTCGCCCGATCCTCTATTCAAGCTAGTGAAAGGGAAAATCATCCGGCAGTCCCCACTGGGTGATGACCCTACTTCCATCTCGGTCGGCGACGTCGAGGTCGTTCATGAGGTATTTGGTTTCCCTCTTTGATCCGCCACTCCTTCTGACTTTTTTCTTTTTCTGTAGGAGGTGCCTCACGATGACGGAGTGGACAGGGTGGACCCGAGGAATTCTACCCTGGTGGTGACTGATCGGGCCTGTAGTCCCTTACCCCAAGTGCACTTCCCTCCTGCGACTCCTCTGTCGCCAAGGCCCCCTGGCCTGGGGAAACCCTTTGTTACCCCCGGAGGAGAAGCCTTCCAGGGTCGCCAAGACCCCCGGAAAGTCCAGCCCGCGCGAAGTCTTTTCGCACACTAACTGGGTTTTTCTCGCCCGCTGTACGACATGAGTGGAGTGGCGAGCCCGGACGATGGATGCGAGTCACCCGCTCACGTTATGGCTAACTAACGTCCCCCTCGCTCCTAAGTCTAAGTTCTGGATCCCAAACGAACAGATGACCTCACTCGCTCGTAGCAGCAAAATCAAAAATTAACATTCAAGACAAGAGTATAAATAGCGAGTGCGAGAAAGAGAAATATTTGCATCATAGTAGAAATGAAAATAGAGTTCTTGAAGTACATTGGGGGCAATCTAAAAGGTGACTATTACAAAATCCAGGCTTTGGCACGTAACGCTGCTGCGACAAAAGTTGGGCGAGAGCAAGTGATGATTATTTTACTGAGTATGTTTAACTTGAGGCGGATTCATTCTACACACTAGTATAAACTATGTAGATGGGCATAAGCTAGATTGATTTATCATTCAGGAAAGTGCACCTATCAATCATAGTATAGGAGAAATCTACATCTCATGTCGTATTCCACAGGGCCATTTCAAATACTCGTACTCATCCTCACTCTATTATCATACCTACAATTAAAATTGATTTTTAATCTAAATAATCCTAACTATGACTACTTGGATAAGATAACATTGCAGAATTAAAAATGATAAGAGACTGAAAGTAGGAGCATTCACGTGAACATACTTACTTATATATACAATTCTATGTAATCATGAAATAATAAACTATCAAATTCATTGTATTGTAAAAGTTTAAACATTTATAAAATTCTCTCTCGAGTAATTCAAATCCTAAATCTATATTGAGTAAATTTTCTCTCGAACAATTTACAACACTCAAATTTGCATTAATTACATTACCCTATATTCTACATAAATTCATGAAATCCTATCTCTAAAATACCATGAATCCATTTATCCGTATTAAAATTATCCAATTAACATATCTTTCGATCATGAAAATTGAAATGCAAAGAGAAAGAACACATAGATATGAATATATATCCATCATCACAAACACCCAATTTCTCAATCTAGAAGTTTGAAATTCATGTAAAACAAAAACTAAACTCATAACTAGGATAATTCTCAATGTTTGCAAGCCTATATACGAATAAAGTACCATGAATTTGATGAAAACAATAAGATACATGATTACTAAATTGTTCAAATGAAAAGTTCAAGCGAAATAGAAGATAAATAAGGTTAGATCACCAAGAGAAAAGAAAAATTAAGAAAGATACATGAAAGAATAAATGCATACAAAATCTCTTTCAATTCCTCCTTCGCTTGGGTGCTTCACCTTCGTCCTGCAGAAGTTATCCAAAAGAAAATGATCCAAAAAAGTCTAGAATAATTTTTCACACAGGATTTTATAGTCTCCTTGCAAACAGGGTCGGACACGAGTTCCAACACGGCCGTGTCACATGCCATGTTGACGGTTCTAGGACGGATCCATGAGAATCGGCGTGTTTGGATGTGGGCTGTGTCAGATGACCCAGGTACTGACATGGCCGTTTTCTATGCACACGGGTCGGTTTGCTCCACGCGTCGAAATCTCTAGAAAAGGACACAGGTAGACACACGGGCGTGTTCCAACCCGTGTGATTCTCTAGCATTTTCTTCCAATTCTTTAGCTCCATCCTAAATAGGACACGGGTAGGCACACGACCGTGTTCCTACCAGTGTTCGTCCAAATTTTTGTCCTGTCATCAGACATGTTGAATCCGTGACCTTCTCTGTTTGCTCCAAGACTTCTAGTTCCACTGGTTAGCCATACTTGAATTAGGAAAATAAATAAATAAATGCATCGCTCAATACATGAAATAATAGGAACTTCTAACTGTGCTCTTCTATTCATGATAATCCGAATTCTAAAATAATATTGTTAAATTACTACCTAGGGAGGTGGAAAATAGTGGATATGATTACAATTATGATAGTATAAATCCTATCATAATTATACTCATCAAATACCCCCAGACTTAGATGTTTGCTTGTCCCTAAGCAAGCTAATTCAAACACTCGGGTTACCAATAAAATTTTTTGCTCCCGTACACTGGTTGCAATGAATTTTAAGAGAACTTTGATGGTGTAATCGTATAGAAAATAGTGTAGCAGACTTTTCTAAATATACTTTTATCTTAAAATTGCTCTAATATATCTTTTAACTACTTTCACTCTTTCTTAGAAATAGAAGTATAATCATCCTTAACAATTGTGAGGAGAAAATAACAATTTCAATAAGATATGCATTAGTATTTCAATACTTATAAGTACCAATATTGATAGTCCTGAGCTTATCTTTTTACACCCTCTCCACGACACTAGTTAGAATTAGTGAGGTTGGATCCTTAGGACTTGTATGGTGGTGTATCTTTTTGGCTTAGGATAGGCGATTATAGGTGGGGTAATCAAAGATAAATTTGATGGTTTTTATTACACCTAGATCACAAATTGAGCCGTTTGTATGGTAAATACCTTAACATACATCAATATTATAAGAACACCCCCAGACTTTGCACTTATTATAATTCCCATATTTTTTGATGATGGAAACTCTATATTTTTTCTTTTTCTTAACCAAGGGTCCATAGTAGGTATCATTCCGAGTGGGTTCCAATATACACGCACTCAGGCCACATATCACTATGTTTTTTTTTCTTTTAGGATTCATAGTAGGGATCATTCTAAGTGGGTGCAAGTATACACGCACTCAGGCCTCATATCACTATGAATAAACTCATTCCATGAAGATTTCAATGATAGGTGTGCTAATAGGTAAGGATTGGTCTTAGTGAATTTTAGTGGTAGAGTATCAAAAAGCATAGGGAATAGGTCCAAATTGGGTGTGCAAGGGTATGATGTTTAAGGTTTTGGGATTGCAAGGCTCAAACTATCCAAAAGGAGGCCTAAGTCATTTCCGCCCTCACTAAACAACTTATGCGAATGTTTTGAGGATTGCTAGAAGGTAAATTCTAGAAATCAATAAAGAGTATTTTTTTCTTGATTCCCTAATACAAAATTATCTAAATGTTACACTCATCAACTCGCTTTATTATAGATAAGTATATTTTCTAAAATAGAGTGATTAATAGTTAATAATATAGAGGACTAATCTTAACAATAAATTACTTAGAGAAAATTAGGCTAATAAATTTCTATACGTAATAACTAATCAACAAAGTTGAGCACTCAATGAGTCTACTTCAATTCATTTTAATCAGCGTGTGAAAGTAAATTAATTAGCTAAAATCCCAGATGAATGAATTAATGAGAGCTTAAGGAAAAAAAATTAAAAAAAAATTATGGGTGCTTAACAATCATGAGTATTATGATAGCAAGAGTATAATCAATTGTAATCATGTCCATCACAGAAATAATATAATTGACGAGCATGAGCAGCCACCCCTAGACGTAAAACTTGCAATGTCCTCATTATAATGTAAAGAAATGAGCAATTTCACAAGAATATAACGAACTGACTATGATGAATATAAAAGGACACACATAGTAAAAGGGAGCAAATGTGATAATATATAAATAAACTGATAATAAAGTGGAAAAAGAAATGCGGTAGAACTATATGTCCAAATACACAGTGATATATATCAGAAATATGCAGGAGGGCCATCCTATTTTTCCTGGGAGTGAGGTGGGTGAGGAGCTATCGTGATGGGCTGGAGATCCCCAAATGAGCTATGATCTACATAATGGCATCCTCCGTCCTCCTCTGGGACTCAACAATACTCTACAAGCACGAAGAGAGCTGGGTGTCATAGAAATGCTGTAACTTGCATGTGTACCGAGACTGTGGTGGAGGTTGGGCAGAAGAAGACTCACCCTGAGTGTTGGTGGAGTGGGCTGGGGGAATCAGGGGCTCATCGAGGTCAGGATCTACCTCGTCGTTGTCGTCATCATCAGCAGCAGCAGGTGGTCCACGTCTCGTAATGACATAAGTAATCCTGCCCTGGCCCGAACGGGCGGTGATGAGGCAGAGAGATCGAAGACTTGCCATGGTGATGGGCACAGTCTTTGCCACTACGGTCATCGAAGGGAGGGATGATAATATGCCCAAATTCTTTGCCAGGAGGGTGATGTAGGGGGCTACGCAAATAGACCCGATGCGGGAGTTGTCTGCCTGATGAAGTATGAATTGGGCGAGCATAAAGCCCGAGTGGAGGGGGTAACGAGATGACATACTATATAAGTGTAAGATTTCCTGCCTGCTAACTACGCCAGAACTTTCACCCAGACCACTCAATGTGTGGCTCAGTAAGTGGTGGATGTAGTGGAGGGCGGGTGAATACAGTTTTGAGGCTTTAGACCTCTTGGATTCATAAGGAGAGACGTCAAAGGTGAGACGGGTCCAAATAGTGCCTACTTGGTTGCGAGTGGGGAGATCAAAATTTAGCGCGGGGTAGGCGGCACTAAAGAGAAATGACTCCTCATACACCCCTAAGTATTGGGTGAACTGGAGAAGGGTGAGTGTATGAAAAGTGCCCGCTACACAAAATGAGATGATCACCTTGAGCGGGTTTCCATGCTCCATCAAGGAAGGTCTAAGGTTTAAGTAAAAAGTCGATAGGAACACGAGTGTGAGTTCCTTAAAACCTATCTCCTCCATGGCAAAAAACTCTTTCCACCGTACGACGGAGATCAACTCCCGAACATCTTCCACTAGATTGATTTCTTTTAAGAGCTCCAGTCAATGATGCGTATGTCTTGGAATTTTTTTGATTGGAGATGGTTGAAACGATTGAGATGGCTCGGATCCGCAAATTATGGTGGTGCAGCGGCGTTGCGCCTCTCAGTGGATAGCGCTTGAAGATCTGGACAACGTCGATGACTGCCCTGGCTACGTGATAAAGACATGATCTGTGGATAAATGTAAGGCTGTTTATTTTGTTTAAAAAGGGAGAAGAAAGGGGGAGAATGGAGTGGAGAAGAAGAACTAATAACAAGCAAATTCAAAGAACGTAAACCCAAAAATTTTACCTAAGAGAAATGAATCGGATAAAAAGGAAGTGGATGTTGTAGCCAGCTGAGAGTAATCAGGAAATGAAAATGGGGAGTCTGGGGATCAGGGTGAAGAAGATGAAGTCAACCCCCTTTATAAAGAAGATGAATACGGGTGCCGTGTGTGCACCCGTGTTCGGGAATCAATTCAGGCGGGAAACACGGTCTCCAAGGAAGCGTATGGTCAAATGGCAGGAAATGTGCGCTTCAGTTGGACACGATAAACAACACAGCCGTGTCTGACACCCGTGTCCCGACACATTTTCAGTGCATTACAGTCTACATAGCTAAAAACATGACTGGGTGGTCAGTCGTGTCCTCCTCGGGAGGAAATTTGCCCAGTTAACATGGGGTCGAACATGGCTGGGTTTCCTACTGTGTCCGCCTCGGGAAAAATTTGGTAACAATCGCCAGCTGAACGTGGGCACTAACACAGGTGTGTGTATACCTGTGTCCTGCTCTGGACGATATAGGCAAAAACGGATGTTATGACACGACATCACACACATGTGTGTGTGAACCCGTGTTGTGCTCGGGTTAAATCCTGTCCTAGAAGACACGGGGTAGAACACGGCTGTGTGGCTAGCCGTGTCCTCCTTGGGAGAAAATTTCCCTGGTCAAATTTTTAAGGACATGGCTGAGTCCAAGGTAGTGTGCTGGACACGGCAACGCACACGGGCGCGTGGTTACCCGTGTACTCCTATGACTTGGAAATTTCTCCTAAGTGATTATTTCACGAATTTTTGGGTTAAAATTAAACTAAACTTTTCACTAATATTTTTATAAACTATATAGAGAATCTACTATACTATATGGATTCCTCGTCTACATAGAGGCAAGATTCTATACGAGCGAAGTCTTGAGGAAGCACACCGTAGTAAAGTTTTAACCGGTGCCCGTTGACTTTAAAATCCCCCTTCTTAGGGTGAGTTAGCTCGACAGTGCCGTAGGGAAAGACTTCTTTCACTTGGAGGGTCCGGACCACTTAGACCTTAGCTTCCCTGGGAATACACGCAGTTTGGAATTAAAAAGGAGGACTTGGTCACCCTTTTGGAATTGCTTGGGTTTACGAAGGTGACATTCATGAAATAGTTTAGTCTTCTCCTTATAAATCCAGGAGTTCTCATAGGCCATAGTTCTCCACTCATCTAATTCATTTAGTTGAAGTTTATGTTTCTCCCCTATAGAATTGATATCAAAATTTAAATAGCGTATTGCCCAATATAACTTATGTTCTAATTCTATAGGTAAGCGACAAAATTTACCATAGACTAATCTAAAGGAGGTGGTTCCTATAGGTGTTTTGAAGACGGTTCTATAAGCCCACAAACAATCGTTTAGCTTCCTAGACCATTGCTTTCTATTCCCTTCTATAGATTTATCTTGGATCCTCTTAAGTTATTTATTTGATACTTTAACTTGACCACTAGTTTGTGGATGGTACAGTGTAGTTATCCTATGTGTGACTCCATATTTCTACAATACTTTGCCTAGCTGTAGATTACAAAAATATGAACCCCTATCACTAATAAGTGCACGTGGTGTGCCAAATCGTGCGAATAAGGATTTCAAAAACTGAATTACTACTCTACTATCATTAGTAGGCAAAGCTTGCGCTTCAACCCACTTTGATACATAATCTACTGCTACCAAAAAATACTTATTCCCATACGAAACTTGAAATGGTCCCATGAAATCAATTCCCCAAACATCGAATACTTCACATTCAAGAATAAAATTTTGTGGCATTTCATGTAATTTAGAAGTATTACCCGATTTCTGAAAAGAATCACATGAAAGCACATACCATTGGGCATCCCTGAATAAGAGGGGCCAATAAAAACCTGAGTTAAGAACCTTTTTGGCAGAGCGATTTGCTCCATAGTGATCACCAGTAGGGCCTGAATGGCACTGCTCCAGGATTCTCCAACCCTCCTCCACTGATACACTCCTTCAAATAATGGAATCTGCACATATCGGAAAAATAAATGGGTCCTCGCAGAAGTAATATTTCAAGTCAGAGAAAAATTTCTTTTTCTGCTGATATGAAAAATCCTTTGGAAGAACCTTAGCAATGAGATAGTTTGCATAATCGGCAAACCATGGATAATCAGGATTTATTTTTTTAGATAATGCAAATAACGACACCTCAGCGAATGTATCAGAAATCTCAGATTCATCTAACATTGCTCGTAGTGGATTTTCTAAATGTGAGAGATGGTCTGCTGCTAAATTTTATGCTCCTCGTTTATCCCTAATTTCAAAATCAAATTCTTATAATAAAAGAACCCAATAGATTAAACGAGGCTTTGCTTCTGCTTTGGATAGAAAATATCTAAGGGCAGAGTGATCTGTGTATACTACCACTTTAGACAATGTTAAATAAGATCTAAATTTATCAAAGGCAAAAACCACTGCTAGGAGTTCTTTTTCAGTAGTGGTATAATTCTCTTGTGCATTATTAAGTGTTTTGCTAGCATAAAATATAGGATGAAAATGTTTGTTTCAACGTTATCCTAAAACAGCTCCTACCGCAAAACTGCTAGCATCACACATAATCTCAAACGGCTATGTAAAATCAGGTGCTATCATAATAGGAGAATTAATTAATTTTTCTTTTAAGAACTCAAAGGCATGTAGACAGTCTTGATCAAAGATAAAAGGTTTGTCTTTCTCTAAGAGTCTAGTAAGTGGTTTAGTAATTTTGGAGAAGTCTTTAATAAACCGATGGTAAAATCCGGTGTGTCCTAAAAAACTTCTCACTACCTTAACAGAAGTTGGTGGTGGTAACTTTTCTATGGTTTCTATTTTGGCTTTATCGACTTGAATTTCTTGGTTAGAGATTTTATGGCCAAGACCTAACCCCTCTTGTACCATAAAATGGCACTTCTCCCAACTAAGCACTAGGTTTATTTCCTCACACCTCCTAAGCAATTTCTCTAAATTATTCAAACACAAATTGAATGAGTCTCAAAACACAGAGAAATCATCCATAAACACTCCCATGATATCTTCAACATACTCATTGAAGATGGCTAACATGTACCTTTGGAAAGTGGCGGAGGCATTACAAAGACCGAATGGCATACGCCTATAGGCAAATGTACCGAATGGGAGAGTGAATGTTGCTTTCTCTTGGTCTTCTGGGGTTATAGGAATTTGGAAATACCCAGAAAGTCCATCTAGAAAACAATAATAGGAATATACTGATAATCGTTCTAATATTTGTTCAATAAAAGATAGAGGGAAATGGTCTTTCCTAGTGGCATCGTTTAGCTTCCTACAGTCAATACAGACACACCACCTGTTACGGTTCGCGTTGGAATTAAATCATTTCTATCGTTTGGTACCACAGTTAGACTATCCTTCTTAGGGACGACTTGTACAGGACTTACCCATGAACTATCTGAGATAAGATATATCATATCAGCATCTAATAGTTTAACAATTTTAGCCTTAACTACCTCTTTCATATTGGGATTCAGCCTACATTACGATTGAATAGAAGATTTATAGTTTTCTTCCAAAAAGATTTTATGAGTGTAAAAACTAGGATTAATACCTTTTATATCGGATATTTAGCAAGCTATTGCACCTTTACATTTCTTCAGCACAGTTATTAATTTAGATTTTTCAGTATTAGAAAGATTAGAAGAAATAATAACTGGGTAAGAAGAATTAGTTCCTAAGAACGCATACTCAAGATGATCCGGTAATTTTTTAAGTTCTACTACAGGTGGATCCTTAATATTATTCTTATGAACTTCATGATCTCCTTCTATAATTAAACTATATTCAGTAATTCTATTCATTGAAACAGAATTATCTAGAAAAAATAAATGCTCAATAATTTCTTCATTCTTTTCATCTTCTAGATAACAGTTAGTTATGCAAATTTCTAAAGGATCTCGGTAACAAAAATTAGAATTCATAGAAGTCAAAAAATTATCAACACAATGAGAAAAATAGCAATAATCATCATTATCTAAAGATTGTTTCATAGTATTATCTATTTGAAAAGTGACTTCATCTTCCCCTACTCGTAAAACTAATTTAAAATCAAAAACATCAATAAGAGCTCTAGATATATGTAGAAATGGACGACCTAGTATAAGTGGTACTTCAATGTTTTCATCCATATCTAGAATAACAAAATCAACAAAAGTATAAACTTATCTGCCTTAACAAATACATCTTCTACTATGCCTCTAGGATACTTAACTGACCTATCCGCTAGTTGAATACTCATTCTAGTCGGGCTAAGTTCTCCATAACTTAGTTTCAAATATAGTTTATAAGGTATTAAGTTTATACTAGCTCCTAAGTCCGCTAAAGCTTTATTAACTTGCAGATCACCAATTAAATATGGAATTGAAAATGAACCGGGATCTTTAAGTTTTTGAGGTAATTTATTTTGCAAAATAGCAGAACATTCTTCACTAAGTGTTAGTAAGAATAATTCTTCTATTTTCCTTTTATTAGAAATCAAATCCTTCAAAAATTTTGCATACTTAGGCATTTGAATAATGTCAGAAAAAGGTAAATTAACATGTAATTGCTTAAACATAGATAAAAATTTACCATATTGTGCATCCATGTGCTCCTTGTTCAGCTTTGCTGAATATGGTACGACCGGTTGATACTCCATCAGCTTCACGTTCATGTCATTTGGTGCTTCGCTGGTAGACTCCTCTTGAGGTGCTTCATGTGCAAGCCTTGGGTATTGTAACTCCTTTCTGCTCCTCAACTGAATTGCTCTTACATGTTCCTTCGCATTTGTCTCAGTATTTCCTGGAAGTGTTCCTTGTTATCTTTCAGACACCATCCTTGCAAGCTGACCAATCTTATTCTCCAAATTTCGAATAGAACCCTCTTGATTATGGAAGGCAACATCGGTAGTTTGCATGAACTTAGTAAGGACATCTTCTAATGTCGGCTTCCTTGGCTCTAGTTGTTGTTGTTGTCCAAACATGGGTTGCTTGTCTTGCCCTCCCCAAGAGAAATTGGGGTGGTTCTTCCATCCGGGATTGTATGTAAAACTATATGGGTTATTTGCTGGATTGAAAGGTGGTCTAGTATTGTTAACCATATAGTCAACATGCTCTTGCACTTGAGGTTCACCACTTGGCATTCCACCAAGGGAAGGGTCCCATTATTGAGGTACCATGGAGGGTGATGCTAAAGAAAGGTTGTCTATATTTTGGTGAAGCTTCTCCACTTGAATGGCTAAGGCAGTAACACCATCCACTTCATACATTCCTGCAGGCTTATTAGGCTTTGGCCTCACGGTAGTCCATTGATAGTTGTTCGTAGACATGTCCTCTATCAACTGTTGAGCCGCTTCAGGTGTCTTATTATTCAAGGTGCCTCCACTAGCCGCATCGATCATCTGTTTGGTGGCTGGATTGAGACCATTGTAGAAAGTCTAAATCTGAAGCCATGAAGGTAAGGCATGATGGGGAAATCTCCTTAATAGATTTTTGAATCATTACCATGTGTCGTACAACGATTTATATTCCAATTGAACATATATAGAGATGTCGTTCCATAGCTTCGCAGTCTTCACCGGTGGAAAGTATTTCATCAAAAACTTCTCAACCATCATGTCCCAAGTAGTAATCTATCCTTTAGGTAAAAAGTTGAGCCACTGCTTCGCCTTATGCCTTAATGAGAATGGAAACAATCTCAATCGAATGACATCATTGGAAACACCATTGATCTTGAATATATCGCATATCTCCAAAAATTCGGCCAAGTGTGTATTGTTATCCTCATCTTGCAAGCCATCATATTGGACATATTGTTGGACCATTTGTATAACACTAGGCTTCAATTTGAAATTGTTGGTCGGAATTGGTGGTCTAACGATGTTGGACCCAGTACCTTGGTGATTGGCCCTAGCAATGTCAGACATGGTTGGCTCATTCTAGTTCACCATGGTATCAGACAGGATTGCACACTGGAGGTCTGGTGCTAACATAGTCTTTGTTTTGTGCCATGGTTTTTGAAAATAACTATAATACAGAAAATAATATCCCTCTATATAAGATTGATCTTTTCAGAGATCTTTTGGTTCAGGTGTTAGCCTGTAAGAACCAACCTGCCTCTGATACCAATTGAAAGTGAGAGAAAGATCTACCTTGACTCTAGAGGGGGGGGGGGTGAATAGAGTATTTTAAAATAATTTTTACAATTAAAAATTGTAAGGCAGTGAAAGATTTAATTTAATTATATGTGTAAGGTGCTTGTAGAAAAACAAAGTTAAAGCAAGAAATAAGAATCACACAGCACACAACAATAACAAACACACAGCAACCAGAAGACACAAGGATCTATAGTGGTTCCCAAAAAACTTGGGTACATCCACTCTTCTACCACCCTTGGAAGGAATCCACTGCAGGATGAGTTGATCGGGTATCCTGGGCACCAATGAGCTTTTGATAAGGTGCTCAAACTTAGATCTAGATTTTTTGATAAGGTTTCTTGCCACCACTGAGTTTTGACAAGGCTCTCAGAACCAGATTCAGAACTTTTGAAGGGAGTTTTAATAACCCTTTTA
This sequence comes from Platanthera zijinensis, assembly GCA_039513925.1. Taxonomy (NCBI): domain Eukaryota; kingdom Viridiplantae; phylum Streptophyta; class Magnoliopsida; order Asparagales; family Orchidaceae; genus Platanthera; species Platanthera zijinensis. The sequence continues at coordinate 21,929,952 of CM077084.1, read as the reverse complement.
TAGCAGGAAAAGAAAAAGAAAGAGATGATGATGTCTTCTCTGTCTCAAATCAAATGAGAGAAGACTAGTGGATTGTTGATGCTGTCAAAGCTCCCCCTGAGATGTAGAATGGTTCAGGAGTGAAAGCTTTGCTAGGGTGATAGGACTTCAGAAGCTTCAGATCTCCAACAGAAGATGATCCTAGCAGATGCTGAAATATTTGGTGTCTGGAGTCCTTGATGTTGAAGCCTTTGAACACTTGAAGATTCAGTAGATTTGTAAATCACAAAAGTTGAAATCTTTATCAGAGAAATTGTGTTGTTCAATCTTCTGTAATGCAATCTAATTCTTATGTATCTCCTTGTATTGTCTGTGTTGATCACTGTATTTTTGTGTATCTTTCTTATGAGAATGAATACTGAAGGAGTATATCAGATATTCTTTTAGACGACCGTTTTATCAGTCATAAATGACTTCCATAATAGATAACTGTATCTGGGGAAGTCCTAAGCAATATTCCATTTAGTCTTTCCTTGAAACTTACATCAGATTGATTGAAACGACTAGAAAATCCTTTGCAATCAATGGAGGAATTAATTTTGATTATAATCCATAACTGTCCTTGGATTTGAATTCTGAAGGCGTCGATCTCTCACAGAAATCGTCGATCTGAGCTCTACGATCGTTGAACTGAGCTCAGAGATTGGATTAACATAGCAGACAGAAAACGTCGAACTGAGCTCTACGATCGTCGAACTGAGCTCAGCGATTGGGAAAGTAACTGAAGATAGATCGTCAATCTGAGCTCGAAGATCGTCGACCGGAGTTCGATGACTCAGCAGAGTTGAGCTCAGAGAGCGTCGAACGGAGTTCGACGTTTCGTCGAACTGAGTTCGACGAAAATTGTCTTTGTCTCAGCTCTAAGTCTTGATCTTTGAATGGTCCTGGGGGCAGCTTCAAACCTAAGTTCTAAGCCCTAAACTCATTCTAATTTGACCTTTTCAACTATACATCTAGGTCAAACCAAATTCCTAAAAACATAGTGATCCTTGCCCAAATTAGTAATAGGGTGTTCCAACAATCTCCCCCTATTTGGGTTAGGATTACTATTTACAGGACTCAGTAAGAAATACAAAAGCATATACAGAAAAGCAAATTTTAAAACAACAGAGCAGAACAATGACGTAGCAGCATTCAGATAGAATATCAGCAAATGTTTAAAGATGAATGTACTGCCTGCTTACAAAATTAATCCTTCTCTTTGCTTTGCTTGAAGATGATATCTCTGTTAGGATTTAAAGCTTCCTTCTTTGATCTTCTATCATCATTTGCACCTAAGGTTGTCTGCTGCTTTATTCTTGGAACTATAGCCTCAGGATGCAGTCTCATATAACTTTCTGAATCAAAGAACTTGCTTGAAGCATACCTTTCTAGTTCCTTCTTTCTTTGATCTGAGAGAGTTGTGAAGCTGGAAGTATCTCTAGCTTGTTCTCTTGTTTTCCTAATTTGTTCTAGTGCAGCTGACTCTTTCATTCTGGTTGTCTAGGAATTAGGATTATTCTCTGGATCTTCAAATAGCACTGGAGCTTCATATCTGTTAGAAGTCACTTCAGCAGGGGTTCTGGTAGACAAAATGCCTTTGAGTTTATAAGGAAAAGGGCCAGAAGAAAGATCTCTGGGGCCTTGTTCCCTTTGTCTTGAATAAACCCTTAAGTCTCTCTGATTACCTCTGAATTGACATCTTCTAGGTTGGTAACCTCTGGAGTGGCCTCCCCTAGGCTGAGATCTACCCTAGAACTGATAAGAGCCTTGTCCTCTTTGAGTAGATGAGAAGGCAGAGCTGCCACCTGCACCTGCATCAGGAGGAGGTGGAGAAGGGGGAAGATAAGACTTGGAAGATCCTTTGTCAAAAATTCTTTTCTTTTTCATTGCCTTAAGCTGATTTTTGGAGTATTGCATCCAAGGTTCAGTGATTTCACAACTATGCAATATATAATAAGGTACATCATTTGCATCTATAACTTTTTCTGGAGGAACTCTTTTCATGGCTTTTCTTCTAGCTTTTTTTTTCCTTACTATGGTAGCTGAGGAGTCATCACTGTCTGTTCTGAACTGGTCACTATCAGAGCTCTGGGGATCATCATATAGAGCATATATTCTCTTAATGTATTCTTGTTGAAGATTGTTGGCTTGAGAGAGTACTGGAGCAACAACAATAGGAGCAACAACTTGAACAGGAGGAATAACACTTTTAGAAACAAACTAGCAGAATCAGCAGGCTCATCAATACATGCCTCTGTCATAATAATATCTTCAGAAACAATTACAGAACTAATAACAGAATCAATTGAAAAGTCATTAACATTATCATTAGCAGCAGCAGCAACAACAGTAGTGGCCTTGTCCTCAGCTTGGAAAAATTCTATAAAAGAAGCTAGCAAAATTGGCTCACATACTGGAACAGGCACAATTGCCTTGGAGAGATCTTCACATTGTTGAGCTGGTAGATAGTTGAAGTAAACAACATCAAAAACTGAGAGCAGGCTCTGGAGATCCACTACAAAAACTGGAGTAGCAACTGAAGCTTAAGCAGCAGTAGGCAATTCCAGAACTTCATTAGGCATCTCCCCCTGTCTGGATTCAGTATGTACTGGATCAAAGCACCCAGAGGAAGGGATTGCCTGAGAAGAGAGGAATGAAGATAGCCTGTCAGACAGCTCCTGAACATGTTTCAGAAGTGGGGCCATTGTGGTCTCCAGCAATGAGGATAGCCTGGGGGCTATCAGCTCATACAGCCTGTCTACCAGTGCAGGAAGATCTACATGTTCAAGATGGGCTTGAGTAGAGGTAGGAGTTGATGTTGCTGGCATAATGTTTGATGGTGTGGTGGTAGGAGGTATAGGGATGGTTGGCTCAGGAGTAGAGATTGTGGAGATGGATGGTACTGGAGTGGAGATGGATGATATGGGTGTGGAAATGGATGGAGTAAAGGATGGTTGTGAGAGTATATCCTGAAGGAGTTGTTGGTAGGAGGAGGTAGATGGAATCTCAGGAGGAGAGGAAGGAGAATCATCCATGAAGGAGTCTTCCAGGAGGTGGAATGATGGAATGGTGAGAGGTGGATAATAATGGAGAGGGTGGAATGTTTCTGAAGTGGCTGGAGGAGATAAGGGTGATGAAATGGTAATGGGGGAATAGATAGATATGGTTGAGGTGATTGTTATGGTTGATGTGGTTGATGTGGAGATGGTTGTAGAAACAGGTGGAGAGGAAGCAGGCAAATCTTCTGATGGGGCAGAGACCTGAGGGGAAGTGACTGTAGCAATCCTTGTGCCTGAAGATGGAATTGTTGTAGGTCTGCTGGGCTTGACAATCTGTCTATCCCATTTTCCAAATAAGGCACAAGTCATCCTCTTGGAAGCATTGATATGAATTCCACTTGAAACTAACAATTCAGGGCACTTAACATGAAGAAATAGCCCAATTATTCTACCAAAATTAACAAAACTCTTGTTTATTTTCTTTTTGATTAAATCAAAAAAGAGTTCTCCCCAGTATAGGTGCTTTTTATCCACAAGAGCTCCCATCAAACAGAGCTGATACCTGGAAATTGTATCATGAGCAGAGTGCTTAGCCAATAGCACTTTCCTTACCACATCTGCCAAAAATCTGTATTCCACTGACAGATCTTTCTTCAAAAGCTTGTTGGGGTTAGCTGTTGTATGCCCCATCCTTTAAAGCATATTGGAGAATTCTTCTCCAGACAAATCAATGCAATCTTCTCCTGTACTCAACTGAAAAACTTCTGATAAAACCTCAGGTGAAAGTGATACCTGATTTTCCGAGATCGTGCCGACGATGGTGTTATTATTCAGATTCTGTGCTGTATATACCCATTCTTTAATTTCATCTACAACTATCTTGATTCTTGTTGTCATGATGTTCTCTAGTTGCCGTTCTTTGAAGAGCTCAAGTATGTCTTTGAATATTTGATCACTACTTTCAAAAGAATTCATATCGATGTCAAATCCGGTGTCGAATTTCATTGCAGACAGAGCTGCAACTGAAACGACCATTTGATCATGCAAATATGAACAAATAAAGAACAAGTGCAGCAAAAGTTTGGAGGGAAAAAGAGTTTTTCTGTAGAAACTATGAAAGTGCAAAGGAGAACGACGGTCGAAAAATGATTTTTATATTAGGGTTCGACGGCGGAAAGGAAGGATCGCTGAACTTCGTTCGATGATCTGGGCTTCTAATGGAATCTGAAGAGTCTTCAATAACGTCGATCTCCGTTCGACGATACTGAAGAGCGTCGAACTCCGTTCGATGATCGTTGACCAGAGGAAGATAGCCTAGCGCTGCCTAGAAAATGCTGAACTCCAGTCGACGCTTGTTGGAAAGCGTCGATCTCCGTTCGACGATTTTTGGAAAAATGTCGAGCGCAGTTCAGAGATAAAACAGAACCTACAGACAATAGAAAATATAAGTTTTTAGCCTAGTCTTGGTCTGTTTTTAGATTTTCAAAATCTTGGAATTTATTTTAGACAGCCTCCATCTAGCATTCCTAACTGATTGAGGAAGAAGGTATGTTTCTTCTCATCCAAAGGCTTGGTGAAAATATCTCCCCTTTGCAAATCAGTTGGGATATATTGTAGTTTAATTTTATTCTTTTCAACATTATCTCTTAGAAAGTGATGCCTAATCTCTATATGTTCTGTCCTACTGTGGAGGACTGGATTTTGTGCTATGGAGATATCACAAAAGATTTTTGACCCTTCTAAGTTGTAGCCATAGTCTAGAAGCTGGTTTTGAATCCACAGAATTTGTGAGCAACAACTACCTGCTGCCATGTATTCAGCTTCAGCAGTTGAAGTAGACACAGATGTCTGTTTCTTACAGAACCAGGAGATAAGTCCGTCACCAAGGAACTGACAGGTTCCACTGGTGCTTTTCCTGTCTACTCTGCATCCAGCATAATCAGCATCTGAAAATCCAGTTAATTCAAATCCTGAGTCTTTTGGATACCAGAGTCCTAGATTTGGACAACTTTTCACATACCTGAGAATCCTCTTTACTAAGGTTAAATGTGACTCTCTAGGGCTTACTTGGAACCTAGCACATATGCATGTAACAAACATTATATCAGGTCTACTAGCTGTAAGGTACAATAGAGAGATAATCATTGCTCTATATGTTGTCTGATCAACATGTTTTCCATGTTCATCAGCATCTAATACAACATTAGTAGGCATAGGTGTTTTCATACAAGATGCTTCAGACATACCAAATTTCTTAACCAGTTCCTTTACATACTTGGTTTGAGAAATGAATATGCCTTCAGCATGTTGTTTGACTTGCAATCCTAGAAAGAAGGAAAGCTCACCAATGCTACTCATTTCAAATTTAGAGTGCATCAGCTTGGAAAACTTTTTGCAAATATTTGAATCAGTAGAACCAAAGATAATATCATCTACATATATTTGTACTAGTAGGGTATGGGACTTATGGGTTCTAATAAAAAGAGTTTAGTCTACTCTACCCCTAATAAAATCATTTTCTAGAAGAAAGCATGTTAGGGTCTCATATCATGCTCTAGGAGCTTGCTTGAGACCATATAATGCTTTACGCAATTTGAACACATGATCAGGGTAAGTTGAAGAGATAAAACCTGGAGGTTGTCTAACATAGACTTCCTCTTTGATGTCTCCATTGAGAAAAGCACTCTTCACATCCATTTGGTAGACCTTGAATCCCTTGTGAGCAGCATAAGCGAGGAATATTCTGATGGCCTCTAACCTTGCAACTGGTGCAAAGGTCTGGTCATAGTCTATACCTTCTTCTTGAGAGTAGCCTTGAGCAACTAGCCTTGCCTTGTTCCTTACAATGACTCCCTGATCATCCAACTTATTCTTGAATACCCATTTTGTTCTAACAATGGAGTGATCCTTAGGCCTTGGCACTAGTTCCCAAACTTTATTCCTCTCAAATTGATGCAATTCCTCTTGCATAGCAATGATCCAGTGGTGATCCTGTTCTGCATCTTGATTGGATTGAGGCTCAACTTGAGATATAAAGTAAGTGTGCATCAGGTTTTGGTTGACCTGATTTCTGGTTTGCACACCAGCTGAGATGTCTCCAATTACTTGGGAAATTGGATGATCTCTTGTTGTTACTAGATCAACAGGGGGTGTTGATTGTTCACCAACCATTGTTGTTGTTTCCTCTTGTGGAACAACTGGCTCTTTTAGATGTTGCACATCCTCTTCATCATCACTACTCTCATCCTTTTGCTGGATAGGTGGAAAAGCTGTATCCTTTTCTTTAACCTGTAATCTATCCATACTTTCTGAAAGAGAGTGTACCTGCAATGGTTCTATGGTAGAAGCAGACTTCTCCTTATAAAATATGTTAGTCTCATCAAAAGAAACATGAACAGATTCTTCTATTTTAAGAGTGGATTTATTATATACCCTATAAGCCTTACTGATCATGGAGTATCCCAGAAACATCCCTTCATCAGCTTTAGCTTGTAATTTTGCTAAATATTTCTTGTCATTATTGTGTATATAATAAATACAACCAAAATTTTTAAAATAGTTTACTTTAGGTTTCTTCCCTTTGAGCAATTCATAGGGATTCTTGCCCTTCAGTTTATGTATTAGGCTTCTATTCAACACATAGTTGGAGGTGTTCACTGCCTCAGCCAAAAAGATAGAGATAGGTGAGCATCTGCCAACAATGTAGTAGCAGATTCAATTAGGGTTCTATTTTTCCATTTAGCTACCTCATTTTGTTGAGGAGTTCTAGGAGCTGAGAAAGTATGCCTTATCCCTTCACTCTGACAGAACTCTTGCATAAGAAGAGAATCAAACTCTGTCCCATGATCACTTCTGATCAGGGCAATGTGAGTATTGAACTCAATCTGTATACATTTGAGAAACTCTGTCAGACACTTAAAGTTATCAGACTTCTTCCTCAGAAAGAATACCTAAGTGAATCTAGAGAAGTCATCTACAATCACCAAAGTATAAGATTTCCCTCCTAAGCTTTGTACTGTAATGGGTCCGAAAAGATCCATGTGTAACAGATACAAAATCCTAGGTGAATCACTCTTATTAAGTGACTTAAAACTATTTTTAGTTTACTTGCCTAATTGACAGGCCCTGCAGAGTCCTTCCTTCTTGTAGGGGCCAGAAGGTAGTCCTCTAACAAGGTTGTCCTTGGACAGCCTAGCAATGGTTCTAAGGTTTAGGTGTCCTAGTCTTTTATGCCATAGATCATTTGGTTTGCATACTGAATTAAATAAGCAAATGTCTGTATGGGTTGAGAGAAAATCTACAAGATAGATGTTACCTTTCCTTTTATATGTTAACACAGTTGTATTATCCTCTGACTTGATCTTGCACAGGGATTTGTTGAAAATCACCTTATATCCTTCATTACATAGTTGACTGATGCTGATCAGGTTGTGCTTCAGTCCTTTCATATATGCCACCTTCTTGAAAGTGACTGAACCTATCTGAACAACACCATATCCTTTTGTTTGACCAAAATTTGAATCACCAAAAATTACTTTGGGTCCAAGTTTGGTTATGAAGGATGATAGATTCTCCTTGTTCCCTGTCATGTTCTTTGAGCACCCACTATCAAGATACCATTGTTGGGCCATCTCTGGATAGGTCTTCACCTGTACATAAACAGCTTATATGTTTTTGACCCAGTTTACCTTGGGTCTAGGTTGATAGCCTTTAAATTCAGAAATGAAAGACATCCTTGGCTGACTCTTATATCCTTCAGGATGGTATCTCCTAGGAGGTATTATCCATTCAGTATAAGGGTTGAAGCTTTGGGATGAGGGACTTTTAGGATTGACTTGAGATTTACCTCTGAAAGAAGGTTCAAAGCTCCGAGCTCCGTTCCATGATTGTCGACCTGAGTTCGACGATCTTGGGTCAGATCATCGAGCTCTGTTCGAAGATCGACTATACCAGAGTTCAGAGTTCAGAAGTCGTCAATCTGAGTTCGACGATCCAGCTTTGGATCGCCGAGCTCTGTTCGACGTTTTCTGTTGAACTTGATTTTCCTTAGGTAAATCTAGATTCTTCCTAGCTACCTCCACAACACCCTTTCCTTTATCAGAAATAAATTTAATTGGGGTTGTTAATACTATAGGTTGGCTGGATGAAGCACCCAAGCCCAGTGTACTGTTGAATCTTGAGTTCACTGTGCTTGTAATGTCCATCAGTCTGATGCTTATCCCATTAAGGGATTCTTCAAACTGCTTGGCCTTGGATAGTTCACTTTTAAGTGCAGCTATCTCCTCCCTATAGCACTCTAACTCCTCATAGAGTTTGAGGTTATTTGATTTTAGTACACTGTAGTCAGATAATTGATTTCTGAGAGAGATTATCTCTTTCTCAGACCTTAGAAAATCTAAACACAGTGTCTTAAATTCAATTTTAAAGTCCTCAGAAGTAAAATCAAAAGAGTTTATTACCTCATCCTCTTCAGATCCTGTTTCAGCTTCAAAATCAGACTCTTATTCTGCATCAGAGTTTTGCTGGAATGCATTGATTGCCATCATGCAGAATTCTTTTTCCTCAGCATCATCCTCATCATCACTTGAGTTAGATGAGGCTTCCGATTCTTCTTCAGTGTCACTCCAGCTTTCTGCTACAAATCCCTTCCTTGTATGTTTATTTTTGTTGGATGAGGATCTGTTGTTGTTGTTCTTTCTGGAGTCCTTGTCTCTTCTTCTCTCATTTCTGTCCTTCTTGTCCTTGTTTTTATTCTCTGAACAGTCAGACACAATGTGGCATGGCTTCTTGCATCCAAAGCAGATGATTTCTTTGCTGTTGGACTTGTCATATCTAGGCTTCTCATGCCCTTTGAATGACTTCTTTCTGAAGTCCTTCCTGGCCATCTTATAGAATCTTTTGGCCAGTAGACTTAGGAGCTCATCATTTCCTGTAGCCTTGTCTTCAGGCTTCTCTTCTGTAGCTTTAAAGGCTATGGTCTTCTCCTTTCTGATGACTGGAGAAGTAGCCTTTTGTTCTTCTTCCCTATTCTTGATGAGCAGCTCATAAGATTTGAGCTTGCCTAGAAGAGCCTCTGTGGTAATTTCACTTAGGCTTCTGGCATCTTTAATTGGCCAGATCCTTGAATCCCAAGTGCTGGGGAGGCACATTAGGATCTTTTCATTGAGTTCAGTGAGTGTGATTTCCTTGTCCAATGACTTTAAATCATTGACTATCAGACTGAGACTGGTGTACATGTCTGCAACTGATTCAGCTTCACCTTTCTTGAAGTTCTCATATTGGGATATGAGAAGGGATCTCCTGTCCTTTCTTTCATCAGCAGATCCTGATACAATTTCTGAAAGCTTATCCCATATGTCTTTAGCTGAGCAGCATTCAAATACCTTCTGGAATATTTCATCAGACATAGTCTGAGCAAGAATATTCATGGCCTTTGCATCTGCAGTTTTTTACTTCTTTATTTCAGCATCTGTTCCTGAGGGAGGTGGAACAGCACTTATGCTTGTGGTCTCTGGAGGTCTTGGATACACTATCAAAACAGAATTGAAAATGTCCTCATCAATAGAATTCATGTATAATCTAATCCTTGCCTTCCAAAGTACAAACTTGGAAAGATTGCACACTGGAGGTCTGGTGCTAGCATAGTCTTTGTTTTGTGCCATGGTTTTTGAAAATAACTATAATACAGAAAATAATATCCCTCTATATAAGATTGATCTTTTCAGAGATCTTTTGGTTCAGGTGTTAGCCTGTAAGAACCAACCTCCCTCTGATACCAATTGAAAGTGAGAGAAAGATCTACCTTGACTCTAGAGGGGGGGGGGGGGGGTGAATAGAGTATTTTAAAATAATGTTTACAATTAAAAATTGTAAGGCAGTGGAAGATTTAATTTAATTATCTGTGTAAGGTGCTTGTAGAAAAAAAAAGTTAAAGCAAGAAATAAGAATCACACAGCACACAGCAATAACAAACACACAACAACCAGAAGACACAAGGATCTATAGTGGTTCCCCAAAAACTTGGGTACATCCACTCTTCTACCACCCTTGGTAGGAATCCACTGCAGGATGAGTTGATCAGGTGTCCTGGGCACCAATGAGCTTTTGATAAGGTGCTCAAACTTAGATCTAGATTTTTTGATAAGGTGTCTTGCCACCACTGAGTTTTGACAAGGCTCTCATAACCAGATTCAGAACTTTTGAAGGGAGTTTTGATAACCCTTTTACAGCAGGAAAAGAAAAAGAAAGAGATGATGATGTTTTCTCTGTCTAAAATCAAATGAGAGAAGACTAGTGGATTGTTGATGTTGTCAAAGCTCCCCCTAAGATGTGGAATGGTTCAGGAGTGAAAGCTTTGCTAGGGTGATAGGCTTTCAGAAGCTTCAGATCTCCAGCAGAAGATGATCCCAACAGATGCTGAAATATTTGGTGTCTGGATTCCTTGATGTTGAAGCCTTTGAACACTTGAAGATTCAGTAGATTTGTAAATCACAGAAGTTGAAATCTTTATCAGAGAAATTGTGTTGTTCAATCTTCTGTAATGTAATCTAATTCTTCTGTATCTCCTTGTATTGTCTGTATTGATCACTGTATTTTTGTGTATCTTTCTTATGAGAATGAATACTGAAGGAGTATATCAGATATTCTCTTAGAAGACCGTTTTATCAGCCATAAATGACTTACATAATAGACAACTGTATCTGGGGAAAGTCCTAAGCAATATCCCATTTAGTCTTTCCTTGAAACTTGCATCAGATTGATTGAAACGGCTAGAAAATCCTTTGCAATCAATGCAGGAATTAATTCTGATTATAATCCATAACTGTCCTTGAATTTGAATTCTGAAGGCGTCGATCTCTCACAGAAATCATCGATCTGAGCTATACGATCGTTGAACAGCTCAGAGATTGGATTAACATAGCAGACAGAAAACGTCGAACTGAGCTCTACGATCGTCGAACTGAGCTCAGCGACTGGGAAAGTAACTGAAGACAGATCGTCGATCTGAGCTCGAAGATCGTCGAACGGAGTTCGACGACTCAGTAGAGTTGAGCTCAGAGAGCGTCGAATGGAGTTCGACGTTTCGTCGAACTGAGTTTGACGAAAATTGTCTTTGTCTCAGCTCTAAGTCTTGATCTTTGAATGGTCCTGGGGGCAGCTTCAAACCTAAGTTCTAAGCCCTAAACTCATTCTAATTTGACCTTTTCAACTATACATCTAGGTCAAACCAAATTCCTAAAAACATAGTGATCCTTGCCCAAATTAGTAATAGGGTGTTCCAACAATATTGCATATCTCCAAAAATTCGGCCAAGTGTGTATTGTTATCCTCATCTTGCAAGCCATCATATTGGACGTATTGTTGGACCATTTGTATAACACTAGGCTTCAATTCGAAATTGTTGGTCGGAATTAGTGGTCTAACGATGTTGGACCCAGTACCTTGGTGATTGGCCCTAGCAAAGTCAGACATGGTTGGCTCATTCTGGTTCACCATGGTATCTAACTCCTCTAGATGATGTTCTCCTTGATTCACTGTTTCTTCTTCTAACAGTTCATTTGGGATATCAGTGGTATTGGTCCCCACGTCTCTTTGGTTAGTGTTATGAATAATTTGTTATGGGTCAGGATGAAATGGTGCTAGCCCAGAATTTCATCCTCTGGTCATAGACTAATAGACTACAAAACAGAGATTAAGTAATATAATTACACTATAACTAAATCACAATTATTTATTACTAAACAAAGATGGTAGACTAATAGAGTTTAAACTTTCAAAATATTGAAAAACGGTCCCTGACAATGGTGCCAAAAACTTGATGATTATTTTAGTGAGTATGTTTAACTTGGTGCAGATTCATTCTACACTCTAGTATAAACTATGCAGATGGGAATAAGCTAGATTGATTTATCATTCAGGCAAGTGCACCTATCAATCATAGTATAGGATAAATATATATCTCGTGTCGTATTCCACAGGGCCATTTCAAATACACGTACTCACCCTCACTTTATTATAATCCCTATAATTAAAATTTATTTTTAATCTAAATAATCCTAACTATGACTACTTGGATAAGATAACATTGGAGAATTAAAGATGATAAAGAGACTGAAAGTAGGAGCATTGACATGAACATACTCACTTATATATACAATTCTATGTAATCATGAAATAACAAAATATAAAATTCATTGTATTGTAAAGGGTTAAACATTTATCAAATTTGTTGGATCCCTAGTTGGATTTGGGCTAGGTTCACTAAGTTAGGATCATATGACCAACCATGTATAGCCAGGGTCATGGTTGTGTCCTAGAGTCTAGGCTAAGTCCTTAGAGTTAACAATGCATGGACCAGCCATCAACAGACTGCCAAAGACTCAATACTTAGAGAAATATCAAAGACTCAGAAAATGAGTTTGACGTTCATCGAACTCAAGTCGATGGAAGCCGTGATCAGCTCGACGAACTCAGAGAAAATTCTCTGAGCTGAGCTCGACGAACTTGGTTCTCTGTTCGACGATCTTTGGACACTATGATTCAACATTCCTAAGTCCAGAATCAGATTCCAGTTGACGAATACATCTTCTCAGCTCGACGATCTTTGTGCACAGATTTGGAAAGATTCATCGAGTAGAAGTCAGTAGTTCTGAGATCGACAATCTTGGATCTCAGCTCGACGAACAGTAATTATCAGATCGAAGAACATAACTTCTCAGCTCGACGAACTGGGGACTCAACTCGACAGACGAATCCAGACTTGGTTATTTCCATCCTTCTGTCCCTATTCTATTGCAATAATTCCTGAGTAATTAATGCTAAAATATTCTCTGAATATTATCGGTAGATAGAGCATTAATTATGGTCCTCATCAGGATTATTGCTTGCCGTTTTTCAAAGGGACAGTTGGGAAAATCAATCAAAGCAAATATTCTCAAGGCCGTTGGCATTGAATGTAAGAAGGAATTCAAATTTCAAAAGAAAAATTATATGGAAAATATAAAAGGGATTTTCCTCCTCTTCCTGATACAGAATAGAACAATTGAACAAGAAATACAAACCAGTCAACAGTGAACAAGGATCTTCTGCTTTTCTCTCTCGATAGCACTCTGAAACATAGAGTACACATAACAAAGTGATACAGAGAAACAAGCGCTAGACCAGAGAAAGAAAATTAAGCTGAAGGAGAAAAAAACAACCATTAAAATCAAGAGTCTTCTTCTATCCTCATCCCAGGATTCTTCAAAGGACAATAACTATAGTATCAGTCAAGAAGTTCCTGGAGCTCTTCTGATCAAAGCAAGAGCTTGAAGGCCTATCACCCTACAGCAAAGCTCCAACTTCCTGAACCATTCAATATCTCAGGGGGAGCCTTTGCCAACATCAAATTCCACAAAAGTTTTCTCAGTTGTACTTTGAGAAAGAGAAGACAAAATCAATCTCTCATCCCCCACTGTATAAAGGGTTCTTAACTCCCTTCAAAATTTATTCCTGGTTGCAAGTCACCTGGTCAAAAGACTTGAGGTTTGGTTATTTTGAGCACCTGATCAAAAGCTCATTGGTGGCAGTCACCTGATCAAAAACCTGAGCTGATTCTTACCAGGGTGGTAGAAGAGTGGATGTACCCAGGTTGGGGAACCACTATGAAAGTGAGGCTAAGATCTATCTCAACTCTAGAGGGGGGGTGAATAGAGTATTTTAAAATAATTTTTCACAGTTGAAATAAATAGCACATATAAAATTCAATTTATGATATAGTGTAAAGTGCTAGTAAGAAGTTAAAAACTAAGAAATAAAAAGCACAGCACACAACAAACAAATCACACAAACAAACCAGAAGACACAAGGAATTATAGTGGTTCCCCAAAAACCTGGGTACATCCACTCTTCTACCACCCTTGGTAGGAATCCACTCAGGATGAGTTGATCAGGTGTCCTGACACCAATGAGCTTTTGATAAGGTGCCCAAAAACCAAAACTAGATTTTTTGATAAGGTGTCTTGCCACCACTGAGTTTTGACAAGGCTCTCAGAACCAGACAGAACTTTTGAAGGGAGTTCAAGAACCCTTTTACAGCAGGAAAAGAAAAATAAGAGTGAAGGGTGTCTTCTCTGTTCTCAATCAAATGAGAGAAGCACAAGTGGATTGATGATGTCAAAGCTCCCCCTGAGATGTAGAAAGGTTCAGGAAAAGAAGCTTTGCTCTAGGGTGATAGGTCTTCAGAACTTTGATCTCCAGCACAGGATGGTTTCAGCAAGAAGGCTAAAGGTAAGGTGTCTGGAGTTCTGAGATGAGATTGTGAACACTTTTCAGTCAGCAAGAAGATTTTTTTTGGAGTCACAGTTCTTCTGTTGTTCTTCTGCTATCAGTATTCTCTATTCTGTGTGTTCACTTTCCTTTTTTTTGTCAATCTCTGTGTCTCTTCTTTTTGTGTATTCTGTAAAACTTAAATAACACAGAAGAAAAGAATAAAAGTTTTCTGACGTTTCCTTGTCCAAAATTAGCCGTTGGGAGTCATAAATGTCTTCCAAAAATAGTCTTGTCTTCTAGAGGAAAGTCCAGCAAACATTCTCTGAAAAATTCCTTGAAACTTGCTCCAGAAATAAAGACAAATGGCTGGGAGATCTTCTGACATAAATGCTGATAATATTCAAAAACATTCCAAAGAATAGCACCATTTGAATTCCTGAAAGCGTCGATCTCTCCAAAGAAAACGTCGATCTGAGCTCTACGATCGTCGAACCGAGCTCAGAGATTAAATGGACAAGCAGACAGAAAACGTCGATCTGAGCTCGAAGATCGTCGAACCGAGCTCAGAGACCTAAGAAATAACTTCAAGGAGGGATCGTCGAACTGAGCTAGAAGATAGTAGAGGGGAGTTCGACGACTCAGCAGAAGCTAGCCAAAAGCAGATAGTCGATCTGAGCTCGAAGATCATCGACCGGAGTTCGACGTTTTATTAAAGATGAGCTCAGAGAGCGTCGAACGGAGTTCGACGATTCGTCGACCTTAGCTCGACGTAAATTGCCTTAGACTAAGCTCTTCAACCTTGATCTTGGAATGGTCCTGGGGGCAGCTCCAAACCTAAGTTCTAAGCCCTAGACTCATTCTAATGTTGACCTTTTCAACTATACAACTAGGTCAACTGGGATTCCTAAGACAAGCATAGTGATCCTTACCCAAATTAGTAATAGGATGTTCCAACAATCTCCCCCTATTTGGGTTAGGATTACTATTTACAGACAATCAGGAAATAAAAAGCATACAACAAAACATAAGCTAATACAAAATGCAGAACAAAGCAGATCACAGATAAATAGCAGCAGATATCCAAAGGTGGATGAAATGTTTAGCTTACACAGTTCACTTCCTTTCAGATCCCTTTTTAAATAAAATTTCTCTATTTGGATTCTGACTTTCCTTCTTTGACCTTCTGTCATCCTCTACACCTAGAGAAGTTTGAGATTTGGGCCTTGGAACAACAGCCTCAGGGTGCAGCTTCATGTAGTCTTCTGGATTGAAAAATTTCCTTGATGCATATCTTTCCAGTTCTTTCTTTCTCTGCTCTGATAAGGTAGTTATGTTTGAAGTATCCTTGTCTTGTTCTCTGGCCTTTTTTATTTGATCAAGGGCAGCCAATTCTTTCATTCTGGCTGTCCAGGATACAGGATTGTTCTCAGGATCTTCAAAAGGAATAGGAGGTTCATATCTGTTGATGATTTCAGAGACAGTAGAAGGAGTCCTGGAGACAATTGTGTCTTTCAGCTTGTAAGGAAAAGGACCTGAAGAAGGGTCAGGGTGACCTTGTCCTTCCCTTTGATAGGAACTTTGTCCTCTTTGATTTCCTCTGTAATTACCCCTTTTGGGTTGATATCCTCTTTGATGCTGTCCTCTTTGATATGATCTTTGATAATACTGGGAAGAACTGTGTCTGGAGACTGGAGCTTGAGGGGCTGAACTTGAGCCAGAATCTGGAGGAGGAGGAGGAGGAGGCTGATATTGAGAAGATCTTTTTTCATATTTGTCAAGCTTCCTCTTCTTCTTCATAGCTTTCAGTTGATTTTTGGAATATTGCATCCAAGGCTCAGAGATGGGGCAGTCATGCAGGATGTAGTATGGAATATCATTGGAGTCTTTGGCTTTGGCAGGAGGGACTGACATCATTGCTTTACTTCTGGCTTTTCTCTTCTTGGCAATAGTTCTAGCAGAATCATCAGAATCAGTCCTGTATTAGTCACTCTCAGAACTTTGATGTTGATCATACAGATCATCAATTCTTCTGATAAGCTCTTCTTGAGCTTTAAGTTTTGCAGAAACAGCAGGAGCAGGAGGAGAGAGAGCAACAGCAGAGCAGGCAGAAACTGGAGCAGACACTGGAGCAGGAGCAGCAATTTCATCAGCATCAGTTGCTGGAATCATTTCTATGTCAGCAGTAGCAGCAGTTTCAACAGAAGGAGGCACAGTGGCCTTAGTAGCAGCATCAGAGATATCCACAGCCTTCCAGGACTTGATGTAGGAATCAATATGGCTGGGATCACAGGTAGATACAGGCACAATGGCCTTAGACAAATCTTTAGTAGGAGTTGCAGGCAGATAGCTGAAATGGGCTGTATCAAATATAGATAGCAGCCTCTGCAGATTCAGTGCAAAAGCACATCCAAGAGCTGGAGCTGGAGCAGACATAATATCAGCAGCTGGCACATCCACTTCTTCATAAGGCATCTCCCCCTGCCTTGGTTCAGAGAGAGGTGAATCAAGGCACACAGAAGATGTGATAGCCAGGGAGGAGGAAAAGGAGGCAAGCTTGGTAGACAGCTCCTGTACTTGCTTCAGGAGTGGAGCCAGGGAAGACTCCAGTAGAGATGTCAGCTTGGGAGCTAGCAACTCATACAGCCTGTCTGCCAAACTAGGAAGATCTACATGCTCAAGTGGGGCTTGAGCAGAGGTAGAGGCAAAGGTGGATGGAGGGATGGTGGCTGAAACTGAAAATGTGGAGAAAGGTGGAGGAGGAATGGTTGGTTCAGAAGATGGAATAATGGAGATAGAGGAGGTTGAGGTGGAGATAGGGGAAGTAAGAGATGGTGTGAAGGAGGGTTGAGAGAGAATGTCATGGAGCATTTGTTTAAAGGAGGAAGTTGAGGGTGGCTCAGGAGGAGTAGAGGGTGAATCATCCATGAAGGAATCATCTGTAAGTGAGAAGGATGGTAGGGTGAAGGTTGAATAGGAAAAGAGAGGATGAAATTCCTCTGAGGTGGATAAAGGAGGGGATGACATAGGTGAAGAAATGGTAATTGGGGATGAGATGATTATGGTGGTGACTGGTGGTGAGGAGGTGACGACTTGGGTGGATATGGCTGGAGGAGGAGAAGAAGCAGGCATCTCTTCTGCTGAAGGAGTGACTGAAATAGTCCTTGTGCCTGAATGAAGTGTTGCAGCAGCCCTGGAGGGGTTTATGATCTGCCTGTCCCATTTACTGAAGAGGGCACAGGAAAGCCTCTTGGATGCATTGATGAACATGCCAGAGGAGGTTAATAGGTCAGGGCACCTGTTGTGCAGAAAGACCCCTAAGATTCTCCCATAACTAACTGCATTCTTGTTGATCTTCTTCTTAATCAGAGTGAAGAAGATGGAGCCCCAGTCCAGGTGTTTCTTATCTAATAAGGCTCCCATCAGGCAGAACTGATATCTGGAAATGGTGTCATGGGCTGAATGCTTGGCCAACAGCACCTTCCCAACTACATCAGCCAGGAATTGAAATTCGATAGCCAGATTTTTCTTTAGTAGCTTATTAGGGTTTACTGCATTGTGACCCATCCTATCCAGCATGGTGTCAAACTCCTCTCCAGACAGTTCAATGGAGTCTTCTCCAGTACTGAGTTGAAAGACTTCTGTTAAAAGAGCCGGGGATAGAAATACCTGAGTCCCCTTAATGGTGCCGACAACAGAATTCTCAGACTCGTCTGTTGCGGTAAAACACCACTCTTTAATTTCTTCTGAGGCGATCTTCATCCTTGTAGTCATTATTGGAGTCAGCTGTTGTTCTCTAAATAAGTTTAGGATGTCCTTGAAGCGCTGGTCGCTTCCGTCGAAGGAGTTTATGTCGATGTCAAAGCCTGTGTCGAACTTCATCTTAGCAATAGCAGCACTTGATTCAGCCATATTCACCTGTCAACAGAAAACCAAAAACGACCAAACGTAGAGAATTTGGAGGGAAAAGAAAGAGTGTTGCAGAGTATGAAAGCGCAAAGGGAGAACGACGGCTGAAAGAAGGATTTTATATTAGGGTTCGACGCGAAAAAGGAAAATCGTGGAGCTCAGTTCGAAGAAGCGTCGAACTCAGCTCGACGATTTGGGCTACAGAGGAAAAATGAAGAGACGCCAATAGCGTCGAACTCCGTTCGACGATATTGAGAGCGTCGAGCTCCGCTCGACGACCAAGGATCAGACAGAAGGAAGGCCTAGATCCAATCGGCGGCGCTAAACTCAGATCGACGCCTCAAGAACCGTCGATCTCCGTTCGACGTTTTCTGGGAAAACGTCGAGCTCAGTTCAGAGCCAGAACTTATTCTACAGACACAAAAAGAGAGGAAATTTTTGGCCTAGTCTTGGTCTGTTTTAGCTTTTCAAAATCTTGTAATTTAATTAAGGCTTCCTCCATCTAACATGCCTAACTGATTTAGGAAGAAACTGTGTTTCTTTTCATCCAAAGGTTTGGTGAAAATATCTCCCCTTTGCAAATCAGTAGGAATATATTGAAGTTCAATTTTATTTTTCTTTACATTATCTCTTAGAAAATGATGCCTAATTTCTATGTGTTTTGTCCTACTATGGAGGACTGGATTTTGTGCTATAGAGATAGCACTAGTATTGTCACAGAAAATTTTTGACTTCTCTAAGTTGTAGCCATAGTCTAGAAGCTGATTCTGTATCCACAATATTTGGGAACAACAACTGCCTGCAGCCATATACTCAGCTTCAGCAGTTGAAGTTGACACAGATGTTTGTTTCTTACAGAACCAAGAGACAAGTCTATCACCAAGGAACTGACAAGTTCCACTAGTGCTTTTCCTGTCTATTCTGCATCCAGCATAATCAGCATCTGAGAATCCAGTTAAATCAAATGCTGAATCTTTTGGATACCAGAGACCTAGATTTGGACAACTTTTTACATACCTAAGAATTCTCTTAACTAAGATTAAATGTGACTCTCTAGGGCTAACTTGGAATCTAGCACAAATACATGTGGCAAACATTATATCAGGCCTACTAGCTGTAAGGTACAATAAAGAGCCAATTATTGCTCTATATGTTGTCTGATCAACAGGTTTCCCATGTTCATCAGCATCTACTACAGCATTTGAGGGCATAGGTGTTTTCATACATGATGCATCAGACATACCAAATTTCTTAACCAGCTCTTTTGCATACTTGGTTTGAGAAATAAATATGCCTTCAGCATGTTGCTTGACTTGCAGTCCTAAGAAGAAGGACAGCTCACCCATGCTACTCATTTCAAATTTAGAGTGCATAAGCTTGGAAAACTTTTTGCACAATTTTGAATCAGTAGAACCAAAAATAATGTCATCTACATAAATTTGCACTAGCAGGGTATGGGACTTATGGGTTCTAATAAAAAGAGTTTGGTCTACTCTCCCCCTAACAAAATCATTTTCCAGAAGAAAGCATGCTAGGGTCTCATACCATGCTCTAGGGGCTTGCTTGAGACCATATAATGCTTTATGCAATTTGTAAACATAATCAGGGTGAGTTAGAGAGATAAAACCTGGAGGTTGTCTAACATAGACTTCCTCTTTGATGTCCCCATTGAGAAATGCACTTTTTACATCCATTTGATACACTTTGAAACCTTTGTGAGCAGCATAGGCTAGGAATATCCTGATGGCTTCCAGCCTTGCAACTGGTGCAAATGTCTGATCATAGTCTATTCCTTCTTGTTGAGAGTACCCTTGAGCAACTAGCCTTGCCTTGTTTCTGACTATAACTCCTTGATCATCCAGCTTGTTCCTGAATACCCACTTTGTTCCAACAATAGGATGATCCTTTGGCTTAGGCACTAGTTCCCAAACCTTGTTCCTTTCAAATTGATGCAACTCCTCTTGCATTGCAATGATCCAGTGTGGATCTTGCTCTGCATCTTGAATGGATTGAGGCTCAATTTGAGATAGGAAGCAAGTGTGCATCAGGTTTTGGTTGACCTGACTTCTAGTTTGCACACCAGCTGAGATCTCTCCAATTATCTGGGTGATTGGATGATCTCTTGTTGTTACTAAGTCAACAGGGAGTGTTGACTGTTCACCAGCCTGTGTTGTTGTCTCCTCTAGTGGAGCAGCAACTGGCTCTTCAGGATGATTTTCTTCAAGATATTGAACTTCTTCATCATCATCACTGCTCTCATTCTTTTCAGCAACTTGCAGTTTGTTCAAGTCTTCAGCTAGAGAATGTACCTGCAGAGGTTCTATGGTAGAGGCATTCTTCTCCTTGAAAGACATGTTAGCTTCATCAAAAATAATATGAACAGATTCTTCAATTTTACAGGAAGATTTATTATAAACCCTATAGGCCTTGCTGATCATGGAGTATCCCAGAAACACTCCTTCATCAGCTTTAGCTTGGAATTTTGCTAGATATTTCTTGTCATTATTGTGAATAAAACAAGTGCAACCAAAAACTTTGAAATAGCCTATTTTAGGTTTCTTCCCTTTGAGCAATTCATAAGGAGTCTTGCCCTTCAGCTTGTGTATCAGGCTTCTGTTCAACACATAGTTGGAGGTGTTTACTGCCTCAGCCCAAAAGGACAGAGGTAAGTGAGCATCTGCCAATAATGTAGTTGCAGATTCAATGAGTGTTCTATTTTTCCTTTCAGCTACCCCATTTTGTTGAGGAGTTCTAGGAGCTGAGAAAGTGTGCCTGATCCCTTCACTCTGACAGAACTCTTGCATGAGAAGAGAATCAAACTCTGTCCCATGATCACTTCTGATCAGGGCAATGTGAGTGTTGAACTCAATCTGAATGCATTTGAGAAAATCTGTCAAACACTTGAAGTTATCAGACTTCTTCCTCAGAAAGAATACCCAAGTGAATCTTGAGAAGTCATCTACAACCACTAAAGTATAGGACTTCCCTCCTAGGCTTTGCACAGATATGGGTCCAAAAAGATCCATGTACAACAGGTACAAAATCCTAGGTGAATCACTCTTATTAATTGATTTAAAACTACTTTTAGTTTGCTTGCCTAATTGACAAGCCTTGCAAAGTCCATCCTTCTTGTAGGGACCAGAAGGTAGTCCTTTAACAAGGTTGTCTTTAGATAGCTTAGCAATGGTTCTAAGGTTAATATGCCCTAGTCTCTTATGCCATAAAACATTAGATTTTGAAATGGAATTAAACAGGCAAATATCTACCACTGGTGAATGAAAATCCACTAAGTAAATGTTACCTCTTCTGTTACCTGTCAACACAGTTGTGTTGTCCACTGACTTGACTTTGCATATGGCTTTGTTGAAGGTCACTTGATATCCTTCATCACACAGTTGACTGATACTTATCAAGTTGTGCTTGAGTCCTTCAACATATGCCATCTTCTTGAATGTGACTGGGCCAATTTTGACTGCACCATATCCTTTTGTAGTTCCAAAGCTTGAGTCTCCAAAAATTACTTTGGGTCCAAGCTTGGCTTTGAAGGAAGTGAAGTTGTCCTTGTCCCCTGTCATGTGCTTTGAGCACCCACTATCCAGATACCATTGATGGTTTGATGCTGGATAGGTCTTCACCTACACAAAAACAGCTTATTTGTTTTTGACCCAGTTAACCTTGGGCCTAGGTTGATATCCCTTGAATTCTGAAATAAAGGACATCCCAGGTTGATCCTTATAACCTTCAGGATGGTATCTCCTAGGAGGTACTATCCATTCAGTATAGAGATTAAAGCCTTGGGATGTGGAGCTTCTAGGATTGAATCTGAATATGCCATTGAAGAAGTGTTCACAAGCCTGAACTCTATTCGACGATCGGCGAACTGAGGTCGACGATCTTGGGTCAGATCGTCGATCTCCGTTCGAAGATCGATTATGCTGAGGTTCAGAGTTTGGATATCGTCGAGCTGAGGTCGACGATCTGTAGTTAGATCGTCGAGCTCTGTTCGACGATCGTCGATCTCTGCTCGACGCCATCTGTTGAACTGAGTTCTTCTCTGACAGATCTGCATTCTTCCTGGGTACCTCTATTACTCCCTTTCCTTTGTCAGAGACAAACTTGATTGGAGTTGTCAAAATTATAGGTTGGCTGGATGAAGCACCCAAGCCCAGTGTGCTATTGAATCTAGAGTTCACTGTGCTTGTGATGCCCATCAGTCTGATACTTCTCCCATTTAGGGATTCTTCAAACTTTTTGGCCTTTGATAGTTCATTCTTCAGTGAAGCTATCTCCTCCCTACAGCATTCTAACTCCTCAGAGAGTTTGAGATTCTTTGAGTTTAGGACACTATGCTCAGATAATTGATTCCTGAGAGAGATTATCTCCTTCTCAGATTTTAATAGATCTAGACACAGTGTCTTAAATTCATCTTTGAAGTCCTCAGAATTAAAATCAAAAGAATTGATTACCTGATCCTCATCTGGTTGACTTTCTGAATCTGAATCTGATTCTTCATCAGAGTTTTGCTGTGATGCATTGATAGCCATCATGCAAAATTCTTTTTCATCTGCATCATCCTCATCATCACTGGAGCTGGATGAGGCTTCAGATTCCTCTTCAGTCTCACTCCATGTCTCAGCAACAAAGCCCTTCCTTGTATGTTTGTTCTTGCTGGAGGAGGCTTTGTCTGAGCTATTCTTCTTGTAATCCTTTTCTTTTCTTCTTTCTCTTCTTTCCCTTTTGTCCTTATTCTTGTTTTCTGGACAGTCAGGCACAATGTGGCCTGGTTTCCTGCAACCAAAGCATATGATTTCTTTATTGTTATTTGATTTATCATACCTTGGTTTATCATGACCCTTGTGTGGTCTCTTTCTGAAGTCTTTTCTGGCCATCTTATAGAATCTTTTGGCCAGTAGACTTATGAGCTCATCATTTCCTGTGGCTTTATCTTCAGGCTCCTCTTCTACAGCTTTGAAGGCTATGGACTTTTCTTTCCTTGTAGCTGGAGAGATAGCCTTTTGTTCTTCTTCTCTATTTTTAATGAGCAGCTCATAGGATTTGAGCTTGCCCAGGAGAGCTTCATTAGTAATCTCATTTAAACTTCTGGCATCCTTAATTGGCCAGATTCTTGAATCCCAAGTGCTGGGGAAGCACATCAGGATTTTGTCATTCAGCTCAGTCAGTGAGATTTCTTTGTCTAGGGTTTTTAGCTCATTGACAATTAGACTTAGTCTATTGTACATGTCAGCCACTGATTCAGCTTCTCCCTTTTTGAAGTTCTCATATTGGCTTATCAGATGAGATCTTCTATCTTTCCTTTCATCAGCAGATCCTGAGACAATTTCAGAGAGTTTGTCCCAGATTTCTTTGGCTGAGTGGCATTCAGCTACCTTCTGAAAGATTTCATCAGACATTGTTTGGGCTAAGATGTTCATAGCCTTAGCATCTGCAGTCTTCCACTTCTTTATATCTGCATCTGTTCCAGAAGGAGGTGGGACAGCATTTGTACTTGAGCTTGCTGGTGGAGTTGGACAAACTGTCAAGACAGAATTGAAAATGTCTTCATCAATAGAATTCATGTATAATCTAATCCTTGCCTTCCAGAGTGCAAACTTAGAAAGGTTGCACACTGGTGGTCTGGTGCTTGCATAATCTTTGTTCTGTGCCATGTCTTTAAATAAAAAGGAAGATGTAGAGAAAATAATCCCCTTAAGAGATTGATCTTATCAAGGATCTTTTGGTTCAGGTGTTAGCCTGTATGAGCAACCAACCTCCCTCTGATACCAATTGAAAGTGAGGCTAAGATCTATCTCAACTCTAGAGGGGGGGGGGGGTGAATAGAGTATTTTAAAATAATTTTTCACAGTTGAAATAAATAGCACATATAAAATTCAATTTATGATATAGTGTAAAGTGCTAGTAAGAAGTTAAAAACTAAGAAATAAAAAGCACAGCACACAGCAAACAAATCACACAAACAAACCAGAAGACACAAGGAATTATAGTGGTTCCCCAAAAACCTGGGTACATCCACTCTTCTACCACCCTTGGTAGGAATCCACTCAGGATGAGTTGATCAGGTGTCCTGACACCAATGAGCTTTTGATAAGGTGCCCAAAAACCAAAACTAGATTTTTTGATAAGGTGTCTTGCCACCACTGAGTTTTGACAAGGCTCTCAGAACCAGACAGAACTTTTGAAGGGAGTTCAAGAACCCTTTTACAGCAGGAAAAGAAAAATAAGAGTGAAGGGTGTCTTCTCTGTTCTCAATCAAATGAGAGAAGCACAAGTGGATTGATGATGTCAAAGCTCCCCCTGAGATGTAGAAAGGTTCAGGAAAAGAAGCTTTGCTCTAGGGTGATAGGTCTTCAGAACTTTGATCTCCAACACAGGATGGTTTCAGCAAGAAGGCTAAAAGTAAGGTGTCTGGAGTTCTGAGATGAGATTGTGAACACTTTTCAGTCAGCAAGAAGATTTTTTTTGGAGTCACAGTTCTTCTGTTGTTCTTCTGCTATCAGTATTCTCTATTCTGTGTGTTCACTTTCCTTTTTTTTGTCAATCTCTGTGTCTCTTCTTTTTGTGTATTCTGTAAAACTTAAATAACACAGAAGAAAAGAATAAAAGTTTTCTGACGTTTCCTTGTCCAAAATTAGCCGTTGGGAGTCATAAATATCTTCCAAAAATAGTCTTGTCTTCTAGAGGAAAGTCCAGCAAACATTCTCTGAAAAATTCCTTGAAACTTGCTCCAGAAATAAAGACAAACGGCTGGGAGATCTTCTGACATAAATGCTGATAATATTCAAAAACATTCCAAAGAATAGCATCATTTGAATTCCTGAAAGCGTCGATCTCTCCAAAGAAAATGTCGATCTGAGCTCTACGATCGTCGAACCGAGCTCAGAGATTAAATGGACAAGCAGACAGAAAACGTCGATCTGAGCTCGAAGATCGTCGAACCGAGCTCAGAGACCTGAGAAATAACTTCAAGGAGGGATCGTCGAACTGAGCTAGAAGATAGTAGAGGGGAGTTCGACGACTCAGCAGAAGCTAGCCAAAAGCAGATAGTCGATCTGAGCTCGAAGATCGTCGACCGGAGTTCGATGTTTTATTAAAGATGAGCTCAGAGAGCGTCAAACGGAGTTCGACGATTCGTCGACCTTAGCTCGACGTAAATTGCCTTAGACTAAGCTCTTCAACCTTGATCTTGGAATGGTCCTGGGGGCAGCTCCAAACCTAAGTTCTAAGCCCTAGACTCATTCTAATGTTGACCTTTTCAACTATACAACTAGGTCAACTGGGATTCCTAAGACAAGCATAGTGATCCTTACCCAAATTAGTAATAGGATGTTCCAACACACTATAAAATTCTTGTGTTGTCTGGATGCTCTATTCTTTTGTTATTGTTGTGGCTGTGCTAGTTAGGTTGTTGTGTGTGTGATTATTTATATTTGCTGTGCCCGTGACAAATCATATTAGTTTAGGAATAAGTTTTTCTTTACAGCAAAAGTCTTTAAACCTAAAGATACTCTATTCACCCCTCCACTATAGAATATACCAGATCTAACCCCTAACTTTCAATTAGTATTAGAGGGAGGTTCTTTTGGTTGTACAAGCTAACCCTTAAACCAAAGATCCTGAGTTAGATCTGTCATTTCATTTCTATTAGGTTTATAGACACAGCATGACACAAAACAAAGATTATGCAAACACCAGATCTCCAGTATGTAATCTAAACAAGTTTGCCATCTGGAAGGCAAGAATTAAATTGTGTATGAACTCTATTGATGAAGATATCTACAACTCTATTTTGACAGGTCCCCCTCAGGCATCTACCTCTACAGCAATATCCAGCACTAATGCAGTTCCACCACCTGAGTGGACTGAGGCTCAGAAAAAGGCCAAAGTTGTTGATGCTAAAACAATGAACATTCTAACCCAAACAATGTCATATTACATCTTTCAAAAAGTGGCTGAATGCACATCAGCCAAGGTCATCTGGGATTCCCTCAATCAAATTGTGGTTGGATCTGCAGATGAAAGGAAAGATAGAAGATCCAATCTCATATCCCAATATGAGAATTTCAAGAAGGAGGAAGCAGAATCAGTAGTAGACATGTACAATAGGTTGAGCTCAATCATCAATGAGCTAAAAACCTTGGATAAGGACATCACCCTCACAGAGGTGAATGCTAAAATCCTTATGTGCTTCCCAATCTCATAGGATTCAAGGATCTAGCCCATCAAGGAGGCCAGGAGCCTAAATGAGATTTCCACTGAATCTCTTTTTGAAAAGCTAAAGTCCTATGAGCAACTCATCAAATCCAGAGAAGCAGATGAGCAGAGAACACCATCACAAGCAAGGAAGGAGCACAACATTGCATTCAAGGCTACTGAGGAGACAGAGAGTCCAACAATCAATGAAGATTTGATGGGCCTATTTGCCAGAAGATTCTACAAAATGGCAAAGAAAGATTTCAGAAGAAAGTCATCCAGGCAGGATGATAAGCCAAGGTATGACAAAACCCCCACTAAAGAAGTGGTGTGCTTTGGCTGCAGGAAACCTGGACATTTCCTCTCAGATTGTCCAGAGAATCAGAAGAAGGAGAAGAGAAGAGAGAAGGATTCTAGAAGACAGCAAAGCAGCAAGCCTTCTTCCAGCAAACATAAGAAGAAGGAGAAAGGCTTTGTAGCTGAAAGCTAGAGTGAAACAGAAGATTAATCCTCATCTTCCAGCTCCAGTGAAGAAGAAGAAGAGGCAAGGGCCAAAGAAGTTTGCCTCATGGTCATTGATGCCTCTAGAAGTCATTCAAAAGAGGGGGATAGGAGGATCATTCAAAGAGGGGGAGCCCCAGTACCCTCAGTGGATGAGGAAGTTCATGCTCCTGATTATAGGACCCCTTATACACACCCCAGTGAGATTCCTAATAGCATGAGTGCATGAATTGATGGGGAGTTAGAGGTTCCAGACTCAGTGATAGTTTCAGTGATTTTAGCTTCAGTTTCAGTTACTCTAGTTCCAGAGACAGAGAATCTGATGGCAGAGGTTGCTCAGATTGCACAGACTGCAGTTGAAGAGTTGGTGCCTGATGAGGCCAGGGATGATTAAGTTCTAGAGAATGCTACTGATACAGAGGATCCAACTTCTTATGATCATGATGAGGATGTTGATGCTGATGTGGTTGAAGATGATGCTGCAGATAATAATCTGACAGTTGATGATTATCAGATTGAGACTGGTGATGAGGATGCGGTGTTTGCTGATAAGTCTGCAGATAGCAATTCTACAACTATCAAGGTTAGCTGTGGTGCCATTATGGTTTTAGTGCCTACGTATATAGACGCTGTGGTTGCTCCTCTCCCTAGGACTGTCTCTACTGCAGTGTCTGAAGGGAAGGCAACTCAGTTCCGCATATCTGTGTCTACTAAGGTTGCCAGACTCATGTGCAACCTGGACAAGAGACTAGGAAGGATGTCATTGGTACCCGGAGGCATAGTTGACCTCTCTAATGAGGAAGGATCTGTCGATGTGCATGCCCCTGCTCTAGGTTCAGAAGGACCAAGGTTGATTGCTGCGAATGTCTCTCTTCTAGTGCTGCCAGATGGTCCAAGCCCAAGTTCAAGTGATCAGCTGTTGAAAGTTTTTTAAGAAATGCTGGCTAGGCAACATGCTAAATTTGATGCCTCGTTGTAGAAAGTGGTCAAAAGAGTTAAGCAATCAGAGAATTTTAAGCTTGATGGTCTTGCTGCAGTTCAAGTGAAATTTGATAAGCTAGAGGAAAGGTTTGACGCAAAGTATGACGAAGCTGCAACTGTAGTAACTCTTATGATGAGTTGACTTAAGCACAATGAAGGAGTACTAAAAAATGTTGACACAAATTCTCTCTCTCTCTCTTCAAGGCCCATAACAGATCAATGGCACACTATGACTCTTCTTTGAAATCTTATGCCAATGCACTTGCTGCAGAAGCCAAAAAGGGGGAGGAAGCCATTACAACTAAGATTGCCGGTGTTGAAAAGACTATGCTCGACCAATTCAAACAAGAAAATGATTATAGCTATGACAACACCGTTTGGTTATATGGTCAGTTTTTCCCATCTCAAGTTCTTGCTGAGACTGTTCATTTTGATGTTCATCCGTCTCCGGACTACACTCAATACTGGATAGACTCACAGGACTTCTCTCAGGCTCATGTTGCTTCTACTGCTACTGTGACTCCATAGGTTCAAGATGTTACTGATATTGCTATTGCTGCGTTCTCAGAGGCTCGGGCTCTGAAGAAAAGGAAAATTGGAGAAGGTACTTTTGAAGTCAAACAAGAACCGGCTAGGCCAGCTCAAGTAAGAGAAGGACCTAACCGTGAGATGGATGAAGTTTGGAGCCCAACTTCAAAAGGAATTATCTTAGACACCTTTACCTTGTACGAGCTCGGAGCGGAGAAGCATCATGATCACTACATTGCAGAAGAATGGAACAGATACAAAGAGGCCTGCACCAGGAGGAGGATTCATTTCCAGAAGTACAAGAATGATGATCCTATGCCTCCACCTCCTCCAAAGTACTATCTGAAGCCAAAAGAATATTTTGAGAGATTGCTGTTGAAAAGGAAGAACAAGAAGACCTAAATTTGTATACTTCAAAAGGAATATTTTGAGAGATTGCTGTTGCATTAATTACATTACCCTATCTTCTACATAAATTCATGAAATCCTATCTCTAAAATACCATGAATCCATTTATCCGTATTAAAATTATCCAATTAACATATCTTTCGATCATGAAAATTGAAATGCAAAGAGAAAGAACACATAGATATGAATATTTATCCATCATCACAAACACCCAATTTCTCAATCTAGAAGTTTGAAATTCATGTAAAACAAAAACTAAACTCATAACTAAGATAATTCTCAATGTTTGCAAGCCTATATGCGAATAAAGTACCATGAATTTGATGAAAATAATAAGATACATGATTACTAAATTGTTCAAATGAAAAGTTCAAGCGAAATAAAAGATAAATAAGGTTAGATCACCAAGAGAAAAGAAAAATTAAGAAAGATACATGAAAGATTAAATGCATACAAAATCTCTTTCAATTCCTCCTTCGCTTGGGTGCTTCACCTTCGTCCTGCAGAAGTTATCCAAAAGAAAATGATCCAAAAAAGTCCAGAATAATTTTTCACACAGGATTTTATAGTCTCCTTGCAAACAGGGTCGGACACGAGTTCCAACACGGCCGTGTCACATGCCATGTTGACGGTTCTAGGACGGATCCATGCGAATCGGCGTGTTTAGATGTGGGCTGTGTCAGATGACCCAGGTACTGACATGGTCGTGTTCTATGCACAAGGGTCGGTTTGCTCCAGGCGTCGAAATCTCTAGAAAAGGACACAGGTAGACACACGGGCGTGTTCCAACCCGTGTGATTCTCTAGCATTTTCTTCCAATTCTTCAGCTCCATCCTAAATAGGACACGGGTAGGCACACGACCGTGTTCCTACCCGTGTTCGTCCAAATTTTTGTCCTGTCATCAGACATGTTGAATCCGTGACCTTCTCTGTTTGCTCCAAGACTTCTAGTTCCACTGGTTAGCCATACTTGAATTAGGAAAATAAATAAATAAATGCATCGCTCAATACATGAAATAATAGGAACTTCTAACTGTGCTCTTCTATTCATGATAATCCGAATTCTAAAATAATATTGTTAAATTACTACCTAGGGAGGTGGAAAATAGTGGATATGATTACAATTATGATAGTATAAATCCTATCATAATTATACTCATCAAATACCCCCAGACTTAGATGTTTGCTTGTCCCTAAGCAAGCTAATTCAAACACTCGGGTTACCAATAAATTTTTTTGCTCCCGTACACTGGTTGCAATGAATTTTAAGAGAACTTTGATGGTGTAATCGTATAGAAAATAGTGTAGCAGACTTTTCTAAATATACTTTTATCTTAAAATTGCTCTAATATATCTTTTAACTATCTTTCACTCTTTCTTAGAAATAGAAGTATAATCATCCATAACAATTGTGAGGAGAAAATAACAATTTCAATAAGATATGCATTAGTATTTCAATACTTATAAGTACCAATATTGATAGTCCTGAGCTTATCTTTTTACACCCTCTCCACAACACTAGTTAGAATTAGTGAGGTTGGATCCTTAGGACTTGTATGGTGGTGTATCTTTTTGGCTTAGGATAGGCGATTATAGGTGGGGTAATCAAAGATAAATTTGATGGTTTTTATTACACCTAGATCAAAAATTGAGCCGTTTGTATGGTAAATACCTTAACATACATCAATATTATAAGAACACCCCCAGACTTTGCACTTATTATAATTCCCATATTTTTTGATGATGGAAACTCTATATTTTTTCTTTTTCTTAACCAAGGGTCCATAGTAGGGATCATTCCGAGTGGGTTCCAATATACACGCACTCAGGCCACATATCACTATGTTTTTTTTTCTTTTAGGATTCATAGTAGGGATCATTCCAAGTGGGTGCAAGTATACACGCACTCAGGCCTCATATCACTATGAATAAACTCATTCCATGAAGATTTCAATGATAGGTGTGCTAATAGGTAAGGATTGGTCTTGGTGAATTTTAGTGGTAGAGTATCAAAAAGCATAGGGAATAGGTCCAAATTGGGTGTGCAAGGGTATGATGTTTAAGGTTTTGGGATTGCAAGGCTCAAACTATCCAAAAGGAGGCCTAAGTCATTTCCGCCCTCACTAAACAACTTATGCGAATGTTTTGAGGATTGCTAGAAGGTAAATTCTAGAAATCAATAAAGAGTATTTTTTTCTTGATTCCCTAATACAAAATTATCTAAATGTTACACTCATCAACTCGCTTTATTATAGATAAGTATATTTTTTAAAATAGAGTGATTAATAGTTAATAATATATAGGACTAATCTTAACAATAAATTACTTAGAGAAAATTAGGCTAATAAATTTCTATACATAATAACTAATCAACAAAGTTGAGCACTCAATGAGTCTACTTCAATTCATTTTAATCAGCGTGTGAAAGTAAATTAATTAGCTAAAATCCCAGATGAATGAATTAATGAGAGCTTAAGGAAAAAAAATTAAAAAAAAATTATGGGTGCTTAACAATCATGAGTACTATGATAGCAAGAGTATAATCAATTGTAATCATGTCCATCACAGAAATAATATAATTGACGAGCATGAGCAGCCACCCCTAGACGTAAAACTTGCAATGTCCTCATTATAATGTAAAGAAATGAGCAATTTCACAAGAATATAACGAACTGACTATGATGAATATAAAAGGACACACACAGTAAAAGGGAGCAAATGTGATAATATATAAATAAACTGATAATAAAGTGGAAAAAGAAATGCGGTAGAACTATATGTCCAAATACACAGTGATATATGTCAGAAATATGCAGGAGGGCCATCCTATTTTTCCTGGGAGCGAGGTGGGTGAGGAGCTATCGTGATGGGCTGGAGATCCCCAAATGAGCTATGATCTACACAATGGCATCCTCCGTCCTCCTCTGGGACTCAACAATACTCTACAAGCACGGAGAGAGCTGGGTGTCATAGAAATGCTGTAACTTGCATGTGTAACGAGACTGTGGTGGAGGTTGGGCAGAAGAAGACTCGCCTTGAGTGTTGGTGGAGTGGGCTGGGGGAATCAGGGGCTCATCGAGGTCAGGATCTACCTCGTCGTTGTCGTCATCATCAGCAGCAGCAGGTGGTCCACGTCTCGTAATGACATAAGTAATCCTGCCCTGGCCCGAACGGGCGGTGATGAGGCAGAGAGATCGAAGACTTGCCATGGTGATGGGCACAGTCTTTGCCACTACGGTCATCGAAGGGAGGGATGATAATATGCCCATATTCTTCACCAGGAGGGTGATGTAGGGGGCTACGCAAATAGACCCGATGCGGGAGTTGTCTGCCTGATGAAGTATGAATTGGGCGAGCATAAAGCCCGAGTGGAGGGGGTAACGAGATGACATACTATATAAGTGTAAGATTTCCTGCCTGCTAACTATGCCAGAACTTTCACCCAGACCGCTCAATGTGTGGCTCAGTAAGTGGTGGATGTAGTGGAGGGCGGGTGAATACAGTTTTGAGGCTTTAGACCTCTTGGATTCATAAGGAGAGACGTCAAAGGTGAGACGGGTCCAAATAGTGCCTACTTGGTTGCGAGTGGGGAGATCAAAATTTAGCGTGGGGTAGGCGGCACTAAAGAGAAATGACTCCTCATACACCCCTAAGTATTGGGTGAACTGGAGAAGGGTGAGTGTATGAAAAGTGCCCGCTACACAAAATGAGATGATCACCTTGAGCGGGTTTCCATGCTCCATCAAGGAAGGTCTAAGGTTTAAGTAAAAAGTCGATAGGAACACGAGTGTGAGTTCCTTAAAACCTATCTCCTCCATGGCAAAAAACTCTTTCCACCGTACGACGGAGATCAACTCCCGAACATCTTCCACTAGATTGATTTCTTCTAAGAGCTCCAGTCAATGATGCGTATGTCTTGGAATTTTTTTGATTGGAGATGGTTGAAATGATTGAGATGGCTCGAATCCACAAATTATGGTGGTGCAGTGGCGTTGCGCCTCTCAGTGGATAGCTCTTGAAGATCTGGACGACGTCGATGACCCTGGCTACGTGATAAAGACATGATCTGTGGATAAATGTAAGGCTGTTTATTTTGTTTAAAAAGGGAGAAGAAAGGGGGAGAATGGAGTGGAGAAGAAGAACTAATAACAAGAAAATTCAAAGAACGTAAACCCAAAAATTTTACCTAAGAGAAATGAATCGGATAAAAAGGAAGTGGATGTTGTAGCCAGTTGAGAGTAATCAGGAAATGAAAATGGGGAGTCTGGGGATCAGGGTGAAGAAGATGAAGTCAACCCCCTTTATAAAGAAGATGAATACGGGTGCCGTGTGTGCACCCGTGTTCGGGAATCAATTCAGGCGGGAAACACGGTCTCCAAGGAAACGTACGGTCAAATGGCAGGAAATGTGCGCTTCAGTTGGACACGATAAACAACACAGCCATGTCCGACACCCGTGTCCCGACACATTTTCAGTGCATTACAGTCTACATAGCTAAAAACACGACTGGGTGGTCAGTCGTGTCCTCCTCGGGAGGAAATTTGCCCAGTTAACATGGGGTCGAACATGGCTGGGTTTCCTACCGTGTCTGCCTCGGGAAAAATTTGGTAACAATCGCCAGCTGAACGTGGGCACTAACACGGGTGTGTGTATACATGTGTCCTGCTCTGGACGATATAGGCAAAAACGGATGTTATGACACGACATCACACACATGTGTGTGTGAACCCGTGTTGTGTTCGGGTTAAATCCTGTCCTAGAAGACACGGGGTAGAACATGGCTGTGTGGCTAGCCGTGTCCTCCTTGGGAGAAAATTTCCCTGGTCGAATTTTTAAGGACATGGCTGAGTCCAAGGTAGTGTGCTGGACACGGCAACGCACACGGGCGCGTGGTTACCCGTGTACTCCTATGACTTGGAAATTTCTCCTAAGTGATTATTTCACGAATTTTTGGGTTAAAATTAAACTAAACTTTTCACTAATATTTTTATAAACTATATAGAGAATCTACTATACTATATGGATTCCTCCTCTACATAGAGGCAAGATTCTATACGAGCGAAGTCTTGAGGAAGCACACCGTAGTAAAGTTTTAACCGGTGCCCGTTGACTTTAAAATCCCCCTTCTTAGGGTGAGTTAGCTCGACAGTGCCATAGGGAAAGACTTCTTTCACTTGGAGGGTCCGGACCACTTAGACCTTAGCTTCCCTGGGAATACACGCAGTTTGGAATTAAAAAGGAGGACTTGGTCACCCTTTTGGAATTGCTTGGGTTTACGAAGGTGACATTCATGAAATAGTTTAGTCTTCTCCTTATAAATCCGGGAGTTCTCATAGGCCATAGTTCTCCACTCATCTAATTCATTTAGTTGAAGTTTATGTTTCTCCCCTATAGAATTGATATCAAAATTTAAAGAGCGTATTGCCCAATATAACTTATGTTCTAATTCTATAGGTAAGCGGCAAAATTTACCATAGACTAATCTAAAGGAGGTGGTTCCTATAGGTGTTTTGAAGACGGTTCTATAAGCCCACAAACAATCGTTTAGCTTCCTAGACCATTGCTTTCTATTCCCTTCTATAGATTTTTCTTGGATCCTCTTAAGTTATTTATTTGATACTTTAACTTGATCACTAGTTTGTGGATGGTACAGTGTAGTTATCCTATGTGTGACTCCATATTTCTACAATACTTTTCCTAGCTGTAGATTACAAAAATGTGAACCCCTATCACTAATAAGTGCACGTGGTGTGCCAAATCGTGCGAATAAGGATTTCAAAAACTGAATTACTACTCTACTATCATTAGTAGGCAAAGCTTGCGCTTCAACCCACTTTGATACATAATCTACTGCTACCAAAAAATACTTATTCCCATATGAAACTTGAAATGGTCCCATGAAATCAATTCCCCAAACATCGAATACTTCACATTCAAGAATAAAATTTTGTGGCATTTCATGTAATTTAGAAGTATTACCCGATTTCTGAAAAGAATCACATGAAAGCACATACCATTGGGCATCCCTGAATAAGAGGGGCCAATAAAAACCTGAGTTAAGAACCTTTTTGGCAGAGCGATTTGCTCCATAGTGATCACCAGTAGGGCCTGAATGGCACTGCTCCAGGATTCTCCAACCCTCCTCCACTGATACACTCCTTCGAATAACGGAATCTGCACATATCGGAAAAATAAACGGGTCCTCACAGAAGTAATATTTCAAGTCAGAGAAAAATTTCTTTTTCTGCTGATATGAAAAATCCTTTGGAAGAACCTTAGCAACGAGATAGTTTGCATAATCGGCAAACCATGGATAATCAGGATTTATTTTTGTAGATAATGCAAATAACGACACCTCAGGGAATGTATCAGAAATCTCAGATTCATCTAACATTGCTCGTACTGGATTTTCTAAACGTGAGAGATGGTCTGCTGCTAAATTTTATGCTCCTCGTTTATCCCTAATTTCAAAATCAAATTCTTATAATAAAAGAACCCAATAGATTAAACGAGGCTTTGCTTCCGCTTTGGATAGAAAATATCTAAGGGCAGAGTGATCTGTGTATACTACCACTTTAGACAATGTTAAATAAGATCTAAATTTATCAAAGGCAAAAACCACTGCTAGGAGTTCTTTTTCAGTAGTGGTATAATTCTCTTGTGCATTATTAAGTGTTTTGCTAGCATAAAATATAGGATGAAAATGTTTGTTTCGACGTTATCCTAAAACAGCTCCTACCGCAAAACTGCTAGCATCACACATAATCTCAAACGGCTGTGTAAAATCAGGTGCTATCATAATAGGAGAATTAATTAATTTTTCTTTTAAGAACTCAAAGGAATGTAGACAGTCTTGATCAAAGATAAAAGGTTTGTCTTTCTCTAAGAGTCTAGTAAGTGGTTTAGTAATTTTGGAGAAGTCTTTAATAAACCGATGGTAAAATCCGGTGTGTCCTAAAAAACTTCTCACTGCCTTAACAGAAGTTGGTGGTGGTAACTTTTCTATGGTTTCTATTTTGGCTTTATCGACTTGAATTTCTTGGTTAGAGATTTTATGGCCAAGACCTAACCCCTCTTGTACCATAAAATGGCACTTCTCCCAACTAAGCACTAGGTTTATTTCCTCACACCTCCTAAGCAATTTCTCTAAATTATTCAAACACAAATTGAATGAGTCTCAAAACACAGAGAAATCATCCATAAACACTCCCATGATATCTTCAACATACTCGTTGAAGATGGCTAACATGCACCTTTGGAAAGTGGCGGAGGCATTACAAAGACCGAATGGCATACGCCTATAGGCAAATGTACCGAATGGGAGAGTGAATGTTGCTTTCTCTTGGTCTTCTGGGGTTATAGGAATTTGGAAATACCCAGAAAGTCCATCTAGAAAACAATAATAGGAATATACTGATAATCGTTCTAATATTTGTTCAATAAAAGGTAGAGGGAAATGGTCTTTCCTAGTGGCATCGTTTAGCTTCCTACAGTCAATACAGACACACCACCTGTTACGGTTCGCGTTGGAATTA
Source organism: Platanthera zijinensis (assembly GCA_039513925.1). Classification (NCBI taxonomy): domain Eukaryota; kingdom Viridiplantae; phylum Streptophyta; class Magnoliopsida; order Asparagales; family Orchidaceae; genus Platanthera; species Platanthera zijinensis. The sequence continues at coordinate 21,893,615 of CM077084.1, read as the reverse complement.
AATCATTTCTATCGTTTGGTACCACAGTTAGACTATCCTTCTTAGGGACGACTTGTACAGGACTTACCCATGAACTATCTGAGATAAGATATATCATATCAGCATCTAATAGTTTAACAATTTTAGCCTTAACTACCTCTTTCATATTGGGATTCAGCCTACATTACGATTGAATAGAAGATTTATAGTTTTCTTCCAAAAAGATTTTATGAGTGTAAAAACTAGGATTAATACCTTTTATATCGGATATTTAGCAAGCTATTGCACCTTTACATTTCTTCAGCACAGTTATTAATTTAGATTTTTCAGTATTAGAAAGATTAGAAGAAATAATAACTGGGTAAGAAGAATTAGTTCCTAAGAACGCATACTCAAGATGATCCGGTAATTTTTTAAGTTCTACTACAGGTGGATCCTTAATATTATTCTTATGAACTTCATGATCTCCTTCTATAATTAAACTATATTCAGTAATTCTATTCATTGAAACAGAATTATCTAGAAAAAATAAATGCTCAATAATTTCTTCATTCTTTTCATCTTCTAAATAACAGTTAGTTATGCAAATTTCTAAAGGATCTCGGTAACAAAAATTAGAATTCATAGAAGTCAAAAAATTATCAACACAATGAGAAAAATAGCAATAATCATCATTATCTAAAGATTGTTTTATAGTATTATCTATTTGAAAAGTGACTTCATCTTCCCCTACTCGTAAAACTAATTTAAAATCAAAAACATCAATAAGAGATCTAGATATATGTAGAAATGGACGACCTAGTATAAGTGGTACTTCAATGTTTTCATCCATATCTAGAATAACAAAATCAACAAAAGTATAAACTTATCTGCCTTAACAAATACATCTTCTACTATGCCTCTAGGATACTTAACTGACCTATCCGCTAGTTGAATACTCATTCTAGTCGGGCTAAGTTCTCCATAACTTAGTTTCAAATATAGTTTATAAGGTATTAAGTTTATACTAGCTCCTAACTCCGCTAAAGCTTTATTAACTTGCAGATCACCAATTAAATATGGAATTGAAAATAAACCGGGATCTTTAAGTTTTTGAGGTAATTTATTTTGCAAAATAGCAGAACATTCTTCACTAAGTGTTAGTAAGAATAATTCTTCTATTTTCCTTTTATTAGAAATCAAATCCTTCAAAAATTTTGCATACTTAGGCATTTGAATAATGTTAGAAAAAGGTAAATTAACATGTAATTGCTTAAACATAGATAAAAATTTACCATATTGTGCATCCATGCGCTCCTTGTTCAGCTTTGCAGAATATGGTACGACCGGTTGATACTCCATCAGCTTCACGTTCATGTCATTTGGTGCTTCGCTGGTAGACTCCTCTTGAGGTGCTTCCTGTGCAAGCCTTGGGTCTTGTAACTCCTTTCTGCTCCTCAACTGAATTGCTCTTACATGTTCCTTCGCATTTGTCTCAGTATTTCCTGGAAGTGTTCCTTGTTATCTTTCAGACACCATCCTTGCAAGCTGGCCAATCTTATTCTCCAAATTTCGAATAGAACCCTCTTGATTATGGAAGGCAACATCGGTAGTTTGCATGAACTTAGTAAGGACATCTTCTAATGTCGGCTTCCTTGGCTCTAGTTGTTGTTGTTGTCCAAACATGGGTTGCTTGTCTTGCCCTCCCCAAGAGAAATTGGGGTGGTTCTTCCATCCGGGATTGTATGTAAAACTATATGGGTTATTTGCTGGATTGAAAGGTGGTCTAGTATTGTTAACCATATAGTCAACATGCTCTTGCACTTGAGGTTCACCACTTGGCATTCCACCAAGGGAAGGGTCCCATTATTGAGGTACCATGGAGGGTGATGCTAAAGAAAGGTTGTCTATATTTTGGTGAAGCTTCTCCACTTGAATGGCTAAGGCAGTAACACCATCCACTTCATACATTCCTGCAGGCTTATTAGGCTTTGGCCTCACGGTAGTCCATTGATAGTTGTTCGTAGACATGTCCTCTATCAACTGTTGAGCCGCTTCAGGTGTCTTATTATTTAAGGTGCCTCCACTAGCCGCATCGATCATCTGTTTGGTGGCTGGATTGAGACCATTGTAGAAAGTCTAAATCTGAAGCCATGAAGGTAAGACATGATGGGGAAATCTCCTTAATAGATTTTTGAATCATTACCATGTGTCGTATAACGATTTATATTCCAATTGAACATATATAGAGATGTCGTTCCTTAGCTTCGCAGTCTTCGCCGGTGGAAAGTATTTCATCAAAAACTTCTCAACCATCATGTCCCAAGTAGTAATCGATCCTTTAGGTAAAAAGTTGAGCCACTGCTTCGCCTTATGCCTTAATGAGAATGGAAACAATCTCAATCGAATGGCATCATTGGAAACACCATTGATCTTGAATATATCGCATATCTCCAAAAATTCGGCCAAGTGTGTATTGTTATCCTCATCTTGCAAGCCATCATATTGGACATATTGTTGGACAATTTGTATAACACTAGGCTTCAATTTGAAATTGTTGGTCGGAATTGGTGGTCTAACGATGTTGGACCCAGTACCTTGGTGATTGGCCCTAGCAAAGTCAGACATGGTTGGCTCATTCTGGTTCACCATGGTATCAGACAGGATTGCACACTGGAGGTCTGGTGCTAACATAGTCTTTGTTTTGTGCCATGGTTTTTGAAAATAACTATAATACAGAAAATAATATCCCTCTATATAAGATTGATCTTTTCAGAGATCTTTTGGTTCAGGTGTTAGCCTGTCAGAACCAACCTGCCTCTGATACCAATTGAAAGTGAGAGAAAGATCTACCTTGACTCTAGAGGGGGGGGGTGGGGTGGTGAATAGAGTATTTTAAAATAATTTTTACAATTAAAAATTGTAAGGCGGTGGAAGATTTAATTTAATTATATGTGTAAGGTGCTTGTAGAAAAACAAAGTTAAAGCAAGAAATAAGAATCACACAGAACACAACAATAACAAACACACAGCAACCAGAAGACACAAGGATCTATAGTGGTTCCCAAAAAACTTGGGTACATCCACTCTTCTACCACCCTTGGAAGGAATCCACTGCAGGATGAGTTGATCGGGTATCCTGGGCACCAATGAGCTTTTGATAAGGTGCTCAAACTTAGATCTAGATTTTTTGATAAGGTTTCTTGCCACCACTGAGTTTTGACAAGGCTCTCAGAACCAGATTCAGAACTTTTGAAGGGAGTTTTAATAACCCTTTTACAGCAGGAAAAGAAAAAGAAAGAGATGATGATGTCTTCTCTGTCTCAAATCAAATGAGAGAAGACTAGTGGATTGTTGATGTTGTCAAAGCTCCCCCTGAGATGTAGAATGGTTCAGGAGTGAAAGCTTTGCTAGGGTGATAGGACTTCAGAAGCTTCAGATCTCCAACAGAAGATGATCCTAGCAGATGCTGAAATATTTGGTTTCTGGAGTCCTTAATGTTGAAGCCTTTGAACACTTGAAGATTCAGTAGATTTGTAAATCACAAAAGTTGAAATCTTTATCAAACAAATTGTGTTGTTCAATCTTCTGTAATGCAATCTAATTCTTATGTATCTCCTTGTATTGTCTGTGTTGATCACTGTATTTTTGTGTATCTTTCTTATGAGAATGAATACTGAAGGAGTATATCAGATATTCTCTTAGACGACCATTTTATCAGTCATAAATGACTTCCATAATAGATAACTGTATCTGGGGAAGTCCTAAGCAATATTCCATTTAGTCTTTCCTTGAAACTTACATCAGATTGATTGAAACGACTAGAAAATCCTTTGCAATCAATGCAGGAATTAATTCTGATTATAATCCATAACTGTCCTTGGATTTGAATTCTGAAGGCGTCGATCTCTCACAGAAATCGTCGATCTGAGCTCTACGATCGTTGAACTGAGCTCAGAGATTGGATTAACATAGCAGACAGAAAACGTCGAACTGAGCTCTACGATCGTCGAACTGAGCTCAGCGATTGGGAAAGTAACTGAAGACAGATCGTCAATCTGAGCTCGAAGATCGTCGACCGGAGTTCGATGACTCAGCAGAGTTAAGCTCAGAGAGCGTCGAACGGAGTTTGACGTTTCGTCGAACTGAGTTCGACGAAAATTGTCTTTGTCTCAGCTCTAAGTCTTGATCTTTGAATGGTCCTGAGGGCAGCTTCAAACCTAAGTTCTAAGCCCTAATCTCATTCTAATTTGACCTTTTTAACTATACATCTAGGTCAAACCAAATTCCTAAAAACATAGTGATCCTTGCCCAAATTAGTAATAGGGTGTTCCAACAATCTCCCCCTATTTGGGTTAGGATTACTATTTACAGGACTCAGTAAGAAATACAAAAGCATATACAGAAAAGCAAATTTTAAAACAACAGAGCAGAACAATGACATAGCAGCATTCAGATAGAATATCAGCAAATGTTTAAAGATGAATGTACTGCCTGCTTACAAAATTAATCCTTCTCTTTGCTTTGCTTGAAGATGATATCTCTGTTAGGATTTAAAGCTTCCTTCTTTGATCTTCTATCATCATTTGCACCTAAGGTTGTCTGCTGCTTTGTTCTTGGAACTATAGCCTCAGGATGCAGTCTCATTTAACTTTCTGAATCAAAGAACTTGCTTGAAGCATAACTTTCTAGTTCCTTCTTTATTTGATCTGAGAGAGTTGTGAAGCTGGAAGTATCTCTGGCTTGTTCTCTTGTTTTCCTAATTTGTTCTAGTGCAGCTGACTCTTTCATTCTGGCTGTCTAGGAATTAGGATTATTCTCTGGATCTTCAAATGGCACTGGAGCTTCATATCTGTTAGAATTCACTTCAGCAGGGGTTCTGGTAGACACAATGTCTTTGAGTTTATAAGGAAAAGGGCCAGAAGAAAGATCTCTGGGGCCTTGTTCCCTTTGTCTTGAATAAACCCTTAAGTCTCTCTGATTACCTCTGAATTGACATCTTCTAGGTTGGTAAGCTCTGGAGTGGCCTCCCCTAGGCTGAGATCTGCCCTGGAATTGATAAGAGCCTTGGCCTCTTTGAGTAGATGAGAAGGCAGAGCTGCCACCTGCACCTGCATCAGGAGGAGGTGGAGAAGGGGGAAGATAATACTTGGAAGATCCTTTGTCAAACTTTCTTTTCTTTTTCATTGCCTTAAGCTGATTTTTGGAGTATTGCATCCAAGGTTCAGTGATTTCACAACTATGCAATATATAATAAGGTACATCATTTGCATCTGTAACTTTTTCTGGAGGAACTCTTTTCATGGCTTTTCTTCTAGCTTTTTTTTTCCTTGCTATGGTAGCTGAGGAGTCATCACTGTCTGTTCTGAACTGGTCACTATCAGAGCTCTGGGGATCATCATATAGAGCATCTATTCTCTTAATGTATTCTTGTTGAAGATTGTTGGCTTGAGAGAGTACTGGAGCAGCAACAATAGGAGCAACAACTTGAACAGGAGGAATAACACTTTTAGAAACAAAACTAGCAGAATCAGCAGGCTCATCAATACATGCCTCTGTCATCATAATATCTTCAGAAACAATTACAGAACTAATAACAGAATCAACTGAAAAGTCATTAACATTATCATTAGCAGCAGCAACAACAGTAGTAGTGGCCTTGTCCTCAGCTTGGACAAATTCTATAAAAGAAGCTAGCAAAATTGGCTCACATACTGGAACAGGCACAATTGCCTTGGAGAGATCTTCACACTGTTGAGCTGGTAGATAGTTGAAGTAAACAGCATCAAAAACTGAGAGCAGGCTCTGGAGATCCACTGCAAAAACTGGAGTAGCAACTGAAGCTTAAGCAGCAGCAGGCAATTCCAGAACTTCATTAGGCATCTCCCCCTGCCTGGATTCAGTATGTACTGGATCAAAGCACCCAGAGGAAGGGATTGCCTGAGAAGAGAGGAATGAAGATAGCCTGTCAGACAGCTCCTGAACATGTTTCAGAAGTGGGGCCATTGTGGTCTCCAGCAATGAGGATAGCCTGGGGGCTATCAGCTCATACAGCCTGTCTACCAGTACAGGAAGATCTACATGCTCAAGATGGGCTTGAGTAGAGGTAGGAGTTGATGTTACTGGCATAATGTTTGATGGTGTGGTGGTAGGAGGTATAGGGATGGTTGGCTCAGGAGTAGAGATTGTGGAGATGGATGGTACTGGAGTGGAGATGGATGATATGGGTGTGGAAATGGATGGAGTAAAGGATGGTTGTGAGAGTATATCCTGAAGGAGTTGTTGGTAGGAGGAGGTAGATGGAATCTCAGGAGGAGAGGAAGGAGAATCATCCATGAAGGAGTCTTCCAGGAGGTGGAATGATGGAATGGTGAGAGGTGGATAATAATGGAGAGGGTGGAATGTTTCTGAAGTGGCTGGAGGAGATAAGGGTGATGAAATGGTAATGGGGGAATAGATAGATATGGTTGAGGTGATTGTTATGGTTGATGTGGTTGATGTGGAGATGGTTGTAGAAACAGGTGGAGAGGAAGCAGGCAAATCTTCTGCTGGGGCAGAGACCTGAGGGGAAGTGACTGTAGCAGTCCTTGTGCCTGAAGATGGAATTGTTGTAGGTCTACTGGGCTTGACAATCTGTCTATCCCATTTTCCAAATAAGGCACAAGTCAGCCTCTTGGAAGCATTGATATGAATTCCACTTGAAACTAACAATTCAGGGCACTTAGCATGAAGAAATAGCCCAATTATTCTACCAAAATTAACAAAACTCTTGTTTATTTTCTTTTTGATTAAATCAAAAAAGAGTTCTCCCCAGTTTAGGTGCTTTTTATCCACAAGAGCTCCCATCAAACAGAGCTGATACCTGGAAATTGTATCATGAGCAGAGTGCTTAGACAATAGCACTTTCCCTACCACATCTGCCAAAAATCTGTATTCCACTGACAGATCTTTCTTCAAAAGCTTGTTGGGGTTAGCTGTTGTATGCCCCATCCTTTAAAGCATATTGGAGAATTCTTCTCCAGACAAATCAATGCAATCTTCTCCTGTACTCAACTGAAAAACTTCTGATAAAACCTCAGGTGAAAGTGATACCTGATTTTCCGAGATCGTGCCGACGATGGTGTTATTATTCAGATTCTGTGCTGTATATACCCATTCTTTAATTTCATCTACTGCTATCTTGATTCTTGCTGTCATGATGTTCTCTAGTTGCCGTTCTTTGAAGAGCTCAAGTATGTCTTTGAATATTTGATCACTACTTTCAAAAGAATTCATATCGATGTCAAATCCGGTGTCGAATTTCATTGCAGACAGAGCTGCAACTGAAACGACCATTTGATCATGCAAATATGAACAAATAAAGAACAAGTGCAGCAAAAGTTTGGAGGGAAAAAGAGTTTTTCTGCAGAAACTATGAAAGCGCAAAGGAGAACGACGGTCGAAAAATGATTTTTATATTAGGGTTCGACGGCGGAAAGGAAGGATCGTTGAACTTCGTTCGATGATCTGGGCTTCTAATGGAATCTGAAGAGTCTTCAATAACGTCGATCTCCGTTCGACGATACTGGAGAGTGGCGAACTCTGTTCGATGATCGTTGACCAGAGGAAGATAGCCTAGCGCTGCCTAGAAAACGCTGAACTCCAGTCGACGCTTGTTGGAAAGCGTCGATCTCCGTTCGACGAATTTTGGAAAAATGTCGAGCGCAGTTCAGAGATAAAACAGAACCTACAGACAATAGAAAATATAAGTTTATAGCCTAGTCTTGGTCTGTTTTTAGATTTTCAAAATCTTAGAATTTATTTTAGACAGCCTCCATCTAGCATTCCTAACTGATTGAGGAAGAAGGTATGTTTCTTCTCATCCAAAGGCTTGGTGAAAATATCTCCCTTTGCAAATCAGTTGGGATATATTGTAGTTCAATTTTATTCTTTTCAACATTATCTCTTAGAAAGTGATGCCTAATCTCTATATGTTCTGTCCTACTGTGGAGGACTGGATTTTATGCTATGGAGATAGCACTAGTGTTATCACAAAAGATTTTTGACCCTTCTAAGTTGTAGCCATAGTCTAGAAGCTGGTTTTGAATCCACAGAATTTGTGAGCAACAACTACCTGCTGCCATGTATTCAGCTTCAGCAGTTGAAGTAGACACAGATGTCTGTTTCTTACAGAACCAGGAGATAAGTCTGTCACCAAGGAACTGACAGGTTCCACTGGTGCTTTTCCTGTCTACTCTGCATCCAGCATAATCAGCATCTGAAAATCCAGTTAATTCAAATCCTGAGTCTTTTGGATACCAGAGTCCTAGATTTGGACAACTTTTCACATACCTGAGAATCCTCTTTACTAAGGTTAAATGTGACTCTCTAGGGCTTACTTGGAACCTAGCACATATGCATGTAACAAACATTATATCAGGTCTACTAGCTGTAAGGTACAATAGAGAGATAATCATTGCTCTATATGTTGTCTGATCAACATGTTTTCCATGTTCATCAACATCTAATACAGCATTAGTAGGCATAGGTGTTTTCATACAAGATGCTTCAGACATACCAAATTTCTTAACCAGTTCCTTTACATACTTGGTTTGAGAAATGAATATGCCTTCAGCATGTTGTTTGACTTGCAATCCTAGAAAGAAGGAAAGCTCACCAATGCTACTCATTTCAAATTTAGAGTGCATCAGCTTGGAAAACTTTTTGCAAATATTTGAATCAGTAGAACCAAAGATAATATCACCTACATATATTTGTACTAGTAGGGTATGAGACTTATGGGTTCTAATAAAAAGAGTTTGGTCTACTCTACCCCTAATAAAATCATTTTCTAGAAGAAAGCATGTTAGGGTCTCATACCATGCTCTAGGAGCTTGCTTGAGACCATATAATGCTTTACGCAATTTGAACACATGATCAGGGTAAGTTGAAGAGATAAAACCTGGAGGTTGTCTAACATAGACTTCCTCTTTGATGTCTCCATTGAGAAAAGCACTCTTCACATCCATTTGGTAGACCTTGAATCCCTTGTGAGCAGCATAAGCGAGGAATATTCGGATGGCCTCTAACCTTGCAACTGGTGCAAAGGTCTGGTCATAGTCTATACCTTCTTCTTGAGAGTAGCCTTGAGCAACTAGCCTTGCCTTGTTCCTTACAATGACTCCCTGATCATCCAAATTATTCCTGAATACCCATTTTGTTCTAACAATGGAGTGATCCTTAGGCCTTGGCACTAGTTCCCAAACTTTATTCCTCTCAAATTGATGCAATTCCTCTTGCATAGCAATGATCCAGTGGTGATCCTGTTCTGCATCTTGATTGGATTGAGGCTCAACTTGAGATATAAAGCAAGTGTGCATCAGGTTCTGGTTGACCTGATTTCTGGTTTGCACACCAGCTGAGATGTCTCCAATTACTTGGGAAATTGGATGATCTCTTGTTGTTACTAGAACAACAGGGGGTGTTGATTGTTCACCAACCATTATTGTTGTTTCCTCTTGTGGAACAACTGGCTCTTTTAGATGTTGCACATCCTCTTCATCATCACTGCTCTCATCCTTTTGCTAGATAGGTGGAAAAGCTGTATCCTTTTCTTTAACCTGTAATCTATCCATACTTTCTGAAAGAGAGTGTACCTGCAATGGTTTTATGGTAGAAGCAGACTTCTCCTTATAAAATATGTTAGTCTCATCAAAAGAAACATGAACAGATTCTTCTATTTTAAGAGTGGATTTATTATATACCCTATAAGCCTTACTGATCATGGAGTATCCCAGAAACACCCCTTCATCAGCTTTAGCTTGGAATTTTGCTAAATATTTCTTGTCATTATTGTGTATATAACAAATACAACCAAAAATTTTAAAATAGTTTACTTTAGGTTTCTTCTCTTTGAGCAATTCATAGGGATTCTTGCCCTTCAGTTTATGTATTAGTCTTCTATTCAACACATAGTTGGAGGTGTTCACTGCCTCAGCCAAAAAGATAGAGATAGGTGAGCATCTGCCAATAATGTAGTAGCAGATTCAATTAGGGTTCTATTTTTCCATTTAGCTACCCCATTTTGTTGAGGAGTTCTAGGAGCTGAGAAAGTATGCCTTATCCCTTCACTCTGACAGAACTCTTGCATAAGAAGAGAATCAAACTCTGTCCCATGATCACTTCTGATCAGGGCAATGTGAGTATTGAACTCAATCTGTATACATTTGAGAAACTCTGTCAGACACTTAAAGTTATCAGACTTTTTCCTTAGAAAGAATACCCAAGTGAATCTAGAGAAGTCATCTACAATCACCAAAGTATAAGATTTCCCTCCTAAGCTTTGTACTATAATGGGTTCGAAAAGATCCATGTGTAACAGATACAAAATCCTAGGTGAATCACTCTTATTAAGTGACTTAAAACTATTTTTAGTTTACTTGCCTAATTGACAGGCCCTGCAGAGTCCTTCCTTCTTGTAGGGGCCAGAAGGTAGTCCTCTAACAAGGTTGTCCTTGGACAGCCTAACAATGGTTCTAAGGTTTAGGTGTCCTAGTCTTTTATGCCATAGATCATTTGGTTTGCATACTGAATTAAATAAGCAAATGTCTGTATGGGTTGAGAGAAAATCTACAAGATAGATGTTACCTTTCCTTTTATATATTAACACAGTTGTATTATCCTCTGACTTGATCTTGCACAGGGATTTGTTGAAAATCACCTTATATCCTTCATTACATAGTTGACTGATGCTGATCAGGTTGTGCTTCAGTCCTTTCATATATGCCACCTTCTTGAAAGTGACTGAACCTATCTGAACAACACCATATCCTTTTGTTTGACCAAAATTTGAATCACCAAAAATTACTTTGGGTCCAAGTTTGGTTATGAAGGATGATAGATTCTCCTTGTTCCCTGTCATGTTCTTTGAGCACCCACTATCAAGATACCATTGTTGGGCCATCTCTGGATAGGTCTTCACCTGTACATAAACAGCTTATATGTTTTTGACCCAGTTTACCTTGGGTCTAGGTTGATAGCCTTTAAATTCAGAAATGAAAGACATCCTTGGCTGACTCTTATATCCTTCAGGATGGTATCTCCTAGGAGGTACTATCCATTCAGTATAAGGGTTGAAGCTTTGGGATGAGGGACTTTTAGGATTGACTTGAGATTTACCTCTGAAAGAAGGTTCAAAGCTCCGAGCTCCGTTCCATGATTGTCGACCTGAGTTCGACGATCTTGGGTCAGATCATCGAGCTCTGTTCGAAGATCGACTATACCAGAGTTCAGAGTTCAGAAGTCGTCAATCTGAGTTCGACGATCCAGCTTTGGATCGCCGAGCTCTGTTCGACGTTTTCTGTTGAACTTGATTTTCCTTAGGTAAATCTAGATTCTTCCTAGCTACCTCCACAACACCCTTTCCTTTATCAGAAATAAATTTAATTGGGGTTGTTAATACTATAGGTTGGCTGGATGAAGCACCCAAGCCCAGTGTACTGTTGAATCTTGAGTTCACTGTGCTTGTAATGTCCATCAGTCTGATGCTTATCCCATTAAGGGATTCTTCAAACTGCTTGGCCTTGGATAGTTCACTTTTAAGTGCAGCTATCTCCTCCCTATAGCACTCTAACTCCTCATAGAGTTTGAGGTTATTTGATTTTAGTACACTGTAGTCAGATAATTGATTTCTGAGAGAGATTATCTCTTTCTCAGACCTTAGAAAATCTAAACACAGTGTCTTAAATTCAATTTTAAAGTCCTCAGAAGTAAAATCAAAAGAGTTTATTACCTCATCCTCTTCAGATCCTGTTTCAGCTTCAAAATCAGACTCTTATTCTGCATCAGAGTTTTGCTGGAATGCATTGATTGCCATCATGCAGAATTCTTTTTCCTCAGCATCATCCTCATCATCACTTGAGTTGGATGAGGCTTCCGATTCTTCTTCAGTGTCACTCCAGCTTTCTGCTACAAATCCCTTCCTTGTATGTTTATTTTTGTTGGATGAGGATCTGTTGTTGTTGTTCTTTCTGGAGTCCTTGTCTCTTCTTCTCTCATTTCTGTCCTTCTTGTCCTTGTTTTTATTCTCTGAACAGTCAGACACAATGTGGCATGGCTTCTTGCATCCAAAGCAGATGATTTCTTTGCTGTTGGACTTGTCATATCTAGGCTTCTCATGCCCTTTGAATGACTTCTTTCTGAAGTCCTTCCTGGCCATCTTATAGAATCTTTTGGCCAGTAGACTTAGGAGCTCATCATTTCCTGTAGCCTTGTCTTCAGGCTTCTCTTCTGTAGCTTTAAAGGCTATGGTCTTCTCCTTTCTGATGACTGGAGAAGTAGCCTTTTGTTCTTCTTCCCTATTCTTGATGAGCAGCTCATAAGATTTGAGCTTGCCTAGAAGAGCCTCTGTGGTAATTTCACTTAGGCTTCTGGCATCTTTAATTGGCCAGATCCTTGAATCCCAAGTGCTGGGGAGGCACATTAGGATCTTTTCATTGAGTTCAGTGAGTGTGATTTCCTTGTCCAATGAATTTAACTCATTGACTATCAGACTGAGCCTGGTGTACATGTCTGCAACTGATTCAACTTCACCTTTCTTGAAGTTCTCATATTGGGATATGAGAAGGGATCTCCTGTCCTTTCTTTCATCAGCAGATCCTGATATAATTTCTGAAAGCTTATCCCATATGTCTTTAGCTGAGCAGCATTCAGATACCTTCTGGAATATTTCATCAGACATAGTCTGAGCAAGAATATTCATGGCCTTTGCATCTGCAGTTTTCCACTTCTTTATTTCAGCATCTGTTCCTGAGGGAGGTGGAACAACACTTATGCTTGTGGTCTCTAGAGGTCTTGGACACACTATCAAAACAGAATTGAAAATGTCCTCATCAATAGAATTCATGTATAATCTAATCCTTGCCTTCCAAAGTACAAACTTGGAAAGATTGCACACTGGAGGTCTGGTGCTAGCATAGTCTTTGTTTTGTGCCATGGTTTTTGAAAATAACTATAATACAGAAAATAATATCCCTCTATATAAGATTGATCTTTTCAGAGATCTTTTGGTTCAGGTGTTAGCCTGTAAGAACCAACCTCCCTCTGATACCAATTGAAAGTGAGAGAAAGATCTACCTTGACTCTAGAGGGGGGGGGGGGTGAATAGAGTATTTTAAAATAATGTTTACAATTAAAAATTATAAGGCAGTGGAAGATTTAATTTAATTATCTGTGTAAGGTGCTTGTAGAAAAAAAAAGTTAAAGCAAGAAATAAGAATCACACAGCACACAGTAATAACAAACACACAACAACCAGAAGACACAAGGATCTATAGTGGTTCCCCAAAAACTTGGGTACATCCACTCTTCTACCACCCTTGGTAGGAATCCACTGCAGGATGAGTTGATCAGGTGTCCTGGGCACCAATGAGCTTTTGATAAGGTGCTCAAACTTAGATCTAGATTTTTTGATAAGGTGTCTTGCCACCACTGAGTTTTGACAAGGCTCTCATAACCATATTCAGAACTTTTGAAGGGAGTTTTGATAACCCTTTTACAGCAGGAAAAGAAAAAGAAAGAGATGATGATGTTTTCTCTGTCTAAAATCAAATGAGAGAAGACTAGTAGATTGTTGATGTTGTCAAAGCTCCCCCTAAGATGTGGAATGGTTCAGGAGTGAAAGCTTTGCTAGGGTGATAGGCCTTCAGAAGCTTCAGATCTCCAGCAGAAGATGATCCCAGCAGATGCTGAAATATTTGGTGTCTGGAGTCCTTGATGTTGAAGCCTTTGAACACTTGAAGATTCAGTAGATTTGTAAATCACAGAAGTTGAAATCTTTATCAGAGAAATTGTGTTGTTCAATCTTCTGTAATGTAATCTAATTCTTCTGTATCTCCTTGTATTGTCTGTGTTGATCACTGTATTTTTGTGTATCTTTCTTATGAGAATGAATACTGAAGGAGTATATCAGATATTCTCTTAGAAGACCGTTTTATCAGTCATAAATGACTTACATAATAGACAACTGTATCTGGGGAAAGTCCTAAGCAATATCCCATTTAGTCTTTCCTTGAAACTTGCATCAGATTGATTGAAACGGCTAGAAAATCCTTTGCAATCAATGCAGGAATTAATTCTGATTATAATCCATAACTGTCCTTGAATTTGAATTCTGAAGGCGTCGATCTCTCACAGAAATCGTCGATCTGAGCTATACGATCGTTGAACTGAGCTCAGAGATTGGATTAACATAGCAGACAGAAAACGTCGAACTGAGCTCTACGATCGTCGAACTGAGCTCAGCGACTGGGAAAGTAACTGAAGACAGATCGTCGATCTGAGCTTGAAGATCGTCGAATGGAGTTCGACGACTCAGTAGAGTTGAGCTCAGAGAGCGTCGAATAGAGTTCGACGTTTCGTCGAACTGAGTTTGACGAAAATTGTCTTTGTCTCAGCTCTAAGTCTTGATCTTTGAATGGTCCTGGGGGCAGCTTCAAACCTAAGTTCTAAGCCCTAAACTCATTATAATTTGACCTTTTCAACTATACATCTAGGTCAAACCAAATTCCTAAAAACATAGTGATCCTTGCCCAAATTAGTAATAGGGTGTTCCAACAATATTGCATATCTCCAAAAATTCGGCCAAGTGTGTATTGTTATCCTCATCTTGCAAGCCATCATATTAGACGTATTGTTGGACCATTTGTATAACACTAGGCTTCAATTCGAAATTGTTGGTCGGAATTGGTGGTCTAACGATGTTGGACCCAGTACCTTAGTGATTGGCCCTATCAAAGTCAGACATGGTTGGCTCATTCTGGTTCACCATGGTATCTAACTCCTCTAGATGATGTTCTCCTTGATTCACTGTTTCTTCTTCTAACAATTCATTTGGGATATCAGTGGTATTGGTCCCCACGTCTCTTTGGTTAGTGTTATGAATAATTTGTTATGGGTCAGGATGAAATGGTGCTAGCCCAGAATTTCATCCTCTGGTCATAGACTAACAGACTACAAAACAGAGATTAAGTAATATAATTACACTATAACTAAATCACAATTATTTATTACTAAACAAAGATGGTAGACTAATAGAGTTTAAACTTTTAAAATATTGAAAAACGGTCCCTGACAATGGTGCCAAAAACTTGATGATTATTTTAGTGAGTATGTTTAACTTGGTGCAGATTCATTCTACACTCTAGTATAAACTATGCAGATGGGAATAAGCTAGATTGATTTATCATTCAGGCAAGTGCACCTATCAATCATAGTATAGGATAAATATATATCTCGTGTCGTATTCAACAGGGCCATTTCAAATACACGTACTCACCCTCACTTTATTATAATCCCTATAATTAAAATTTATTTTTAATCTAAATAATCCTAACTATGACTACTTGGATAAGATAACATTGGAGAATTAAAGATGATAAAGAGACTGAAAGTAGGAGCATTGACATGAACATACTCACTTATATATACAATTCTATGTAATCATGAAATAACAAAATATAAAATTCATTGTATTGTAAAGGGTTAAACATTTATCAAATTTGTTGGATCCCTAGTTGGATTTGGGCTAGGTTCACTAAGTTAGGATCATATGACCAACCATGTATAGCCAGGGTCATGGTTGTGTCCTAGAGTCTAGGCTAAGTCCTTAGAGTTAACAATGTATGGACCAGCCAACAACAGACTGCCAAAGACTCAATACTTAGAGAAATATCAAAGACTCAGAAAATGAGTTTGACATTCATCGAACTCAAGTCGATGGAAGCCGTGATCAGCTCGACGAACTCAGAGAAAATTCTCTGAGCTGAGCTCGACGAACTTGGTTCTCTGTTCGACGATCTTTGGACACTATGATTCAACATTCCTAAGTCCAGAATCAGATTCCAGTTGACGAATACATCTTCTCAGCTCGACGATCTTTGTGCACAGATTTGGAAAGATTCATCGAGTAGATGTCAGTAGTTCTGAGATCGACAATCTTGGTTCTCAGCTCGACGAACAGTAATTATCAGATCGAAGAACATAACTTCTCAACTCGACGAACTGGGGACTCAACTCGACAGACGAATCCAGACTTGGTTATTTCCATCCTTCTGTCCCTATTCTATTTCAATAATTCCTGAGTAATTAATGCTAAAATATTCTCTGAATATTATCGTTAGATAGAGCATTAATTATGGTCCTCATCAGGATTATTGCTTGCCGTTTTTCAAAGGGACAGTTGGGAAAATCAATCAAAGCAAATATTCTCAAGGCCGTTGGCATTGAATGTAGGAAGGAATTCAAATTTCAAAAGAAAAATTATATGGAAAATATAAAAGGGATTTTCCTCCTCTTCCTGATACAGAATAGAACAATTGAACAAGAAATACAAACCAGTCAACAGTGAACAAGGATCTTCTGCTTTTCTCTCTCGATAGCACTCTGAAACATAGAGTACACATAACAAAGTGATACAGAGAAACAAGCGCTAGACCAGAGAAAGAAAATTAAGCTGAAGGAGAAAAAAAACAACCATTAAAATCAAGAGTCTTCTTCTATCCTCATCCCAGGATTCTTCAAAGGACAATAACTATAGTATCCGTCAAGAAGTTCCTGGAGCTCTTCTGATCAAAGCAAGAGCTTGAAGGCCTATCACCCTACAACAAAGCTCCAACTTCCTGAACCATTCAATATCTCAGGGGGAGCCTTTGCCAACATCAAATTCCACAAAAGTTTTCTCAGTTGTACTTTGAGAAAGAGAAGACAAAATCAATCTCTCATCCCCCACTGTATAAAGGGTTCTTAACTCCCTTCAAAATTTATTCCTGGTTGCAAGTCACCTGGTCAAAAGACTTGAGGTTTGGTTATTTTGAGCACCTGATCAAAAGCTCATTGGTGGCAGTCACCTGATCAAAAACCTGAGCTGATTCTTACCAGGGTGGTAGAAGAGTGGATGTACCCAGGTTGGGGAACCACTATAAAATTCTTGTGTTGTCTGGATGCTCTATTCTTTTGTTATTGTTGTGGCTGTGCTAGTTAGGTTGTTGTGTGTGTGATTATTTATATTTGTTGTGCCCGTGACAAATCATATTAGTTTAGGAATAAGTTTTTCTTTACAGCAAAAGTCTTTAAACCTAAAGATACTCTATTCACCCCTCCACTATAGAATATACCAGATCTAACCCCTAACTTTCAATTGGTATTAGAGGGAGGTTCTTTTGGTTATACAAGCTAACCCTTAAACCAAAGATCCTGAGTTAGATCTGTCATTTCATTTCTATTAGGTTTATAGACACAGCATGACACAAAACAAAGATTATGCAAACACCAGACCTCCAGTATGTAATCTAAACAAGTTTGCCATCTGGAAGGCAAGAATTAAATTGTGTATGAACTCTATTGATGAAGATATCTACAACTCTATTTTGACAGGTCCCCCTCAGGCATCTACCTCTACAGCAATATCCAGCACTAATGCAGTTCCACCACCTGAGTGGACTGAGGCTCAGAAAAAGGCCAAAGTTGTTGATGCTAAAACAATGAACATTCTAACCCAAACAATGTCATATTACATCTTTCAAAAAGTGGCTGAATGCACATCAGCCAAGGTCATCTGGGATTCCCTCAATCAAATTGTGGTTGGATCTGCAGATGAAAGGAAAGATAGAAGATCCAATCTCATATCCCAATATGAGAATTTCAAGAAGGAGGAAGCAGAATCAGTAGTAGACATGTACAATAGGTTGAGCTCAATCATCAATGAGCTAAAAACCTTGGATAAGGACATCACCCTCACAGAGGTGAATGCTAAAATCCTTATGTGCTTCCCAATCTCATAGGATTCAAGGATCTAGCCCATCAAGGAGGCCAGGAGCCTAAATGAGATTTCCACTGAATCTCTTTTTGAAAAGCTAAAGTCCTATGAGCAACTCATCAAATCCAGAGAAGCAGATGAGCAGAGAACACCATCACAAGCAAGGAAGGAGCACAACATTGCATTCAAGGCTACTGAGGAGACAGAGAGTCCAACAATCAATGAAGATTTGATGGGCCTATTTGCCAGAAGATTCTACAAAATGGCAAAGAAAGATTTCAGAAGAAAGTCATCCAGGCAGGATGATAAGCCAAGGTATGACAAAACCCCCACTAAAGAAGTGGTGTGCTTTGGCTGCAGGAAACCTGGACATTTCCTCTCAGATTGTCCAGAGAATCAGAAGAAGGAGAAGAGAAGAGAGAAGGATTCTAGAAGACAGCAAAGCAGCAAGCCTTCTTCCAGCAAACATAAGAAGAAGGAGAAAGGCTTTGTAGCTGAAAGCTAGAGTGAAACAGAAGATTAATCCTCATCTTCCAGCTCCAGTGAAGAAGAAGAAGAGGCAAGGGCCAAAGAAGTTTGCCGCATGGTCATTGATGCCTCTAGAAGTCATTCAGATGAAGAAGAATCAGAAAATGAAGAAGCTTCAGAATCTGAAGCTGACCTGGTATTGTCTACTTTTGATATAGTTCTGATTCATTTAAATCTAAATTTAAAACCATGTGCATTGATCTAATAAATTCAGAAAAAGAAATGAAGACACTTAGGGAAAGACTAGGAAACCAAGAAAATGTTATTTCTGAAAACAATAGGCTAAAGGCTGAACTAAATCAAGCTAATGAACTAATCAATTCCTTGAAGACACAACTATGTGAGGCCAAACAACTTGAGGAATATCTCAATGGGAGAAGCCTCAAGCTGATGGACATTACAAGCACAGCCAATGTCAGACTGAATGGCAAGCTGGACTTGGGTGCTTCATCAAGTTTGCCCCCCATATTTAAGAAGAATATCTTGTCAACCCCCATTAAATTTGTTTCTGCTAAGGGGAAAGAAATAATTACCAACAAACAAACCACAGAACAAATGCCTAATTCAAAAAGTTAAAATAACAAAAATCAGAAAACCTTAGGTAAAAACAAAGTTCAGCAGATTTCGTCGAACCTAGATCGACGAAATGTGGCCAGTTCGTCGAACTCAAGTCGACGAATGCTGAACGCAAATTTATATAATAATCATTCGTCTTACTGTGACCGACGAACTGTGTATGGTTCGTCGAGCAGAGATCGACAAACTTGGGGCATAGAAAATGAACATGTTCATCCTCTGAGCAGAGATCAACGATCTCATCCCAATTTGTCGAACTCTGATAGATGAACTCACAATATTTCGTCGAACCCAGAAAGATTTGCTAATAATCATAACTATAACAACAACTCTAATAAACCTAGGAAACCATTTAAACCATTAGATGATTGGATAATTCCACCTAGAAGATATCATCCATTAGGATACAAATCTCAAGCAGAATTCTCTGTAATATCTAGTTTTTCATATCAGCAATATAAAGGACCCAAGGTAACCTGGGTCAAGAACAACTAATTGTTTTCTTTACAAATAAAGAGTTGTCCAGTTGTGAATCAACTACGGTACCTTGACAGTGGTTGCTCCAAACACATGAATGGCAATAAGGAAAACCTAACTAACTACAAGTCCAAGCTGGGACCAAAGGTAATCTTTGGTGACTTAAAGTGTGGCCAATCTGAAGGCTATAGAGAAGTAAGGATTGAAGCTGTCACATTCAAGAAGGTGACTTATGTAAGAGGACTCAAGCATAACCTCATCTCCATAAGCCAATTATATGATGAAGGTTATCTTGTACACTTTAACTCAACATCTTGTATTATTTCAAATAAAGAAAAACAAAATGTTTTAATTGGGAATAGACAAGGAAACATATACTTAGTTGATTTTCATTCTGCCAATTCAGATATCTGCTTACTTAACATAATTAGTAATCAGAATGAATTATGGCATAAAAGGCTAGGATATGTAAACATGAAAAATATTGCTAGGCTATCAAAAGACAACCTTGTGAGAGGTTTATCTTCTGGTCCCTACAAGAAGGAAGGCCTCTGCAGGGATTGTCAACTAAGCAGACAAACTAAATCTAGTTTTAAATCAGTAAATAAAAGTGATTCCCCTAGGATCTTGTATTTGCTACACATGGATCTATTTGGACCCATTGCTGTACAAATCCTAGGAGGGAAATCCTACACTCTAGTTATTATAGATGACTTCTCAAGGTTCACTTGGATGCCCTTTCTGAGATCTAAGTAAGATACCTTTAAAGTTCTTACAGATTTTCTCAGGACCATACAAATTGAGTACTCTACTCATGTTGCATTGATCAGAAGTGATCATGGTACAGAGTTTGAGTCTCTTCTTATGCATGAGTTCTGTGAGAAGGAAGGTATCAGGCATTGCTTCTCAGCTCCTAGAACTCCTCAACAAAATGGGGTAGCTGAAAGAAAAAATAGGACCCGAATTGAAGCTGCAGGCACATTACTTGCAGATGCTTACATGCCCCTATCCTTTTGGGCAGAGGCTGTAAGCACAAAAAATTATGTACTGAACAGAAGTTTAATACATAAAATGAAGAATATGACTCTTTATGAATTACTTAAAGGGAAGAAACCTAAAATCACCTATTTTAAAGTGTTTGGTTGCATATGCTATATACATAATAACAATAAGAAATATATAAAAAAGTTTGAAGCTAAGGCTGAAGAGGGAATTTTTCTAGGGTATTCCCAAGTAAGCAAAGCTTATAGGGTATTTAATAAATCATCTTTAAAAATTGAAGAATCAATTCATGTTACTTTTGATGAGACTAATATGTCTTGCATGGAGAAAGAGATTTCTACCAGTAATCCTTTGCAAGTACCTCACTTGTGTGAGACTTTGGATGAATTAATTCTCACCCATGAGGCTCCAACACATCCTTCTCCACAGGTTTATGAAGACAGTGAAGAAGAACAGTTGGAAGAAGTTGAACCTCATCCAACAGCAAACATAATTCCACAAGAGGAATTAATTCAAAATGCTATTGATGAACCAACTCCACCCACTGACTTTATCACACTAAGGGATCACCCCAGATCTCAAGTGATTGGAGACATGTCAGTAGGTGTACAGACAAGGCATCAACTCAACCAAGACTTGATGCATGCTTGTTTCCTCTTTCAAGTTGAACCTCAATCCATACAAGATGTTGAGCAAAATCCCCACTGGATCATTGCTATGCAAGAGGAACTCAACCAATTTGAGAGATATAGAGTGTGAGATTTGGTTCCAAGACCCCAAGGCTACCCAATCATTGGAACCAAATGGGTATATAGAAACAAACTAGATGCCCAAGGTGTAATTGTGAGAAATAAGGCTAGGCTTGTTGCTCAAGATTATAGGCAAGAAGAAGGGATAGACTATGACCAAACCTTTGCACATGTTGCAAGGTTAGAAGGAATCAGAATATTTCCTGCCTATATTGCCGACAAAAAATTCAAGGTATATCAAATGGATGTGAAGAGTGAATTTCTAAATGGATTACTCAAAGAAGAGGTTTATGTTGAACAACCTCCAGATTTTTTCTCTCCAACTTATCCCTCTCATGTATTTAAATTGCATAAAGCTCTTTATGGTTTAAAGCAAGCTCCAAGAGTTTGGTATGATACCCTAGCTAGCTTTTTGATAGAGCATAAATTCATTAGAGACATAGTAGATAAAACCTTATTCACTAAACATCATAAGGACCAAACTTTGTTGGTACAAATATATGTGGATGACATCATATTTGGGTCTACTAATTCCAAATTATGCAAGAGGTTCTTTGACCTCATGCATTCAAAATTTGAGACGAGTAGCATGGGTGAGCTCTCCTACTTCCTTGGTCTCCAAGTGAAGCAGCTCCCTGATGATATCTTCATCTCCCAAGCTAAATATGCTAAAGAGCTTATAAAGAAGTTTGGGATGGCTGATGCCTAACAAAGAAAACACCCATGGCTATAAGTGGTGTAATAGACTCTGATGCACATGGGAAACTTATGGATCAGAAACTATATATGGGCATTGTTGGGTCCCTACTATACCTTACAGTAAGCAGACCTGACATCATGTTTGCCACATGTCTTTGTGCTAGGTTCCAGGTGAACCCTAAAGAATCTCCCTTAGTTTTTCTAAAAAGAGTTTTAAGATATATAAAGAGTTGTCCCAATCTAAGACTTTAGTATCCTACTGATTCAGAATTTGAGTTAACTAGATACTCAGATGCTGACTTTGCTGGATGCAGGGTGGACAGAAAGAGTACCTCAGGAACCTGCCAGTTCCTTAGTATGAGATTAGTGTCCATGTTTTGTAAAAAGCAGTCATCTGTGTCTACATCAATAGCTGAAGCAGAATATATTGCAGCTGCCAGTTGCTGTTCCCAGGTGCTGTGGATCCAAAACCAACTCCTTGACTATGACTTCAACTTAAATAATTCAACCCTCTTATGTGATAACACAAGTGCTATAGCTATAGCACAAAATCTAGTCCATCACAGTAGGACTAAACATATAGATATTAGACATCATTTCATTAGAGAGTGTGTAGACAAAAAAATTCAACTTGTCTATATCTACACTGATTTACAAAGAGCTGATAGTTTCACCAAACCCCTGGATAAAAGAAACCACTTGTTCTTTATAAATCAGCTTGGAATGATCAATGGAGAAGACTTAGTTTAGTTTTTGTCTGCACTCGATGAATTTTTCAAAGTTCGTCGAACGAAGCTCGACGATCTGGGAAAAGTTCTTGAGATATTCGTCGACCGGAGATCGACGAACTCTCTATGAGTAAAGTTATTCTCGTTGAACGGAGATTGACGAATCTGCTTCAGAAAACTTTCGTCGAACGGAGCTCGACGAAATGTCTTCAACCCTTCACACTGAGTTCGACGAATTGTTTAACTCCAAATTTTTTTGTCGACCTCAGATTGAAGAATTTGTTATTTTTCGTGGAACGGAGTTTGTCAATTCATATTCTAGAAAACCTTATATCTAGGTTTTCTTCGACCACTGTCCCGCGCTTTCAGTTCCTTGAACTTGATCTTCATTTTTCTCTTGTAGGTGCTCTAATGACGATTCCAGCAGGAAATCTCGCAGCAATGAAATTCGATACTGGCTTTGATGTCGATTTCGAATCTTTCCAACATTCCGACCCCATCTTCCTGGAAATCTTGCAACTGCTTAAAGGATAACAGTTGAATAATTTGTTGTCAACAAGGATCAAAATATCTAGCACTACAATCCGGGAGTGGGTCTATACTTCCTCCACCACAGAAGAGAACACAATGACAGGAACTATATCGGGCATCTTCCTGAAGGAGAAGGCTGCTGAATCCCTGGTCTCCCAGACAATATTCATAAATGCCAGCAAGAGGCTCACCTGTACCCTATTTGGCAAATGGGAGAGGACTATCACCAAGCCCTCCAAAGCTACCTCCTCTTCCATCAGGGCTTCATAGAGTACCAGGGTTTCTCCAGCCGCTTCCCACCCTACTGAAGAGGTTCCATCCTCCATCCCACAACTTCCAGCTATCCAAACTCCCTCTCAGATAGCACATCAACAAACCTCACAATCCATTCATATCCCAGTCTCTACTCCCACACCTCCATCATCTCAAATTCCTACATCTCCAACCCATATTCCCTTTTATACTCCTTCCCCCCAACATGATACATCAATACCATCACCACCCCCATCTTTTCCACCGCACTTGGCTGACATCCCCCTATCCAACCTGTCATCCCTACCAACATTCAATCTACTACCATCCCCCTCAATACTCCTCCTCAAGAAACTCACATGCAAGATGCTCCACCTCTAACTCCACCAACTACTACCATCCCAACCTTTACTCCCATTCAAACACCCCCTGCCACAACCTCTACCTCACCACTATTGGATCACTCCATCATACCAGCACTCCTTTCACTTCTCACACCCCTTCTCAAGACCATCATAGCAGAGGCTATTTCCCCTCTTGCTATTTCCATTTCCTCCCTTGCTGCTCAAATCACTACCCTCTTTGCTGCTCCCTCTTCAAGTAAGGGTCTGGATTCAGTTACCACTGAAACTAGGCAGGGGGAGATACTCTAAAGTAGCAGCAGTACCAACAATAGACAAAGCAATACTAGTAGCAGATGCAGCAGCAGTACCAGCAACATATAAAGCAGTACTAGCACCAGATGTAGCAGCAGTAGCAACAGCAGATGCAGCAGTATCAGCAATAGCAACAACAGAATTAACAGCAGTAGAAGAAGCAGAAACAGATGCTGCTGATTTATGTGATTTCATTCATTTTATTGAATCTGATATGGAAATAGATGAGCAGGTCCCAAAAAAAGCAACTGCTTGTGATTTTATTATAAATCCCATAGTTGATCTTGTAACTTTTTTGAGCATGTTTGATATAGTTCATTTGAACTATCTGCCAGAGGAAAGCATTAAGCCATCAATGGCTATAGTCCCTTACACCTCACCAATAAGCCCCAAGGTTTCCAAGCAACTTAAGGACACTTTTGCTGTTCCAGGAATCCCAGCCATTCCATCTCCTCCAAGAGCTATTTCCCCCATTATCTCATCTCCTCTTGCTGTAGTTTTTGTTATGGATGATTCACCTATGCCTGATCTTGATGCATTGATCATGCTGATATAAAAGAGGAAAATAAGTCAGTTTCTTAAAGCACCAAAGTGTACAGTTCTCCAGCTCCTCCTCCAGCTCCCTCCCAGGCTGAAAAACCTGAAATACCTGCTGAGACTCTAAGAGAAATAAATGCATTATATGACAAACCACAAGATTCTGATGATGATGATGATAATGATACTGATGAGGACTCAGATGAGGATCTTAAGAAAAAGAAAACATCCAAGAAGAGGAATACTCCTCCGCCTCTTGCCCCCAAACCAAATCCAGCAAATGACACTCCATATTACATACTGCATAAATTACCCCTTATAAGGGCATGCTAGCATGGATGTGGTTGTCCAAAAATCAACAGATAAAAAGAAAGAGAAGCAGGAGATATTCACCTCCTCCCACTCAAAGATACAGAAAGGACCCTCCTCCTCCTCCTCCACCAACTGCTGGTGCTTCAGACACAACTTCCCAAAGGTCTACCCAGTTTCAAACTTACCAAAGACAACAAGATAGATCTTTATCTAGCAAGCAACAGTATCAACAATAATAGCATCATCAACAAGAACAGCATCAACAACAATAATAGCAATAATTCCCTGAACATCAAAAGGCTGAAAGCCCCAAAAGACCTGCTTCCCCACCTATACCATTTGAAGATCCAAGGATAACTAAAACAGCTAGGATGGCAAGACTTCAGGAACTGGTTGGCCTTTCAATGATTAATAAAGCTCAAGCTGAAGGGAAGGATCCCTCTCAATACTCTACATTGTCCAAGTATAAAAAGGAAGAGCTTAACAGGTTTGAAAAGGCTAATAAAATATTTAATGTTGATGACTACATGAAATTGCATCCAGAAGCAGTTGTCCCAAGGGCTACCTCTCTAAATATCATTGGGGCTACTGATATGATAATGACCAAGGCTCAAGCTGCAAATCCCAAAAGGGAAATAATATTTACTCAGTCTGAAGACAAAGACAAAGAGGAGAAGCACAAGGAGAAAAAGCAGAAGAAATTTTTTTTGAACTGATTAGTTTGTGACATGAAATGAAATTTGAACTGATTAGTTTGTTACATTTTAAAATTACTTTCTCATTTCCTGATACAAAGCTTATTGTGTATATATATCTACTGCATATGCTAATTTTTCCTGCCAGATATATGTTTTCTTGCTTTGTACATTTTTGATTTTAATATGAGTCTGTAATTAGTGACCTCACCCAAATAGGGGGAGATTGTTGGATATCTAGTTGGATTTGGGCTAGGTTCACTAAGTTAGGATCATATGACCGAACATGTATAGCCAGGGTTATGGTTGTGTCCTAGAGTATAGGCCAAGTCCTTAGAGTTAACAATGCATGGACTAGCCATCAACAGACTGCCAAAGACTCAAGACTTAGAGAAATATCAAAGACTCAGAAAATGAGTTCGACGTTCGTCGAACTCAGGTCGATGAAAGCCATGCTCAGCTCGATGAACTCAGAGAAAATTCTCTGAGCTGAGCTCGATGAACTTGGTTCTCTTTTCGACGATCTTTGGACACTATGATTCAACATTCCTAAGTCCAGAATAAGATTCCAGTCGACGAATACATCTTCTCAGCTCGACAATCTTGGTGCAAAGATTTGGAAAGATTCATCGAGCAGCAGTCAATAGTTCTGAGATCGACGATCTTGGATCTCAGCTTGCCGAACATCAATTATCAGATCGACGAACATAACTTCTCAGCTCGACGAACTGTGGACTCAGCTCGACAGACGAATCCAGACTTGGTTATTTCCATCCTTCTGTCCCTATTCTATTGCAATAATTCCTGAGTAATTAATGCTAAAATATTCTCTGAATATTACCGTTAGACGGAGCATTAATTATGGTCCTCATCAGGATTATTGCTTGTCGTTTTTCAAAGGGACAGTTGGGGAAATCAATCAAAGCCAATATTCTCAAGGCCGTTGGCATTGAATACAGGAAAGAATTCAAATTTCAAAACAAAATTTATATGGAAAATATAAGAGGGATTTTCCTCCTCTTCTTGATAAAGAACAAAACAATTGAACAAGAAATACAGACCAGTCAACAGTGAACAAGGATCTTTTGCTTTTCTCTCTCGATAACACTCTGAGACGTAGAGTACACACAACAAAGTGATATAGAGAAACAAGCGCCAGACTAGAGAAAGAACATTAAGTTGAAGGAGAAGAAGAACAACCATTAAAATCAAGAGTCTTCTTATGTCCTCATCCCAGGATTCTTCAAAGGACAACAACTATAATATCAGTCAAGAAGTTCCTGGAGCTCTTCTGGTCAAAGCAAAAGCTTGAAGGCCTATCACCCTATAACAAAGCTCCAACTTCCTGAACCATTCAATATCTCAGGGGGAGCCTTTGCCAACATCAAAATCCATAAAAGTCTTCTCAGTTATACTTTGAGAAAGAGAAGACAAAATCAATCTCTCATCCCCCACTATATAAAGGGTTCTTAAGTCCCTTCAAAAGTTATTCCTGGTTACAATTCACCTGGTCAAAAGACTTGAGGTTTGGTTTTTTTGAGTACCTGATCAAAAGCTCATTGGTGGCAGTCACCTGATCAAAAACCTAAGTGGATTCCTACCAGGGTGGTAGAAGAGTGGATGTACCCAGGTTGGGGAACCACTATAAAATTCTTGTCTTGTATAGATGCTTTATTCTTTTGTTCTTGCTGTGACTGTGCTAGTTAGGTTGTTGTGTTTGTGATTATTTATATTTGCTGTGCCTGTGACTAATCATATTAATTTAGGAATAAGTTTTTATTTACAACAAAAGTCTTTATACCTAAAGATACTCTATTCACCCCCCCCCCCTCTAGAGTATACCAGATCTAACCCCTAACTTTCAAAATTCTCTCTCGAGTAATTCAAATCCAAAACCTAAGTTGAGTAAATTTTCTCTCGAATAATTTACAACACTCAAATTTGCATTAATTACATTACCCTATCTCCTACATAAATTCATGAAATCCTATTTCTAAAATACCATGAATCCATTTATCCGTATTAAAATTATCCAATTTGCATATCTCTCGATCATGAAAATTGAAATGCAAAGAGAAAGAACACATAGATATGAAATTTTATTCATCATCACAAATACTCAATTTCTCAATCTAGAAGTTTGAAATTCATGTAAAACAAAAACTAAATTCATAACTAGGATAATTCTCAATGTTTGCAAGACTATATACGAATAAAGTACCATGAATTTGATGAAAATAAGAAGATACATGATTACTAAATTGTTCAAATGAAAAGTTCAATCGAAATAAAAGATAAATAAGGTTAGATCACCAAGAGAAAAGAGAAATTAAGAGAGATACATGAAAGATTAAATGCATACAAAATCTCTTTAAATTCCTCCTTCGCTTGGGTGCTCCACCTTCGTCCTCAGAAGTTCTCCAAAAGAAAATGATCCAAAAAAGTCCAGAATAATTTTTCACATAGGATTTTATAGTCTTCTTGCAAACAGGGTCGGACACGGGTTCCAACACGGCCGTATCACAGACCGTGTTGACGGTTCTAGAATGGTTCCATGCGAATCGGCGTGTCTGGACGTGGGTCTTTCATGTATGCATTTAATTCCACCACAGAAGAGAACACAATGACAGGAACTATATCGGGCATCTTCCTGAAAGAGAAGGCTGCTGAATCCCTGGTATCCCAGACAATATTCATAAATGCCAGCAAGAGGCTCACCTGTACCCTATTTGGCAAATGGGAGAGGACTATCACCAAGCCCTCCAAAGATACCTCCTCTTCCATCAGGGCTTCATAAAGTACCAGGGTTTCTCCAGCCGCTTCCCACCCTACTGAAGAGGTTCCATCCTCCATCCCACAACTTCCAGCTATCCAAACTCCCTCTCAGATAGCACATCAACAAACCTCACAATCCATTCATATCCCAGTCTCTACTCCCACACCTCCATCATCTCAAATTCCTACATCTCCAACCCATATTCCCTTTTATACTCCTTCCCCCCAACATGATACATCAATACCATCAACACCCCCATCTTTTCCACCGCACTTGGCTGACATCCCCCTATCCAACCTGTCATCCCTACCAACATTCAATCTACTACCATCCCCCTCAATACTCCTCCTCAAGAAACTCACATGCAAGATGCTCCACCTCTAACTCCACCAACTACTACCATCCCAACCTTTACTCCCATTCAAACACCCCCTGCCACAACCTCTACCTCACCACTATTGGATCACTCCATCATACCAGCACTCCTTTCACTTCTCACACCCCTTCTCAAGACCATCATAGCAGAGGCTATTTCCCCTCTTGCTATTTCCATTTCCTCCCTTGCTGCTCAAATCACTACCCTCTTTGCTGCTCCCTCTTCAGGTAAGGGTCTGGATTCAGTTACCACTGAAACTAGGCAGGGGGAGATACTCTATGAAGAAGTAGCAGCAGTACTAACAATAGACAAAGCAATACTAGCAGCAGATGCAGCAGCAGTACCAGCAACATATAAAGCAGTACTAGCACCAGATGTAGCAGCAGTAGCAACAGCAGATGCAGCAGTATCAGCAATAGCAACAACAGAATTAACAGCAGCAGAAGAAGCAGAAACACATGCTGCTGATTTATGTGATTTCATTCATTTTATTGAATCTGATATGGAAATAGATGAGCAGGTCCCAAAAAAAGCAACTGCTTGTGATTTTATTATAAATCCCATAGTTGATCTTGTAACTTTTTTGAGCATGTTTGATATAGTTCATTTGAACTATCTGCCAGAGGAAAGCATTAAGCCATCAATGGCTATAGTCCCTTACACCTCACCAATAAGCCCCAAGGTTGCCAAGCAACTTAAGGACACTTTTGCTGTTCTAGGAATCCCAGCCATTCCATCTCCTCCAAGAGCTATTTCCCCCATTATCTCATCTCCTCTTGCTGTAGTTTTTGTTATGGATGATTCACCTATGCCTGATCTTGATGCATTGATCATGCTGATATAAAAGAGGAAAATAAGTCAGTTTCTTAAAGCACCAAAGTGTACAGTTCTCCAGCTCCTCCTCCAGCTCCCTCCCAGGCTGAAAAACCTGAAATATCTGCTGAGACTCTAAGAGAAATAAATGCATTATATGACAAACCACAAGATTCTGATGATGATGATGATAATGATACTGATGAGGACTCAGATGAGGATCTTAAGAAAAAGAAAACATCCAAGAAGAGGAATACTCCTCCGCCTCCTGCCCCCAAACCAAATCCAGCAAATGACACTCCATATTACATACTGCATAAATTACCCCTTATAAGGGCATGCTAGCATGGATGTGGTTGTCCAAAAATCAACAGAAAAAAAGGAAGAGAAGCAGGAGATATTCACCTCCTCCCACTCAAAGATACAGAAAGGACCCTCCTCCTCCTCCTCCACCAACTGCTGGTGCTTCAGACACAACTTCCCAAAGGTCTACCCAGTTTCAAACTTACCAAAGACAACAAGGTAGATCTTTATCTAGCAAGCAACAGTATCAACAATAATAGCATCATCAACAAGAACAGCATCAACAACAATAATAGCAACAATTCCCTGAACATCAAAAGGTTGAAAGCCCCAAAAGACCTGCTTCCCCACCTATACCATTTGAAGATCCAGGGATAACTAAAACAGCTAGGATGGCAAGACTTCAGGAACTGGTTGGCCTTTCAATGATTAATAAAGCTCAAGCTGAAGGGAAGGATCCCTCTCAATACTCTACATTGTCCAAGTATAAAAAGGAAGAGCTTAACAGGTTTGAAAAGGCTAATAAAATATTTAATGTTGATGACTACATGAAATTGCATCCAGAAGCAGTTGTCCCAAGGGCTACCTCTCTAAATGTCATTGGGGCTACTGATATGATAATGACCAAGGCTCAAGCTGCAAATCCCAAAAGGGAAATAATATTTACTCAGTCTGAATACAAAGACAAAGAGGAGAAGCACAAGGAGAAAAAGCAGAAGAAAAAAATTTTGAACTGATTAGTTTGTGACATGAAATGAAATTTGAACTGATTAGTTTGTTACATTTTAAAATTACTTTCTCATTTCCTGATACAAAGCTTATTGTGTATGTATATCTACTGCATATGCTAATTTTTCCTGCCAGATATATGTTTTCTTGCTTTGTACATTTTTGATTTTAATATGAGTCTGTAATTAGTGACCTCACCCAAATAGGGGGAGATTGTTGGATATCTAGTTGGATTTGGGCTAGGTTCACTAAGTTAGGATCATATGACCGAACATGTATAGCCAGGGTTATGGTTGTGTCCTAGAGTATAGGCCAAGTCCTTAGAGTTAACAATGCATGGACTAGCCATCAACATACTGCCAAAGACTCAAGACTTAGAGAAATATCAAAGACTCAGAAAATGAGTTCGACGTTCGTCGAACTCAGGTCGATGAAAGCCATGCTCAGCTCGATGAACTCAGAGAAAATTCTCTGAGCTGAGCTCGATGAACTTGGTTCTCTGTTCGACGATCTTTGGACACTATGATTCAACATTCCTAAGTCCAGAATAAGATTCCAGTCAACGAATACATCTTCTCAGCTCGACAATCTTGGTGCAAAGATTTGGAAAGATTCATCGAGCAGCAGTCAATAGTTCTGAGATCGACGATCTTGGATCTCAGCTTGCCGAACATCAATTATCAGATCGACGAACATAACTTCTCAGCTCGACGAACTGTGGACTCAGCTCGACAGACGAATCCAGACTTGGTTATTTCCATCCTTCTGTCCCTATTCTATTGCAATAATTCCTGAGTAATTAATGCTAAAATATTCTCTGAATATTACCGTTAGACGGAGCATTAATTATGGTCCTCATCAGGATTATTGCTTGTCGTTTTTCAAAGGGACAGTTGGGGAAATCAATCAAAGCCAATATTCTCAAGGCCGTTGGCATTGAATACAGGAAAGAATTCAAATTTCAAAACAAAATTTATATGGAAAATATAAGAGGGATTTTCCTCCTCTTCTTGATAAAGAACAAAACAATTGAACAAGAAATACAGACCAGTCAACAATGAACAAGGATCTTTTGCTTTTCTCTCTCGATAACACTCTGAGACGTAGAGTACACACAACAAAGTGATATAGAGAAACAAGCGCCAGACTAGAGAAAGAACATTAAGTTGAAGGAGAAGAAGAACAACCATTAAAATCAAGAGTCTTCTTATGTCCTCATCCCAGGATTCTTCAAAGGACAACAACTATAATATCAGTCAAGAAGTTCCTGGAGCTCTTCTGGTCAAAGCAAAAGCTTGAAGGCCTATCACCCTATAACAAAGCTCCAACTTCCTGAACCATTCAATATCTCAGGGGGAGCCTTTGCCAACATCAAAATCCATAAAAGTCTTCTCAGTTATACTTTGAGAAAGAGAAGACAAAATCAATCTCTCATCCCCCACTATATAAAGGGTTCTTAAGTCCCTTCAAAAGTTATTCCTGGTTACAATTCACCTGGTCAAAAGACTTGAGGTTTGGTTTTTTTGAGCACCTGATCAAAAGCTCATTGGTGGCAGTCACCTGATCAAAAACCTAAGTGGATTCCTACCAGGGTGGTAGAAGAGTGGATGTACCCAGGTTGGGGAACCACTATAAAATTCTTGTCTTGTATAGATGCTTTATTCTTTTGTTCTTGCTGTGACTGTGCTAGTTAGGTTGTTGTGTTTGTGATTATTTATATTTGCTGTGCCTGTGACTAATCATATTAATTTAGGAATAAGTTTTTATTTACAACAAAAGTCTTTATACCTAAAGATACTCTATTCACCCCCCCCCCCCTCTAGAGTATACCAGATCTAACCCCTAACTTTCAAAATTCTCTCTCGAGTAATTCAAATCCAAAACCTAAGTTGAGTAAATTTTCTCTCGAATAATTTACAACACTCAAATTTGCATTAATTACATTACCCTATCTCCTACATAAATTCATGAAATCCTATTTCTAAAATACCATGAATCCATTTATCCGTATTAAAATTATCCAATTTGCATATCTCTCGATCATGAAAATTGAAATGCAAAGAGAAAGAACACATAGATATGAAATTTTATTCATCATCACAAATACTCAATTTCTCAATCTAGAAGTTTGAAATTCATGTAAAACAAAAACTAAATTCATAACTAGGATAATTCTCAATGTTTGCAAGACTATATACGAATAAAGTACCATGAATTTGATGAAAATAAGAAGATACATGATTACTAAATTGTTCAAATGAAAAGTTCAATCGAAATAAAAGATAAATAAGGTTAGATCACCAAGAGAAAAGAGAAATTAAGAGAGATACATGAAAGATTAAATGCATACAAAATCTCTTTAAATTCCTCCTTTGCTTGGGTGCTCCACCTTCGTCCTCAGAAGTTCTCCAAAAGAAAATGATCCAAAAAAGTCCAGAATAATTTTTCACACAGGATTTTATAGTCTTCTTGCAAACAGGGTCGGACACGGGTTCCAACACGGCCGTATCACAGACCGTGTTGACGGTTCTAGAATGGTTCCACGCGAATCGGCGTGTCTGGACGTGGGTCGTGTCAGATGACACGGTACTGACACGGTCGTATAGGTAGCCGTGTTTTATGCACACGGGTCGGTTGGCGCCAGGCGTCGAAATCTCCAGAAAGGGACACGGGTGGACACACGGGCGTGTTCCAACCCGTGTGGTTCTCTTGCACTTTCTTCCAATTCTTCAGCTCCATCTTGAATAGGACACGGGTAGGCACACGGCCGTGTTCGCGCAAATTTTTGTCTTATCATCAGCCATGTTGAATCTGTGACCTCCTCCGTTTGCTCCAAGACTTCTAGCTCCACTGGTTAGCCATACCTACATTAGGAAAATGAATAAATAAATACATCGCTCAATACATGAAATAATAGGAACTCCTAACTGTGCTCTTCTATACATGATAATCCGAATTCTTAACTAATCTTATGAAATTACTACCTAGGGAGGTGGAAAATAGTGGACATGATTATAATTATGATAGTATAAATCCTATCATAATTGTACTCATCAGCAAGCCCCCGACGAGGCGAGCCCCTTATATACGGTGGTAGGGGCCGTCGCCCGGCTTCGGTACCGGAAGGAACAGCTCCGGTACCACCTCTCTCACCAGAATCTTGGCACCGTCACCCCTGAGGAGGTTGGCCCGCTGTAGCATCTCGAAGGTATACTTCGCCGCGCCAACCACCTTTTTCTGCATCATCACCTCGATCTCGTAATCGCTGTAATGTGCGAGCTGGCAACCGCTTGTAGACGGCGGCGGGGCAGCCGCTGCACCCTCCAACGCGTCCACTCGCGCCTATAGTGCCTGCTTCTATTGTTGAAGGGTGGCAATCTCGGTGCCCAGTCGGCTAGCCGTCGCCGCGTTCTGTGAAAAGGAAAATCACTGAGTTAAAATTGTGTAGAAGTGAGAGAAGGCGAACACGAGTCAGTTGACTTACCGCCCCCCAGGTACTGCCCAAGGGCAGCATCAGATGCCTCGACTCGCTTCCGCAGTTCATCTGCCTCCTCTTGAGCGAGCTTGTGGGCTGCCTCCTTCTCGTTGATTAACTTATTGAGGGACGGGGTGTTCTTGTCCAGCCGAAGGCATAGCCGGCCGACCATATGGGCCAGCTGAAGGCTGCGAAACAGGGCCCGCGCGCTTTTGTAGATCAACACCCGCATCGCCTCCTCGTTGTAAACAGCGGCGTCTTCTCTCCCATAGACGTCGAAGGAGAGGTTGTACGCATCCCTGCTGCTGGTTTCGTCCTTCAGCCAGCTCGGCAGCAGCGAGGATATGAAGACCCGGTTGGTCTCCTTGTCCCATTGAAGCAGCGGGACTCCGGACTCATCCGCAGGCCCCTCGTCGTAGCCAAAGTTGCGGTGCCCCCGCGGGACTGGCTTCTCGGCGGGCTGAGTCCCCTCTTGCGGCTGCGATGTGCTTGCATCCCCGCCAACAGATTCGACGTCCGAAGGGGCCGTAGGGAGGGAACTGGTGGATGGTTGGCTCGCGGAGGCCTTGTCCTTGTTGCGAGCCGGGGGAGGCGTGCCACCCATTTTCATCGATTTCTTGGGCGGTGGCGGATCCTGAGGTTGCTCGCGACTGGTTCGTTTCGTGGGAGCAGGGGCCGAGAGCTCGCGATGGGCGGCGGCCGCTGCCTCGGCCCAGGCAAGCTCGCTAGAAGCGAGTCGCGCGCTCTCGTAGGGAGGATGGAGGGGAATGTCGCGCTCTCCTGCAAAAAACATGGGACTTAGAAATATTCAGAGGGTGGTTTCAAGAGGGAGGAACCAGGCAAACCGCTTACCTTCACCGGGCAGGATAGAGACGAGGTCGTCCAGGTTCCTGCGGAGGTAGGCCACCTCGAAGTTCTTCCCAACGAAGAACCCGAACAACCCCGCTTCATGGCCCCCCAGGCTTAGGGGGCGGTAGCTCGCCTCGCCGAGTTGAACCAGCGAGATGGGGACGTTGACGAAATCCCCCTTGACAAACATGAACTTCTTGAGCCAGTTATGGCTCTTGTTGACCGTCTCACGCACCTTGATGTGTGTGCTGGCGAAGCAAGCGGTCCCGTCCTTATTCGCGCGAAAAGAGAACAACTTACAGAATAATGCAAGACTGAACTCGATCCTCTCCTCTCGCAAAAAGAAGGCGAATCCTACTATAACCGCGACAGAGTAAGGAGTCATCTGCCCGGGGACGAACCCATAGTACTTGAGGATCTGGCAGACTTTCGGCCATAAGTGTAGTCGGAGGCCCTCCTCAAAGTGGGTCGTCGGGAACGCGAGCTCATTGGCAGAGAGCTTGTTGATTCGCTCCTCCTTCCCGGGCCGCCTCGCCTCGAAGCCCGGCGGGACATAATTGCCGACGGCATCCACGAATTCCCTCTCAGTGATGGCGGCGGGAGGGAAGTCGTGCTCGGAAAAGGTCCAATCACATTTTCCCCTCCCGTCCGCCTCGCCGCTACTGCCGACCATTTTGCGAGATCTACGCCGAGCAGGAAAAAGGGGGTTCTCACGGGGGAAGGAGGAAGAAGCCTTAAATGCGGTAGGTGAAGAGTGAGTCGGCAGGGCCTATTTATAGAATCGGAAATGGCGAGAAAAAGTTTTGACAGTGGAAAAAGTGCGGATAGCAAGATTAACCCCGATGCTTTGACTTCCGAGCCCAACCCGGATCCAGGTCAACTCGCCGGTCGGCCGCGAGCCGCTTGCACCCTCTCCCGCATGGAAGCAGAATAACAAGAGATGCGGGGCCCGCCGGATCGGCGTGCGAGTCCCTTAGTATGAGACTCGTGGGTAGTCGACCCGCCTCCGCTAGAGCAGGCACAACTAGGGATAGGTGAGTCGCCTCTGCGATGCCAAGCTCGCTAGAAAGAGAACCGACCGATCCGATTCGCCTCGCCCGCATCTCCCCCAAAGGTTAAGACCAACAGTCAAAAGAAAAAGTAGTGAGTGCACGCCCATAAGCGGGCGGGAGAGGTCCTGAAATACAGACAGTTAATTGTTCATAACAAACGTTCAACTGTTCCGGGAGTTTCGATCATTGTGCGAGGGGGCAATCCAAATCCAGTTGGTAGCAGCGGGCGCCGATGGGAGAGAGGCATGCGGCTCAGTATTGGATTTATTTCCACCTGCCCCGCCCCCGCTTACCGGATCGAGGCGGCATGCGAGGGTAATGATACTTGCGGACCGCCGTCAGTTCCCGCTGGGTCAGATCGACCTGCTCTGAGATGTGCCTAAACTGCTCCTCGTCCTGCTTAATATGTACACTCGGGTATGTCAGTCCGTCCTCGTCAGCTGGGCGCCCCGTCCCTCTGCCTCGGCCTTGTCTTTCTCCACTCTATCGAAGACCTCCTGTAACAGCAACATATGTTTCTAAAATAGTCGCGTCACTTGCGTCTTTATCTTCTCGGCATCCAGCGGGTTGCCCAGGTAGTCTGCACTACTGTCCAGCTTAGGGGGAGGCGAGTACCCCTCACTCATCTCGACGTCAGAGACCACGTTATAACCTGCGAAGGCAAGGTCAGAAGAAGCCGACAAATGATAAGCGGGCTAAAGCAAGAGAATTACCAGGCATTGGAACGTCTCTCACGCCATCAGCTGGCCGACAAGGGCCCGGCCGACCCTGGAAGGCTTCTCCTCTGGGGGTAACAAAGGGTTTCCCCAGTCCAGGGGGCCTTGGCGACGAAGGAGTCGCAGGAGGGAAGTGTGCCTGTGGTAAGGGACTAGAGGCCCGATCAGTCACCACCAGGGTAGAATTCCCTGGGTCCACCATGTCCACTCCGTCATCGTGAGGCACCTCCTACAGAAAAGGAAAAAGTCAGAAGGAGTGGTAGATCAAAGAGGGAAACCACATACCTCACGAACGACCTCGACGTTGTCGGTCGAGCTGGAAGCAGGGTCATCACCCAGTAGGGACCGCTAGATGATTTTCCCTTTCACTGGCTTGAATAGAGGACCGGGTGACCCGCGCGCAAGCCACGGGGCGGCCTCGAGAGCCGCTTCCCGGGCACCCTCCCTCGCAGCCGTCAAACGAGCCCGCATCTCCTCGGATATATGCATCTTCCGACTGTGAATTGCGGAAAAAGGCAAAGAAGAGCAGTTGACCCCAAAGGTCCGACAGCTTATTTATAGCATGAAGGTGGGCCCTCACCAAAAGATTCCCTCCAGCTCAGCAGGGTTTTCGCCGAACACGTGGGGTTGGATGTTTCTTTTCGAGGTTTTGCAAAGCTCTTAAAGAGCGGGGATTATTTACAACCCTGTGTTCGTCGAAGGGACTCAGGCAAGCCGGTGGGTCGACCCCGGCTCGCGCCTTCCCAGGCGGGTCAGCCTCGACCCGCGCCTTCTCAGGAGGGTTAGCCTCGACCCACGCCTTCCTAGGCGGGTCGCACTCCGACCCGCGCCTCCTAGGCGGGTCAGCCCTGCCAACCTCTCCTAGGTGGGCCGACCCTCGGTCAGCCCCGGCCCGCGCCTTCCCAGGCGGGCCAGCCCTCGATCAGCCCCTGCCCGCCTCCCTAGACGGGCCAGCCCTTGTTCGCCCTCCGACCTGCCCCCCTACTATGCGGGCCAGCCCTACTCGCTCCCGCCCAGCAGGGTTGCGAGCCGACTCAGAGGCCAAGAGATCCTTCCCCAGTGGGGGCCAGAGGCCAAATTATTAGGGTGAACCGGTGAGAGGTGCACATAACCAGTTAGAAAAGCGACGTTACGCTATTGGCAGGCCCGGTTGAGCTGCATATAGCTATTCAGAACAGCGGAGTTTGGTTGTTAGCAAGCCAGCCCAAGGTGCTTTCAGTAATTTCAGGCCAACAGCTGTTAGTTATTTGCAGATCACCTTCAAAAATCTATAAATAGGACCCAAGAGGTACCTCAGAAGGCAGACTTACTTGTCTTCCAGTCTTCTAGCGCTTTCTGAGGTACCTTATCCCGACATTTGGCTAAGGAGGGGAAGCGCTCTAAGATCTTCCGAGTGTGTGGTGAGACCTTAAAAGAGAGGGGATAGATCTTATATTTTACTCAGAGATAAATATATATATATGTATATGTTAGGAAAAGAAAATCACAGCACAAAAATAAAGAAAGAAAAGCAAGCACACATAAGACATAAGGATTATAGTGGTTCCCTAAAACTGGATACATCCACTCTTCTACCACCCTTGTAGGAATCCACTACAAGTTTTTGATCAGATGCCCTGCCACCACAAGATCTCTTTCAGGTAGATCTAGAAACCCTTTAGGTTTTTGATCAGGTGCCTAAAAACCAATAAGTTTTTGATCAGGTGTCCTATCACCAAGAGTTCACTTTTGAAGAGAGTAATAACCATGTATACAGGAAAGGGAAAAGAAATGATGTTGTCTTCTCTGTCAATGATCTGAGAGAAGACTAGTGGATTGTTGATGATGTCAAAGCTCCTCCTGAGATTTTATAGTTGATCAGGAAATGGAAGCTTTGCTTCAGGGTGTAGGCCTTCAAGTTGATGTTGCTCTCCAACAAGCTTTTAGACTGATATTGATTGATTGTCTCTTGAGAGCCTGGAGCAGATAAAGAAGATTAAGTTGATTTGCTGTAAGGAAACTTATAGCTGAGTTCTTCTTCTTGTGAGAGAAGAAGTCTTCTTGAATTTTCTCTCTCTATCTCTTTTGTTCTGTCGAGTGCTGTATTACTCTTCTTATTATCTGTAAGATATAATATTTGTATATTTATTGCCTGGAGAATTCAAACATTTGAATTCTTTCTATCTTGGAATGGCTGAATCAATTCCCAAGAAATGGAATCTGCCTTGAGAAGTAAATTGACATTTAATCTCTGTAATTAACTCCATATTTAATGCTGCCACCAAACGACTATATTCATAAGAATATATAGCATTAAATATGATCGCTATAATCGCCTTTAATTAAGCCATTATTAAATATGCCACCTGTAAATAAATCTGTCTGAAAAACTGCACAGGAATCGTTGATCTCAATTTTAAAGCTTTCTTCAAACTGGGTTCGGAGATCGTTGAACTCCACTCAGAGATTGTTGATCTCAGCTCGGAGATCGTTGAGCTGAGTTCAGAGATTTTGAACTGCATCTGAGTTTTACAGTTTTCTTTGAGCTGAGCTCAGAGATCGTTGATCTCCGCTCAGAGATCTTTGAACTGAGTTCAGAGATTTTCTTCCAGCAATTTTCTGAACTTCAAATCTGAGCTTCTCTTGAATTTTTCTGAATGAGTAAACCTGGAAATAATCACATAACCCATGACTATACATTTTGGGTCAATCTAATATTCCTAATAGTGATTCTTGCCCAAATCAGAACTAGGGTTTCAACAGACCTCCGCGTAGGGCCCTTGGTTTAGTCCTTTGCTCTTCTTCCCTTGTTGTTTTTATATCAGGAGCGAAGTATGTGCGCGATCACCCCTTCCCCAAGGGTGAACTCCTCGAGAGACCGATTTTCGGTTTCAAAAGACATCCCCCAGACTAGCGAACCCGAACTCACACTGCCTGACTAGAATTGTTCGCCCTTCGCCCTGATAATGGTACACGAGACTATCTGGGTCTTGTCCTTCAACCGCTAATCATTCAGTGATATCCCCCAGCCTGGTGAGCCCGACCTCACACTACCCGGTTAAAAGAATTCACCCTTCACCCTGGTAGTAGGTCGCAAAACCATCTGTGTCTCATCCTTTAACAGTCAACCTCAGAGGAGTACCTCAAAGATAACAGGGTCGACATTACAATTCTCACAAGAAAAGTGCAAAACAACAAAGGGCCAAGACCCTGCCCTAAACTCCGAAGGAATGTGCCTGAGAATCACATAAGACATAACAACGAACATTACGAGGAAAAGTATAAAGCTAACAATGAACTGCAAAAAGTTGTAGGAGCTCACAAACTAGCATGCATCAAAATTACAAGAACGCCATCAAGGCAATAAGTATACAAGACATTACTAGATACAACGAATTAAGGAGTATGCTCCTCCTCATCAACGTCAAGCTTGACAGACTCATCATCAGAAAGGTCGTCAAAGCTAAAATAAACAATGACACACTCACTTCTGTAGGATACTATCCGCCCTTCACCCAGGTAGTGGTCAGGGTGTCTTATAGACCTCGCCCTCCAACCATCAACATCTAAGAAGCAGAACAATTTTGCTAGCGCAAGATGACTGTTCAAACACCACCAGATGCTCTACTTTTACAAGCAGATGCGCAAAACTGAAGAGCAGATGCGTAAACTTCTTCACCCAGGTAGCGGTCCTTATTATACCTTTGTACACCAACGTCATCCGATGTTGATGCAAAACTGAAGAGTATGCTCCTCCTCGGGCGAGTCGACACGTGCCGACTTGGCCCTGTCTCGCCATACACATCCATGCGACTACCGGACCATGTGCGGTCTTAGCTGCGCACCTCGGTGCATCTCACCGCCCTCGCGACCTCACCGCCCTCCGGCCACCCATAAGTGGGCGGCCATTTTTCCGCAGTGCGGGAGGCCAATCGGTCGCCCCGCCCTCTGACCGCCCAGACGTGGGCGGCCTCTTGACCGCCCAAATCTGGGCGGACGTGACCTGTTAGGAGCGGGCGACCACATGACGGCCACATGCCAAGCTGAAACATAAAACTCAAGCATTGAAGACCAAGCAAATCTATAACATAATTGAAGAAGAAACGTTTAGCTATGTAAAGAGTCAATTCTAAGACTCTCAATATAAAAACATATGTAATGTTTTGAGTTTGGTTAAGAGAAGAATGGTTTGAATGCAAATTTACTTCTCTTTTTCTTTCTAAGTTTTTGCCTCTTTGATTTGTGATTCTAAGTGAGCACCCTAACAAGTTGTAACTCAAAACCAAAATCGATTAATGGAAATGAAAAATCTAAATGAAAGTTTGACACATACCTCCCAAGCTCCCTGCTTACTCTACTTCTCCTAAACCCCTTGCCTGCTCAGGGCAGAGAGGAAGCAACCACACACCACGCCCGCTGTCGCCGACGACCCGAGAATGGGCGAAAATAAAAAGGGATACCGACGCAAATTGTAGATGGAGAGAGAGAGGGGATTTTGATTCTTAGGCAATTTAGACTCTATTTGTTTTACTCCGTTTTGGGCAAACGCCGCCGGAAGGAGGGAAAACAAATGAACCTCCGACGGCGTTTGCTCCGTTTCCACCCGCCCGCCTTGAGAAATGACCCAAAAAGTTCCGTTTGGAGCAGCCACCTCCCCCCTCCGATTCGAACACTTCGTTTCGACCCGCCGGATCGATCCGCCACCGCCGAACCAAATGGAGCCTTAATAAAATAAATCTTTCTTTATTTTTTTGCTCCACCTATTTTGGATTGGCTCCTCCCCTAGTGACAATTTCAGCTTCTTCTCCCCCATTATAAAATGGCTTCCAAACACTAATAATTCTCTCCCCCTAAAAAAAAATCAATGGGAAGCAATGGTGGAATTTTGGAGCCCCGGCTCAAAGTGGTGATGCTTCCCTGGGTAGCTTTTGGCCACATTTCCCCCTTCCTTGAACTCGCCGTCGCTCTCTCCCGTCACAACGTCGCCGTCCACCTCTGCTCCTCGCCGGCGAACCTCAGCTCCATCACCTCATCCCAATCCCTCATAAACCTCGTCGAACTCCATCTCCCGGCGACCTCCTCCCGCCGCACCTTCACACCACTAAAAACCTGCCGCCGCACCTCATGCCCGCACTCAAAACCGTCGTCGACGCCGGCAGCGCCGCCTTCGGCCGCCTCCTCGACGAAATCTCCCCTGACCTCATCATCTACGACTTTGTGGTGCCGTGGGCGGCGATTGTTGCCGGAGAACGCAATATCCCGGCTGTCCTGTTTTTCGCCAACGCCGCCGCGACCACCACCCTGTTTTGCCACCACTTGAGAAGGCCGGCGGAGGCGGCGCCGTTTCCGGCGCTGAGGTTTGAAGGGGAGAATGAGAGGGATGTGTCGGTGAAGATGTTGTGGAGGCGGGGCAACGGGAAATCGGACGGTGAGCGTTACTTGGAAGCAATTGAGGGTTCTTCGGGATTTGTTGCTTTCAGGAGCTTTAGAGAGATTGAAGGGAAGTATTTTGATTACTTGCCTTCTCTTTTGGGGAAGGAGGTTCTCCCCGTGGGCGCCCTAGTTTCGCCGGTTTGTGGGGACGAAGATAATTGGCAGGTATATCTATAGGGTGGTGTTAAAGGCACACCATTTTCGGCTATGTGCACACCCATCAAAAATATAATCCTTAATAATTTAAGTTTTCTAAACCCCACCCAACTAAAGCCGAAGCAGCCCGCCTCCCCCTTTCCGATACGCGCCTTTTTGAACTGCGTCTTCTACGTGCATTTTTATGAAATGTGTTCAACATGAAAGTTGTAGATCTCGACGATATCTACAACTTTCATGTTGAACACTTTTTGATTTAAAGCCGTTTATGCCCCCGATTTGACCCCCGAAAAATATCACGCGGAACACTTTGATTTGAAAAATCACGCGTGATTTTTTTAGGGGGCCAAAACGAGGGCCTAAACAGCTTTAAATCAAAAAGTGTTCAACATGAAAGTTGTAGATATCGTCGAGATCTACAACTTTCATGTTGAACAAGTTACATAAAAATGCATGTAGAAGACGCGGTTCAAAAAGGCGCGTATTTCATTTTAAAAAAAACTATGCAATCACGGCAACGTCATCCTCCCCACAGCTCTTGTGGACATGTACTGCAGATGCGGGTGCGTTGAAGCAGCTTTGGAGGTGTTCCGCCGGGTTTCGAGCAAAGACGTCGTGCTTTGGAACGTGATGATCGGAGGGCTCGCGATGCACGGCCATGGCCGCCTTGCCGTCGATCTGTTTGCTCTGATGAAGGAGACGGCAACGGCGCCCAACGAGTCTACATACATTGCATCTATGTTTGCTCAGACTGTGCACATAGTATTGGTGTGCACAAAGCCGAAGATGGTGTGCACATAAAATTTCAATGGGTGCACATAGTATTGGTGTGCACAAAGCCGAAGTTGGTGTGCCTTTAACACCACCCTATCTATATTATATATATATATATATATATATATATATATATATATATATATATATATAAAGATATATATACTGTATACAAAGAAATTTTTTGGGCATATCGTGTAATCCTAGTGGACGATTAAGTAAATCTGATCCTTGGACCCGAACCAGGTCTCACAGGCAAGGTCATCGTCGGCGCTGGACCTGCCCGCTCGCCGCCGGACGACCCTCCTCGGGTTCGTTGGGATCCGACAAACCTGTAGATGGGCGCTGAGCAGGCCGCCGCCGACGGAGCCTAGCCGTCCACTAGGTTTATTTATTTATCTTTAAACAAAATAGTTAAAAAAATATAAATAAATAAATTTTCTAAAAAATAAATTAAACAAATTAAAATTTTAAAACCTTTTAAAAAAATTCCTAAAAATAGAAAAATATTTAAAAATAAAAGAAAAATAATTATAAAAAACACAATAATTTTAAATAAGCTCACGCAAAATCCGATGCGGGCGGGCGAAGCCCACCGCAGATCGAGTATTGTCGTGCGGGGCACGGGGGGGCCATGCACTGTCACTAGTAAAGATATAAAGATATTCCCTTATTGTGTACCAGTGTGGATCATCTAAGCAACTCTAGTCATATATTTAGGCTCCGTTTGAGGGGACTTATTTTCACCGGCCATGCGATCATAACCGCTTGACCGGTGAAAATAAGTCCCTCCAAACAGAGCCTTAATCTAACTCCTCTTCAATTTATTTTTTATTTAATTTAATAAAAAACTCTCTCTCATAATGCCTTGGGATTGCAATCGTACACTATTGTCAACCGCACGGGGGCCTAGGCTTTTTATTAGTCGGGCCTAGGTCAGACTCATGCCTTCATTAGGTTGTAAACCGCACTTGGGATTGCCTGCATGCCTGCACCAAGACTTGGCCTGAATCTGGAGGAAGCTTACCCGGGCCCGAACCTAATGAGGCCAATTTCAGGCCGGGCCGGGCCGGCTTTCCAAGCTTAGTACAAACTGACAGAGTATATGAATATTTTTTGTCACCTAAGGACGAAAGGTTATATATTTAAATTTCGGTAAGGCTCCATTTGACGGACTTATTTTCACCGGTCAAGCGGTTACGACCGCATGAACCGGATCTTAATTAAGCTCCGGTTCATACGATCGTAATTGCTTGACCGGTGAAAATAAGTCCTCCCCAAACATAGCCTAAATATTTATGTTCTTCATATTTTAAATGGCGTGAATATGTTTTAGATCAAAATAAGTAGATAAATATGTAAAATAAATGTTTTAATAAATTAATTGGAAAGGTATCTCAGGACCATGACAACCTGGCGGAGTGGCTGAACAAGAAGCCGGCAGCCTCGGTTGTCTTTGTATCTCTTGGTAGTGAGTACTTCATGACAAATGAGGAGACGGTGGAAATCGCGAGAGGCCTCGAGCTCAGCAAGTTCAGCTTCATATGGGTGGTTAGATTTCCAATCCACACGCGTGTTGGGGAAGACGGACAAGAAGCCATCTGTGAAAGTTGCTCGAAGCATCCGGATGGGGATCAAAGTGGAATCCCCTACCCATTGCCCCTAGGTGGGTATAAATAGGCAACCCTTAGGAGTTACTACGGGTATGGGTTAACCGTGTACCCGACACGACCCGTTAAGCCTCCGAACACGTTAATTTGACCAAATATACACTAACAATCTCCTCCTATATTTGTGACAAATAACGTATACGTTTCGGAGTGCAGAAAGTGGAGAATATTAAAATAAATTTCCGACTTAACACATTTTTCATAAGAGTTAGCACAATTTTTTAAAGAAAACATAAACATGAATTTTTAAAACAACAACATAGTATATCAAAAAAAAACATGTGCTACTCAACAATAAATAAGTCTGGAAAAACAGTAAAATGACTAT
Source organism: Platanthera zijinensis (assembly GCA_039513925.1). Lineage (NCBI taxonomy): Eukaryota > Viridiplantae > Streptophyta > Magnoliopsida > Asparagales > Orchidaceae > Platanthera > Platanthera zijinensis. Next base: position 21,848,695 of record CM077084.1, on the reverse strand, counting down.
AGATACACGTGTAACAATTCTACTCAGAGAGTAGATCATCATCATCTATGTCAAAATCCACTTTCTCTCCTCCATCTTCACCAGTGCCTGCAAGGAATTTCATGAGTCAGACTCTATGAATTCACAAACATATGCAGTGACGTATCAAAGTAAGCTAGCTCTACCTAAATGAGCTTAGTACTTGTAGCAGTAGTGAAGTAACACTGTCAGCATCTCTATCCAGTCTAGCTAGGACCAGTCAAGTTTTGATTTTAATAAATCAAACGTTGTTATCTTACTCATTAGTGACCACTATGTGCCTTGTCATATGACTTGACACACCGTTATTTGCAACATTATCAAATGTGGAATAATGTGCTATGATCACTAATGTTAGATTAACTCATGCAACGACTTTCTATTCCCAGTTGAATAATTCTCAAATCAGCTTACAATGAGAAAGACGTTAAGTCATCAGGTATGGAATGACTAACATCTAACCATCTTGGGCTTTCATCAAGAAATTATTTGGGATTTTCAGTCTGTTATTAGATGCTTGAATGTTGCGACTATAGGTTCTTACTATGAAAACATAAACATTGGAGGAAGTTTCATATTTCTATGAACTTTAATCCCATCTCCCCCGATGTTTTTATTGTGAGAACTCTATTTAAGCCCTTTGTCAAGGCGTCTGCAACATTATCTTTAGACCTCACATCAACGAGGTTTACAATCCCTTGACTCGTAAGGGAGGTCAACCAGGCTTGTTTCATCCGTAGTTGCCTTCTTTTGCTATTGAACAAAGTGTTCGTAGCAATCGTTTTCGTAGCCTGATTATCGCAGTAAACTGTAACAGAACTCAACTTCAGGCTCGACAATAGAATGTCCATCACCAAATCTCTTATCCACTCTGCTTCTTCTCCCGCTGAAGCTAGAGCGTAGAGTTCGGATTTCATAGAAGATAGCGCAATACATGACTGCCTCTTAGACTTCCAAGCTACAGCTGCTCCTCCTAGTGTGAATATAAATCCACTAGTGGACTTACTGTCATTTAATTCTGAGCATCATGATGCATCAGAATATCCTTCCAATACTGGAGGATGACCATGATAACATAAAACATACTTTTGAATGTGCTTTAGGTATCACATCAGCCTATCGAGGGCATCCCAATGGTCTTGGCTAGGATTACTAGTGAATCTGCTTAACATACCGACCGTAAAGGCTATGTCAGGTCTTGTACAGACCATAGCATACATGAGACTACCAATCAGTTTAGCATAATCTAACTGTCGAATCGCAGCTCCATCATTGGGCTTCAAGCGATTATTGTAATCTTAAGGTGTCTCCACTACTCTACGTTCATTGTATCCCCACGTGTCCAACATGGACTTTATGTAGTGGCTTTGACTTAGGGAAATGTCATTTTTCCCAAAGCTCACTTGCATGCCTAGAATAGTCTCGGCTACACCTAGGTCTTTAATGCTAAACTCTTTCATTAGTTCCGACTTAACGTCATCCACTACGGATTGATCAGAACCAAGAATCAGCATATCATCCACATACAAGCATATTATAACGACTTTGTTCGATCTATGACGTATGTAAAAATATTTGTCTGAGAGACTTGACATGAATCTCATGTTTCTTACACTATAGTCAAACTTCTCATGCCATAATTTTGGTGCTTGTTTGAGTCTGTATAGCGACTTGATTAACTTACAGACCTTATTTTCGTGACCGTCTACTATGAAACCTTCAGGTTGGCTCATGTATATTTCTTCGGTCAGATCTCCGTTCAAAAACGCAGTCTTAACATCCATTTGATGAACAATAAAGTTCTCAATAGACACAATAGCAAGTAGGATCCTAACGGTTGATAAGTGACACACTGATGAATATACATCAAAGTAATCCACCCCACTAACTTGTGTGAAACCTTTAGCCACCAGACGTGCTTTATACTTAGCTACGATACCATCAGGATTGAGTTTCTTTTTCAGAACCCACTTACACCCTATAGTTTTAGCCCCTCTTGACTTATCAACCAACGTCCAGGTGTTGTTTTGAAGTAGAGAATTCATCTCTTCATCAATGGCTTCTTTCCAGAGTAGTGAATCCCTTGATCTCATCGCATCCTTATAGGTGGATAGATCGGCCTCAACGTGGTAAATGACAAAGTCACTACCAAAGGTTCTGGGAGTTCGCTCTCTCACTGAAGTCCGTCTAGACTCTAAGACACTACTGTCTACCGGAACTGAATAGGAGGTGTTCGGTACTGATTCAGGGTCTTCCTCAGTAATAGTTGCTTGCATACCTGGGATTGTCAGGTTTTTATCTTTAAGGAACTTATCCTCAAAGAACACTGCATCCCTTGATTCAATAATTATATTATTAGACAGGTCTAAGAATCTATCTGCAGCACTATCTTCAGCACAACCTAAGTAGACCACGTGTTGGTCCTAGGTCCAAGTTTAGACCGTCTAGGGTCAGAGACCCTAACATAGGCTATGCAGCCCCATGTCTTAAGTCTAGTTAAAGACAGGGGTCTCTTAAACCAAAGCTCGTAGGGTGTGACGTCTAACTTAGCACGAGGAACTTTGTGTAGAATGTTGTTTGCAGTTAAAACTGCTTCTCCCCAATAGGCAGTAGGCATGCCAGCAGTGAGGAGCATAGAGTTTAACATTTCTGTCAACGTTCTATTCTTTCTCTCGGCTATACCATTCGATTGGGGTGAGTAAGGAGCAGTGGTTTCTGCTATGATCCCTTGAGAGGCAAGGAAACCCCGGAACTCACTGGACATGTATTCTCCTCCTCTATCACTTCTAAACCTCTTAATTCTCATGTCTAGTTGGTTCTCTACCCTGGTTTTGAAAAGACAAAACTTTTCAAACGCTTCATCTTTAGTTTTAAGAAGATAGATGTGACAGAACCTAGAGCAGTCATCTATAAACTTGATAATATACTTCCTTCCTCCTCGGGTGACAAAGCTTTTAAAGTCACATATATCGGAATGTATAAGCTCTAGCGGTGTTGTGCTCCTAGTAACCGCACTAAAAGGTTTCCTAGTGATCTTAGTCTGAGCACACACGTCACATTTCTCAGGCGGTGACTTAGTGTCTAATGTGATCTGGTGAGTTTTAGCTATTTGGAACATCTTCCTATAGTTCACGTGTCCTAGTCTCTCATGTAGAGTCTTAGGGCTAACTAAGTTTGTTTGAACTTGTTGAACTAACTCGTTTGCTAGACTTAGTCGGTACATCCTATTTTGGACGTATGCACATCCAAAATAGTGTGAGTTAACTAATAATGTTACTCTACCGCTACATAAATAAAAAGAAAACATACCAGCATCACAAAGTAAACTAGTTGACACTAAATTAGCAGCTAGTTCAGAAATAAATTCAATATTTTCCAAAAAATGAAATATTTTTTTTTAACCTGAGCAGAGGACCAAGAGAGCATTCCCAGGACGGGTCACCTCGGTCTCTCCTCCATTACAGTTTTTCACCTTTTCCATATAATTTTTTTTTTTGTGATCTTAGCTAGAGAATCCTTGTCATGAGACACATGACTTGTAGCAGCGTTGCCCAGCCTCACTCAGAAGACCAACATAATATCACTATTTTGTGGGTCTTACTCGTTTTTCTTTAGTCTGTTAATTTCAGACCTGAATGTGAGGCAGCTTGCTTAAGATCAATGTACGACGAGGATTCAGGGAATTTAGAAGGTAATCCTTGCAAAATTCTCGTCATTGCTTCACAGATGTTCATCCATATCCCCTCGGATAATGGCGAAATCGTTAAACACTGTGTGGTAAATCTCCTATTTTTCAAGTAAAGTTGAACGTGGAGTTTCCACCCATGGAAATCAATGTGATTGAACGACTACGATTTTACTATGTCGTACGAGCCATGTTTCGACATTTAAAACTAGAAAATTAGAAAGAGATCACCTGATCCGTGCGGAGACGACTCAGTGTCTTCAGATCCAATCCAGTAATACAGTTTGCTCCTCTCCGACTGAACATGGTCGCCGAAGCATAGATTCAATCAACCAACTCCTGAGATGCACACCGAGGAATTTGGCGTAGATCTCAACAACGAGGAATTTGGCGTAGATCTCAACAACATAGAGAGATCAATCCACTTTTAGATCCAAACAGTGGCAAAAATCTCTGCTTGAAGAAGCTTTGACGTCAACTGTTAAGGGCCTGATCATCTTATCTCATCTTGGACAACAAATCAGGTAGAGGCTCTTGCTCTCATTTAAAGTATCAAGCTCCACGGCCTGATCTCCCTTGAAATCATAATACCCGAGCACCACATAATTAGTGGAACGAGAACTTAGTGGGATCCATTAATTTCATTCTATGCCTGTAAGCTCCTCAAATCAATACACGTGCAGAGAACTCTTTGAGTGGGCCTGACCTAGAGAACCAGCGGCAGAGAGTCTCCCTTCAGATCCGGCGAACGCCAGAGAAGCAAGAGAACGACAGGAACTTCAGGATATCCTCCACTCTGGTGGTGATCTCAGCCCAGATCCGATGAGCAGCGATGAGAGCACCATATCGGTGTCAACTTGATCGCGATCTACTTCTTCTCCCCGATCTAGTGATCAACAATGACAGAACGGCGAGGCTTCCTCTGTTCCTTTCTTCCCGAACAAAAGCAACAGCATAGAAAAAAAACTTTTCCTTTAAATCGATGCCGGGACAGGAAGAACGGAAGCGGGCGACTGGGAAACCAAGAATCGGTGGCGGTAAAATCTTTTCTTCCGACTTCAGGCGGCCCGAAAAACTCTCCTTTTTGCGATCTGGCACGAAACCCAGGCGGCGGCAGAAGGATCTGAGCAGCGGGTCTCCTCCCTGATTTCACCGACGATGGAAGCAATGGCTTCTCCTTTCCGAAACCAGGGAGCAGGAACCTCTTCCTCGCCTTCGATTTGGCCGAAATTGCACTGCCGAAAGAACGGGAGCGGCGTTTTTCCTGTAATCGCGAATTGAGCGGTTACGGGATTCGGGAGTCGCGGGACTTTTCTTCATCCGATCACCAAACAGCGGCGAGATTTAACTTTGGCGGCGACCCGGCGTGAGAAAACTGCAGGCGGAGGAGATCCTCCTAACACCGGCAGCCACGAATGCTAACATCGGCGGCCACGAATTTTTCCAACTTCCTATTCGCGATCCAGCAGTGACGAGAGAATTTTTTCACATGTGGCGAGAGCGACGTAGCAGTCGGGGCTTCGTCTTCTTCGCGAACCGAGCGAAAAACTGTTGCAGTGGAGACGGAGGTATCGATCTCTGCAGCGATTACCAACGGCGGCAGAAGAAATCAATCGCGATGGCTATCCCTTTCTTCCTCCGCTTCCGATCGAACTCACCGGCTCCGATTTTCACAGGCGCGGCGACACAAAACTCCAGAACACGGAAATCGGGAGCAGCGGTTACGGGGACGAACGAGCAACTTCGGGCAGTTACTTCGAGTTTGTGGAAGTTGCTCGAAGCATCCGGATGGGGATCAAAGTGGAATCCCCTACCCGTTGCCCCTAGGTGGGTATAAATAGGCAACCCTTAGGAGTTACTACGGGTATGGGTTAACCGTGTACCCGACACGACCCGTTAAGCCTCCGAACACGTTAATTTGACCAAATATACACTAACACCATCGACTCCCGACCAGTGTCAGCCACGCCATTACCGGTCGGTCTCATGGAAAGGTTGCATATTGATGGGAAAGGCATAGTAGTGGAAGGTTGGGCCCCTCAAAAGAGGATATTGTCGAACCCAAGCATCGGCGGCTTCCTCACTCACTGTGGGTGGAGTTCGATTAATGAAGGGATGAGACTCGGTGTACCGATGATTGCCCTGCCGTTGCAGATCGACCAACCGGTGAACGCTAGCATTGTCGTCGATCTAGGTGTCGCTCTAAAGGTTAAGACTACGTCCATCTTCGACGATGGACTGAAGGAATGTGTTAATAAGTTTAAAGGGGAAGATGTGGCAATGTGCATTGAGGAGGTGATGGTGGGCAAGGGAGGGGAGGGTGTAAGGAAAAGGGCGAAGGAGCTGTCCGAGCTCATGGCAAACAAAGGTGATGAAGAAATTGAGACCTTTGTGGCAAAGATGGAGGATCTTGTTAGAGAGATTGGGTTGGCTACTGGATCAAATTGACTGGCTAAATTGACCCACGAGGTCAATATTCATCCCAAACTTTATATGTAACAAAAGATATTAATGAATAAAGATATAATATGTCAGTCTCTCTTTTACTCATTATCTTCATATAGTACTATATAGTCAGTAAGTCAACTGTACCACTCTTAGATGGAGAAATGTACAATTATTAGATCATCGAAATATAAACACTGTTTGATTCACAAGATCTCTGGGATATTGTAGAGACCGGAGTCACCCCCATCTACTTATACAGATTAAGGGAGCACCTCAAAGACCAACAAAGAAGAAAAGATGTAGGATGCGCAGGAAAAACTGTTGATCCAACAAGGTGTAACCAATTTCATTTTCCCTCAAATTATGAGAGCAAGAACGACAAAGGATGCTTGGGGCATTCTCAAGGACGAATTTAAAGGCTCTAAGAATGTCATCTCTATCAAGGTACGCACACTATGGAGATAGACATTTTGAATCTCTAAGAATCAGTGAGCAAGAAACCATTAAAGGCTTCTTTGCTTGCACCACAAATACTCTAAACCAAATAAAAAATCTTAGGTACTCACATTATTAACCAACAAATTGTATCCAAAATTATGAGATGCTTACCAAAACCTTTTAATCAAGGTGTTTCAACCATTAAGGAATCCAAGGACTTGGAAAAACTTTCATCCCTAAACTCATGAACTCTCTTCAATCTCATGAGAAGAGAATCAAAAGAGAAGAAGCCAACACATCTGCCTCTCTAAATAACATTGTTCCGTGTTTCATCCCTAAACTCATGAACTCTCTTCAATCTCAAGTTTGTCTTCAAACAGATCCATCATGTCCAAACCAACTCTCCATCACCAAAAGTAAGTCAAACCTTCTCCTCGATACTCCTCCCAATTTTTAACCATGACCAACTCACTTCCTAACAATATCAACCTAACACGCCTTGTATATTCTCACAAACACATCCATCCTCTCACCACTATTATAGTCCAAACCAATACCACTCCTCAAATATTTCAAACTTCAATACTTATCACAACCAACATTCTATCCTTCCTCCTCCACTATGGACCTCTCCACCTTTATACAATAGTCCTCAACACTCTCATTATCTATTCCAACATCAAAGACCACCTCCATACCCATGCCACTGCCAGAACCACTATCCAAATGAATCACTGTTGGAACCACGGGTATCCCGGTTCACAAAAGTTGGGAACGGTTACGATCAAAGGTTACTTTTCTAGTGGTCGGAACATATTGTTATTTTTGGTTTTTGGTTTGGATCCGGTTCAGCCCGAATTATGAATTTATTTGGAATTATTCATTTCCAAAGCTAGCCCGCCTAAATCAAGAAAAAAAAAAAGGAAATCTCTTTTTTGAGATTTGTCTGCCCGAGAACAACAAAGGGAGGGATTAAATGTGAATCCCTTACCTATGAAAAAGATGAACCGCCTGTAGCCAGCCAGTGAGAAAAAGAGCCTCCTGTAGCTTTTGTGGAGGAGTCGGCTGGAGCATAGGAGGAGACCACCGCTTCTCTCTCGTCCTTTTCTCTCTCTCTCTCTCTCTCTCTCTCTCTCTCTCTCTCTCTCTCGTGCACTCGGAGAGGTCGCCGGCCTTGAGTGTTGTTGCCGGTCTTGGAGGAGGTAGCCGTCGGCGTTGAGAGAGGAGTTGCCGTCGGGCTAGGTGGAGTTTGTCGTCGGCGTTGCAGTGGACGTTCTTTGGAGTGGAGAGGCGTGGGGTCGACGACGTGCGTGTGTGCAGTTAGCCTCGACGGAGGTTTATCTCCGGTGGTGGCGTTCTCCGGTGGCGGCGTTGTTCTCCGGTGGTGGTGCGGTTGAACGTCGGACTTCGACGTTGAAGGTTCAGTGAACCTTGTGCGTCCGCAAGGCGGATTGAAGTCCAGATCTCAGATTCTCGTCGCGGATCGTACCTGTCCGGTGCACCCTCAGCGTATTCACCGGACGGTCTTTTTCTCTTGTTTTTCTCTTGTATTTGCAGTTATATTTTATAATATATATTTGCGTGACTATTTGTGTTCTTATTTACCTGTGTTGAATTATAGTTGTGCCTGCGAATTGTACCAGATTTTACAACAAGTGGTATCAGAGACAGGTTCCGAGTAGGTGACTGATTGGACGTTCCGGTTTTAGGTTTGAGTCAACGGTAGGTGATGACATCGGTCCGCTCCCTATCTTCCTAGATCTGATCCGTGAATTAATCAGATCATCTAGAGGTACTGCAGACAGCTATGGCAGCGAAGAACACCGTGTTGGCTAGATATTCAGTGGAGAAATTTGACGGTAGCGGGAACTTTCGCCTATGGCAGATTCGGGTTAAGGATATGCTGGTTGAGCAGGGGTTGATCCAAGTACTGCGGGGGCGTGATACTTTGCCCGCTCTGGTGAAGGATTCTGAGTGGACGGAGATGGATGAGCGAGCCACTAGCGCTATCAGGATGTGCGTCGACGACAAGGTGCTGTTCAACGTCGGTATTGAAGAGTCCGCCGACACGCTATGGGAGAAGCTGGAGGGACTTTACATGAGCAAGTCGTTGATCACGAGGCTATTACTGAAGCAGAGACTGTACGGTCTGAAGATGCAGGAGGGTGGTAACCTGCAGGAACACTTCAACGTGTTCAATTGACTTCTGAGTCAGTTGCATGTGGTTGGTGTGAAGGTGGAGGAAGAAGACAAGGCCTTATTGCTTCTTACCTCTATCCCGGCGTCGTATAAGCACATGCAGACCACCCTGCTGTATGGGAAGGATACAGTAGACGTGGAGCAGATCACGTCTGCACTACTGTCCAGTCAGATGCTGTCGTACCCCGCTCCTGAGGGTGAGCATGCTTTGGCAGTAGGAGGACGACGCGGGAGGCAGTTTGAGAAGGGATCTGGAAGTGCATGTGCCAGATCCGCAACGAAGAAGGCAGTGACGTGCTACCATTGCAGGCAGAGTGGCCACATATCAGGAGAAATTGTCCGCAACGTGCACAGTTTTCTGGGGACGTCTAGGGTGCGGGCAAGGCGGCGGTATCTATGGTAGATGATAGTGATGTGTCTGTCCTCATCACTGAGAGTCCATGTGACTCAGATAACTTGATATTAGATTCTGGTGCTTCGCAGCACATTTGCACAGATGTAGGGATGTTCAGTTCACTGGAGGTGACGACTGGGTCGGTCATTCTGGGTGACGGCTCAGCATGTGAGGTCACGGGGATAGGGACCGTGGACATCAGGATGCATGATGGAGCAGTGCGTAGGCTTGAGCGGGTACACTTGGTACCTAAGCTGCGCAAGAATTTGATATCGCTGGGTAGACTAGACTCCAGAGGATGCAGTTTTGCAGCGAGAGGTGGAGTTCTGACGGTGACGCGAGGTCGCACCGTGCTCATGCGATCTATACAGTGTGGTAGTCTTTACCGGCTGATGGGGACCACGATGTGAGGTGATGTGCCCATGATTTCTGCGGCTGACAGAGTTGATGGTCGAGATGGTGCAGGGGATCGCCCTTCTAGTAGTCTGACTAGGCGAGTCAGATTCAACGATCCAGTTGCGTCGACATTCAGAGGTTGAGCCCGAGCAGAGATGATTCGACTGGAACAAGTCGGCTGACGCCTCAGGTTCTTGAGGTGGTGCTTTGTGCAGACTGGTGGTTCGTGCAGACTGGTGCTTCGTGCAGATCGTGCTACGTGCATTGTCGCTTCGCGCAGTTGATGCCTGGTGCAGATTGTGCTGTGCAGGGAGTGCTTCGTGCAGGTGGTGGCTCCGGATCTCGAACCAAGGTGGTGATTGTTATTTTTGGTTTGGATCCGGTTCAGCCTGAATTATGAATTTGTTTGGAATTATTCATTTCCAAAGCTAGCCCGCCTAAATCAAGAAAAAAAAGGAAATCTCTTTTTTGGGATTTGTCTGCCCGAGAACAACAAAGGGAGGGATTAAATGTGAATCCCTTACCTATGAAAAAGATGAACTGCCTGTAGCCAGCCAGTGAGAAAAAGAGCCTCCTGTAGCTTTTGTGGAGGATTCGGCTGGAGCATAGGAGGAGTCCACCGCTTCTATCTCGTCCTTTTCTCTCTCTCTCTCTCTCTCTCTCTCTCTCTCTCTCTCTCTCTCTCTCTCTCTCTCTCGTGCACTCGGAGAGGCCTCCGGCCTTGAGTGTTGTTGCTGGTCTTGGAGGAGGTAGCCGCCGACGTTGAGAGAGAAGTTGCCGCCGGGTTAAGTGGAGTTTGTCGCCGGCGTTGCAGTGGACGTTCTTTGGAGTGGAGAGGCGTGGGGTCGACGGCGTGCGTGTGTGCAGTTAGCCTCGACGGAGGTTTCTCTCCGGTGGTGACGTTCTCCGGTGGCGTCGTTGTTCTCCGGTGGTGGTGCGGTTGAACGTCGGACTTCGACGTTGAAGGTTCAGTGAACCTTGTGCGTCCGCAAGGCGGATTGTAGTCCAGATCTCAGATTCTCTCCGCGGATCGTACGTGTCCGGTGCACCCTCGGCGTATTCACCGGACGGTCTTTTTCTCTTGTTTTTCTCTTTTATTTGTAGTTATATTTTATAATATATATTTGCGTGGCTAATTGTGTTCTTATTTACCTGTGTTGAATTATAGCTGTGTCTGCGAATTGTACCGGATTTTACAACACATACGAACTTAAACTAAGGGGAGATGGGAAATGCAAACGGGGATTGCTTGTAAATAGGGTCTCTCAAGCTACAACGAGGAGGGCCCGTCATGCACTCAGAAGTATATAGGAACTTCTGCTCTTAAACTACAGTCGTACTTAGTCGTACTTGGGACAAAGGAGGCACAAAGAGATTTTGGGAACCTGTTAGGGGGTCAACGTGCCTTCAATATGCATCTTGGTGCCCTATTTTTAGGCAAACAAGGGGTTGTGTATATAGACCACAAATAGCCACCTCACCTCTTATAATACTTGGTGCATGGTTCCTGTAAAGATATTTACTATTTTCTTTATCGAGGTCGTCTTATAATGAGACCATGATATGGCTTGTGGAGCTCGGCGGTATTATAAGTGATCTCTCGAATTGCCTTAGGGAGCTCGCAGGTAGTGTAGGTGAGTTATTATCCCTTTTGGTGATCTTGTCAGTAGTGTTGGAGAGCTCTCGAATCTTCTTGTTGAGCTCGATAGTAGTATAGGTGAGCTCTCGAATCTTCTTGGTGACAATCTAGTTCTCACTTCTGAGGGTTAAGGGGTCACTTTTAGATATAATGGGGCTCACCCCTAGGTCTGGGTCCAATTCGATGAATATGAGGTATATATAATTCCAACTCACTGTTGGTTCGCTCAAAGATCGTAAATAATACTCCAAGCTTCTATCCAGCAAGGTCAAACTGTTAAGTTTTCTTGATCTGGGAGTTAGCAGGAGTTATATCAACTAAAGCACAAACACAGCTAGAAAAACATGCAACAACAGAGTTCTTTATTGAGCAATTCAACTGTCTTATAAAACGAGGTATACATGGTGAGACATGATTTCGCCAGCATACAAAACAACTTCAACCTAAAACAGAAAAGATAACTTGCGGTCTGAGAACATAGTCCACCGAGACCGCACAACCCGCTAAAAGCTATTGCTGCTGTTCGTCAGGCCTCCGAGACCGGCCCGCTTCACTACCCGCTCAAACACGAACACAGTCCGCTACTCTAAGAACCAACCCGCCACTTCATAAATTCTGCCTTCCATAGATTGCTATCCGCGAACTCCAAGTCGCCAGCTAGAAGAACAGCTGATCTTCCTTGTCCGCACAACCTGCACAGAATTACTTCGGTAAGCCGCGCGACCAGAAAAATTAGTATGTGGGTTCTAAGCACGAGTTACTCTTATTGTTTCGCGATGATTATACTGTTGTCGGGGCTCTATTTATAGGCACGGAGAGAGATATGGTCACCTCCCTAGATTATAGGATCACCACCCCCAGCCCGCACAGTCCGCCCAGTCCGCATGGACATGGTCAAACTCAAGCTACTTGCATACAGTAAACCAAGGTAGACCACCAGTCTGCACCATCTGCGGACTTCCCTTCACCTCACAATACAGAGTCTGCGAAGTTCGCCGGTACTGATAAACATCAGTCTGCGACCACCACTCCAGCCCACTGCAGTCCGCACAGTCCACCAAGGGCAGAGCTCAAAGCAAGAAGGAACAAGGCGCCAGACCGCCAAGTCCGCACCTCCTGTCCGCTTGAGCTATCCGCTCAGTCCGTGCGGTTTGCCCGAACACCCACTTTGCACTTCAACTATTTCAACACTCCCCCTTGAAGTGGGAAGTGGAAACAAGCCCAAGCAAAGTCCTTAACCGGGTGAACGATCCTTTAGCTAGCGGCTTTGTGAGAATATCCGCGACATTGTCCGCACTATGAACATGCTTGACCATAAGAGATCCCTCCAACACCTTCTCACGAATGAAGTGGTGCTTGGTCTCAATGTGCTTGGTTCTCGCATGACACACTGGATTATTCACCAGCTTGAGAGCACTCTTATTGTCCCCGCGGAGCAGAGTGGGACCTCGAACTTTCATATGGATGTCCTCCACCAACCTCCTAAGCCAGATAGCTTCCTGAAATGCTAAGGTCGAAGCCTTATACTCTGCTTCTGTGGTAGAGACGGAAACCAAGTCCTGCTTCTTGCTGCACCAAGATATAGCTGATATGCCTGCCAGAAAGACGTATCCAGATGTCGACTTCCGATCATCTTAATCTCCCCCATAGTCAGCATCCATGTAACCATGCAACTCAAAACCCGCGCCCCTCCTGTAAAGGAGACCCATATCTGAGGTCGACTTCACGTACTTCAGAATACTTCTAGCTGCCATTAGATGAGGTTTCCGTGGTTCCGCCATGTACCGACTCACCCTGCCAACTACATATGCAATATCCAGCCTAGTGATCGTAAGGTAGATTAAGCTTCCAACCAAGGCTCGGAACACCAACGGATCAGAAAGAGTTCTCCCCTCATCACGCCGAAGTTTTAGACCTGCCTCTAGAGGTGTAGACCTGCTCTTCCCCCTTCCATGCAGAATCACTGTACGATCCTCTCCGCATATACAGCCTGGGACACAAGCATTCTGTTCTCCTTCCTCTGCACCTCGAGTCCAAGGAAATGGTGAAGCTCACCCAAATACTTCATCTCAAATCTGATAGCAAGCTCATCCCTCAGCCTTGCTACTTCCTCCTTAGAATTCCCAGTTACGATCATATCATCAACATATAGCAGCACAATGACCTGAAGCTCCCCCCTCTTCTTGATAAATAAGCTTGAGTCGGAGTCTGAAGCAATAAAACCGAAGAATAAGAGATACTCTGTGTAATGCCCCGAAACTCAAAAGAGTGACGGGTGGTGTTTTGAGCTAAATCTGGGATTTGGTAGAGGTGACACGGCCTGGTACACGGGCGTGTTCCAGGGCGTTTCATGCTCGGGTTCGGCAATGGTCGCGTGGTCGACGAAATTGCAGTCAACGGTCGTCCGGGGGTGAATACGGCCTGGGACACGGGCGTATCCTAGGGCGTGTCAGTCACTCAAAGCCTTTCACTCAACGATCGTTGAGTGAGGACACACGACCTGAGCCCAGGCGTGTTCGGGTCCGACAAGGGCGTGTCCAATTCGACACAGGCATGTCGAATACCCGTGTCATGCTTGGGTCGTTTGGCGAATTGTGCTAAGGAAGCTACATGGCCTGGGACATGGGCGTGTCCCAGGGCATGTATAGTATACGGCTTGTGACACGGACGTGTCATATGGTCGTGTCGTGCTCGGGACATTTTGGACCTGTGTCGATGGAGGCACACGCCCATCAACACGGGCATGTACTGGCTGACACGGGCGTGTCGAGCCTAACACGGGCATGTCGAGTGCCCGTGTTCTTTTCGGGACGCGACGGTTTTGGTGTCGATTGAGGAACACGGCCTTGGACATGGGCGTGTCGCAAGCCGTGTTCGGCCCAGGAAGTTTATTTTTGGGCCAAATTGCAGCCGTTCGTTTCCTTATTTTTGGATCTAACGACTCGAATCTCTCCATGCTAGGGTTAAGGCCGGGATTGAGTTTTTAAACCCTCATTTCTTTTGGGTTCACTCTCTCACTAACTCCTAGAGAGAAGGGAGAGCAAGGAGTTTGGAGGAAGAGGAAGATCCGCCCGCCGGAGGAGATTCGGAGCGCCAAACCGCAAACCGAGCCCAGATTCGCGGAGGCAAGATCGTTGCGGTGCTTTTCATCCGCGTAGTTTTCCATGGCGCCAAGGAGAAACACTAGGGTAATGATTATCATCTTGAGAATGTGATGCTCTTCTTCTTTTGCATGGGAAAACCCTCTCCCGCGAGTGTGCGACGAGTTTGCGGTATTCTTTTGGGTAGATATGTAAAGTCCCCCTTGTTTAGAGTCCGGAATCGAAGTACGGGCATAGGCATGGTGTGTGAAGCCTACCCGGACGTGTTGGTATGGATCGGTGATGATTTGCTATGCATTGTTAGCCGGAGAAGACTCCGTGCCTTTTGTGTTTTTCGGGTTTCTACGTGGTAGATTGCGGCAGGGATCCTTGGGGATTAACTACAAGGCGCACCCAAAAATCTGGGCAGAAGCGTGTTTCTGCCATCTATGGTGGCCCGGGAGCCATCTTTGTACATAACTGGGTTATGTACTTTGGTCGATCGATTTACGGGCTACGAGGAAACTTAGCTCGCGCCGATGACTTTTAGTGTTGTGGCAGTGTGAGCAGCGAGTTTAGTGAAACCGTACCTGCTCTATGTGGTTTGGTTTTGTGGCCTACTGATGGCATAGAGGGAGGGTCTTCAGCTTAATCCATGAAGACTTTAATGCTCATGAGATTGCCTTCCTTGGGGCGGTGGTGGACCGAGCTCACCGTATAAGTGCCCTGAGAGCACGGGGTGTGCGGCCGTGTGTGCCTACACCTGTGGTGAAGTGTGCTTAAATTATACTTTCACAATCCTGTTTGTTTATACTAATACAAGTGCAGGGAAGAAGCTTTGCCGCCCCGAGGTTGGGGGCGGAATCGTTATAATTTGGTCAGCTTTAGCTGACCGTTATTCTTGTTTGCCGCCGTTGCGGTGATTTGTGCTTGTAGGTTCTGCGGAGCCGAGCGGTAAATAGAGGGCCAAAGCCCAAGTTGCTGAGCCAGGCCTCGAAGGCCTTGTTTGTTTACTTATTTAAATCATGTGTGGTCAGCCTGCGTGCCGAAGTTTGTAAAACACTATTTATTTAAGTGAACTGTTGTAAGTCCTTAAGGCCAGTACTTTTGTGTATTTTTGATAGTTCATTCCTACTGGGTTTTGTTAGTGGACATTCGTGCTTGTGCTAGGTTCTTTCCTTTGCAACTTAACAAATTTCTTCCGCTAGATGCTTTGTGTAGGACGTGTGTATTTGTTGAATGGTTTCAATGAGTAACCCACCGGTCTGTCCGTGGTATCTGAAGTCGGCCCCCGGCCGGACCTACTGCTATATGCTATGCGACGGATATGGGTGTTACAATTTGGTATCAGACTACCGGTTTCGGTCAGGCTTAAATGAATTCGTGGACGAATTCACTTTAAGGGGTAGTGAGCACATGTGTGTGCGTAATCGTTATAACATGAAAAGAACCCATGAATGTCCACTTAGGAATGAAAATACACGTGTTTGAGGAACCTGCGTGTTCCTATAATTGCTT
Organism: Platanthera zijinensis; assembly: GCA_039513925.1. Taxonomy (NCBI): domain Eukaryota; kingdom Viridiplantae; phylum Streptophyta; class Magnoliopsida; order Asparagales; family Orchidaceae; genus Platanthera; species Platanthera zijinensis. Next base: position 21,832,880 of record CM077084.1, on the reverse strand, counting down.
TTTGCAATGTGGTTTGGTCGTTTATCGGTGTTTTGCACGATTATAGGTGACCAAGAGTGGTGCTGGGCCGTCAGAACGGCCAGTTTTTGAGGTGAGCAACGCACCAAGTGATGTGCCTGCAACACCTCCTTCAGCTGAGACCATTCAATTGGTAGAGGAGGCTGTGTTTGCGATGATCAATGTGCAGCCTGCAAGGCAGGTGCAGCAGCCTGCTCCTGCTGTGGAGCAAGTACCGCTCCAAGCGGCAGAGCCAAGGAGGGTGGAACTAGTGGTAGTGGAGCAAGTGTTACCTAGGAGAGCAACGAAGAAGCAACTTAAGCACGTGATGGGCTTCAATCCTCCAGTGTTCTCGGGGACTGGAACCCCAACCCAAGCATAGGATTGGCTCTCCAGGGTTAAGTGAGTGTTGATTGCTACTGAGACGGAAGAGTGGCGAAGACCACAATTGCCACGTTCTTGTTGGATGGTGACGCAAGATTATGGTGGGAAGGCTTGAAGTTACACCATCTGAGGGATAGGCAGTTGACTGACGTCTCGATGGAGGAGTTTTCGAGACTGTTCTTGGCTCGATACCTCCCCTCAGCTTAGAGGATTTCTTTGGAAAATGAGTTCCAGAAGTTGGTTCAAGGAGAGAGTACCGTGGATGAGTATCTCCACGAGTTTACTCATTTAGGTCGGTATGCAAGCGCTACCTTCGCTGATGAGGAGCAAGACAAGCCGATTCTACGAAGGTCTGAGGGATGACTTGAGACTGCTACTTTCGGGGCCTATGACGCAGGGTTTCCTGACCTTGGTCAACACGGCCTGGTTTTTGGAGAAAGACATAAAGAACGTTCAGGCTAAGAAGGACTCTAATGAGAAGGGGTCGGAGTTCAAAAGGCCGAACTCCTCAAAATCGGTGTTCCGCAAATGAAATAAAAATGCTAGGACATCGGGTCCAGCCCCTTCTTCAGGTGCCTCGGGGGAAACTACCAACCGAACCCCGGACGCTTGTTATACTTATGGAAAGTTGGGGCACTATGCTCGAGATTGTCGGGGAGGACGTGCAAAGTCCGAGAGGTAACAGGGAGCAACCTATGAAGAAAAGAGCAAGGCGGTGGAGTCAACCGCATCCCATTATACTCTGACTCAACCGAGAGTCTACAATCTGAGCCAGCAGGAGGCCATCAAACAAGCGGATGTGGTGACAGGTACGGTTTAATTTATAGCAAGTTAGCTTTAAATATTGTTACCTAGTGCTTGTTAGCTTAATACTGTTTGTATAAGCTTTATTCTGATTGGCGATAGTCCGGCACGAGCACTATTCGATACGGGAGCTTCACACTCTTTTTTGTCCGAAAGTTTCATAACGCGCATCAGAGCCTCTTCTTCGATGGCGAAGGACAAATTGGATGTGTTGCTGCCGAATGGGTGTTCGATGCGTGCGGACAAAGTATGTGTCATAAAGGTTCATATTTGAAGTCAAGAGTTCGACTTGCTAGCGTCGTTGCTTCCGCTAGTAGAGTTTGACGTCATCTTCGGTATGGATTGGCTTTCGGAGCAGAAGGCTTTTATAGATTACAACCGCAAAGAGGTCAAGCTGGGTGTTGGGCAGGAGAAAACGTTTGCGGGACTTAAGTGGTCGAGCATGATGCTGATGTCTACTCTTCAGGTGGTCAAGGCAATTCGTGCTGGTGCAAAGCTTTTCTTCACGTTAGTGGAGTCTGTAAAGACTAATTCCACTTTGGGTAGTATCCCAGTGGTTTGTGAGTTCCCCGATGTGTTCCCGGGCAATCTTCCCGGATCCCCACCGCAGCGAGAGATCGACTTCACGATCGAGCTAGTGCCAGGTGCCAAACCTGTATCACGCTCGCCTTATAGGTTGGCGCCTAAGGAGATGGCAGAGTTAAAGGTTCAACTAGAAGAGTTGATGGAGCAAGGGTATGTGCGTCCAAGCTCGTCGCCTTGGAGCACACCGGTCCTCTTTGTTAAGAAGAAGGACGATAGCTTGCGGCTGTGTATCGACTACAGAGAGTTGAACAAGCTAACGAAAAAGAACAAATACCCGATCCCAAGGATTGATGATCTTTTCAATCAGTTAGTCGGGTCGTCGGTATATTCAAAATTGGATCTGAAGTCCGGTTATTATCAGCTAAGGATAAGGGAGAGTGATATCCTGAAGACAGCATTCAGCATGAGATATGAGCATTTTGAGTTCACGGTCATGCCGTTTGGGCTGACTAATGCGCCATCGGTGTTCATGTATCTGATGAACAGGACGTTCACAGAGTACCTAGACCATTTTGTGATCATCTTCATTGACGACATATTGGTGTACTCGCAGTGCGAGGAAGATCACTTCAAGCATCTGCATCTGGTGTTGGAGATGCAGAGGAGGAATAAACTTTACGCAAAATTCTCCAAATGCGAGTTCTGGTTGTCCTCAGTAGCATTCCTTGGGCATATAGTCAGTGGAGAAGGGATATCGGTAGATCCAACGAAGATTGTTGTGATACGGGAGTGGCCTGTGTTGTCTTCGGTAGCAGAAGTCCGGAGTTATCTTGAGCTTGCCGGCTATTACAGGCGCTTCGTAGAGAACTTCTCGTGGATAGCGTTACCTCTCACCAAGTTGACAAGGAATGATCAGAAGTTTGTATGGTCGCAGGAGTGCGCGCAAGCATTTAGGGAGTTGAAATGTCGGTTGACCACGACGCTAGTGCTAAGTTCGCCAAGTGGAACCGAAGGCTTCGAGATTTACAGTGATGCCTCAAGCAGTGGTTTGGGCTACGTGCTGCTGCAGCATGGAAGTGTTAGATCATATGGCTCGCATCAGCTGAAAGTGCACGAAAGGAATTATCCGGTCCATGACTTGGAGTTGGCGGCCGTGATTTTTGCGCTAAAGCTGTGGAGACACTACTTGTACGATGTGAATGTCGATATTTATACCGACCACAAGAGCCTTAAGTACCTGCTGGATCAGAAGGATCTGAACATGAGGCAGCGGAGATGGATGGAGTTCCTGGGGGACTATACGTTCAAAATTCACTATGTACCCGGGAAAGGCAATGCAGTTGCTGATGCGTTGAGTCGCAGGGCTCCCGCCCAAGCCAACTAGTTATCGGTTCATGATGAGAGGTTAATTCCGGAGTTGGAGGCGTTAGAGATCTGTTGTGTGGACAAGCAGACTAGCGCCAAAGCATTATACTGGATGGAAGTTCAGTATGACCTGCCTGATCGCATTCGACAGGCTATGAAGTTGGATGGCAGCATGAAGGAGCTCATGGATGGAGAATTGGATGGGTCAAATTCCCAGTTTTCTGTTGAAGATGGGCTGCTAAGGAAGGACAGTCGTTTGTGTGTCCCAAATGTGGGAAATCTATGGCCGGAGTTGATGTACGAGGCTCATCATACCAAGTACTCAATCCACCCAGGGAGCACGAAGATGTACCGAGATCTAAAGAAGATGTTCTGGTGGCCAGGACTCAAGAAGGATGTGGAACTATTCGTGGCTAAATGTTAGACTTGAGCCTTAGTAAAGGCAGAGTGCCAAAAGCCAGGGGGATTCTTGAAATCCTTGCCTATTCCGGAGTGGAAGTTTGACAACATTTCAATGGACTTTGTGCATGGCTTGCCAAGGTCGCAGAAGGGAAATGACGCCATCTGGGTGATCATAGACCGGTTAATAAAGGTATCACACTTCATTCCGTATAGGAAGGATGATTCAGTGGAGAAACTGGCGAAGCTGTATGCGGATAATATAGTCAGACTGCACGGTGTGCCCCGCAACATCGTGAGTGATCGAGATGGGCGTTTTACGTCCAATGATTGGAGTTTTGTGCAGTAGATGCTGGGGACTAAATTGAAGTTCAACACAGCCTTTCATCCGCAAACGGATGGGCAGGCCGAGAGGTTCAACAGAATTATGGAGGACATGCTCCGCATGTGCGTTCTAGACTTTTGAAAGCATTGGGAAGACCACCTGTATCTGGTAGAATTTGCGTACAACAATAGCTACCAGGCGAGTATACAAATGGCGCACTTCGAGGCCCTATATGGTAGGAAGTGTCGCACGCCGTTGTCGTGGCTAGAAACGGGTGAGACAAGGTTATACAAAAAGTAAGAAGTGGAAAGCGCTACTTCATTGGTACGAACCATTCGGGAGCATTTGCTGATCGCTCAGGATAGACAAGATAAATACTACAATGCCAAGCATCAGAACGTGGAGTTCGCGGTTGGCGATTAGGTATATCTGAAGATAAAGCCATTCAAGGGTGTGTCACGGGTACGACGCTTGAAGAAGCTGAGCCCGAGATACCTTGGACCGTTTGAGATTCTAGAGCGGATCGGTGAAGCGGCTTACCGTCTGAGGCTATCGGTGGAGTTGAGTGATCTACACGATGTATTCCACATATCAGTTTTGCGGAAGGAGGTGCAAGAGCCTTCACAGGTGATTGCAGTTGATAGAGTACCGGTAGACGAAGGGTTGACGACGAGGTTCAAGCCCGTTCGTATTGAGGACTCTACAGTCAAGCGACTTCGTAACAAGGAGATCAGAATGGTCAAGGTCCGTTTGGACAATTGCGGTCGTGAGGAGCTCTCTTGGGAACTGGAGCAGACCATGATTGAGGAGTACCCAGAGTTATTTCACTCAGGTACCGCTTTTGGTTTTCTGTTTTTTTTTCCTTTGTTAATTTCGTGGACGAAATTTTTTTTAGAGGGAGAGAGTTGTAACTCCCCGAAACTCAAAAGAGTGATGAGTGGTGTTTTGAGCCAAATCTGGGATTTGGTAGAGGTGACACGGCCTGGGACACGTGCGTGTCCCAGGGCGTGTCGTGCTTGGGTTCGGCAATGGTCGCGTGGTCGATGAAATTACAGTCAACGGTCGTCTTGGGGGGTGGGGGGGGGGGGTGAACACGGCCTGGGACACGGGCGTGTCCCAGGGCGTGTCAGTCACTCAAAGCTTTTCACTCAACGATCGTTGAGTGAGGACGTTCGGCCTGAGCCCAGACGTGTTCGGGTTCGACATGGGTGTGTCCAATTCGACACGGGCGTGTCGAATACCCATGTCAAGCTCGGGTTGTTTGGCGAATTGTGCTAAGGAAGCTACACAGCCTGGGACACAGGAATGTCCCAGGGCATGTCTAGCACACGACATGTGACACGGGCATGTCATATAGCCGTATCGTGCTTGGTACGTTTTGGACCTGTGTCGATGGAGGCACACGCCTAGCAACACGAGCGTGTACTGGCTGATACGGGCGTGTCGAGCCTAACACGGGCGTGTCGAGTGCCCGTGTTCTTTTCGGGACGCGACGGTTTTGGTGTCGATTGAGGAACACGGCCTTGGACGCGGGCGTGTCGCAAGCCGTGTTCGGCCCAGGAAGTTTATTTTTGGGCCAAATCGCAGCCGTTCGTTTCCTTATTTTTGGATCTAATGGCTCGAATCTCTCCATGCTAGGGTTAAGGCCGGGATTGAGTGTTTAAACCCTCGTTTCTTTTGGGTTCACTCTCTCACTAACTCCTAGAGAGAAGGGAGAGCAAGGAGATTGGAGGAAGAGGAAGATCTACCTGCCAGAGGAGATTCAGAGCACCAAACAACAAACCGATCCCAGATCCGTGGAGGCAAGATCGTTACGGTGCTTTTAATCCTCGTAGTTTTCCATGGCGCCGAGGAGAAATGCTAGGGTAACGATTCTTATCTTGAGCATGTGAATCTCTTCTTCTTTTGCATGGGAAAACCCTCTCCCGTGAGTGTGCGGCGAGTTTGCGGTATTCCTTGGGGTAGATATGTAAAGTCCCCCTTGTTTAGAGCCCAGAATCGAAAGTACGGGCATAGGCATGGTGTATGAAGCCTACCGGGACGTGTTGGTTTGGATCGGTGATGATTTGCTATGCATTGTTAGCCATAGAAGACTCTGTGCCTTTTGTGTTTTTCGGGTTTCTACATGGTAGATTGCGGCAAGGATCCTTGGGGATTAACCCCATGACGCACCCAGAAATCTGGGCAGAAGCGTGTTTCTGCCATCTTTGGTGGCCCGGGAGCCATCTTTGTACATAACCGGGTTATTTACTTTGGTCGATCGATTTACGGGCTACGGGGAAACTTAGCTCCTGCCGATGACTTTTAGTGTCGTGGCAGTATGAGCAGCGAGTTGAGTGAAACCGTACCTGCTTTATGTGGTTCGGTTTAATGGCCTGCCGATGGCATAGAGGGAGGGTATTCGGCTTAAGCCATGAAGACTTTAATGCTCACGAGATTGCCGTCCTTGGGGCGGTGGTGGACCGAGGTCACCGTGTAAGTGCCCTGAGAGCACAGGGTGTACGACCGTGTGTGCCTACACCTATGGTGAAGTGTGCTTAAATTGTACTTTCGCAATCCTGTTTGTTTATACTAATACAAGTGCAGGGAAGAAGCTTTGCCGCCCCGAGGTTAGGGGCGAAATCGTTATAATTTGGTCAGCTTTAGCTGACCGTTATTCTTTTTTGCCACCATTGTGGTGATTTGTGCTTGCAGGTGCTGCAGAGCTGAGCGACAAATAGCGGGCCAAAGCCCAAGTTGCTGAGCCAGCCCTCGAAGGCCTTGTTTGTTTACTTATTTAAATCATGTGTTGCCGGCCTGCGCGCCGAAGTTTTTAAAACACTATTTATTTAAGTGAACTGTTGTAAGTCCTTAAGGCCAGTACTTTTGTGTATTTTTGGTAGTTATTGGGTATTGTATCCACAATGTACCAGATTTGAAGAAGCCCCTGAACAAGCTAAGTTGAATAGACAATGTATTTGATGATTTTCTTCAAGATGTGATTGCAGTTATTCCACGCTAAGTACACACCAATGTTAGGGTGCAGTGGGTCAATATACACGGGTCTGCGCAACGTAATCCCTCGTTGAGCAGATCAGTGTGTTGGCTTACGTGTACTCTCTCTATTGGAGTGTACTTATATTCAAGTACAGGGCTGAGACAGATCAAGAGCAGACAAGGAGCAAGGATAGGTCAAAGACCAGCTCACGGGAAGATAGACGAAAAATCTTCCAAGGAAAATTCGACGAGAATCACTAAGTGATTCTCGCCGATTCGACGGGAATCACTAGTGATTCTCGACGAATCATCGAGAATCACTAGCCTACTCTCGCCGAATGCATCCGGCTGTCTCAACGCCGTCTAGAATTCAGCTAAGGTAGAATCGACGAGAATCACTAAGTGATTCTCACCGAATCGTCGAGAATGACTTTGTATTCTCGCCGATTCGTCGAGAATGGATTGTGATTCTCGCCGATTCTCTTTGGATGTCTTGCTGTTCAGCTAGAATTCTTCTAAGAAGAATTCGATAGGAATCATAAGTGATTCTCGCCGATTCGTCGAGAATCACCAATGATTCCCGCCGAATTTGCCTTAGGCAAATTCCGTTGGCTCGCTGGACCGGACCAAATGTTCAGGCATTGTTTGAACCGAAATTAGGGTTTCTTCTGGTGGGGCCCACAACGGTCATAAAGGTTGATCTACAATATAAATACTCGTGTATTTTGAACCTTACGGGTAATCAATACATACAAAAAAGAATGAGCCGCCGACTTGACCTAGCAGATCGCGGATTTCCTTCCGCCGCCGTCGCTGCTCGATAGCTCGTCGCCGCCGCTGATCGGATTCTTCTTGATCTCTCGGTGACAGAAACTTAGCCAAGCAATGCGTCTCACATTTCTTCTTGAGATCCTTTGTCTCTTGGTTTGTTGAACGGGAATACTTTCCCCTTCCGAATCGATTGAGACGATCGATCCAAGAAAGATCATTGGTAGACCTTGCTAGCTTTGTTACGAAGTTTGGATCTCAAAAGCATCGCCGCCGCATACCTTGCCACCGCCGATCTCGGGGAGATCCTCTCCAAGAGAGTGCTTAGGTCGTGGACTCTTTGTCTTCTTCAAGAACGCTTCATCGAACGAAGAGGGACACCAAGCGCTTCAAACGTAGTTTGTATTTTTTATACATTCCATTTTTTTTTGTTGTAAAGGAACTTTGTTTCCTAATTGTAAGGGTTGGGTGCAACCCGTGGTTGAGGAGTAGTGACTCCTTCGGGTGGAAGGGTCCCTTTCATAGTGTGAGGATTGGATTTCAATCCGGTTGGTGAAGTGACCGAGTCGTCCCTTGTTGGGAGATAGGTCGAAGGGAGAAAGTGGACTACCCAAACCGGGGACCACTATAACTGCCTATGTGTTTCTGTGCTGTGCTTGTTTTGTTTTATTGTGCAGGTAAATTTTTAATTCCGCAAAAAGACTGCAAATCACCTATCCCCCCATAGGTGAAGGTAGTTGACACTAATGTGACTTTCAAGTGGTATCAGAGGGAGGTTACTCATCAAAAAGGTTGACACCTTGAGTAAGTTCCTGCCACTAGTGTAAAGAAGAAGGCAGATATCTCTATGGACGGACTCAAGTACTCAGGCAAGATCCCAATGTGCACCAGGCTAAACTTTCCTATCTGGAAGGAAAGGATTAGATTCTACATGGAAGCAGTCGATCCCCGACTCTTCATGATCGTGGAGGAGGGACCTTATATTCCCACTAAGGCTTCCACCATTTATCCTACCAAAATGGTGCCAAAGAAGTTTTCTGAAATGGACAAGGACGAGATGGTGTTGGTCAGACTTGACAAGAAGGCGCAGAACATTCTGGTCAGCGCAGCCGATGACTCCATGATGCAGAACTTCTGCAACTGCAGGACAGCCAAGGAAATCTGGCACTGCCTGATTATTCTAATGGAGGGCACTGATGAAGTTAGGGATGATCGAAGATCCCTCCTGAACCAGAAATATGAGGCCTTCAGGCAAGGGCCTAAGGAAGAGATCGGAGTTACCTTCGAGAATTTCCTCAAGATAGTCAATTCCATAAAGGGATATGGAAGAGTGTTCACTGATGGTGAACTTAATGATAAATTCCTTAGGTCCCTTACTAAGGAATGGGATACGAAGATCTGCGCCATCCGAGAGTTTGGCAGATTAGCAAAAACTGATCCTCAAATACTATTTTGGAAGCTTATGTCCTATGAGCTTCAGCTGAACACGAGGAAAGAAGAAGCTGAGAAAGCCGCAGCAAAAGAAAAGACTGTGGCCCTGAAAGCCATTCACTCCAGGAAAGGCAAGGGTGCTGCCTCGTCCCGTTCGTGGAAAAAGGATGAGGAGGAAGACTCCGAGCCATGCTCATCCGGCTCAGAGCTATCTGAAGAAGACTTCTCCCTCATCACTCGGGAGTTCAAGAAGTTCCTCAAGTTGAGGAATCAAATAAAGAGAGACGGCTCCTCCTCCAGACATCAGAAGAAGAATTATTCTTCTGACAGGTATGAATCCAAACAGAACAAACATCGCTCTAACGACATCATTTGTTTTGGATGCAATAAGCCAGGACACGTTGTGGCTGACTGCCACCAAGGCAAGAGAGATAAGGGGAAGGGAGAGGAGCACAAGTCCTCTAGAGATAAGAAGAAAGAGAGGAGCTACATCGCCAAAAAGCCAAAGACACTGAGTGAGTGTGATTCCTCAGACTCCAGTGATGATGAAGAAGCCTACTTCGGGCTAGTTGGTCGCTCTGACTCAGAAGGAAACTGCCCCCCATTTACTGGGAAGGTAAAAGCTTGTACCCCCCTCTCTGACTCTGACTATGAGTCTCCTGATGATGATCTCGAGGACAACTCTTCTGCCCGAGAAGCCGAGCTCCTCGAAAAGTATGAGCTTCTGCTCAACACCTTCGAGGAATGCCGCAAGAGACTGAGGGCTCAGAAAAATGAAGTCAAATTCCTTAAGGTCGAGGGTGTCTCCCTAAGGGAATATATCACTAGCTTGATTTCTCTCCGACAGGAGCACCTGGACCTAGTCTCTAAGCACTCTGAGTCTCTAAGTCTCCTTGATCTTAAACATGAAGAAATCAATAAGTTGGAAGAACAACTTGCGGTAGAAAGGAAGATTGTCAAAAGCTTCTCTATGCCAAAGACTGTTCTTCCACTGGTTAATACCTTCTCTGCTCAGGCTAAGGGGGCTGGCTTGGGGTATGTGGGTGTGCCTGGTAAATCATCCAGGAGAAACAAAAAGCAGAGGAAAAATAAGGCTTGAAAGTGAGGATAAGATCTATCTTAACTCTAGAGGGGGGTGAATAGAGTTTTTTTTAAAGTAAGTTCACAAATTAAAATTGCACAGCAGTAAAGGCTTAATTTATGTATAGGTGTAAGGTGTTTTGATGTAAAAATAAAAATAAAGCAGTAAAATAAAAACCACAGCACACAGCAAAGAATATGCACAAGAAAACCAGAAGACACAAGGAGCTATAGTGGTTCCCCAAAAACCTGGGTACATCCACTCTTCTACCACCCTTGGTAGGAATCCACTGCAGGATGAGTTGATCAGGTGTCCTGAGCACCAATGAGCTTTTGATAAGGTGCTCAAAAACCAAACTGGATTTTTTGATCAGGTGTCTTGCCACCACTGAGTTTTGACAAGGCTCTCAGAACCAGAACCAAAACTTTTGAAGGGAGTCTTGATAACCCTTTTACAGCAAGAAAAGAAAAAGGAAGAGGTGAAGTTGTCTTCTCTGTCTCAATCACTAAGAGAAGACTTAGTGGATTGATTGTATTGTCAAAGCTCCCCCTGAGATGTAGATGGTTCAGAGATGAGAGCTTTGCTAGGGTGATAGGTCTTCAGAAGCTTCAGATCTCCAGCAGAAGATGGTTTCAGCAGAGGCTGAAATATGAATTGTCTGGAGTCCTTGATGTTGAAGCTATGATCACTTTTCAGTATGCCAATATTCAATCAAAACTTTTCAGGATTGATCACTTGATTTTCCTCTAAGTTTTTCTGACTATCTGTGTATATCTGTATTGAGTGATAGATTGATTGTCTTGATCTGCTATAAGATGTTTTATTCTCTGAAGATCCTCTATCCAAGATAGCCGTTAGCAGTCAATAAATGTCTTCCATAAATGTTTTGTCTTCTGGAGGAAAGTCCAATAAACATTCTCTGATAAATCCCTTGAAACTTGCTCCAGAATAAATGAAAACGTCTAGAAGATCTCTTGAAATAAATGCTGAGAGAGTTTGAAAAACATTCCAAAAGCTGACTGAATTTGAATCCTCAAAGTCGTCGATCTCTCAGGAAAAACGTCGATCTGAGCTCTACGATCGTCGACCTGAGCTCAGAGATTGAAATGATCATCAGACAGAAAATGTCGACCTGAGCTCGAAGATCGTCGACCGGAGCTCAGCAACCTGAAGAATAAGCTGAAGGCAGATCGTCGATCTGAGCTCGAAGATCGTCGACCGGAGTTTGACGACTTAGCAAAGTTGAGCTAAGAGAGCATCGAACTGAGTTCGACGTTTCTTCGACCTAAGTTCGACGATAATTGTCTTTGTCTCAGCTCTAAGTCTTGAACAATGAGTGGTCCTGGGTGCAGCTTCAAACCTAAGTTCTAAGCCCTAGACTCATTCTAACTTGACCTTTTCAACTATACATCTAGGTCAAACTGATTTCCTAAAAACATAGTGATCCTTGCCCAAATTAGTAATAGGCTGTTCCAACAATCTCCCCCTATTTGGGTTAGGATTACTATTTACAGAACTCAGTAATAAATACAAAATCAATATACAGAAAAACAAAAAACTAACACAATAGAGCAGATCATGCAACATAGCAGCAATCAGATGGAATATCAGCAAATGTTCAAAATGAGTATACTGTCTGCTTACAAATGTCATTTCTTTTTTACTTCCCTTCTTAAATAAGATTTCCCTGTTGGGATTTAGAGCTTCTTTCTTTGACCTTCTATCATCCTCTGCACCTAAGGAGGTTTGAGATCTAGCCCTAGGAACCACAGCCTCAGGATGCAGCTTCATATAGTCCACTGGGTCAAAGAATTTCCTTGATGCATACCTTTCCAGTTCTACCTTTCTTTGATCTGACAAGGTTGTAATGTTGGAAGTGTCTTTCCCTTGTTCTTTGGCCTTCTTCAGCTGATCTAAGGCAGCCAGTTCTTTCATCCTAGCAGTCCAAGATAAAGGATTATTCTCTGGATCTTCAAAAGGAACTGCAGGCTCATATCTGTTGACAGTTTCTGAAGTAGTAGGAGTTCTTGTATCAACAGTTTCTCTGAGTTTATAAGGGAAAGGACCTTGAGTTGAGTCCATGTGTCTTTGTCCTTCCCTTGCTTGAAATCTGTGTTCTCTTTGATTTCCTCTATATTGTCCCCTTCTGGACTGATACCCTCTTTGATATTGCCCCCTGGGATGATATCTTTGAGAGGATTGGGAGGAACTTTGCTTTGGAGCTGAGGTTTGAGAAGCTGAGCCTCCACCTAATCCGAAATCTGGAGGAGGAGGAGGAGGAGGATGAAACTGGGATGAACCTTTCTCATACTTATCAAACTTTCTTTTCTTCTTCATGGCCTTTAGTTGGTTTTTAGAATATTGCATCCATGGTTCAGTTATCTGGCAATCTTGCAGAATATAGTAGGGTATATCATTAGCAATGGTACCAGAAGAGTCATCAGAGTCAGTGTGAAACTGATCACTTTCTGAGCTCTGGGGTCTATCATACAGATCATCAATGCTTTTGATGTACTTCTCTTATTGTTTCAGTTGTTCAGGAGTCAGAGCAGGAGCAGCATCAAAAACACAACTTATTGAACCAGCAATAGGAGCAGAAGTAATTGGAGCAGAAGGTTCAGGTTCTTCCAGATAAGTAGCAAGTTCGTCAACAGCAGCAGCATCAGCAACAACAGACAGCATTTCAATATCAGAGGATCCAATAGATGTAACAGCAGTAGCAGCAGTAGCAGAAAAAATAGAAGCAACAACATCCCCAGCCTTGAAAGAGTTTACATATGATGCAATCAGGCTGGGATCACATTCTAAAATAGGCACAATGGCCTTTGTAAGGTCTTCAACTTGTTGAACTGGCAGAGAATTGAAGTACACAGTATCAAAAACTAACAGCAGGCTCTGAAGATCCACTACAAATACTGGAGCAGGTTCTGAAACTTCAGCAGCCTCAGGCAAATCCAGAGCTTCATTAGGCATCTCCCCCTGCCTGGATTCAGTGAAAACTTGATCAAGGCACCCAGAGGAAGGGATTGCCTGAGAGGGGAGGAAGGGAGATAGCCTGGTAGACAGCTCCTGAACATTTTTTCAGGAGTGGAGCCAAGGTGGTCTCCAGCAATGAGGTTAGCCTGGGGGCTAGCAGCTCATACAACCTGTCTGCCAAAGCTGAAAGATCTATATGCTCAAGAGGGGCTTGAGTAGAGGTAGGAGTTGATGCAGCTGGAATGATGTTGGCTGGAACTGATGGAATGGATGGTGTGGATGTAGGAGGTATAGGGATGGATGGCTCAGTAGAATGAATTATTGAGATTGATGTTACTGAAGTGGAGAGGGATGATAAGGGAGAGGAAAGGGATGGGGTGAAGGATGATTGAGAGAGTATGTCCTGTAGAAGTTGTTGGTAGGAAGATGTAGATGGAATATCAGGAGGAGTAGGAGGAGAATCATCCATGAAGGAGTCATCCAGAAGATGAAATGATGGAGTGGTGACAGGTGGATAGAAATACAGAGGGTGGAATGGTTCTGAGGTAGTTGCTGGAGAAGGTGAAATAGGTGATGAGATTGTAATGGGGGAAGATATGGCTATGGTTGAGATGAGTGGTGAGGTTGATATGGAGACTGAGGAAGAGACAGCTGGAGGAGAAGGAGAAGCAGGCAAATCTTCTGCTGGGGCAGAGACCTGAGGAGGAGTGACTGAGGCAGTCCTTGTGCCTGAAGCAGATGTTGCTGCAGCAGCCCTGTTGGGGTTGATAATCTGCCTGTCCCACCTGCTGAAAAGGGCACAGGTGAGTCTTTTGGATGCATTGATGTGCATCCCACTTGAAACCAACAGATCAGGGCACCTGTGATGTAGGTAAACCCCTATAATCCTCCCCAAACTGACACAGCTTTTGCTAATTTTCTTCTTGATCAAATTAAAGAAGATTGATCCCCAATCCAGAGGTTTCTTATCAACTAAAGCTCCCATTAAGCATAACTGATACCTTGAGATTATATCATGAGCTGAGTGCTTTGCCAGAAGCACTTTCCCAACAACATCAGCCAAAAATTGAAATTCAATAGATAAATTCTTTTTCAGCAGTTTATTAGGGTTCACAGCAGAGTGACCCATTCGATCTAACAATGAATCATATTCCTCTCCAGACAAATCAATGGAGTCATTCCCAGTACTTAAGGCGAATACTTCTGTCAAAAGAGCGGGGGACATTGGTACCTGAGTTCCATTGATGGTGCCGACTATAGATTTTTCATTCTCATTGGTGGCAGTAATTAAGGTCCGGTTCATGCGGTCGTAACCGCTTGACCGGTGAAAATAAGTCCCCCCAAACAGAGCCTTAATGAGAAAAATGACTTTGGGTATTGACGCACTCAAATTCGGGACATTCTGTGTATATCCTCTAAGTTTTTCTAACTATCTGTGTATATCTGTATTGAGTGATAGATTGATTGTCTTGATCTGCTGTAAGATGTTTTATTCTCTGAAGATCCTCTATCCAAGATAGCCGTTAGCAGTCAATAAATGTCTTCCATAAATGTTTTGTCTTCTGGAGGAAAGTCCAATAAACATTCTCTGATAAATCCCTTGAAACTTGCTCCAGAATAAATGAAAACGGCTAGCAGATCTCTTGAAATAAATGCTGAGAGAGTTTGAAAAACATTACAAAAGCTGACTGAATTTGAATCCTCAAAGTCGTCGATCTCTCAGGAAAAACGTCGATCTGAGCTCTACGATCGTCGACCTGAGCTCAGAGATTGAAATGATCATCAGACAGAAAACGTCGACCTGAGCTCGAAGATCGTCGACCGGAGCTCAGCGACCTGAAGAATAAGCTGAAGGCAGATCGTCGATCTGAGCTCGAAGATCGTCGACCGGAGTTCGACGACTTAGCAAAGTTGAGCTTAGAGAGCGTCGAACTGAGTTCGACGTTTCGTCGACCTAAGTTCGACGATAATTGTCTTTGTCTCAGCTCTAAGTCTTGAACAATGAGTGGTCCTGGGGGCAGCTTCAAACCTAAGTTCTAAGCCCTAGACTCATTCTAACTTGACCTTTTCAAGTATACATCTAGGTCAAACTGATTTCCTAAAAACATAGTGATCCTTGCCCAAATTAATAATAGGGTGTTCCAACAAGGCTACTAAGAAGGCCTCTGCTGCAGAAAAGGGAAAGGCCCCACTCAACCCTGTTGAATTCAGGAAGCCTGGCTTTCCCTGCAATGAACAGGACATTGAGTCAACCTATGGCCACTTCTTCCGGCCCTCGATTGAAAAGCCCAAGAGCTGGTATGATGGTTGGGCCTTCCCCCGCAACTACGGTGAGAGTGTCTTTAAGGCACCTATGAGGAAATCTAAGTGGAGGATTATGGCCACTTCTCTTGCGGCCATAATAGGAAGCAGGCACCAAAAGCCAAGACTGTTATACTGAAGGAACAGGAGGTGAAGAAATCATGTGACTGCTGTCATCATGATGGCTCCACCTCCAGATCCAAGGCCCCGGCTGGACCCACCGTTCCAAGGGTGAAGCAGGAGCCTAGGAAAAGGTACAACAAATTTTACTGTTGGTGCTGTGGAAAAGTTGGTCACTTTGCCGTAAATTGCTTGTTTAATCCGAGATATAACGAGACTCCTCATGTTAGCAATGCGAGACCGACCACTCGTAGGGTTAACCATCCGAGGGGGAGTGTGCTAACAAGGAATCTAGGACCCAAGTTCGATTGGGTTCCTAAGGGAAATTAATTCTGTTTTGAAGGAATGTCCAAAGGCCACCAAAACTCCAATCTGGTACTTGGACAGTGGATGTTCCCGGCATATGACTGGGACTAGAAGCCTGCTGCGTGACTACTCTCCAGTCGAAAATGGACCCAAAGTCATCTTTGGGGGATCAGATCGAGGTGTCACCAGAGGTTATGGTATGATTTCCAACGGAATAATTTCTATCACCGACGTGGGTTATGTTGAAGGTTTAAATCATAACCTGATCAGCGTAAGTCAATTATGTGATAAAGGATATGACGTTAAGTTCTGCAAGGATAAATGCTTTATAATATCGTGTGCCTCTTCGAAGACGGTATTAACTGGCATTAGGAGCAGAAATATCTTTTGTTTAGATTTTATTAGTTTAGATTCTTCTACCCTCGTGTGCCTGGTAGCAAAAGGCAGTGCATCTCTTTGTGAACAATGGCACAAGAGATTGACACATATTAATTTCAAGACGATTAGTATGTTATTTTCTAAAAATTTTGTAAGGGATGCTCCCATTATTAAGTGCATCAAAGATAGCCCATGTCCTGCATGCCAGAAGGGCAAACAGACTCGGGCTACCTTTAAGGGCATTGCATACAAAGACTCTTCCAGATGTCTTTATCTTCTGCATATGGACTTGTTTGGTCTAGTGCAAGTTCATAGCTTGGGAGACAAGTCCTATACGCTAGTGATTGTTGATGATCACTCTCGGTTTACATGGGTGTTCTTCTTAAAACGAAAGTCAGATACGTTTGACATCTTCACGAGTTTTGTCAAGCAAATTTAGAACGAACTTAACTGCTCAGTGGTCAAAATCAGAAGTGACCATGGAACAGAATTCGAGTCTGGGGTTATGATAGAATTTTATGAAGAACATGGTATCTTTCATGAGTTTTCCTCCCCGCGTACTCCTCAGCAAAATGGAGTTGCGGAGAGGAGAAATAGAACGCTCATTGAAGCCTGCACGATAATGCTGAATGACGCTTCTCTCCCAGAATACTTCTGGGCAGAGGCTGTCAATACGGCTTGTCATGTACAAAACCGGGCCTTGATCAATAAGAGTCATCGTAAGACGCCTTATGAGCTACTGAAAGGCAGGAAACCAACCATATCCTATTTAAGGATCTTTGGCTGCAGATGCTATGTACTAAATAACGGGAAGTACCCGCGCACTAAGTTTTGTGAAAAATGCTTCGAAGGCATATTTATGTGCTATAGTAGCCATAGCCGGGCATATAGGGTCTTCAATAAGAAAACCCTAGTGGTAGAGGAATCCATCCATGTTGTATTTGATGAAGGAAGCTTGCTTAATAGCAATTCTTCCAGTGGCTTTCTTGAAGATGCAAGTGCAAGACTTGAACAACTAAGTCTCGATGAGACTGCTAAGGGTGCAACTCCCAAGTACGTCAAGGTTTCCACCTCGACGTCAGCTGGAGAAGTTGACGAGCAGGATGGAGAAAATCTTCCGGAAGAAGGAGAAGCCCGAGAAGACGTCAGAGCTCTAGATGCCAGACTCCTAGAGCTCCGACACGTGAGGGATCATCCTAAAGATCAGATCATCAGAGATCCTTGTGACGGTGTCAGAACTCGAAAAGGTACAATTAACGAGATTTTGCACCTTAGTTTCCTGTCACAGGTTGAGCCAAAGAAGTTTGACGAGGCGAACAAAGATGCGGCATGGATATTTGCCATGCAAGATGAATTGAATCAATTTGAAAGATGCAATGTCTGGACACTTATTCCCAGACCAAAGAACCAGAATGTGATCGGCACCAAGTGGATCTTCAGAAACAAACTGGATGAACATGGTATCATCATAAAGAACAAGGCCAGGCTAGTGGCTAAAGGTTACAGATAGGAGGAGGGGATTGACTTCGACCAGACCTTTGCACCAGTGGCAAGGCTCAAGGCAATCAGATTGTTCCTGGTGTATGCTTCGCACAAAGGATTCACTGTCTATCAAATGGACTTGAAATCTGCTTTCCTCAATAGCAATCTGAAAGAGGAAGTATATGTCGCACAACTCCCAGGTTTTGTTAATCCTATATTTCCCAATCATGCTTATTTTCTTAATAAAGCCCTATATGGCTTAAAACAAGCTCCTCGAGCTTGGTATGAGACTCTGTCTAGTTTTATTCTTGAGAAAAAGTTCTCTATAGAAAAAATAGATAAGACATTGTTTCTTAGGGAAGTCAAATGCAAGATTTTGCTGGTGCAAATCTATGTCGATGACATAATATTCGGGTCAACGGATAACAACCTTTGCAAGAAGTTTTCCAAACTTATGCAAGGGAAGTTTGAAATGAGTAGTATGGGAGAGCTAAAGTATTTCTTGGGACTTCAAGTGAAATAGTCTGAGGATGGGATTTTAATCTCTCAGAAGAAGTTCACAAATGAACTCCTCAAGAAATTCGGAATGGAGGGTGCAACCTCTATAAGGACTCCAATGGGATCCACTGTGTCTCTGGACAAGGATGAGAAAGGTAAACCTTTTGATGAAACCAAGTACAGAAGCATAATTGGATCCCTGCTCTATCTTACTGCTAGTAGACCGGATATTATGTTTTCCACATGCGTTTGTGCCAGATATCAGGTGAACACTAAGGAATCTCATTATGTCGTTGCAAAGTGGATTCTTAGATACCTTAAAGGTATGCCAAATCTTGGCTTGTGGTACCCAAGAAACAATGATGTCGAGCTGATAGGCTTTTCAGATGCTGACTTTGTAGGAAGCAGGGATGATAGGAAAAGCACTTCCGGGACGTGTCAATTCCTCGGAAGAAGGCTTATTTCTTGGAATAGTAAGAAGCAGAATTATGTCGCAACCTCCACGGCTGAATCTGAGTACATCTCAGCAGGCAGGTGTTGCGCACAACTTCTATGGATCAGAAATCAGCTCAAAGATTATGACCTACAATTCAGAGAAGTTCCGATGTATTGTGACTCCTCGAGCGCAATAGCAATTGCGAACAATCCTGTGTCGCACAGCAGAACGAAGCATATTGAAGTGCGCTATCACTTCATTCGGGAGCATGTGGAAAACAAAGACATATCTTTCTGCTATGTCCCCACGGATAAGCAGGTTGCAGATATCTTCACAAAGCCCCTAGACGAGGCCAAGTTGAGTCTCTTCAAAACTGAACTCGGCATGTTGAACTATGAAGAATGAAGACTGTGCGGCTCAAGGCTCTTGGATCAAGGGGGAGCATCAGCAAGGAACTCAAGCTCGAGCATGGATGCAAGATTTGAGGGGGAGCATGTGGCTCCAAGTAAAGTCCTAGATTTGCAGAAGCCGAAAAGGGGGAGATTACCCTCTCGGCTAAGGCTAAGGTGGCTCCAAGTATGCTCTCAGGAAAGTGGTAATGAATTTCTCTCTCAACTGAATTAGTAGTTTATGATTTTCATATGCTCCATTCACCTTAGCTTGTAGGGTTTAGACTTCTTCAAATAGGGGGAGATTATTGGGTATTGTATCCACAATATACCTGATTTGAAGAAGCCCCTGAACAAGCTAAGTTGAATAGATAATGTATTTGATGATTTTCTTCAAGATGTGCTTGTAGTTATTCCACGCTAAGTACACATCAATGTTAGGGTGCAGTGGATCAATATACACGGGTCTGCGCAACGTAATCCCTTATTGAGCAGATCAGTGTGTTGGCTTACGTGTACTCTCTCTATTGGAGTGTACTTATATTCAAGTACAGGGCTAAGACAGATCAAGAGCAGACAAGGAGCAAGGATGGGTCAAAGACTAGCTCACGAGAAGATAGACGAAAAATCGTCCAAGCAAAATTCGATGAGAATCACTAAGTGATTCTCGCCGATTCGACGGGAATCACTAGTGATTCTTGACGAATCGTCGAGAATCACTAGCCTACTCTCGCCGAATGCATCCGACTGTCTCAACGCCGTCTAGAATTCAGCTAAGGCAAAATCAACGAGAATCACTAAGTGATTCTCGCCGAATCGTCGAGAATGACTTTGCATTCTCGCCGATTCATCGAGAATGGATTGTGATTCTCGCCGATTCTCTCTAGATGGCTTGCTGTTTAGCTAGAATTCTTCTAAGGAGAATTCGACGGGAATCATAAGTGATTCTCGCCGATTCGTCGAGAATCACCAATGATTCCCGCCGAATTTGCCTTAGGCGAATTCCGTTGGCTCGCTGGACCGGACTAAATGTTCAGGCGCTGTTTGAACCGAAATTAGGGTTTCTTCTGGTGGGGCCCACAACGGTCATAAAGGTTGATCTACAGTATAAATACTCGTGTATTTTGAACCTTATGGGTAATCAATACATACGAAAAAGAAGGAGCCGCCGACTTGACCTAGCAGATCGCGGATTTCCTTCTGCCGCCGTCGCCGCTCGATAGCTCGTCACCGCCGCTGATCGGATTCTTCTTGATCTCTCGGCGATAGAAACTTAGCCAAGCAACGCATATCACGTTTCTTCTTGAGATCCTTTGTCTCTTGGTTTGTTGAACGGGAATACTTTCCCCTTCCGAATCGATTGAGACGATCGATCCAAGAAAGATCGTTGGTAGACCATGCGAGCTTTGTTATGAAGTTTGGATCTCGAAAGCATCGTCGCCGCAATCCTTGCCGCCGCCGATCTCGGGGAGATCCTCTCCAAGAGAGTGCTTAGGTCGTGGATTCTTCGTCTTCTTCAAGAACGCTTCATCGAACGAAGAGGGACACCAAGCGCTTCAAACGTAGTTTGTATTTTTTATACATTCTAATTTTGCTTTTGTTGTAAAGGAACTTTGTTTCCTAATTGTAAGGGTTGGGTGCAACCCGTGGTGGAGGAGTAGTGACTCCTTCGGGTGGAAGGGTCCCTTCCATAGTGTGAGGATTGGATTTCAATCCGGTTGGTAAGTGACCGAGTCATCCCTTGTTGGGAGATAGGTCGACGGGGGAAAGTGGACGTACCCAAATCGGGGAACCACTATAACTGCCTGTGTGTTTCTGTGCTGTGCTTGTTTTATTTTATTGTGCAGGTAAATTTTTAATTCCGCAAAAAGACTGCAAATCACCTATCCCCCCATAAGTGAATGTAGTTGACAGTAGTGTGACTTTCAGTAGTTCATTCCTACTGGGTTTTGTTAGTGGACATTCGTGCTTGTGCTGGGTTCTTTCCTTTGCACTTAACAAATTGCTTCCGCTAGATGCTCCGTGTAGGACGTGTGTATTGGTTGAATTGTTTCAATTAGTAACCCACCGGTCTGTCTGTGGTATATGACGTTGGGCCCCGGCTGAACCTACTGCTATATGCTATGCGACGGATAGGGGTGTTACACTTTGCAATCTTTCCGTACCACGCTCTCGGTGCTTGCTTCAACCCGTAAAGGGCCTTCTTCAGTTTGTAGACGTAGTCCGGATACTCTTCAAAAATAAACCCAGGTAGCTGGATTATAAATATATCCTTGTCAATCTCATCGTATAAGAAGGCATTCTTTATGTCGAGCTGCCAAATCTCCCATCCATTGAATGTCGCTAAGGCAATAACAACTCTTACTGAAGTCATCTTAGCAATGGGACTAAACGTCTCCTCGTAATCTTCCCCGTACTTCTGTGATAATCCTCGAGCTACAAGGCGAGCCTTGTACCGCTGAATGATGTCATCAGCTTTCTTCTTCAATTTGTAGACCCACTTACAAGTCACTGGAGTGATTTCTTCCGGCTTAGGTACAAGAGACCACGTCTCATTCTTCTTGAGAGCAGCCATCTCTTCCTCCATAGCACAATCCCACTCCTTGACTCCCATGGCCATCTCGAAGCATGACGGCTCCCGCTCATCTAGAGGACCAACAAAGAAACATGAGACGAAGTTCACCATATTTCCTTCTGTATAGCGAGCTGGTGGTTTGATAGTCCTCTTTGATCTTCTCAAAGTTTTCTCCTTACTAACCACCTCCTCAGCTGCTTCTTCTGTACTAGCTTCTCTTCCTGACGTGGTTGGAGCATCGCCCCACCTACTTCCAGAACCTGAAGCTTCCGTCTCTGAGCTAGACACAACTGGAGCTCTTGGTGAATAAGGCAAATACACTTGAAGATTCACAGCAGCTTTCTCTTGCCCAACAACCTTGCTCTCTGGTAGTTCAACTCCTGAGCTACCTTTGTATGAAGTTATCTCATCAAACACCACATCCCAAGAAACAACAGACCTCTTTGTTTCTGGATCCATGCACTTCCAACCCTTCTTCCTGTCATCATATCCCATGAAGACTAGCTTCCTTGCTTTCACATCTAGCTTCGTCCGAAGAGTATCAGGAACATGCACATAGCAAGTTGACCCAAATACTTGAAGATGGGCAACACTTGGTTTCTCCTTGAACATTAGTTCATGAGGAGTCTTCATGTTGATAGGACTTAACGACATCCGATTGATAACATAAGCGTCACAAGACATTCCCTTCGCCTAGAAGGACTTTTGGATACTCTTGGCATGAAGCCAGCACTTGCAGGTCTCCATCAGATGACAGATCTTCCTCTCTGCAACTCCGTTCTGTTGTGTAGTATGAGCACAAGTATGCTCTTGCCGGATGTCGGTTTTCCTGCAAAGATCAGAGAACTCGACAGAGGTGAACTCCCGATCATTGTCAGTCCTAAACTTCTTAATCCGCAGGCCTAACCGACCTTCCACAAGCTCCTTGAACTCCACAAACTTCCTTAACGCCTCTGACTTCTCTTTCAGAAAGAACACCCATACATATCTAGTGTAATCATCGATTAACACCAGCATATACTTTCTGCCTCCGAGGCTTGGGGTTAGAGTTGGTCCCATCAAGTCTCCATGATGCACTCCAGCGGCTTCTTACTTCTAGTTTGCGAACTATCAAATAGAAGTCTATGAGACTTGCCATATTGACATCCCGCGCAAACATGGCTGTCTCCATAGGAGGACAAGCTAGACGGACCCTTGACCAGGCCCTTTACCGCCATAGCCTTCAATTTGTCCATTCCTACATGCCCCAACCTCTCATGCCAAATAGCGGTACTATCGTTTGTTCTCATCTTATCAACATAAGAGCTTGTGGATAAAACATACATGCCCTTTGTTCTCCTCCCAATGTGAACAACCTCAGCTTTTACGGCTGATACATTTCTAAGAAATTTCACTTCTGTTGGGCCAAATAGAACGTGATACCCAGCATCAACAGCGTTGGTCACAGATAAGAGATTCTTCTTCATACCAGGCACATGATATACACTCCTTAGAGTGAGTGGCCCTCTATCACTGCCTAAGGAGACAACTCCTTCCTTCTCAACTGCATGAATAATATCATCAGCTGTAATAATAGCATCATTACCTGAGTATGGCTGCGATGAAGAGAACTTTGACTCATCTCCAGTAAGGTGATGACCACACCCTGAGTCTACGATCCAGTCCTCCTGATAGTTTATGGGAGCAGAAGCACAATGAGTAGCCGAGAAGGATCCTCCCCATCCATCATCATCCTGCTTGGCATCAGGTTCCTCCTTTCCTGCGGCGTGTCCAGGCTGAAGATTAACTCTGCAATCCTTCCTGAAGTGACCAAGCTTGTTGCACCTATAGCACCTGAGCCCTTCCTTCTTCTTTCCCTCAGACTTAGGAGAAACACTCCTCTCCTACTGACCTCAAGATGAAGGCCCATCGCCTCCAGAAGACCTCTTCTTCTTCTCCCACTTCTTCTTCTCCCACTTCTTCTTCTTCCCAGAGAACAACACCTCAATATCTCCCCCAGAGATAGACACTCCTGCCATCTGCTTTGCTAAGCTCTCCTGTGATGCAAGCAGATTCTCCAGCTCTAGAAGGGATGACTTATTTGCCCATCCTTGAACCGAGTGACGAAGGCGAGGTATTCCTTCCGCAAGATGCGGATAATGTGCCTCTTCATCTTTGCCTCAGAGATAGGCTCATCGGGGTCCAAGGCAGAAATCTCTGCACAGAGGTTTTTCATCTTCAATAAGAAAGTGGAGATAGGTAGATCACCTTGAGTGGCCTTTGCCAGCTCATTATCTAAGAACTATAGCCGAGCTACATTCTTCTTATTGAACAGGACATCCAAGGCCTTCCAGATTTCAGCAGCTGATCTGCAACCGATGATATGATCGAAGAGTTCAGGTGTAATATCTCTCTTGAGGGTGAACTCTGGCTTCGCATTTGTTTTCCTCCAAGTTCTCACCTCCTGAGCATTATCACTAGCAAGAACTACTTCCTGAGTATCATATCCTCCAACCACCTCCCATAGGTTCTCACCAAGAAGATAACTCTCCATGCAAGACTTCCACTTTTTGAAGTTAGTTTGCATAAGGAGTTAAATACCAAGACCTCTCGCATATCCACCGTCCATGGTTCTAGCTCTAGCACTTGTTCCCGTTTCACAAAAGCAACAACAACCTCTAGTTGATCACTGCTTAACAACTCCAACCTCCCTCTAATACCATGTTAAGTTTTCTTGATCTTGGAGTTAGCAAGAGTTATATCAACTAAAACACAAACACAGCTAGAAACACATGCAACAATAGAGTTCTTTATTGAGCAATTCAACTGTCTTACAAAACGAGGTATACATGGCGAGATATGATTTCGCCAGCATACAAAACAACTTCAACCTAAAACAGAAAAGATAACTTACGGTCTGAGAACACAGTCTGCCGAGACCGCACAACCCGCTACAAGCCGATACTGCTGTTCGTCAGGCCGCCGAGACTGGCCCGCTTCACTACCCGCTCAAACATGAACACAGCCCGCTACTCTAGCAACCAACCCGCCAATTTAGAAATTATGCCTTCCACAGATTGTTATCCGCGAACTCCAAATCGCAAGCTAGAAGAATAACTGCTTTGCCTTGTCCGCACAACCTGCACATAATTACTTCGGTAAGTCGCGCGACCAGAAAAATCAGTCTGCAGGTTCTAAGCACGAGTTACTCTTACTGTTTTACGATGATTATACTGTTGCCGGGGGGCTCTATTTATAGGCACGGAGAGAGATATGGTCACCGCCCTAACTGATAGGATCACCACCCCCAGCCCGCAATCAGCCCGCACAGTCCGCCCAGTTCGCCCAGTCTGCATGGACATGGTCAAACTCAAGCTACTTGCATACAACAAACCAGGGTAGACCACCAGTCCGTACCATCTGCGGACTTCCCTTCACCTCACAATACAGAGTCCGCGGAGTTCGTCGGTACTGATAAACATCAGTCCGCGACCACCACTCCAGCCCACTGCAGTCCGCCCAGTCCGCCAAGGGCAGAGCTCACAGCAAGAAAGAACAAAGAGCCAGACCGCCAAGTGCGCCTAAGCCGTACCTCATGTCCGCTTGAGCTATCCGCTCAGTCCGCACGGTTTGCCCGAACACCCACTTTGCACTTTAACTATTTCAACACAAACTTGGCGAGTTTAGGGAGTCAGCACCCCCTATAAATAGGGGTGTAACTCTAGAAATTCACCCTTCCATTTTCAACTGCAGGGAAGGAAAATGGCTTCGCCATCAAAAACAATGACTACTCCAACTGTTGAGGAGAAAAAGGAGCCCTCTTGCAAGGCTCGCCTAAAACTGGGTAATTCTTCCTTGCTGTCGAGTTGACTTTTATCTCGGTTTAGGAGTGCTCCTTCGCATGAATCCTTAAGCGCAAGAGGCTAAATCCAGTTCTGTAGAGAAGAAGAGTTGAGACTTGCGCTTCCCAACAATTCTCCCGTGGTGAGGCCAATCTAGTAGAGATGGGGGAGGAACCTTCCGTAAACAAGACCGCTTCCTTGACGATCGGCGATTCGCTTCTAGACTAGCGCCTAGAGCAGGTTGATGAGGTATGCTTCAAACACGGGCTTCACCTCTTGAAGTGGTGCTATGCGTGATGGTGGGATTTTACTTAGGTGTTATTTTAAGCGACATGTTTTAGAGAATGTGGGAGAAAATGGTCTTATTTTTACTGATTTGTAAAGCAAGTATTATATGGCTATTTATATCCAACGGATGGATGATTCTAGATGCACAACATCTTACAGATTTTTCTAGAATAATCTTTTTAATATTTTCCATAATACATATTTATTATGGGCTTTAATGTGCAGATTTGGGCTGCTTAATGTTGGGCTTTTACATCCCCTCTAAATCTGCGCCATTAAAGACATTCATCTTCTTCCTTAATTCCATAAATCGTTTGTGTGGTTGTGGTTTCGTCATTAGGTCGGCGAGCTGTTGCTTGGTTGGGCAAAATTTCACCTCGATCATCTTCTTATCCACGAGCTCTCTGATATAGTGGTACTTTATGTCGATATGTTTAGTTCTGCAGTGATACAATGGATTTTTGGAGAGGGCGATTGCAGAGCTGTTGTCGCAGTGAATTGTTACTCCTTCCTTCTCTTCCCCTCTTTCTCCTTCTATTTCCTTCTTTAATCACTGCATCCATACTGCCTCACATGCGGCATTGTTTAGGGCCATATACTCGGCTTCTGTAGTTGAGAGTGCAGTGGTCCGCTGCTTCCGTGAGCTCCAAGATATGGGTCCGTCTCCAACGAAAAAGATGAATCCTCCTGTGCTTTTCTGATCTTCTGTGTCTCGTGCCCAATCAGAGTCGGTAAAGCCATGGAGAGATTTGTCTTGGCTGTTTTGATAAAGGATACCATATTTTTTTGTGCCTTGTAGGTATCGAAGGATTCTTTTTGCTACGGTAAAGTGATCCTGGGATGGATTGTTGATGTACCTTGCCACGATGTTTACTGAGTTCTCGATATCTGGCCGTGAGTTTGTGAGATAGATGAGACTTCCGACTAAGCTTCTATATTTCTCTGGATCTTCTCCTTCTTCTAGTTCTATTTTTGGGGTTAATTTCTCAGTAGTTTACACTGGAGTTACTGCAGGATTGAAATTCTCCATGTTGAATTTCTTTAGCAGCATTCTTGTGTAATGCTCCTGGGATATGAAGATGCCGCCATTGAATTGTTTGATCTGGAGTCCCAGAAAGAATTTTAGGGACCCGAGATCTGTCATTTCGTACCTCATCTTTAATTTTTCATTGAACTTCTCAATTTGTGTTTTATTTGATCCAGTGAGGATCAAGTCGTCTACATACAAACTCACAATCATCTTACCTTCTTCTTCTTCTTTAATGTAAAGTGTTGGCTCGATCGGGCTTCTAGTAAAGCCCTCTTCCAGAAAGAATGCATCGATGTTGTGGTGCCATGCCCTTGGGGTCTGCTTTAAGCCGTAGAGAGCTTTGAGTAATCTATATACTTTCCCTTCTTTTCCTTTAGCTATAAACCTTTGAGGTTGGCATACATATACTTCTTATATGAGTTCTCCATTGAGAAAGGCTGATTTTACGTCAAGTTGGTACACATGGTATCCGTTTTTGGCTGCTATGACTAATATTAGCTGTATTGTTGTTAGTCTTGCAACCGGTGCATATGTTTCATCATAGTCTTCACCGGGTCTTTGTGCGTACCCCTTAGCAACGAGCCGAGCTTTATGTTTTAGTACTTTGCCGGCTTCATTTTGCTTCAGCTTATAGATCCATTTGAGATCTATTATAGTTTTTTTCTTTGGTCTATCAAACCCAGGTTTTGTTTTTAGTTATGGATGCAATTTCCTCTTGCATTGCATTCTTCCATTCTTTTTTCTTTATGGCCTCTTCAAAGGTTGCAGGGGTGCTGGTAGTTAAGAGTGCAAATTCATCATTTTGATATATTTCTTGTAGAGAACAAACCTTGTGCGCCGATGATGATTCGTCTTCTGATTCAAAATCTTCAGGCTCTCTGAACTCAGTGTTGCCTTGGACGGGGCTGGGAGATGTTCACAGCTCAACCGGCAACTCTCTTGTCTCATTGTTGCTTTGGATGGAGTTTGATGATGTCCCCAGCTCAACTGGAAACTCTGAAGGTTGAGAAGAGATGAAATCTGAGGCCCAATTCCATGCCTCTTCCTCATGAAAGATAGCATCTCTAGAGATGATTAGTTTGTTGCTTTTGGGTTCAAGTAGACGGTAGCTTTTTGTTTGATCACTATAGCCTAGGAAGATACACTTGGTGCTGGTTTCTTCTAACTTGTCATCTCTTCCTGCAGTCCTTTGAGCATAAGCAATGCATCCAAACACCTTGAGATGGGCTATTGAAGGTTTTTCTCCATACAGAGCTTCATATGGTGTCAGGTTTGTGAGAGCTTTGGTTGGAGCCCAGTTGAGTACATACACTGCAGTTGTTGTTGCTTCACCCCAAAATCCTTTTGGGAGTGACTTTTGGATTAGCATTGCTCTCATCGTCTCAACTATTGTTCGATTCCTTCTTTCGATGACTCCATTTTGTTGAGGTGATGCTGGTGCCGTGAGCTCCCTAAGAATTCCATTTTCTAGGCAAAAGGTGTTGAATTCTCTTGATAAGAACTCTCCACCTCTATCACTTCTTAGGGTTTTGATTTCTCTGCCAAACTGTTTCTCAACTTGGGTTTTAAAAATTGTGAAATGTTTGAAGCTCTCAGATTTTTGTTCTAGGTGTGCAATCCACATGTATCGGCTGTAATCGTCGATGATGAGCATGTAATATCATTTGCCTCCCAATGAAGGCACTTTGGCAGGCCCCCAGAGGTCAATGTGGAGCAATTCCAATGGCTGGGAGGCCCTCCTGTGTGCAGTTTGTGGGAATGGTAGAAGATGGGTCTTGCTGCGAGCACATGTGTCGCATTTAAATTCAGCCTTTGATAGATTGGGCATCCCTTCAGCTAATGCTTTCAATTGGTGAAGGGAAGAGATATTTATGTGCCCAAGTCTATTGTGCCACAGTTGGTTTGCCTTGTTGTGTTGAGTACATGAGAGGGAAACTGATTTTTGAGGCAGCAACTCTATAGTGAAGATATTGCTGTGATTTAAAATGGCTGTCCCAACAAGAGTGTTTGTTGTTGGGTGATATATGAGGCATATATTGTCATTGAACACTACTTTGTGGCCTTTTCTTAGTAGCTGTCCTACACTTAATAGATTTTGAGTAAGAGTAGGGACAAAATGCACACCTTTAATTAGTTTGTGGTCTCCTTCTGGGGTTATGACGGTTGCTGTTCCTTTCCCTTCTATTTTCACTTTATTTCCATCTCCCAACATAACTTCTGAGTTGTAGTTTTGATCAAGGTCTACAAAATATTCTCTCTTATTTACCATGTGGCTAGAGCAGCCGTTGTCCACAAACCAGAGATAGGGAGAGTTTTTTTATCTTTGGAGCTTTTACATATGAACAGAAATTGGTCAGATTCGGTTTCTGTGAACTTGGCCTCCTGTTTTGTCTTGAACCAGCAGTTCTTCTCTCAGTGGTTCTGGATTTTACATGTTTTGCATCTGAAGTAGCAGTCCTTTGTGAGGTGGTTTTGTTTCTTACAGATGCTACAAGAGGAGCCAGCGGCGGTGGAGATATCCTTCTGTTTATAAGCTCCTTTTTCTTCTCCTCTCTGTTTTTTGAAGTTTTTATAGTGGTTCAACTTCTTCCCAGTTTTATTGTTGAAAGACATTTTTGATTGGAAGACCTTCTCTATTGGAGAATCCTCCCGTCGAAAGAGGTCTTCGTGGGATTGGATTGACCCCAGTAGCTCTGTGACTGACATTAGCTCAATGTCGTGTGCTTCCATAATCGATGAAACCACATGATTGTAGGACTTGGGAAGGGATCTGAGAATTTTTTCAACAATTTGTGTTTCTTCTAAATCTCCTCCCAGAGCCTTTATTTGGTTTGCCAAGCTTGTTAACTTAGCAAAATATTCTTGGGACTTTTCTCCGTCATGCATCTTTATATCATCGAATTGACGCCATAGAGTTTTGAGTTTGATTTTAATTACCTTTTTATTGCCCTTATATTCATTCTTGAGCCGGTCCCAAGTTTCTTTTGATGATTTGGATCCCATGATCCTTGGGTAAATGGTTGTTGATACTCCTTGCTGTATTAGATGCAGGGCAAGAGCATCCTTCATCTTATTCTCCTTGTTTGGTTTTGGGGTTGTTTCATCAATTTCTTTGCCGGTGGCGGTGGAGGTGGTAGGAACGCCGCCATTTACTATATCCCACAAGTCTTGTGAGATTAATAGTGTTTCCATCTTGTCACTCCATTGCTCATAGAATTTTACATTGAACATAGGAATGGATGGATGGGAGAATATGGGCATAGTGGTAGATGATGAATCCATGGGATTGGAAAGGTGGATCCACGGAATGGAATTGGATGAGAAATTCTCGAAACCTCGCTCTGATACCACTGATGGTGGGATTTTACTTAGGTGTTATTTTAAGCGACAGGTTTTAGAGAATGTGGGAGAAAATGGTCTTATTTTTACTGATTTGTAAAGCAAGTATTACATGGCTATTTATATCCAACGGATGGATGACTCTAGATGCACAGCATCTTACAGATTTTTCTAGAATAATCTTTTTAATATTTTCCATAATACATATTTATTATGGGCTTTAATGTACAGATTTGGGCTGCTGAATGTTGGGCTTTTACAATGCGTTGAGTCTAATCTTGTCTTCTAATGACTCGCCCAAGTGTCCATAATAGACCTAACCCTAGGAGACAATGATGTTCCATCGATGCAAGGAGGGAATGGCAAGGCCTGTCTCAATAGCTCTCACCGCTCGTTGATAAGCCTGCTAATGGCACAGTCAAGGAGCAAGTGCCAAGTGTGAGATTATAGTAATCTACCCCTCTATTATCTCTTCTCCGCCTGCTTTTTATTTATATTTTATCTACCTTGTTTTGTGTGCCATGGTGGCGTGTTTTTATGTTTTGTTGGACTTTAGACCAAGGGATATAATGTCGGAGGCAAGCTTCAGTTTGGAAGCTGCTGTTCATCTATGTTCGTTTTCTTCCTGCAATTCTTTCCTTCTCATTTTCGTAAAGCTGTTCGCATAGTTGTTCTTTAACCAACATGGTATCAGAGGCACGGCTCGCGCCATCAGAAGATTAGGTGTATTATCTTGCATCATTCTGTGCTTTCTTTTTCCTTCCTGTTTACTTCATCATATGGCAACACCGGGTGGATCACAAACCTTCTTGTATTCCCAAACTGGGATTCCTATTTTCGAAGGAGAATCATACGATTATTGGAGCAAGCAAATGAAGATATTTTTTGTCTCACAAGGTCTGTGGGATCTAGTTCAGGATGGACCCAAGATCCCAGCAGCCTCTTCCTCCAAAGCTGAGGAGACTAAAGAGAAAAAGGGTAAAGAAGAGGAGGTCTCAGCTCAACTCGCCATGGAAAATCAAAGAAGAGATGCTAAAGCACTCCTTTGTATCCAACAGGGAGTGGGGCGATCGATTCTTACCCTCATCATTGATGCCAATACTGCCAAAGAGTCATGGGACATTCTCAGAGAGGAATATAGAGGAAATGAAAGAGTCATCTCTATCAGGCTCAACCTCCTCTGGAGAGATTTCGACACTAGCATCATGAATGATAGTGAGACAGTACAGCAGTACAACTCCAGAGTTTCTATGATAGTCAATCAGATAAGAACATATGGGGATGACTTACCTGAGAAACGTGTTGTTTCTTACATCCTGGGAAGCTTAACTCCAAGTTTTGAACATATTGTTGCAGCCATACAAGAAGCAAAGGATGTAAATAGAATGAGTGTCACGGAACTCATTGGATCTCTTCAGGGACATGAAGCTAGGATGAAGAAAAAAGACAGCCACCTGGAACAAGCTTTTTAAAGCAGGTTAGCTCTCTCTTCGGGCAAACCTTACTTCAGCCCTGGCAGCCAATACACAAAAGAGAAATCTGGTGAAGAAAGGAACTCATGGAATCAGTACACCAAAGACAAAAACAGTGACCATGGTTCCAGGCCATATTGCAAATTGTGCAACAAAACCACTCACTTCACAAAAGATTGTTTCTGCTGATTCATTAGACGAATCCAGGTTAGACAAGAGAAGAAGCAAATTTCTCCAACAATCCTGAGTCCCTATTTTATTCCAGTTTAAACTCCACCACCTCAGGAACTGAAGTTTGGTTCCTGGATAGTTGGTGCTCTAATCATATGTCCAACAACAGAGAAGCCTTTGTTCAATTGGATGAATCTGAGAAATCTGAGGTAATAATGGGAGATGGCAATGTTAGAGTTATTGAAGGAAAAGGTGTTGTGGCTGTCCAACTAAAGTCCGGAAAAATTAATCACATTCATGAAGTTCAATTCGTGCCCAGCTTATCTCAAAACCTTCTAAGTGTGGGACAGTTACTTAGAAAGGGTTATAAACTTGTGTTTGACAAGGATGAATGCAATATTGAAGATACCAAAAGTAAACAAATTGTAACTGTTGTCAAAATGGCACACAACAAGATTTTTCCTCTCAAACTTCAGCTGAGCACAAGTGAAGTAGCTATGGCTAGTACGGCCAAGAGTTTGGATTCAACTTTGTGGCATAATAGGTGTGGACACCTGAATCATGGAGCTTTAAAAAAATTGCAAGGTTTGGTGAAAGGGATTCAAGGAGACTTGAACAGTAGTGAGTTTTGTGAAACATGTGCTCGAACTAAAATCCATAAGATTCCATTTCCAAATAAAAGTCACTGGAGAGCTAGCACTCCCCTGGAGCTCATTCACATAGACATTTGGGGGCCAGCCACCACTCCAACCTGGGGTGGAAATAGGTATTATCTACTGATAGTTGATGATTGCACTCGAATGATGTGGTTGTTCTTCTTAACATTAAAATCAGAAGCCTTCACTACCTTTCAAAAATTCAAAGCTCTAGTGGAAAATGAGACAGGCTGCAAGATAAAGGCTCTGAGATCTGATAGGGGAGGAGAGTTCACTAGTAAGGAGTTCACATCTTACTGTCAAACTTACGGGATCAAACGACAGCTCACAGTCCTTCAAACCCCTCAACAGAATGGGGTTGTTGAGCGTCGAAATCGTACTATAGTTGAGATGGGAAGAAGCATGTTAATACACAAAAAGTTGCCAAAGAGATTCTGGGGAGAGGCAATGAGCACTGTTGTGCACATCCTTAACAGGTCACCCACCAAAGCGCTTACAAACTCTACACCGTTTGAAGAATGGTATCATTATCAACCAAACATCCAACATTTGAAAGTCTTTGGCAGCATTGCTTATGCTATACCTACAAATGATGCTCGTGACAAACTTACTGCAAAAGGAGAGAAACATATATTTATGGGATACAGTCAGGAGTCCAAAGGTTATCGGCTGTTTAACTCACAAAATCAAAAACTTATCATAAGCAGAAATGTTATCTTTGATGAAGAAGCAAGATGGGAAGAGTGGGATAACAATGAGGATCAGAGTAATGTTTTTCCAATAACTTTGGAGGATGCTGCCAGCAATTCTGATTATCCACAGCCGCCCAATCCAATTCCTTTGGAGGATGCTGTTGATAATCATGACCACTCACAACCTACCAATCCAATTGTTACTGCTGATTCATTAGACGAATCCAGGTTAGACTCATCACCTCCTCATAAATTCCGTTATGTTTCTGACATCTATGAGTCCTGCAATGTTGCTCTGCTTTGTCGTGAGCCCACTAAATATAGTGAGGCTGCTACTAATCCTAAGTGGAAAGAAGTAATGAATGCGGAGCTTAACATGATACATAAAAATGACACATGGGATCTGGTACCCAGACCACCAAACCAGTCCATTATCGGACTAAAGTGGATATACAAACTAAAACTGAATGAACAAGGTGCATTGGACAAACACAAAGCCCGTCTTGTGGCTAAAGGGTTCACCCAACAGCCTGGAAGAGATTTCACAGAAACATTTTCCCCCGTCGCTAGAATGGAGACAATTCGACTGATATTTGCATTTGCTGTGCGACGGAAGTTACAAATTAATCAATTGGATGTCAAATCTGCCTTTCTCAACGGCAACATACAAGAAGAAGTCTATGTTCACCAGCCAGAAGGATATGTTGTGAAAGGAAGTGAAGAGAAAGTCTACAGGCTAAGAAAAGCTCTGTATGGGCTCCGACAAGCACCGCGGGCATGGAATGACCGGATAGACAAGTATTTGAAGAAGCATGAGTTCATTAGAAGTCCACATGAGGCATCTCTGTATGTCAAACAGGATACTCAAAATCACTTCATACTTGTGTGCATCTATGTCGATGACCTCTTAGTAACTGGATCAACACCTCAGTTAATAGACGAGTTTAAAGCTATAATGAAAAGTGAATTTGACATGAGCGACCTAGGGACAATGAAATATTTCCTGGGCCTGCAAATTGTTCAGTTCTCCCACAACATTTTTCTCCACCAGGAAAGATACATTACCGAATTGTTGCGCAAACACAATATGGAAGAGTGTAAGCCTACCTCCACTCCTATGGCTACAGGTGAGCAATATCAGAAATGTGATGGAGAAGAGAAGGTAAACGAGGAAATGTATCGCAGTATAGTTGGAGCTCTTATTTATTTAACCAACAGTCGGCCGGATATAGAACACGCGGTGGGAATTGTTTCCAGATTTTCTAGTGAACCAAGCACTGCGCACATGAGAGCAGTGAAAAGGATTCTACGCTATTTGCAGGGCACAAGGAACTTTGGGATTCTCTTCAAAAGAACAGAGAATAGAGAGGAAAGGATCACAGGGTACTCAGATAGCGACTGGGCAGGAAGTGCTGACGACCGCAAAAGCACTAGTGGATTTCTCTTCCAGCTAGGGACAATGACTGTCTCTTGGAGCTCTAGAAAGCAAAGGAGCATTGCTCTTTCCTCTGCTGAAGCAGAGTACATGGCCATGAGAGAGGCAGCCAAGGAAGGTGTTTGGTTGAATCGATTACTCACCTCCTTGAACCAAAAATCAAATCACACTGTAACTCTTCTGGTCGACAGCACTTCTGCTATTTCTATAAGCAAAAACCCTGTTCTGCACAGTCGCACCAAGCACATTCAAATTAAGCACCATTTCATCCGCGAATTGATAGAAGAAGGGGAAATTGATGTTCATCACTGCAGCTCTGAAGAGCAGCTTGCTGATGGACTGACAAAGGCGTTATCTGCTGAAAAATTTCTGCTTTTCCGCAAGGCCATCGGCGTGATCAGCCGACCGGAGATGGAGGCGGAGGTGCATCGTGAAGAGATAAAAGAGACCTAGATTAAGGAGGCGTGTGAGATTATAGTAATCTACCCCTCTCTTATCTCTTCTCCGCCTGCTTTTTATTTATATTTTATCTACCTTGTTTTGTGTGCCATGGTGGCGTGTTTTCATGTTTTGTTGGACTTTAGACCAAGGGATATAATGTCGGAGGCAAGCTTCAGTTTGGAAGCTGCTGTTCATCTATGTTCGTTTTCTTCCTGCAATTCTTTCCTTCTCATTTTCGTAAAGCTGTTCGCATAGTTGTTCTTTAACCAACACCAAGCTCCAAATATCCACTTTCCAGGCCTCTGGAGAGTACTGTGCTTGCGTGAATTCTGAGTGCACGCTCCTAGCCGAGGTCCCTGCAGCAGAGCTTTTGGTACTGCTTGCACCTGGCATACTACCCCCATTAGGGACTCTTCGGTTATCCCTGCTGAAGACTCTTGAGGCACCACATGCTATGCCTTCGTGGGTTGCTGGCATTGTGCCTTTGTATAGCGAGCATGCCAACAACTCCACTTCCTGAGTGAAGGGTTTGGAGGCGGCTCCAGTGGCAATCACCATAACAATCTTTCAAGGGAAAAAAAGACCCCATCGGTACTCTCCCTATGCAGGAAGAGATTGCATGCAGCGTAGCCATGGTAAAAAAGTTCTCTTGCTTACTTCCTTTTTTGGCGAGCTGATTCCACATTTATCAATTCTTGATTCCATGTGTTAGTTCAGCACTCTTGCTTTTTTTCAGCTCGCATGAAATGCAACTTATGTTAAGATATATATATATATATATATATTTAAGTATCTTATTTAATCTAGGCCCTCTTTTCAACCTTCCTTTATCAGCCTTTTCTGGAACTATGCTCTGTAACTTTATGGGCTTTCTTTTTTGTGTTTTGTCCTGTACTGAACTTTTATCTTCTTAAGTTGTGTTGGGCATTGCCGCTGGGCATAAGGTGCTTGTTGTATGCCTGAAGCTGTATTCTTCTTTGCCTTGTTGTTCTTCTATGATCTTCCTGCATGATATGAGATGAGTTTCTACAAATCTAATTTCAACATTTGGTATCAGAGGAACGGCTCACGCCATCAGTGACCAGTTCTTGTGTTTCTTCCTTTTGAATCATAGCTTGATCCATTCTCTTTCCTGTGTCTCATCATATGGCGGCCTCCTCAAGCAATCAAGTTTTTATCTACACATCTGGCATACCAATCTTTGAAGGAGAAGCTTATGACTATTGGTTCAAACAAATGAAAGTGTACTTCATCTCTCAAGGTCTTTGGGACCTTGTGCAAAATGGCTACCCAAAGCTCTCAGAGAAAACTGCAGAAGAGAAGAAGGAAGCCACCGAGATCCAAACGTTCCTGGAAAACCAAAAAAGGGATGCCAAAGCCATCCTGTGTATCCAGCAAGGCGTTGGAAGGGCGATTCTTCCTCTTATCATTGATGCAGAAGCTTCTCAGCATGCTTGGGAAATTTTGAAAGTTGAATACAGAGGTAATGAAAAGGTTATTTCTATGAGACTAACACAACTTTGGAGTGAGTTTGATAATCTAAACATGAAAGAAGGAGAAAGTATTCAAAAGTACATCTCTCAGACAACTGTTTTGGTAAATCAAATAAGAACCTATGGAGATGATCTGCCTGAAAAACGGGTTGTCTCCAAGATCCTCAGCAGCCTATCCCCCACATTTGAGCATGTAGTGGCGGCCATTGAGGAAGCTAGGGACATCGCCAAGATGTCAGTGTGTGATCTCATGAGCTCACTC
The DNA here is from genome assembly GCA_039513925.1 of Platanthera zijinensis. Lineage (NCBI taxonomy): Eukaryota > Viridiplantae > Streptophyta > Magnoliopsida > Asparagales > Orchidaceae > Platanthera > Platanthera zijinensis. The sequence goes on along the minus strand of CM077084.1, from coordinate 21,796,264 downwards.
TTAGGACATGAGGCTCGAATGAAGAAGAGAGAACCAGTTCTTGAGAAAGCCTTCCAGAGCAAGGTAATCATAAATTCCAGCAAACCGACTCTGTCACCATGGAACTCTGGCTCAAGAGAAAGAGAAGAAAGGGATAACACACCGTACTGCAAACTATGTAACAAGAACACTCACTATACCAAAGATTGTTTCTCTAGATGTAAGAAATGCAAGAGGAATACGCAATTACAAAAGGATTGCTGGTACAGAGATTCTCGACCAAAAGAGGAAGCAAATTTCTCTTCAAACCAAGAGACATTGTTCCTCACTAGCCGCAACACCCTGGTAGGCAACAGTGATCTGTGGTTTGTGGACAGTGGTTGTTCTAACCACATGTGCAATAACAAGAATGCTTTTTTCTCGTGAGATGAGAATGACGGAGCTGAAGTAATCATGGGAGAACGAAATTCCAAAAACATAGAAGGAAAGGGCATTGTTGCTATTAAGTTAAGAAATGGAAAAACCACATACATACATGATGTACAGTTCGTTCCTGGCCTGTCTCAAAACCTACTCAGCGTTGGACAGCTCATGAAGAAGGCGTACAAACTGACGTTTGATGAAGAAAACTGCATAGTTCAAGAGAGCAAAAGTAAAAGAATTATTTCCATAATTCAGATGACATCCAACAAAATCTTCCCTCTATCCATGCAACTGGAGATAGGCACTCTGCCTCCAAGTCAGCAGGCACATACTGCTACCTCCATAGAAAGCTCTGACTTGTGGCATCATCGATGTGGTCACTTAAATTTTTGTGACCTACAAAAATTACAAGCCTTATCTGTTGGAATACAGGGTAGCATTACCAGCAATAGAATCTGTGAAGTTTGTGCTCTAAACAAAATTCATAGAGCTCCTTTTCCAAGTATCTCTACCTGGAGAGCAAAGGTACCTCTTGAACTTCTGCATATAGACATCTGGGGACCTGCATCTACCCCCACATGGTCGGGTAACAGATATTACCTGTTGATTGTGGATGATCACGCTCGTATGATGTGGATCCGCTTCCTAACTTTCAAATCTGAAGCTTTCAGTCAGTTCAATAGTTTTAAAATCATGATTGAAGCACAGAGTAATCACTCAATTAAAACTATCAGAACTGACAGAGGGGGGGGGGGAGTTTACAAGCAAAGAATTTCATACATTCTGCGAACAACATGGAATAACACATCAGCTTACAGTTCCTCAAAGCCCCCAACAGAATGGTGTGGTAGAGCGGCGAAATAGGACTGTATGTGAAATGGGAAGATGTCTTCTTTAACAAAACAAAATGCCAAAGTAATTTTGGGGTGAGGCTATGAATACTGCCACTTATTTATTAAACAGAGCTCCCACAAGGTCCCTCATCAAATCGACACCATATCAGATGTGGCATAACAAAAAACCAAATCTGCGACACTTAAAGAGCTTTGGATGCATTGCTTATGTCTTACCTACAAATGAAAGCAGGGATAAATTGGAGCCTAAAGGTGAGAAGCACATCTTCGTTGGGTACAGCATCGAATCTAAAGGATATCGAATGTTTAATCCCACGACCAAGAAGCTTTCAGTCAGCACAGACATCATCTTTGATGAGTTCAACCATTGGGATTGGGGGATCATTGAGGATCAAACTCCTCTCTTCCCGGAGGATCAGAATTCATCTGCTCTTATACCCGAGGAGGATGCTGCTCAAGACACTTTTACAAATGACTGTGAGCAACCGACCAGTCCTCAAAGTCCAAATTGCGATACGAATCACACTATAAATTATTCCTCATCTCCTCCAAGCCACAGGTATGACTCAACACCTCCAAAAAGATTTCGTTCAGTAACTGATATTTATGAATCATGTAATGTTGCACTTTTGTGCCAAGAGCCCTAAAATTTCTCTGAAGCTATTTCTCATCCTCTCTGGGCTGCTGCCATGGATGATGAGATTAGCATGATTAATAAAAACAACACCTGGGACCTTGTCTCTCGTCCTCCAAATCAACCAGTCATTGGTGTGAAATGGATCTACAAGCTCAAATTGAATGATGAAGGCGAGATTGACAAACGAAAGGCTCGACTTGTGGCAAAGGGTTTCTCACAAAAACCCGGAAGAGACTTTACTGAGACCTTTGCTCCCGTGGCTAGAATGGAAACAGTTAGAATGCTTATTGCTTTTGCTGCGGGAAGAGGCCTCCAAATTCATCAGCTAGACGTTAAATCGACATTCCTGAATGGGGATCTGCATGAAAATGTGTTTGTTCATCAACCAGAGGGATACATAAAGGAAGGAGAAGAATAAAAAGTCTACAAGTTAAGAAAGGCCCTATATGGATTGCGGCAAGCCCCGCGGGCTTGGAATGAAAGAATTGATTCTTATCTGAAAAAGTGCAACTATGAGAAGAGTCCTTATGAAGCATCATTGTACATAAAACGTAGTTCCGACAGCAACTTTGTGATCGTATTAATCTACATTGATGATCTTCTAATTACTGGGTCGTCCACCCACCTAATTGAAGAATTCAAATCCTTAATGAAACATGAATTCGAAATGAGCGACCTTGGCCTTATGAGGTACTTCTTGGGATTGCAAATTAAGCAAGCCCCGGGAGTTTTTTTTCTTCATCAGCAGAAATATGCCTCAGAATTACTCAAAAGATTCAACATGAACGATTGCAAACAAGTTAGCACTCCCATGACAACTTGTGATAAACTTCAAATGGAAGACGGAGAACAGAAGATTGACTCAGAAACCTACAGGAGCATCGTTGGAGCCTTGATTTATTTAACTAATAGTCGACCAGACATTGAGCAAGCCGTCAGCATGGTATCAAGGTTCTCAAGTAATCCCAGCGCTATGCATATGAAAGCCGTAAAGAGGATTATGCGTTACATACAAGGAACGCTGAATTTTGGCATCATGTTCAAAGGGGGGAAAGAAGAAGGTGAACTATTTGGTTTTTCAGACAGCGATTGGGCCGGATCCATCGATGATAGGAAAAGCACCACTGGTTTTGTATTCCAGCTGAACGGAATGTCAATTTCATGGAATTCCTGCAAACAAAAGACTGTTGCCCTCTCATCTGCCGAAGCGGAATACATCGCCATGGGGGAAGCATCCAAGGAAGTTGTTTGGCTCAGCAATCTTCTCAAAGAATTGAGGGGAGGAGAAAAGAAGACAGTCACTCTAATGGTTGATAGCACCTCTGCTATCTCCATTAGTAAGAATCCTGTATTTCACAACCGAACGAAACACATACAGATTCGACATCACTTTGTGAGAGAACTTCTTGAGGAAAGGGAGATTTAACTAGAATACTGCAACACAAATGAACAACTTGCAGACGGCAGGACAAAACCGCTCTCCGCCGAAAAATTTCAGAACTTCCGACGGGGACTCAGCGTCATCGACGCAGGAGAAGAAGGCAGAACTCCTGATGCCCTAGATTAAGGGAGGGTGTTAAGATATATATATATATATATATATATATATATATATATATATATATATATATATTTAAGTATCTTATCTAATCTAGGCCCTCTTTTCAACCTTCCTTTATTAGCCTTTTCTGGAACTATGCTCTGTAACTTTATGGGCTTTCTTTTTTGTTTTTTGTCCTGTACTGAACTTTTATCTTCTTAAGTTGTGTTGGGCACTGCCGCTGGGCATAAGGTGCTTGTTGTATGCCTGAAGCTGTATTCTTCTTTGCCTTGTTGTTCTTCTATGATCTTCCTGCATGATATGAGATGAGTTTCTACAAATCTAATTTCAACAACTTAAGGCGTTGAAGGCGAGTGAGCTTAATCATAGCCTGGTCGCGGTGGGCACTCTAATAGACATTGAACCGGGCCAGCAATCTAGTTTTGTGGAGTTACCCGATGTACCTGCCATCAGCAACAATTAAGAATTTAATTAAGCAATATATGTTCTCCAAGAGTCACCTGCCTCTTTGAGAAACTCATCTTTTAATGTACGCATTTAATATTGCCATCTATTCCATCTATATAAGAACCTGTACTCAGTCAATTTCAGTATGAATGAAAATCTATTCCATCTATGCATGATCGTGTTTCTTCCTCCTCTTCTTGTCTTTTTCCACCTGCATAAATAATGATAAGTTGGATGTGACATACTAACAGTTGTATCAGAGTCTCTGGTTCTTGCCATAAACGCATCACTATGAGCTCATCATCTACCCCAACCTCTATACCGTTTGCCCATCATCCTCTGCCCATTTTCAATGGCGAGCTCTATGATCATTGGGCCGTAAAAATGGAGACACTGTTGGAATCTCAAGACCTCTGGGAGATCGTTCAGCACGGCCCCAAGTCTGATGGGAAGGCAAGAGACGGCGAAGTCAGAATAACCAAGGGAGAAAAGCAGAAGAATTCCTTGGCATTGATCACCATCCAGCAAGCTATCACTCCTACCATTTTTCCGCGCATCATTGGATCAAAAACGGCAAAAGCGGCTTGGGACACATTAAAAGAAATTTATCAAGAAGACCAGAAGGTACTCTCCATCAGAAAAGTAAATTTAAAAAGGCAGTTTGATGCTCTCATCATGAATGAAGGTGAGACTATTTTCGATTTCATGCCCAAACTTACTAATCTGTCAAATCAACTTAGTAGTTTGGGATCTTCTGTTCTGGAGAATGAAATAGTACTCAAAATACTAATAAGCCTTCCAAAATCATACGATCACATTGCTGCCGCAATTGAGGAAAACAACGATCTAAGTAGTCTTCCAGTTGCATCCCTTATTGGGAAAATTCAGTCCCATGAGGAACGCTTGAAGCACCACCTCCCAAATATAACTCAAGCTCTACAAACCAAGATGAACCTTGGAAAACTAAAATCAAATACAAAGTATTCTGGAAACTCAAACAAAAAGTTCAGCAACTCTGGGCCTCACTGGAAGCAAAATGCTCACCCCAAAAACCAGTCATAGCACGCTGAAAATAGCCAGTAGGGGGGGGGGTTATTTTGCACTTTATGTAAGAAAACTAATCACGATACTACAAAGTGTTTTTTCAAGTGCAAAAGATGCAAAAAAACACACTCATTTTGAACTAGATTGCTGGTATAAAAACAAAGAAGAAGCTAAATTTACTGAAGATACCAAACCTGCAGAAGAAAAACTTTTTCTAACCTGCAATAAGGATCCAAAAGAGGTACATAAATCCACAAATTGGTACATTGATTCAGGATGCTCTAGCCACATGACAAATGACAAAACCCTGTTCTCAAAACTAGATGAAAGCAACAAATCTCTAGTAAACCTGGAAGATGGGAATGCAAGGAGAATAGAAGGAAAAGGAAATATGCTTATGAAAGACTCAGATGGAAAAATCAAGACTCTATCCAATGTGCAATATGTCCCAAAACTAGCTCAGAACCTGCTCAGTGTTGGGCAACTGATAAACAATGGTTATTCAGTATTATTTAAATCAAATTGCTGCACTATTTCTGACCCAACTAATGTGCAGGTTGCTACAACTAGTATGACCAAAAACATGGTGTTCTCCTTGAGCCTTGAGTCACCAAATCAAGAAGCCCTCTCCTCCATTGGACCTGATGATGACTCAGCCAGAACCTGGCACCAAAGACTGGGCCACTTGAACTATGATGCATTGAAGAATTTGATTGAGCACAATTTAGCTCATGGAGCACCTGAACTCAAAGTGGATCACAACCAATGTGAGACATGTGCAAGGAGCAAATCTCATAGATTACCTTTCTATCTAGCACAGCACCATAGCAAAAGACCACTAGAGTTACTCCATTGTGATCTATCGGGACCAGCTCCAACCCCCTCTCTCTTGGGGGCAAGCAATATTTCTTCTTAATCGTGGATGACTATACAAGGTATTGTTGGATATTTTACCTTGCTGAAAAATTTGAAGCCTTCTCTTGTTTTGTTGATTTTAAAAGAGAAATAGAAGTAAAGCTAGAAAATAGAATTAAGTCCCTTAGAAGTGATAATGGGGGAGTTTATCTCACATGCCTTTAACCATTTTTGCTCAATAAATGGGATAAAACATGAGCTAACTATAACCGGGACACCCCAAAAAAATGGGATCGTAGAAAGGAGAAATAGAACTATAGTTGAGATGGCAAGGGCCATGCTACTTCACAAGGGATTACCTAAGAAATTTTTGGGGGAAGCCACAAGCACAGCCGTGTATATTTTAAATAGAGTTCCAACAAAGGCCCTAAAGAACACTACTCCCTATGAAATGCTGAACAACAGAAAGCCTCATATTAGCCATCTCAAAATGTTTGGCTGCCTTGCTTATGCTCACATACTTAAGGATAAACGAGACAAGCTAGATCCAACTAGTGAAAAGAGTATATTTGTGGGATATAGTGAAAAAAGGAAGGCCTACAGACTATTCAATCCCATGACACAAAAACTCATTCTATCTAGAGATGTCACCTTTCATGAATAAGATAGTTGGGTCTGGGACTCAGATATTGGAGATGAGTCTAGCTTCTTCCCTGTTTTTCCAGTTGAACCTCAAGAGCTACCCATCCATGAGAATCAGGTAGAAGCTATAGTTGAAGAACATCATATTCCTCCTCCAAATCAGGAGAGGGAAATCCTCTCTGATTCTGATTCTGAATCATCACCGCCCCGTCATTCCAAATCCTTGAAAGAAATCTATGAAATCACTGATATTGTGTTATCCCATTTCACACCAAACTGTTTCGTTGAAGCTACTGAAAATAGAAAATGGAAGCAAGCCATGGATGAGGAATTAAATATAGTAGAGAAAAACAAGACCTGGAATTTAGTTCCTAAGCCCAAAAAAAGCCTGTTATAGGCTTAAAATGGATCTTTAAACTAAAACAGGATGAAGAAGGAAGAGTTATCAAACATAAAGACGGGATTGTTGCAAAGGGTTACTACTAAAAATATGGCAGAGATTATGAGGAGACATTTGCTCCTGTGGCTAGAATGGATTCAATAAGGCTCATTCTTGCCATTGCCGCACATAACGGCTATCATGTCCATCAACTAGACGTAAAGTCTTCATTTTTGAACGGAGAATTGGAGGAAGAAGTTTTTGTAGAACAGCTCGTGTAACACCCCTATCCGTCACATAACATATAACAGTAGGTCCGGCCGGGGCCCGACGCCATATACTACGGACAGACCGGTTGGTTACGCGTTGAAACCATACAACCAATCACAAACGTCCTACACAGAGTCATTCTAGCGGAAGCAATTTATTAAGTTGCACGAAAAACCAGAACCCTGCCAAGCACGAATGTCCACTACTCAGAAAAACTAGGAATGTTAAATACAAAAGTACCGGCCTTATGGCCTTACAATAGTTTTCTCAAACAAGAGTGTCTTTCAAACTTCGGCTCGCAGGCCGGCCATACATGAGATAAACGAAAAACATAAAAAGGTTAGGCCTTCGAGGGCCAGCACCGCAACATGGGCTTTAGCCCGCTATTTCCCGCTCGGCTCCGCAGCACCTGCAAGACACAATCCACCGTCCGGTGGTAAACAAAATAACGGTCAGCAATGCTGACCAAATTATAACGATCCCGCCCCCAAAATCGGGGCGGCGATGCTCTTTTCCTGCACTTTATTAGTATAGCATCATAATAGTGTAAACACACTTCATCACAGGCGTAGGCTCGCACGACCACACACCTCGTGCACACAGGGCACATTCACGGCGAATCGGCCAACGTCGCGTCAATTCAAGCCATAGACGTTCCCGTTCCACCACCGCCCCTTGGACGGCCAATAATATGAGAATTTTGTCTTCCTGGCCTTGGTCACGACAATTTAAGCCATAGACTGCCGAAGACTCTCATCCATGCCAACGGTCCCACCGAACGACATTGATCGGGTACGGTTCCGCCTGACCCGTGCTCATTCCGCAACGACAATTTAAGCCATATGCGCAGGTCAAGACTCACCGAGTCCCGTTTCCGCCACAACAATCACATAACCCGGTTATGTTCACGTTGGCTCTCCGGCCATAGTGTTTGCAAAACCCGCTTTTGCCCAGTTTTCCGAGTGCACCTTGGATTTAATCTCCAAGGCTCCCTACTGCAATCTACCACGTAGAAAACTCGAAAAATGCCCAAACATCCGGAGTCTTCCCCAATTCATATGCAATGCAACATCACCGATCCGGATCAACTTATCCGGATAGGCTTCACACACAATGCCTATGCCCGTTTTCGCATACGGACTCAATACAAGGGGGACTTTACATATCTACCCCAAGGAACGCTCCAACTCTTCGCTCACTCGCGAGAGCGGGCTTCCTATGCAAAGGAAAAGAGGGCTTCACATGCCCTAGGATGAGAATCGTTACCCTTGCGTTCTTCCGCAGCGCCATGAAAAATCTACGTGGTTGGAAAGCACTGCAACGGCGTCGCCTTCGCGGATCTGGACTCGGATCGCGATTCGGAGCTCCGACGCTCCTCCGGTGGCCGGATCTTGGTTTCCTCCTCCACCTTGCTCTCCCATCTCTCTAAAATCTTAGAGAGAGAACACCCAAATGAAAGTGAGGGTTTGCAACCCTATTTTCGGGTTTAAACTGCCAGCACTAACCCTCAGCCGTCGGATCCAAATCCAAGGAAACGAACGACCACGATTCGGCCTAAAATTACAAAATTTGGGCCGAACACGGGTGCAACACGGCCGTTTGCATGGCTGTATCACCCATTCGCCGTCTCGACCGACGCGATAACCAGCACACGACATTCGACACGGCCTCCGATAAGCCTTTTTATTAATTGAAATCTTTAAGTGGCCATTAACTGATGTAAACCACCACTAGTATAAATATATGCTAATGACAACTCTTTGATGTGAGACAATTAAAAACAGTAATATTTTGATATCTCATTTACTCTGTTCTTCTTCCCACCTCTTTCAGCCTTCATACCTTTTCTAACACTAGAGACCTTGCAAGCAGCTCAAAATTCCTCCCATGCCTTGTTCGCACTCTCGATGTGCTAGAAAATGCGCTCTTCTTTTTGCCGCATATGGTCAGACATCCTCTCCACTTCACCCGAAAGTCCCATGCTCTTGAAAATGTAGTGGGCTTCATTCTACAATAGGCACACTTGGTGAAATACTTTGCTTATCTGAACCTTTAAACTCTAGACGTCAAAGTAACTGTTCTCAACACTTTACAGGCAAGGAGAGAACTCCTCCACCAGAGATAGTTGAGTGTGTTAGTATATCACCTCCAACTTATCATTATTTATGCAGGTGGAAAAAGATAAGAAGAGGATGAAGAAACACGATCATGCATAGATGAAATAGATTTTCATTCATACTGAAATTGACTGAGTACAGGTTCTTATATAGATGGAATAGATGGCAATATTAAATGCATACATTAAAAGATGAGTTTCTCAAAGAGGCAGGTGACTCTTGGTGAACATATATTGCTTAATTAAATTCTTAATTGTTGCCGATGGCAGGTACATCGGGTAACTCCACAAAACAAGATTGTTGACCCGGTTCAATGTCTACTACCCTCCCTTGAACCGGATGGGGTAGAGATATTTAGGTTATCCTTGAGAGTTGCGAATCGCTCCCGACTCAGAGCCTTCGTGAAGATGTCGGCGAGTTGCGATGAGGTAGGGCAGTTGTTGAGCTAAGCGACTCCATCTTCAAGCTTCTCTCTAATGAAATGGTATTTTATCCCGACTTCGATTGTAGAAGACAGGATTCTTAGATAGGGCGATAGCGGAGGTATTATCGCAGTTTAACAGAATCTGCTTCTTAATTCCTGTGAGTTCTTCGATCATACGCAGTAGCCAAATTCCTTCACAAATGGCTGAGTTGATTGCCATGTACTCGGCTTCAGTTGTCGAGAGAGTGATGGTTTGTTGTTTCCTTGACCTCCATGAAATTGGGCTTGATCCGTAGAAAAACATGTAACCTTCCGTGCTTCTTCTATCATCAATGGAGCCTCCCCAGTCAGAATCACAGTAACCTGTGAGCTGTGGGTTGAGATCCTTGCTGAGGAGAATGTCATGGGTGAGTGTGCCCTTGATGTACCTGAGAACACCCTTTCCAGCATCCATGTGCTCCTTTGTTGGATAGCTGACGAAACGTGAGAGCAGGTTCACCGAATGCTCCAAGTCTGGTCTAGTGTTGGTGAGGTATATCAGTGATCCAATTAAACGTCTATAGGTTCCTTCATCTGCTAGCTCTTCTCCTTCTTGGTGCTTAGCTAATTTCAAGTTTGTTGTCATAGGAGTTTGGCAAGGGTTGCAGTCAAGCATTTTAAACTTCTTTAAAAGTTCTATTGCATATTGCTCCTGATTTAGAAAAATAGTGCCTCTTTCCTGCTTTACCTGTAAACCAAGAAACAATTTTAAGTGGTCAAGATCAGTCATTTCATACCTTCTCTTCATCTGTTCTTTGAATTCATTGATGCAGCTGGTGGATCATCCGGTGATTAGAAGATCATCAACATAGAGGGCCACAATAAGCTTGTGATTGTCTGGACCATGCTTTATGTATAAAGAGGGCTCACTTTGACTGGAATATAGGCCTTCCTTCTTGAAAAATGTTGTGATGTTGGAATGCCATGCACGTGGTGCCTGCTTGAGCCCGTAGAGAGCTTTGTTTAATTTATGGACATGGTATTCTTTTCCTTTCTTGATGTATCCCTCTAGCTGTAACGCCCTGAAACTCAAAAGAGGGACGGGTGATGTTTTAAGCCAAGGCTAGGACCTGGAGCAGGTGTCACGCTAGGGAGTTTCCTGAGTCATGTACACGGGCCATGACACGGGCACAGACACGGGCGTGTCACATGTGACATGGGCGTGTCGGGTGCCGTATCGCAGGCCGTGTCCTCCTCGGGAAGCAAGTGTTGGTAGTTGTACACGGGCCATGACACGGGCACATACACGGGTGTGTCACATGTGACACGGGCGTGTCTGGTGCCGTGTCGTAGGCCGCGTCCTTCTCGGGAAAAGAGTGTGGGTCGTTGCACACGGGGGTGACACGGGTCGTGACACGGCCGTGTCGCATGCGACACGGGCGTGTCGGAGGCCGTGTCGAATGCCGTGTGCTGGTTATCGCATCGGTCGAGATGGCGAATGGGTGACACGGCCATGCACACGGCCGTGTTGCAACCCGTGTTCGGCCCAGATTTTGTAATTTTAGGCCGAATCGTGGCCGTTCGTTTCCTTGGCTTTGGATCCGACGGCTGAGGGTTAGTGCTGGCAGTTTAAACCCGAAAATAGGGTTACAAATCCTCACTTTCATTTGGGTGTTCTCTCTCTAAGATTTTAGAGAAAGGGGAGAGCAAGGTGGAGGAGGAAACCAAGATCCGGCCACCGGTGGAGCGTCGGAGCTCCGAATCGCGATCCGAGTCCAGATCCGTGAAGGCGACGCCGTTGCGGTGCTTTCCAACCGCGTAGATTTTTCATGGCGCCGCTGAAGAACGCAAGGGTAACGATTCTCATCCTAGGGCATGTGAAGCCCTCTTTTCCTTTGCATAGGAAGCCCGCTCTCGCGAGTGAGCGAAGAGTTGGAGCGTTCCTTGGGGTAGATATGTAAAGTCCCCCTTGTATAGAGTCCATATGCGATAACAGGCATATGCATTGTGTGTGAAGCCTACCGGACAAGTTGATCCAGATCGGTGATGTTGCATTGCATATGAACCGGGGAAGACTCCGGATGTTTGGGCGTTTTTCGGGTTTTCTACGTGGTAGATTGCAGCAGGGAGCCTTGGAGATTAACTCCAAGGTGCACCCGGAAAACTGGGCAAAAGCGGGTTTTGTCAACATGATGGCCGGGGAGCCAACGTGAACATAACCGGGTTATGTGATTGTTGTGGCGGAAACGGGACTCAGTGAGTCTTGACCTGCGCATATGGCTTAAATTATCGTTGCAGAATGAGCACGGGTCAGGCGGAACCGTACCCGATCAATGTCGTTCGGTGGGACCGTTGGCATGGATGAGAGTCTTCGTCAGTCTATGGCTTAAATTGTCGTGACCAAGGCCAGGAAGACAAAATGCTCATATTATTGGCCGTCCAAGGGGCGGTGGTGGAACGAGAACGTCTATGGCTTGAATTGACGCGACATTGGCCGGTTCACCGTGAATGTGCCCTGTGTGCACGAGGTGTGTTGCCGTGTGAGCCTACGCCTGTGATGAAGTGTGTTTACACTATTATGATGTTATACTAATAAAGTGCAGGGAAAGAGCATCGTCGCCCCGATTTTGGGGGCGGGATCGTTATAATTTGGGGGCGGTGGATTTTGTCTTGCAGGTGCTGTGGAGCCGAGCGGGAAATATCGGGCTAAGGCCAATGTTGCGGTGCTAGCCCTCGAAGGCCTAACCTTTTTATGTTTTCCGTTTATCTCATGTATGGCCGGCCTGCGAGCCGAAGTATGAAAGACACTCTTGTTTAAGGAAACTATTGTAAGGCCATAAGGCCGGTACTTTTGTATTTAACATTCCTAGTTTTTTTGAGTAGTGGACATTCGTGCTTGGCAGAATTCTTGTTTTTTGTGCAACTTAATAAATTGCTTCCGCTAGAATGACTCTGTGTAGGACGTTTGTGATTGGTCTTATGGTTTCAACGTGTAACCAACCGGTCTGTCCGTAGTATATGGCGTCGGGCCCCGGCCGGACCTACTGCTATATGCTATGTGACGGATAGGGGTATTACAAATTGGTATCAGACTACTGGTTTTGATCAAACTTAAATGAATTAGTGGGCGAATTCACTTTAAGGGGTGGTGAGCACATGTGTGTGCGTCATCGTTATAACATGAAAAGAACCCATGAATGTCCACTTAGGAATGAAAATACACGTGTTTGAGGAACCTGCGTGTTCCTATAATTGCCGTTTGCAATATTGTTTGGTCGCTTATCGGTGTTTTGCACGATTATAGGTGACCAGAAGTTGTGCTGGACCGTCGGAATGGCCAGGTTCCGAGGCAAGCAGCGCACCAAGTGATGTGCCTGCAACACCTCTGTCAGCCGAAACCATTAGGTTGGTGGGAGAAGCTGTCATGGCAATGATTAATGCGCAACCTACAAGGCAGGTGCAGCAGCCTGCTCCTGCGGTTGAGCAAGTGCCGCTCCAAGCGGCGGAGCCTAGAAGGGTTGAACAGGTGGCGGTGGAGCCGGAGTTGCCTTAGAGAGCAACTGAGAGACAGCTTAAGCATGTGATGGGCTTCCATCCACCGGTGTTCTCGGGAACAAGAAACCCGACCCAGGCCGAAGATTGGCTCTCAAGAGTCAATAGGGTGATGACAGCAACAGAAACGGAAGAGTGGCAGAAGACCATGATAGCAACGTTCCTATTGGACGGGGATGCGAGATTATGGTGGGAAGGACTAGAGCTACACCAGTTGAGGGGAAGGCTGTTGGCTGAAGTACCTATGGAGGAGTTTTCGAGATTGTTCATGGCTCGATACCTCCCCTCAGCGAAGAGGATCACATTGGAGAACGAGTTCCAAAAGCTGGTGCAAGGAGATAGCACTGTAGACGAACCTCTACGAGTTTACTCGATTGGGGAGATATGCTAGCGCTACCTTTGTCGACGAGGAGCGAAAGACTAACCGCTTCTTTGAAGGGTTAAGAGATGAACTGAGGTTGCTATTGTCGGGGCCCATGGCGCAGGGTTTTATGACCCTGGTCATCTCGGCCCGGTCCTTGGAGAAGGACAGAAGAAATGTGCAAGCTAAGAAGGAATCTGGTGGGAAGACATCGGAGTTCAAGGCGCCGACTACGTCGAAGTCGGGCTACCGCAGATTCTACAAGAAGGCTAGGACGTCAGGTCCAGCTTCCTCTGCAGGTGCCTCGGGGGCAACTACCAATCGAACCCCGGGCGCTTGTTTCACGTGTGGAAAGACGGGGCACTTTGCCCGCGATTGCTGGAGCGGAGGCCCAAAGTCCGAGAGAAAACAAGGAGCTACCTACGAAGAGAAGGGCAAGGCGGTGGAGTCAACCGCGTCCCATTATGCTCCGACCCAACCTAGAGTGTACAACTTGGGTCAGCAGGAGGCCATTAAACAAGCTGACGTGGTGACAGGTACGAGTTAATTTATAGCAAGTTAACTTTATATCTTGTTATCTATTGCTTGTTAGCCTAATATGGTTTGCATAGGCTTTGTTTTGATTAGCGATAGTCTGGCACGAGGACTGTTCGATACGGGAGCTTCACACTCCTTCTTGTCTGAAAATTTTATATCGCGCATCGGAGTCCCTTCTTCGATGGCGAAGGACAAGTTGGATGTTGATAGTTATACTTTCAATACCACCTAAACACCTAGAGGGGGGGTGAATAGGTTCTAATGCTTGTTTTAACTTAAGGCAGAATATAATTACTGACTATAATAAAATTCAGCAAACACTGCAGCAAACACAACACATCAATCACAAATATGCACACATCACAGATTGCACACAGATTTATAGTGGTTCCCCAAGATCTGGGTACATCCACTTTCCCCCTTCACCTATCTAGCAGTGTGCTAGATTCGGCCTAACTTCCTTCTTTATCTCAGATCCTCAGATCCTACACCTCAGAACCCTGAAAGATTCCTACAACTCAGAACCCTATAAGGTTCCTACAGCTCAGGCTAACCAGCCCTACCTCAGCCTTTCCACAATGCCTACAACTCAGAGAAATACCTTCTCCTACACTCAGGCATAAACAGCCCTACCACTCAGAGAATACCTCTCCTACACTCAGCCTTTATAATCTAAGCTTACAACTCAGATCTATACAAATAAATCCTACAGAAATTGAAATTGAAGTTATATAATATCTTGCTCCTGTTGAGAGAGAAGGGACAAGACTGTTCTTGATCAGCTTCTAGAAAAACCTGATGGATGAAATCAACTGGATCTTAGCTTTCTTCAAAGCTTCTTGAATCTGAACTTAAGAAACCTGTGATAGCTTCCTTCTTGTCTTCAAATGGCTGGATCCCTCTCTATCCAACACCTTTGATGATACTTCAGAATTCTTGAAAGAATTCTACTTAGACTGATCCTTAGTGGTTGTACACGTCAAAATGTCTTCTTAGATCTTCTCACGAAGATCTTCTTCTGTGCCTTGCACTTTCTTGATTAGAGATCTTATCTCCCAATAGATGATTAATGTGTCGTCGTGTTTCACAATACTGTTTTTCCTTCTTCTGAATCTGTAAATTTATAGACTTCATCCTTGGTAACCGGCTGATCCGGTTTCTAACAAACTTCTGACAAGTCTGACATCTTCTGTCAACCTGTTGTAACTCACAGCTATCAAGTCTTCAAACAGATCTTGTGCCTTTGTCTTTGTCAGCAAAGTGTCGAGACTGTCTGTTAGAAAGTGTCGAGACCATCTGTCAATATATGTCGACATAAGTGACTTAGGTGTCGACACAGCCTTTGATGATGTCGACATGTCTGCCTTTATGTCGACTCAGCTTCTAGATACTGCATCTAGAGAATGTGTCGACACAGAGCATTTGTGTCGACACAAACACTTCATCATTCTCCAGCAACTAACTTGGTTTAGACTTTGCAGTGTGTCGACACAAGTCCTGTGTGTCGACACAGTTGATGTAGACTCAGAATATAGTGTGTGTCGACACAGCCTCCAGGTGTCGACACAGCTATTGTCGACTCTGCCTCTGTATGTCGACTCAATCTTCTGGTGTCGACACACGTGTTGTCTACTAGCAATCCTATGTGTCGACACAGCCTCCCAGTGTCGACACAGTTGATGTCGACTAAACTTCTGTGTGTCGACATTGCTTCCTGGTGTCGACACAATTGTTGTCGACTCTTTTTCTCTGTGTCGACACAGCCTTCTTCAAGTGTCGACACAATCTTTCTGAAGTGTCGACACAGCTTCTTGTGGTGTCGACACATGGAATTAGAATAATTTTCCTGTATTTTAGTACATTCTTCACCTGCATATATCAACTCAAAATAACATCAAATATACCTTGATGTATATCATTGAGCTAAGTTAGGCTTCTACAAATCAGGTACATATTTTCCAATGTACCCAACAATCTCCCCCTATTTGGAGAAGTCATAACCCTTTTAGTTAATGATATACACCATTTATCAAAATTTAATATGATGATGTACAAGAGCATAATATAACAGGAATCTTTTATAAACAAAACATTAACCACAGATTCATCATAAAATAAAGATGAACATGAAGAAATGATTACAGAACAATGTTTTGTTTATTCATTTTGAAATGTTTGTTACAGCTTGTTTACATTGATTGGATTAACAAACAAATCATTACAAAACATTTGAAAGAACTGATAAACTTAAACTAAGGCTGATCAGGCTCCTGGATGACAATTCCTTTTCCTGATTGAATCTGAGCCTTCACAGTAGTTTCAGCAACATCAGCAGGCTTTTTGCCTTTCAGTTCAGCTTTCTTTTGAGCTTCCTCCTTGAGCCTTTGCCTTTCAAAGTAATGAAAGGGCTTGGGAAAATACTTGCTAGGCTCCTGAGCATCGGGTGGAAGCCTCCCCATCTTAGCCTTTCTTCTGAATTGAACTATGGCCTCCTGCATGGCCTCATACTTTTGCCATTCAATTACATTATACCATTTTCCTCTTTCATGCACTTGATCCTTCACAGCCTTCCAGGCAGTTAGTATAATGTTCCTTGAGGTGGGGCTCCACTGCTCAAAATCAGGTCTTTGTTCAGCTTGCTCTCTAAATCTCTTCTTGGATAATTGAGCATCTTGTTGATCTTTCAAATTGGCTCCTGGCTGATCTACTTTTTCAATAATTACATTTGTAACCTCCTTTGGAGGATTGTACATGGCCTGTACTTGCTGATGAATCAATTCAAAATCAGTATGGGGTATATGACTTGGGCAACCTCAGGTTGATTGCCTTCAAGTAGACCTTGTTGTATTCCTGACTCAGCAATGGCATCATCATCACACAATGGTGGTTATCCCAATGTGGCTCTAACACTATTGGTTACCCACTTAGCATGTTTTGAGCCAGCATGGATAAGTACCCTCTCCCCCTTTAGGACTTCTCTAGCCACATGATCCCTAAGATCATCCTTCTGAAACCTTATTTGTCCATCAAGAAAATTCACACCCTCTTTAAAGAATGATTTTAATTTGAGAAGCTTGTCAGATATTTCTTTCTGTGAGGTGGTTATTGCAGTTTGAACTGAATCCAGGGTATCTTTGAGCTTTTGATCAAAGTCTTCCATATCTTTAGTCCTTGCAGCAGTCAGCTTAGTTGCAGTATCTTTTAACTCAGTGAGAATTTCATTGTGAGATTCAGTCAGATTGTCATTCATTCTCAGCTGATTTTCTAGAACATATCCTTGTTTCAATGCAATGTCATCCACCTTACCAAGGATAGTTTGGTTCTGTTGAGCTAGATATACCACAACATTATCTCCCTTGTGGAAGCAATCTGTCATCTCCTTTTTATTCAGATTTACCTCAAATCTGATTGACTTGATGTCTTGGGCAAGATCAAACTGAAGTGACTTATTACTTTCATCTACATATTTTTCCAAGGCTCTTCTTTGCTCATCCATCTTTTCCTGTAAATTCACCATGAACTTATTGTAATCAAACTCAGTAGGAGATTGGTGACTTGTAGTCTGGATAGCTTGCTTATAGCTTTGACTTCTTCTCTTGAAGACCATGAGCTTTCTTTTCTTAGCCTCCCTGGCTTCTTCTGTCTCAGATTCTGAAGAACTTTCAATATGAACTCTTTCAGGAGGTGTTGTAGGAACTTCTGTCTCAGTGACATGTTGTTCTTCCTCAACATTCACTCGCTCCCCCTCAACATCTTGCTCCTCCTCAATCCTATTAGTAGCAATTCCATCATCAGGAAACAACTCATCTAGAGTGAATTCCTTTTGTGCTTGAGCAGAAGATGAGTCATCAAGGCTAGCAGTGTTCAAATCTTCTGATAAGTGTACTCTTTCTTCCACTTATACTTGTTCAGAAATTGACTCCCCCTGCAACTGTTCAGGATTAGAAATGTGCTGGGCAAGAGAATGAACTGGCTCCCCCTACACCTGTTCAGGATTAGAAATGTGTTGGGCAGGAGAATGAACTGGCTCCCCCTGCACCTGTGCAGGTAATGTTTCTTTCTGGACTTGAGTAGACCCAGTCTGGTCCTCAGTCTGCTCTCTAACTTGTTCTCCTTGAAGTTGTTCAGTGCTCTGATCATGTCCAAGTGATGTCTCAGGTGTGTCCTGGCTGTCCACATAAGGCACCTCTTTGGACAGAACTCTATCCCACCTGAAGAATAATCTCATGTCCATTTTTCTCATATGATTAATCTTAGACCCAGAATCTGTTGCATGACCTCTAGAATGAGCCCAGTCAGGTATAGACTCATGATTCTAGCCAAGTTTGGCTTCTTTATTCCTTCTTTGATTTTATCAAACACAACTGCAGACCAGTCTGTGTTAATCTTGTAGAGTATCCTTGACATGAGAGTGAATATCATGGCAGATATCCTATCATGGCCTCCTGGTTTACACAAATTTTCTTTTCCCACTATCTCAGATAGAAACTTTCCCTGTTGATTCATTCCCTTTCGGTTGATGGCTGCTCCAATCTTTAGGGTTTGATCCAATCCACACCACTGGAGAGCCTCTCTTGTCTTTGAGGCTGGGACCTCTTCTTCATCTTAGATGCTAGGTAGTTGAAGAATCTTTCTTATACTTTTTAAAGTAATTTTAATCTTAGTCCCATGAACCGTAGATTTTATCTTGAGACCAGTGGAATCCAAAGTTGCAGCAGTATAGAACTCGACAATTTCTTTCTTCCAAATCTTTGAAGGTTCAGAAACAAGGTATTCCAATCCATTGTCAGCAAGAAGAGAAATCACTTGTTTGATTTCTGGCGCGGCATTATCGAATGCAGCCCTAACCAACTCATATCCCTCATTGATGTTGTCTTCAACCTTTGGCGCCATTGGAAAGATGAGAAAGCTTGAGAGAAGAGAAGAGAGATTGTCGACACAGGGTTTTAGTCTCGAAAACCTTGTAAGCGTGTCGACAGAATAAGTTCTCAACCTATTTATACCCTCTACTGAAAGAAGGTCAAAAGTCGGGCAAAAATAGTCTAAATGTGTCGACACAGTCGGAATGTGTCGACACAAACTTCTATTGTCTCGACATTAATGTTGACTACTTTGTGTCGACACCAATTGATGATATGTCGACACGGGAGATACTAAGTAGTGCATCAGAAATTTTGTATCGACTCTTAGTATAAGAGTCGACACAAAATCTGTAAGTGTCGACATCATTATACTGGATGTGTCGACACTTCATTTCTGGATGAGTCGACTCTTGATCCCTAGGTGTCGACACATTTTCTCATGTGTCGACACAATTTCCCTGATTAGTCGACATGACTCCTCTGTGTCGATACTTTATCACTAAATGTGTCGACACCATTTTACTTAGCCAATTTTATGGTAAATTAACCTATGGCCAGCATTCCCAATTCAATTTTAAATTTATTGAATTTATTTTCATCCAGTGGCTTAGTAAATACATCTGCAATTTGATAATCTGTTTTAACAAATTTCAATGAGATGTCTTCTTTTTCTACATGTTCTCTAAGAAAATGGTATTTTATTTCTATATGTTTAGTTCTACTATGTGAAACAGGATTGTTTGCAATAGAAATAGCACTCTTAGAATCACACAATAAAGGTGTTCTACTTACTTGAATACCATAGTCCTTTAACTGATGCTGAATCCACAATAGTTGTGTACAGTAACTTCCTGCAGCCACATATTCAGACTCAGCAGTGGATATTGCCACACTAGTCTGCTTCTTACTGCTCCAAGATATCAATCTTCCTCCCAAGAATTGACATGTACCTGTAGTACTCTTTCTATCTTCTCTACAGCCTGCAAAATCTGCATCTGAATAATCTGTTAGTAGAAAATCTCCATTCCTAGGGTACCAAAGGCCTAGATTAGGTGCACCCTTAAGATATCTCAAGATCCTTTTGACTGCAGTATAATGTGATTCTTTAGGGCAAGCTTGGTACCTAGCACAGACACATGTAGCATACATAATGTCTGGTCTACTAGCAGTGAGATATAATAGAGAGCCAATTATTCCTCTATACAAAGACTCATCTACAGGCTTACCTGCATCATCTTTGCATATTGAAATATTTGTTCCCATAGGAGTTCTCATGGTGGAGGATGATTCCATACCATACTTCTTAATTAATTCCTTGGTGAACATAGACTGGGATATGGACAAGCCATCTTCAGTCTGTCTTACTTGGAGTCCCAAGAAGAACTTAAGTTCCCCCATACTGCTCATTTCAAACTTCCCTTGCATAAGTTTGGCAAACTTTTGCAAAGGTTGTTCTCTGTAGACCCAAAAATTATGTCATTTACATAGATCTGGACTAAGATTATCTTACCTTTTGATTCCCTTAGGAATAAAGTTTTGTCTATTTTACCTCTTGAGAATTTGTTCTCAATAAGGAAAGTAGACAGGGTTTCATACCAAGCCCTTAGGGCTTGCTTTAACCCATACAATGCTTTCCTAAGTCTATAGACATAACCAGGTTTAAGAGAATCTACAAAACCTGATGGCTGCTCTACATAGACTTCTTCTTTTAGATCACCATTCAGGAATGCTGATTTCACATCCATTTGGTATACTTTGAATCCTTGATATGCTGCATAGGTAAGGAATATTCTGATTGCCTCCAGTCTTGCTACTGGGGCAAATGTTTGATCAAAGTCAATCCCTTCTTCCTGCCTGTATCCTTTAGCAACCAATCTTTCTTTGTTCTTCACAATTACTCCACTCTCATCCAACTTGTTCCTAAAGATCCACTTTGTTCCAATGATGTTGTGGTCTCTTGGTTTAAGAACTAACTCCCAGACTTTGCACCTTCTAAATTGATTAAGCTCCTCTTGCATAGCATTAATCCAGTGTTGGTCTTGGATGGCTTCTTCAAATTTCTTAGGCTCCAGTTGAGATAGAAAACTTGAATGCAGGACTGTGCTCAGATTTCTGCTTCTAGTCTGCACTCCTTGTCTTAGATCACCTATAATTTGATTTGCTGGATGGTCTTTTATATGTCTTATAGCTGGAGGTAGATTTCCTTCAGGTTGAACATCTCCAGCTCCTTCATTATGCTGCACCTCTTGGTTGTCATCAGCTTCTATTGAGTCTTGTACTCCCCCTGGACAGTAGCCTTCATTTTCCAATATTTCATCTGCATTTGATGCTTCTGCAATGGACAGCTTGTCCATCCTTTTGCTTATACCTGTTGGATTATTTGATCTATAAGGCAACTCACTGTTGATTAATCTTGTTTCATCAAATACAACATGTACAGATTCTTCTACAACTTGAGTAGTCAAGTTGTAGACTCTATAAGCCTTGCTATTGATGCTGTACCCAACAAATATCTCATCTTGGGATTTGGCAGCAAACTTAGTTAGATATGACTTGCCATTGTTAAGTATATAGCATTTACAACCAAAGATCCTAAAGTAAGATAGATTTGGTTTTCTACCTTTCATAATTTCATAGGGAGTCTTTTTGTGGCTCTTGATGATAGAAGCCCTATTGATCACATGACATGCAGTGTTTACTGCCTCAGCCTAGAAATATTCTGGAAGATAAGTGTCACTCAATAGAGTTCTACCAGCTTCAATCAATGTCCTATTCTTTCTTTCAGCAATACCATTTTTCTGTCGTGTTCTAGGTGAGGAGAATTCTTAGAAAATCCCAAAGTCTTCACATAATTTTGTCATACTTTCAGATTGAAATTCAGTGCCATGGTCACTTCTGATTTTGACCACTGTACTGTTCAGTTCATTCTGAATTTGTTTCACAAAACTAAGTAAGACACTTGAGGTTTCTGATTTTTGTCTCAGAAAGAACATCCATGTATATCTAGAATAGTCATCTACAACCACAAAAGTGTAGACCTTCCTACCTAGACTATGAACTGGCATAGGACCAAAAAGATCCATATGTAAGAGGTATAAACACCTCACTGAATCCTTGTTTTCAAGGCTATAAAAGGAGGATTTTGTCTGCTTGCCCTTTTGACAAGCTGAGCATATCCCTTCCTTTATACACTTAACATGAGGACCATTCCTCACTAACTCTTTGCTAAAGATTTGGCCAATTGTCTTGTAGTTAAGATGGGCCAGCCTCTTGTGCCATTTGACACAATGAGATGCATTATCATCAGCTACAAGACAGATAGGAGAAACCTTGTTCTCACATGCAAAATCAAGACAATAAACATTTCTCTTTCTATACCCAGTCAATATGACCTTTTGATCACTTGACCTTTTTTATATGACATCCATCCTTAACAAATGAAATGTCATATCCAAGATCACTCAGCTGACTTATGCTTATTAGATTATGTTTCAAACCTTTTACATAAGCCACTTGAGTGATGGTAATTTGGTTTAAAGAAATGTTACCAAATCCTTTGATGATCCCTTTTTCAGATCCACCAAAGATAACTTTAGGCCCATCCTTGACAGATGTACTCCTTCAGTAGCCCCTTTGTTCCAGTCATGTGCCTGGAACAACCACTGTCCAAGTACCATATAGGGGCCGTGCAACTTGGACTTTCCTGCAATACAGAATTACTTTCCCTTAGAACCCAAGTAAGTCTTGGGTCCTTGGTTCAGGTTTGCACCATTCACATCAAAACTACCAGCAGCTCTTCTAACTGGTAGACTATTATTCTTCCTTACACTTGTGTTATGCCAGCAGTCTAAGGTAAAATGGCCTCTCTTGCCACAACACCAACATTCATATTTGTTGTATCTAGGTCTAGATATACCCTTGGCAGAAAAATTTCTGTCCAGTGCTGGTGCTGTTGTAGCTTCACCCACTGATTTATTATAACCATTGGGTTTATGAACATGGGCAGACCTATTGGCACTAACACCCTTGTTTTTCAAAACATCAGTCTTAATATGATCATGAATATTTTCAAGATCATATTTGTTAGAAGGCACTTGTACCTTTCTAAACATAACAAGGACTTTAAGGTTTAGTGGCTGGACAGGAGCTTTGCCTTTTCTCTTGAATTGGGAAGCCCTAGTGTTACCTTTGAAGCCTAATCCTGCCTTACCCTTTTGAACCACAAACTCATCTATTATAGGTAAGACAGATTTTGGCTTAGAGTAACTAGCCACTAAATCTTTCTCTATTCTCAGTCTGGCCTCCAGACTTTTAACTTGATCATTGTTATATTTGATTGTGCCCATCTGAATAATAGTTATATTTTTCAGTTTGGCAATCTCATTTAACTTTTGATCCGATACTTTTTCAAACTCAGATGCAGCCACCTTAAGATCAGCAATTTCCTGAGCCTTAGTTTTGACTAGGTTCTTGCTTTTCTTAAGAGCCTGTAATAAGTCCCCATACTTATCTATTAACTGATGAACATCTCCTTCAGATTCAAATCCATCTACATCACTTGATGCAGATGTAGCTGATTCTGCACTAGTACTACAAACTGATTTCATAGAAGGACAATGTACCTTCCTGGGACCAGACTGATTCTGGCACATATCTTCTTTTGATCCAGCCATCAGTCCCATACATTGATGATCTTCTTGTTCATAGATGGAGTTTAGCAATTGCATAAACTCATCTTCTTCATTAGCTGCATACAGTCCAATGTATGCTTCAGCTTCAGATTTTGACTCTGAGGAGGATTGATCTGTAATACTCTTCTCCTTCTTAGCAACAAAGGATTTCTCCTTCTTGCCCTTTTGTTTAGTCTTCTTTCTGTCTTTTGACTCCTTCCTCTTATCTGGACATTCAGCCACCACATGTCTAGGCCTATTGCAGCAATAGCAAACAATCTTTGATGTAGTAGCTTTGCTGGGCTTGGTTCTGCTCCTCTTCTGATAGTAATCATCAACTGGCTGTGATGTGGAGGGCCTTGACTTCCACTATTTTTTCTTTAAGAACCTTTGAAACTGCCTTGTAAAGGCAGCAAAATCTGCATCTGAATCACTGCTTTCTGAGTTCTTATTGTCTGAATTTTCTGAGTTAACTTCAGCAACTTCCTTAGGAGGTGATGGAGATATCCTCCTATTTTTTCTAGTGGCTTCAGCCTTGAAGGCCACAGACCTTTCTCTATGTTCTCCTTTTGAATTCTTTTCTTCCTCCTTCCTAGCCATTAGTTGCATTTCATATGATAGCAACTTTCCAAACAAGGTTGGAGGAGAAATGTCTGCTAGTTTGGCCACTTCTCTTATGGCACAAATCTTGGTGTCCCAATCCTTTGTCAAGGATCTTAGGAATTTGTCATTCAGTTCATAGGTATTGAAGACCCTTCCATAGGACATTAGTTCATTCACTATCCTGTAGAATTTCTTGTAGCATTCAGTTATGCTATCAGACTTCCCTTGTCTGAAACTCTCATATTCTTGGTTGAGCATAGACTTTCTATCTTGTCTAACTTCTTCAGAACCCTCCATATAGACAATCAAAGTGTCCCATATTTTCTTAGAGGTTTTGCAGTGAATCAGATTTTGAAATGTGGCATCATCTATAGCACTTACAATAATGTTCTGTGCTCTTTTGTCTAGTGTTGTCAGGATGATCTCATCCTTGGTCATTTCAGAATAACTCTTTGGAGTTTGAATATTTGCATCAAGAACTGATACCTTCATTGGAATGAAGGGGCCTTCCTGTACTGTGATATATATCCTTGGATCAGAAGCCTCCATAAACAACCTAACCCTTTCTTTCCAGATTCCAAAAATCTCTTTCCTGCAAGTGGGTAATTTCATTGACCCTAGTTCCTTGTGATTCTCTCCAGAACCCATTTTCTTGATTCTTGATTCTGCCTTAGGGATCTAACTCAGACTGTTAAGTCCTTCTTTGAGTAACCTCCCTCTGATACCACTTGATAGTTATACTTTCAAGACCACCTAAACACCTAGAGGGGGGTGAATAGGTTCTAATGCTTGTTTTAACTTAAGGCAGAATATAATTACTGACTATAAGAGAATTCAACAAACACTGCAGCAAACACAACACATCAATCACAAATATGCACACATCACAGATTGCACACAGATTTATAGTGGTTCCCCAAGATCTGGGTACATCTACTTTCCCCCTTCACCTATCAAGCAGTGTGCTAGATTCGGCCTAACTTCCTTCTTTATCTAAGATCCTCAGATCCTACACCTCAGAACCCTTAAAGATTCCTACAACTCAGAACCCTATAAGATTCCTACAGCTCAGGCTAACCAGCCCTACCTCAGCCTTGCCACAAGGCCTACAACTCAGAGAAATACTTTCTCCTACACTCAGGCATAAACAACCCTACCACTCAGAGAATACCTCTCCTACACTCAACCTTTATAATCTAGGCTTACAACTCAGATCTATACAAATAGATCCTACAGAAATTGAAATTGAAGTTATATAATATCTTGCCCCTGTTGAGAGAGAAGGGACAAGACTGTTCTTGATCAGCTTCTAGAAAAACCTGATGGATGAAATCAACTGGATCTTAGCTTTCTTCAAAGCTTCTTGAATCTGAACTTAAGAAACCTGTGATAGCTTCCTTCTTGTCTTCAAATGGTTGGATCCCTCTCTATCCAACACCTTTGATGATACTTCAGAATTCTTGAAAGAATTCTACTTAGACTGATCCTGAGTGGTTGTACACGTCAGAATGTCTTCTTAGATCTTCTCACGAAGATCTTCTCTTATGCCTTGCACTTTCTTGATCAGAGATCTTATCTCCCAATAGATGATTAATGTGTCGTCGTGTTTCTCAATACTGTTTTTCCTTCTTCTGAATCTGTCTATTTATAGACTTCATCCTTGGTAACCGGCTGATCCGGTTTCTAACAAACTTCTGACAAGTCTGTCAGCTTCTGTCAACCTGTTGTAACTCACAGCTGTCAAGTCTTCAAACAGATCTTGTGCCTTTGTCTTTGTCAGCAAAGCGTCGAGACTGTCTGTTAGAAAGTGTCGAGACCATTTGTCAATATATGTCGACATAAGTGACTTAGGTGTCGACACAGCCTTTGATGATGTCGACATGTCTGCCTTTATGCCGACTCAGCTTCTAGATACTGCATCTAGAGAATGTGTCGACACAGAGCATTTGTGTCGACACAAACACTTCATCATTCTCTAGCAACTAACTTGGTCTAGACTTTGCAGTGTGTAGACACAAGTCCTGTGTGTCGACACAGTTGATGTAGACTCAGAATATAGTGTGTGTCGACACAGCCTCCAGGTGTCAACACAGCTGTTGTCGACTCTGCCTCTGTATGTCGACTCAGTCTTCTGGTGTCGACACACGTGTTGTCGACTAGCAATCCTGTGTGTCGACACAGCCTCCCAGTGTCGACACAGTTGATGTCGACTAAACTTCTATTTGTCGACACTGCTTCCCGGTGTCGACACAATTGTTGTCGACTCTTTTTCTCTGTGTCGACACAGCCTTCTTCAAGTGTCGACACAATCTTTCTGAAGTGTCGACACAGCTTCTTGTAGTGTCGACATATGGACTTAGAATAATTTTCCTGTATTTTAGTACATTCTTCACCTGCACATATCAACTCAAAATAACATCAAATACACCTTGATGTATATCATTGAGCTAAGTTAGGCTTCTACAAATCAGGTACATATTTTCCAATGTACCCAACAGACGTGCTGCTACCGAATGGGTGCTCGATGCATGCGGACAGAGTGTGCGCCATAAAGGTTCACATAGGGAACCAAGTGTTCGACTTGCTAGCGTCATTGCTGTCGCTAGTAGAGTTCGACGTTATCTTTGGGATGGATTGGCTTTTGGAGCAGAAGGCTTGGATTGATTGCAATAGTAAGGAGGTCAAGCTGGGTGTTGTACGGGAGATAATATTCACGGGACTGAAGGGGTCGAGCAGGACGTTGATGTCTGCTCTTTAGGTTGTAAAGGCAGTT
This sequence comes from Platanthera zijinensis, assembly GCA_039513925.1. Taxonomy (NCBI): domain Eukaryota; kingdom Viridiplantae; phylum Streptophyta; class Magnoliopsida; order Asparagales; family Orchidaceae; genus Platanthera; species Platanthera zijinensis. The sequence continues at coordinate 21,769,295 of CM077084.1, read as the reverse complement.
CGTGCTGGCGTAGAGCTGTTTTTCGCAATAGTGGGGGTTGTAGAGCCAAAGTTTGCGTTGGATAGTATCCCCGTGGTTTGTGAATACCCCAAGGTGTTCCCGGATAGTCTTCCTAGAGCCCCACCGCAGGGAGAGATTGATTTCACTATCGAGCTTGTGCCAGGTGCCAAACCCGTGTCACGTGCTCCTTATAGGCTGGCGCCGAAGGAAATGGCAGAGTTGAAAGTTCAGCTAAGGGAGCTGATGGAGCAAGGTTATGTGCGTTCAAGCTCGTCGCCTTGGAGCGCACCGGTCCTCTTCGTTAAGAAGAAGGACGGGAGTATGCGGCTGTGTATCGACTACAGAGAGTTGAACAAGCTGATGGAGAAGAACAAGTACCCGATCCCGAGGATTGATGATCTCTTCGATCAGTTAGTCGGATCGTCGGTATATTCTAAGTTGGACTTGAAGTCGGGTTACTATCAGTTGAGGATCAGGGAATGTGATATCCCGAAGACGGTGTTCAATACAAGGTATGGGCATTTCGAGTTCACGGTCATGTCGTTTGGACTGACGAATGTGCCATCAGTGTTTATGAACTTGATGAACAGGACGTTCCAATATTTCTTGGACCGCTTTGTGATCGTATTTATTGACGATATATTAGTGTACTCGCAGTGCGAAGAAGATCACTTCAAGCACTTGCATCTGGTGTTGGAGACTTTGAGAAGGAATGAAATGTATGCGAAATTCTCCAAGTGCGAGTTCTGGCTACCCTCAGTAGCATTCCTTGGTCATATTGTCAGTGGGGAAGGTATAGCGGTGGATCCGGCAAAGATCATTGCGATACGGGAGTTGTCTGCATTGTCTTTTATTGCGGAAGTCCATAGTTTTCTCGGGCTTGCCGGATATTACAGGCGCTTCGTAGAGAACTTCTCGCGGATAGTGCTACCTCTCACGAAGTTGACAAGGAAAGATCAGAGATTCTTGTGGATGCAGGAGTGTGTGAAAGCTTTTAAGGAGCTGAAGAGACGGTTGACCACGGCACCAGTGCTTAGTTCGCTAAGTGGGACCGAGGACTTCGAGGTTTATAGTGACGCCTCAGGTAGTGGTTTGGGCTGTGTGTTGTTGCAACATGGTAGCGTGATAACTTATGGATCGCGTCAGCTAAAAGTGCATGAAAGGAACTATCCGGTCCACGACTTAGAGTTGGCGGCCGTGATATTTGCACTTAAGCTGTGGAGGCACTACCTATACGGCGTAAGGGTCGATATTTACACCGATCACAAGAGCCTGAAGTACCTATTGGATCAGAAGGATCTTAACATGAGGCAGAGGAGGTGGATGGAGTTCCTGGGGGACTACACCTTCAAGATTCATTATGTACCCGGGAAGGTCAATGCGGTTGCTGATACGTTGAGTCGCAGGGCTCCCGCCCAAGCCAACTGGTTGTCGGTTCATGATGAGAGGCTAGTACGGGAGTTGGAGGCGTTGGAGATCTGTTGCGTAGACAAGCAGACAATCGTTAAGGCTTTGTTGAACTGGACGGAGGTTCAGTATGACCTAGCTGATCGTGTTCGGCAGACAATGGAGTTGGATGACACCATGAAAGAGCTTATGGAGGCGGCGTTGGATGGGTCAAATTCCCAATTTTCTGTTGAGGATGGGTTGTTAAGGAAGGATCATCGGTTGTGCGTCCCAAGCGGGGGTAACCTGTGGGCGGAGTTGATGTACGAGGCTCATCATACCAAGTACTCAATCCACCCAGGGAGCACAAAGATGTACCGTGACCTCAAGAAGCTGTTCTGGTAGCCGGGGCTCAAGAAAGACGTAGCGTTGTTTGTGGCTAAGTGCCAAACGTGCGCCTTAGTGAAGGCGGAGTGCCAAAAGCCGGGAGGATTCTTGAAGTCCTTGCCTATACCGGAGTGGAAGTTCGACGACATATCGATGGACTTTATGCATAGTTTGCCAAGGTCGCAGAAGGGGAACGATGCCATCTGGGTGATCGTAGACCGGTTATCTAAAGTGTCGCACTTTATTCCGCATAGGAAGGATGACTCGGTGGAGAAGTTGGCGAAGCTATATGTGGATAATATAGTTAGATTGCACGGTGTGCCCCGTAGCATTGTGAGTGATCGCGATGGGAGTTTCACGTCCAATGATTGGAGGTTGGTGCAGCAGATGCTGGGGACCAAGTTGAAGTTCATCACAGCCTTCCATCCGCAGACGGATGGACGGACCGAGAAAGTCAGTAGAACGATGGAGGAAATGCTACGTATGTGTGTTCTAGACTTCAGGAAGCAGTGGGAGGACCACCTGTATTTGGTGGAGTTCGCGTACAACAACAGCTACCAGGCAAGTATCCAAATGGCACCCTTTGAGGCCCTGTATGGTAGAAAGTGTCGCACGCCGTTATCGTGGTTGGAAACGGGTGAGGCAAGGTTGTTGACAGTTTTACTTTCAAGACAACCTAAACACCTAGAGGGGGGGTGAATAGGTTCTAATTGCTTGTTTATACTTTTAGGCAGAATTCAATTACAGAATTAAAACATCCAGCACAGCAATCACAGAAATTTAATCATCACAGATTGCATAATGTTTTATAGTGGTTCCCCAAGGTTTGGGTATATTCACTTTCCCCCTTCACCTATCTAGCAGTATGCTAGATTCGGCCAAACTTTCACAATTCTCAGATCTACAGATCCTACAGCTCAGAACCTTGATAGGTTCCTACAACTCAGGCACAACAGCCCTACCTCAGCCTTGCCACAAGGCCTACAACTCAGAGAAGAACCTTCTCCTACACTCAGGCAAACAGCCCTACCACTCAGAGATCAACTCTCCTACACTCAGCCTTTATATCACAGACTTACAACTCAGATCTGTGTAAAACAGATCCTACAGAATTTTAGAAAAGAAGTTTTAATGTCTTGCCTTTGTTGAGTGAGAAGAGGACAAGACAATTCTTGATCAGCTGATGAAATCAACTGAAACTGAGCTTTCTTCAAAGCTTCTTGAATCTGAACTTAGCTGAGTTGATTTCCAAACAGCTTCTTGAGAAACCACTGATGGCTTCCTTCTTCTTCTTCAAATAGGTGGATCCCTCTCTATCCAACACCTTTGATGATACTTCTGAATTCTTGTTAGAACTCTTTTTAGATCGATCCTGAGATCGTCTGCTTAGATCTTCTGATGAAGATCTTCTTTAGTGCCTACCACTTTCTTGAATTGATACTTCAATTGGATTGTAATCCTTCTTCACCCTTTTTTTTTGTATTTCTACTACTGCTTACTTCCTTCTGAATCTGTCTATTTATAGACCTTATTCATGGTAACCGGCTGATCCGGTTTCTAACTGTTTTCTGACAAGTCTGACAGCATCAGTTAACCGGTGGCAACCCACAGCTGTCAAGTCTTCAAACAAATCCTGTGCCTTAGTTTTGGACAGCAAAGTGTCGAGACAGTCTATCAGAAAGTGTCGAGATCAACTGTCTATATGTGTCGACACAAGTGACTTTGGTGTCGACACAGTTTTTGAAGATGTCGACAAGTTCGCCATTAAGTCGACACAGCTTCTTCAGAAAATAACTTGGTCTTGACTCTGCAGTGTGTCGACACAAGTCCTGTGTGTCGACACAGTTGTTGTAGATTCAGAACTCAGTATGTGTCGACACTGCCTTCAGGTGTCGACACAGCAATTATCGACTCTGCCAAAATGTGTCGACTTAGTCTTCTGGTGTCGACACAAGTATTGTCGACTTCTGCCAATGTGTGTCGACTCTGTCTCATTCTGTCTACACAGCCTCCCAGTGTCGACACAAATATGGTCGACTATCTTTCTGTGAGTCGACGCTGCTTCTCAGTGTCGACATTAATGTGGTCGACTATCTCCTTATGTGTCGAGGTCGACTATATTTCTCTGTGTCGACTATCTTTCTCTGTGTCGAGGTCGACTATCTTTCTCTGTGTCGACTATCTTTCTCTGTGTCGACACAGCTTCCGTCAAGTGTCGACACAAATATTTTGAAGTGTCGACACTGTTTCTTCAGGTGTCGACACATGGACTTAGAATATTTTTCTGCATTCTTTAATACTTCTTCACCTGCACATGTCAACTTAAAACAACATTAAATACACCTTGATGTATATCATTGAGCTAAGTTGGACTTCTTCAAATCAGGTACACATTTTCTAATGTACCCAACAATCTCCCCCTATTTGGAGAAGTCATAACCCTTAAAGCCAATGATATACACCATTTATAAAAAGTATAATATGATGATATATGACATAACAGGAATACTTAATAAAAACAAAATATGAACAATCCATCACAGAGTGAACATTATATGATTCCAAACAATATTTTGTTTAAAACTTAGTAATATTTGATTACAGATTTTTACATTGAATGATTTAATCAAAACATTACAAAATACTTTTGAAAGAACTTAAAATTAAGACTGATCAGGCTCTCTTATGACAATCCCTTTGCCAGATTGGATTTGAGCCTTCACAGGAGCTTCAGCAACTTCAGCTGGCTTCTTGCCTTTTTGATCAGCCTTCTTCTGTGCTTCTTCCTTGAGCCTTTGCCTTTCAAAGTAATGATATGGCTTTGGAAAGTACTTGCTCGGCTCCTGAGCATCTGGTGGCAGCCTACCCAGCTTGGCTTTTCTTCTGAACTGTACTATTGCCTCTTGCCTAGCTTCATGCTTTTGCCATTCCATTTCATTATACCACTTTCCTCTTTCATGAACTTGGTCTTTTACAGCCTTCCATGCAGTGAGTATAATATTTCTTGAAGTAGGGCTCCACTGCTCAAAATCTGGCTTAAGTTCAGCCTGCTCTCTAAATCTTTTCTTGGATAGTAGAGCATCTTGCTGTTCTTTCAAGTTGGCATCAGGCTTATCAACTTTTTCAATAATAACCTTGGTAACCTCCTTTGGAGGACTATACATATCTTGAATTTGCTGATCAATCATATCAAAATCTGGAGGAGGGTAAATGACTTGGGCAATCTCAGGTTGATTGCCTTCAAGTAGACCTGTTTGAATGCCTGACTCAGCCACCATAGCATCATCAAACAAAGGTGGATATCCCAATGTGGCTCGAGTACTATTTGTCACCCATTTGGTGTGCTCTGAGCCAGCATGAACTAACAACCTCTCCCCCTTTATGACTTCTCTGGTAATATGATCTCTTAGATCTTCCTTTTGAAATCTGATCTGGCCATCCAGATAATTCACACCCTCGTTAAAAAATGGTTTTAAGTTTTTAAGCTTGTCAGATATGTCCTTTTGAGAGGTAGTGATAGCAGTTTTAACTGATTCAATAGCATCTTGAAGTTTCTTATCAAATTCTTCCATTTCCTTTCCTCTTGCTGCAGGCAACCCTTCAGTAGTCTTTTTCAACTCATTAAGAATCTCATTGTGAGAGTCTTCAAGATTGGCATTCATGTTTATCTGATTTGTAAGAACATAGCCTTGCTTCGGTGCTATATCATCTGCTTTGGTAATAATTGATTGTTGTTGTTTTGCCAAGAATACTACAGCATTACCTCCCTTATGGAAGCAATCTGTCATCTCCTTCTTATGCATATTGACTTCAAATCTAATGGACTTTATATCTTGAGCCAAGTCACATTGAAGGGACTTATTGCTCTCATCAACATATTTTTCAATAGCCAATCTATGTTCATCCAACTTAACTTGCAAATCAACCATAAACTTGTTATAATTAAATTCAGAATGGGATTGTTGAGTTGTAGTCTGTAGTGCTTGCTTATAACGTTTGCTCCTTCTCTGGAAGACAACAAATTTTCTCTTCTTAGCCATTCTGGCTTCTTCAGTCTCAGATTCAGATGAACTATCAATTTGAACTCTTTCTTGAGGAGGAGGAGGAATATCTGTCTCAGTGCCATGTTGTTCAGCCTCAACATGCACAGACTCCCCCTCCACCACTTGCTCCTCCTCAATTTCTTTCTCCTTCTCAACCACTTGCTCGATCTCAGCTTCTTGCTCTATCTCCATGTCTAGGGCCTTCTCAATATCCTGCCCCTCTTCTACTGTATCAGTAGCAATATCAATATTAGGAAATAACTCATCTAGAGTATATTCCTTCTGAGTTTGAACAGAAGATGTGTCATTCAGAATTTCAATATTCAAATCTTTGGAGATATCAATTTGTTCTGCCTCTTGCACTGGGTCAGACATCTTCTCCCCCTGTACTTGTTCAGTATTGGTAATGTCCTGGGCAGGTGAGTACACTTGCTCCCCCTGCACCTGTGCAGAAATAGAAATTTTAGAAATGTCTTTTGTAGGAAAATACACCAGCTCCCCCTGCAACTGTACCTGGTCAGGAGTAGATACATTCTGGGCAGGAGAATGAGCTTGTTCCCCCTGCAGCTGTGCAGGTATAGTTTCTTGCTGGGCTGGAGTAGATTCAGGCTGATCTTCAACCTGCTTTCTCACTAGTTCTTCTTGAAGCTGCTCAGTATCTTGAGCATGAGAAGGGGATTTCACCGGGGTGTCCTGCCTGCTCTCATCAGGCACATCCTTAGACAGCACCCTATCCCGCCTAGAAAACAATCTCATGTCCATCTTTCTCATGTGATTGATCTTTGTTCCTGGCAGTTATTGCATTACTTCAGGGATCACTCCAGTCAGATATAAACTCATAATTCTAGCCAGATTTGGCTTCTTGATTCCTTCCTTGATCTTTTCAAAGATTACAGTTGACCAATCAGTTGGAATTGTAAACACAATTCTGGTCATTAGGCAGAACATATTGGCTGAAATCCTATCATGTCCCCCTGGTTTGCACAGAATCACCTTGCCAACTACTTCAGACAAAAAATTCCCTTGCTGATTCATCCCTTTCCTGTTGAAAGCAGCTCCAATCTTCAGGGTGGGATCCAATCCGCACCATTGGAGAGCCTCCCGTGATTTAGAAGCAGGGACTTCTTCTTCATTCTCAATTATTGGTAATTGGAGAATCTTCCTTAAACTCCTTGGGGTAACTTCACTGTCGACCCATGAACAGTGGACTTTATCTTGAGAATATCTGAATCCAGTGATGCAGAGTTAAAGAATTCATGCACCTCCTTCTTCCATATCTTAGAAGGTTCAGAAACTAAAAACTCTAATCCGGATTCGGAAATAAGAGTGATAACCCGTTGAACATCTGTTGGGGCTTCTGCAAAGGCATTCCGGACCAACTCATAACCTGATCAGTTGAGAAAGCTTGAGAGAAGAGAGAGAGAGAATGTCGACACAGGGTTTCAGTCTTGAAAACCTTGTAAGTGTGTCGACAGATTAAGTTCTTGACCTATTTATACTTTCTATTAAAAGAAGATCAAAAAGTCGGTAAAAACAGACTATAAGTGTCGACACAGATGGAATGTGTCGACACAAGCTTCTATTATCTCGACATCAAGTCTGTCTACTATGTGTCGACACCAATTTATGGATATGTCAACATTTGGGATATATAGTAGAGCATCAGAAATTCTGTGTCGACTCTTAGTATAAGTGTCGACACAAAATCTGTAAGTGTCGACACCATTATTCTGGTGAAGTCGACACTACATTCCTGGATAAGTCGACAATATGATTCTTAAGTGTCGACACATATTCTCTGTGTCGACACGTTATCTCTGACTTGTCGACATTACTCCACAGAGTCGACACATTATCACTGAATGTGTCGACACCATTTTACTTAGCCATTTTCTGTTTTTGTCAATACCACTTGATACTCTAATATGTTACTTGTAAGTTTGTTGATAAACTAATCAATGGTCAGCATGCTTAATTCAATTTTAAATTTATTGAATTTTGTTTCATCCAGTGGCTTAGTAAATACATCTGCTATTTGATAATCTGTTTTAACAAATTCCAATGTGATGTCTTCTCTTTCTACATGTTCTCTAAGAAAATGGTATTTAATTTCTATATGCTTAGTTCTACTATGAGAAACAGGATTATTAGCAATAGAAATTGCACTCTTAGAATCACACAAAAGAGGTGTTCTACTTACTTGAATACCATAATCTTTAAGCTGATGCTGTATCCACAATAGTTGTGCACAGCAGCTGCCAGCAACAACATACTCTGACTCAGTTGTGGATATAGCCACACTGGTCTGCTTCTTACTACTCCATGAAATCAGTCTTCCTCCCAGGAATTGACAAGTACCTGTAGTACTCTTCCTATCCTCTCTACAGCCTGCAAAATCTGCATCTGAATAATCTGTTAGTAGAAAATCTCTATTCCTAGAGTACCAAAGGCCTAGATTAGGTGTGCCCTTAAGATATCTCAGAATCCTTTTGACTGCAGTATAATGAGACTCTTTAGGGCAGGCTTGGTACCTAGCACAGACACATGTAACATACATAATATCTGGTCTACTAGCAGTGAGATATAGTAGAGAACCAACTATTCCTCTATACAAAGTCTCATCAACAGATTTACCTGCATCATCTTTGCATATAGGCATACTTGTTCCCATAGGAGTTCTCATGATGGAGGATGACTCCATACCATACTTCTTAATTAATTCTTTGGTGAACTTTGACTGGGATATGGACAAGCCATCATCAGTCTGTCTTACTTGGAGTCCCAAGAAGAACTTAAGTTCCCCCATACTGCTCATCTCAAACTTCCCTTGCATAAGTTTGGCAAACTTTTTACAAAGGTTGTTTTCAGTAGATCCAAAGATTATGTCATCAACATAGATCTGAACTAAGATGATCTTGCCTTTGGATTCCCTAAGGAATAGAGTTTTATCTATTTTTTCCTCTTGAGAATTTATTCTCAATAAGGAAAGTAGACAGGGTTTCATACCAAGCCCTTGGGGCTTGCTTTAACCCATACAAAGCTTTTCTAAGCTTATAAACATAATCAGGTTTAAGAGGATCTACAAAACCTGATGGCTGCTCTACATATACTTCTTCTTTAAGATCACAATTCAGAAATGCTGACTTCACATCCATCTAGTATACTTTGAAGTCTTTATAGGTTGCATAGGCAAGGAACATTCTGATTGCCTCCAGCCTTGCTATTGGGGCAAAGGTTTGATCAAAGTCAATCTCTTCTTCCTGCCTGTATCCTTTAGCAACCAATCTTGCTTTATTCTTCATTATTACTCCACTCTCATCCAACTTGTTCCTATAGATCCATTTTGTCCCAATTATATTGTGGCCTCTTGGTCTAGGAACAAGCTCCCAGACATTACACCTTCTGAATTGATTCAGCTCCTCTTGCATAGCATCAATCCAGTGCTGGTCTTGGATAGCTTCTTCAAACTTCTTAGGCTCCATTTGTGACAGGAAACTTGAATGCAGAACTGTGCTTTGACTTCTGCTTCTAGTCTGCACTCCTTTTCTTGGATCACCTATTATCTGATCAGCTGGATGATCTCTTAAATGTCTTGTAGCTGGAGGAAGATTCCCTTCTGGTTGAACATCTCCAGCTCCTTCATTATACTGAACCTCTTGGTTTTCTTCATCTTCTATTGTGTCTTGTACTCCCCCTGGACAGTAGCCTTCATTTTCTAATGCTCCATCTTCCCTTGAAGCTTCAGCAATGGAGAGCTTGTCCATTCTTTTGCTTATACCTGTTGAGTCATTTGATCTACAAGACAACTCACAGTTGATTAATCTTGTTTCATCAAACACAACATGCACAGATTCTTCAACAACTTGAGTAGTCAGGTTGAAGATTCTATAGGTCTTACTATTTATGTTGTACCCAACAAATATCCCATCCTGGGATTTGGCAGCAAACTTAGTCAAATATGACTTACCATTGTTAAGTATATAGCATTTGCAACCAAAGATCCTGAAGTAGGATAGATTTGGTTTTCTACCTTTCATAATCTCATAGGGAGTCTTTTTGTGGCTCTTAGTGATAGAAGCCCTATTGATCACATGACAAGCAGTGTTTACTGCCTCAGCCCAGAAATATTCTGGTAGAGAGGTGTCACTCAATAGAGTTCTACCAGCTTCAATTAATGTTCTATTCTTTCTTTCAGCAATTCCATTTTGCTGAGGTGTTCTAGGTGAGGAGAACTCTTGGAAAATCCCAAAGTCTTCACATAACTTTGTCATGCTTTCAGATTGAAACTCAGTACCATGGTCACTTCTGATTTTGACCACTGTACTATTCAGTTCATTCTAAATTTGCTTCACAAAATTAAGTAAGACACTTGGGGTTTCAGATTTCTGTTTCAGAAAGAACACCCATGTAAATCTAGAATAGTCATCTACAACCACAAAAGTGTAGACCTTCCTACCTAGACTATGAACTGGCATAGGACCAAAAAGATCCATATGCAAGAGGTATAAGCACCTCACAGAATCCTTGTTTTCAAGGCTTTGAAATGAGGATTTTGTCTGCTTGCCCTTTTGACAAGCTGAGCATATCCCTTCCTTTATACACTTAACTTGAGGACCATTCCTCACTAACTCTTTGCTAAAGAGTTGGCCAATTGTCTTGTAGTTAAGATGAGCCAATCTCTTGTGCCACTTAACACAATGAGAAGCATTGTCATCAGCTACAAGACAGATGGGAGAAGCCTTATTCTCACATACAAAATCAAGACAATATACATTTCTCTTCCTATACCCAGTCAAAATGATCTCTTGATCACTTGACCTTTTGATATGACATCCATCCTTAACAAATGAAATGTCATATCCTAAATCACTCAGCTGGCATATGCTTATTAGATTATGTTTCAAACCTTTTACATAAGCCACTTGGGTGATAGTAATTAGGTTAGAAGAAATGTTACCAAACCCTTTGATGACTCCTTTTTCAGATCCACCAAAGATCACTTTAGGTCCATCTTTGACAGATGAATACTCCTTCAGCATCCCCTTTATTCCAGTCATGTGCCTGGAACAACCACTATCCAAGTACCATATAGGGGCATGGCTACTTGGATTCACCTGCAACACAGATTTACTTACCCTTAGAACCCAAGCAAGTCTTGGGTCCTTGGTTCAGGTTAGCATAAACAAAGCTACCATTATCTCTTCTAACAGTTAAACTATTGTTCTTTCTAACACTTGTGTTGTACCAGCAGTCTAGTGCAAAATGGCCTCTTTTGCCACAGCACCAACATTCAAACCTATTGTATCTAGTTCTAGATACATCCTTGACAAAAGAATTTCTGTCCATTACTGGTGCTGCAGCAGCTTCACCCACTGGTTTTTTATAACCATTGGGTTTATGAACATAGGTAGGCCTGTTGGCATTTACACCCTTGTTTTTCAGAACATTAGTCTTAATATGACCATGAATATTTTCATGATCATATTGGTTAGAAGGCACTTGCACCTTTCTAAACTTAATAGGAACTGAAAAGTTCAGTGGCTTGACAGGAGCTTTGTCTTTCCTCTTGAATCGGCCAGCCCTGGAGTTACCTTTGAATCCTAATCCTGCCTTACCCTTTTGATTCACAAATTCATCTATCAAGGGTAAGACAGACTTTGGCTTAGAGTAACTAGCCACTAAATCTTTTTCAATTCTTAGTCTGGCCTCCAGACTCTTCACTTGATCATTGGTATAATTAATTGTGCCCATCTGAATAATAGTTATATTCTTCAGCTTGGCAATTTCATTTAACTTCTGATCAATTACTTTCTCTAACTCAGTTGCAGCTACCCTTAGTTTAGCAATCTCATGAGCCTAAGATTTAACCAGGTTCTTGCTTTTCTTAAGGGCCTGCAACAAGTCCCCATACTTATCTATCAATTGATAGACATCTCCTTCAGAATCAGATGCATCTACATCACTTGATGCAGATGTAGCTGATTCTGTACTTGTACTACAAACAGATTTCATAGAAGGACATTGTACCTTATTAGGACCAGACTGATTCTGGCATATGTCCTCTTCAGATCCTGCCATCAGTCCTATGCACTGATGATCCTCTTGATCATAGATGGAGTCTAGCAACTGTAGAAACTCCTCTTCTTCAGATGCAGCATATAGTCCAATATATGCTTCTGCTTCAGATTCTGACTCTGAAGTTGACTGATCTGTTAGGCTCTTATCCTTCTTTGCAACAAAAGATTTCTCCTTCTTGCCCTTTTTATGAGTCTTCTTCTTGTCTGAAGACTCCTTTCTCTTATCAGGACAGTTAGCCACTATATGTCCAGGTCTATTGCAACAATAGCAGACAATCTTTGAAGTAGTAGCCTTGCTGGGCTTTGATCTGCTCTTTTCTTTCCTTGATGACTTTTTCTTCTGATAATAGTCATCAACTTGCTGTGAAGTGGAGGGCTTAGACTTCCACTACTTCTTCTTCAAAAACCTCTGGAATTGCCTTGTGAATGCAGCAAAGTCTGCATCTGAATCACAACTTTCTGAACCCTGATTATCTGAATTTTCAGAACTGACTTCTGCAATTTCCTTAGGAGGGGATGGTGATATCCTCCTATTCTTTCTGATGGCTTCTGTATTGAATGCCACAGTCTTTTCTCTATACTCTCCTCTTGAATTCTTTTCCTCCTCCTTCCTTACCATAAGTTGCATTTCATAGGATAGCAGCTTTCCAAACAAGGTGGGAGGAGAGATCTCTGCCAATTTAGCCACTTCTCTTATGGCACAGATCTTTGTGTCCCAATCCTTTGTTAAGGATCTTAAGAATTTGTCATTCAGTTCATAGGTACTGAAGACTCTTCCATATGACATTAGCTCATTCACAATTCTATAGAATTTCTTATAGCATTCAGTTATGCTATCAGTTTTTCCTTGTCTAAAACTTTCATATTCCTGGTTGAGCATAGACTTCCTATCCTGTCTTACTTCTTCAGATCCCTCCATGTAGACAATCAAGGTGTCCCACATTTCTTTGGAGGTCTTGCAGTGAATCAGATTCTGAAATGTAGAATCATCTATGGCACTCACAATAATATTTTGAGCTCTCTTGTCCATGGTTGCCAAAATGATTTCATTCTTGGTCATTTCAGAATAACTCTTGGAGTTTGAATATTAGCATCAAGAACTGATACCTTCATTGGAATGAAGGGTCCTTCCTGAACTGTGATGTATATTCTTGGGTCAGATGCTTCCATGAACAATCTGATTCTTTCTTTCCAAATTCCAAAGATTTCCTTCCTGCAGATGGGTAACTTCATTGACCTTAACTCCTTGTGATTTTCTCCAGAACCCATCTTCTTGAATCTTGATTCTGCCTTTCAGATCTACCTCAGACTGTTAAGTCCTTTTTGAGGAACCTCCCTCTGATACCACTTGACAGTTTTACTTCCAAGACAACCTAAACACCTAGAGGGGGGGGGGTGAATAGGTTCTAATTGCTTGTTTATACTTTTAGGCAGAATTCAATTACAGAATTAAAACATCCAGCACAGCAATCACAGAAATTTAATCATCACAGATTGCACAATGTTTTATAGTGGTTCCCCAAGGTTTGGGTACATCCACTTTCCCCCTTCACCTATCTAGCAGTATGCTAGATTCGGCCAAACTTCCACTATTCTCAGATCTACAGATCCTACAGATCAGAACCTTGATAGGTTCCTACAACTCAGGCACAACAGCCCTACCTCAGCCTTGCCACAAGGCCTACAACTCAGAGAAGAACCTTCTCCTACACTCAGGCAAACAGCCCTACCACTCAGAGATCAACTCTCCTACACTCAGCCTTTATATCACAGGCTTACAACTCAGATCTGTGTAAAACAGATCCTACAGAATTTTAGAAAAGAAGTTTTAATGTCTTGCCTTTGTTGAGAGAGAAGAGGACAAGACAATTCTTGATCAGCTGATGAAATCAACTGAAACTGAGCTTTCTTCAAAGCTTCTTGAATCTGAACTTAGCTGAGTTGATTTCCAAACAGATTCTTGAGAAACCACTGATGGCTTCCTTCTTCTTCTTCAAATGGGTGGATCCCTCTCTATCCAACACCTTTGATGATACTTCTGAATTCTTGTTAGAACTCTTTTTAGATCGATCCTGAGATCGTCTGCTTAGATCTTCTGATGAAGATCTTCTTTAGTGCCTAGCACTTTCTTGAATTGATACTTCAATTGGATTGTAATCCTTCTTCACCTTTTTTTTTTGTATTTCTACTACTGCTTACTTCCTTCTGAATCTGTCTATTTATAGACCTTCTTCATGGTAACCGGCTGATCCGGTTTCTAACTGTTTTCTGACAAGTCTGACAGCATCAGTTAACCGGTGGCAACCCACAGCTGTCAAGTCTTCAAACAAATCCTGTGCCTTAGTTTTGGACAGCAAAGTGTCGAGACAGTCTGTCAGAAAGTGTCGAGACTAACTGTCTATATGTGTCGACACAAGTGACTTTGCTGTCGACACAGTTTTTGAAGATGTCGACAAGTTTGCCATTAAGTCGACACAGCTTCTTCAAAAAATAACTTGGTCTTGACTCTGCAGTGTGTCGACACAAGTCCTATGTGTCGACACAGTTGTTGTAGATTCAGAACTCAGTATGTGTCGACACTGCCTTCAGGTGTCGACACAGCAATTGTCGACTCTGCCAAAATGTGTCAACTTAGTCTTCTGGTGTCGACACAAGTATTGTCGACTTCTGCCAATGTGTGTCGACTCTGTCTCATTCTGTCGACACAGCCTCCCAGTGTCGACACAAATATGGTCGACTATCTTTCTGTGAGTCGACGCTGCTTCTCAGTGTCGACATTAATGTGGTCGACTATCTCCTTCTGTGTCGAGGTCGACTATCTTTCTTTGTGTCGACTATCTTTCTCTGTGTCGAGGTCGACTATCTTTCTCTGTGTCGACTATCTTTCTCTGTATCGACACAGCTTCCATCAAGTGTCGACACAAATATTCTGAAGTGTCGACACTGTTTCTTCATGTGTCGACACATGGACTTAGAATATTTTTCTGCATTCTTTAATACTTCTTCACCTGCACATGTCAACTTAAAACAACATCAAATACACCTTGATGTATATCATTGAGCTAAGTTGGACTTCTTCAAATCAGGTACACATTTTCCAATGTACCCAACAGTTGTACAAGAAGCAGGAGGTGGAGAGTGCTACCTCGTTGGTGCGGATCATTCAGGAGCGCTTATTGATCGCTACGGACAGGCCGGCGAAGTATTACAATGCTAAGCACCGGAACGTGGAGTTTGCGGTAGGCGATTGTGTATACTTGAAAGTGAAGCTGTTCAAGGGTGTTTCGCGGGTGAGACGCTTGAAGAAGCTGAGCCCAAGATACCTTGGACCCTTTGAGATTCTGGAGCGGGTCGGTGAAGCGGCATACCGATTGAGGCTATCGGAGGAGTTGAGTGGTCTACACGATGTGTTCCACATTTCCATGTTGCGGAAAGCGGTGCAGGAACCTTCGCTAGTGATCGCAGTTGATCAAGTGCCGGTGGACCAAGGGTTGACGACAAGGGTCAAGCCCGTTCGTATCGAAGACTTCGAGGTGAAGAGACTCTGTAACAAGGAGATCTGGATGGTTAAGGTCCGGTGGGATAATTGCGGTCGGGAGGAGCTCTCTTGGGAATGGGAGCAAACTATGCTGGAAAAGTACCTGGAGTTATTCTGCTCAGGTACCATTAAAAGCTTTCAGTTCCTATTGTTTTCCTTTAGTAAATTTCGTGGGCGAAATTCTTTTAAGGGGGAAAGAATTGTAATGCCCCGAAACTCAAAAGAGGGACGGGTGACGTTTTAAGCTAAGGCTAGGACCTGGAGCAGGTGTCACGCTAGGGAGTTTCCTGAGTCATGTACACGGACCATGACACGGGCACAGACACGGGCGTGTCACATGTGACACGGGCGTGTCGGGTGCTGTGTCGCAGGCCGTGTCCTCCTCGGGAAGCAAGTGTTGGTAGTTGTACACGGGCCATGACACGGGCACAGACACGGGCGTGTCTGGTGCCGTGTCGCAGGTCGTGTCCTTCTCGGGAAAAGAGTGTGGGTCGTTGCACACAGGGGTGACACGGGTCGTGACATTCGCTACAGTCTGCATTTTTCTGGAACTCCAGGAAATGGGATTTTTTCCATTGAAGAAGATGAAGCCCCCTGTGCTTTTTCTATCTTCGATACTTCCGGCCCAATCAGAGTCGGTGAAACCATGTAGATGGCTTTGTTCTTCCCTTTTGTAGAAGAGACCCAAGGTTTTGGTGCCCTGTAAGTAGCGAAGAATTCATTTTGCTGACCGGAGATGGCCCTTTCCTGGATTGTTGACATAACGCGTTACTAAATTTACAACATTCTCTATATCTGGCCGCGTGTTTGTGAGGTAGATGAGAGATCCTACCAAGCTTCTGTATTCTTATTTATCTGCATCTTCTTCTTCTTCTTTCTTGCTGCACAATTTCTCACAGGTGGACATTGGAGTTAAACAAGGATTAGCATCAGTCATTTTGAATTTGTCAATTAGAGAGATAGTATAGCGCTCCTGGGATAGAAAAATCCCGGTGGAAGTCTGGGTGATCTGAATCCCTAAGAAAAATTTGATTAGACCGAGGTCGGTCATCTCGTATTTCATCTTCATCTTTCTTCTGAAATCTTCAATCTTCTCTTTGTTTGTTCCTGTAATAATTAAATCATCAACATAAAGACACACAATTGTTCGAGCTGTTTTCTCATGCTGGATGTACAAAGAAGGTTAATTGCTGCTTCTTATAAGTCCTTCTCCTTGGAAATAAGAATCGATGTTGTCGTTCCAGGCGCGTGGAGCCTGCTTTAAACCATACAGGGCTTTGTGTAACATGTAGACCTTCTTCTCTTCTCCTTTCTTCACATACCCCTCTGGCTGAGAAACATACACTTCTTTATTTAGCGTCCCATTTAAGAACGCGGATTTCACATCCAGCTGGTAAACTGTGAGTTGGTTTTGGGCAGCAATGGCTAGTATAAATCTGATGGTGGTCATGCGGGAGACTAGAGCAAAGGTTTCATCTAAGTCTTCTCCTGGTCGCTGTGCATACCCTTTGGAAACAATGCGGGATTTGTGTTTTACAATTTTACCTTCTTCATTTTCTTTGGTTTTGTATACCCATTTCAGACCAATGATGGTCTTGTTGGGTGGACACGGGACAAGGGTCCAGGTATGATTCTTCTGTAATGCCTCCATTTCTTCTTCCATTGCAATTTTCCATTCCTTCTTTTGTGAGGCTTCATTGAAGTTTGAGGGAGAAGATGCGTACCTGGCAATTTCTGTCTGCTGATAAAAGTCGTGAAGAGATCTCATCTTTCTGGTCGATGATGAAGATGGCTCCTCATCACTGAGTTCAGGATGAACCTGTAAAGATACAGGATGATTGGTAGTGGCCAGGATGGGGCTGAGAGGTTCCAGCTCAACCGACACAACAAAAGAAGAGGAGCCTTCAACTGAGGCCCAAGGACATTGGCCTTCTTCATGAAAGGTGACGTCCCTGGAGATCACGATCTTGTTAGTATGAGGATCCAGCAGACGGTAGGCCTGCTTTCTTCACTATATCCAACTAGAACATACAATTTACTTATTGCTGCAAGCTTGTCTTTCTTCTCTATGACGTTGTGAGCATAAGCAGGAGCCCCAAAGGTTCTGAGGTGAGATATGTCCGGTCGGCAAAGAAACAGTACTTCATAAGGTGTAGTGGTTAAAAGAGCTTTAGTGGGAACCCGGTTAAGGATAAAAACAGCTGTGGAAGTGGCTTCATCCAAAAGAGTTTTTGGGCAATTTTTGTGTAACATCATTGTCCTTCCCATCTCAACAATGGCCTGGTTCCTTCTTTCTACTACCCCATTTTGCTGTGGTGACCCAGGGGAAGTTAATTCTCTTCTTATTCCCTTTGTATTACAGAACTGAAGGAATTCAGTCGAGAGGAATTCTCCGCCTCTATCTGTAACATCCCTTTTTCAAATCAGACCCCCCCTAGGTGTGGCTTTGAGCATGACTCAGTCTTGGCAAGTCCTTAGTGAGTCTAGGAAACCAAATGACTAGTTGAGGCTCACTTGGGCTGCAAATAGTAAAATCTTAAAACCCTAATTTTTGGTGGCCTGGTGAGTTCAATCTGACTCCAAGGCATTCCTAGACCTATTATGAGATCAATGGGTCACCAAGACCCATTGGGGGCAAATCTGGTGGCTAAGTTGACCCAAGTCAACTCAAGCCCTAGTTAGGCCAAGGTGACCTTCCTTTGAGACAATTCACCCTCATTATGTCAAACCCACCCTACTTAACCATACCTAGGCCTTAGAGGAGGTCAATGGGTCACTAGGAGTCCTTTGATGGTGACCCAAAAGGTCAAGTTGACCAAGTCAACCCTAAGCCCAAATCAAGTCAAACCTAGTTCAATTAGGTTAACTCAAGCTCAAGCCCTCATGTAGGCTCATGAGGTAATAGTAAGGGATAATATGGCTGCCTATAGCCTAAACCCTAGGCTAGTCAACATGGTGACTAGGAGAGAGGGTTAGGTCAATTTTTGGAAGAGTAATATAGGAGAGAGAAAGTGAGAAAAGAGGATTATTTTTTTTGGTGAAAGGGAGAGCCTCCATTCTCTTTTGAATTATGAGGTATTAATATTAATTATGGGCTGCCTTTAGGCTTTTAGGGAGAAGAAATCGTGAGGGTGACTAGGAGAGAGAAAGAAGTGAGAATTTTGATATATTTAGGAGAGAGAAAAGGTGGTGGAGAGGTGAGTGGGTGTTTTGAAGTGTGAGGAGGCATGGGGTCAGCCAAAGAGGGGCCCACAGCCACCTAGTGGCTGACATCTCTTCCCCCCAACCGTTTCCCGGCCACCAAGGGGTGGCTCCACCCCTCTCTCTCTCCTCCCAACCTTTTCATGAAGAGGCACTTGCCCCTTGATGAAAACCGCCCCCCCCCCTCCCCTCTCCTCTTATATATGCTCACTTAGGAGAGAGGGGAGATTGTTTTCGAAATCAGAGCAGGAGGAGAGAGCCTTGCCGGAGCCACCAAGGAGGAGAAACGCCGCCACCGCCGCCACCATGACGTCGCGCCGCTCAACCCGCATCCATGCCCGAACTCAGGTCCTCCCCCTCTCCTCTCCTCATGCCTAGATCCTAGAACTTGTTTAGGATGGAGGTCGGGCTCAGTCAAGCCGGCCGGGTAGAGAAAAAAATCCGAAAATATCCATTTTCATGGCTATTTGGAGGGCTCGGGTAGGGCGGCGCCGCCACCTCCGGCCGCCCTAGCCGCCGGCAGTGCTAGCCCCCACCACCGGGAACTTAGGGAGGAGTTTTCCCGGTGGTGGCGCCGCCCAGGGTGGCCGGGAAGTTGCCCGTGAAAAACACCTGCGGCTGGCTTACTTTAGGGTTGCTGGAGAAGATGAAGTACAGGTGCCGCACGATTGCATCAAGATTCGTGCGGCACCTGTGTATCAAAACTATACAACCCATACACTTTTTAATTAATGATTTTCTGTTTTGATTTATACAGTTTTACTGCAATTGAATTTTAGGCCCCTTATGGGCACCTACTGAAAAAGTGTATAACATGAAAGTTGTAGACATTTTAATTACCTACAGTTTGATATGTGGTGGGAAAAATTTGGTAGAGAACTCTGCCCTGTAGAGTCATTTGAATATAGGTGTGTCCTAATAAATAGGGCAGAACCCTTGTGAAATTTATTTAGGTCCCTTGGAGGTATATTCATCAAAACTGGTCAACATAAATGTTGTAGGTATTTTGAATACCTACATTTTGATATGTGATAGGAAAAATTTGGATGAGTAGGCTGACCTGTAGAGACTTTTTAGTGAAGGCTATACCCTACAAGCTAGGGCAGATTTCTGTAGGAGAATTTTAGGGCACCCCTAGGGATTTTCAGGGGATGTGACCATCAGAGAAGTTGTAGGTATTTCAAATACCTACAGTTTGATATGTGATAGGAAAAATATGGATGAGTGGACTGTCCTGTAGAGGCTTTTTAGTGAGAGGTATACCCTACAAGTTAGGGCAGTTCACTGTAGGTGAAGTTTAGGGCACCCCTAGATGTTTTCAGTAGAAGTATCCAACAAGAAACTTGTAGGCAATCTCAATATCTACAGTTTGATATGTAATGGAAAAATATAGGACAAGGCTACAGACCTGTAGGGCCATTTTCCTAGGGTAGGTCCTATATGTAGGGCAGATTTTAAGATGGATCCCCACACTTAACCCTTGGTCCAAATCCTTTGAATTTTGGACAGGGGCTTAATATAACCTAAACCTAGCTCCTATAAAAATTTGAAACCATTTTGGATAGTGTAACTTAGGGTTCTGCCCTAAACCTAGAAAAGCTAGGGTTAGGAAATTGAAGGGTCAAATGACCTCCATACCCTCCCAATTTTTGGTGAGGTGTCCCTGCTACATATATCTAGGTATGGATTAAATCTCAACACATTTGGTTGAGTTTTGAATAGGAAACCACCAAGCCCTAGTTTGGTCCTAGGGAAGGGTAATATGGGAAAAAGGGGACTTGTGGCAATTGGGTGGTCAACTCACCTCAACAGAGGTTGAAGTTGTGACCAATGGGTTAGGATGATCCTAAGAACCTTTGGGGAGCAAAGGAGATGTGTTAGGGTGGATTTACCCTAGGGCCCAGGTACAAACCCAAAGTGAGGACTTTTGGGGGTTTGTGAAGGACATAGGGGCAAATGCTCTTGTATGGCCTTGATATTTGGTGGAGAGGTGGTTAATGAATATTTAACCCTCTGGTTTTAATCTTAGAGAATTTTGAGGTAGCTAGGTACCTCAAATCCTAAACCCTAGTTTTAGGGTAGAAGGGCCTTTAGGGTCAAAACAGTAATTTAACTCATCTAAAAGCTATGAAACTTGAGTAGAGTGAGTTTTAGAGTGTTCTAGACACATGGTAATTTTCCTGGAATTTTATGATTAATAAAAGTTATACTTCATGTGTTAAATGATTATTAGCCGATTTGTTGTTTTCAATTGTTTGGTGGCTTTAATTTAATTAAAATCAGTTAAAATTCTGGATTTAGATCTTGCTGATTAGAACATTGATTCCTGAATTTTTATAGAACTTCATGTTGAGAGTTTGTAGAGGTTCATTCACAATCTTTTAATATGGGCTTTAGATTGTAAAAATAAATTAGGGCTTGTTAAATTGCTGGAAAATTATGACATCTGGAATTTAAGGTTTTTAGGCTCTTGTATAGCACTGAGAATTATTTAAGAATTTTTAGGGTTGCTGTTATAGTACTTGATTCACAAAGCCGGTTAGATTGTTAATTAGTAAATGATTTATTATAATTTAATTTCCAGCAAGAAAAATATGGAATTCTGTAAATGTTGTTTTTAATATCATACCAGCACCCTGTAATTATTTCAAGATTTTTGGAGGAATATTTTATATAGATGCTTCAATAAACAAGAACTAGATGATTTTATTACTAAATTATATTTAGGCCCCTTGGACATCAGTGTAAATTATCAAACCTTGGAAAAATAGATACTTAGGCCTACTAGTATTTACCATAGAACTTTGATGTTTTGAATCAACTAAAATGACATATCTCATGTTCAAATGATGATATTAGGCCCTTAAGAATAAATAAATAAATTATCTGATTTATTAGGAAAATATTTAATGCTTTGGATTTAGGCAAATCCTGTTAGGATAGACCCCCGATAAATAATCTGAGGTATTTGGTTGAAAAGTAGGAGTCGAGTTTTCATGAACATCATATAGTACAGGTTGGTCAGTAGATAATAACCATGAGGAAATGTGTAAACAGGGTTAGGTTGTGTTGACTTAAGGATAGGTCATGTTGGTGGATTCCTAGAAGAGAATGGATCACCTAAGGAGGTTTCAAGATCTGGTGAGAATCGAGTCAGTAAGTGTTAGAAGGTGCGCGGGTCCGACGAAAGATCGCCGTCCCCGTAAGAGTGAAGAGTCAAACCCACCCTAGGTTTAGTTTGATGCAATTTATAGAGGGAACGGGGAAGGGAAAAACAACCAATAATAATAAGTGCCTTGCGAAAGGGAACTTCGGGCCGTAATGCCGCCGTCTTGGTTCCTAGTGCCCTTTGAGAGCCCTCCACGGGGTATGCCGGGGGCAGTCCTGGGCTAACGTAAACCATAGGAATAATAAATTAAAAGAGCAACTAGTATAACTAGGGTTGCACATACACACACCTCGGTAGGTAGGAATGTAGAATAATTGGTTTGATTGCCATTCAGACGATAGCTCTGAAGGTAGATGCACGGACGGGACTGTCCGGGGGGGGCCGAGGGCTTGAGGATTGGAGTACAGAATAAAGGTGGTCGGTCTTCGGTATCTGATAGTCGTTCACACCGACATCGGTACGTTGACTCAGCGGTGTGGGACACTTAGCCAAAGAAATTATGGTGGGTACAGCCAGTAGTAGTACGCGGATACCACGAAGAGATGAGGCAGCGTACACGA
The DNA here is from genome assembly GCA_039513925.1 of Platanthera zijinensis. Lineage (NCBI taxonomy): Eukaryota > Viridiplantae > Streptophyta > Magnoliopsida > Asparagales > Orchidaceae > Platanthera > Platanthera zijinensis. Next base: position 21,746,934 of record CM077084.1, on the reverse strand, counting down.
AGAGATTCTACAAAGGTCTGCGGGAAGACATGAGGGATGCCCTTCTCTTTGTATCGGACGGGCCTATCACCCGTATTCTGGAGATGGCAAAGAGGTTAGAGGCGGATTGGCACACCACCAGAGGCCGGAAGCGGCCAACGGAGGATCAGAGCCGGGGAGCCCGGAACGACCAGCGACGAGGCCGTGTGACAGAGGCACAGAGGGTGGAGGGTCAGCCTCGACCGGAGGAGAGGCAAGAGCTGAAGGAACAGGTGATACTGGCCCCGCAGCCTATTCAGATTCGGGAGATACCAAGACCCCAGTTGCGGGATGTGCAGAGACCGGGAGGTGGAGCTTACACTCGGCCGGAATGCTTCCACTGCCATCAGGTGGGCCATATCAAGAGGAACTGCCCCATGAGGGGGGTACCTCCTCCAGCACCGCAGGTTGCCCCACCTGCGCAGTATTTTGGAGGCCGAGGACGCGGCCAAGGACGTGGCTATCAGGGCGGAGACCGCCGACAAGGAAGAGAGCAGGTTTATGCGTTGGATCTGGCTCAGCCTCGACACCCTGAGGAGGTGATCACAGGTACGCCAGCTTGTTTTTTTTTTTAAAATGTTTTCTTGTTTCTTTTGTTAAATCTCATAAAATTAGAAGACTGTAAGCTAGGAAAGAAAACTATAGTTAGGCTTCTAAAAACATTTTTTTTTTATTACCCCAGGCATTGTCTTCGTCAGCGGCAAGCCCGCATATACACTGTTCGATACGGGCGCGTCACGCTCATTCGTATCAGAATCCTTCATTGACGGCTTGGCAGGCGTGGAGAGATTCATCGGCTTGGCATTAAGGGTACGACTAGCTGACGGGTCCGAGCTACACACCACTGCGCATTGCAACATGGAGGCACAAATTGGCGGGAAAGCATTCGAGGCACCAGCCGCAATCCTGAGGATGCCTTCATATGATTTGATTTTGGGCATGTCATGGTTATATTGGAACCATGCCCTAATTGACTGCGTGGCCAAGAAGATTATTCTGAGGCATGGAGATTCTTCCGTCGTAATAGAAGGTATAAGACATGCCTCCTTTTCATTTTTGTCATCTATTCAGGCCGTCAAGGCCCACATACAGGGCGACGAGATTTACCAGGTTTTATTCGAGATGGCGGAGGCCAATGTTCCTGTAGCGGAGATTCCTGTTGTGCGAGATTTCGAGGATGTTTTTCCCGAGAAGTTACCGGGGCTACCCCCGCATAGGGAGCAGGACTTTCAGATTTTGCTGGTGCCAGGGGCTAAGCCAGCATCTAGAGCCCCCTACCGGATGGCCCCAAAGGAGCTGGTGGAGTTTCGGAGCCAATTACAGGAGCTGGTAGAAGCCGGTTATGTCCGGCCAAGTTCTTCGCCATGGGGAGCCCCTGTGTTGTTCGTCAAGAAGAAGGACGGGACACTTAGGCTGTGCATCGATTACCGGGCGTTGAATCGACTGACGGTCCGGAATACCTATCCGCTGCCAAGGATAGATGAGCTATTCGATCAGCTGGAGGGAGCCCACTTCTTCTCAAAGTTGGACTTGAGATCGGGCTACTACCAGCTACGGATCCGCGAGGAGGACATCCCAAAGACTGCTTTTAGTAGCAGATATGGCCTATACGAGTTTACCGTGATGCCCTTTGGGATCACGAATGCGCCATCAGCGTTCATGACTCTCATGAACCGGGTCTTCGAGTCTTACTTGGATGTGTTTGTCATCATCTTCATCGATGACATCCTCATCTATTCGAGGACCGAGGAGGAGCACTCGAGGCATTTGGCACTGACACTACAGAGATTGCGGGAGCACCAGTTGTACGCAAAATTCAGCAAGTGCCAGTTTTGGTTGAAGGAGGTGGCCTTTCTGGGTCACATTATTAGTGGAGCTGGATTGGCGGTGGATCCGGCAAAGGTTCAAGCAGTCCGAGATTGGCCCCGGTTGAAGACAGCTACAGATGTTCGGAGCTTCTTAGGACTTGCCGGTTACTACCGGAAGTTCGTTGAAGGATTTTCTAGTCTTGCCCTCCCACTCACGTCTCTGACGAGGAAGGAGGTACCTTTTGAGTGGACCCCGCAGTGCGAGGCGGCTTTTCAGGAGCTGAAGGAGCGACTCACCTCGGCTCCTATATTGACTCTCCCTTCGGGGAAGGAAGGATTCCAGGTGTATGCAGACGCCTCCTACCAGGGCTTGGGAGCTGTTCTGATGCAGAATGGGCATGTCATTGCTTACGCTTCTCGCCAGCTAAAGAAGCATGAGCAAAACTACCCGATGCACGATCTAGAGATGGGAGCGGTTATCTTTGCGCTGAAGGTCTGGCGACACTATCTCTACGGTGTCCATTGCGACATATTTTCAGATCACAAAAATCTGAAATATGTGGATACGCAGAAGGAGCTGAATATCAGACAGCGGAGATGGGTGGAGTTTCTAGCCGATTATCAGTACGAGATGCACTACCATCCGGGTAAGGCAAATGTTGTAGCTGATGCTCTGAGCCGACGAGCTGCCACATCAGGAGCAGGGTCCCAGAACATGTCTTTGGAGTTATTGCGGAACTTCGAGGATATGCACATTACCTTGGTATCGTCTGACGACACCGATCTGTTCGAGGAGTATTTGGTTGCGACGAGTACCACTGATGATATACGAGACAGAGTCAGAGTTTGGCAGAGGCAGGATGCCAAGTTGGAGCCAATTTTCAGGGCCTTGGAGGCAGGCTCAGCTGGGGACTATACGATGCGAGGCGATCTGGTGTGCTTCAGGGGCCGGACATACATACCGGATGGAGGGCAGATACGGGAGGACATCATGTCTGAGGCTCATCAAAGCCGATATTCTGTACATCCCGGGATTACGAAGATGACGGCAGATTTGAAGAGGACTCTCTATTGGCCGGGGATGAAGAAGGACATCACTCGTTTTGTGACCCACTGCGAGGCATGTCAGCTGGTGAAGGCCGAGTGCAAGAACCCAGCAGGATTACTACAGCCACTCCCGGTGCCGGAGTGGAAATTTGAGGACGTCGCGATGGACTTCATTCATGGCCTACCTCGATCACGGACGGGAAACGATTCGATCTGGGTGATCGTGGACCGTCTGACGAAGGTGGCTAGGTTCATCCCGATCAGGAAGGATGACTCTGTTGGAGTGTTGGTTCGGAAGTTTGTGGAGCAGTTTGTCCGTTATCATGGCGTGCCCCGGACGATTGTATCAGATCGAGATGGTCGGTTTACATCTAGAGAGTGGAGATCAGTGCAGGCTTACCTCGGCTCCCGACTGACCTTCAGTACGGCCTTCCATCCCCAGACTGACGGGCAGACGGAGCGTACCAACAGGACACTGGAGGACTTACTGAGACTGTGCATTGTGGATCGTGGAGAGCCCTGGGAGCGGATGTTGCCGTTGGTAGAGTTCTCGTATAACAATAGCTATCAGTCCAGCATACGGATGGCCCCTTACGAGGCTTTATATGGGAGACGGTGCAGGACACCGTTATCTTGGCTACAGGATGAGGACCCGAAGATTCTAGATTCAGAGTTCGTGGAAGACACCGAGGCTCAGGTCAGACTGATCCGGGATCGGATGTTAGAGGCGCAGAGCAGACAGGCCAAGTATTATGACGCTCGGCATCGTCAGGTGGAGTTCCAGATCGGGGATCGGGTGTTCTTGAAGATTCGGCCGATGCATGGAGTTTCACGAGTGCGAGGTCAGCGGAAGAAGCTCAGTCCGAGGTACATGGGGCCCTTCCGGATCCTGGAACGGATCGGCCCCTTAGCTTACCGGTTGGAGCTGTCACCGGAGCTGGCCGGCTTACACGACGTCTTCCACGTATCTTCGCTCAGGAGGGCTCTACTACGCCAGGAGTTGCAGATTACGGCCCCGGATGGGCCGGTAGCTCCAGACCGATCCGTGCAATTGGAGCCGATACGGATTGACGACAGGGGGATACGGGTCTTGCGCCGCAAGAAGATCCCGCTAGTCAAGGTCCTGTGGAGGAACCACGGGCAAGAGGAGCATACTTGGGAACCCGAGGACCTGATGCGGGAGAAGTACCCAGAGTTATTTAGTCAGGTGCATCTCCTAACTCCTCAAGAGATTTTATTTGTTTTCTTTTTGTCTTACTAGTAGAATCTTCTAAAGTTAGAGGCTAGTCTTTTGTTTATTGGGGCTAGCCCTTGCGTATTAACTTTGGCTAAGCAATTCAACCAACATGGATGTTACAAGCTTAAGATAACTCGGTAGAAAAGCTTCCATAGACTTAACTTTAATTTCGGGGACGAAATTTTTGTTTTGTTTATTGGCATTTGTAACATCCCTTTTTCAAATCAGACCCCCCCTAGGTGTGGCTTTGAGCATGACTCAGTCTTGGCAAGTCCTTAGTGAGTCTAGGAAACCAAATGACTAGTTGAGGCTCACTTGGGCTGCAAATAGTAAAATCTTAAAACCCTAATTTTTGGTGGCCTGGTGAGTTCAATCTGACTCCAAGGCATTCCTAGACCTATTATGAGATCAATGGGTCACCAAGACCCATTGGGGGCAAATCTGGTGGCTAAGTTGACCCAAGTCAACTCAAGCCCTAGTTAGGCCAAGGTGACCTTCCTTTGAGACAATTCACCCTCATTATGTCAAACCCACCCTACTTAACCATACCTAGGCCTTAGAGGAGGTCAATGGGTCACTAGGAGTCCTTTGATGGTGACCCAAAAGGTCAAGTTGACCAAGTCAACCCTAAGCCCAAATCAAGTCAAACCTAGTTCAATTAGGTTAACTCAAGCTCAAGCCCTCATGTAGGCTCATGAGGTAATAGTAAGGGATAATATGGCTGCCTATAGCCTAAACCCTAGGCTAGTCAACATGGTGACTAGGAGAGAGGGTTAGGTCAATTTTTGGAAGAGTAATATAGGAGAGAGAAAGTGAGAAAAGAGGATTATTTTTTTTGGTGAAAGGGAGAGCCTCCATTCTCTTTTGAATTATGAGGTATTAATATTAATTATGGGCTGCCTTTAGGCTTTTAGGGAGAAGAAATCGTGAGGGTGACTAGGAGAGAGAAAGAAGTGAGAATTTTGATATATTTAGGAGAGAGAAAAGGTGGTGGAGAGGTGAGTGGGTGTTTTGAAGTGTGAGGAGGCATGGGGTCAGCCAAAGAGGGGCCCACAGCCACCTAGTGGCTGACATCTCTTCCCCCCAACCGTTTCCCGGCCACCAAGGGGTGGCTCCACCCCTCTCTCTCTCCTCCCAACCTTTTCATGAAGAGGCACTTGCCCCTTGATGAAAACCGCCCCCCCCCCTCCCCTCTCCTCTTATATATGCTCACTTAGGAGAGAGGGGAGATTGTTTTCGAAATCAGAGCAGGAGGAGAGAGCCTTGCCGGAGCCACCAAGGAGGAGAAACGCCGCCACCGCCGCCACCATGACGTCGCGCCGCTCAACCCGCATCCATGCCCGAACTCAGGTCCTCCCCCTCTCCTCTCCTCATGCCTAGATCCTAGAACTTGTTTAGGATGGAGGTCGGGCTCAGTCAAGCCGGCCGGGTAGAGAAAAAAATCCGAAAATATCCATTTTCATGGCTATTTGGAGGGCTCGGGTAGGGCGGCGCCGCCACCTCCGGCCGCCCTAGCCGCCGGCAGTGCTAGCCCCCACCACCGGGAACTTAGGGAGGAGTTTTCCCGGTGGTGGCGCCGCCCAGGGTGGCCGGGAAGTTGCCCGTGAAAAACACCTGCGGCTGGCTTACTTTAGGGTTGCTGGAGAAGATGAAGTACAGGTGCCGCACGATTGCATCAAGATTCGTGCGGCACCTGTGTATCAAAACTATACAACCCATACACTTTTTAATTAATGATTTTCTGTTTTGATTTATACAGTTTTACTGCAATTGAATTTTAGGCCCCTTATGGGCACCTACTGAAAAAGTGTATAACATGAAAGTTGTAGACATTTTAATTACCTACAGTTTGATATGTGGTGGGAAAAATTTGGTAGAGAACTCTGCCCTGTAGAGTCATTTGAATATAGGTGTGTCCTAATAAATAGGGCAGAACCCTTGTGAAATTTATTTAGGTCCCTTGGAGGTATATTCATCAAAACTGGTCAACATAAATGTTGTAGGTATTTTGAATACCTACATTTTGATATGTGATAGGAAAAATTTGGATGAGTAGGCTGACCTGTAGAGACTTTTTAGTGAAGGCTATACCCTACAAGCTAGGGCAGATTTCTGTAGGAGAATTTTAGGGCACCCCTAGGGATTTTCAGGGGATGTGACCATCAGAGAAGTTGTAGGTATTTCAAATACCTACAGTTTGATATGTGATAGGAAAAATATGGATGAGTGGACTGTCCTGTAGAGGCTTTTTAGTGAGAGGTATACCCTACAAGTTAGGGCAGTTCACTGTAGGTGAAGTTTAGGGCACCCCTAGATGTTTTCAGTAGAAGTATCCAACAAGAAACTTGTAGGCAATCTCAATATCTACAGTTTGATATGTAATGGAAAAATATAGGACAAGGCTACAGACCTGTAGGGCCATTTTCCTAGGGTAGGTCCTATATGTAGGGCAGATTTTAAGATGGATCCCCACACTTAACCCTTGGTCCAAATCCTTTGAATTTTGGACAGGGGCTTAATATAACCTAAACCTAGCTCCTATAAAAATTTGAAACCATTTTGGATAGTGTAACTTAGGGTTCTGCCCTAAACCTAGAAAAGCTAGGGTTAGGAAATTGAAGGGTCAAATGACCTCCATACCCTCCCAATTTTTGGTGAGGTGTCCCTGCTACATATATCTAGGTATGGATTAAATCTCAACACATTTGGTTGAGTTTTGAATAGGAAACCACCAAGCCCTAGTTTGGTCCTAGGGAAGGGTAATATGGGAAAAAGGGGACTTGTGGCAATTGGGTGGTCAACTCACCTCAACAGAGGTTGAAGTTGTGACCAATGGGTTAGGATGATCCTAAGAACCTTTGGGGAGCAAAGGAGATGTGTTAGGGTGGATTTACCCTAGGGCCCAGGTACAAACCCAAAGTGAGGACTTTTGGGGGTTTGTGAAGGACATAGGGGCAAATGCTCTTGTATGGCCTTGATATTTGGTGGAGAGGTGGTTAATGAATATTTAACCCTCTGGTTTTAATCTTAGAGAATTTTGAGGTAGCTAGGTACCTCAAATCCTAAACCCTAGTTTTAGGGTAGAAGGGCCTTTAGGGTCAAAACAGTAATTTAACTCATCTAAAAGCTATGAAACTTGAGTAGAGTGAGTTTTAGAGTGTTCTAGACACATGGTAATTTTCCTGGAATTTTATGATTAATAAAAGTTATACTTCATGTGTTAAATGATTATTAGCCGATTTGTTGTTTTCAATTGTTTGGTGGCTTTAATTTAATTAAAATCAGTTAAAATTCTGGATTTAGATCTTGCTGATTAGAACATTGATTCCTGAATTTTTATAGAACTTCATGTTGAGAGTTTGTAGAGGTTCATTCACAATCTTTTAATATGGGCTTTAGATTGTAAAAATAAATTAGGGCTTGTTAAATTGCTGGAAAATTATGACATCTGGAATTTAAGGTTTTTAGGCTCTTGTATAGCACTGAGAATTATTTAAGAATTTTTAGGGTTGCTGTTATAGTACTTGATTCACAAAGCCGGTTAGATTGTTAATTAGTAAATGATTTATTATAATTTAATTTCCAGCAAGAAAAATATGGAATTCTGTAAATGTTGTTTTTAATATCATACCAGCACCCTGTAATTATTTCAAGATTTTTGGAGGAATATTTTATATAGATGCTTCAATAAACAAGAACTAGATGATTTTATTACTAAATTATATTTAGGCCCCTTGGACATCAGTGTAAATTATCAAACCTTGGAAAAATAGATACTTAGGCCTACTAGTATTTACCATAGAACTTTGATGTTTTGAATCAACTAAAATGACATATCTCATGTTCAAATGATGATATTAGGCCCTTAAGAATAAATAAATAAATTATCTGATTTATTAGGAAAATATTTAATGCTTTGGATTTAGGCAAATCCTGTTAGGATAGACCCCCGATAAATAATCTGAGGTATTTGGTTGAAAAGTAGGAGTCGAGTTTTCATGAACATCATATAGTACAGGTTGGTCAGTAGATAATAACCATGAGGAAATGTGTAAACAGGGTTAGGTTGTGTTGACTTAAGGATAGGTCATGTTGGTGGATTCCTAGAAGAGAATGGATCACCTAAGGAGGTTTCAAGATCTGGTGAGAATCGAGTCAGTAAGTGTTAGAAGGTGCGCGGGTCCGACGAAAGATCGCCGTCCCCGTAAGAGTGAAGAGTCAAACCCACCCTAGGTTTAGTTTGATGCAATTTATAGAGGGAACGGGGAAGGGAAAAACAACCAATAATAATAAGTGCCTTGCGAAAGGGAACTTCGGGCCGTAATGCCGCCGTCTTGGTTCCTAGTGCCCTTTGAGAGCCCTTCACGGGGTATGCCGGGGGCAGTCCTGGGCTAACGTAAATCTTAAAACAAACGAAAGAGTAATTAGCCTAATAGGGATTCACATTGCACACACTCATTAGTTAGGGTTGGTAATGGTTAAGTCGTCCCGAGGTGTTCAAGGGGGCGCCATCCCGCGGTGCTCAAGGGATGAGGTTTGGAATTGAGCCGGACGGTTTAGTCCGGGGAGCTTAGTCTCGGTTTGTGGTTGAGCCGGACGGTTTGGTCCGGGAGCTTTACTCTTGACTTCTTATATTAACTGCTGCATGTGCATAAAAATAGGAAAGATTAAGGTGGTGGGTTCTCGATATCGGGGAGTTCGATTGCACCGACACCGATATCGTTGACTCGGCAAGGTGACTAGCACTTAGCCAAGGTTAAGTCCGGCGGTCCAGTCGGCAAGAGTACGCAGGAGTCCGCTTTGTGCACCAAGCGTTGAGGGCGTACGATAGGTCAGACCAGTGGTGCTTTTACTGGTTTTGAGGTGGGCGAGGCCCAACCCACCGCTTCCGTCTGCCACTACGGAGGTATCCTGGGAGGTAACGGCTCTGAAAGGGGGAACTAAAGGTTTGTGTACACAAAGTCGTGTGTGTGAGTTGCACTGCATGAACATCATTAACCCACCATATAGTTGCATACATAATCATTCAAAACAACCTTGACACCTAAAGTATAAGTGGAATGGGACGCTTATACTTTAGGACTTGCAAAACGACCCCTTGGTCTATAAGCTTGTGTGGGCAAGTTTATAAATCAAAGGTTAATTTCAATATATATATATTTGCTGCTGTTTGATAACCGACACCCCAACGTATAAGTGGTATGGGACACTTTATACGATGGGAGCCTTGCAAAAGATCCCTTGGCTTATGTGTACTCACATAAGTGAAGGTTTAAATTACCTTACTTATTTTCCTTCTTGTCTGACCTATTACAACACTTATTATTAATTGCTCCCCGATTACACAACTGCAAGTTAGGACCACCGTCATTTGTTTTTGACTACTCTCCACCTTCATGTCCTTCCCTTTCTTCCTCTCCGCTCGGTGCCTTAGAGCATGGGGGAAGGGGTGGGGGACGATAGGACTTAGTCTTTTTGACTGACGGGCGACCGAACACCATTACAGGGGAACGTGGAGCGCAGCACGGAGGAGCAGCCTCGGAGGTCCGTGCACTTGGAGACGGGGCAATCTAGCACCGAAGTCCAGACTGCCGGGACTGTGAGTCCCGATCTTTAGTACGAGTGTTAGTTTATTTTCAGCATGAGTGATCTTGTAGTGAGGACTCTGATGTACCGGGCATAAGCCCTTTATTACTCTCATTACTCTGATGTTATTTCTGTGGACACTCCCCTCGTGGAGCTTATTTATATTATATGTGATTTACTTCTATTGTGGACTGCATTTCTCTTTACTGTTCTACTTGCTACTTGATTGTGATCGAAAAGGCCGGCAGAATCGGCGCGTTGTAGTGACTACCTTCCCGGGTGCGAAGGTGTCACCGCAAAGCGGCGGTTCTGGGCATAAGACCCCGGGTTTTTAAAAAAAAAAAAAAATGGGGTCTTACACTATCACTCCTCAAGGCCTTTATTCTGGTCTCTAGTCGATTCTCAATGATGGCGGTGAAGGTTTTGAAGTGGGAGATAGCATCAGACTTGTGGTTAAGGAAAGATATCCACATGTATCTGGAGTGATCGTCTACAATAAGCATGTAATAGAGTTTTCCACCTAAAGAGCTTGTGGGGCTGGGTCCCCAGAGATCTATATGCAAAAGTTCAAGAGGAGAGGCAGATCTCCTGTGGGCATGATTTGGGAAAGGCTGCCTGTGTGACTTACCAGAAGCACAAGAGATACAGTGATGATGATGTATTGGTATGGATGGTAGACCTTCAACAAGCTTAAGGTCTAAGATAGTTTTCATGGAGGCAAAATTCAGATGGCCCAAACAGTGGTGCCATAGAAGATCGGGAGATGATGGTTGACTGCAAGTAAGTGCTTGTGGGTTGTGAGGGCTTAAATAAGTGATGAAGAGGTTGTTGGTATTCAAAGTGGCAGAAATAAAAGGTGAACTTTGGTGTAGTTCAAAGATGTGGCAAATGGATTTATTGTGATCAAAAGTGATGGGGTATTTTTCATTCAGGAACTGTCCTGTGCTTAGGAGGTTCTGTGTAAGGGCAGGGCAGAGATAGACATTGTGAATGAGTTTTCTTTCTCCTTGAGCGTCCAATACTGCTATTACACCTTTTCCTACTATTTCTTCAATCTTTCCATTTCCTAATGTTACACTGGTTTTGTCGGATTCATCCAAGGAAACAAACCAGTTCCTGTGGTTCACCATATGGGAGGAACACCCACTGTCAATGCACCATGAGTTGTGTAATTCTGTGGTGGGTGAAGTGGTGCAGGTGAGAGCATATTGATGTGTGTTGTCAAGGATGAACTTGGCTTCTTCTTCTTTGGGTTTTTGCCACCAGCAGTTTTGGGCAGAGTGATTAGGCAGTCTGCATTTGGTACACCTCAAGTAGCAGTCCTTGGGTTCATGATTATTTTTCTTGCAAATAATGAAGGGTTTGGTATGGTAGGGTTGATTGTGTTGAAAGGTAGGTTGAGACTGATGAGATTGACGGTTTGGTTTGTGGCTAGGAGAGTAGTTTGGATGTTTTCCCGGCATAGAAAATGGCTTGTTTTGATATCCTTGTTGTTGGTTTGGTTTTGGTTTATTTTTCCAGTGATCACTTTTCTTCTTCTCTTCATTCTTCTTTATATTGACCTTTGTGAAGAACACTTGATCCAGTGAGGAGCTCTCACCCATTATTAGATCTTCATGGGATTGAAGTGAGCCTATGAGCTCTGTGATGGTGAGAGTTTCCAAATCTTGAGCCTCCAATATTGCTGAAACAATATGGATGTAAGATCTGGGGAGAGATCTCAATATTTTTTTCTACTACTTGTTGGTCATCCAGCACTCCCCCTAGATTCCTTATTTGATTGACTATCCCCATGGTTTTAGCAAAATACTCTTGTATTTTCTGCCCTTCTTTCATAATTAGTGCATCAAAGTTTCTTCTAAGAGTTTGAAGTTTTATCTTTATTACCTTTTTACTTCCTTGGTATTCATTTTTGAGCCCTCTCCATTCCTCCTGAGATGTTTTTGACCCCATTATTCTGGGGTAGATGCTTGTTGCGACTGCTTGTTGTATCAGGTGTAGCGCGCGACAATCACGCATTATTTCTTCCTTTGAAATTGGTGGTTTGGTGCCTTCCACTGCTTTTACTTTGGGGTCTGGTTTTGGGACTTCATAAGTGATATCCCAGAGGTCCTGTGAAATGATAAAAGTCTGCATTTCTCACTCCAGTATTCATAAAGTTTCCCGGAGAAGACAGGGATAGCGGCGTTGGTGAAGCCAGGTATATTGGTAGATGATGAAGCCATGGGTTTAGGTAGAGAGTAGATGACTCTCGATGACCTCTAAGCCTCCCCGTGGCTCTGATACCACTGTTAGAAAAGGTATGAAGGCTGAAAGAGGTGGGAAGAAGAACAGAGTAAATGAGATATCAAAATATTCCTTTTTTTAATTGTCTCACATCAAAGAGTTGTCATTAGCATATATTTATACTAGTGGTGGTTTACATCAGTTAATGGCCACTTAAATATTTCAATTAATAAAAAGGCAGACGACATCGGCATCTGGTATTTTCTTTTCGTCTTCCGCTTTGTTTGCTTCCTCTTCCGCTTCGTCTGCTTCGTCTTCCGCTTCGTCTTGATGGCGCCGTGCTTCATTATTTCTTCATCCAGGTCGACCACGCATATCTTGCGGGATGAGCTTAACAACCCTTGTTGCAGAGCTTGAAGACCTCAATATTTTTCTTTTTTTATTGAAATTACTTTTATTGTAGTAATAAATTTTATTCACCTCGCCCATGGCTTACTTTGATGTTTTCTGGTAATGCATTGTTGTATATTTTTATGCTCGTTATTTCTGGGCTTGTCTATAAGGGAGATTTGATAATTATTGTGTGCTTTTTTATGTCGTTCTAGCTAAATAGGCAGTCACATACTTACGATATCTTGTGTTGCATAACGGGTCCTCGACTTGGAAGAGTTTGCTCGATCATCGACCTTGCATTAGTGATGGTCGACCTTTATAAATAGGGGGTCCAACCGCTTTGCTCACGCCTTTTACTCTTACTGGATCTTAGCACCTGACCTCCTTGCTCGCGAGATCTATTTGTTTTCAACACTTTGAAAATGGTTTCGTCTTCTATGCCAAAGAAGATTTTGGAGGGTTTCCGCCATTTTGTGGGGAACTTCATCATAAGTGAGTTCCCAAAGAGTAATACGTATGTTGGAACCTGCAGATACCGGTCAGTCTAGCGGACATGATTGGAAGATAGGTCAGGTGGTCTGGCGGATAGTAGTGGCAGATAGGTTTGGCAGATAGCAGTGGCAGATAAGTTTGGTGGATAATAGTAGTAGATAGGTTGATAGTACTAGTAGTGTTATTGCACGGGCGGTTAAGCAGTTGTCTTGGCGGTCTGGCAAACTGGCTTGACAGTCAAGCTGTAAGACCCCATTTTTTGCTACGCTACCGGGTCTTATGCCCAAAATCGCCGTTTTGCGGTGACATTGACACTCGGGAGGGTCGCCACTACAAAACACTGGTTCTGCCGGCATTAACGATCATCAAGAAGTAGAAATATACAGCAAATCAGACAATTAAGTCTAGTCCATAATCACATATAATATATGAAATAGAAATCACAACAATGTCCACATGATAATGAAAGTACTGAAAAAGATCAGTAAAATAGAAACATAAACGGGCAACGCCTGATACAACATATCCTCACTACATCACTCTTGCGGAAGCTAAGTAAAACTAATCACTCACGGAGCCGGAGGCTGGTGCTCCCATACTAGACTGACCCACCTCCATGTGCACCGTACTCCGCTAGTGCTTCATCTCCTCCTACTGCTGCTGCTTGTCCCCCATCCAGAGCCCCTGAAATGTTTGGTCCACTGACCGTTAGTCATAAAGACTAAGCCAACTATCATCCCCGCCTCGCCCCTGCGACTCCTAGGCACCGTGCGGGAGGAGAGAAAGGGAAGCTTATGAGGGTGGAGGGTAAATAAAAATAGGTGACGGCGGAACTATCTAGCAGTTAGATAATATACTTATACAAGAGTCTAAACTAACAGTTCTATAACTTGTAAGCAGAAATAAAGGACATAAGTAACGTAACAAATAAATAACTTAACCTTAACTTATATGAATGCTCATACAAACTTATAAGTTAATGGGTCTTTTACAAGGCTCCCATCGTATAAGTTATCCCATACTAGTTTATAAGATGATGTGTCAGGTTTTATGCAGGTATGAGTGTAATGAAATGTTATGCCATGATTCATGCAAGTGCAACTCACGCACACAACTCTATGCACACAGACCTTTAGTTCCCCCATTTTGGAAGCTAGCTTCACTCCCAGGAGCCTCCGTAGTGGCCAACGGAGACAGTGGTTCGGGCTACCCCACTCCTAGGCGGGTATTCACACTACCTGACCTAGCTCTTACGTACACCTCTGAAGGACACACCAGAGTCTCTACGTACTATGCTGACCCACCGCCAGACTTTTCCTTGGCTATGTGTAAACCACACCTGTCAAGCCAACGTATCGACGTCGGTGTGAATGACCATCAAATCCGAAGACCCACTACTTAATGCACATGCATTCATGAATTCCCGAGCCTTCGGCTCCGCGGACTAACTTGTCCGTACAACTAACTTCCGAGCCCTCGGCTCGCCATGCTAACTTGTCAATTTACACAACCCTCGAGCCTACCGCTCGGTAACCAAACCAAACAAAACTCCAAAGTCGTCGGGGTGAGTGAAAGTGAAGTCTTAGTATATACTAATTGCTCTTTAATATTTGTTCTTATGGTTTAGGTTAACCTTGGACTGCCCAGAGCATTCCCTGTGAAGGGCTCTCGAGGGAACAAGGAACTACGATGAGCTGAATCCCAAAGCTCCCTTTTGCAAGACACATATTATTGTTGGTATCTACCCACATTCCCAAACTCTCATGATTTACACTTGATCTCACTACAACAAATATGGACATTAGAGACGTTTTTAAGAGGCGTTGACAAACTTTTTCAAACCTTGCTAATGTTTTCGCAACATTTTTATAAACGTCGTGTGTTGAATTTTCACAAGATGCTCAGCAAGATAGCCCAAACGCCAAATCAATATCTTTGGAACTACCCAGATCAAAACTTGTACACGCGGAAAACAGGAAGAACACTCAGGCAACCAAGTGCATTAACAAAAACAAGCAGATCAAAATCTTATTAATATTCTTTACAAGGCGAGGTATACGTGGCGAGACATGATTTCGCCAGTACATGAAAAAACCATAAATTACAACAATTCGGGCAGACAAAAACTCTGAGACCGCCGAGGCCGCCTACCCGCAAAGACCGCCTGAACTGAACTGAAGCCGAACTGAACACGGAGTCTGCCGAGACCGCGAGGTCGCACGGACACGTCGTTATTCGCAGAGCTGCCTGCTGCTGCTGAACTGAGGAACAGGCCGCCTACCCGCTGAGGCCGCGAGGTCGCGTGGACAGGTTATTGAACTGGGAAGGTTGATGAAGAAACTGATAACCACTGAAAGCAGACCGCTAACTTTACTGAGCCTGACCGAGGTCAAAACCAAACTCCTGATTTCACAGAGCTAGCCGCGTCACTTGCACACAACAACCAATTAAGCAATCAACCCACACGGATAACAAAAATGAGTCAGCAGCCTTAACCCAAGTCCAACTTACTGTTCACTCCGTTGTACAAATGACTAGCCGGGGGGTCCTATTTATAGGCGAGGTGAGGAGTGTGGTCACCGCCCTAAGAGATAGGCTAACTGCCCCTTGATCGCGGCTAGCTCGCCAGTCCGCCGAGTCCGCACCGACAAGCCGGACTCGCGAACAGATCGCCAACCCGTAAGAGCGCCACTAGCTGAGCACCAAGCCAGTCTGCAAGGAGAGAGGACACAACAACTGTCCGCACGCTCAAGTCCACGACCACAGGCATAACCGCTCGGTCACAGAAGACTATGCGGACACCAACTCAGCTCGCAAAGCCCGGGACCAACAGGCCAACAGCCCGGTCTCAGCGGACAAAGCGGAAACCCTAGACTTCACAAAAGTACAAGTCCAGACACAAGCATGCGCGAGCTTGGCAAACACCAAAACACTCCGCCAGCTTCAAAGCCAGATCGTAACCAGATTGCAGCTCACCGCAACTCCAGACCAAAAGCTAATCGCGCGGACACAAGCCACAGTTCGCACAGACCGCGAACAACATCACGTAAAACTCAGCCAACCACTGCCGGACTCAACCAGTCCGCGCAGTCCGCGCAGCCGACTGGAAAGACAGCCAACACTAGTCCACCGAACACCAGTCCGCGCGGATAGTCCGCCCAGGCCGCCCAGTCCGCCCGGACTGCCCGATCACTACTTTCACTTCACAAATTTCAACACTCCCCCTTGAAGTGAGAAGTAGAGATCAAGCCCAGTAAACCCCGAAGTCGCTGGAAAGGCCCCTTCGATAGCGGCTTGGTGAAGATGTCTGCAAGGTTGTCCTCACTCCGAACATGCCCGACCACTAGAGATCCCTCCAACACCTTCTCCCGAATGAAATTGTGCTCAATCTCAATATGCTTGGTCCTCGCATGACAAACAGGATTGTTCACCAGCTTGAGAGCACTCTCATTATCACCTCAAAGCAGAGTGGGACCTTGCACTTCCTTATGGATGTCCTCTACTAGTCTACTTAGCCAAACGGCTTCCCGAGCTGCCAAGGCCGAAGCCTTGTACTCTGCTTCCGTAGTAGAGACGGACACTGAATCCTGCTTCTTGCTACACCACGAGATGCCCGCTGATCCACAAGTGAACAAATAACCAGAAGTTGATCTTCGGTCATCCGAATCACCACCATAATCAGCATCTGTGTAGCCCAGCAAAGAGAAGCTCGAGTCCCTCCTATAAAGGAGTCCCATATCAAAAGTCGTCATCACATACTTCAGAATACTCTTCGCCGTCATCAGATGAGACTTCCTTGGCTCCGCCATAAACCGACTTACTCGGCCAACAACATAAGTAATGTCTGGCCTTGTAATCGTCAGGTAGATCAAGCTCCCAACCAGAGCTCGGAACACTAAGGGATCAGGAAGAATTCTTCCCTCATCTCGCTGAAGCTTCAAGCCAGAATCCAACAGAGTAGAGCAACTCTTTCCCTTTTCCATGCTGAATCGTCTCACAATTCGATCCGCATAACCTTTCTGGGAAACAAGAATCCCGCTCTCCTTCCTCTCTACTTCGAGACCGAGAAAGTGATGAGGCTCCCCCAAGTCTTTCATCTCGAAGCGAATAGCAAGCTCAGACCTGAGTCTAGCAACATCCTCTTCCGAATTCCCTGTGATGATCATGTCATCAACATACAACAGAACTAGGACCTGAAGCTCTCCCTTCTTCTTGATGAACAAGCTTGAGTCTGAGTTGGAGGCAAGATAGCCGCAGAATTGAAGATATTCTGAAATCTTCCCATACCATGCCCTCGGAGCCTGCTTCAACCCATAAAGGGCCTTCCTGAGCTTGCAGACGTAGTCCGAATGTTCTTCAGAAACATAACCGAGTGGTTGATCCAAGAAGATGTCTTTGTCTATCTCCCCGTAAAGAAAAGCGTTCTTTATATCCAGCTGCCACATCTTCCAGCCCTGGCAGGCCGCCAAAGCTATCACCACTCGAACTGAAGTCATCTTTGCCACCGGACTAAACATCTCTTCATAGTCCTCGCCATATTATTGAGAGAATCCTCGAGCAACAAGGCGAGCCTTGTACCGCTCGATGCTTCCATCCGCCTTCTTCTTTAGCTTATAGACCCACTTGCAAGTAACAGGAGTAACTCCATCCACCTTGGGCACCAAGTCCCAAGTTTCATTCTTCCTAAGGGCAGCCATCTCCTCATCCATGGCATTGTCCCACTCCTTCACTCCAGTGGCCTCTTCAAACTTTGAAGGCTCTCGCTAATCCAGAGGGCCTGCAGAGAAATAGGAGACAAAACTCACTGTATTCCCATCACAATACCGAGCCGGAGGCTTGATGGTCCTCTTTGATCTCCTAAGAGACTGCTCCTTGTTCACCACCTCCACTACTTCTTCAGGTTCAACTTCTTCTTCAAGCAAACATGGAGCAGTGCTCCCCCTGCTTCCTGAACCAGAAGCCTCTCCCCCTGAACTTGAAGTAACAGGAGCCGTTGGTGAAACCACTAACTCCTCTTGAAGAACTTAAGCAGCCACCTCCTGCCCTTCATTAACCTTGCCCTCTGGTAGCTCAACCGAGTCTCCTCCATACGATGTCAGTTCGTCAAAGACAACGTCTCTTGACACAACGAACTTCTTCGTCGCAGGATCCATGCACCTCCATCCCTTCTTCCACTCATCATAGCCAACAAAGACAAGCTTCCTTGCCTTTGCATCA
Organism: Platanthera zijinensis; assembly: GCA_039513925.1. Lineage (NCBI taxonomy): Eukaryota > Viridiplantae > Streptophyta > Magnoliopsida > Asparagales > Orchidaceae > Platanthera > Platanthera zijinensis. The sequence continues at coordinate 21,728,910 of CM077084.1, read as the reverse complement.
AGCTTAGTCCTCAGAGCATCCAGGACATGCACGTAACAAGTTGAACCAAACACCTGAAGGTGTTCAACACTTGGCTTTTCCTTCAGCAACATCTCAAAGGGAGACTTCATGTTGATCGGACTGAGGGGCCTCCGATTGATGACGTAAGCTGCACAAGACATTCCCTCCGCCTAAAAGGACCTTGGGATATTCTTGGCATGAAGCCAACATTTGCAATTCTCCATCAAATGACGGATATTCCTTTCTGCAACTCCATTTTGTTGTGGAGTATGTGCACAAGTAAGCTCTCTCTGGATCCCGTGCTTCCTGTAAAAAATAAGAAAACTCAGAGGAGACAAACTCTCCGCCGTTATCAGTTCTAAATTTTTTGATCCGCAGGTTAAGCCGGCCCTCCACCAGCTCCTTGAACTCCACAAAAAAACGGAAGGCTTCAGACTTCTCCTTCAAGAAATACACCCAAGTGTATCTTGAGTAGTCATCAATCAAGACTAGCATGTACCTGCTCCCTCCAAGGCTAGCAGTAACGGTAGGTCCTATCAGATCACCATGGATAACCTCTAGTGGTGCTTTGCTTCTCGTTTGTGACTTATCAAATGGAAGACGGTGAGACTTGCCATACTGACATCCAACACAAACGTGACCATCATCGGAGGATGATAGCTTAGGCAAGCCACTCACCAGGCTCCTATTTGCCATAGCTTTCAGCTTATCCATCCCTACATGCCCCAGTCTCTCATGCCACATAGCAGCGCTATCGTTTGCCCTCATGCGATCAACATAGTAGCTTGTTGATAAAACAAACAAGTCCTTCACTCTCCTTCCAACGTGAGCAACATCAGCCTTAACCGCTGATATGTTGCGGAGAAACTTCACCTCTGTTCTATCAAATAAAACCTGGTAACCTGCATCTACTGCGTTGGTAACCGAGAAGAGATTTTTCTTCATGCCCGGTACGTGATAGACACTCCTTAATGTGAGTGGACCCTGATCACTACCTACGGACACTACACCTTCCTTCTCTACAGTATGAACAGTATTGTCAGTAGTGATGATGGCTTCGTTACCTGAGTAAGACTGCAGCGAGGAAAACTTCGACTTATCTCCGGTGAGATGATCACCACACCCGGAGTCCACGATCCAGTCGTCCTCGAAGTCAACGGTGGACAAGGCACAGACACAAGTGCCTGTCATGAAATATCTACCCCAACCAGCTTTTTCATGGCTAGAGGAAGCTTCCTCCTTGCCTACAGCATGCCCAGGCTGCAGCTTGACTTTGCAGTCACGCTTGAAGTGACCCGACTGATGACACCTGTAGCACTTCATGTTCTTCTTCCAATCCTTCTTTAGATCAAAGCTCCCCTCTTGCTGGTTAGAAGTTGAAGGTTCATCTCCAGCCGCAGTCTTCTTCTTCCCTTCCCATCTCTTCATCTTTTTCTTCTCAGTGAATAGAGCTTCACTTCCTCCTTCAGAGACAGTTACCTCGGCCATCTGTCTAGCCAAGCTCTCTTATGACGCAAGCAGGTTCTCCAACTCCAGAAGAGAAGGCTGAGTCGCCCAGCCTTGAACAGAAGTGATGAAGGCCACATACTCCTTCCGCAGACCGCGGATTATGTGCCTTTTTAGCTTAGCCTCGGAGATCGGCTCATCAGGATCAAGTGATGAAAGCTCAGCACACAAGCTCTTCATCTTCAAGAAGTATCTAGAAACAGAAAGATCTCCTTGAGTTGCCTTAGCCAACTCATTTTCCAAGAACTATAGCCTAGCTACATTCTTCCTGTTGAACAACTCATCAAGGGAAGTCCAAATCTCAGCAGCAGACTCACATCCTAAGATGTGATCAAAGAGCTCAGGTGACACCGCCCGCTTGAGAGCAAACTCAGACTTGGCATTTGTCTTCCTCCACACTCTCACCTGCTCGGCAGTGCCAAAAGCAGCTGTAATTTCAACCTGGTCATCAACACCGACGACCTCCCACAACTCCTCGCCAAGAAGATAGCTCTTAATGCACGACTTCCACTTCTTAAAGTTAGTCGGCATTAAAAGCTCTATTCCAAGACCTTTTGCAAAACCTCCGTCCATTGCACTATCCTGGTTAACCTTTAATAAGCACAGAGCAACAACAGAACTTGTTGATCACCGCTCAAGCAACTGAAACTCCCTCTGATACCATGTTGAATTTTCATAAGATGCTCAGCAAGATAGCCCAAACGCCAAATTAATATCTTTGGAACTACCCAGATCACAACTTATACACGCGGAAAACAGGAAGAACACTCAGGAAACCAAGTGCATTGACAGAAACAAGCAGATCAAAATCTTATTAATCTTCTTTACAAGGCGAGGTATACGTGGCGAGACATGATTTCGCCAGTACATGAAAAAACTAGAAATTACAACAATTCGGGCGGACAGAAACTCTGAGACCGCCGAGGCCGCCTGCCCGCAAAGACCGTGCCGAACTGAACTGAAGCCGAACTGAACACGGAGTCTGCCGAGACCGCGAGGTCGCGCGGACACGTCGTTATTCGCAGAGCTGTCTACTGATGCTAAACTAAGGAACAGACCGCCTACCCGCCGAGACCGCGAGGTCGCGCGGACAAGTTATTGAACTGGGAAGGTTGATGCAGAAACTGATAACCACTGAAAGCAGACCGCTAACTTTACTGAGCCTGACCAAGGTCAAAACCAAACTCCTGGTTTCACAGAGCTAGTCGCGTCACCTGCACACAACAACCGGTTAAGCAATCAACCCGCGCGGATAACAAAAATGAGTCCGCGACCTTAACCCAAGTCAAACTTACTGTTCACTCTATTGTACAAATGACGAGTCGGGGGGTCCTATTTATAGGCGAGGTGAGGAGTATGGTCACCGCCCTAAGAGATAGGCTAACCTCCCCTTGATCGCAGCTAGCTCGCCAATCCGCCGAGTCCGCATCGACAAGCTGGACTCGCGAATAAATCGCCAACCCACAAGAGCGCCACTAGCTGAGCACCAAGCCAGTCCGCAAGGAGAGAGGGCACAACAACTGTCCGCACGCTCAAGTCCACGACCACAGGCATAACCGCCTGGTCACAGCGGACTATGCGGACACCAACTCAGCTCGCAAAGCCCGCGACCAACGGGCCAACAGCCTGGTCTCAGCGGACAAAGCGGAAACCCTGGACTTCACAAAAGTACAAGTCCAGACACAAGCATGCGCGAGCTTGGCGAACACCAAAATACTCCGCCAGCTTCAAAGCCAGATCGCAACCAGATTGCGGCTCACCGCAACTCCAGACCTAAAGCTAATCGCGCGGACACAAGCCACAGTTCACACAGACCGCAAACAACATCCCGCACAACTCAGCCAACCACTGCCGGACTCAACCAGTCAGCACAGTCTGCGCAGCCGATTGGAAAGACAGCCAACACTAGTCCGCCGAACACCAGTCCGCGCAGATAGGCTGCCCAGTCCGCCCGGACTGCCCGATCACTACCTTCACTTCACAAATTTCAACAGTGCATACCGCAGGCATCGCGAATACAATCGTCGCCAAAAGTTTTTGCGACGTTTTTTATATACTCGCCGCCTGACATTAGCGGCATTTACGTTAATAAATGTGGAGTGCTTTGGTCACGTTTCGTAGTATAAAATATGTCAAGCCTTAGCAACGTCAAACTGAAAAATAGGCAATTTTGAGAGAAAAAATATACAGTCTTATTTCCAATTATATCAGGATTACCAATCATCATGAAGATATATATTTCATAATAATCTCTTTTCATTTTACAATAAGAAAACAAATTTGTCCTTAAAATACAAAGTTTTAGAGGCACACATTTTTTTAATTAGGATAGCAAAACTTAGAGGCATTTTTTTAAAAACGTGGCTAAAAGAATGTTACAACACTTACATAACAAGCGCCATTAAAGTTAATAGTTTTTGTCGTGTTTTATAAAGCATTGCAAAAAAAATGTCGCCGTTAATCTATTTTCTTGTAGTGTCTAGACCTAAGTGCATTTAGACACCCTCCAGGGAAAGACGATCTATCGTCGATCCCGAGAATAACTCTGCTCCTAGTCAACCAGGCTCTCACAACCTGCCTTCCATTGGTGGCCTAAATCATTCTCAACCAAACTAGGTACACCATCTATCCCATACCAAGGTTCACATGTTTCCCTAGTTCGACAAGTTTTGAATATGTGCAGACCTAATGGACTATATGATGTGCAAAAATGTTAACCTTCCAAATAATCATTCGAATGACCTAAGATTTTTACTGCGAGTCTATCATGGTATTATAAGGTTAAATCCAGAAGACAACATTTTCCCTAAATTTATTTGCATTTATTGTATTTTCTGCAAAATCAGGTAATTTGTGCTTTTGAACAACAAGTGAACTTTTCTGTCTAGGTATGGACTTATAAAAATAATAATAAATACTGAAATTCATAATTTTCCAATAAGATTTTAAGCTCCAATTAATTATCGAATAAATAGCCCATTAATAGGGAAAATAGGAAATAGTAGAAATATCCATCCAAAAATTATAAGAAAATTACTAGATGACCTACATAAGAAGGAGAGACTATTAGCCAAATATTAATATTTTCCAAGCTTATTTGGTTAAATAGTTAATTTATTTAATAATCTTCTACATATGACACTTTGTGAAACAACTTGTTGAGAAAAGCTTCCAATAATTTTGTAAAACTTCACAGAATATTATAATGCCCTAAGATGTCCTCTGACCAAGTTTCATAATTTTACAGTGGAAAATTAACTCATAATTTATTATTAGGGCAAACATTGAGGTTGTGAATAAAGTGCAAAATATATCAATCCAAAATTCATAAAAAATTTATCAGAGAACAATAACATCAAAATAGGCTCACTGCCCTAGTTTCATAAACATCTAAGATTATATAGACATTAAATTCCATTTTGAAATAAAGTGCCTTAATTAATCCTTAATTAATTTAGAGGGGATAAATGTTCCTAAAAATTCCAATAAAATTATCTAGTGATTATTACCACCATATGAAGTAGTCTACTAATTTTCAAGTTAATCCAAGGACATATGACTCCATGTCCTTCTCAATACTCAAAGGGCAACCCTAGGGTTTGTACTAGGGTTTGAGGGCATATCCACCCCAAACCATCCAAAACTACTTCTGTGGGGGTTATATGTGACTTCAAGTCAGTTGCCAAAGTTTCACCACATTTGGATGAGGAATGGTCACTCACTATACTTAGTGCACTTTTGACCTAATTTTACCCTTAAGGGACCAAACTTTGGTTATATCAACACCTACTCAAATAAACCCCAAATGAGTTAATAATTTTACCAGAATCTTATCATGACTCTAAAAGTCAGCCACCAAAAGTTTGGGGACTTATGAGGTAATTAGACCCTCTAATTAACATATTCATGGATTATTAAATGTTTACAAAAACTATAAAAAAAGGTTCTCCAAAAATTCCAATTTTTAGATATGCTAGAGATATAGATAAGAGTGACCCCCAGTCCAATTTTCAAGTCATTTGGATGGCTGGATTGATGGGAGCACTCAAAATAGTCTCTGGTCAAGCCTATGTATACGTTGCACCATATTTAGTGTTGTGGTCAAACCATAGACCCAAATGGGTTGAAACCAATTTTAAAATAATCTAGACCTTAAGAGCTACCAAGATGTTGACCATTTCTCCATCAGGTGACTCTAAGTATTTTTAATATTTAATTTAAAACACAGCAAAATTGTGACATAAAAACAATTTTAAAATGAAATTATATATAGATCCAGCACGAATCTTGGCGCGATCCAGCGGCTGCCCATCATCGTCCCCAACACGCCAATGGTCCAGATTCTTCCGTCTTGGAGCAACTTCCGGCCACATTTCCCGGCCATCCGTCCACCTCCCTGGCCGGCCACCGTCACCACCACCTTCGTTAAGGTGGGGGATATCGATGGGCGGCGACACGGTCGCCGGAAGGGTCGTTTCTGGCGAACCCGCAACCTCTCTTTTCTCGTGAAATTTCTTCAAAATCGCTCACTGGATCGGGCTCAATTGAGCCTGATATCACCCCTAGTTGATCTAAGAGGCTATCACAGAGGGAGAGGGGGAGAAGTCGAGCTTTTGGGAGGCATGAAGCCTTGTATATCGACGGGATGCCATTGCTGGTGGTGGTGTCGTCGGGTGCTCTGCAACTGCACTATAGGAAGGCTCGACTGCTATATGGAAAGTGTGTAAAAGGCTACTGGGAGTCTAGGGATGCTTTTAAGATTGCCAAATGGGGAAGAGGGAGGATTAATCTTGATTTCACCATTAATGGTCATGAAGGAGCTTTTTCGGCCAATATAGAACCACTGATTCCAGCCTCTGTACAGCCTGGAAAACCTCTTGATCTTCTCCTAATTCATCAAGGGAGATGAATCCAGCAATTGGGAATGAATAGAGAGGCCCTTGGCCTCCCTTGGCAATGAATGACCTCTCTTCCTCACATTCTCTCTCCTCCATTAAAGGGAGAATGAAGCTTTCTCTCTCCTAGTCACCACTTCCAGAAAATGAGTGGCATTTTAAGTAAATTCCTTCCTCCTAAAGCTAATGGGCCACACTAGTTGGGCTTAGCCTAAGTTCGGTAGGCTTGGTTAGGTCCACTTAGGCTAATTTGACCTAATCTTAGGGTTGAGTTGACCTTGGTCAAATTTAACTTTTGGGTTGACCCTAATGGGCCCTTGGTGACCCATTGGCCTCCCCTAAGGTTTAGGAAGGGTTGAGTAGGGTTGTTGGGCACCTTGAAGAAAAATTGACCCTTAGTTAGGACACTTTGACCATTTTAGGGCTAGGGTTGACTTTGGTCAACTTAGTCTCTTTGGTTAACCTTAATGGATCCTTGGTGATCCATTGGCCTCCCTTAAGGCTTAGGAAGGTCTAGGTGGGTCCCTTTGGCTAAGGGGAGGTCAATTGACCATGTGTGAGCTTAGTTTGACCTAATTAGGGTTTGGGTTGACTTTGGTCAACTTGACTATGCCTGAGCTTAGTTGTCTATTATTTCATGTTTAGACAGATTGATAAGGTCAGAACTTTTGTTGGACGTAAGACAGGACATAATAGAGATGTAGAAATTTGCCTAAGTCCAGAAGCGTTGAGTGAGTACACTTCACTCAATGCTAGGGGACTAGAAGTGTTGATAGAAGCTCAGGCTTTCAAAGCCTCAGTGGTGCTGGACTCAAATTTGGCTAAGTACAGAAGCGTTGAGTGAAGAACTTTCACTCAACGCCTATTCACAGGAAATCTGTCCAAGTACAGAAGCGTTGAGTGAAGAAGGGTCACTCAACGCCTCATTAAAGATACAACAAAGTCCAGAAGCATTGAGTGAAGGTCTTTCACTTAATTCCTACTCAAAGAAAATCTGTCTAAGTACAGAAGCATTAAGTGAAGAAGGGTCACTCGACGCCTTATCAAGGACACATCAAAGTCCAGAAGCATTGAGTACAGAAGGTTCACTCAACGCCTTCATTCAGAAATTATGTACAAGTCCAGAAGCGTTGAGTGTAGAAGGTTCACTCAACACCTTCAGTCAGGATAACAACCAAGTCTAGAAGCGTTGAGTGTAGAAGGTTCACTCAACGCCTTCAACCAGAAGAATTCTACTAAGTACAAATGCATTGAGTAATGAAGGGTCACTCAACGCCTTATCAGTTAAGCTGTCAAAAGAAACATCGGTGAGTGATGAATGGTCACTTAATGACTAACCACTCAACACCTCACCAGATAACACTTAATGTTCAGAAGCATTTTTGAGTCTCAAGGCAACACTCAATGCCTCTATGCGTTGAGTCACAAGACTTCACTTAACGCCTATACAGATTGTATGGTGAAAGTTACTAAGTCCACAAGCGCTGAGTAATGTTGACGTCATCAAAATTCAAATGAAGCGGTTTTGCATGCTAAAAGACAAATGGCGTCGCACGCCTTGTGTAGTGCAGTTAATGGAAAAGCTACTTTATAGCTGCCTATTCTACCTGCCCATACGGATAAAAGATTCATTGAACTACGAGGTATAAAATGTCTTTGTAGAGAAATTAAGAAAAGAGTTCTGTATACAGATCATCCTTCTTGTCGGAAAATTTTTTTAAATTGAAAAACTCAAAGGAGTTTTCAGCAAGAACTTAAACCCTAATTTTCTGGAAGGTCAATTAGCAGAGCACTCTTGATTGTTTTTGCTCTTCTTCAAGGTTGTTGCACTAAACTTCGGATCAACACAAGCTTGAATAAATAGAGCTATGCAATAGATCTTCTCAACACAAGCAGAACAAACTTGAAGATCCATATTCTTGGTGCTGTGAAGAGTTAGGGATGGTTATACATAGTCCAGGAAGGTGACTCGGAGGAATATTTCTTTGGAGTAAATCTCAACAAAATCCTATTCAATCTATAGGATCACTGTGTGATCTGAGCTGTAAGCATGCATTATAAAGGTTGATTAGTAGGAGTTGTTGTCTCTGAGTGGGTAGGATCCAAAAGTGGATCGGAGGTAGAATCACGAGGGATCTGAGGTACAAGATCTGGTGTATCTCTGAGTGTAGGGTTGCTGTGCCCGAGGTAGGAGTTTCTTAACTTGGAGCTATAGGAGTGAGACTCACTCTAAATTGTAAGATCCTGAGGGATTTGAGGTGTAAGCTCAAGGAGGTAAGAAAATAGAAGGAGTTAGCCGAATCTAGTACACTGCTAGATATGTGGGGGGTGGATGTACCCTAAATAAGGGAACCATTATAAATCTTGTGTGTTGTTGTGTATTATTGAAGCTAACAACTAACATTAACACACAATAAGCTCATAAATTACAAGATTTAAATGATTCAAAAAAAACCTATTCATCCCCCCTCTACATGTTTAGTTACTCATAGAAAAGACTTTCAATGACAACTCTGACTGAATTTGGTACTTGGACTCTTATCCCCACCCCTCAGGAGCTGATGTGGTTGGCTATCGCTGGGTCTTTGTGATAAAATTTCTTCCTGATGGTACAATTCATCACTATAAGGCTCGACTTATTGCCAAAGGTTTTACTCAGACCTGTGGTGTGAACTTCTTCACACTTTCTCTCCAGTTGCTCAGGTTACGACGATTTGTGTTCTCTTTCTTGTGGCTGTTAATAGAGACCGGGAGATGACTCAATTGGATGTCAAGACTGCATTTCTTTACGGAGAACTACAAGAGGTGGTCTATATGGAGCAACCTCCTAGGTATGTTGCTCAGGGGGAGTCTCAGGTATGCAGATTGAGGAATACAATCCATGGACTTAAGCAAAGCCCGCAGACATGGTTTAAGAAGTTCAACGAAGTTATTTCTGTTATTTGGTTTGCAATAAGTGTTGCAAATCACTCTCTATTCATACTCAAAACTTCTATAGGGCTAGTTATTCTTGTTGTTTATGTGGATGACATTCTTCTCATAAAGGATGATAAGAAGAGAATTGACCTAATAAAGAAGAATCTTCTTCAATATTTTGTAACAAAATATATGTGATCTCCCAAATACTTCCTGGAAATTGAGATCTTATGTAAGCCCAATTCTATAGTGCTCTCACAACGGAAGTATGTCTTGGATATTTTGAAAGAACCAGATCTTCTTGGGGCTAAACCTGGTTGGTGTCCAATAATTGTTGGTGATTACAAGTGTTGGAATGAGGATTCACCTTTCCGTACTGATGTTATTAGGAATAGACAGCTTGTGAAAAAACTCATTTGTCTGATAGTAACAAGAGTAGATATATTCTATGAAGTAGGAAGGGTAAGTCAGTTTATGCAAGCTCCCAATGAATGTCATCTTTAATCTGTTCTAAAAATCTTGGAATATGTGAAAGAGCCTCCACGAAAGGGACTTCTGTTTCAGAAGAATAATCATTTGAGGATTGAAGCCTATTCAGATGCCAGCTATGCAAATAACAAAGAGGATCGAAAATCTACGTCTAGTTTTTGCACATAAGTAGGAGGAAATCTTGTCAGCTGAAAGAGCAAAAAATAGTATGTAGTATCTAGGTCAAGTGCTGAAGCTAAATACAGGAGCATGACTTTGACTACCTATGAGGTGAAGTGATTACAGACACTGATGCTTGATTTGGAAAAAATTTATGATCATCCACAGTCAATATTCTGTGACAACAACACAGCTATATACATTTCAAAGAATCTGGTATTTCATGAAAGGACAAAACATATTGAAGTAGATTGTCATTTTATCGGAGAATAGGTGTTTAAGAATCAAATCTGCACTCTGTTTATCACATTTGACCGAGAACTTGTTGATTTCTTAACCAAACCAGTATCTTCTTTTTCCGATATCTGTGACAAGCTGAGCATGATTGACAAATATGCTCCAGCTTGAGGGAGTGTTGGAACCTATGGAGACCTGGCGGTCTGGCACACAGGACAGGCGAATAGGTCAGGCGGTCTGGCGGATAGCAATGGAAGACAGGTTTGGCGAATAACAGTGGCAGACAGGTTGTAACACCCCTATCCGTCGCATGGTATATAGCAGTAAGTCCGGCCGGGGCCCGACGCCATACACTATATACAGGCCGAAGGGTTACAGAATGAAATCATTCTCCCAAACATAAACGTCCTACACAGAGCAACTAGCGGAAGCTTTTAATTAGTTAAAAGAACCCAAATAATAGATAGAATGAAACATGAATGTCGACAAACCACATTAGGAAAGAAATATCACAATACATAAAAGTACTCGGCCTTATGGCATTACAAATGTTCACTTAACAACATAGTGTTTTACAGATATCGGCTCGCAGGACGACCACACATGACAGAAATAAAACAACAATTCGCTTTGGCCTTCGAGGGCAAGCACAGCAGCTTGGGCTTCCGCCCGCTATTTGGTACTTGGTTTCGCCGCACCTGCAAGCAACATTCCACCGTATGATGGCAAACAAAGCAACGTTCAGCTAAAGCTAACCAAATAATAACGACCTCGTCCCTTATTCAGGACGGCGGTGCTCCTTCCCTGCATTTCATTAGCCAGCTAAACAATTAAGTGCATAAGTATAATTCTCCACAGGTGTAGGCTCGCTCGACCCAACGCCCCGTTCACTCAGGGCACATTCTCAGTGAATCCGGTCAATTCCGTGGCTCCACTACCATCCAAAAATCCTAGTGAAAGTACAACCTAGCACAGTTCATCACAGGTGGAGGCTCACACGGCCGCCCACCCCGTGCACTCAGGGCATATTGACGGTATACTGTACTTCCCGGATACCACCTCCGTTCATAGGTCCTTGACTTGACGGATTACTTTGAGCATTTCAGTCTTTACGACCCCTTGCCTGAGACTCTCATTATGCCACCGAAGAGAGCCAATTTCCACTACTCTCATGTCATAGTCCATATAACGCAGGTACATCTACACAATTTCCCGTTGCTCAAGTCGCCCTACCGTCTCCGAATACCGTAGTACTCATGGCCAAACCTGCAGGGCGCGGGTCGGTTTTGCCTTTCCTATTCGGCTCCCTGGCCTAATAATTCTGAACCCCATGGGCTCACCGTTTTCCAAAGAAAGACCCTACATGTCTCCTGGAGACAGGCCTCACACAAACAATCCCAATTATACAAGGTTGGCCCCAGGCCACCTAGTTGGCAGGAATGCATTTCCGCCCAGTTTTCCGGTTGCACCTTAGAGTTAATCCCCAAGGCTCCCTGTTGCAATCTACCGTGTAGAAAACCCGAAGAACAACACAATACGGAGTCTTCTCCGACAATCAATACATAATGCAACATGACCGATCCAGACAAATACGTCCGGGTAGGCTTCACACACAATGCATATGCCCGTACTTCGATTCCGGACTCTAAACAAGGGGGACTTCACATATCTACCCCAAGGAACACCGCACACTCACCGCACACTCACGGGAGCGAGTTTTCCATGCAGAAAGGAAGAGGATTTCACATGTCCAAGTTGAGAGTCGTTACCCTTGAAGTCCGTTTTGGCGCCATGAGAAACAAGCCGGATGGAAAGCTTCGTAACGAGAATGCCTCCGCGGATCCGGTCTCTGTTTTCGATTCAGTGCTCTAATGCTCCGCCGGCGACTGGGATCCTCCTCCTCCTTCTTCCTTGCTTTCTCCTCTTTCTAAGACTTAAGAAATAGAAAGGTGAAGAGAAAATGAGGAGTTCAACCCCCACTCCCGGCCTTAAGGAAGGAAGATTAATCCTAAGTCGTCAGATCTGATTTAAAGAAAACAAACGGCTCGGATCCAGCCAAAAAGTCACTAAAATAAGCCGAACACGGCTTTGCACATGGCCGTGTGCCTGGCTGTATGCCCTGCTTGCACACGAAGTCGTCGATCCAGAGCAGGACACGAGTCGAGATACGCCCGTGTCTCAATCTGACACACCCGTGTCGGGTCATCGACACGCCCGTGACCAGGGGCGTGTCACGCATAACTGCCACGCCAACCGTCACGTCCCTTGGTGGACACGGGTGGCCACACGCCCGTGCCGAATCCGACACGCCCGTGTCATACAGTACACGCCCGTGTACCCCGGCCGTGAACTCCTGACAACACACCCAGGGTTTTAACCCGAGAAGAACACGGGTGGTGACACGGGTGAGGACACGCCCATGTCACCCCTGACACGCTCGTGTCACTACTGTTCAAAACCGTGTTTCCTACCGTATTCTTTCCTGGACACAACCCAGCCAACACAGAAGGACACGGCCATAGACACGCCCGTGTCTCAAGCCGTGTAGCCCTATAAAGGCACCAAAAATTCCTTAGGACGCGGCCGTTTTGTTTATAATTTTCGGGGCGTTACAAATCTCCCCCCTTAAAGAATTTCATCTACGAAATTATGTAAAGATACACAACCTAAGATTTACCCAAACGAAATGACTCGGGGTATTCCTCCAACATAATTTGCTCTCGATCCCATGAAAGATCTTCACGACCGATATTATTTCAACGAACTTTAACCATATAGAAACCTCTTATTGCGGCGTCGTGTGACTTCAAAGTCTTCAATACATACGGGCTTGACCTTCGTCATCATCCCACAATCAAACGACACCTGACCGGCCGCAACCACATGTGAAGGCTCTAGCACCGCCTTCCGCAACCCTGATATGTGGAACACATCATGTAGCCCACTCAATTTCACTGACAACTTCAGTCAATACCCTGCTTCACCACTCCGCTCCAGGGGCTCAAACGGTGCAAGGTACCTCGGACTCAGCCTCCTCAGGCATCGAGCTCGCGAGACACCATTGAACGGCTTGATTTTCAACTATGCTCAATCGCCAACAGCGAACTCCACGTTCATATGCTTTGGCGTTACAGTATTCTGCCTGTCTGTCGTGATCGATCTGCAACCATTCCTGAACTGTATGTACCGTTGAAGTGGCGTCTTCCACTATCTTTCGTTTGTACAACATCGACTCACCCATCTCCAACCAAGATGACGACATGCAACCTTTTTCTCCCATACAAGGTCTCGACAGGCGCCATTTGTTTACTCGCCTGGTAGCGGTTGTTACTCGCAAACTCCATCATGTACATGTGATCTTTCCACTGTCTTCAATAATCCAAGACGCACATGTGAAGTATGTCCTCCATCGTTTGCTGGCCCATTCGGTTTGAAAATCCTTCTGCGAACGGAAGACCGTACTGAAGCTTAGCTTAGTTCCCAACAATTTATGCACCAGCCTAGTATCGTTGGACGTGAAGCGTTCATCTCAGTCACTTACAATACTGCGGGGTGAACCATACAACCGAACAATGTTATCCGTGTAGAGTTTGGCTAACTTTTCCACCGGATCGTCCTTTTTCAGTCTGGGCCATCAGAACAACTTCTTCAAACCTCTAAACATTTTGTGCACTTCGGGTGAATTGAGTACTTGGTATAATGAGCCTCATACATCAAGTCCTGCCGCTGACTCTCCACACTTGGGGCGCACAGACGACTATCCTTTCGCAACAGTCCGTCTTGAAAACCATATTGGGGATTTGACCTATCAAAAGCATCATCTGTGATCTGCTTGACAACGCAAGAGATTTCCAATATCTCCAAAACTTGCACCAAAATGTATGTCGAAGGTGTTGTCCCCCAATAAATCCATCCACCTCCGCTGCCACAAGTTTAAATCCATTTTATCCAATAAGTACTTCAAGTTCCTGAGATTGATTTAGATACCGACCTTCCCACCGTTTAGGTAGCGCCTTTATAGCTTCAGGGCGAATATCACGGTCGCTAACTCCAAGTCATGGACTGGATAAATCCTCTCGCGTACCTCCAACTAACACGAGCTATATGTTATTACACTCCCACCCTGAAGCAGAACACCATACAAGTCACTGCCCCAAGCATCGCTGTAAATCTCAACTTATTCGATCCTACTCGGTGAACATGGAATAGTCGTTGAGGTCAACCGACTTTTCAGCTCTTCGAAAGCTTGTGCGCACTCCAGCGACCACACAAACTTTTGATCTTTCTTCGCCAAAGTCGTGAGGGGTAATGTTATCCGCTAGAGGTTCTCTATGAAGCGTCTGTACTAGCCGGCCAGTCTTATAAACTTCGAACTTGTCACCAACGCAGATAACACAAACAACTTACATATCGCAAATATCTTTGACGGGTCCACCACAACACTTTCTCCACACAAGACGACCAAGAAACGCTACTAAGGGTAACCACAAAGCTCGCACTTGGAGAATTTGGCATACAACTGATTTCCCCTTAACGTCTCCAATACCGAATCCGGATGCTTGGAATGATCACTCTCATACCGAAAGTATACCAGTATGTCGTCGATAAAGGTTATCACGAACTGGTTCAGGTACTCACTGAACGCCCTATACCTCAAATTCATAACACAAACGGCACATTTGTCAGCACAAGCGGCTTAACGATGAACTCATAATGCCCATATCGTGTGCTGGACGCCGTTTTGGGAATATCACTTTCCCTTAACGACAAATAATAGTAACCAGACTTCCGATTCAACTTGAGTACACACTTGACCCATTAAGTTGATCGAACAGATAATCACTCCTTGGGTTGGATACTTAATCTTTTCCCGTTAACTTTATCAACTTCTAGCAACCATTACATAGTTGTAAGCTTCCATCCTCTTTTAACAAGTGAACCGATGTGCTCCAAGGCAATAAACTTGGATGCAAATAACCCTGTTCTACCAGCTCTTGAAGTAATACTTCAGTTCCGACATCTCACAACCATAGCTAGTACCAAACTGACCACCTTACGTTTGAAATTGATGTACGCTCACTGCTCTGAGAGCCAATCATTCCAAAGATTACATTGAACTCTATAGACAGCAGTAGCGATGCTTGCAAGTCAAAACTCCTGACTCCCTAACCGTAACTTCAAACAACAGGCTCTATTCGGGTGTAAAGAGTACCCGATAGGCAGCAGTACTTTCGATTTGTCTCTTGCCATCGAAGAAGGAACTCCGATGCGCGATACACATCCTTCAGAAAAAAAGGAATGAGAAGTTCCCATGACGAACAGTGCTTTCATCGAACACTCAGAAAGTCAATACAAATCCTTCATAACCAAACATAGGCTAATATGCGTAAGGCAACAAGTATCTAAACTAACATACCAAAAAAAATTAAACCATACCTGTCACCATGTCAGCATATTCCATAACCTCCTGATGGCCAAAGTTGTATCCTCTAGGTTGGGATAGAGCATACTGAGATGTAACTGCCTCCAACCTCTTGCCTTACTCTTCGTAGGTCGCTCTAGGCTTCTTCTCAGATTCCAGACGTCCGCTTCGACACTCTCGGGCAAAGTGTTCCAGCTTTCCACAACAAAAGCATGCGTCCGGGTTTCGGCCAATAATTATTCCAGATGCACCAAAAGAAGGAACTAGACCCGACCTCCTTGCCTTCTTACACCATCTATGGAAACCGGACTTCGATGTGGGTAGCGCCTTGAACTCTATCTTCTCAGCACTGGAGTCTATCTTCTCTTGGACTCCCTTCATAGCTTTCTCTGTCCCCTGATCGTCTTTACGACAATCTCGGGCAAAGTGACCAAACCTTCCACATTTATAACAGTAATATGGAGTTTGACTAGCAGATACGTCAGGCCTCACTTTACTCCTCTTTCGGTGTACAGACTTTGCGGGACCTGGGGAGTTTGGTAACCTGCACACTGACGTCTGGTTGATTCTAGCCAGATCTGCTTCCAAAGCTCTAGCCGTCTCCACTAACGCTCGGAATCCCAAGTAGCTTTGGTCCTATGAGTAGCAGTTGTAATTCATCACGCAGACCGTTGTAGAATCTATTAACTATAGTCTGCTCATTCTCCAAATCAAACACTGGGTAGCGCCTTATGATAAGAAATGCCTGCAAATACTCCTCAACTGAGTGCGTACCCTACACTAAAAGCATGTTCAACTGCTGATCCAAAGGTCTTATACATGCCAGTTGTTCCATCACACCACTCGGTGTTGAAGTCACCCCAGGGATAGGGGGCTGCACTTGCCCTCCAAGTTGTGCTTTAGTCACCGCGAACACAACTTCAACTATCCTTCTTATGGTTTCAACAGAAAGCAGGGTCTCAGGCACGCAGTTAAGTGCATTACTCTCCATGGAGTGCTGACCTTACGACTGCCCCACACCACTCGTAGTCTCATATAAAGCATAACTATCGATTAGGCGACATACAAATTGCTAAAAGCAATCATTGGAACTCTCAGATTCCTCAAAAACAAGTGTATTTTCATTCCTAAGTGGCAATTCATGGGTTCTTTTATGTTATAACGGTGACGCACATACATGTGCTCACCATCCCTTAAAAGAATTCGCCCACGAATTCCAATAAGCAAGACCGGAACCGGTAGTCTGATACCAAATTGTAACACCCCTATCCGTCGCATGGTATATAGCAGTAGGTCCGGCGGGGGCCCGACGCCATACACTACAGACAGACCAAAAGGTTACAGAATGAAACCATTCTCCCAAACATAAACGTCCTACACAGAGCAACTAGCGGAAGCTTTTAATTAGTTGAAAGAACCCAAATAACAGATAGAATTAAACATGAATGTCCACTAACCACATTAGGAAAGAAATACCACAATACATAAAAGTACTCGGCCTTATGGCCTTACAAATGTTCACTTAACAACATAGTATTTTACAGACATCGGCTCGCAGGCCGGCCACACATGACAGAAATAAAACAACAGTTTGCTTTGGCCTTCGAGGGCCAGCACAGCAGCTTGGGCTTCAGCCCGCTATTTGGTATTTGGTTCTGCCGCACCTACAAGCAACATTCCACCGTATGGTGGCAAACAAAGCAACGGTCAGCTAAAGCTGACCAAATAATAACAACCCCGCCCCTTATTCGGGACGGCGATGCTCCTTCCCTGCATTTCATTAGCCAGCTAAACAATTAAGTGCATAAGTATAATTCGTCATAGGTGTAGGCTCGCTCGGCCCAACACCCCGTGCACTCAGGGCACATTCTCAGTGAATCCGGTCAATTCCGTGGCTCCACTACCATCCAAAAATCCTAGTGAAAGTACAACCAATCACAGTTCACCACAGGTGGAGGCTCACACAGCCGCCCACCCCGTACACTCAGGGCATATTAACGGTGTACCGGACTTCCCGGATACCACCTCCGTTCAGAGGTCCTTGACTTGACGGATTACTTTAAGCATTTCAGTCTTTATGGCCCCTGGTCTGAGACTCTCATTATGCCACCGACGAGAGCCAATTTCCGCTACTCTCATGTCATAGTCCACATAACGCAGGTACAACTCCACCATTTCCCGTTGCTCAAGTCGCCCAACCGTCTCCGAATACCGTAGTACTCATAGGCAAACCTGCAGGGCGCGTGTCGGTTTTTCCTTTCCTGTTCGGCTCTCTAGCCTAATAATTCTGAACCCCATGGGCTCACCGTTTTTCAAAGAAAGACCCTACATGTCTCCTGGAGACAACCCTCGCACAAACAATCCCAATTATACAAGGTTGGCCCCAGGCCACCTAGTTGGCAGGAATGCGTTTCCGCCAAGTTTTCCGGGTGCACCTTAGAGTTAATCCCCAAGGCTCCTTGTTGCAATCTACCGTGTAGAAAACTCGAAGAACAACACAATATAGAGTCTCCTCCGACAATCAATGCACAATGCAACATCACCGATCCAGACAAACACGTCCGGGTAGGCTTCACACACAATGCATATGCCCGTACTTCGATTCCGGACTCTAAATAAGGGTGACTTCACATATCTACCCCAAAGAACACTACGCACTCACCGCACACTCGCGGGAGCGGGTTTCTCATGCAGAAAGGAAGAGGATTTCACATGTCCAAGTTGAGAGTCGTTACCCTTGAAGTCCGTTTTGGCGCCATGAGAAACTAGCCGGATGGAAAGCTTCGTAACGAGAATGCCTCCGCGGATCCGGTCTCGGTTTTCGATTCAGTGCTCCGATGCTTTGCCGGCGGCTGGGATCCTCCTCCTCCTTCTTATTTGCTTTCTCCTCTTTCTAAGACTTAAGTAAGAGAAAGGCCAAGAGAAAATGAGGAGTTTAACCCTCACTCCCGGTCTTAAGGAAGGAGGATTAATCCAAAACCGTCAGATCTGATTTAAAGAAAACGAATGGCTCGGATCTAGCCAAAAAGTCACTAAAATAAGCCGAACATGGCTTTTGCACACGGCCGTGTGCCATGCCGTGTGCCCTGCATGCACACGAAGTCGTCGATCCAGAGCAGGACACGGGTCGAGACATGCCCGTGTCTCAATCTGACACGCCCGTGTCGGGTCATCGACACGCCCGTGACCAGGGGCGTGTCACGCATAAACGCCACGCCAACCGTCACGTCCCTTGGTGGACACGGGTGGACACACGCGCGTGCCGAATCCGACACGCCCGTGTCATATAGTACACGCCCGTGTACCCCGGCCGTGCACTCCCGAAAACACACCCAGGGTTTCAACCCGAGAAGAACACGAGTGGTGACACGGGTGAGGACACGCCCGTGTCACCCCTGACACGCCCGTGTCACTACTGTTCAAAACCGTGTTTCCTGCCGTGTCCTTTCCTGTACACATCCCAGCCAACACAGAAGGACACGGCCATAGACACGCCCGTGTCTCAAGCCGTGTAGCCCTATAAAGGCACCAAAAATTCTTTAGGACGCGACCAACTCGTTTATAATTTTCGGGGCGTTACAAATCTCTCCCCCCCCCCCCCATTAAAGAATTTCGTCCACGAAATTATGTAAAGATACACAACCTAAGATTTACCCAAACGAAATAACTCGGGGTATTCCACCAACATAATCTGCTCTCGATCCCATTAAAGATCTTCACGACCGCAATTATTTCAACGGACTTTAACCATACGGAAACTTCTTATTGCGGCGTCGTGTGACTTCAAAGTTTTTAATACATACGGGCTTGACCTTCGTCGTCATCCCACAATCAAACAACACCTGACCAGCCGCAACCACATGTGAAGACTCTAGCACCGCCTTCCGCAACCCCGATATACGGAACACATCATGTAGCCCACTCAAGTTCACTGACAACTTCAGTCAATACCCTGCTTCACCACTCCGCTCCAGGGGCTCAAACGGTCCAAGGTACCTCGGACTCAGCCTCCTCAGGCGTCGAGCTCGCGAGACACCATTGAACGGCTTGATTTTCAACTATGCTCAATCAGCAACAGCGAACTCCACGTTCATATGCTTTGGCGTTACAGTATTCTGCCTGTCTGTCGTGATCGATCTGCAACCATTCCTGAACTGTATGTACCGTTGAAGTGGCGTCTTCCACTGTCTGTCGTTTGTACAACATCGACTCACCCGTCTCCAACCAAGATGACGGCGTGCGACCTTTTTCTCCCATACAAGGTCTCGACAGGCGTCATTTGTTTACTCTCCTGATAGCGATTGTTACTCGCAAACTCCACCATGTACATGTGATCTTTCCACTATCTTCAATAATCCAAGACGCACATATGAAGTATGTCCTCCATCGTTTGCTGACCCATTCGATTTGAACATCCTTCTGCGAACGGAAGACCGTACTGAAGCTTAACTTAGTTCCCAACAATTTATGCACCAGCCTGGTATCGTTGGACGTGAAGCGTTCATCTCAGTCACTTATAATACTGCGGGGTGCACCGTATAACCGAACAATGTTACTAGACATCTCGCTTTTATTTCCACATCGCTGGGCTCCTAAGTCATTCCTCACATTGCTCCTTATAGGCCTTCACTCCTTGCTTGGGGTGCAAATAAGAAAAGTCGAGCCATCGCGCAAAAAGTGCAAGCCTCTCCAAAATTATATGATATTACAAAGAACAAATATGTGAGCAATAGACTTGTTATATTGTCTCATTATACTATTAAACATAAACATATCTTAGGAAAGTGATGAAAGCAAAATAGACTTGAAAATATAAAAATTTTAAGTAGAGTTGACACTATTTAAAAGGCGTCAAAGATAACATAATTAAAAAGACATACTAGATGCAAGAAGTTCTTAAAATCGCCCAAGGGTGGCAGTTCCCCTTGCATATTTCAAAAGACTTGAAAATTTAAAAAGACACACAACAGCAAGTGGCTGTTGCCATTGCAAAATAGACTTGAAAATTTTAAAGGCCGCTGCTATTCGCACCGCAGTTTTGACTATTCGCATCGCATTTTCTCCTTATTTTTCGTGTCTTTTGGAAATACGTCTTGTACATGCATTTTTAGGAAAAGTGTTCAACACGAAAGTTGTAGATCTCGACGAGATCTACAACTTTCGTGTTGAACACTTTTCCTAAAAATGCATGTACAAGGCTTATTTCTAAAAGGCGCAAAACCTGAACGTATTTCCAAAGTACGCCTTGTACATGCATTTTTAAAAAAATTGTTCAATACGAAAGTTGTAGATCTCGACGAGATCTACAACTTTCGTGTTGACCACTTTTCCTAAAAATGCATATACAAGACGTATTTCCTAAAAACACAAAAAATTAGGAAAAAATGCGGTGCGAATAGCCAAAACTGCGGTGCGGATAGCAGCGCCCATTTAAAAAGACATACATCAGCACGTGGCAGTCTCCGGTGCCACGCGCCCCCACGTCATGGCCACCCAACATGGGGCAGTCTACACAGGACCAAGGCCCGACAGGCCGTGTGCGGCAGCCATGTCGTCGTCGTGCCAGTGGCGGATCCAAAAAATTAATAATGGGGGTGCACACAAATTTTTTTTGAAAGCGTCACTGGATTCTATAAATTATAACATGGGAGGCCAGACATCAACTTCCTTCAAAAAAAAAATTAAACGTGTCAATCTTATCAGAGTTGTTTCTCCCTCATCTGACCACCGTTTTTGACGTATAAGTAGTCAAAATTCATTGCCTCGGCGAATGGAATCCAAGTACACTAATCATTTTGAAAAATAATGGGGGTATCAGTGTCCCTCGGGCCCATCTCTAGATCCGCCCCTGATTCGCGGAGCGCATGGCCTGCCCACATTGGGGCCACGGGAGGGCCATGAGACCCATGTGTGGCCCCGTACGTAGGCCATTGCCCCGTCTGTGCGATCCTGGTATGCACCCCGCTCGAATGGGTGTCACACGGAGCCCGTAGAGACCATTAGACGCCTGACTCTGAGAGGAGCTTCATTTCTGTGGTTTTTCGCCATTTTTTTGGAGTTACATAGATCTGATTTCCGGTTTTTTTTATAGGCGTGGTAAAGCTATTATAAATACCCATCATATAAAAGTTTCTTTTCAGTAAAGTTCTTTTCTTTTTTCAAGAAAATTTAGAGAGAAGGAGAGAGTGACAAACTTTTGGGGAAACTTCAAAATAAGTTTAGGATCAAGTTTTTTGCATGGCTACAGTCGTGTTGAATTCTTCCCAGGTGCAGCGAAAGCAGTGACCAAATAGTGTTTTTACGCTAATGTGTAATTAACTATTGTTGCAACGCCGAAGTACCGTAAAAATACCGCTGAAGTGCGGTTTTTTCTAAAAGGCGGTTATAAGCTCAAAATCAAGAGTGTGAATATCAAGGCACGTGAAAAATAACGCAAAATTTATTTCATGTTGAAATGCTGCCAGAATAATTGTGATACTACACTAAGGATGACGAATGGTCGTATATGCTTAAGTGATAATGAGACCCTGGTTTTAAATTTCATGCATATAGTGTTAATGTATGTTCGGACATACCCGAACTTGTTGTCCTCTTGTGGTGCTCTAATCCTTTTCTTCTTAGGAAGCCTGCAATCAGATGCATCGTGTCACCACTCAGGGGCGGATTTAGAGGGGGGCTCGAGGGACACTGGCACCCCCCATTATTTTTCAAAATAGTTAGTGTATTTGGATTCCTCTCGTCGAGACAATGAATTTTGACTACTTATACGTCAAAAACGGTGACCAGATGAGAGAGAAACAACTCCGAAAAGATTGAAATGTTCAATTTTCTTTTGAAGGAAGTTGATGTTTGACCTCCCATGTTAAAATTTTTAAAACTAAGTGACGCATTCAAAAAAAATATGTGTGCACCCCCATTATCAATTTATGCACCCTCATTATCAATTTGTGCATCCTCATTATTAATTTTCTGGATCCGCCACTGTCACCACTTGTTGCAGTTGAAACACTTGACCTTAAACTTCTTTATCCTTTTATTTCGGCCTGCAACCTGGGAACTATTTTGGGAAGGTTTGGTCTTTTTAGGATTAGCCGTGTTTAGAGCTAGAAAATATATTAGCCGCAGATTTCTGCTTGGTAATAGCTACTAACGTGTGTCTGATCGTATTCGCATCCTCAATGCGTATAAAACAATTAAGGTCATTCAGATTAATCTGCATCTTCTTGTCATACATTTCAGTTTTAAAGTTGTACCGTGTAGAAGATAGCTTATAGATAATCATGTCAGCAACAAAACTATCTCGTAATAAAATATTCTCACTATGCAAAGAATCAAATAGATTTTCAAATTCTGATGTCTGAGGGAGAATGTCTTTTTCCTCGTCGAACGTGAATGAATGAAATTTATCCATAAGGTGGGCTTTTGACATGTCCTCCTGCCTAAAGTATTCCTCAAGTACATCCCAGATCTCCTTGGCAGTTTTCATCATGATGTAAATCTTTGTCAGGCTGGAGGATAAGGAGTTCAGCAAATAGTAGTCTCGACAGAAGTACTCGTCAGCGATCCACTGTGCTTCATCACCAGTTCCCAAAACGTCAGCACGATCAGACAGAACGGTATAGAACACGTTCAGGTACTTCATCCCAAACTGCGTGTTCAACTTTCAGTCGTTGAACTCTGTCACCGTGAACTTCTCCAATTTGAACATTGGAATAGGAGATGAAAAAATGTTCCCCTTTATCATTTTGTGTCTTTGATTTCTAGTTGAGCAGCCCCCAACAGCGTAACAAGCGGCCAAAGTGCCAAAAAACTCCAAGATTATCTCTGAGGGGTCAGAAAATGCTTGGTTCTGTAGTTCACGGTCAGAACTATGACCTTTGGAATTCACAATAAGAGAGCTTCCTCAAATTAGCTTCTTGCACTTTCACCTTCTTCCTAAGTGATGAAACGACAATGAATAGATCTATGAAAACTAAAGCCCGACTCTACAAAGTAGCAGCAAAGGTTTCAACAAGATCTGGATCTGGATTTGAAACCGGCAACTGTGGCGGATAGGTTCCCTGTCCCGATCAAGACGGCGGCGGGAGAAAATTTCTTCTCCTTTTTCGATCCAAGTAAAGGCGGCGGCCACGAAAGCTGGAGCGGCGGTGTTACAGGTGTAACAGGGGCTTGCTGCTCAGAAGAATGGCTCAGTTGGCCGGAGGTAAGGAAGAAGACGAAGGAAGGGGATAAACAGAAGAAGCAGCAATTTCATTAACATAATCCTTGATTATTACAAGCTAATACAGGTATTTAAACCCCCATTAATATTACAACGGCTATATTTACTAACGGTACTATTTCCAAGACTTTATTTGGGCTGACAGCTGTAGGTTTGCTGGCACCAGCTTTTAATGCGGGTCACTTCACATTGAATTTGTTGACTATTGTCAACCTTCCTTCACCGTTGGATGAGCCATAAGCTAGCTGTAACAATACTCCTCTCCTTTTTAAAAGCTGTCCTCAGCTTCCTTCATACGCTATGTCTCGGTAGTTGCTTCCTTCTCTGGTTCCTTCTTTCTCTTGTGTCATCCATGTTTGCTTCTGATTTTTTTAATCAACCATGTTGTCGGTGCCGGCATACGTCGGAGGTCTGTAAACTCCTGAAGATCTGAAAGGTCTTCCCAAGTACTCTCAGCGGGAGGTAAGCCTTCCCATTGCATGAGTCCTTATTGTGTTGCTTGTCCCTGCCGGAGGATTTGACGATAGTCGATGACGGCCAAGGGTTTATGTAGTGGGTTATTCTTCCATTGTAGCTCCGGTAGTTCGACGATCTGTTTAACTATCGTTCCTGTGTATGGCTTTAATAAGGAGATATGAAATACGTTATGTATTTTGGATTCCGGAGGGAGGTCCAGACGGTAGGCTGCTGGTCCGATGACCTCCATGATTTTGTAAGGGCCATAATACTTCAAATTTAGTTTCCTGTTGGAGGTTTTGGAGATTGACAGTTGCCGATAGGGATGCAACTTTAGTAGAACCCATTCCCCCACTTCGAACTGCTTCTCCATTCTTTTTTATCTGCATTTGATTTCATCCGTTGTTGGGCTTTGAGCAGGTTGTCTTGTAGTTGTTGTAATATTTTGTCCCTCTTTAATAATGTTGTCTCTACTGCTTCATTCTTGGATGTACCTGCACAGTAGGAAAGTAACCCAGGTGGAGGTCGGCCGAACATGATCTCAAACGGAGTCATGCCGGTCGACGAATTAAAAGTCGTATTATAATGGTATTCTACTAAACTTAAAAATGTTGTCCATTTTTTTGGGTTTCTATGGGTAAATAGCCTCAAATATTGTTCCAGTGATCTGTTTACTCGTTCGGTAAGCCCGTCTGTCTGCGGGTGATATGCGGAACTATATTTGAGGGTAGTCCCCTGATGTTTAAATAACTTAGTCCAGAAAGTACTGAGGAAAACCGTATCTCTGTCCGTAATTATCGATTCTGGAATTCCATGGATTTTTCCTATGTTCTCCCAAAAAAGATTTGCTGCCCTAGGCGCCGTAAGAGGACTTTGAATTGCCACAAAGTGGGCTGCTTTTGATAATCGATCAACAACCACCATTATATTAGTAAATGAATTAGATGTTGGCAATTTGGTTATGAAATCCATAGTTAGGTCAGCCCATATTTTAGTTGGTGCTTGAAGGGGTTGTAATAACCCATAAGATAGGTGATTTATTGGTTTTGCTCTTTGGCAAAGATCACAGCTTTGTATATATGTAGTTACATCAGTTTTCATATTAGGCCAGTAGAATTGTTGTTGTAAACGGTGTGTTGTCCCTTTTATTCCAGAATGGCCACCCCAAAAATTGTCATGTGCTGCAGTTATTAAGTCTTTGCGCAGTGTAGATGTTGCTGGTATATATATTCAGTGCTTGTAGTATATGTATTTTCCTTTATGTGTCCAGTCTGGAATTAGTGATGGTGTTGCATCAATTTCTTGTATTTTTTCCTGGGAGAAGTTGTCCCCTAAATAATCATGTTCCAGCGTTCCTAATAATGGTGAAACCGGAATGACCAAAGTGCATAGATGTTTTTGAGTTGGGCATTCTGGAATGAAAGAAGCTCTTGAGAGAGCATCGACAACCACGTTTTGTTTGCCGACCTTGTATTTAATAGTGTAGTCGTATCCTAGTAACTTGGAGAAGAATAACTGTTGTTCAGGAGTGTGCAACTCCTGAGTTAATAGGTGATGCAGGCTTTGATGGTCTGTGAAAATAGTGAACGGATGTCCTAGGAGGTACTGTCTCCACTTAGCAATAGCTGTTACAATAACGTACATTTCTCTTATAAAGGTGGATTTTTTTTGCATTACGGGCTTGAGTTTTTCTGAAATAAGCGATCGATTTGTGCTGTTGAAGTAGTACTGCTCCAATTCCTATTCCTGAGGCATCAGTTTCGATTTCAAAGGGTATCTTAAAATTAGGTAAGGTCAAAATGGGGGGGGGGGCTAATTAAATGTTTCTTTAAGTTGTCGAAGGCCATTTGAGCTTGTGCTGTCCATTCAAAAGGTATATTTCTTAATAATTCAGTTAAGGGATAAACTATGGTAGCGTAATTTTTAATGAATTTTCGATAATATCCGGTTACCCCGAGGAATGCTTTAATACCTTTCTGATTAATAGGGGCAGGAAAGGCTTGGATAGCTTGTAAGTTTGTCTTTGTTGGTCCAACCTCCCCCTTACAGATCTGGTGGCCCAGGAATTCTATAGATTGTGTAAGGAAGGCACATTTTGATTTTTTTACGAATAAAAAATTTTCAGTTAAGGTCTGTAAGGTTAAATCCAAGTGGTGCAGATGAGCTGTTAGTGAGGGGCTATAAACTAGAATATCATCGAAAAAGACAACAATAAATTTTCTCAGATATGGTTGAAGGATAGTGTTCATGAGTGCTTGAAATGTGGAAGGGGCCTTTTACAAGTCAAAGGGCATTACCGTGAATTTGTAATGGCCTTGGTGTGTCCGAAAAGCCGTCTTATGTGTGTCCTCCGAAGCCATCCTTACCTGATGATATCCTGAACGTAAATTTAATTTTGAAAAAAAAACGTGCCTCAAACAATTCGTCCAGTAATTCGTCTACGGTTGGAATTGGAAATCTGTTTTTAATGGTGACTTTGTTTAATGCGCGGTAATCAACACAGAAGCGCCATGTTCCGTCCCTTTTTTTAACCAAAATCACTGGGGCAGAAAAACTGGAAGTACTGGGCTTAATGTATTGTTTTTCCAGCATATCTGCTATTAGTCGTTCAATCTCATTTTTTTGTGAATACGGATAACGATACGGTTTAAGATTGGGTGGTTGAGCATCTCCCTCTAATATGATTTGATGGTCAATGGGTCGTTGAGGTGGTAGGGTTTGAGGCTCCTGAAACAGGAAGTTGTATTTGTGTAATAGTTCATTGACCTCCGACATTTCTGTCATTTGCATATTGTGGTCCTTATTTTCTGGTAACTGGGTGGTTGACTCTATGGCGAATAAAAAGTAGGTAGCGGCTGGGGTTAAAGAAAGCAATCTGGATAACTGCGATGATGAAATCAGGATATTGGATTGCGTCGGATGACCGCGTAATATGATTGGGCCATGAGGTCCGCGGTAAGACAAAGTAAGAGTTGAGTAATCAGTTGTTACCGGACCTAAAGTCTGTAACCATTGTACTCCTAATACTATGTCAGCTCCTTGAATATCTAAAACATATTGATGAACAGTAAACAAGGAATCCTGAATGAGCAGTTGAACCGTATTGCAACGCCCCGTACAGGTAATAGATGTTCCATTCCCAAGATATACCGGAAATTCAGCTATAATATGTATAGGTAATTGCAAATAGTTGGCTACTCTCGGTGAGATGAAATTATGAGAACTGCCACTGTCGACTAAAATTTCCACCAAATGGTTGTTTATTTGTGCAGAGAGTCGAATGAAGTGTGCTGGAACGGAGCCAGTTAAGGCGTGAAAGGTCACCGTGGGGTTAGTCATGTTGTCTTCTGTGGCATCTTCCGTCATAGTTGACAGTCAGGAGGGTCGTCTAGGTCATCTGCGAGGCCCTGGAAGTAGCATAGAACTCCCTTACCTTTGCATTTGTGGCCCGGGTTGTATTTTTCGTCGTAATTGTAGCAGAGCCCCCTCTCACGTCGACTTTGGAGTTCGGCTGGAGTCAAGCGCTTGATCCCTGGTTTGGATTGGCCGAAGAGACTGGGCTGTTTAGGAGCGGACGGTGGCCAGGTCGGTGGTTTATTTGATGGCCCTGGGTAGTGTGTATGTATGGGTGGCTTAAAACGAGCATCGACGTCTAATTGATCCTCAAACATTCTAGCTAGAGCAAAGGCTACGTGTAATTCAGTGGGTTGCTGAATGAGAACCCTGGATTCAATCTCTGGTTTAAGGCCGGAGATAAACATTTTAGTTAAAAATTGTGGGTCAAGTCCCGGTACCTGTGTTAGTAATTCTTCAAAATTAGATTTGTAATCTCGTACTATGGAAATCTGGTGTAATTTAGTTAGTGCGCCTGCGGGGTTTGCGTAAGCGGACGCGCCAAAACGTTTGAAAAGCGCTTCCGTGAATAGTGGAAATGTGAGTGCGGGGTGATCACGTAACGTGGCTTGATACCAGTGGGATGCTGGTTTGTCTAAATGGAGGGCAGCGTAAATCAAATATTCGTGTTGTGAAATTTCATTATATTCAAAAAAATTCTTTAAGTCATACATCCAATCAGTGGGATCGCCATCGGCAAAACGTGGACAAGAAATTGGTAAGATCTTGGGTTGAGTAGAAACAACCTGGATTCTTGATGCAGGTGGTTGTGCTCCAAGGATTCCCTGTGACGATTGAGTTGTTGCTTCCTCATGGGCCTGCTGTGGTGGTCTTCGAGCATCTGAATCCTTCAAGAGGCGGAATTCGGTGAGTAAGAGTCGGATTTCTTGGCGTAAACCAACAATCTGTTCCGATGCCTCCTCCCTTGTGGCCAAGATCTGTTGTGTTAGCAAGTTGTCCTTGGTCCGTATTTCCGAGCGGAGAGTGGCGAGGATCTGCGCGGAATCGGTCGATGATGGAATCGCGTCGGGTTGACGGCCAAGATCTTCCTGAGATCGAGTTCCGACCATTGTGAAGAAATGGTAAAGACGAGATCACCAATTGTTATAGGTGTAACAGGGGCTTGCTGCTCAGAAGAATGGCTCAGTTGGCCGGAGGTAAGGAAGAAGACGAAGGAAGGGGATAAACAGAAGAAGCAGCAATTTCATTAACATAATCCTTGATTATTACAAGCTAATACAGGTATTTAAACCCCCATTAATATTACAACGACTATATTTACTAACGGTACTATTTCCAAGACTTTATTTGGGCTGACAGCTGTAGGTTTGTTGGCACCAGCTTTTAATGCGGGTCACTTCACATTGAATTTGTTGACTATTGTCAACCTTCCTTCACCGTTGGATGAGTTATAAGCCAGCTGTAACAGGCGGCGAAAATTTACATTTTCGCGTGCCGATCAGAACAAAACAGCGAAAATAGAAAACCGGGTGGGATTCTCCTATTTCCCGATCCATCAACGGTGACAGAGATTTTCTCCTCTTCCCTACTGCAGCGGTGGGATTATTTTCTGTTCCGATATTCCCAGAGGCGACAACCACAAATCACTTTTTTCGATCGAAAAATGGCGCTGGAACCGAACGCGAGATTCATGATCTGAGAGGTTGCGAGACTTCTTCCCGATTCCAGGGGCGATGGCTAGAAGTCTCGAGAAAAATAGCGATGGGAATTAAAATTTCTTGCCTTTCGATATTTTGTCGGGCTTGAAATCCGAAGAAATAGTGGCAGCGGATCCTTCATAAAACGGAAATCGGGCGCGGCGAAGGGGAAAAAATGCAAAGAATGGGAACTCCGGGAGCTAGCAATTAGGGCATTATTTTGAGATTGATAGTGTTGCTCAAAACATCTCGAGTGTGGTTAGCTGATGAGGACTTCTGTCCAAACTATTTGCTGAATTTCTTATCCTCCAGCCTGACAAGGACTTACATCAAGATGAAGACTTTCAAGGAGATCTGGGAAGCACTAGAGGAACACTTCAGGCAAGAGGAGGACCTATCAAAAGCCCACCTGATAGAAAAATTTCATTTCTTCATGTTTGACGAGGAAAAAGTCATTCTCCCCCAGACATCAGAATTTGAAAATCTAGTTGATTTTTTTGCATAGTGAGAATATTTTATTACCAGATAGTTGCGTACATGATTATCTATAAGCTGTCTTCTACGTGATACAACTTTAATACTGAAATGTACTGTAAGAAGATGCAGGTTGGTCTGAGTGACCTTAAGTGTTTTATACACATCGAGGATTAGAATATGATCAGACACACGTTAAAAGCTGTTAGCAAACAGAAAGCTACGGCTAACATGATTTATAACTCTAAACATGCGTCTAATTCTAAAAGACCAAACTTTTCCAAAGTAGTTCCAAGGTTGCAGGCCCAAATAAATGTATAAAGAAGTTTAAGGGCAAGTATTTCAACTGCAATAAGTGGGATCACAGTGCATCTGATTGCAGGCTTCCTAAGAAGGAAAGGACCTGGGCACCACATGATGGCAACCAGGCCAATATAATTAGTCTTAATGAGCCATCAAACTTTGTCGCTATAATTAAAAACGCAAAGGCCAGCACTGACTGGTACCTGGATTCGGGGGGAAACATGTCACATTTGCAACAATGCTAATCTGATGACATGGCTCACTACTATGAAAGAGTCTGTGACAGTTGTGAATGACGAGGCAGCTGACGTTCTGAAGGTGGGGAATGCAATCTTGCTGCTCTCCTCAGGTAAAACTTTAACTTTAAAGAATGTTAAGTTTATTCATTATCTAGTTGCTAACTTAGTGTCTATTAATTTATTATTTGATGGTGTTATGTCTTTGAATTTCATTAGCGGTAGAGTAATGCTGTCAGTTAACTCTCACTACTTTGGATGTGCATACGTCAAAAATAGAATGTACAGACTAAGTTTGGCTAAAAAAAATATTTCAACAAGTTCAATCACACTTAGTTAGCCTTAAGACTCGACATGAGAGACTTGGACACAAATTATAGGAAGATGATTCAAATTGCTAGTACTCAGCAGATCACATTAGACACTAAAAATCAACTTGAAAAATGTTAAGTGTGTACACAGACTAAACTCATTAGAAAATCTTTTAGTGCGGTTACTAGGAGCATAATACCCTTAGAGCTAATACATTCTGATATTTGTGACTATAAAAGTTTTGTCACTAAAATTGGAAAGAAATATATGATCACATTTATAGATGACTACTCTAGGTTTTGTCACATTTAGCTTCTTAAAACTAAAGATGAAGCGTTTGAAAAATTCTATCTTTTCAAAACCAGGGTTGAAAATCAACTTGACATGAAAATAAAAAAGTTTAGAAGTGATAGAGGAGGATAATACATGTTCAGTGAGTTCAAGTACTTTCTTGCCTCTCAAGGAATCATAACAAAACTCACTGCTCATTACTCACCCTAATCAAATGGTATAACTGGGCGAAAAAATAAAGCGTTCATAGAAATGTTAAACTCCATACTCCTGGCTTCTGGTATGTCTACTGCTTAGTCGGGAGAAGCAAACCACATTCTAAATAAAGTCCCTCATGCTAAGTTAGAGATTACACCCTACGAGGTTTAGTTTAAGAGACCCCCGACCATAACTAGACTTAAGACCTAGGGTTGTATAGCCTATGTTAGGGTTTTCGACCCTAAAAGGCCTAAGCTTGGACCCAGGACCAACACATGTATCTACCTAGGCTGTGCTGAGGATTGTGTTGCATATATATTCTTAGATATTTCTAATAACATCATTATATGAATCTAGGGATGTAGTGTTCTTTGAAGAAAAATTCCTTAAAGACAAGAACCTGTCACTCCCAAGTATACAAGCAACTATTACTAAGGAAGATCTTAAATCAGTACCAAACACCTCCTATTAAGTTCTAGTTAATAATAGTGGCCTAGAGTCTAGAAGGACTTCTATGAGAGAGAGAACTCTTAAAACCTTCTGTAGTGATTTTGTCACTTACCACATCGAGGCTGATCTATCCATATAAAAGGAAGTGATGAGATCAAGAGATTCACTACTCTAGAAAGAAGTGAGTGATGAAGAGATGAATTCTCTTCTTTAGAACAACACTTAGACATTGTTTGATAAGCCAAAATAGACTAAAACTATAGGGTGTAAGTGAGTTTTGAAAAAATAATTATATCCTAATGGTATCGCAGCTAAGTATAAAGCACGTCTAGCGGCTAAAGGTTTCACATAAGTTAGCGGAGTAGATTATTTTGATGTATACTCACTCGTGTGTCACTTAGTATTCAATAGGATTCACCTTGCTATTGTATCAATTGAGAACTTTATTGTTCATCAAATGAATGTTAAGACTGCGTTCTTGAGTGGAGATCTGACTGAAGAGATCTACATGAGTCAACCTGAAGGTTTCATAGTAGAAGGTCACAAAAATAAGGTCTATAAGTTAATTAAGTCACTATACAGACTAAAATATGTACCGAAATTATGGCATGAGAAATTTGACTATAGTGTAAAGGACATGAGATTCTTGTCAAGTCTCTCTGATAAATGCTTTTACATACGCCATAGATCAAATAAATTTGTCATAATATACTTGTATGTGGATGATATGTTAATTCTAGGATCTGATCAATCTGAAGTGGATGACGTAAAGTCAGGTCTAATAAAAGAATATAATATTAAAGACCTAGGTGTAGCTAAAACTATACTAGGCATGCAAGTGAGCTTTGAAAAAATAGTATTTTCCTAAGTCAAAGCCACTACATAAAATCTTTGTTAGATACATGAGTATACAATGAAAGTAAACCAGTAGAGACAACATACGATTACAATAACCGTTAAAAGCCCAATGAAGGAGCTACGGTTAGACAGTTAGATTACTCTAAACTAATTGGCAGTCTCATGTATGATATGGTCTGTACCAGACTTGACATAGCCTTTACGGTCGGCATGTTAAGCAGATTCACTAATAATCCTGGCTAAGACCATTGGAATGTTCTTGATAGGCTAATGAGATACTTAAAGCACATCCAAAAGTATGTTTTATTTTACAATAGTCATCTTCCAGTCCTGGAAGGATATTCTAATGCATTATAGTGCTAAAAAACAAATGACAGCAAGTCCACTAGCGGATTTATATTCACACTAGGAGCAGCTGTAGTATGGAAGTCCAAGAGGCAATCATGTATTGCACTCTCATCTATGGAATCTGAACTCTATGCTCTAGCTTCAGTAGGAGAAGAAGTAGAGTGGATAAGAGATTTTGTGATGGATATTCCACTAATGAGCCTGAAAATGAGTTCCATTGCAGCTTATTGTGATAATCAGGATACTAAAATGATTGTTACGAACACTTTGTTAAATGATAAAAGAAGGAAACTAAGGATGAAAGAAGCCCGGTTGACCTTCCTCACAAGTCAAGGGATTATGACCTTAATATATATGAGGTCAAAAGATAATATTGCAGACGCTTTGACAAAAGGCTTAAATAGAGCTCTCACAATCAAAACATTGGGGGAGATGAGATTAAAATTCATAGAAATATGAAATTTTCCTCCTATCTTTATATTTTGATAGTAAGAACCTATAGTCACAATATTTAAGCATCTAATAACAGATTGAAAACCCCAAATAATTTTTTGATGAAAACTCAAGATGGTTGGATGTTGGAAATTCCACATTTGATGATTTAACATCTTTCTTGTACAACCTCAAATTGTCGAGTGGACCTAGTTGGCCCGAGGATAAGGAATAAGCACACAGTTTCACCGCGCGATTGTTGCTTACCTAGCGTGGTGGTGAGTGAACAGAGTTGGCGAGTTGAAGTATCATCCATGGGCGAGAGGCAAGGTGGTGAGTACCCAGCCTCCTCAAGTGCTCGCTGGCCGAGCGGGTGGCGAGTGCCTTGTACCATCGGGCACTTGCTGCTGAGGCGTGTAGGCCGGAGTGCGTCGGCTTGCCATCAATGGATATTCTTTTCTATTTTTTGTTTGTATATAATTCGATTTTGGTATGATATTATCCCCTCCAAATAGCGGAGTTACGTTGTTGGCAGACCACTTTTGGTTGCATTTTACAGTTATCAAAAGACGGGATCTCACTATTGGCAGACCATCCCTAGAAAACTATAAATAGACTCCCCCCCCCAATGACACCTTTGGAGTGGACCTCTTTCTGAGTTTTCCTCTACCCTAGCTAGCATTGTTCGGCAGAAACTTCAGCTCATCACTCACCATGGTCTCCGGGTGTATGGTTGGAAGCTCCCTTGGCTCTCCAAAGGTGCTCGGTCCAGCTTTAGTTTGGGAGGAGAAGTAATCTAAGATCTTCTGGGTATGTGGCGGGACCTCCTCACTGCGACTTGGGGTCTGTTTGAAATTGTTCTGGTGGGAAGGTTTCTGAACTCTAAGTCCACTGCCGAGGCATTAGCTTGAGGGAAGTAAAGACGAGCTATATCTAGGTCCAAACTCCTTGTTGAACTGTTTTTTTCGGGTTCAACACTTTTGGTGGTGAGCGTGGATACGTAGCTCGTTAGGAAAATCTCAAGTGAGTGTCATAGCTGGAGATGAAGGGCAAGGAACTGACCCAGGCAGCTCCCCACACACAGACATCCCCGTGACTCAAAAATAGTTTGGCGAGTTCATGAAGGTTGTGCTCAAGACCATTCATTCCAGTCTCGTAATGCGGGTTAGCGAGTGCTCGACCCCCGTGGTCTCGGTGCTCGCCTAACCTTTTTTGGGCAAGGAGGCGCCAGGTTAATGGGTCGGGAAGGAGATAAGGGTAGCGGGAGGTGAGAGAGCTCTCAGGTTGCGAGTTGTTTCCCATCTCTCCTACCACCCCGCCATCTGGTGAGACGGTTAGGAGAGATCTCGCAAGATGCCAAGAAAGCTCAGGGAGTCCCTTCTGTGAGTTGATCCTCTCAGCTCCAGTACTGGATGGTTTTATATATCTGGCTATGTCTTTATACTCCGACAAAGAGGATCCAGTTCAGTACATGCAGTGGTTCAAGAACACAGTCTCCATCAGACAGATGACAGACACATTCAAATGCAAGTTGTTTGCTATCTCCCTCAAAGACAAGGTGAGGGATTGGTTTCACCAACTTCCCTCAGGAACCATCTATAACTTTGAGGATCTGCGTTGCGATTTCTTATTGCGCTTTTCAACATCAAAGAAGAGGAAGAAGGGGGCTGAGTTCTTGTTCGAGATCAAGCAGGGGCCGAAAGAAACTCTGGTGAGTTATGTGGAAAAATTCCTAGAGGAGATACTTTAAGTCTAGGAAGCACCAGGGTGCACCCTGATGATAATCTTCACACTAGGGATTTATCAGGGATTCTTCAAGATAAAGCTGAAGCGGGTGCAACCTCTTTCCTTCTAAGAGCTAATGGAAAGAGAGACAAAAGAGATCTAAGGGGAAGCTACAAACCCCGAGTTTACGAAGAAGCTGGCAAGATTTGGAGTGGCAGAAGCAAAATACCTAGGAAGATTTAGGCAGCATGAAGGGAGAAGAAGGGATGAGCTGAGGGAGCAAGTCTTTCAAGCACCCTAAGGGAGCAGGAGTAAGGATTGGGAGTGCAGGATCAGAGTAATCGACCAGCATAGAGACCGATGGGAGGACCATTCCAGGGGCAAGGAAGAGGAGTAGCTCAAGGAGGGGGAAATCACTGGGCAGGGCAAGGATGATTAAACCCTCCGGGGTTGAGACTGAGCCCGAGACTATTGCCACCCCCCCCCCCTCAGTACACAATGAGGATAGTTCGGGGTAGAGGAGGAAGAAGGAGGAATCAACCCGGCAGAGGAGGAAGAAGGGAGGTTGGGTCATTACTTTTCTGTGACTTCCATCAGGAGGAGGGGCACGGGATGACTGCATGCCCCAAGTTTCTGGAGTTCCAAGGAGCGGAGTGATCCGAAGGGATATAACTAGTACCACCCAAGATTGTGGAAGTAGGGGTCAAAGGCATAGGAGGAACTGAGGATGAGGATCATTGTGAAGACCGGGAAGATGTGGGTGCCCGAGGAGGGATCGGGGTAATCCACAGGGGGGGTTGGGATTGAGGCCACCCGCAAGGGGAGTCTCCGAACTATTTTCCATTGGAGCATCACTTCGACATATTTAGCCCCTCCCCGATAGAGAAGAATTCCTTCTCGTCAAAAGATATGCCAGATTATGAAGACTCATTTTGTGATGCCTTGGTAATCTAGACGACCATCAAAAACTTCATAGTCTCAAGGATCTTAGTGGATAATGGGAGTTCAGTAAATGTGATCATCAAGAAGGCCTTTGATGAGATGAAGGCGGAGGCCAAGAGAGTGCTAACCTCGGATGGACCTTTGTTCAGGTTCTCTGGTGAGAGGAAGTAGAAAGAGTGGGACTCCATGTTACCTTAAGATGGATGTCCCAAAACTGACAGTTCATTATCGTAGATGCTCAGAGCAGCTACAATGTTATCTTCGGGCGTCCCCTAATCAGCATTTTTCGAAGCATGTCCTCTTCCTTCCACCAATGCTTGAAGTTCAACAGCGAAGAAGTTCAAATCTTGATCTGGGGAGACCCTAAGGTAGTAAGGGAATGCTACGTCATGACCATCAACATGATTTCGTGGATGGGAGAAGCAAAAGAGTTCGAGAAAGATATGGAGGAGAAGGCTAGGTTGGAGGCTGCTGAAGAAGTTAAGAAGAAGGAGATCGTTGCTCTGAGTGGGAAGCCCGAGGCAGTGCAGGTCGGGGGGAGCTGAAGGAGGAGGATCGTGAGAAGATCAAAAGTTGCATCTCAGACAACATTGATGTCTTTGCCTGGGATGCAGCTGAAATGCCAGGGATCGAGGAAGACGAGGCTTGTCATCATCTCAATCTTGATCCCAACGCCCGCCTGATCCGTCATAAGAATAGTTCCGTGTCGAGCAAGCTGGCGGAACCAATTTGAGAGGAGGTAGAGAAGTTTTTAAGTGCAGGTTTTGTATCAGAGGTCCAGTACCTAGGCTGGATCTCCAATGTTGCGATGGTCAAAGGGGGGATGGGAGGTGGAGAATGTGTGTTGACATTTCTTTGATGAATAAAACCTGTACCAAAAATTGCTACCCCCTTTCTCGAATCGACGCGCTGCTAGATTCAACCATCGGTTTTCTTGTAATGAGTTTCTTAGATGCATTTTAAGGTTACCATCAAATCAGGATACACCCGCAAGATGTTAAGGATGTTTCCTTCATAACCGATGACGGGTGCTATATATAGTTATAAAATGATGTCATTCGGGTTAAAAAAATACAGGGGTCACGTACCAGAGGATGATGGATATGGTCTTAAAGGAACAAAAGGGGAAGAATTTTGAGGTCTATGTAGATAACCTGATGGTGAAAATCGAAGACGTAGAGTCTCACCTCCTAGACTTGGCGTAGACTTTCACCACCTTGAGAAAGTACAAGATGAGGGTTAACCCCCTAAAGTGCATCTTAGGGGTTGGGAGAGGGAAATTTCTGGGTCACCTCATCACCCCCTTGGGGGTAGAGCCCAACCCGGATAAGGTTAAGGCAATCTTAGAGATATAATCGCCATGGAATGCCAAGGAGATTCAATGTCTTACAGGGAAACTAGCAAGTCTGAGAAGGTTCTTATCTCGGGCAAGGGAGAAGTGTTCGCCTTTCTTCAAGGTGTTAAGGGGTAACCAACATTTTGAGTGGACCAAGGAGTATGAGGAGGCCTTCCAAGCTTTGAATCATCAGCTCACCAAGGCTTCGTTACTCTAGGATCCAAAGGATGACAAAGAATTGGCTTTGTATCTCGGGGTGGGGGAAGAAGTCATGAGCTCCTTTCTGGTTTGAGAAGAAGGAAGTATGTAGTTGTCAGTATACAATGTTAGTAGGGTTTTGAGGAAGGCGGAGCTCAACTATCCCATCCTAGAGAAGTTCACCTTTGCCCTAGTCATCTCAGCCAGGAAGCTTTTACCCTACTTTAAGGCGCATTCAATCAAGGTGGTGACCGATCATCCCCTTCATAGCATCATGGAGGGGGTCGAGCACTCAGGAAGACTGACAAAATGGTCGGTGGAACTGAGTGAGATTGACATCTCATTTGTCCTACGATTGTCAATGAAGGCTCAAGTTGTGGCGGATTTCCTTGCAGAATATGTCGCAGAAGTGGAAAAGCACGAGAAGCCTGACCTGACAGCCTGGGATGTGCTCGTAGGGGTGTATGGAAAACATTCTTTTTGTGCGGGTGTGGTCTTGAGAAGTCCTCGGGGGATAAGGATTGAGCAGGTCGTCGACATCAAATTCCCCATCACCAACAATCAAGTAGAATACGAAGCAGTGATAACAGGGCTTCATTTATCCATGGAGATAGGAATCCAATATATGAAGGTATCCATGGACTCTATGGTGGCATCCTCACAAGTCAAGAGGAGTTTGAGACAGGGGAACCAACCCTTAGGAATTATCTCGCCAAGATCAAAGGGATCATTAGTTTGGTTTACACTTTGTCGATTCGGCATGTGCCTTAGAAGGAAAACATGCCAATGGATTGCCTCGCCAATTTTGGTTCCCGAGCATGAGGGATTGTGATAGAACTATTCCGACCTTCCATTAAAGAGGGGATCTGACGGAGATTAACCAGTGACCCTCGTGGATGGACCCATTCATCCATTTCCTGACATCAGGAAAGTTCTCGGAGAACATCCCAGATAAAAGGAGGTTCATGCACAAGTCAGCTTACTATTTGTTGCAGGAGGGAATGTTGTATCGAAAGACCATTTTTGGGCTCCTGGTCAGGTGCATCGCCGAAGATGAGGTTCCTCAAGTCTTAGAAGAGATCCACTCTTGGGAGTGTGGAAACCATTTGGGAAGTTGGACTCTGGAGAAGAGAGTATTGCAGAAGGGTTACTTTTGGCTGACTATTGGCAAGGACACGGTGGATTTTACAAGAAAGTCAGAAATGCTAACTCTACGTGCCACTCTAACTCCAATCGGTGTAGAGGCTCAAGATGATCACGACAACATGGCCCTTTGTGATATGGGGATTGGACTTGGTTGGTTCTTCCCCGCAAGCAATAAGTCAGAGGAAGTTCTTTTTGGTCACGGTGGACTATTTCTCGAAGTGGATTGAGGCTAAGGCATTAGCGAAGGTAACGTCACAAGTAATTCACAACTTCATGTTGGGGGAGATAATTTGGCGGCATGGATTGCCCCTGGCCATAGTCACAGACAACAAACCTCAATTAACAAGTGAGGAGTTTGTTAGCTCTTGAAGACAATTAGGCATCGATCTTAGGTTCGCATATGTCCATCACTCCAGGAGTAACGAGCAAGTGGAAGCTGCAAACAAGAATATTGTTAACATGTTGAAGAAGAAGGTGGAAAATCTGAAAGGTAGCTGGGTGGAGCAGCTCCCCTCAGTCTTGTGGGCCTTGAGAAACTCCCCAAACACAGCTACCATGGATACCCCTTTCAAGCTATCACACAGGTCAGAGGTCGTGCTTCACGTAGAATTCGAGGTGTGGTCCCCGTGTGTCGTCGCTGCGGGAGATGGCGATGAGGAATGGAGAGTGGAAAATGATGAAGATCAACGACTATCTCTTGACCTAGTGGAAGAACTTCGTGACCTAATAGCCCTTCTCTAGGAGGAGGTGAATAGTATAATGACAAGGTACTTCGATAAGAATATCAGGATCAATCATTTTGTAAAAGGATACTTAGTCCTCAAAAAGGTCGATGTCGTAGGAAGGGGTGGAGTTGTTGGAAAACTTCACCCTAACTGGGAAGGACCCTTTGAAATCCCTGATGCACTCGCCTCAGGTGTATATCGCCTCAAAAATATCGAAAGGACCCCCTTAGAAACACTTGGAGAGATGACGACCTGAAGCGCTTTTATCTATAAAATGAATGAAAACAAGGATCCACTTCTCACTAGATACCCATTTACTCTATCGTCACCTCTCATCAAGTTCAAACCAGAACACCCTCGATGGGACCCCGCTGATCGGGCTCTCACTAGCTGGTAGGACAAGCAGGTCACTCGGGTAGGAGGTTGAGATAGAATCAAGTTCAAACCAGAATACCCTTAAGGAGACCCCGTTGACCGGGCTCCCACTAACCGACATGGCAGACAGGTTGCTTGGGTAGGAGGTTGAGATATAATCAAGTTAAAACTAGATTGCCCATGATGGGACCCCACTGACCGGGCTCTCACTAGCCGGCAAGGCAGGCAGGTCGCTCGGGTAGGAGGTTGAGATTGAATAGTGTTCAAACTAGAATACCCTCGATGGGACCTCATTGACCGGGCTCTCACTACTCGGTAGGGCAGTTAGCTCACTCGGGTAGGATGTTAAGAAAGAATCAAGTTCAAACCAGAATACCCTTGATGGGATCCTGCTGACCGGGATCTCACTAGCCGGCAGAGCAGACAGGCCGCTTGGATAGAAGGTTGAGATAGAATCACTTTCTAACAAAAATACCCTCGATCGGACCCCGCTGACCAGGCTCTCACTAGTCGGCAGAGCAGGTAGGTCGCTCGGGTGGGAGGTTGAGTTAGAATCAAGTTCAAACCAGAATACCCTCGATAGGACCCCGCTGACTGGGCTCTAACTAGCCGACAGCGAAGGAAGGTCGTTTGGGTAGGAGGTTGAGATAGAATCAAGTTCAAACTAGAATACCCTCGATGGGACCTCGTTGATCGAGCTCTCACGAGCCGGTAGGGCAGGCAGGTTGCTCGGGTAAAAAATTTGGCCACGAAGAAAATGGAGTAGTGTTTATGCTAGTTAAATTCCAACAGGCCAGTAAAGTACTTGGCCCCTCAGGGCAGAAGGGTAAAGATAGGTGGACAGGGAAAAGGAGGTTGGGCTCCGTTCCTTATCACCACGAGTGATACCATTATAACGCGAGCACGAAGTAAAAGCTCCAGCTCCACAAGAACTCGGATCTCGCGATAGTGGCGACATCCGGTTCCCGCGAGCTAAGGAAGAAGGTGTCATGTACATCTCGGCAAATTGGAAGAGCCTAAAGGAAAGAACTTAATCATGAATCAACAAGTGATGCGGAAGCAAACCCTCAATAAACAAAAATGAGCATAATGAAAGTAAACTTGGTTCTTTACTAATCACAAAATACATGTTGGGCTCGCATGCCTTTATAATGTCAAAAAATGGAAAAAAATTATATCCCTCAACTCGCAGGCAAGTCTTTGGACAACTGTTCCCTCTCGCCTTCATCAGGGGAATAGACTTTCCCCGAAGACTCCGGGCTCGCATATCGTAGATAGAAGTCTGGGATAAGGTCTCTTGCAACCAGCTTCATCTAATCCTCTTGCAAGGCATCAAGGTTGCGCAGTACGTTTTGATTTGACTCTGTTGTCTGCACGATCAATAATTTGTGAGTGTCTTCCACCTCCTCCGGCGAGAAGTGGAGAAGAGTGCACACACTGTAGGAGGATGTGCCAGGTGCAACATGATTCTTTTCTGTGTAGGCTTTTGTGAGCTCCAGCTTGGTGACCGCAAGCTCCTCCTCCAAGTCATCGATGCGTGACCTCAGACGATCGGTGGTCTTGGAATTCTGTGGAAAATTATGTGAAACACAAGTCAAAAGATAAAGGAGGTAAAAAACCAAGAAGACTTACAACATCGCCCGAGTGTTTAGCGAAGAGGCGCTCCATTAGGTCAAGGAGCATATCAAGGTCGAGGACCTTTTTCTCGACGATCTCCGAGAAGCCTCGGCATTCCCAAATTTCTTGCAGAATATAATCCCCCTCCGCATGACCATATGTGCAAGTTCAGTGGCACGTAGATGGGCTCGCGTGCTCTCATAGGCGAGTTCTTTCATCGTCAGCCTATCGTACTCCTCGACATCTTGGCGGCCATAGAATACGTAGCTGAGGGAGTACACATCCTCGCCAGCATTGTCAGACTTAGTCCAGGATGACTGGGGAGTGGAGAGGGAGATCTTGTGCGAGCGCTCATCCCAGGTGAGCCGGGGTTGTCCATAACCATCCATAGGCTTCTGCCCCAACCCGAAGTTGGGGTGTGAGGTGGGAGTTCATAGTTCTCCTGCTCCCCCGCCAAATGGGTTATCTTGATCACTAGAGAAGTCTTTTTCGGGAGGACGAGCTCGCGAAAGGGGGCAGGTTTCTTGGGGGTGACTACCTTTTGACACTTCGGGGGTATGCTAGATGACGATCCCGCGTCTGGCCCTTTTCCAGACTCTCCCCTCTTCTTCTTACCACTGCCAGAAGAGGGAGCCCGCAGGTCCTCATCACATGCAGCAGTAGCAGATTGAGCAAGGAAGGGGGTAGGATCCACCCTACCTTTTCCTGCATATGGCGGATGTACAGGGATATCGCGCTCACCTGCAAGAGCGCCCGAAAAGCGACACGTCAAGACGACACAAAAGGCATCTTAAAGTTGCGAAAAGGGTATGCGAGCTTACCAGCGCCTGAAAGTATAGGTAGTAGTGAGTCAACGTTGCACCGCAGATGGGCGACTTCAAAGTTCTTCCCTATGCAGAACTTATGCAATTTGGCATCCTTGCCGTTGACACGCGGGGCTAGGCAGGTGATCTCGTCATTTTATCCTGGCACATATGGGACATTGTTGTGGTCGCCCTTGATGAAGAAGAACCGATTGGTCAAGTAGTGGGCCTTGTTGATGGTCTCGCAGACCTTGATCTGCGATCCAGTAAGGAAAACCACCTTGTCTCTAGTGGATCGGTAGATGAAAAACTTGCGTAAAATGTCATGTTAAACTCTATCCTCTATTTGCGCAGGTTACACGTGTAATCCACTAGTATCAAGATCCCGTTGGGGGTGATCTGCGAGGGCACCAGGCGAAAGTATTTGATGAATTGCTTCACCTCCGGCCATAGCGGAAGGCGAAGTCCCATCTCGTAATATGCGAGAGGGATGTCAAGCCTATCCTCCTTTATGGAGTTGATAGACTCTCCCTTATTAGGCGCGCGAGCCTCGAACCCCGCCAACACAAACTCTGTGATAATCTCTAGCATTTTGTCCTCCGAGACCTGTCCATCAGGGAAGACGTAGTCCAAGAAATGGGTCGTGCAGTTTTGGCGCCCCTCCTTGTTATTGCCGACCATCTTGCGAGAACTTTATGTGAGTGCTCGGGGGGGGGGGGGATTTTAGGAAAAGAGGGAGAAGGAGCAGTTACGAATGTAGGTGGCGACCGTTCGGGGGGTGGGTAGTTATAGAAGTCGGAGGGGAAGTGGGTCCGACCAGTTGGCGCGAATCCACTTGCCTCTCCCGCACTTGTAAGGCATCCTGTGGCACACTTCTCCTCAGTCCACTCGCGGACAACAACTTGAACACGCCCATTTGCAAGACAAAAATCCGCTCGACATCGCGAGTCATGCACTCACGGCAAGACCAAAAATATATGCATACAATAAGATACTTATGCAGAATGACCAGATCATTAAAACATTCAAGTGCCAGCAGGCATTATCTAGATAGTTCGCGTAGCATAAAAGAGAATATTAAACAAATATAGTTCAAGGTAGCTTTGTTCTCAAATAATTAGTGTGGAACCCATTTCCATGAGCCCTATCCCCACGTCCTCGCTTGCAGACCTCCCCTCTAGGTGACTTCCTCGCAAACGGCAACGATCTCGTGTTTGAGCGTTTGACAACGTTCCTTCATCGTCTTCAGGTACATTTCCAGGGAATTCGTGTTCACTCCAAGGAGCTTTTGCATCATGCTCTTGAAAGAGGCGCACTCGAACTCTAATTTCTCCACTCATTGCTGTAAAGCGAGAAGGTGAGGCAGGACGTCGTCCGTTGGCTGAGTCCATTCATCCTGAATCTCACGAAGCATGAACTCATGTTTCCGCAAAAGGACCGCCACCCCTTCAATTAGCTCCCAAATGGGCACGAGCTCGCTGAGATAGCCCTAGATCAGGTCAGGAGAGGGTGGTGCTGAGTATGTCACGGTAGAATCATGATCACCCCTTATAGAGACGTCAGTCGTGTCTGGTGAAAGAAGGGGGAGATTAGTACGGATGAGCGAGACAGAAGGTATGAAGCGTTTCAACTACTTACCCAAGGAGGTCTCATCGGGGCAATGCGAGGGAAAGTTGGGTTGACCGCAGAAGGGATCACTGAGTGGTAGCATCAGTAACTTTACCGATCCAACCCGCAGGCCATCAGAATTGTGAGGAACTTGTACTTGTGGCACCATGGTCCCTGCACCCCCACTCATAGGGGATTTCGAGGAATTGACGAGATATTGATCGAGATCGTGGATTGGAGGACTGGTCAGCGAAGGATTCGAGGCGACATCAATAAAATAAAGCAATATGCAGACATAAGGAAGACTCGGAACCAAACTCGCTAGCGAGCACAAGAGGAATTGAAAAAACTAACACTGACCAGGAATCTGTGCGCAGGCGTCCGGCTCGTCCGAACTCGCAGGCGTCCCTTGCACCTCATCAGCGAGATGATCCACGATCTTGGCAGAGGCCTTTGATTGTGAAAGTGTATGTCAATAGCATGTTCCATCTAGGCAAGTGCTGAATTAACAACAACGAGATTTCAAAATATACCAGGGTTTGGGAGATGGATTCACTGTCGGAGACAAGTGGAGGGAATTTCGGTGAGCCCAAAGCCCCTCCGGAGGGATCGACCCTTGACTTCTTAAGCACCCATTCCTCAGGCTTCTTCGA
Organism: Platanthera zijinensis; assembly: GCA_039513925.1. NCBI lineage: Eukaryota > Viridiplantae > Streptophyta > Magnoliopsida > Asparagales > Orchidaceae > Platanthera > Platanthera zijinensis. The sequence goes on along the minus strand of CM077084.1, from coordinate 21,684,528 downwards.
CACGTTTAGGGAGTAATGCCTGTGGCGATGGCAATCAGGTTAGCAGTGGCCACCTTATTCTTCTCAATGTCAATGAAAAGATGCATGAGAGTAGCTTCCGAGATCGGCATTGCGATGGAGAGTAGGAGACTTTTGGAAGGAATGAGGTAGGGAGAGTGGAGTGAAAGGAGTTCTTTGGAGTGACCACTCCCACGCGGTATCTATAATCTTTGACCTGGGCCCACATTAAAATTCTCCTTGGTCCCCACTCGCCAAATAATGATGGGGTTGAACTGTCTTTCCGAGCCTGGGATAGGTCTCGTATAGAGCGGGGATTGTGTATAACCCCGTATTTGTCGATTAAACCCAGCTTTCCCAAAGACAAGGAACAAGCACATAGTTTCGCCGCGCAATTGCTGCTTACCCAGCATGGTGGTGAGTGCCCAGCCTCCTCAGGTGCTTGTCGGCCAAGCGGGTGGTGAGTGCCCAGTACCATCGGGCACTCGCCGCTGAGGCGAGCAGACCGAAGTGCATCGACACGCCATCAGTTGATATTCTTTTCCATTTTTTGTTTATCTATAATTCGATTCTGTTCTACCATTAACCCCTCCAAACAACGGATTTATGTTATTAACAGACCACTTTCGGCTGCATTTAACAGTTACAAAAATGCGAGATCTTGTTATTGGCAAACCATCCCCCAGAAAACTATAAATAGACCCCCAAGGGCACCTTTGGAGAGGACCTCTTTCCAAGTTTCCTCTCCCCTGGATAGCTTTGGTCGGTAGGAGCTTCAGCTCATCACTCACTGTGGTCTCTGTGTGGGTGGTCAGAAGCTACCTTGGCTCTCCAAAGGTGCTCAGTCCATCTTTGGTTTGGGAGGGGAAGTAATCTGAGATCTTCCAGGTGTGTGGCGGAACCTCCTTACTACAACTCGGGGTCTGTTTGAGGTTGTTCTAGTGGGAAAGTTTTCAAACTCTAAGTCCACGACCGAGGCATTAGCTTGAGGAAAGTAAAGGTGAGATACCCCCAGGTCCGAACTCCTCGTTAAATCGTGGTTTCCGAGTTCAACACTTCTCATTGTAATTTGATTCGAGAATTATTCATCTGATAAAATAAAGTCCCTGTGAAGGTTAATCTAAACATTAACGATCATAGCACATTATTCCATACTTGATAATGTTGCAAATGATGTTGTGTCAAATCATTTGTTGATGAGGTACACAGTGATTATTAATGAGTAAAATAACAATGCTTGATTTATCAAAATCAAAATTTGATTGGTCCTAATTAGACTAGATAGAGATGCTGACAGTGTTACTTCACCACTTCTATAATTACTAAGCTCATTTAGGTAGAGTTAGTTTATTTTAAACATTACTATATATCTTTATGAATTCATAGAGACAAACTCATAAAATTCCTTGCAGACACTGGTGAAAATAGAGGAGAGAAAGTAAATTTTGACCTAGATTATGACGATCTACTCGCCGAGTAGAATTGTTACACGTTAGATCCTTTTGTTTTATGTTTTCAAACCTTTTATTCCCGAGTTGCACTTTACGTTTGGATGTTTTTTTTAATTATGAAAACTGCTATTATGGTTTAATTGTGCAAACTTATCTAGATAATGTGTAAATTCGAAAACTTTGATTCTCTCTACTTTTTGCACTTCGAAACATGAATGTTATATGTCACAAATATAGGAGGAGGTTGTTAATATATATTTAGACATATAACGGGCTTGGTGGCTTAACAGGTCGGTTCGGATACCGAAATATCTAATACCCGTATTAAACTTATAGTTTGTCTATATAAACCTAGCTGGGGAAACGGGGAGTGGATTCCACTTTGATCCACACTCGGGATGTTTCAAAGAACACTATCATATAGAAAGCATAAATATATTATGCTTGTTTGAGTGCTAAAATTATGAATAATAAGGGCGCGTGTGGAATTCTCATGGCTCGATCGATGTTACAAATCAAATATATGATGGGGGTTCTTACAATAAGACTAATATATGAATAGTGGATTTGTTGTACGTGCAAGACTAATATCGTGAATTAGAGATAGAGAAATGAAATATGCACGATAAGAAGATGATTAAAATTATTATAATATTTTGTGAAGATATGCATTAGTAAGTTAGCCCCGTATTTACTTAAAGGGAATATTGCAGGAGTGGCACTCTCTAAAAACGATTTTGTGATCTCTCCTTTAGACATAAAGAGAGGAGGGAGGAGTGCTCCCAAAATAGTATTTTGTGGTCTAGTCCATGAGCGCATATTATGTATGTTGCACTCGTATTTGGCGAACTCGCTCTTTGTTAGACATTCTGGACCCAATTTGAACTTGGAAGGTAGAAATTTACCGGTTAGGCCACCCAACACATTGTAAGTGCTAACTAATAAATGAAATATTTTCTGAAATATACATATCTTTTGATAAGAGAAATAAAAAAAATTTCTTGTTTTTGTTGTATAATTCTACTTGCATATTATGCAGTATATACATACACATATATTGTCTTATTATTTCCAAGATGAGCATGCAAAGTTGTTCATTGGCCTAATAAATATTTATAAGCACCCACTACGATGCTGGAGATAGAGCATAGCGAGGAGAAGTTTTATAAACTATTTAGCAGGAGAATAAATACAAATGAATGCAATAATTGAAAGTCTTTAGTTTCAAGAGTAGCTAATCACCTAGAGGGGGGAGGGTGAATAGGGTTTTTGGTCTTTTTAAAGTTTTTCTACTATTTGGTGTGTTGTGGTTTATTTTAACTTAGCTTTCAATATTGCACAACCAGCACACAAGAATTTTATATTGGTTCCCTAGATTATTGGTACATCCCCTGTCCCTCCCACCTTTCTAACAGAGTGTTAGATAAGACAACTTCTCCAAACTTAGCTCAATGAGCTTATAACTCAAATCCCTCAGGATTTTTCAGACCCCTCCAAGTCCCACACTCAGGCCCAAGGCCTTACCACTCAGAGCAAGCAATGCTCCTACAGCTCAGTGATTCACAAATCACCTACCTCATACTTTTCTAAAAGTCCTACACCTTAAGCTAGAAGGATAGCCCAATAACTCAGATCCACACAGGATCCTTCCTCAGAGAGAAACTCTCCTACACCTCAGGCACACAGCCCAACCTCAGATCCACAGGTGGATCCTACAACTTAGATTCACCACAAGAATCCTACAACTCAGGCTCAAAATCCATACAGCTCATATCTTCTGAAAGATCCTACAGTTGGAATGTTGTTTGTTGATGACGTAGAACACCAGAGAAATAATCTCTATGTCTTCCTCTTTCTGAACTGAGAAACCTCATTCCTTCCTCCTTCACAGCTTCAATAATGTATCTTCAAGATTGAGCTTGCTGGAACTGTGAATTCACTGCAACAAGAGCTTGCTTTGTTGCTTATTTTACCTCAGAGAGTTAGCTCTCTGAACTTATTGTTGAAGTTGAGTAGATCAAACAACTATCTTTCTTGAAATTTTAGATCAGAAGAATGAAATTGTTTCCTCAAGCTATGCAACTCATTTGAGAAGAAGAAGATGAAGTTCAATACTTTCCAAAAGTTTATTTCTTCTTCTTTGATCTCGTCTTTATATCCCACCGTCCAACGGCTCTTTGAGCATTGGGCCCACCTGGAGTTGGTATTTACAAGTCTACTTTTGTATTAAATGTTGTACAATAGGCAAGCGACGTCATTTTTTATGTATTGTAGACTTCCCGCAACATTTGAATTTCTACTGACATCAGCACCTGTGGACTTAGACAAATTCAGACAATTCAACATAGGAGTTGAGTAAAGGCTTGTCACTCAACGCCAAAACACTTAGTTAGTTTTCTGCAAACACCAGGCATTGAGTGAGTTGATATTACTCAACAAATATAGACTTTTGTGGTCTAACTGATTAGGCGTTGAGTGAACCTTCATCACTTAATGCATTTAGACTTAGTTGATTTTCTTTATATTGAGGCGTTGAGTGAAGCTTCTGCACTCAATGCTTTCTGCCTTTGCCGGTCATCTTGCTGAGGCGTTGATTGAACAGCCTTCACTCAACGCTTCTGTACTTAGTTGAATTTCTATTGAGTTGGCATTGAGTGAACTGCCTTCACTCAACGCTTCTAGACTTAGACAGATTTTTTGTCTACATCTTCTGAGGCTTTGAAAGCATGAGCTCCACTCAGCGCTTCGACTCTTCTGGCATCGAGTGAGTTGTCTTTACTCGAAGCTTATGGACTTTTCCAGAATTCTTAGCAATTATTCTGCGGCTTTGATTGCTTGAGCTTTAATCAACGCATCTGGCTCTGGGCGTTGAGTGAACTGCCTTCACTCAACGCTTCTGGATTTAACCAGATTTCTGACTTGGGAATGCTGAGGCTTTGATTGTTTAGTCTTTACTCAACGCTTAAGGTCATCTGGCATTAAGTGAACTATCTTCACTCAATGCCTATGGAATTAGACAGATTTCTATCTTTTGGGCATTCTTCCATGTGTCCACCTATCATTGTTACTTAGACAACCTGTCTAATCAGTGTAATAAGTAACCACCTGCATACATAGAACTTAGGGTATGCATAAAATACAAACATGTGTATGACATTGTCCTGTAGGCCTTCTTCAAATCTAGGACATTGTGATCAATGGACCCAAAAAAATCCCCCTATTTGAAGAAGTCAAAACCTTAGACGGTGACATATGTCAACACATAAGAAGCAAATATAACATTTCAGAAGAAAACACAAATAATGTATACACAACCAGAAATATGATTTTCATTAATATAAGTCATGTTTTAGCGTGTGCATAAGACAAAATACATTTCCTACATCCCTTTAAGAAAAACAAGAAACTTTTCTAAGTTTCAGGTTCCCTTATCACTATGCCCCTGCTTGGCTTCTTAGCTGCTTTCTCTTCTGATTTCTTTTCTTTCTGCCTCTAGAAGTAGTTATAGGGCTTTGGGAAATACTTGATAGGCTCCACATCATCTGGTGGTAAAGTGCCTAGCCGCTTATCCTTTTTGAACTTTCTTCTGTCCCTTTCATTTTTCTCAAGCTTGGCCCACTCAAGGGAGGTATAGAGCTTTCCCCTTTTAGTTTTCTTATTCTTGACAAGATCCCAAGAAAACAAAATTATGTTCCTTGATTGAGGACTCTACTGTTCAAAATCAGACCTTGTTTTCATCTCTTCCCTATATCTCTTCTTGCTCATCCTGACTTCTTCCTCATCCACAACAACATATTTTCCTCTAGCTCTTATCACTTGATCAACAGTGGGGCTGAATGTTGGAAATATAGGAATGTCATCTCATATAGAAGGAACAACCCACTGTGTACCATCTTGGATGTCATACTGAGCATCACCTTGAGTAACATTCTGTTCTGCATTTTGATCATAGTATTGGTCATCATACTGATTAATATACTGACCACCATACAGATTTTCAGGGATAGTAGCAGTTTCAATGTTTTCATAAGATAATAGCTCAAGACCCATTGAGCCTCTAATAACATTTGTGGTCCAAACTGCATTTTCTATATTGCCCTTTATCACACCCTTCTCCCCCTTTTTGACTTCTTCACAGATGTTCTGAGTCAGGGAGGTGCTGGCCTTTGTCAATTGTCCATCCAAATGGTCAATACCAAGGGTGATATGATTCTTGACTTTGAGTAGATGATCATCTATAACTTGAGCATGCATCCATTCTTCTTTCAAGAATTGTCTTATGCTTTTGCAACAGTGCCTTCTCTGCATTGTGTACTGCCAGCATGTTTCCAGAAAGAATAATCTGATTTTCCATAATTGCATTGTGAAGAGTGTCGATCTCTTCTAACTTGCTCTGAGTAAAGTCAATTGCAAGAGCTACTCTTAAAAGAAATTTGACAGTCTGGGCTTTTAGCAGATTAACCTCAAATATGATGGATTTTATCTCTGTTGATAACTCATTCCTGAGGTTCTTGATTGAGTCATCAACAAAATTCTCCAGTTGTCTTCTTTTGTCATCCAGCAATCCTTTCAGTTGGGCTAGTAAGGTTCCTGACATGTGATTAGCTTGATTGGATGTGCCTTCATCACAGATGTTGTGTTGCTCTGGCCTGAAATCTTCTCTTGCTGCTGAGTCAGCCACATCAAACTCTGAAGAATGTTGAGTTGCCATGTTATTAACAACAGCAGTTCCCTTATCTGATTCTGAACATTCTATATTATAAACTATTCCTTGAGCAGGGAGTTAAGGTTGAATATCCCCCTCAATCTCTTCCATGTCCACAGGGACATCCAGGGCATCAGATGTGATGGTATCTGTAGGTTGTTCATTCACAAGAGGAAGCTGAATATCTTCTTGTTGAATTTGTATTTTATCCCCCTCAACAAGAGCATCTTCCATCACTTTCTCTAGAAGTTGCTCCACCTCACTTAGAGGATTGTATCTACCTTGTTGATCTTGGTCTATGGGAGCAGTTTCCTCTTCAATAGGAGGTAGATTTTTGACAGTCTCCTCCTCAATCTATGCAGAAATCTTGTTCACTATTTCTTCAATAACCTTTTCAACAACCTCAACTGGAGGTATATCCATTGCCTCCTCAACAACATGTTCTTCAGACTGAGTTCTGCTGACTTGAATCATTACTGCAGGATCAGAGGAAAATGATACCTGAGCACTTGTGTCTCTCCCTATCTCTTCAGTAGACTGAGAAAGTTGAGGATCATGAGGCTCTTCCTCAGCCTGTTAAGATGAGCTGTTGTCAGTACTTTCCTCTAAAACTACTTTCTTCTTCTTCTTGGCAACATTCTGAGCATGAGGAAACAGAACTCTGTCCCATCTATCAAGCATTTTCAAGTCCATCCTCCTCATGTGATGGATCTTTGTTCCTATCCTTATATTAAGGATCCTTGGAACACTCTTTAATAGAAATAAGGAAAGAATCCTTCCCATGTTTGGATTTGCTATACAGTCAACTATCCATTGAAATAGTATCTTACCCCAATCAGTCTTCTTGGATAAGAATATCCTTACCATTAGCTCAAACATTCTCTTGGATATCTTGTCATGTGAGCCAGTCTTGCACAATAGGGCTTTTCCAATGACATCAGATAGGAATTTCCCCTTCAGATTCAACTCCTTCCTCAGATTTAATCCAGTGGTGTGTTTAGAGAGTACACACAACTTCAGTGCAGATTTGATATCAGTCTGATCCAGTTCATCTACTTCATCTGACTCTATGAACTTGGGTAGTTTCAATGCCTTACTCAGTCTTCTTGGGCTTATCTTAATCTTGTTACCACTAATATAGGTCTTGAGTTTAGTGGAAGAAGATTTGACCTTAGAATTTGAGTATAACTCAAGTACCTCTCGCTTCCATAGCAAATTGGGCTCCGATTGAAAAAATTCTAGGTTAGCAACCTCAAGCAGGTGGAGAACAAACTGTATTTCTTCAAGTGCATCCTTGAATCCATTTCACACCAGCTTTGAACCCTTGAATAAGAAGTCTAACCCTTTCGGTGCCATTTCTGCTATGAATTGTTGAAGATATTCCAAGCTTTGATTGATTTGTCGCAAGGGGCGGAGAAGGGAGAGAAACAGAGTATTTTGTTTTACACACACAACCTTATATTTATACTGATTTCTATTTTTAGAAGGTGGAGAGGCGCGTAACTGTTTATGATCAAGAAATGATAAATGGCTAGGATTGATTCCGAGACTTAGCCGCAAAATTGACTCACTGGGAGCTTGCATTAAGTGAACTCGATGCTCTCAATTCTCTTGACACTTGCAGTTCATTCAACGCACTCGATGCCTGAGAACTTAGACTCAGTGCACATGACGCCAAATCTTGTCTCAGCACACTCGATGCCTAGACACTTAGTTCATTTCTCTTTTGTTTATCCTGGAGGGAGTAAATCCACCTGCAACAAGTAATAACTATATGGAGAGCTACTGAAGCTGGAATAAATTCAACATTCTTAATTTAAATTTGAAGGTGTTGAATTTTTTTTCATCTAGTGGCTTAGTGAAGATGTCAGCCACTTGCTTATCTGTGGGGACAAATTTAAGACTGATGTCTTCACTTTCCATATCCTCTCTATTTAAGTGATACCTAATCTCTATATTCTCAGTCCTACTATGAGAGACAGGATTCCTAGCAATAGAGATTGCACTAGTTGAATCACAATATAGTGGAGTGTTACTTATCTTTAGATTATAATCTTGGAGCTGGTGTTGGATCCATACCAACTGAGCAGAACAACTTCCCGTTGATATATATTCTGACTCTGTTGTTGATATTGCAACACTAGTTTGCTTATTACTACTCCAAGATACAAGGCTTCCACCCAAGAACTGATAGGACCCAAATGTGCTTTTGCTATCTTCTCTATAGCCTGCAAAATCTACATCTGAAATCTAGTTAGCTCAAAATCACTATTCCTAGGGTACCATAGGCCAAGCTATGATGTGCCCTTAATATATCTCAGAATTCTTTTAGCAGTAGAATAGTGAGACTCCTTAGGGCAAGCCTAGTATCTAGCACAAACACATGTAACATACATGATGTTTGCCCTACTTGCAGTAAGATAAAGGAAGGAGCCAACTATGCCTCTATACATGGTTTCATCAACGGGATTTCCTATTTCATCCTTGTCTATTAACATATTTGACCCAATGGGAGTTTTCATTACGGAGGCACTCTCCATTCCAAATTTCTTAATTAACTCCTTAGTGAATAAAGAATGATAGATGGAAAATCCATCCTCAGATTATCTTACTTAGAGGCCCAAGAAGTACTTGAGCTCACCCATACTGCTCATCTCAAATTTCCCTTGCATAAGTTTAGCAATCTTCTTACAAATGTTATCATCAGTAAGCCCAAAGATTATGTCATCTACATAAATTTGGACTAGTATGATCTTACCCTTGGATTCCCTTAGGAATAGAGTCATGTCTATATTTCCCCTTGAGAATTTATTCTCAATAAGAAAGCTAGACACTGTCTCATACCATGCTCTAGGGTCTTGTTTCAACTCATACAAAGCTTTCCTAAGTTTATACACATGATCAGGAGAGTTAGGAATAACAAAACCTGATGGCTGCTCAACATAGACTTTTCTCTTAAGTCACCATTTAGGAAGGTTGACTTCACATCCATCTGGTATACTTTGAATCCCTTGTGAGCAACATATATAAGGAATAGTCTGATGGCTTCTTGTCTAGCTACATGGGCAAAGGTTTGATCAAAATCAATACCTTCTTCTTGTTTATAACCCTTGGCCACCAGTCTAGTTTTATTCTTTATTATAACACCATTTTCATCCAACTTGTTCATGTAGATCCACTTGGTTCCAATGATGTTATGGCCTTATGGTTTGGGAACCAGCTTCCAGATCTTATATGTCTTGAACTAGTTCAGTTCCTCTTGTATTGCCATAATCCAATATTGGTCTATGTTGGCATCTTCAAATCTCTTAGGCTCAACCTGAGATAAAAAGCTATAATACATAGCTATGTTCATGCTTTTGCTCCTTATTGTAACCCCTTGGCTAGCATCTCTGATTATCTGATGTTTGGGATGATCCTTTAGATGTCTAACTACTAAAGGAAATCTCTCTTCAGCATCATTGACTTCAATGGTTTGATCCTGCAGATCTTCATCCTCATCATGTGTGCCTTGTCCTCCTTCTGAATTGCATACTCCCTCATCTTCATTATGGGCATCAGGAGGAGCATCCTTGATGGTTAGCTTGTCCATTATCTATTCTATACATGTAGATCTAGATGAGGAGCTAGGTAGCTCACTGTTAATCATAGAGGATTCATCAAAGACTACATTTACAGACTCTTCTACAACTTGATTTTTCAAGTTGTACACTCTATATACTTTGCTCTTTTTGTTGTACCCAATAAATATTCCTTCATAGGATTTGATAGCAAACTTAGTCAGATATGACTTCCCATTGTTGAGCACATAATATTTGCTCCCAAAGATCCTGAAATATACAATGTTTGGTTTTTTGTCTTTCATGATCTCATAGGGAGTCTTTTTGTGATATTTGTTGATAGAAGCCCTATTCAGGACATGACATGCAATATTTAATGCCTCAGCCCAGAAATATTCTGGGAGAGATGTGTCACTTAGAAGTATCCTTCTAGATTTTATGAGAGTTCAATTTTTCCTCTTAGCTATCCCATTTTGTTGCGGTGTTCTTGGAGAAGAGAATTCTTGGTGAATCCCTTGTTCTTCACAGAACTTAGTCATGCCATCAGATTGAAATTTAATGTCATGGACACTTCTGATTTTGAACACAGAACTGTTCAATTCATTTTGAATTTGCTTGACAAAAGTCTTAAAGATGTCTGGGGTTTCAGGCTTTTTCTTCAAGAAGAAGACCCAAAAGCAAACCTGGAGAAGTCATCAACTATAACAAGTGTGTAGACTTTACTACTTAGACTATGAACTAGTATAGGAACAAACAAGTCCATATGCAGGAGCTATAAACACCTCACAGAGTCCTTGACCCCAATGCTCTTAAAAGAAGCTTTGGTCTGCTTGCCCTTTTGGCATGCAGAGCAAATGACCTCCTTGGTGCATTTCATTTTGGGACCATTTCTGACTAGCTCTTCACTGAAGAGCTTACTTATAGTCTTATAATTCAAGTGAGCTAGTCTCTTGTGCTATTACACACAATATAAAACTTTCTCATTAGCAACTAGACATATTGAAGAGTCTTTACTTAAACATATAAAGTTTAAACAAAAAGAATTTTCACTCCCAGTACCTGTAAAGATGACCTCTTAATCACTTGACCTTTTAATTTGGCACTCATCCTAGTGGAATACAATGACAGCCAAGATCACACAGTTGGCTTATGCTAATCAAGTTGTGTTGCAATCCTTCCATATAAGCTACTTTTGAGATTGAGACTATGTCATTAGTAATCATACCATATCCCTTAGTGACTCCTCTATCTGAACCTCAAAAGATAACTTTAGGTACATTCTTCATAGGAGTGTAGTTCTTCAAGTGACATCTTGTTCCAGTCATGTGCCTGGAACATCCACTGTCCAAGTACCATATAGGAGTATGGGTACTTGGACTATCCTGCAAAACATAATTTAGGTAACCTAAGGACTCCAATAAGTTTTGGATCCTTGGTGCATGTTAGTCTGAAATTAAACATGTTTACCTATAGCTTTTATGATAGGAGGACTAACTCTTGCCCTATGCACATTTGGATTATGCCAGCAATCTATGACAAAGTGTCCCACTTTACAACAACACCAACACTCATGGATATTATATCTCCTCTTTCTGCACTTGCAGACATGCCAACAATAATTTGTTAAGAAGGAAGAGCAGCAGTCCTTTTCAAGTTTTTCTCAGCAAGGATCTGATTGAAAGAAAATCTGTCAATTAATTTAGTTGACTTACTTTGAGTACCACTAACAGCAGTTTTTTTTGCAGTATACAAGCTGTTGATGGCATCAGAGATAGCCAAATCCAGCTTTTTGACTAACTTACATATGTTCTGAGAGTTTGCTAAAAGAACTTGATCACATGCCACTACTTTATTTCTAAGTGAGGTGGCTGGGGTACTAAAGACAAATGATCCATGATGGGTCATCTGAATTTCCTAATGTAGGGACTTAAAAGCACTCATCACCTTGCCATACCTTCCACCATAGCTGTGAACATTTTTGTTCACACTTGTGGATCTTCCATTCAATTAGTGACCATAGATACTTTCTTGGTCATAACTGTTTGATGGAAACACTACTTTCTAAAATGAAATGGGAGGCTGAATTGGAGCTTTTCCTCTCCCTTTGGAATGACCAACTCTAGGTTTCCCCTTGAACCCAAAACCCCTCTTATCCTTTTGAGAGGAGATGGAATCTATCAGGGGCAACATTGTATTGGGCTTTGAATATTTAGCCACAATCCTTTTCTCCCTTTGGAGCTTCTCTTCAAGATCCATAATGATTGTGTTCTTGTGGCTAATGGTCCCAATATGGATAATTGTGATGGCCTTCAGTTGGCTAACTTCCCTCATCTTTTGATCTAGCAAAGATGCTGAGTCATACTAAAGGGAAGCAGTTAGCTATAGGGAGATGATCTCCTCAGCTTGTTTCTTGGCCAATCTCTTACTTCTCTTCAAAGCATCCAGAAGGGCACCATACTTGTCAATTAATTGATTGACATCTTCCTCAGATGTTAACCCATCTTCATCATAGGATGAGGATGCATCAAAATTGGGACTAGTCTTATAGTTTGAACCAGAAGTGGAGCTGGACAGTGAATATACCTTATCTAGACAAGGCTGATCCTTGCTGGATTCTTCATCTGTCATGTCCATGAGACCATAACAGCCACAATCATCTTCATCCACCTCAACATCACTTTTTGAGTGTGATAGAGGGGCCCTGATACCTATCCTTGTAGCAGGATAGTCTTCATCTTTATCAGCAATAGTAGTAAATAACCCTATGTAGGCTTCTTCCTCTTCTTCAGAATCTGAAGAAGCTGAGTCACTCTGACTCCAGCTCTTCTCCTTTTTGGTTATAAAGGACCTTTCCTTCTTTCCCTTGTATTGGTGGTGGTGCTTCTTCTCACCATTCTCCTTTCTCTTGACATGATAGTGAGCTATGACATATCCTGACTTGCTGCATCAATAGTAAACAATTTTATTAGAAAACTATTTACTGGGTTTAGAATTATACCTGTCTCCCTGGGAGAACTTCTTACCAGACTAGTGATGATACTTCTTGTGATGTGAAGAGGAGTAAGGTCTATTCCTCCACTGCTTTCTCTTCATCATCATCTAGAATTGTGTAGAGAAGGCGGCAAACTCCTCATCTGGCATGTTGTTGTCAAATGAGCTAGACTCAGTGTTGTCTGAATTAGCATGCCTTCTTGGGGGAGAGGAAATCCTATCCTTTCTCTTCTTGGAGCCCTCAGCCTTGAAGGCCACAGTCTTTTCCTTGGCTTGAATTCTGCTAGTGGACTCCTCTTCCTTCCTGGCAGATAACAACATCTCATAGGAAAGCAGATTTCCAAACAGTGAGTGTGGAGGAGTTTCAACTAGTTTAGCCACCTCTCTGATGGAACATATCTTGGTGTCCCAATCTCTTGTTAGAGATCTGAGGAATTTGTCATTTAGCTCATAGTTGCTGAAGACCCTCTCATAGGTCCTTAGCTTATTCACCACTCTAATGAATTTTTCATATCATTCAGCTATGCTGTCTTTCTTGGTCTACCTGAAGGCTACATACTATTGATTAAGCATGGATTTTCTGTCATCCCTTACTTCTTCTGTGCCTTCCATATATACAACCAAAGTATCCCACATTTCCTTGGAAGTCTTGCAGTGTACAAGATTCTGGAATGTAGAATCATAAATGGCACTAATAATTATATTTTGTTCCCTTTTGTCTATGGTAGCAAGAATGACCTCATCCTGGGTCATTTCAGAATATTTCTTAGGTGCCTGGACAGTGGCATATAGAACTGAAACCTTCATGGGGATGAAAGATCCTTCCTATACAGCGATGAAGATCTTGGGGTCTGATGCCTCCATAAATAATCTGACACTTTCCTTCCAGATAGCAAAGTTCTCCTTCATGTAGATTGGAAGCTTCATAGATCCCAAATCTTATGGTTCTCTCCTGAACCCATAAGGATAATCTTAGCTACTCTTTGAAGATCAACTCATACTGTTAAATCCTTTTTAAGTAACCTCCCTCTGATTCCATTTGGATTTCTTTAGTTTCAAGAGTAGCTAATCACCTAAAGGTGGGGGGGGGGTGAATAGGTTTTTGGTCTTTTTAAAGTTTTTCTGCTCTTTGGTGTGTTGTGGTTTATTTTAACTTAGTTTTCAAGATTGCACAACCAGCACACAAAAATTTTATAGTTGTTCCCCAGATTATGGGTACATCCAATGTCCCTCCCACCTTTCTAATAGAGTGTTAAATAAGGCAACTTCTCCAAACTCAGCTTAATGAGCTTATAACTCAAATCTCTCAGGATTTCTCAGACCCCTACAGTCCTACACTCAGGCCCAAGTCCCTACAACTAATAGCAAGCAATGCTCCTATAACTTAGTGATTCACAAATCACCTACCTCAGACTTTTCTCAAAGTCATACAGCTCAGGCTTGGAGGATAGCCCTATAACTCAGATCTACATAGGATCCTACCTTAGAGAGAAACTCTCCTACAGCTCAGGCACACAACCCTACCTCAGATCCACGGGAGGATCCTACAACTTAGATTCACCACAAGAATCCTACAACTCAGGCTCAAAAGCCCTTTAGCTCAAATCTTCTGAAAGATCATAGAGTTGGAATGTTGTTTGTTGATGATGTAGAATACTAGAGAAATAATCTATATGTCTTCCTCTTTCTAAACTGAGAAACCTCAGTCCCGCCTCCTTCACAACTCCAAGAATGTATCTTCAAGATTGGGCCTACTAGAACTGTGAAGTCACTGCAACAAGAGCTTGCTTTGTTACTTCTTCTACCTCAGAGAGAAAGCTCTCTGAACTTGCTGTTGAAGTTGAGTAAATCAAACAGCTATCTTTCTTGAACTTTTAGATCAGAAGAATAAAATTGTTTACTCAAGCTCTGCAACTCAGTTGAGAGGAAGAAGATGAAGTTCAGCACTTTCCAAAAGTTCATTTCTTCTTCTTTGATCTCGTCTTTTATATCCTGCCGTCCAATAGATCTTTTAGCATTGAGCCCACCTGGAGTTGGTAGCTGCAGGTCTACTTTTGCATTAAATGTTGTACAGCAGGCAAGCGACGTCATTTGTCATGTATTGTAGACTTCCCGTAACATTTGAATTTCTGCTGATGTCAGCACCTGTGGATTTAGTCAAATTCAAACAATTCGGCATAAGCGTTGAGTGAAGGCTTGTCACTCAACGCCAAAACACTTAGTAATTTTTATGCAAACACCAGACGTTGAGTGAGTTGACATTACTCAATGAATATAGACTTTTGTGGTCTAATTGATTAGGCATTGAGTGAACCTTCATCACTTAACGCATTTGGACTTAGCTGATTTTCTCTATATGGAGGCGTTAAGTGAAGCTTCTACAGTCAACACTTTCTGTCTTTACCCGTCATCTTGATGAGCCATTGAGTGAACAGCCTTCACTCAACACTTGTGTATTTAGTTGAATTTCTGTAGAGTTGGTGTTGAGTGAACTGTCTTCATTTAATACTTCTAGACTTAGACCGATTTTCTGTCTACATCTTCTGAGGCTTTGACAGTATGAGCTACACTCAACGCTTCTACTCTTCTGGTGTCGAGTGAGCTGTCCTTACTCGACGCTTCTGGACTTAGCCGGCCAGAATTCTTGGCAGATTCTTCTGCAGCTTTGACTGCTTGAGTTTTACTCAATGCATCTGGCTCTAGGCATTGAGTGAACTGCCTTCACTCAATGCTTCTGGACTTAACCAGATTTTTGCCTTGATAATGCTGAGGCTTTGACTGTCTAGTCTTACTTAATGCTTAAGTCCATTTGGCGTTGAGTGAACTGTCTTCACTCAACGCCTGTGGACTTAAACATATTTCTATCTTTTCAGCATTCTTCCATATGTCCACCTGTCATTGTTACTTAGACAACCTGTCTAATCAGTGTAATAAGTAAAAACCTGCATACTTAAAACTTAGGGTATGCATCAAATACAAACATGTGGATGTCATTGTCCTGTAGGCCTTCTTCAAATCTGGGACATTATAATCAATGGACCCAATAATAATGTATACAATGTTAATCTAAGTTGAAGAGGTAGTTGGCGAACTGGATCGACTACACTTGGAAGGAAGACAAAAAAGGAAAGCAAGCAACTTGATGGTCAAGATGACTCATTAGTATGAAGATAAAGACCGAGATAAAGATGCATATAATCACAATTGATAATGATGAGTTAAAAGCTACAATAGAAGGATAATTAGATAAATTAAAAATCATGTATAGTAATCCAACCACCTAAGGGTGACTTGGGCTTTCTGTAAAAGACCCATACATGTAAGAGCAAAAGTGGTAATACTTATATATGAAATAAAAACCAACACTTGTTACTGTGAGAATATAGCCTCCTTAGTTTTTATATCTTTTATTTTTGAACATGGTATCAGAACTAGGTTGAGTTGGTTGGTCAATGTTGCTGGGAGTCATTGAGAAACTCAAAGTGCAATGAGACTATGTCGAAAAGAAAGGCCAGAAAATATAGATTCCCCAATAGCTCGTATGGGCTTTGTCTCTCAATTTCTACCATGCAAGGTCGCACGTAGCTGGTTTTGTTATGCCGTGGAGATATCTTTTGAAGTGCAGATTCAAGAAAGACCATGATGAGAGGAACAGACAAAAAGCGGAATATCCACGGTTGTTAGTATGAGATTTATCCACCTTCACTTACCCGAAAATGTCCTCCTACCTCCTCCAACAAGATTCATCAAGAACCAAGGAGAAAAGAGTTATCCACATTCGATCCCCTATCTGTGTCTACATATCCATGTAGATCTGAATGTTTATCAAGCATGTAATTTAATCCTTAGGCAAGTGTGCTTTGTAGATAGTCATGTGTGCTTTATCGATAGAAAAGGATTTTCAGAGAAATTAAAAAAAAATAAAAAACAGGTGAAGAGAATGAAACAACGGCCCAGCGCAAAGGTGTTTAATAAAGATGGTCGATCTCATCGAGAGACGTTGAGGAAATCAAAGGTGAAGAGAATGCAATAACGACCTGGCGTTAGGCATGTGTGCTTTATCGATAGCGAAGTAGTTTCAGAGAAATAAAAAAGGTGAAGGGAATGCAACTGTTGGGTACATTGAAAAATGTGTACCTGATTTGAAGAAGCCTAACTTAGCATAATGATATACATCAAGGTGTATTTGATGTTGTTTAAGTTGAATATGTGCAGGTTAAAAGTATGAAAAATTTCTAAGTCCATGTGTCGACACCAGAAGAAGATGTGTCGACACTTCAGGAAGATTGTGTCTACACTTGAAGAAGGCTGTGTCGACACAGAGAAAATGAGTCGACATCAAATGTGTCGACACCGGGAGACAGTGTCGACACACATAGAAATATAGTCGACATCAACTGTGTCGCCACTGGGAGGCAGTGTCGACACATACAAGATTATAGTCGACATCAACTGTGTTGACACCAGGAGGCTGTATCGACACACAGAGGCAGAAGTCAACAACAGCTAAGTCGACACTTAGAGACTGAGTCGACACTTAGCAGAAACAAGAAAAAGTCTGTTACTGAAGTAATTGTGTCGACACACAGGACTTGTGTCGACACATAGCAGAATCAACAATAAGTCTGTGGCTGAAGTAATTGTGTCGACATACAACTATCTGTGTCGACACATTCTCAAAAAGTTGTGTCAAGAAGATGTGTTGACATCAAGACAAATGTGTCGACATCACAAAGGATTGTGTCGACACTTAATCAAATTGTGTCGACACATTTTAACAATTGTCTCGACACATATTGATAGTTTGTCTCGATACTTTCTGGCAGAAACCAAGACTCCTTGGCAGTTTGAAGAATTGACAGTTGTGGGTCTCTACAGGTTAACTGACGTGATTGACACAGACAGAAGTTTGTTAGGAACCGGACCAGCCGGTTACCAGGAATGAAGGCTATAAATAGACGGATAGTGTCTGAAAGAAGAATACTGAAAACACTGAATAACAAGTAACAATAAGAAGAAGATCTTTGCAGATCTAAGAAGATATTCTGATTGAACTATCAGAATCTGTCAAAGTAGAATTCAGTCAAGAATTCTGAAGTATCTTCAAGGGACTTGGATAGAGAGAGATCCAGTCAAAAGAAGGCAAGAAGAAAGCTGTCTCAGATTTCAAAAGAAACAGATTCTGAACTTATCTGTCAAGAAGATTCAGATTCAAATTCTGAAATCTAAGGAGAAAGCTGCTGATCAGTTTATTTCAAAGAAGATCAACTCAACAAAGTTCAGATTCAAGAAGCTTTGAAGAAAGCTAAGTTCCAGTTGATTTTATCCATCTGGTTTATCAAGAAGCTGATCAAGAACACTGTCTTGTTCCACCTCTCTCACCAGGAGCAAGATAAAAATATATTTTACTCAAATCTTGTAGGATCTTTTAATAGATCTGAGTTGTAAGCCTAATTTATAAAGACTGAGTGTAGGAGAGATAATCTTTGAGTTGTAGGTCTTGAATAAAGATTGAGGTAGGGCTGAATTGCCTGAGCTGTAGGAGTGTGGTATCACTCTGAGTTGTAGGTCTTGAATAAAGACTGAGGTAGGGCTGAATTGCCTGAGCTGTAGGAGTGTGGTATCACTCTGAGTTGTAGGAATCCATTTTGGATTCTGAGCTGTAGGATCTGAGGATCTGAGATAAAGAAAGGAGTTTGGCTGAATCTAGCACACTGCTAGATAGGCGAAGGGGGAAAGTGGATGTACCCAGATCTTGGGGAACCACTATAAATACTTGTTGCAATCTGTGATGTGTAGTTCTAGATTATGTGATTGTGATTGGTAAAGTAGTTGCAGAACTCATAGAAAATAGTCTTTAATTACTTAATCATTCTGCTTTAAGTTTGAAAAGAAAATAAGAACCTATTTACCCCCCCCCCCCCTCTAGGTGTCTAGGTAATCTTGAAAGTAAAACTATCAAGTGGTATCAAAGGGAGGTTGCTCAAAGAAAGACTTAACAATCTGAGTTAGATCTAAAGGCAGAATCAAGAATAGAGAAAATGGGTTCAGGTGAGAATCACAAGGAGTTGGGATCTATGAAGTTACCCATCTGTAGAAAAGAAATCTTTGGAATCTGGAAGGAAAGGGTTAGGCTATTTATGGAGGCCTCAGACCCAAGAATTTATATCACAATGAAAGAAGGTCCATACATTCCAATGAAGATTTCTGTATTAGATGCAAATCAGAAAACTCCTAAGGATTTTTCAGAAATGACAAAGGAGGAAATTATCTTAGCCACTATGGATAAGAGAGCTCAAAACATCATAGTAAGTGCAATAGATGATTCCACCTTCCAAAATCTGATACATTGCAAGACCTCCAAATAGATGTGGGACACCTTGATTGTCTATATGGAAGGATCTAAAGAATTAAGACAAGACAGAAAATCAATGTTCAACCAAGAATATGAGAGCTTCAGACAAGGAAAGTCTGATAGCATAACTGAGTGTTATAAGAAATTCTATAGGATTGTGAATGAACTAATGTCCTATGGAAGAGTCTTCAGTACATATGAGCTGAATGACAAGTTTCTCAGATCTTTAACAAAGGATTGGGATACCAAAATATGTGTCATTAGAGAAGTGGCCAAGTTAGCTGATATTTCTCCTCCAACCTTGTTTGGAAAATTGCTTTCATATGAAATGCAATTGATGACTAGGAAGGAGGAAGAAAGAAGTACAAAAGGTGAGCATAGATCTGTGGCTTTCAAAGTTGAAGCCACTAGAAAGAAAGGGAGGATGTCTTCATCTCCTCTCAAGGAAGCTACAGAAGAAATAACAGAAAATTCAGATAGTCAGAAATCAGGGAGTAGTGACTCAGATACTAACTTTTTTGCCTTTATAAGACAGTTTCAAAAGTTCTTGAAAAAGAAGCAGTGGAAGTCCAGGCCCTCCACATCACAGCCAGTAGATGAGTACTATCAGAAGAGAAAATCCTCAAGAAATGAGAGAAACAGAACTAAGCCCAGCAAAGCCATAACTTCTAAGATTGTTTGTTATTGCTGCAATAAGACTGGACATATGGTAGCTGAATGTCCAGAAAATAGAAAGGAGTCAGTAGACAGAAAAAGGACTCAACACAAGGGCAAGAAGGAGAAATCTTTTGTTGCAAAGAAGGATAAGAGTCTTTCAGATCAGTCCTCATCAGAGTCAGAATCTGAAGTAGAAGCATACATAGGATTGTATGCAGCCAGTGATGAAGAGGAATTTATGCAACTGATGGATTCCATTCATGATCAAGAAGATAAGGAATGCATGGGTCTGATGGCTGAGTTAGAAGATAACCAATGCCAGGATCAGCCTGGTCCTAGTAAGGTACAAAAGGTTTCTAGTTCTTCTTATTTTAGTACTGGTTCAGAGTCAGATTCATCTACATCAAGTGATGTGAATGGATCTGAATCTGAAGGTGATATTCATCAGTTGATGGATGAATATAGGGACTTATTGCTGGCTCTTAAGAAAAGCAAGAACCTAGTCAAAAGTCAGGCTCAGGAAATTGCTGATCTTAAGGAAGCTGTAACTGAGTTTGAAAAAGTAATGGATCAAAAGTTAAATAAGATTGCCAAACTGAAAAATATAACCATTATTCAGATGGGCACAATCAAATATAACAATGATCAAATTAAGAGTCTGGAGGCCAGACTAAGAAAAGAGAAAGATTTAGTGGCTAGTTACTCTAAGCCAAAATCTGTCTTACCTTTAATAGATGAGTTTGTGGCTCAAAAGGGTAAGGCGGGATTAGGCTTCAAAGGTAACCTCAGGGCTGCCCAATTCAAGAGAAAAGGCAAAGCTCATGTCCAGCCACTAAACCTTTCAGTCCCTGTTATGTTTAGAAAGGTGCACTTGCCTTCTAACAAATATGATCATGAACACATTCATGGTCATAAGAAGATTGAGGTTCTAAGTGACAAAGCTGTTAAAGCCAATAAGTCAGTCCATGACAATAAATCCCATCTTCTAAGGAAACCAATGGGTATGGCTACAGCAGCACCAGCACAAGTCAGGAATTTTCCAGACTACAAAACTACTAAGATTGTACCTAGAACTAGGTACAACAAATATGATTGCTGGTGCTGTGGCAAAGTAGGGCATTTTGCCTTGGACTGTTGGCATAACACAAGTGTCAAGAAGAACACCAATCTACCTGTTAGAGGAATTGCTAAAAGATTTGATATGAATAGAGCTAACTGGAACCAAGGACCCAAGACATTCTTGGGCTCTAAGGTAAAGTAATTTTGTGATGCAGGAAAGTCCAAGTGATCATGCCCCTATATGGTACTTGGACAGTGGTTGTTTTAGACATATGACTGGAACTAAGGGGCTACTGAAGGACTACACTTCTGTCAAGAATGGGCCTAAAGTTATCTTTGGTGGATCTGAGAGAGGAATCATCAAAGGGTTTGGTAACATTTCTTCAAAAAGAATTACAATTACTCAAGTGGCTTATATAAAAGGTTTGAAACATAACCTCATCAGCATAAGCCAGCTGAGTGATCTAGGATATGGCATTTCATTTATAAAGAATGGATGTCATATCAAGAGGTCAAGTGACCAAGAGGTCATATTGACTGGTTATAGAAAAAGAAATGTGTATTGTCTAAATTTTCAGTGTGAGAACAAGGCTTCTCCTATCTGTCTTATAGCTGATGAGAGAGCCTCACATTGTGTCAAATGGCATAAGAGGTTAGCTCACCTTAACTACAAGACAATTGGTCAACTCTTTAGCAAAGAGTTAGTGAGGAATGGTCCTCAAGTTAAGTGTGTGAAGGATGGGATATATTCATCCTGTCAAAAGGGCAAGCAGACAAAATCCTCCTTTCATAGCCTTGAATTCAAGGATTCAGTGAGGTGCCTATACCTACTGCATATGGATCTATTTGGTCCTATGCCAGTTCATAGTCTAAGTAGGAAGATCTACACTTTTGTGGTGGTTGATGACTATTCTAGATATACATGGGTATTCTTTCTGAGACAGAAATCAGAAACCCCTAGTGTTTTACATTGTTTTATCAAACAGATTAAGAATGAATTAAATAGTTCTGTGGTCAAACTCAGAAGTGACCATGGTACTGAATTTCAATCTGAAAGTATGACAAGATTATGTGAAGAATTTGGGATTCTTCAAGAATTCTCCTCACCAAGAACACCACAGCAAAACTGAATTGCTGAGAGAAAGAATAGAACATTAATAGAGGCTTGTAGAACTCTATTGAGTGACACTTCTCTCCCAGAATATTCCTGGGCTGAGGCAGTAAACACTGCATGTCATGTAATCAATAGGGCTACTATCACTAAGAACCACAAAAAGACTCCCTATGAGATTGTGAAGGGTAGAAAACCAAATCTATCCTACTTCAGGATCTTTGGCTGCAAGTGCTATGTACTTAACAATGGCAAGTCTTATGTGACCAAGTTTGCTGCCAAATCCCAAGAAGGGATATTTGTTGGGTACAACATCAATAGTAAGGCTTATAGAATCTACAACTTAACTACACAAGTTGTAGAAGAGTCTATACATGTTGTGTTTGATGAATCAAGATTAATCAACTGTGAGTTGCCTTGTAGTTCATACAGTCCAACAGGTATAAGCAAAAGGATGGACAAGCTTTCCATTGCAGAAGGTTCAATAGCAAATGAACAGATGGAAAATGTTGGCTACAGTCCAGGGGGAGTACATGATTCTATAGAAGCTGATGACTCCCAGGAAGTGCAGCATAATGAAGGGACTGGAAATAATCAACCAGAAGGAAATCTACCTCCTGCTATCAGACATCTTAAAGACCATCCAGCAAATCAGATAATAGGGGATCCAAGACAAGGAGTGGAGACTAGAAGCAGAAATCCAAGCATAGTCTTGCACTCAAGTTTTCTATCACAATTGGAGCCTAAGAAATTTGAAGAAGCCATCCAAGACCAACATTGGATTAATGCTATGCAAGAGGAGCTTAATCAATTCAGAAGGTGCAAAGTCTGGGAGCTTGTTCCTAAACCAAAAGACCACAATATCATTGGAACAAAGTGGATATTTAGGAACAAGTTGGATGAGAGTGGAGTAATTGTAAAGAACAAAGCAAGACTGGTTGCTAAAGGATATAGGCAGGAAGAGGGAATAGATTTTGATCAGACATTTGCCCCAGTAGCAAGAGTGGAGGCAATCAGGATGTTTCTTGCCTATGCTGCATATCAAAGATTCAAGGTATACCAAATGGATGTGAAATCAGCATTTCTGAATGGAGATCTAAAAGAAGAAGTCTATGTGGAACAGTCATCAGGTTTTGTAGACTCTCTTAAACCTGATTATGTTTTTAGACTTAGGAAAGCTTTATATGGGTTAAAGCAAGCCCCAAGGGCTTGGTATGACACCCTGTCTACTTTCCTTATTGAGAACAAATTCTCAAGAGGCAAAATAGACAAGACTCTATTCCTTAGGGAGTCTAAAGGCAAGATAATCTTAGTCCAAATCTATGTGGATGACATAATTTTTGGGTCTACAGAGAACAACCTTTGCAAGAAGTTTGCCAAACTTATGCAAGGGAAGTTTGAAATGAGTATTATGGGGGAACTTAAGTTTTTCTTGAGACTCCAAGTAAGACAGACTGATGATGGCTTGTCCATATCCCAGTCTAAGTTCACCAAAGAGTTGATAAAGAAATATGGTATGGAATCTTCCTCTACCATGAAAACTCCTATGGGAACAAATATGCCTATATGTAAAGATGATACAGGTAAACCTGTAGATGAGTCTTTGTATAGAGGAATAGTTGGTTCTCTATTATACCTCACAGCTAGTAGACCAGATATTATGTATGCTACATGTGTCTGCGCTAGGTACCAAGCATGCCCTAAAGAATCTCATTACACTGCTGTTAAAAGAATTTTGAGATATTTAAAGGGCACACCAAATCTAGGCCTTTGGTACCCTAGGAATGGAGATTTTCAACTAATAGGTTATTCAGATGCAGATTTTGCAGGCTGCAGAGAAGATAGAAAAAGTACTACAGGTACATGTCAATTTTTGGGATGAAGGTTGATATCATGGAGTAGTAAGAAGCAGACTAGTGTGGCAATATCCACAGCTGAGTCTGAGTATGTTGCAGCTGGAAGTTGCTGTGCACAACTATTGTGGATTCAACATCAACTAAAAGATTATGGTATCCAGGTAAGTAGAACACCTTTATTATGTGATTCTAAAAGTGCTATTTCTATTGCAAATAATCCTGTTTCACATAGTAGGACTAAGCATATAGAAATAAAATACCATTTTCTTAGAGAACATGTAGAAAAAGAAGACATCTCACTAGAATTTGTTAAGACAGGTTATCAAATTGCAGATGTATTTACTAAGCCTCTGGATGAAACAAAATTCAATAGATTTAAAATTGAATTAGGCATGCTAACTATAGATTAGTTTAGCAAAATTTGGCTAAGTAAAACTGTGTTGACACATTCAGGATTTAAGTGTCGACACAGAGGATTTGTGTCGACAAACTCAGAAAAATGGTGTCGACACAGAGTAGATGTGTCAACACATCATGGATTTTATGTCGACATAGTCTAGAGCGACATGTCGACACAACTAGAGTATTATTGTCGACTTATTCAGAATTTGTGTCGACACATATTGTCTGTGTCGACACAATTTGACTATTTTTGCCCGCCTTTTGATCTTCTTGGCATAGAAGGGTATAAATAGGTCACAGCCGTATTTTGTCGACACGCTCACCAGGGTTTCGAGACAAAAACCTTGTGTGTCGACAATCCTTCTTCTCTCTTTTCTCAAGCTTTCTCAATGATTCAATGGCGCCAAAGATCGAAGATTCCATCAACGAGGGATATGAACTGGTTAGGCATGCGTTCGACAATGCAGCTCCAGAGATTAAGATGGTGGTGTCTCTTCTCATAGACAGTGGACTTGAATTCCTTGTCTCAGAACCCACCAAGGTCTGGAAGAAGGAAGTTCTTGCATTCTACTCCACCGCATCTGTGGATTCTACTTGTATGAAAATCAAATTAACTTTTCAGGACACAAGAGTCAAGGTGACTCAGAAGCGATTAACCAGAATCCTTCATCTTCCAAGGATAAACGATGAAGAGGAGGTTTCAGCCTCACAATCAAGGCAAACACTTCAATGGTGTGGACTGGATCCCACCATGAAGATTGGTGCTGCCTTCAATCGAAAAGGCATGAATAATCAGGGTAAATTCCTTTCTGAAGTTAATTGGAAAGTGGTGATGTGCAAGACTGGTGGACATGATAGGATCCCTGTCTTCATGTTCAACCTAATGACTAGGATTGTATTTCACATTCCCACCAACTGGTCAGCAGTTGTGTTTGACAAAATCAAGGAGGCAATCAAGAAGCCAAACATGGCTAGAATACTGAGTCTTTACTTAGCTGGAATCATTCCAGAAGTAATGCAACAACTACCAGGCTCCAAGATCAATCATATGAGGAGAATGGATATAAGGTTGTTCTCTAGGTGGGATAGAGTTCTATCCAAGGATATGCCTGAAGAAGACAGGCAGGAGCCAGCTGAGAAGTCTCCAGCTCATCATTGCACTGAGCTTGGTACTGAAACAATTCAAGTACAGACAGAACAGACTACAACACAAGATCAGCATCAGGCTAGTACTGTCCAAGATCTAAAACAGATACCTACACAGGTTCAGGGGGAGCCTAGTACTGCTCATACAGAAGAAGCAGAAAGGATTGACTTATTAGAGGAGATAGATACTGCTAGACTAGATGATCTTATAGAGAGAATCAATGTTCCATCATCTCCTCAAACACCAAAGGAATATACAATGGATGATCTCTTCAATGAGGCTGTAAACACAGCAGATAAAGATGACACCCAAAGGGTTGAGGGGGAGCAAGCTAGTGAGGAGAGGGTACCAGGTGAAGGTAAACAGGAGCCACATGTTACTGGAACTGAAATCCCTACCTCACAAACAGAAAGAGTTCAGATTGAGAGTTCCTCTGATTCTGGGAATGAAGAAATTCAAGAGGTAAAGAAAAGGAAGCTTATGGTCTTCAAGATAATAAGCCATAGCTATAAGAAAGCACTTCAAACAACACCACCCACCTCTTCAGATTTTGATTATGCAAAGTTCTTGGTAACTCTTCAAATGAAAATGGATGAACAAAGAAAGGCTCTAGAGAAATATGTTGATGAAAGTCATAAAAATCTTCAGTTTGATCTGGCTCAAGATATAAAGTCTATAAGATTTGAAGTCAATCAACATAAAAGAGAAAATACTGATTGTTTTACAAAAGGGGCACATGCTGTTGTATATCTGGCCAAACAACAAGAAGTAATGAAGAAAGAAATAGATGCTCAATCTATTAATCAAGGATACATTCTTGAAAATCAGAAAAGGCTAAATGACAATCTGATAACAGCCAACACAGATATTCTTGATCAATTTCAAACAACCATGACTACATTGACTGAAGCTAGGGCAGCTGAAATGCTAGCATATGATACTAAGTTCAAAACTGCTTTAGACTCAATACAGACAGCCATAACCACTTCCTAGAAGGAAATTACTGCAAAACTTAGCAAGTTGAAACCCTTCTTTAAAGATGGCATTAATTATCTGGATGGTCAGATCAGGTTTCAGAAGGAAGATCTCAGAGATCATGTAGCAAGAGAAGTCCTAAAGGGGGAGAGGGTACTTATTTATGCTGGCTCAGAACATGCCAAGTGGGTCACTAACAGTGTCAGAGCCACATTGGGATATCCACCCCTTTGTGATGATGATAATATGGCAGAGTCAGGAGTACAGCCACAAGGTCTACTTGAAGGCAACCAACCAGAGGTTGCTCAAGTCATATACCCCCTTGCAGATTTTGACATGATTCATCAGCAGGTGCAAACTATGTATAGTCCTCCAGAGGAGGTTTCAAATATTATACTTGGAAAAGTAGACATGCCTGAAGCTGCAATCAAGGCTCAGCAAGAGGCTCAACTGTCAAAGAAGAGATTTAGGGAGCAAGCTGAACTAAAACCTGATTTTGAACAGTGGAGCCCTACCTCTAGAAACATCATACTAACTGCCTGGAAAGCTATAAAAGATCAAGTCCATGAAAGGGGCAAGTGGTACAATGATCAAGAATGGCAGAAGCATGAAGCTAGACAGGAGGCTATTGTTCAGCATAGAAGGAAAGCTAAGATGGGAAAGCTACCTCCTGATGCTGTGAAGCCTAGCAAATACTTTCCCAAGCCGTATCACTATTTTGAGAGACAAAGACTGAAGACTGAGGCTCAGAAGAAGGCTAATCTTAAAGGCAAAAAGCCCATAGAAGAAACTGAACCTTCTGTGCAGGCACAAGTACAACCAAGAAGAGGGATTGTTATAAAGGAGCCTGATCAGTCTTAGTCTAAGATGTCTTAGTTTTAGTTTAAAAATGTGTAATGTGAAACATTCAGTGTTAAACATTTTGTAAACAATCATTTTGACATAATATACAAAATCTTGCTCTTTAATTAATTTTTGTGTATATCTTTTTATCTCTGTGATGAATCTGTGCAAATGTTTTGATTGTTAATATTTTCTGTAATATTAAGCTTATATGCATCATCATCATTTTTTTTATTATCATAAGTGGTGTATATCATTAGGTAATATGGGTTATGACTTCTCCAAATAGGGGGAGATTGTTGGGTACATTGGAAAATGTGTACCTGATTTGAAGAAGCCTAACTTAGCATAATGATATACATCAAGGTGTATTTGATGTTGTTTATGTTGAATATGTGCAGGTTAAAAGTATGAAAAATTTCTAAGTCCATGTGTCGACACCAGAAGAAGATGTGTCGACACTTCAGGAAGATTGTGTCGACGCTTGAAGAAGGCTGTGTCGACACAGAGAAAATGAGTCGACATCAAATGTGTCGACACCGGGAGACAGTGTCGACACACACAGAAATATTGTCGACATCAACTGTGTCGACACCGGGAGGCAGTGTCGACACACACAAGATTATAGTCGACATCAACTGTGTCGACACCAGGAGGTTGTGTCGACACACAGAGGCAGAAGTCAACAACAGCTAAGTCGACACTTAGAGACTGAGTCGACACTTAGCAGAAATAAGAAAAAGTCTGTTACTGAAGTAATTGTGTCGACACACGGAACTTATGTCGACACATATCAGAATCAACAATAAGTCTGTGGCTGAAGTAATTGTGTCGACATACAACTATCTGTGTCGACACATTCTCAAAAAGTTGTGTCAAGAAGATGTGTCGACATCAAGACAAATGTGTCGACATCACAAAGGATTGTGTCGACACTTAATCAAATTGTGTCGACACATTTTAACAATTATCTCGACACATATTGACAGTTTGTCTCGACACTTTCTGGCAGAAACAAAGACTCCTTGGCAGTTTGAAGAATTGACAGATGTGGGTCTCTATAGGTTAACTGACGTGATTGACACAGACAGAAGTTTGTTAGGAACCAGACCAGCCGGTTACCAGGAATGAAGGCTATAAATAGACGGATAGTGTATGAAAGAAGAATACTGAAAACACTGAATAACAGCTAACAATAAGAAGAAGATCTTTGCAGATCTAAGAAGATATTCTGATTGAACTATCAGAATCTGTCAAAGTAGAATTCAGTCAAGAATTCTGAAGTATCTTGAGAGATCCAGTCAAAAGAAGGCAAGAAGAAAGCTGTCTCAGATTTCAAAAGAAACAGATTCTGAACTTATCTGTCAAGAAGATTCAGATTCAAATTCTAAAATCTAAGGAGAAAGCTGCTGATCAGTTTATTTCAAAGAAGATCAACTCAATAAAGTTCAGATTCAAGAAGCTTTGAATAAAGCTACGTTCCAGTTGATTTTATCCATCTGGTTTATCAAGAAGCTGATCAAGAACACTGTCTTGTTCCACCTCTTTCACCAGGAGCAAGATAAAAATATATTTTACTCAAATCTTGTAGGATCTTTTAATAGATCTGAGTTGTAAGCCTAATTTATAAAGGCTGATTGTAGGAGAGATAATCTCTGAGTTGTAGGTCTTGAATAAAGATTGAGGTAGGGCTGAATTGCCTGAACTGTAGGAGTGTGGTATCACTCTGAGTTGTAGGTCTTGAATAAAGACTGAGGTAGGGCTGAATTGCCTGAGCTGTAGGAGTGTGGTATCACTCTGAGTTGTAGGAATCCATTTTGGATTCTGAGCTGTAGGATCTGAGGATCTGAGATAAAGAAAGGAGTTTGGCTGAATCTAGCACACTGCTAGATAGGCGAAGGGGGAAAGTGGATGTACCCAGATCTTGGGGAACCACTATAAATACTTGTTGCAATCTGTGATGTATAGTTCTAGATTGTGTGATTGTGATTGCTAAAGTAGCTGCAAAACTCATAGAAAATAGTCTTTAATTACTTAATCATTCTGTCTTAAGTTTGAAAAGAAAATAAGAACCTATTCACCCCCCCCTCTAGGTGTCTAGGTAATTTTGAAAGTAAAACTATCAGCAATAATGACCCTAAACCCTTATTTCCCAAGGATTATGGGAAATGTATCACATGGGACTAGTGCCCCCCATATCAAGTAAGATTCTTGAAACTCCTTCAAAAATCGTAAAAATAACATATGACAATAGACTGAAAGATGCACGAGCCATGTGAATGATATTCCAGGGAGTCTCAGAAATGATTTTTCCCTGAATTATGAGTGTTGATTCAGCTAAGGTTGCATGGGATATTCTTGAGGAGGAATATAAAAGAGGCTCAAAGGTAATTTCTCTCAAACTTTAAAATGTCTAGTGAGCATTTGAAATTTTATCCATGATAACAGGATAGACGGTAGAGGATTTACTCAACAAAACTGTGCATATTATGAACCAAATACACAGTAATGGGGATAGTAATGATGATAAGAAAATAATGCTAAGATATTGTGAAGTTTACCATCCAACTTTTATCCTATTGTAATTGAAATTGAGGAATCGAAAGATTTAATGACCTTATCACTACAAGCTCTTATGGGTTCTTTAAAAACCTATGAAGAAAAAGACATCAAAGTCAACATCATGTTGACCAATTATTGCAAGAAAAACTATAAATGAAAAGACCCCTGAAGCAACAGAAACAATTAAATTATCCTCCCAAGATGCCTACTCCGAGCAAAAATAACTTTGAGTTAGCCAAAATCATAGGTAAACTGTCTAGACTGCCCACCAGGGATAATTCAAATTCTACCGGAGAAAAGTACTGTATTATTTGTAAAATAGCTTAATCATTATGCCAAAGACTACTTTTTAAGATGTCAAATTTGCAGGATACCAAATAATTCTGAGAAGCATTGTTGGCATAAACATCAAAGGATGCAAAGCTTAGCCATGTGAAAGACATTAATGATAGAATTAATTTCAAGATAACCCAAACACCTAGAGGGGGGTGAATAGGTTCTTTTCTTTTTTTACTTAAGGCAGAATATTTTTTCAGATCTTAAAATAGAATCAAACTATTCTACAGCAATCACAGCACAGAAATCACAATCACACACACATCACAGATTGCACACAGGTTTATAGTGGTTCCCCAAGGTCTGGGTACATCCACTTTCCCCCTTCATCTATCTAGTAGTGTGCTAGATTCGGCCTAACTTCTTCCTTCTTCTCAGATCCACAGATCTTACAGCTCAGAACCCTTAAAGGTTCCTATAACTCAGAGTGTAA
Organism: Platanthera zijinensis; assembly: GCA_039513925.1. NCBI lineage: Eukaryota > Viridiplantae > Streptophyta > Magnoliopsida > Asparagales > Orchidaceae > Platanthera > Platanthera zijinensis. The sequence goes on along the minus strand of CM077084.1, from coordinate 21,654,088 downwards.
CCACACTCCTACAGCTCAGGCTAACAGCCCTACCTCAGCCTTGCCACAAGGCCTACAACTAAGAGAAAAATTTCTCCTACACTCAGGCTCAAAAGCCCTACCACTCAGAGATCTATATCTCCTAAGCTCAGCCTTTATAATATAGGCTTACAACTCAGATCTATGAAAAGATCCTACAAAATTTGATAAGTGTTTAGATTGACTCTTACACTAGTTGAGAGAGAAGGGATAAGAGGTTTCTTGATCAGCTTCTTGATAAGACTGATGGATGAAATCAACATGTTCTTAGCTTTCTTCAAAGCTTTTTGAATCTGAACTCAGTAGGGTTGATCTCCTTTGAAGTTGACTGGCTGGCAGCTTCCTTCTTAGATTTCAAAATAGATCTGAATCCTTCTTAGTAGATTAGTTCAAGATCTGCTTCTTAAGAGACTGGTAAATGTCTCCTACTTTACTTCAATAGTTGGAGATCTCTCTCTCTCCATAACTTCTGAAGTTTCTTCAGAATTCTTGCTTGAATTCTCCTTAAATCTTCTCACGAAAATCTTCTTCTGTGTGACGTGCACTTCCTTGATCAATGATCAATACTTCAATAGTTGTTCGTGTGGTTGTTATTGTTGTTCACGTTGTTCACCTTGATTTGAAAGAATCCATCTATATATAGACTTCATCCATGGTAACCGACTGATCCGGTTTCTAACCAACTTCTGACAAATCTGACAGCTTCAGCAAACTTATTGGAATACACAACTGTCATGTCTCCAGTCAGTTCTTGAACCTTTGTCTTTGTCAGCAAAGCATCGAGACCGATTGTCATCATGTGTCGACACAAGTAGATTAAGTGTCGACACAAACTTTGGTGATGTCGACATAACTCCTTTGAAGTCGACAAAGCTTCTTGACACTGTATCTGTAGAATGTGTCGACACTGCTTCTTTGTGTCGACATAGACACTTATTCACTTCACAGCAATCAATATTGTTGAAACTCTGCTGAGTGTCAACACAAGTCCCGTGTGTCGACACAGTTGATGTATTCTCAGAATTTGTGTGTCGACACTGCCTCCAGGTGTCAACACAGTTGATGTCGACTAATACTTCTGTGTGTCGACACTGCTTCCCGGTGTCGACACAGTCGATATCGACTAATATTTCTGTGTGTCGACACTGCCTCCCGGTGTCGACACAGTTGATGTCGACTAATAAATTCTGTGTGTCGACATAGTTGCTTCAGGTGTCGACACAACTTTTCCAAGTTTTGACACAGACTTCCTTGAGTGTCTACACATGGACTTAGAAACTTTTTCTGCATTTCAGCAAATACTTAACCTACACATATAAACTCAAAATAACATCAAATACACCTTGATGTATATCATTGAGCTAAGTGAGACTTCTTCAAATTAGGTACATATTTTCCAATGTACCCAACAATCTCCCCCTATTTGGAGAAGTCATAACCCTTTAGTCAATGATATACACCACTTATAATAAACAAACATTATGATGTATATAAACATTATATGACAAGGCAACTTATAAATAAAATATATACCAATATGACAATACAGAATAATAAAACAAGCTTAATGAATTATGAAACATTATTTTGTTTATATTAACCAAAAGTTTCTTAACAACTGTTTACATAGATTTCTTTTGAAACTAAAAATTACATTGTTCTTGCAAAATCTAGTAAATCTATCCTAAGGATGATCAGGCTCCCTAATGACTATTTCCTAGATTAATCTGAGCTTGCACAGGAGGTTTTGCATCATCAATAGGCTTCTTTCCTTTTAACTCTGCCTTCTTCTGAGCTTCAGCCTTAATTCTTTGCCTTTCAAAATAATGAAAAGGCTTAGAGAAGTACTTGCTAGGCTCCTGAGCATTAGAAGGTAGCTTCCCAATCTTAGATTTTCTTCTATATTGTACAATGACTTCCTGCCTTGCCTCATACTTTTGTCATTCTTGTTCATTATACCACTTGCCCCTTTCATGAACTTGATCTTTCACAGCTTTCCAGACAGTCAAAATTATATTTCTTGAAGTGGGGCTCCACTGCTCAAAATATGGCTTTAACTCAGCCTGTTCTCTTAATCTTTTCTTTGAAAGTTGAGCTTCCTGCTGAGCTTTCAAGACAGCTTCTGGCATTTCAACTTTCTCTATAATAACATTTTCAACTTCCTGTGGAGGACTGTACATTGTCTGAACCTGTTGTTGAATCATATCAAAATCTGCTGGAGGGTAGATGATCTGAGCAACTTCAGGTTGATCACCTCCAACATAAGCAGGTTGCACACCAGACTCAGCAACATTATCATCATCACAAAGGGGTGGATATCCCAGAGTGGCTCTGATGCTATTGGATATCCATTTGGCATGATCTGAGCCTGTATTAACTAACACTCTCTCCCCCTTTATGACTTCTATTTTAATGTGATCTCTTAAGTCATCTTTTTGAAATCTTATTTGACCATCAAGAAAATTTACACCATCTTTATAAAATGATTTTATCTTAAGAAGTTGATCAGAAATTATTTTCTGAGAAGTAGTAATGGCTGTCTTAAATGAATCTAAGGCATCCTGTAACTTCTTATCAAATTCTTCTTTTTCTTTAGCTCTTTCTTCAGTCATTGCAGTAACTGTATTCTTTATTTCAGTGACTATCTCATTGTGAGATTCAGTCAGATTGTCATTCATTCTAATCTGATTTTTAAGGACATAGCCTTGTTTAATAGCAATGTCATCTACTTTAGCCTTGACTTCTGCTTGCTGCTTTGCTAGAAATACTACATCATTGCCCCCCTTGTGGAAGCAATCTGTCATCTCTTTCTTATGGAGATTGACTTCAAATCTGATGGATTTGATATCCTAAGCCAGTTCAGATTGAAGTGACTTGTGGCTTTTGTCCACATACTTTTCTAGAGCCATTCTTTGCTCATCCAATTTAACTTGCAAAGCCACCATTAAGGAGCTGTAATCAGCCTCTGGGGCAGGTTATGAAGTAGTAGTTTGCAAAGCCTTCTTATTGCTCTGGCTTCTTCTCTTGAAAATCATCATTTTTCTTTTCTTGACACTTGATATCTCCTTATCTTCTAAAGCAGAGGTACTGGCTATATTAACTCTTTCTTTAGGACTAGGAGGCAGGTCCTTCTCAGTCCTATGCTGCACCCCCTCAATGTCAGCCTGCTCCCCCTCAATCCTCACTTGCTCCTCCTTATTTGCTGCTCCCTCAATGTCAGGAAATAATTCTTCTAGAGTGAACTCCTGTTGAGTGTGAACTGGTGATACTACTTTCTCAGGAGCATCAACAGCACCAGATGTATCCTCCATGATAGCATCTTGGGATGGAATATGAGCATGAGATGTTTCAATGACTGTTTGTGAATGTATTTCAATTGACAAGTGAGTTGATTCTTCTTCCAATATCTGTGTAATATTTAGCTCCCCTTGCACTTGTGCATTAACTATTTTCTCCTGCACTTGTGCAGTCTCAGTCAGGTCCTGTACACTATCTATCTCCCCCTGCACCTGTGCATGATCAGTTATGTCCTGTGCAGGTGATCTCTCAGCAGCTTCTTGGCTTACTATATCAGGTATGTCCTTGGTGAGGACCCTATCCCATCTGGAGATGATCTTGATGTCCATTCTTCTCATATGATTGATTTTAGAACTAGGAATCTGGTTCATTACTTCTGGAATTTCTCCAGCCAAGTATAGACTCATTATTCTAGCCAAATTAGGCTTCTTGATGTATTCCTTAATCTTTTCAAATAGTACTACAGACCAATTTGTGTTGATTTTAAAAATTATCCTTGTCATGAGATTGAACATATAGGCAGAAATCCTATCATGTCCCCCTGACTTGCACAGAATAACCTTTCCTACCACTTCTGAAAGGAATTTACCTTGTTGATTCATCCCTTTCCTGTTAATTGTTGCTCCAATCTTCAAGGTGGGATCCAATCCACACCATTATAGGGCCTCCCTTGTTTTTGATACTGGTACTTCTTCTTCATCCTGAGTTCTTGGAAGATGAAGAATTTTTCTCAAATTTTTCAAGGTGAGTTTGACTCTTGCTTCATGAACTGTTGATTTAATCTTAAATCTAGTTGAGTCTACTGTTGCTGCAGCAAAGAACTCAAAAACCTCCTTCTTCCAAATCTTGGTTGGTTCAGATATCAGAAACTCCAAACCACTTTCAGCAAACAGTGTAATGACCCCTTTAATCTCTGACTCCGCATCATCAAAGGCATGACGAACCACCTCATATCCTTTGTTAATATTATCTTCAATCTTTGGCGCCATTGGGATGGTGAGAAAACTTGTATTGAGAGAAGAGAGTTTGTTGACACAAGGGTTTAGTCTCGAAAATCTGGAGAGCGTGTCCACAGAATATGTTCTTGACCTATTTATACCCTTCTAAACAAAGAAGGTCAAAAGACAGGCAAAAACAGTCTAAAAGTATTGACACTATTGAAATGTGTCGACACATACTTCTATTGTCTCGACAACGGCGATGACTACTATATGTCGACACCAATTGATGATATGTCGACACTAGAGATACTTAGTAGTTCATCAGAAATTCTGTGTCGACTTTTATTGCAAGTGTCGACACAATTTCTGGATATATCGACACCATTACTCTGGTTGTGTCGACACCACTAACTGAAGTGTCGACACCACTTCTCTGGATGTGTCAACACAGATTTACTGAAGTGTCGACATCACTTCTCTGAATGTGTCGACACAAATTTACTTAGCCAAAATTGTTAAACTAATCTATGTTCAACATTCCTAATTCAATTTTAAATTTATTGAATTTAGTGTGATCTAGAGGCTTAGTAAACACATCTGCAATTTGATAATCTGTTTTGACAAATTCTAGTGAGATGTCCTCTTTCTCTACATATTCTCTAAGAAAATGGTATCTTATTTCTATATGTTTAGTCCTACTATGTGAAACAGGATTTTTAGCAATAGAAATGGCACTAGTAGAATCACAAAACAAAGGTGTTCTACTTACCTGAATACCAAAGTCTTCTAGCTGGTGCTGAATCCATAACAGCTGTGCACAACAATTTCCTGCTGCCACATATTCAGACTCAGCAGTGGAAATTGCCATACTAGTCTGCTTCTTACTGCTCCAAGACACCAATCTTCCTCCTAGAAATTGATAGGTGCCTGTTGTGCTTTTTCTATCTTCTTTGCAACCTGCAAAATCTGCATCTGAATAGCCTGTCACTAGAAAATCTCCATTCATAGGGTACCAAAGGCCTAAATTAGATATCTCAAAATCCTTTTTACTGCAGTGTAATGAGATTCTTTAGGGCATGATTGGTACCTAGCACAGACACATGTTGCATACATAATGTCTGGTCTACTAGCAGTTAGGTATAGAAGAGAGCCAATTATTCCTCTATACAAAGACTCATCTACAGGTTTACCTGCATCATCTTTGCATATAGGCATACTTGTTCCCATAGGAGTTTTCATGGTGGAGGATGATTCCATACACTACTTCTTAATTAACTCCTAGGTGAACTTAGACTGGGATATGGACAAGCCATCATCAGTCTGTCTTACTTGAAGTCCCAAGAAGAACTTAAGTTCCCCCATGCTACTCATCTCAAACTTCCCTTGCATAAGTTTAGCAAACTTCTTGCAAAGGTTGCTTTCTATAGACCCAAATATTATGTCATCTACATAAATCTATACTAAGATTATCTTTCCTTTGGATTCCCTTAGGAATAGAGTTTTGTCTATTTTCCCCCTTGAGAATTTGTTCTCAATAAGGAAAGTAGACAGGGTTTCATACCAAGCCCTTGGGGCTTGCTTTAACCCATACAAAGCTTTCCTAAGTTTATAAACATAATCAGGTTTGAGAGAATCAACAAAACCTGAGAGCTGCTCTACATAGACTTCTTCTTTTAGATTTCAATTTAGGAATGTTGATTTTACATTCATTTGGAATACCTTGAAGCCTTGATATGCTGCATAAGCAAGGAACATCCTAATTGCTTCCAGTCTTGCTACTGGGGCCAAGGTTTGATCAAAGTCAATACCCTCTTCCTACCTGTATCCTTTTGCAACAAGTCTTGCTTTGTTCTTCACAATGATCACATTCTCATCCAGTTTGTTCCTAAAGATCCACTTTGTTCCAATGATGTTGTGGTCTTTTGGTTTAGGAATTAACTCCTAGACCTTACACCTTCTGAACTGATTCAGCTCCTCTTGCATGACATCAATCCAATGTGGGTCCAAAATAGCTTCTTCAAATCTCTTTGGCTCCAGTTGAGATAGGAAGCTTCAGCAAAGCACTGTGTTCAAGTTCCTGCTTCTAGTTTGCACTCCATTTCTTAGATCACCAATTATCTGATTTGTTGGATGATCCTTTAAGTGTCTAACAGCTAGAGGTAGACTATCTTCAGGTTGAACACCTACAATCTCTTCAATATGTTGCACCTCTTTGTTTTCAACGGCATCTAGAGAGTCATGTACTCCCCCTGAACAGTAGCCACCATTTTCAACTTCTTGCTCTTCAGTTGATTATTCTGTAATGGTAAGCTTGTCCATTTTCTCATTTATACCTGTAGAACTGCATGAGCTAAGAGGCAACTCACTGTTAATCAGTCTTGTTTCATCAAATACAACATGTACAGACTCTTCTACAACTTGAGTAATCAAGTTGTATACTCTATAACACTTACTATTGTTGTTGTACCCAACAAATATCTCATCTTGGGATTTGACAGCAAACTTAGTTAGATAAAACTTGCCATTTTTAAGGACATAGCACTTGCAACCAAAGATCCTAAAATAGGATAAGTCTGGTTTTCTACCCTTCATGATCTCATAGAGAGTCTTTTTGTGGCTTTTGGTGATAAAAGTCCTATTGATCACATGACATGCAGTATTTACTGCCTCAGCCCAGAAATATTCTGGGAGAGAAGTGTCACTCAATAGAGTTCTACCAGCCTCAATCAGTGTTCTATTTTTCCTTTCAGCAATACCATTTTGCTGTGGTGTTTTAGGTGAGGAGAATTCATGAAAAATCCCAAATTCTTCACACAGTCTTGTCATACACTCAGATTGAAATTCAGTGTCATGGTCACTTCTGATTTTGACCACTATATTGTCATGTTCATTCTGAATTTGCTTGACAAAACTATATAAAACACTTGGGGTTTCTGATTTTTGTCTCAGAAAGAACACCCAGGAATATCTAGAATAGTCATCTACCACCACAAAAGTGTAGACCTTCCTACCTAGACTATGAACTGGTATAGGACCAAATAGATCCATATGTAAGAGGTATAGATACTTCACTGAATCCTTGTTTTCAAGACTATGAAAGGAGGATTTTGTCTGCTTGCCTTTTTGACAAGCTGAGCATATCTCATCCTTTATACACTTAACTTTTGGACCATTCCTTACTAACTCTTTGCTAAAGAGTTGGCCAATTGTTTTGTAGTTAAGATGGGTCAGCCTCTTGTGCCATTTGACACAATGAGAGGCTATCTCATCAGCTACAAGACAAATAGGAGAAACATTGTTCTCACTCTCAAAATTAAGACAGTACACATTTCTTTTTCTATATCCTGTCAAAATGATCTTTTGATCACTTGATCTTTTGATATGACATCCATTCTTAATAAATGAAATGTCATATCCTAAATCACTCAGCTGACTTATGCTTATAAGATTGTGTTTCAAACCCTTCACATAGGTCACTTGAGTGATAGTAATCTGGTTATTAGAAATGTTACCAAACCCTTTTATGATTCCCTTTTCAGAACCACCAAAGATTACTTTAGACCCATTTATGATAGGTAAGTACTCCTTCAACAACTCCTTTGTTCCAGTCATATGCTTGGAACATCCACTGTCCAAGTACCATATAGGGGCATGGTAACTTGGACTCACCTGCAATAAAGAATTACCTCTCCTTAGAACCCAAGTAAGTCTTGGGTTCTTGGTTCAAGTTAGCTTCATACTTAACAAATCTACCTACAGCTCTTCTAACATGTAGACTATTGTTTTTCCTGACACTAGTGTTGTGCCAGCAATCTATGGCATAATGACATGTCTCGCTACAGCACCAACATTCATACTTATTGTATCTATTTTTAGATACATTCTTGGCAGTCTGGTTGACAGTAAATCTTTTGTTTTGTGCTGGTACTGCTGCAGCTACACCCACTGTTTTCTTAAGAATATGGGGTTTATGAACATGAGCTGCCTTATTGACATAAATACCCATGTCATTCAGAACTTCAGTCTTACTATGACTATGAGTATTCTCAAGGTCATACTTGTTAGAAGGCACTTGTACCTTTCTAAAAACTACAGGGACTTTAAAATTCAGTGGCTAGACTGAGGCTTTTTCCTTTCTCTCAAATTGGACAGCCCTGGTGTTATCTTTAAAGCCTATTCCAGCCTTACCCTTTTGAGCCATAAACTCATCTATTAAAGGTAAAACTGATTTTGGCTTGGAATAACAAGCCACCAAATCTTTTTCCTTTTGAAGTCTGGCTTCTAGAATTTTAATCAGATCATTTTTGTATGTGATTGTGCCCATCTGAATAACAGTTATAGTTTTCAGTTTGGCAATCTCATTCAATTTTTGATCCAACTCTTTCTCTAAGTCAGATGCAGCCATCTTAATATCTGCAATTTCCTTAGCCTGAGTTATGACTAGTTTTTGCTTTTCTTTAGTGTCTACAACAAGTCCTCATATTCATCTATCAGCTAATGAATATCACATTCAGACTCAGACCCATCCACATCACTTAATGCAGATGTAGCTGACTCTGTTCCAGTACTACAGTCTGAATTACTAGAAAAACATTGTACCTTACTAGGACCAGGCTGATCCTGGCACTTGTCTTCTTCTGATACAACCATCAGTACCATGCACTGATGGTCTTATTGTTCATAGATAGAGTTCAGCAATTGCATAAACTCATCTTCTTCATCTGCTACATATAGACCAATGTATGTCTTAGCTTCAGATTAAGACTCTTAAGATGATTGGTCTGTCAAGCTCTTCTCCTTCTTTGCAACAAAAGATTTCTCCTTCTTTTTCTTTTGTTGAGTATTTCTTTTATCAGCAGACTCCTTTCTTTTTGTCTGGACACTCAGCCACAACATGTCCAGACCTATTACAGCAGTAGCAAACTATCTTTGATGTTGTAGATTTGCTAGGCTTAGAACTGCTCCTGTCCTTCCTAGATGACTTCCTCTTTTGATAATAGTAATCCATAGGCTGAGATGTGGAGGGCCTAGACTTCCATTGCTTCTTCTTCAGGAATCTCTGAAACTATCTTGTGAAGGCAGCAAAGTCTTTATCTGAGTCACTGCTGTCAGAACTTTGGTTATCTGAATTATCTAAAGTAATTTCAGCAACTATCTCAGGAGGTGATGGAGACATCCTCCTATTCTTCCTAGTGGCTTCCACCTTGAGTGCCACAGACTTTTCTCTATGATCCCCTTTTGCACTTTTCTCTTCCTCTTTCCTAGCCATCAGCAGTATCTCATATGATAGCAATTTTCCAAACAGAGTTGGAGGAGAGATATCTGCAAGTTTGACCACTTCCCTAATGGCACAGATCTTAGTGTCCCAATCCTTTGTCAAGGATCTAAGAAATTTATCATTCAGTTCATATGTACTGAAGATCCTTCCATAGGACATCAGCTCATTTACTATTTTATAGAACTTCTTATAACACTCAGTTATACCATCTGACTTTCCTTGTCTGAAACTCTCATATTCCTGGTTCAGCATAGATTTTCTATCTTATCTGACTTATTCAGAACCCTCCATGTAGACTATCAAAGTGTCCTACATTTCCTTGGAGGTCTTGCAGTGAATCAAATTTTGAAAGGTTGAATAATCTATGGCACTTACTATGATATTCTGGGCTCTTTTATCCATAGTTGCCAGGATGATCTCTTACTTAGTCATCTCTGAAAAATCTTTGGGAGTTCTTTGATTTGCATCTAGAACTGACAACTTCATTGGAACATAAGGACCTTCCATTACAGTAATGTAGATCCTTGGATCAAAAGCTTCCATGAAAAGCCCGACCCTTTCTTTCCATTTTCCAAAAAATCTCTTTTGTGCATATAGATAATTTCATAGAACCTAGTTCCTTATGATTTTCTCCTGAACCCATTTTCTTGATCTTGAATCTTCCTTCTGGATCTTACTCAGACTGTTAAGTCCTTCTTTGAGTAACCTGCCTCTGATACCACTTGAGAATTAATTTTAAGATAACCAAAACACCTAGAGGGGGGTGAATAGGTTCTTTTCCTTTTTACTTAAGGCAGAATATTTTTCAAATCTTAAAATAGAATCTAACTATTCTACAGCAATCACAGCACAGAAATCACAATCACACACACATCACAGATTGCACACAGGTTTATAGTGGCTCCCAAAGGTCTGGGTACATCCACTTTCCCCCTTCACCTATCTAGCAGTGTGCTAGATTCGGCCTAACTTCTTCCTTCTTCTCAGATCCACAGATCTTACAGCTCAGAACCCTGAAAGGTTCCTACAACTCAGAGTGTAACCACACTCCTACAGCTCAGGCTAACAGCCCTACCTCAGCCTTGCCACAAGGCCTACAACTCAGAGAAAAATTTCTCTTACACTCAGGCTCAAAAGCCCTACCACTCAGAGATCTATATCTCCTACACTCAGCCTTTATAATATAGGCTTACAACTCAGATCTATGAAAAGATCCTACAAAATTTGATAAGTGTTTAAATTGACTCTTACCCTAGTTGAGAGAGAAGGGATAAGAGGTTTCTTGATCAGCTTCTTGATATGACTGATGGATGAAATCAACCTATTCTTAACTTTCTTCAAAGCTTCTTGAATCTGAACTCAGTAGGGTTGATCTCCTTTGAAGTTGACTGGCTGGAAGCTTCCTTCTTAGATTTCAGAATAGATCTTAATCCTTCTTAGCAGATTAGTTCAAGATCTACTTCTTAAGAGACTGGTAAATGTCTGCTACTTTACTTCAACAGTTGGAGATCTCTCCCTCTCTCCAGAACTTCTGAAGTTTCTTCAGAATTCTTGCTTGAATTCTTCTTAGATCTTCTCACAAAAATCTTCTTCTATGTGACGTGCACTTTCTTGATCAATGATCAATACATCAATAGTTGTTTGTGTGGTTGTTATTGTTGTTCACGTTGTTCACCTTAATATGACAGAATCCATCTATATATAGACTTCATCCATGATAACCGGCTGATCCGGTTTCTAACCAACTTCTGACAAATCTGACAGCTTCAGCAAACTTGTTGGAATACACAACTGTCAAGTCTTCAGTCAGTTCTTAAACCTTTGTCTTTGTCAGCAAAGCGTCAAGACTGATTTTCATTATGTGTCGACACAAGTAGATTAAGTGTCGACACAAACTTTGGTGATGTCGACATAACTCCTTTGAAGTCGACACAGCTTCTTGACACTGTATCTGTAGAATGTGTCGACACTACTTCTTTGTGTCGACATAGACACTTCTTCACTTCATAGCAATCAACATTATTAAAACTCTGCTGAGTGTCGACACAAGTCCTGTGTGTCAACACAGTTGATGTAGTCTCAGAATTTGTGTGTCGACACTTCCTCCAGGTGTCGACACAGTTGATGTCGACTAATACTTCTGTGTGTCGACACTGCCTCCCGGTGTCGACACAGTCGATGTTGACTAATATTTCTGGGTGTCGACACTGCCTCCCGGTGTCGACACTGTTGATGTCGACTAATAAATTCGTTGTGTCGACACAGTTGCTTCAGGTGTCGACACAGCTTTTCAAAGTGTCGACGCAGACTTCCTTGAGTGTCGACACATGGACTTAGAAACTTTTACTGCATTTAAGCAAATACTTAACCTGCACATATAAACTCAAAATAACATCAAATACACCTTGATGTATATCATTGAGCTAAGTGAGACTTCTTTAAATCAGGTACACATTTTCCAATGTACCCAACAATTATCTTGAAGAGATGTTTTATACTAATAGTCAAGAGGACACTACGAAGACAGATCTTTGGTATCTCGATAGTGGGCGCTCAATACATATGACAAATCAAAAGCATATGTTTAGTCAACTAGAAAACTGTAATGCAAATATGTTGTTAGGAAATGGACTAACTACAAAAATATATAGAAAAGTTACTCTCCTAATGTAACACCTCCATCCGTCACATGAAATATAGCAGAGGGTCCGGCCGGGGCCCTACGACATATTCCACCGACAGTCGGTGGAGTTACATGTTAATGTCAAAGACCAATCGAATCTTAACTCGGAGCATTCTAGAGGAAGCTTCATGGGTTAACTTGAACTCAATACATACGAATGTCCACTATATATATATATATATATATATATATATATATATATATATATATATATATATATATATATATATATATATATATATCGGGAATGTTTACAAAAATACACAAAAGTCACGACCATAAGGCATTACAATTATGCTTCAAAAGTGTGGTTTACAGACATCGGTGTGCAGGCCGGCCACACATGAAAACAATAAAGCTTCATTTGGTCTTCGAGGGACGACATAACTTCAGGGCTGCAACCTGCTATTTCCCGCTCTGCACTCCAGCACCTGCATAAGGACAATCCACCATAAGGGCGGCAAATAACACAACGATCAGCTTTCAGCTGACCAATTAATAATGACCCTTCCCCATACCCTAGGCAGCGGTATTCCTTCCCTACAGTCATTACATTAACACATAGATATATCATAAGAAGTCACACTCAAGCACCATTCAATATATCACAAATGAGTGCCTCAGCGGCAAAACGTTTCGTGCACTCAGGGCACATTCTTGGTGTATAATATTACCAAGGTCCCACCACCGTTCAGAGGTCCGAGACTTGAGGGTCAACTTTGAGCATTTTTAGTCTTTCCGGATCCAGGCCTACGACTCTCTTTATGTGCATCAATGATGCCAATTACTTAGGCAGTCTATTCGGACGGACATAACGTGGGTACAGTTCAGCTATTTCCCACTACTCAAATCGTCAGGTAAACGCCGACGGTCACAACCATAATGGCGAACGATAAGACACGGGTCAGCCTCCCCTTTCCCGTTCGGCTCTCTGGCTTTTTACTGGGCACAATAGGCTCTCAGCATCACTTACCGCTCACATGTCCCCAAGACCTGAGCCTGCAATGATCAATCATGTCACTCATGGCCAATAGTTGGGCTCTCCAGGCTCACATCTTGTCATACTACACACCTTATCTCATAGATACAGGCTTCACAACAAAATTCAGGCTGACACGCATGGCAACCTAAGCTGGCTTCACAGCTTCAAAAAATGACCTCATGTCTCCCATAGACAGGTCTCATAGCTTACTGGAAGCTATCGCCGACAGTAGCACTACCGTCGCGCGGTAGGGACAGAATTCGCTTCTTCCCCATTTTTGGGTGTTTTCCTGGAGATCACCTCCAGTACTATCACTGCAGCATCCTGCACACCCCCAGACCCTAGATTCTATACGTTGAACTACACGTTTTATCCACGGAGTCTTCTTTGGCACGCAAATCAATTCATCACCAATCCAAATCAACCTGTCCAGATGAGCTTCACACAGCATGCCTATTATGTACTTCGATTCCGGATCGAAATGCAAGTTTTATCGAGGATCACAACGATCTACTCACTGGAAACCACCCTTTTCTTCACCTTTTTGTGATGGGTCTCATACACATGCAAAACAGAGGACTTCACTTGCCCAAGAAAGAAGATCGTTACCCTTATAGATCTTTTCGGAGCCATGAATAAGTCTTCTATCCGGATAGAAAGGAGTGTCTCGCTTTCCTCTTCACGAATCTTACTTTGGCTCTTGATTCCTATCACAGAATCTCCTTCACTAAGCTTGCAACACTAAGCCCTAGCCTCTTTCCCTCAAGAACTTCAAGTACCAAGAGAGAGAGAGAGAAAAATGAGAGTTCAATTTCATGCCCAGCTTATATTTGGAGGCTACCGCCGCGCGGTATCATAGGCGGTTGCCGCTTGGCCTAATCGACATCGCTCTGTCACCCAAAGCCACCTCCACCGCACTGCCACGTAGCAAGCTACCGTCGGTGTTAACGCACTACCGCCACTTGCTTGTTTATGGGGACAAACTCAAGACAGATATCTTTCTTTTCCATATGCTCCCTAATGAAATGATCCTTAATCTCAATATGCTTAGTCTTGCTATGAAAGACAGGATTCCTAACAAATGAGATTACACTAGTAGAATCACAGAACATGGGGGTTCTACTCATCTGAAGGTTATAATCCTAGAGCTGATGTTGGATCCACAACAACTGTGCATAGCAGTTACCTGCCGAGATATACTCAGACTCAACTATTGAGATTGCAACACTGGTCTGCTTCTTACTACTCCAAGACACTAATCTTCCTCCCAAGAACTAACAGGTGCTTAAAGTGCTTTTCCTGTCCTCTTTGCATCCTGCAAAATCTGCATCTGAATAGCTGGTTAGTTCAAAATATCTATTTCTAGGGTACCATAGGCCAAGATCTGGTGTTCTCTTAAGATACCTCAAAATCCTCTAGCAGCAGAGTAGTGAGATTCTTTAGGGCTAGCCTGATACCTAACACAAACATATGTAGCATACATGATGTCTGGCCTACTTGCAGTAAGATATAGAAGGGAGCCAATTATCCTTCTATACAAAGTTTCATCAACAGGTTTCTCTGCCTCATCTATACTTATATGCATACTTGACCCCATGAGAGTTTTCATGGTGGAGGCATTCTCCATACCAAACTTTTTGATCAACTCCCTGATAAACTTTGACTGGGATATGGATAATCCATCTTCAGTCTGTCTTACTTGGAGGCCCAAAAAGAACTTAAGTTCACCCATACTGCTCATCTCAAACTTCTCTTGCATAATTTTGGCAAACTTCCTGCAAAAGTTGTCATCAGTGATCCAAAGATTTTGTCATCTACATAAATCTTGACTAGGATAATCTTGCACTTAGATTCCCTTAGGAATAGGCTTTTGTAAAGAAGAGAGCCTGGATCACCTCAACAAAATGGTATTGTAGAATAGAGAAATAGGACTGTAGTGGAGATGGCAAGAGCACTGCTCCTTGCTAAAACACTGCCCAAAAGCTTCTGGGCAGAAGTCACTTACATTGCAGTATACCTACTGAATCGTATGCCCACCAAACCACTCTCCAACCAAAAACCATGCTTTATATTAACCAAACAGAAACCAACAATCCAACACTTGAAAATCTTTGGATGTGCAACTTATACATATGTATCTTCAGCTTATACTAACATTCCCCCCTTAAGCTAGAGGCAGCCAAAAAAGGAAAGCAAGCAGCTCGATGGTTGTGATGACTCATTAATATGAAGATAAAGACCGAGATAATGATGTAGATAATCATAGCAGATAATGATGAGTTAAAAGCTACAGCTGAAGGATAATTAGATTAAGTAAAAAATTATGTATAGTTATCCAGACACCTTAGGGTGACTTGGTCTTTCTATGAAAGGCCAATACATGTAAGACCAAAAATGGTAACACGTATATCTGAAATAAAAACTAACACTTGTTGATGTGAGAATATAGTCTCCTCAATTTTTTATATCTTTTATTTTCAACATATATAAATGTAACAGCATGTACTTGTAAAATGGTTAAAATTCAATAAAAATATATATTTCTTGGTCTTGGAATGTATATTGGAAAAGATCCCTAATCACATTACTATTCAAACGTTAACTCGAGCTTACCAGGTCAGGATATGACAGTCTACTTCCGACGCACGTTTACTCAGCCCACACCATCATTGTGTCTCACAGTTGGTAAACCTTGTCATACCCTGCACAATCAACTGCATAAAACTTCACGACCCGTGCGACCAATGCCCATGTGAATGCAACCATTCGCAGAATATGCCCAGTCCCCACAAAAGCTCACCCCACTGCTGGTCGCAGCACTGCCACCTGTTGGACTTTGACTTCGTTGACCGGGTCAACAAGTTTTGGTATTATTTAAGAATGATTTTATATATTCAATGTAAGTAGATAGTGGTTAGGAGTGGCATTTATTGTGTTGCCATATGTCAATTTTCCATTTGTTGGGTTAGCCTATAAATAGGCATGTTGTAGTTCTTTTGAAGTTTGCTGAAGTAGTGAAAAAGCCTTCCCACTTTCGTTTTGTATTAGAGAAGCGCTGCAGCGCTGACGACCTTGCCGAGCGGGTAGGAGAGGTTGTCAAGCGGCAAGTGACTCGCTGAGTCTGAGCGGGTAGAAGACGTAGCCGGGGCAGAGTGGTGTTCTCGCCGTGCGAGAAGGAGCTCGTTGGGTGTGTGTTCGCCAGAGGTGGTCTAGCCACGAGTGGGGTGTTGTCTCGCCAGTTGTGCTCTCGCCCGTGAGTTCGATCTCGCCAACTGAGAGGAGTTGATCTCGCCCGGAGTTGTTCTTGCATGGAAGGTGCTCGCCCGAGTAGATCTCGTCGTGGAGAGGGGATCTCGCCGGGAGCTAACCGCGCGACTTGATGGTCTCGCCAAGTGGTCTCGTCGGCTACTTTTGTGGTGTGTTTGTTTTTGAAGTGGAGTTCAGTTGTGAGTTGGAGGTTGTGTGCGGCCTATTCACGTTTTCAACAAGTGGTATCAGAGAGAGGTTCGACCCCCTTGGTGTTGCTTAGAAGGGTTAGAGGCGAGAGGAGATGGAGATGGGAAGTGCCATGCCGGTGCAAGTCCCCAAGTTGACGAAAACCAACTATGGGAACTGGAGTATACAGATGAGAGTGCTACTCTCCTTTAAGGAGTTGTGGGAGATTTTTGAGGAAGACTATGAGGAGCTTACTGCAGAAGCAGAGGCGGCGTAGACTAACGCACAGAGGACAGCGTTGAGGGAGTCAAAGAAAAGAGACAAGAAGGCATTATTCTTACTATACCAAGGCGTGGATAAAGCGACCTTCGAGAAGATCTCAGATGCGACTAGTTCGAAGGAGGCGTGGGAGGTGTTGCAACACTCCATACAAGGAGTTGACAAGGCTAAGAAGGTGAAGCTGCAATCCCTTTGAGCTCAGTATGAAGTGATGAATATGCAGAGTTCAGAGAAGATTGGTGATTTTGTGACCCGTCTGCGGACGCTCACAAATGAGATAAAGCGGAATGGAGAGACGATAGATGATGTAAGCTTTATGGAGAAGCTCTTGCGTTCTATGTCAAAGAAGTTCCGGCATGTGATGGTGGCGATTGAGGAGTCAAAAGATCTCACCCTGATGTCATTAGATGAGCTTGTTGGCTCCCTACAAGCTCATGAGTACCGCATGCTACAAGACGATGAAGAATCAAGTGGCTTGGGTAAAGCGCTTCAAACTCAGTTGAACTTTGGAGAGAGCTCTGGAAGAGGAGGAGGCCAGCGTGGTCGTGGATCCCAAGGAATAGGTAGAGGGAGAAGAGGAGGAATAGATCAAGGAAGAAATTCCTCCCACCAGGGAGAGGCGGAGCAACCTCATGGTGAGAGGCAAGAAGTCATAGGAAGAGGTAGAGTCCAAGGTAGAGGACAAGGAAGAGGCCGAGGTGATATGTCCCAAATACAGTGTTACAACTATAACAATTTTGGGCATATGAGCTATGACTGTTGGGCTCCGAGGAAGAGAGAAGAGACCAACCATTACGCAGAAGCCAGCAACACTGGTGGTGATCCGATGATGTTCCTGACTTATAGAGGAGTTGAAGGAGGAAGGAATGAATTGTGGTACTTAGACACGGGAGCAAGCAACCACATGTGTGGAGAGAGAGAATTGTTCACTAGCCTTGAACCAAATGGTGGTTAGGTCAGTTTTGGAGAGGCTTCAAAGATCTCGGTAAAAGGAAGAGGGGTGATCGTGGTCACCTTAAATGTCAAGGAGATGCACCTGAATGATGTTTTCTACGTGTCAGGCTTGAAGAGTAACATCTTAAGCCTTGGGCAGCTGGTCGAGAAGGGATACTGTGTTCAGTTGAGAGATGGCACTTTAGCCATGAAGGATCATGAAGGAAGAGAAGTAGTGACGGTAAAGATGACGACGAATCGTCTCTTTACGCTGAGAATGGATGTAAAGGAGACGGTGTGCCTAGCAAGGACTGAGGAAGAAGAGGAAGCATGTATGTGGCATCAGAGGATAAGCCATCTGGGGTTCACTTGGTTGAAGTTGTTATCTCATTCCAAGATGGTGGAAGGCCTACCCATGATCATGCCCCCCCCAGAAGATCTGTGAGGAATGTACGAAGGGAAAGCAGAAGAGGCAAATGTTTGAAGGTGGCAAGTCTAGAAGAGCAAGGAGATAGCTTGCACTAGTTCACTTGGACATTGCTTGTCCGTTTGAGACTACCTCAGTTGGCGGAAGCAAGTACTATATCACCTTCACCGATGACTTCAGTCGGAAGTGTTGGGTGTATTTTTGAAGGAGAAATCTGAGGCCCTTGACAAGTTCAAGGAGTTCAAGGCGATGACGGAGAAGGAGAGTGGTCAACCACTAAAGGTGCTGAGGACAAATAGAGGTGGGGAGTACACCTCTAGGCTGTTTGATGATTTCTGCAAAGAGTGGGGGATCTCACATCAGTTGACGGTGACGTACTCACCTCAGCAGAATGGAGTCGCGGAGAGGAAGAACCTGACCATTATGAACATGGCAAGAAGTATGGTGAAGGGCAAGAGGTTGCCAAAGAAGTTCTGGGCAGAAGCAGTACAGGTTGTTGTGTACTTGCTAAACAGATGCCATATGAAGAGTGTGAATTTTATGAATCCATATGAAGCTTGAGTGGATGGAAGCTGAGTGTGAAGCACTTGAGGGTCTTCGGGTGTGTAGCTTATGCTCATGTCCCAGACGAGAGGAGGAAGAAGCTAGACAATAAGAGTAAGAGGTGCATCTTTGTGGGCTACGCTCCGATGAGCAAGGCTTACAAGTTATACAACCCGGTGACAGAGAAGGCTGTAATCTCAAGGGATGTTGTGTTCGAGGAAGATACTTGTTGGAGCTGGGACGAAGAGGTGAGAAGCATCAAGGGGATGTTCTTCGATGACATGATGAGGAGGGTGGTCATGAAGCTGAAGTTGAGATCGGTGGAGCTGAGCCACCATCACCACCAAGTAGAGAGTTAGGGGTAGCTCTCAATCCCTACTCTAGCAGAGCAAGCTCTAGTGGAGGATGTTCTAGTGAGGCTAGCACTAGCCGGGGCAAAGCTAACCATTCTCAACATAGGATGAGGAGGTTGGAGGAGATCTACGAGTAGATGGCACCAACCCTTAACAATTTTTCTTTTATATTGTCTCTTAGCAGATTGCGAGTCGCGCTCATACGATGAAGCTGCCCAAGAGAAAACTTGGAAGGAAGCGATGGATGTGGAGATAATATTCATCAAGAAGAATGACACCTGGAGGTTGGTAGATCCACCAGCCGGCCACAAACCCCTCGGGGTGAAGTGGGTCTACAAGGGGAAGAGGAACAAAGACGGAGGTGTGGAGAAGAACAAGACAAGGCTAGTCATGAAGGGCTACAGGCAAGTCCAAGGAGTGGACTACGATGAAGTCTTCGCTCCAGTGGCAAGGATTGACATCATTCGGATGATCATCGCACTAGCAGCTCACTATGGATGGAAGATCCTACAAATGGATGTCGTGTCGGCCTACCTAAATGGTTGCTTGGAGGAAGATGTGTACATCAAGCAGCCTCCAGGATATTTGGTGAAAGGGCAAGAGAGGAAGGTGTGCAAGCTGGACAAGGCGTTGTATGGGCTGAAGCAAGGGGCACGCGCTTGGAACGGAAGGATAGATGCATACCTCCAGATGCACAGCTACATGAAAAGCCCTCACGATTATGCCCTCTACACGAAGATTGAGAAGAACGGTGACATGATGATCATATTTCTATATGTAGACGATATGATATTCACTGGCAACAACCCGACCATGTTCGAAGAGTTCAAGAGAACAATGAAGAGAGAGTTTGAGATGACTGACCTGGGAGAGCTCAACTACTTCCTGGGTGTGGAGGTGAAGCAAAGTGAAGATGGTATCTTCATCTCGCAGAAGAAGTACGTTGAGGAGATCTTGAAGAAGTTCAGGATAGAGGATAGCATGGCTATCTCCACTCCAACTGATCCGGGGTTAAAGTTGAGAAAGGACTCGAAGGAGGGAGCAGTCAACTCCACGTTGTTCAAGAGCTTGGTGGGAAGCCTATACTACTTAACCTTCACATATTATGTACGTTATTGGGGTTGTAGGCAGGTACATGGAGGAACCAAAGCAGGACCACTTCACGGCTGCGAAGAGGATCCTAAGATATGTGAACGGGACAAGAGGTCATGGCCTGAAGTATTCTACTGGAGAAGAGCTGAAGTTGATTGGGTACTTGGATAGCGACTACGGCAGTGACGTGAATGATCGGAAGAGCACTTCCGGGTATGCCTTCCATGTGGAAACGGGGGTGTTCTCATGGAGCTCGAAGAAGCAAGCAACGATTGCATTATCCTCATGTGAAGCGGAGTATATAGCAGCAGCAACCTGTGCTTGTCAAGCGGTTTGGCTGACTAATATCTTGGAGGAGCTACATCATCCGCAGGATGGCCCTATGACAATGTATGTTGATAACATGTCGGCCATCCAGCTCGCGAAGAATCATGTGCTACATGGGCGTAGCAAACACATCGAGACGAGGTACCGCTTCCTCCGTGAGCAGGTGGAGCAGAAGATGATTGAAGTGTGAAAGTGAGTGATAAGATCAATCCTAACTCTAGAGGGGGGGTGAATAGAGTGATTTAAAATAGTTTTGAAAATTAAAACTTATGTGGAGAAAAGGCTTAGATTTACTTAGTGTATGGTGTTATAGCAATTAATCAAAGAAAGAAGAGAATCACAGCACAAAGCAAAACACAAAGAAACAAGCAACCAGAATGCATAAGGAGCTATAGTGGTTCCCCAAAATCTTGGGTAGTCCACTCTTCTATCACCCTTGATAGGAATCCACTTCAAGATGAGTTGATCAGGTGTCTTGAGCACCAGAGAGTTTTTGACCAGGTTCTCACAAACCAAAGGGGCTGATTTTTGACCAGGTTTCAGCAAAACCAAAGGTAACTTTTGAAGGGAGTTAAAACCCTGTACAGAAAGAAAAAGAAAAAGCTGATGGTGTCTTCTCTATCAATAAGTGGAGAGAAGCAAAGTGGATCTGTTGATGTTGTCAGAGCTCCCCCTGAGATCAAGAAGTAGTTCAGGAAGGAGAGCTTTGCATAAGGGTGACAGGTCTTCAATGATCTGATCTGCTCCAGCAAAAGATGATCCAAACAAGTTGGATGGTTGTGTCTAAAGTAATCAGAATTCCTGTGTGTAAGCTTGAATGAATATCACAGAGAGCAAGAGAGAGAGGTATTCTCTTTGTTCTCTGTTGACTGATAGAATATATCTCTGAATTCTTCTTCTGAGTCTTTGATAACCGTTGGCAGCCAGCATTAAATGCTTTTCTTAAATGTCCATGTCTCCAAAGGAAGTGTCAGGCAAACATTCCTTAGAAAATTCCTTGAGCCATGCACTAGATTTGCTGTAACGGTCAATAAATCTTCAGCATTAATTGTTCTGATAGAAGGAATTTGAATTCCTATTCAAAACTGACGGGAGCCTGGAAAACGTCGAGCTCACAATAAAACGTCGATCTGAGCATGACACACGTCGGCCAGAGAGTGATTACAGAAAGCAGAACTGGGGTCGACGGAACGTCGAGCTGAGGTCGACTCCATGTCGAGCTGAGGTCGACTCAGCGTCGAGCTGAGTTCGACTCTGCGTCGAGCTGAAGTCGACTCTGCGTCGAGCTGAGAAAGACTCTAACTAACCTATGTGACCTTTATAGCAACAAGGAGGTCACAACACAAAATCCCTATAGAAATATAGTCATCCTGACCCAAATAGTAATAGGGTGTTCCAACAATCTCCCCCTATTTGGATTAGGATTACTATTTACATGAATTCAGGGATTCAAAAAAAAGAAGTAAAGCAAAACAGAGCTGAATAAAATACAACCAGACATATGACAGAATAAAGCAGCATATATATAACACTATATAGCAGCAATAATGTTTAATGTCCTGTATCCAGCAGAGAAAAATGCCTTACATTACTTTTCCTTTGGAGCTTTGTCTTGATCACTTCCCTTGAAGATAATTTCCCTGTTAGGATTTGTAGCATCCTTCTTGGATCTGTAATCTTCAGCTGCACCTAAGGATTTCTGGCTTTTTCCACTAGCTGGTACAGCTGCAGGATGAAGCTGCATATACTTATCAGAATCAAAGAATTTCTTTGATTTGTATTTCTCCAATTCTTCTCTCCTTTGATCTGACATGGTGCTGATTTGAGAGGTGTCCAGACCTTTTGCTCTAGCTCTGTCAATCTCGTTCATAGCAGCCATCTCAGTCATCCTGGCCTTCCAGTAAGCTGGAGTTTTAGTAGGATCTTCAAAAGGAATAGCTGGTTCATATCTGTTGGCAGAGTGTTCTTGATGAGTTCTTGGAGTGAAGTCAACTCTGGGTCTGTAAGGATAGGGACCAGAGGTTGGATCAATGGGTCCTCCCCTTTGGTAAGGTTGAGATCCTGATCTTCCTCTGGACTGCCTGCCTCTATTGTATCCTCTTTGCTGGTTTCCCCTTTGCTGATTATACCCTTGGGATCTTCTTAACTAATAGGTCTTGCCATGCAGAGATGATGGGGCAGGATTGGAAGAGAGGCTTGCACTTGCACCTGCATCTGGAGGAGGTGGAGGTGGAGGCTGAAGGACAGACTTGGAGGGGCCTTCATTGAACTTTCTTTTCTTCTTCATTGCCTTTCTTTGGTTTAGAGAGTATTGCATCCAGGGCTCAGTGATTTCACAGTTTTACTTGATGTAGTAAGGGATGTCATGATCTGTGGATCTAGCCAATGGAACTCTTTTCATTGCTTTGGATCTTGCTTTCCTCTTCCTTGCAATGGTTGCAGAGGAGTCATCAGAATCAGTTGCAAATTCATCCTCTGAGCTTTGAGATTCATCATAAGGATCTATGTAGGTTCTCTTTGAGATAGGAAAATTGATGGGGGCTGGAGCAGCTGAAGAAGTAACTGGAGGAGGGTCTACTGACAGTGTAGAAGAGGAGTCTAACACTGCAGGAAAGGGAATAGCCTCAGGAGCCATAGAGGCTGAGGTGGCTAGTTCCTGAAGAACTTGGGAGACAATGGTCTCAACTTCATCTGGTGTCTCAATCAATTCACCTGAAGTTTCTGAGGGAACAGTCTTAGCAGCTACTCCTGCTTCAACAACAACATCATCACAAGCAGGAGCCACAACTACCACTGCTTCATCAAGGATCATGGCATCAACAGCCAAGGAGAATGGAATGATCTTCTGAAAAGGGACAATGGCCCTAGACAGGTCTTCTTGAGGAGGCAGGAGGCTGTAGCTTCTGAGGTGAAGATGTGCTGGAAGGTGGAAGCTCTGGACAGAAGATGCCAAGGACTGAAAGTCTAAGGCACTGCTGATCATCTGAACTGAACCTTGAGGAGGAGCCTCAGAGGTCATCTGAACTTCTACTGCTGAAACTGTCTCTGAACAAACCTGTACTACCTGTACTGCTGAAGGCTGCAGCTCTTCTTCTGCTGACATCTCCCCCTGCCTAGAATCAGTGGCAGCTGACTCTAGGCCCCCAGAAGAAGGGCATGCCAGATAGGATAAGAGGGATGAGACTGAGGCAGAGAGAGAGCTCAGGGAAAGGACTAGAGGAGCCAGCTTGGCATCCAATAGAGAGGAGAGCCTAGGGGCCAAAATATCAAAAAGCTTATTGGCCAAAGGCAAAAGATCTACTTGCTCAAGTGGGACTTGAGTAGAGGTAGAGGGAGCAGCAGAGAAGGTGAAGGTAGAAGATGTTGTTGGTGTTGCAGACATGGGAGGGATAGATGATTCATGGATGGAGGATAGAAGAAGTTTTGAAAAAGTTGATGAAGGATGGAAGTCATGAGGAGAGGAGGGATAGGCATCCATGAAGGATTCATCATGAATGTCAAGGGAAAGGATGTCCTCATGAGATGAGAAGTCCAAGCTCATGGAAGAAGAGGTGATGAGTGGTGGAATGGAGGATGCAATAGTAGAAATGGATGAAGGGATGGGTTGAGTGGATGAGATGATTGATGTTGTTGGAATGAAAGAGGATGGGAGGATGATGGAGGAAGATGGCAAAATCCCTGCTTCTGGGCCAGTAGACTGAGCAAGAGTGACCTCTACAGTCCTGGTGTCTGCAGAAGTCCTCATTGCTGCAGCTGCCCTGGAGTTCACAATCTTCCTGTCCCACTTGCCAATCAGTGCACAAGTGAGCCTCTTAGAAGCATTGATGTGCTTCTTTGAGGACACAAGCAACTGAGGGCAACAGTGGTTCAGAATCAAACCAAGAACCCTTCCAAAGTGGACAAAGTTCTTATCCATTTTCTTCTTGATCATATCAAAAACAATCAAGCCCCAATTGGGATGCTTCTTATCCAAAATTGCAGCCATAATGCAAAACTGATGCCTAGTAATGGCATCGTGTGCAGTCCTCTTTGCACAGATTACCTTGCCTGTGATATCTGCTAACAGCCTAAACTCAATAGCTAGGTTAACTTTTAAAAGTTTAGAGGGGTTACCAGAATTATGCCCCATTCTGTCTAGCATCATAGCAAACTCTTCTACAGAGAGTTCTATCTCATCATCTCCAACAGCAAAACCGAAAACCTCTGAAATGATTTGAGGAGAAATGGCTACCTCATTCCCTGAAATTGTTCCAGTCATCGTACTGTTATCTGAATTCACTGCAGTAAAAATCCACTCTTTGATTTCAGATTCTGGAAGAGAAATCCTTGTCATGAAGTTAACCAGGTGCTGCTCTTTGAATAGCTCCAGAATATCCAGAAAATTCTGCGATGATCCATCAAAGGAGTCGATGTCGATGTCAAAACCTGAATCAAACTTCATTGCCGCCAATGCACCTGTAGCAATTGCCATTATCCTGCAAAAAGATACCTTCCAATGATCAAGAGTAAAGGATTTGGAGGGAGAAAGCTTGAGTAGAAAATATGAGAGCGCAACTGCGAACGACGGAGAAGAATGATTTTATACTAGGGTTCGACGCAGAAATGGAAAGAACGTCGAGCCCAGGTCGATGCTCTAAGGCTCTAGGGGAACTGAAACGGCTCAACAGCGTGCAGCTTAGGTCGACGTTCGACGCTTGGGCTGATGCTATACGTCGAGCTCAGGTCGACGTTGAACGAAGGCGTCGACCGAAGGGAGAAAAACTCAAGAAGCCAGGGAGCTGTGAACTTAGTTCAACGCTAGAAGTTAAGGTCGACGTTCGACGCTTTTGAGGGCGACGGACCGTCGATCTTAGTTCGACGCAGCGTCGAGCTTAGTTCAGAGCTCAAAGAAACCACTCAAACAGAGGAATTTTAAAATGAAATTTTTCCTATTCCTGTTAATTAAGGGTTTCAAAATCTTGGAGTTTTAATTTATACTGTCTCCATCTAGCATTCCCAACTGATTGAGGAAGAAGAAGTGCTTCTTTTCATCCAAGGGCTTGGTGAAAATATCTCCTCTTTGTAGTTCAGTGGAAATGTATTCTAGTGCAATTTTCTTCTTTTCTACATTATCCCTTAAGAAGTGATGTCTGATCTCTATGTGCTTAGTCCTACTATGGAGAACTGGATTTTGTGCAATGCAAATTGCACTAGTATTATCACAAAAGATTTTAGACATCTCTAAGTTGTAGCCATAGTCTAGGAGCTGGTTTTGAATCCACAAAATCTGTGAGCAACAACTGCCTGCAGCCATGTATTCAGCTTCAGCAGTTGATGTGGACACAGAAGTTTGTTTCTTACAAAACCAGGAGACAAGTCTATCACCAAGGAATTGACAAGTTCCACTGGTGCTTTTCCTGTCTACTCTACATCCAGCATAATCAGAATCTGAAAATCCAGTTAGATCAAATCCTGAGTCATGTGGATACCAGAGACCTAGATTAGGACAACTTTTTACATACCTAAGAATCCTCTTAACTAATGTGAGGTGGGACTCTCTAGGGCTTACTTGGAATCTAGCACAAATGCATGTAGCAAACATTATGTCTGGTCTACTAGCTGTTAGATAAAGTAATGAGCCAATGATTGCTCTATAGTTTGTCTGATCAACTGGTTTTCCAGATTCATCAGCATCTAAAACAACATTTGTAGGCATAGGTGTTTTCATAGAGGTTGCTTCAGACATTCCAAATTTCTTAACCAGTTCTCTTGCATACTTGGTTTGAGAAATAAAAATGCCATCCACATGTTGTTTAACTTGCAATCCTAGAAAGAAAGCAAGCTCACCCATGCTACTCATTTTAAACTTTGAATGCATAAGTTGTGAGAACTTTTTGCATAAGTTTGAATCAGTAGACCCAAATATGATATCATCTACATAAATTTGTACTAGTAGGATATGGGACCTATGGGTTCTAATAAAGAGAGTTTGGTCTACTCTACCCCTTTTAAAATCATTTTCCAATAAAAAACAAGCTAAGGTCTCATACCATGCTCTAGGAGCTTGCTTGAGACCATATAAAGCTTTATGCAGTTTAAAAACATGATCAGGAGAGGTTGGAGAGATAAAACCTGGAGGTTGCTTTACATAAACCTCTTCCTTGATGTCTCCATTGAGAAAAGCACTCTTGACATCCATCTGATATACCTTGAATCTCTTGTGAGCTGCATATGCAAGAAAGATTCTTATGGCCTCCAACCTTGCAACTGGTGCAAAGGTTTGGTCATAATCAATCCCTTCTTCTTGGCAATATCCTTGTGCAACAAGTCTTGCCTTGTTTCTCACAATTATTCCTTGATCATCCAACTTGTTCCTGAATACCCATTTGATTCCAACAGTTTGCTGGTTTCTTGGTCTTGGTACTAATTCCCAAACTTTATTCCTTTCAAATTGATTCAACTCCTCTTGCATTGCAATGATCCAGTTTGGATCTTGCTCTGCATCTTGTATTGTTTGAGGCTCAATTTGATAAAGAAAGCAAGTGTGCATAATATTGTGATTAACTTGATTCCTTGTTTGCACACCTACTGAGATATCTCCAATTACTTGTGAAATTGGGTGATCTCTTGCTGTTACTAAATCAATAAGGGGTGTTGATGGTGCATCAACCTGTATTGTTGTTTCCTCTTGTGGAACAACAACTGGTTCTTCAATTTGTTGACCATTTGAGCTTTCCAAACCCTGAGATTCCTCTTCATTGTCACTAAGTTCAGTGTCTTGCTGAATTGTTGAAGGTAATGAATCTTTGTCTGTGATGGTAAGCTGCTTCAGATTTTCTGAAATTGAATGTTCCTGCAAATTGCTTATGGTAGAAGTCTCCTTCTCCTTATAAGACATATTAGTTTCATCAAATGTAACATGCATGGATTCTTCAATTTTATTAGAGCGCTTGTTAAAAACCCTATAAGCCTTGCTAATCATGGAGTATTCCAGAAACACTCCTTCATCAGCTTTGGCTTCAAATTTAGCTAGGTATTTCTTGTCATTATTGTGAATGAAGCAAATGCAACCAAAAATTTTGAAATAATTTACTTTAGGTTTCTTCCCTTTGAGTAACTCATAGGGAGTCTTACCCTTCAGTTTATGTATCAGGCTTCTATTCAACACATAGTTGGAGGTGTTCACAGCCTCTGCCCAAAAGGTTAGAGGAAGGTGAGCATCTGTCAACAATGTTGTGGCAGATTCAATAAGGGTTCTATTTTTCCTTTCAACTACCCCATTTTGTTGAGGAGTTCTCGGAGCTGAGAAAGTGTGCCTGATACCTTCCTTCTGACAGAACTCTAGCATAAGAAGAGAATCAAACTCTGTCCCATGATCACTTCTGATCAGGGCAATGTGAGTATTGAACTCAATCTGTATGCCTTTGAGAAAATCTGTCAAAATCTTGAAGTTATCAGACTTCTTTCTCAGAAAGAACACCCAAGTGAATCTTGAGAAGTCATCTACAACTACTAAAGCATAAGATTTCCCTCCTAGGCTTTGTACATTAATTGGTCCAAAAAGGTCCATGTGCAATAAGTACAAAATTCTAGGTGAATCACTCTTATTAAGTGACTTGAAACTATTTTTAGTTTGCTTGCCTAATTGACAAGCCTTGCAAAGTCCTTCCTTCTTGTAGGGACCAGAAGGTAGTCCTCTAACAAGGTTGTCTTTGGATAACTTAGCAATGGTTCTAAGGTTCACATGTCCTAATCTTTTATGCCATAGTTCATTAGGTTTGCTAAGGGAGTTAAATAAACAAATATCTACTTTAGATGAATTGAAATCAACTAGGTATATGTTATCTTGTCTATTACCAATTAAAACAGTGTTGTTATTTAATGCAATATTACATGCTGAGTTGGTAAACCAAACCTGATAACCCGCATCACATAGCTGGCTGATGCTGATTAAGTTGTGCTTTAGTCCTTCCACATAGGCCACTTTCTTGAATGTAATTGACCCTATTTTGACTTGGCCATAGCCTTTTGTTTGTCCAAAATTTGAATCTCCAAAGATTACTTTGGGTCCATGTTTGGCTTTGAAGGACACAAGGTTCTCCTTGTTACCAGTCATGTGCTTTGAGTACCCACTGTCCAAGTACCACTGCTGGTTCTCAATTGGATAGGTCTTTATCTGCACATACAACAAATCAATTGTTTTTGACCCAGTTTACCTTGGGCCTTTCTTGATATCCTTTAAATTCTGAAATAAAAGACATCTCAGGTTGACTCTTATAGCCTACAGGATGATATCTCCTAGGAGGTATTATCCATTCAGCATAAGGGTTAAAGTGATGAGATGTGGAGCTGGAATTAAATCTTGAATTAACCCCTGAGAACTGACTTTTGCTCTGAACTTGGCTCGACGCACGTCGAGCTTCGGTCGACGGACTCTGGTGAGTGCGTCGAGCTCCATTCGACGGCGAAGTCTTGCTTTGTTCAGAGGGTAGAAGGCGTCGACCTAAGTTCGACGTTTTCTTGCGATTACGTCGATCTCTGTTCGACCTCCGTCGAGCTTCGTTCGACGTTTTTTGTCCAGTTTCCTGGGTTAAGTCAGCATTCTTCCTAGCCACTATCAAGACTCCTTTACCTTTGTCACTGGTAAATTTGATTGGAGTTGTCAGCACTATGGGTTGGCTGGATGAAGCACCCAAGCCCAGTGAACCATTCAATCTTGAGTTCACTGTACTTGTGATGTCCATTAATTTGATACTTCTCCCATTAAGGGTTTCTTCAAATTGTTTGGCCTTAGATAGTTCACCTTTCAGTGAAGCTATCTCCTCCCCACACTGCTTCAACTCTTCTAAGAGTCTAAGATTATCTGAGTTAACGGATTTGCATTCAATCAATTGTTCTCTAAGAGTTATAATTAACTTTTGAGATTCAATCAAGTCAACGCACATAGATTTGAACTCAGATTTAAATTCATCAGAATTAAAATCAAATGAATCTATTACCTGATCCTCAGTAAGTTCCTGATCAGATAGGTGGTCATCATCAAGCTCTGAATCAGTATTCTTTTGAGATGCATTGATGGCCATCATGCAAAATCCTTTTTCTTCTGCATCATCCTCATCATCACTAGAGCTGGATGATGAGTCAGACTCATCAGAGTCACTCCAGGATTCAGCCACAAATCCTTTTCTGGTGTGCTTGCTGTTGCTGGAGGAAGGCTTGTCATGGTACTTCCTTGACTCCTTATCCTTCCTTTTATCTTTTCTTTCCTTCTTGTCCCTTCTGTCTTTATCTTGATTTTCTGGACAGTTGGGGACAATGTGTCCTGGTTTCCTGCAGCCAAAATAGATAATATCTTTATTAGTAGATCTGTCATACCTTGGCTTGTCTTTGTCTTTGGATGACCATCTTCTGAAGTTCTTTTTATTCAGCTTATTGAACCTTTTGACAAGTAGGCTCATAAGCTCTTCATTTCCCAACACCTTTTCTTTAGGTTGTTCTTCCTGTGCCTTGAAGGCTATGGTTTTCTCAACCTTTTCAGTTGGTGTGGATATCTTCTGCTCTTCTTCTCTCTTCTTAATGAATTGCTCATAACTCTTGAGCTTTCCTAGAAGAGCTTCTGTGGATAACTCACAGACATTCCTTCCATCTTTAATTGACCAGATTCTTGAGTCCCAAGAGCTAGGGAAACAAGTCAGTATCTTGTCATTTATCTCAGCGAGAGATATGTCCTTATCTAGTGATCTAAGCTCACTGATGATTAGACTCAGTCTGTTGTACATGTCAGCAACTGACTCAGACTCTGCCTTTTTGAAGTTCTCATACTGGGTGATGAGGTAGGATCTCCTATCCTTTCTTTCATCTGCAGAACCTGATACAATTTCTGAAAGCTTTTCCCAGATCCCTTTGGCAGTATTGCATTCAGCTACTTTCTGGAAAATGTCATCTGACATGGTTTGAGCCAAGATGTTCATGGCTTTAGCATCTGTTGCCTTCCACTTTCTTATGTCAGCATCAGTTCCTGAAGGAGGAGGAACAGCTGATGTACTTGTTTCTGTGGGAGGCCTTGGACAATCTGTCAACACAGAATTAAAGATGTCCTCATCAAATGAATTCATGTAAAGTTTAATCCTTGCCTTCCATAGTGCAAACTTAGAGAGATTGCACATAGGAGGTCTGGTGCTAGCAAAGTCCTTGTTTTGTGTCATGAGTTTTAAAGATAAGTAAAACTAAAAGAAATAACCCTTTTGAGAGAGACGATCTTATCAGAGATCTTTTGATCCAAGTGTTAGCCTGTATGAATGATCAACCTGTCTCTGATACCAATTGAAAGTGAGGGATAAGATCAATCCTAACTCTAGAGGGGGGTGAATAGAGTGATTTAAAATAGTTTTGAAAATTAAAACTTATGTGGAGAAAAGGCTTAGATTTACTTAGTGTATGGTGCTATAGCAATTAATCAAAGAAAGAAGAGAATCACAGCACAAAGCAAAACACAAAGAAACAAGCAACCAGAATGCACAAGGAGCTATAGTGGTTCCCCAAAATCTTGGGTAGTCCACTCTTCTATCACCCTTGATAGGAATCCACTTCAAGATGAGTTGATCAGGTGTCTTGAGCACCAGAGAGTTTTTGACCAGGTTCTCACAAACCAAAGGGGCTGATTTTTGACCAGGTTTCAGCAAAACCAAAGGTAACTTTTGAAGGGAGTTAAAACCCTGTACAGAAAGAAAAAGAAAAAGCTGATGGTGTCTTCTCTATCAATAAGTGGAGAGAAGCAAAGTGGATCTGTTGATGTTGTCAGAGCTCCCCCTGAGATCAAGAAGTAGTTCAGGAAGGAGAGCTTTGCATAAGGGTGACAGGTCTTCAATGATCTGATCTGCTCCAGCAAAAGATGATCCAAACAAGTTGGATGGTTGTGTCTGAAGCAATCAGAATTCCTGTGTGTAAGCTTGAATGAATATCACAGAGAGCAAGAGAGAGAGGTATTCTCTTTGTTCTCTGTTGACTGATAGAATATATCTCTGAATTCTTCTTCTGAGTCTTTGATAGCCGTTGGCAGCCAGCATTAAATGCTTTCCTTAAATGTCCATGTCTCCAAAGGAAGTGTCAGGCAAACATTCCTTAGAAAATTCCTTGATCCATGCACTAGATTTGCTGTAACGGTCAATAAATCTTCAGCATTAATTGTTCTGACAGAAGGAATTTGAATTCCTATTCAAAACTGACGGGAGCCTGGAAAACGTCGAGCTCACAATAAAACGTCGATCTGAGCACGACACACGTCGGCCAGAGAGTGATTACAGAAAGCAGAACTGGGGTCGACGGAACGTCGAGCTGAGGTCGACTCCACGTCGAGCTGAGGTCGACTCAGCGTCGAGCTGAGTTCGACTCTGCGTCGAGCTGAAGTCGACTCTGCGTCGAGCTGAGAAAGACTCTAACTAACCTATGTGACCTTTATAGCAACAAGGAGGTCACAACACAAAATCCCTATAGAAATATAGTCATCCTGACCCAAATAGTAATAGGGTGTTCCAACAAAGTGGTGTATTGCCCCACCAGAGAGCAAATCGCGGATATCTTCACAAAAGCCTTGAAGGTGAAGACGTTCCTGAGGCTCAAAGACAAACTCGGCATGTGCTGCCAAGTTTGAGGGGGAGTTTGTTGGACTTTGACTTCGTTGACCGGGTCAACAAGTTTTGGTATTATTTAAGCATGATTTTATATATTCAATGTAAGTAAATAGTGGTTAGGAGTGACATTTATGTTGTTGCCACGTGTCAATTTTCCATTTGTTAGGTTAGCCTATAAATAAGCATGTTGTACGTAGTTCTTTTGAAGTTTGCTGAAATAGTGAAAAAGCCTTCCCACTTTCGTTTTGTATTAGAGGAGCGTTGCAGCGCTGGCGAGCTTGCCGAGCGGGTAGGAGAGGTTGCTGAGCGGCAAGTGACTCGCCGAGTCCGAGCGGGTAGAAGAGGTAGCCGGGGCGGAGTGGTGTTCTCGCCGTGCGAGAAGGAGCTCGTTGTGTGTGTGTTCGTCGGAGGTGGTCTAGCCACGAGTGGGGTGTTGTCTCGCCAGTTGTGCTCTCGCCCGTGAGTTCGATCTCGCCAACTGAGAGGAGTTGATCTCGCCCGGAGTTGTTCTCGCCGGGAAGGTGCTCCCCCGAGTAGATCTCGCCGTGGAGAGGGGATCTCGTCAGGAGCTAACCGCGCGACTTGACGGTCTCACCAAGTGGTCTCGCCGGCTACTTTTGTGGTGTGTTTGTTTTTGAAGTGAAGTTCAATTGTGAGTTGAAGGTTGTGTGCGGCCTATTCACGTTTCCAACACCACCCACTCGCACTGCCAGTCGTGCCGCTCACTCTGTTGACAATCACGAGAAAGAAGAGAAATACTCGGTTGCTACTTTGTCTCGATAGTATTATCTGGTGACCGGCTCTCGAATAAGACCCTGATGTGGAGAAGCAAATGACTCATCAACACATCCTGTTTAGAATCGGATTTGAACCAACCAAACCACAACACAAATTAAATTATTGCCGTATTAGAATAGTTCCAAAACCAAACATTATGAGCACAACTAAAGAAGAAGGTGCGCATTCCTCTAGTTAACAATTAGAATCAGGCTTCGTTTATCACTGGTTTTTTTGCTCCGGCGAATTTGTACAAAAACATCACCATTATAAAATGCATATTTGGGAATACAATGGTTATGACCACCACCAGGAAAAGAGGACTAGTTTTGAACATAAAAGTCGAAGAAGTTTCTTAGATGAGGTCGGGTGTTCATGAAGGCCAGTTCATAACTACCGCATGCACGACCGCCACCACCATATCAAACGGAGCCTTGATCTATTATTTTATCATTTCTCTACATATAATTAAAAAGATTCAAGAAAACAAAATATTTAGGCATCGTTTGGCGCAGCTAATTTGCTCCCGTGAGTTTTGTCAAAAACAACATAATATAGAAAGTTTGTTTGGCAAGACAAAGGTTTTGACCGCTACAAAAAAAATAAACTAGTTATGAGCATAAAATGCATGAATTTTTTTAGGTGAGATCGGGAATTCACGAACAACGGTTCATGACCACCACGTTCACGATCGCCACTACCATACCCTAAAACAATGAGCAAGATATATGTATTCTAACACTAACCCAAATATTGTTACACTAACCAAAAATATAAATTTCTAAAGGCAAAATTATAGTCTCCATTATATATGTATTCTTACACTAACCCTAAAACAATGACTGGAGTTCTTTCAATGGCTCAAAGAGCGCATGATTGGTGCAACAAAGCTTTCCCCCTCAATGAACAAAATCAATTTCTTTATACATATATACATATATATATGCACACACATATATGCTACTTGATGACATCTTTAAATAATCTTCTTTAAATTCAAATATTTTTAACTTTTAATTTGATCCAATTATTGTTCTGAAGACGAGCGAGAAGAAAGACAGCGGCGGAAGCCACAAAAATGGAAGCCGCAAAGCAAGCGAGATCCAATCCCGTGAGAAGAGAAACACGACTTAGATGACCAATCATCCCACCTTGAAGAAGCATCACCACTGCTTGCCCCAGAATTGATTTCGCTTCAGCCACCGACTTCATCTCCATCCATGACGGTGGTATCTGCACGCAATAAGATGCACGTACTGTCAAATGTTAACATAGAGCAATATATTTTGATGAAACATTCAAAATTGTCAAATATATTATAATATTTTTAAAAGAATTAAAATAAAATGTTGGTTCAAATAATTACACCAAATTAAATGTAATGATGAAAATCTATAAAATCAAAGCAAAAGGTTAGTAGAGCTCATATATCTATTATGACAGACTTTTATTAAACATTCAAATTTTATTAAAATTAATTTGAAAAAAAACAATGTTGGAAATTCATTAAATTTATTTGGAAAAGCAATCATATAATAATAAAAAATAAAATGTTGTGTTAATAGTGTGTTTATTTTAAGTTGCATTAATTAAATGATAGGTGCGGAGCCCTCTGCTGTCAGTCTGTCACAACTGGTCGCAGGAGCGGAGTCATATGCATGTCACTTAAATGTGTGTGTATGTGTATAGATATATAATTAGTGTAGTTTATTGGGATTTTCCTTGTGAATTTTTAAAATTATAGGTTGCACAGTGTATCTTTTAAAATTATGAAAACCTACTCTTATTTTATATTTCACAACGTTTTTGCGTTAAAATACTCTCTTCCATGTATAAAAGAGAGCGGTTGTTATTCGCAATAAATGTTTATCCGTAAATCAAATTTTTTATGTTTATAAATGTCTAACCGTAGACCAATTTTAAATTTTAACAATCAATGTCTCATGAATAGTGTCCGACAATGAAGGAACATTTTTGTCAATCTTTTGAGCCAATACCGGAGACAAAAATGGTGAAATTCACGTCAAAATGATGGAATTCACGTCAAATGGTGAAATTCATGTCAAATTGTTTTGATGGAGTTGTCGACATAGAATCAAAAAGTTGTCGGAGAAGTTTCTTCATTGTCGGTCCTAGCTTAGGAGAAGAATACATCAACTGCTAAAGTTTTAAGTTGGTATGTTGATAAACCTGAAAATTTTGATCTCCGAATAGACATTTATGATTTGCGAAAAAAAGTACTTAAAAAGATATAGAGATGTAATATGTCATTTTTTCAATTTGCAAATAGATTTGAGTAACCAAAAAAATTAATCCTATGAAAAAAATTAAAAGAAAGAACCTTGTGATGGAAGATGCCAAAAAGATCAGAGCCGTTCATCAGGATACCTTCAATTCTGTCGGGCCTTTCTCCTGCGTTTCTGATACACATGTAATGGAGTCCCATTCCAAACATAAGCATAGCGGTCCCTACCAGGAACATGTCTGTAATTACAAAACTACCACCATAAGTGTTGGCCAATATTATTTGGGGAAACAATTAATAATAATATATTTTAAAAAATACACATGAAAATTATAATAAAAAATTGGTGATGATATTAGCACCGCACTTTTGGCTATCCGCATTCATGGCTAATCGCAAGCATAGTTTTAAGAGGTTGGCTATTCGCAAACAGTTTTGTATTAGCAAGCATTTTTTTAGGAAGTTGACTATCTGCAAGCATTCTATCATTCTTCATAAGACTTAAAAGATACTGAAGGTTCACCAGCCTCATGCCCTTCTTTTCTCCATTTCTTCCGAAAACAGAAAGATCGAACTCAGGCAGCATCCTTATTTTCAGAAACTTTTACTAAAAAAATTTAACTAAAAATGTTTTTTTAATGCATGAGAAGGAGGAAAGTTGATTTTCCGGAGCGGAAAGTCGGCGGTGGAGATTTCAAAGGTGACTCCAGCGAGCTCTACGTCGTCGAAGCGTGCGAAAATAGGGGGATGATAGTACAACGCGCGATGAAAGATACAGCAGTGCCGTGCGGCGAAGTGAGTGCGGTGCAATAGGAATTTTATAATTCTAATGAAATTCATTTTCTTAGTGCGGATAGCCAAATGTGCGGTGCTAATATTCGCACCCAAAAAATAATGCAAATAAATTAAGCATATATAAAATTAGTTGTTACCTATGGCTTCCAAAACATTGTGAATCATATATCCTGGGTTTGACCTTGTGGATATTACATAGAAGTACCCAAAGTAAGTCTTTAACACTAGGATGCAGCCCTGATCATTATCAATAAATATTTCATCAATTTATATTATAATAAGTTTACATAACCTTAAAATAAATCAAAAACTTATGTTTACTTTTTGAAATTTTGGCACAAATAGTATTATTTTGTCACAAAATTTGTAATTAGTCTTGTTTTCGAAATAATATAATTTTATACGCAACAAATTACCTCAAAAAAACACAACAGAGAGCCTAGCAGTGATCCAAAGACGCCGATCATTGTGAAGAACCGGCAATTCATAATTGTCTGCAATGAATCCAAAATGTTATTCAAGCTTTGTTTGCCACAAAGGTAAAGATTGTGAAGACGTACGGTGGTTATGAACCATTGTTTGTGAACCCTGGCTCGACCATACCGAAGGAATTTTGTTCACTGTTATGTTCAAAACTAGTATTCTTTTTTTGATTGTTGTCGCAACCAATGTCATGCATGCCAAACATACATTCTATGATGACGGTGTGCAATTTTATCCAAACCCATGAGAGCAAAAACATTGCACCAAAGGGAGCCTCCGCCATGAATTATAGTACATATTCTTTTTGTGCCTTACTTTGATATGATTTGTTAATTATAATAGATTTTTATAAAATAGTTATTATTTACTTTTAGTTAATATTATTTTGGCTTTTTGGCTCTTTGTACCCTCGAAATATGTGGTATTGGCATTTTACATCTCAAATCTTTAACTTTGTACCCCTCCCCCCTCCCTCTCCCAATTACAAATTTCTGGCACTTTGTACCCGCATGCTGAAATTTTAAGGTATTAAGTCCGAGCAGCACAAAAAATGCTCATTCAATGATATATAAGTTCAAGCATCACCAATAATCCATTATCCAAAGTGTCAAAATGAGATTTGTTATGCTGTCCAAACTTAATTTCTCTTGAAATTTCAGCATAGGGTGCACGGTGCTAAAAATTGATAATTGGAGGATGCAAAATGCCAATTTTAAAGAATTGAGGTGCAAAATGCCAAAATCCTATATATTTGGTGAATACAAAGTGAAAAAAAACCCCTATTATTTTCTATTTATGCACTAAAAAGTAAACAGTTCCCATCAAAAAAATACATGAGAAGCCAAAAAAAAGTATACCTTTTCAAGAAAGATTTGAGCATGGAAACTCCACGGCAACATTCTTGCAGTCACATAAACCATCTCGCAAGATCTGAAAATGGTTTCTGCCACGTGTTCGGCAGAAGAAGTGTTGAACAAAAAATTACCTTCCTCTGTTCCAGCTGCCACAGCAGCACTCTTCCTCTCCTCCTCGACGGCGATAATTATCCCGCCGGTGGCTTGCAGCCGGCAGCTGGCGGCTCTTCTTTCCTTCTTCTCCAACAGCTCCCATCCTTTGCTCATTCGACCTTTAAAAGAGAAACGGAGATTGGGGGAGGAAGAGGAAAAGCGCATGGAGAGACTAGTAAACGCCATTTAATTTGCTGTTTGATTATAGCTTTTGCGTTCTGTCAAGCGAGCACGCAGTACTGTTAATGGAGAAAGGGAATAGAGAATTACAGGCTTATGAATAGAGAATTAAGCGCATGGGGGGAGGGGATGGAAGGGCCACGGTGGTTTCTCCAATCGGGCACGTGCTCTGAGAATAATATCTTGTGATATTCATAGTGTTTGAATAAATGTTAAGATATTAATTAAACGCGCATCACTTCTGTCGCTTGTGTTTTGATATTAATAGTGGGACCAAGGGCGTCAGGCCCCGCGGCCGTCCGCCCTTCCCCGCTCACCCACAGCGCACGGCCGCTTGGCCTAGTAGTAGGGCTGATATCGAGTCGAGTTCGAGCGATTTTGGCTCGGCTCGAAATCAAAATTTTCGGCACGAAATCGAAATTGATTTCAAATTAGTAGGCTCGACTCGAAATGACTCGATTCCGAGTCGGCTCGAAATCGAATTGGGTTGGCTCGAAATCGAATCAGGTCGGCTCGAAATTGAGCATTTTTTTGTTTTATTCCTAGTTTGCTCAAAATTAAATTAAACAACTCATAAATTTAGCAAATAAAACACTTAAAGCCTTCGTTCTTTTTATTTATATTTAAATTTTGTTATTTTTAATCTTAAAATAAGAATATATTAGTAAATACATAATTTTTTTGATTAATTCGAGTTGATTCGAATCATATTTCGAGCGATTCAGGGCTGACTCGAAATCAGATTCGAGTCAAATTGAGTCGAATCAATGTTAACCGATTCCGATTCGTCTCAATTTTCGAACGATTTTCGAGCGAATTTCGAGTTTCGAATAATATGCTCAGCCCTACCCCGCAATAGGCTACATGGATTTTTATCTCTTTCTAAGATTTTTCGTGTTAAAAAACGGCTTGTCAGTCGTCTCATTTCTCATTAACCGTTTGCACGTTCAATCACTTTTAGTCTAAGACAGTGCGGTTTAGACCGGTCTACAGGAGCACTGAGTTTGGCTGCAACAACGACGCTCCACTTTCTCGTCGCCACGACCACGTGCTCCTCGTAAACACCTTTCTTGACATAAATCACCAACGAGATCATGCACAGCCTCTTGGGCACGTAACAGCCATCACAAAATTTTGTTGCTATGGCAAGATTACTGCTCGCTTATTCGGTCGCATTCACTATCGTTTTTTCCATCACCATAATAATAATGTGTACAAAGAGGGTAACATCACCCTATACATAAAGGTTGATAATAAGGAAAAAATAATATTAATAGAAATTGGAAAACAATTTTCATGATTCATGAGTACTGCGGGTCAAAATCGGACCGTCTTAGCTCGGAGGCGGATCAGACGAGAAAACAGTTAAAGAAAACTGCAGCAAATGACAAGAGACGTATTTTACGTGAAAAACTCAGAAAGGGTGAAAAACCACGTGGATGGATCTGTACCATGCCAAATTTCACTAGATCTCATGTGTTTACAAAGGTTGGAGATTGATCTTAGAGGGCGATAGACTGCTACTCCGTTACAAGCGTCGGGAATCAAACACGGCGAAGAAGAAATGGCTAAGTCCTCGGAGCCTCGATGAAAGCGCTCCGGCCTTGGGATGGCGCTGAACTCACTGAACCTTGGTGGAAGCGTTCCTGACTTGAAAATATTTTAAGTCCTAAGAGCTTCTAGAGCAAGCGCTCTCGTTGATGCAGAACCTAGATGGGAGCGCTCTCGCGGAGGCAATTAACGTCACTTGAGGCGTGAGGAAACCTTAGCGCAAGGATAAGAGTAGAGTAAATTCTCGAGCGAAGAATCGACCTAAGCCCACGATCTTGTCGGAAAACCTCAAAGCTCTCTCTTGTCTCTGGAGTTGCTTGTCTTCAAATTAAGGCCTGAGTGTCTATTTATAGTTTTCTGGAGGGTCATGGTGGTAATTGCGACGGAGAGTGATTTGTGCTAGCGAATGACGTTGCTCCGTTTCGATCACCTGGATCGCCATTTTTGTCAGAATGACGAGAGTGCCTCCTTCCTCCCGGGAAGTTCGGGAGGCTCGGGCAAGGTACTCGAAGGCGGCGGAGGCCGGATGCGGCTAGTTGTGGTGGAGGTGGGCGGTGGCGGCAAGAGTCGCGTGCGGCGGCGATGGTCGCTGCCGCCGCGCAGGCGCACTCCCGCAGGCGGGAGCTCCTTGCTCACACGGGAGCGCCCTGCACGCGTGGGACCGCCCAGCGCAGCCGCGTGCGCATGCTGCGGCTCCGCTGTGTGCGGCCATAGTGCTCGTGTTGGGCCGGCGTGCCGTGCACTCGCGCTGTTCTGGCGCTCTGGCAGGTGTGCGCGCAGTTTTGCCCTCTTCTTGAATGTTTTCAGACCTTTTGGGTGAGCGCAGCTCTCTGCGCGCGGCTCGTCTGGTCAGGTTAAATCGCTTCCGTGTCCTTTGACCAAACCTTTCTGATTTTACTTAAAAAAATTCAGGGAGAACCCGTCAATGAGCAAACCTGCGAAAAAAATTCGAACCATAATTGAAAAATTAATCGAGACATTTTAGGAGTGAATACCGCCACTTCCTAAGAAACTGCACCAAATAATATTTTTGAGGCATCACAATGGCATCAGCCCAACTTTAATTTTTTTTTGATTTTTTTTTAAAATATAATAAATATAACTTATAAATATATTTAATAATAAGTTATAAAATAACTTATATACTATAAATAACTAAATAATAACTTAATAATATATTAATAACTTATTTGTACAACCCCGTATCCGACGAGTGGGGTCGGCAGGAGCCAGATTGCCCAAGTCTAGCCCAGACCCCAGGCGAGTCAAGTCCGCGGCGTCGAGTAGAGCTCATTCAACGTCTTCAGTCATGGCGCCGAGTGAGTAGAGCTCACTCAACGCCTTCGGTCATGGCGCCGAGTGAGAAGAGCTCATTCAACTCCTTCGACCATGGCACCGAGTGAGGCGAGCTCACTCAACGCCTTCAGCCGCGACGTCGAGTGAGGTGAGTTCTGTCAACGCTTTTTGACCTCAGCGTTGAGGGACATCCCGACACCAGTAAGCTCGCACTCGCCAGCTCGCACTCGCGTCAGACGAGTGGAGCAGGCCGAGACTGAGCTCGCCTACTGCCGAGCCGAGGCCTGCGAGTACCAGCTCCATCGATACTCGCCGCCTTTGCTGAGTAAAGGTCATTGCAGGGCAGCTCACCCCCTTCAGTTGTGATGTGTTTTCCACCATTTTGCCCCCGCTGGCCTGCCCATAGCCCGTTAGAACAGTGGAGTCTCGCTGTTGACAGACCCAGGTGGGCTGATCATAGATATTCAGAACAAGGGAGTTTGGCTGTTGGCAGGCCAGCCCAAGGGGTTTTCAGTAATTTCAGGCCGGCAGAGATTAGTTACTTGCAGACCGTTTTCAGAAATCTATAAATAAGACTCAGGGGGTACCTCAGAAGGCACGCTTACTTGTTTCCAGTTTTCCAGCGCCTTCTGAGTTACCTTAGTCCGGCATTTGACTAAGGAGGGGAAGCGCTCAGTGAACTTCCGGGTGTGTGGTGGGACCTCCGCGTCGGGCCCTTGGTCTAGTCCTTTGCTCTTTTCCTTGGTTTTTGTTCTTGCAGGAGCGAAGTAGGTGCGCGACCACCCCTTCCCCAAGGGTGAACTCCACAAGAGACCGGTTCTCGATTTCAACATTATTATTTATAATAACTTATAAAATATAAATAATTTATAATATTCATAAATTATCAATAATTTAATAAGACCATGTATTCATATATTATTAATAATGTATTATATTAATTATCAAAATAATATCAATTTATAATATATTTTTTATAAATATTATTTATTTATATAATATTTATTAAATAAAGTGGTTAAATAATATTATAAACATTGATCTTCCAAACTATGTTATAGATTCTGTCACCATTCTAAAAAAGAACTGATTATTTCACTATTATTATTCACCACTGTTTTTTCAGACCCCCAAACGTGTCAAACAGAGCCTAAATGTATGTTTGATATCACTAATGTTACAAAAAAAATTTGTTTGAGACAAGATTTTTATATGACAATGATATTTTTGTTCAACCTCAACGAAACAAATAAGTCGCGATAAGTCACGCCAAACCGCAGCCTAAATTTGTCTATGGTGGGCGATGTTGAGAGGAAGTTTCATTGCCAGGAAATGGACGGTGGAGGGTTTACTTGAGTTCAAATCAATTAAATCGTGACCGGAGCTTCAAAGACATTTGAATCTTGAAACCGCCGCGTGTAAGTTGCCAAGCGAATGTTCTTTAGATGATTCCTTTTGACCATTTTTGCACCCGGTAGCCGTTTCGGCTTTTTGTTTTTAGAAACTCACGGCCCACATTATTTTGGTTGGTGTTCAATATAGCTGGCCTGGCTTTATTTCCATGAAAGTTTTTGACTTTTTTTTTTAAAAAATTAAATTTTAAGAGAAACATTATTATATTTTTTCTATTTTATGTGGCATAAATTATTTGGTGTAATATTTCTCATGAATGAGATGTTGTAGCAATGAACATCGGCACGCGTATATCCTAGGTTGATTCCCACGTGCACGATATAGTCCCCATGTAAGGACCCGCTCCCAAAATATGAGAACTATTGTCCATTTTGGTTCATCCTTACTCTTGCGAAGTTGAACTATACAATTTTATTCTTCTCCATATGTGACACGTAATTTCTATGAAGTCACTCATCTCAGAACTATTTCCATAGAAACACGCTTAACTATAGAACATTCAACATAACTCCACCATTTGCTATGATCAAAATTCTATATTTCGAGTTTTAATTATTAATTAAGCCAACAACATTTCCCCTCATTCGCACGTGAGATTCAGTTCATCTCTATTGTCTCGGTTCCTCATATGAGCTTTGCACGCATAAACGATTCTCTATGTGGTCTCTGCTTCACAAATGAGCTCTTCAATCAGAAGAAAATTGAGAAGTTAATTACATACCTGCCAATTTCTACATTGTTTGTCTTTGAACCACACATCGTACTGAAAGAGGTCCGAAACCATTAATAACGACCCGGTCCATAATATTATAGGCATTATCCATTTTGGTTTAACACGGCTTGTACCACTACAAGAGATATTCTCTGAGCCGACGTTTTATTTTGACGTTTAAAAAGGCGTCAGTAGTAATTTTATATTTAGCAACAAGTTTTTCAAAAACTCTGCAGATACTAATTTTTTAAAATTAGTAATGTTTTTTTTGTGAAAAAGAACATTATCATACGAAGAAATAGTATTGTGACTATTATATTCTCCGGTGAATCTATGATAGAGCAAGAAA
This sequence comes from Platanthera zijinensis, assembly GCA_039513925.1. NCBI lineage: Eukaryota > Viridiplantae > Streptophyta > Magnoliopsida > Asparagales > Orchidaceae > Platanthera > Platanthera zijinensis. The sequence goes on along the minus strand of CM077084.1, from coordinate 21,611,083 downwards.
GAGATTTCACAAACATCGTATTCTTTCTCTTATTTAGAAGAAATAGTATTTTGAGTTGTAATTTATAAGCATGAATTTACTTCGTTTTTAGGACAAGTTTTTTTCAAAAGTAGTGTACATGAGTCAAAAGTCACAAATAGTAAGAGACTTCGAGTTGAGTTTAAGCTTGAGAATTTACCTTCAGATCCGGGTTTGAGGTAGCATATATTATCATACGATGTTAATCTTCGTGATTCTATAAGACGATATTATCTGTAGAATGGACCTTGTCAACCATTTTTAGAGAGGTTTCCTCATATTGAGATTGGAAAGAAAGCTAGGCGTTTTAAAAAAAATTGGTTTAATGATTTTAAAGATTGATTATAATACAACGTCAAGAAGGATGCGGCATTTTGTCTTTTCAGTTATGTCTTTCCTCAAAGAGGTTGTTATCAAACTTTTGTTACTCGTGGATTTCGGTATTGGAAAGATAAGACTATACTCGAAAAACACGTCGGAAATTACACGACTCCACATAGTAATGCTAAGAGAATGTTTGTGTTGAAATTTCTCAAGCTGATCAACTGAAAGTTCTGGTATCAAGCAAACACTTCCAGAGCTATCAAGCTGATCACTTGATCAAGAGGAAAGCGAGAACTAGGCGCAGGAATACTCCAACCATAACAGAGCTAGGTAATCAGAGACAAAGGAGAGCAAACACAGATCTTGTATTATCAACTATCTTCTTTACAAAGCTTGGTATACTTGGCGAGACATGATTTCGCCAAGTACAAAAGAGAAGCATACAAGAAACAAGAACAAGCCGGGCGGACTGCTCCTCCCAGACCGCCGAGTCCGCCGAGTCCGTCGAGTCCGCCAAAGCTAACGCTGCACCACTACACTACGGAGTTCGCCAAACCGCGCGGATTACCCGTTATTCTGCCAAACAACCGCTCTACAAGCTACTGCCGAACTGACGAACAAACTGCCTAGTCCGCCGAGATCGGCAAATAGGTTATTGAACTGCTGAAGAGAAGACTGGCTGGTCACAAGATGCGACCTGCTGCAAACCGCCGATTGTTAACCGCAAGCTCCACTGATCCTTGACCACAGTCAGAACTAAACCTCTGGCTTCTCAGTGCTAGCCACACAACCTGCAAACAACAAATCAGTTAAGTCCTTCTCAACCCGCGCGACCTGCAAAACTGAGTCCGCAGCAATTAATCAGCACTCAACTTACCGTTCATTCAGTTACTGTTGATGTGACGGGGGTCCTATTTATAGGCGCGGAGAGGAGTGTTGTCACCGCCCTAGAGGATAGAATCATCGCCCAAGCCCGCAGCTAGCACTACACAATCCGCTCAGTCCGCAAGGACTTAGCAGGAAACAAGCCTTCATGCACAAAGGAATGATGCCAGTGCGCAACCCAGCGGATACCGCATCCATCCACATGCACAGCATGCAGACACAACAAGACCACCATGCACCAGTCCGCACGCAAAACGCGGACACAGCAGCAGTCCGGCCATACTGCGAACCAAGCACCAGTCTGCCACATGTCCACGACCAACATGCACAATAGCCCGGTCACCAGCGGACAACGGACTCTGCAAAAAACCATGAACTCGCCACAGACGCAAGTCCAAACTTCCTGGCGCAAGCTCAGCAGAAAAGACACCAGTCCGCCAGCTCTCAAAACAAACCGCCAGCAAGCTGCTCCACCAGAGGTCAAGAGCAAACTCCGCGGACTCAGAGAGAGCCCGCCACATCCCGCGGATAAACCTCCTATCCGCCCGGTTACATCAGGGAACAACCAACACCAAGACCGTAACCTCAGACCACTTAGGCCGCAACATCGGTCCGCCACTGTCCGCCCAGACCGCGATACCAGTCTGCCTGACAGTCTGCTCAGGCCGCGCAGTCTGTTTGATCAACCTCCACTTTCACTTTACAATTTTCAACACTCCCCCTTGAAGTGAAAAGTGGTGATCAAGCCCAGCAGTCCCCGTAAACAAGTAAACGGCACCTTCGGCAACGGCTTCATGAAGATATCTGCGATGTTGTCCGCACTTTGCACATGCTCCACCATCAGAGATCCCTCCAACACCTTCTCCCGAATGAAGTGGTGCTCAATCTCGATGTGCTTGGTCCGCGCGTGATAAACTGGATTATTTACCATTTTTAGGGCACTCTCATTGTCACCGCGTATCAGAGTTGGACCGCGCACTTCTTTATAGACATCCTCTACTAATCTCTTGAGCCAGATGGCTTCCCGAGCTGCCAAGGCCGAAGCCTTGTATTCCGCTTCTATAGTAGAGATGGACATTGAGTCTTGCTTCTTGCTGCACCAAGAAATACTCCCAGATCCACAAGAGAAGACGTAATCGGATGCTGACTTCTGGTCGTCTGAATCTCCCCGTAATCAGCATCTGAGTACCCTTGAAGAATAAACTATGTGCCTCTCCTATATAGGAGACCCATGTTAGAAGTAGCCCTCATGTACTTCAGAATATTCCTTGTCGCCATCAGATAAGGCTTCCTGGATTCTGCCATATACCGACTTACTCGGCCAACTACATAAGCAATATCTGGACTTGTAATCTTCAACTAGATAAGACTCCCAACCAGAGCCCGAAATACCAGAGGATCTGATAAAATCCTTCCCTCATCTAGCTGAAGTTTGATGCCCGAATCAAATGGAGTAGAGCTACTCTTCCCCTCCTGCATGCCGAATCGCTGAACGATCCGTTCTGCATAGCCCTTCTGGGATACGAGTATGCCTCTCTCCCTCCTCTCCACCTCAAGTCCAAGGAAATGGTGGAGTTCGCCCAGATCCTTCATCTCGAATATGATAGCTAGCTTTGCCCTGAGCCTAGCTACTTCCTCCTTGGAATTTCCCGTGATGATCATATCATCTACGTACAATAGCACCAGGACTAGAAGCTCGCCCTTCTTCTTGCCGAACAGGCTCGAGTCTGAATTTGAAGCCAAATATCCGCAGAACTGGAGGTATTCTGCAATATTCCCATACCAGGCTTGAGGAGCCTGCTTCAAGCCATTCGGAGCTTGCAGACGTAGTCCAGATGTTCTTCAGATATGTAACCGAGTGGCTGATCCATAAAGATGTACTTGTCGATCTCTCCGTAAAGAAAAGTGTTCTTTACGCCCAACTTCCACATCTTCCATCCTTGGCAAGCAGCCAAGGCGATCACCACCCGAACTGAAGTCATCTTCGCCACAGGACTAAACATCTCCTCATAGTCCTCGCCGTACTGTTGAGAGAACCCTCGAGCAATAAGGCGAGCCTTGTAACACTCGATGCAATCATCCGCCTTCTTCTTCAGCTTGTAGACCCACTTGCACGTAACAGGAGTAACGCCATCCACCTTGGGCACCAAGTCCCAAGTCTCATTCTTCCTGAGGGCAGCCATCTCCTCATCCATGACATTGTCCCACTCATTTACTCCAGTAGAATCTTCAAACTTTGAAGGCTCCCGCTCATCCAGAGGGCCTGCAAAGAAACATAAGACAAAAACTCACTGTATTCCCTTCGTAGTAACAGGCTGGAGGCTTGATGATCCTCTTTGATCTCCGAAGGAGCTGCTCCTTGCTCACTACCTCTGTTGCTTCTTCAAGCTCAGATCTGTCTCTGGGCAAGCATTGAGCACTGTTCCCTCTGCTTCCTGAATCAGAAGCCTCTTCCCCAGAGCTTGAAGCAACAGGAGCTGCTGGTGAAACAACAAGCTCCTCTTGAATAACTTCAACAACCACCTCCTGCTCTTCATCAACCTTGCTCTCTGATAGCTCAACTGAGCTTCCTCCATACGACATCAGCTCATCAAAGACAACGTCTCTTGATATAACAAACTTCTTCATCGCAGGATCCATGCACTTCCATCCCTTCTTCCGTTCATCATAGCCTACAAAGACAAGCTTCCTTGCTTTTTCATCAAGCTTCGTCCTTGAGGCATTCAGGATATGCATAAAGCAAGTTGAACCAAACACCTGAAGAAGTTCAACACTGGGCTTCTCCTTAAACACCATCTCATGAGAAGACTTCATGTTGATCGAACTCAGAGGCATCCGATTGATGACGTAAGTTACGCAGGCCATTCCTTCCGCCCAAAAAGACCTGGGAATGCCCTTTGCATGAAGCCAGCACTTGCAAGTTTCCGTCAAATGACGGATCTTCCGCTCCGCTACTCCATTTTATTGTGGAGTATAATCACAAGTAAGCTCTCTCTGGATCCCATGCTTCCTGTAGAAGTTAGAGAATTCGGAAGAGACAAACTCACCACCGTTGTCTATTCTAAACTTTTTGACTCGCATGCCAAGCCGTCCCTCCACCAACTCATTGAACTCCACAAACAAATGGAAATCTTCTGACTTCTCCTTCAAGAAATACACCCAAGTGTATCTAGAATAGTCATCAATCAGCACCAACATGTATATGCTTTCTCCAAGGCTAGCAGTGACGGTTGGCCCCATCAGATCACCATGGATGCATTCCAATGGTGCTTTGCTCCTTGTCTGTGACTTATCAAACAAAAGGCAATGAGCCTTACCGTACTGATATCCCGCACAAATGTGGCCATCTCTGTAAGAGGACAATGTTGGCAAGCCTTTCACAAGACTCTTCAATGTCATAGCTTTGGGCTTGTCCATCCCAATATGCCCCAGCCTCTCATGCCAAATAGCAGCGCTATTGTTGGCCCTCATCCAATCAACATAAGAGCTTGTTGATAACACAAACAAGTCTCTAACTCTTTTTCCTATATGAGCAACATCAGCCTTCACCGCTAATACGTTGCGGAGAAACTTCACTTCTATTGGCCCAAACAGAATGTGAAAGCCCACGTCAACTGTGTTGGTCATCGAGATGAGGTTCTTCTTCATACCAGGTACGTGATACACACTCCTTAACGTGAGCGTACCCTGATCACTCTTCAAAGAAACAACACCCTCCTTTTCTACAGTATGAACAGAATCATCAGCTGTAATGATAGCTTCGTTACCTGAGAACGTCTGCATCGAAGAGAACTTCGACTCATCTCCAGTGAGGTGATGAAGACACCCCGAGTCGACTATCCAGTCATCTTGGTAGTCTACGGTGGAAAGAGCACGAACACACGTGCTTGTTAGAAAAGCTCCTCCCCACCCGGTCTCCTTAGCACTAAAAATAACCCCTTCTATGTCTGCAACATGCCCAGGTTGCAGCTTGACCTTGCAATCATGCTTGAAGTGGCCTTCCTGATTGCACCTGTAGCACTTCAACTCTTTCTTCCAGTTCTTCTTAGGAGCAGCGCTCCTCTCTTGCTGATAGGAAGTTGAAGGCCCATCTTCAGCAACAGACTTCTTCTTCTCCCATCTCTTCTTCTTCTTCTCAATGAAGAGAGCTTCACTACCTCATTTAGAGATAGTCACCCCGGCCATCTGCCTAGCCAAGCACTCTTGTGATGCTAGTAGATTTTCTAGCTCCAACAGAGATGGCTGAGTCACCCATCCTTGTACAGAAGTCACAAAGGCCACATACTCCTTCCGCAAACCGCGTACTATGTGCCTCTTCAACTTAGCTTCAGAAATGGGCTCATCAGGATCCAATGCCGAAATTTTAGCGCACATGTTCTTCATCTTGAGGAAGAACTTCGAGACGGATAGATCTCCTTGAGTGGTCTTGGCCAACTCATTCTCTAAGAACTGTAGCCTTGCTACGTTCTTTCTGTTGAAAAACCATCAATGATTGTCCATATCTCAGCAGAAGACTCACATCTTAAGATGTGATCAAAGAGCTCAGGTGAGACAGCCCGCTTGAGAGCAAACTCTGCATTTGCATTAGTTCTCCTCCAAGCTCTCGCCTGTTCAACAGAACCAGTAGCAGCAGTAAATTTTTACATGTCGTCACCACCGACGACCTCCCATAGCTCCTCACCAATAAGATAGCTCTTCATACACGATTTCCACTTCTTGAAGTTAATCGCTGTAAGAAGCCCAATACAAAGACCCCTTGCGAGAGCTCCTTCCATTGCAACACCGCTGATTTACTAGCTTCCAGAAGCGCCGAGCACAACTGAGGTTGATCATTGGTCAAGCCACCGTTCCCTCTGATACCATGTTGAAATTTATCAAGCTGATCAACTGAAAGTTCTAGTATCAATCAAACACTTTCAGAGCTATCAAGCTGATCACTTGATCAAGCGGAAAGCGAGAACTAGGCGCAGGAACACTCCAACCATAACAGAGCTAGGTAATCAGAGACAAAGGAGAGCAAACACAGATCTTGTATTATCAACTATCTTTTTTACAAAGCTTGGTATACATGGCGAGACATGATTTTGACAAGTACAAAAGAGAAGCATACAAGAAATAAGAACAAGCCGGGCGGACTACTCCTCCCAAACCGCCGAGTCCGTCGAGTCCGTCGAGTCCGCCAAAGTTAATGCTTGCACCACTGCACTACAGAGTCCGCCAAACCGCGCGGACTACCCTTTATACCGAACAACCGCTTTACAATCTGCTGTCGAACTGACGAACAAACTGCCTAGTCCGTCGAGATCGGCGAACAGGTTATTGAACTGCTGAAGAGAAGACTGGCCGTTCACAAGATGCGACCTGCTGCAAATCGCCGATTGTTAACTGCAAGCTCCACTAATCCCTGACCGCAGTCAGAACCAAACCTCTGGCTTCTCAGTGCTAGCCGCATAACCTGCAAACATCAAACCAGTTAAGTCCTTCTAAACCCGCGCGACCTGCAAAATCGAGTCCGCAGCAATTAATCAGCACTAAACTTACTGTTCATTCAGTTACTGTTGATGTGACGGGGGGTCCTATTTATAGGCGCGGAGAGGAGTGTGGTCACCGCCCTAGAGGATAGAATCACCGCCCGAGCCCACAGCTAGCACTGCACAGTCCGCTTAATCTGCAAGGATGTAGCAGGAAACAAGCCTTCATGCACCAAGGCATGACGCCAGTCTGCAACCCACTGGATACCACATCCTTCCACATGCACAGCATGCGGACACAACAAGACCACCCTGCACCAGTCCGCATGCAAAACGCCGACACAGTAGCAGTCCGCCCATACTGCGAACCAAGCACCAGTCCGCCACATGTCCACGACTAACAGGCACAACAACTCGGTCACCAGCGGACAACGGACTCTACGAAAAACCTTAAACTCGGCACAGACGCAAGTCTAAACATCCTGGCGCGAGCTCAGCGGAAAAGACACAAGTCCGCCAGCTCTCAAAATAAACCTCCAACAACCTGCTCCACCAGAGGTCAAGAGCAAACTCCGCGGGCTCAGAGAGAGAGTCCGCCACATCCCGCGGATAAACCTCCTATCTGCCTGGTTACATCAGGGAACAACTAACACCAAGACCGCAACCTCAGACCGCGTAGGCCGCAACACCAGTCTGCCACCGTCCGCCCAGACCGCGACACCAGTCCGCCAGACAGTCTGCTCCGACCGCGTAGTCTGCTTGATCAACCTCCACTTTCACTTCACAATTTTCAACAGTTTGAAGCTTTAATAAATCAAAAATAGGGTATACAAGTTGCGTTTGCAAGGCAAAAAGAATGTCAAATCCTTTAATATCGAGCTCATTTAAGCGTTTCTATTGATTGTACCAGTTTTTTATTTCAATAAGGGTTTTTTTTCGTAGTCATGATGAGACCAATGAGTCAATCAACCAAGCGAATTTTCTTGAGCTCCTGTATTTTCTAGCATCACTTAATAATGACATTAAAATTGTGATCCTGAAAAATGTCCCACTTAATTGTCAACACACCTCAACAAAAATACAAAAAAGAGAATGTTTCTGCAATAGCAAGTGCAACAATAGACACAATCATTAGAGATATTGGGCATGATTGTTTCTCAATTTTAGTCGACGAATCTCGTGATATAACAACGAAAGAGTAGATGACTATTGTTTTATGTATGTTGATAAAAAGTGATTAATTTTTGAAAGACTACTTGATTTTGTGCATGTATCTGATACCACCGCTTTATCACTGAAAAATTGTTATTGATAAACTATTTGTAAAATACAATCTAAGCATTTCAAAATTACGGGAACAGGGTTATGACAGAGCAAACAACACGAAATGTGAATTTAAGAGTTTAAAAACTTTGATTTCGAAGGAAAATAATTCTATCTTTTAGGTATTAAATTTTGTTGGAGGATCTTGCAAGCGACGCGACTGTCTGAGATCGCTAGATGTTGAAAAAGTAATTCAAGAAATTGGTTGTGGAGAATTGGAGAGCAGTAGATGGTTAAATCAATCACTTGAAATTAAGAAGGCAGGAGAATCACGGTGGAGTTCACATTATGGTATTGTTTTGAATTTTATTTGTATGTTCTCAGCTTTAATTAATGTTTTTGAAATTTTTAGAGTTGATGGAATAGATGCAAATCAAAGGGAAATTGCAAACAGACTTTTAAAAAGTATAATAACTTTTGATTTCATCTTTCTTTTTCATTTGATGAAAAATATTTTGTCGAGAACATATGAGTTGTCATAGGAGGTACAAAAAAAGTCCAAGACATTATCAATGCAATGAATTTCGTAAATTTGTCAAAACAGTTATTGTTTAACATGTGAAATGTTGATCTACAGTGAGAAGCTTTCATGAAGAAAGTTTAAACCTTTTGTGGTAAAAATGACATTGATATTTCAAATATGGAGGAAAAAATTATTCAAGCAGAAAGATCAAGACGCAATGTGAGAGATATTACAAATTATCATTATTTTCGAGTTGAGATCTTCAATGTCGTGATTGATTGGATGTTAAACGAGTTAAATGATCGATTTAATGAAGTAAATATCAAATTATTTTTTTGTGTGTTTCAAGTCTTTATCCAAGTGACAATTTCATTTTTTTTATATAAAGATAAGTTGATCCGTCTTGCAGAATATTATACATGTGGTTTTACTCAATTAGACTTGCAGTTGCTAGATGATCAGCTGGATATATATATTTTTGATGTTTGCTCTAATGAGAAATTCTCACAAGTTAATGACATAAGTAGACTTACTGCAAAATTAGTGGATCTGAAAAAACATGATCATTATTAGTTGGTGTATCGACTTTTGAAATTGGCTTGTCTTCTACCGATTGCAACTGCTACTGCGGAGAGAATGTTCTCGGCTTTTAAGATTATAAAGAGTCATCTGAGTAATAGAATGGAGGATGAATGATATTCTGATAGCTTATATTGAGAAAGATATTGCAGACAACATTACCAATGAAGAATTATTCAGTGTTTTCAAAATATGTGTCTGAAAAAAGTGGTTTTTTGATTTGTAAGTTATTTTTTTGAACATTTTTCCAACAAAAAATTTCATTATGTAATGTTTAGCTCTACTATAATATCTATTTTGGTGAGTTTCAAATTTCTCGTTTAGGTAATGTTTCAATTTTTTGATCATTTACTGATTTTCATTTTTCTTTGTCAATTGCAATAATATTTATATGATGTCCGGGTCGGATTAAATTCATAATTTAGCCGCTGCACAATAATAATGATGTACACAAAGCGGGTAACATCACCCTATACATATAAAGGTTGAAAATAAGAAAAAAATTAGTATTAATGGAAATTGGAAAACAATTTTCATGATTCATGAGAAAACCTGCAGAGAAAAATTTGAACCAAGATTAAATTAAATTTGCCTTGGGTGGACGATGTTGAGAGGAAGTTCCATTGCCTGGAAATGGACGGTGGAGAGTGTACTGGAGTTCAAATCAATTAAATCGTGACTGTAGCTTCACAAACATTTGGATCTTGAAACCGCCGCGTGTAAGTGCCAAGCGAATGTTCTTAAGATGATTCCTTCGACCTTTTTGCAACGAGCAGCATTTCGGCTTTGTTTTTAGAAACTCACGGCCCACAATAATTTGGTTGGTGTTCAATATACCTGGCTTTAACCGTAAAGTGCGGGCATCCAACGGCTCGTGTGATGCCCGCACACATCTCAAAACGAGGACATCTCGGTTTGTTTTAAGATGTGTGTGAACATTCAACGCAGACCGTTGAATGCCCGCACTTTACCGTAAATTATAGTGAGTACACTTGATTTCCAAGTCGAAGATTTTGACTTTAAGAAAAAATATATAACATAAATTAATATTACATCTAGTGTTATTTAAATATTTTTGATGCCAACCTCAAATTTATGATTACATTTGTTAGAAAAGAATTTGTAAAGGCCCATATTAGGGCCCATTTATTAGCTTCTTCCTCTTTTTGTATTAGTCTCACATCTTGAAATTGGGACTCTCCTCTCTCTTCTCTCCCTATATATATGTATTCAAACTTGTATTCATACACACAAGAAGTATATGCAAAGGTTTGCAATTTTTCCAAGTCTTGGTTCTCTTTTCTCTACATGGTATCATAGCGAGCGATCCCTCCTCGGCGGATAGACATCTTCTACCTGCAACCCTCTGTGCGGCTTCTTATCTACATCCCTCCGCGGATATTATTTTTGACCGCACGGTTCAACTTGTGCTGCCCTTCCTCTTCTGGACTCGTGTATCCTCGCTTGTATAGACTTCGCTGCTAGGACCCACCGTGTGACATGTTCCGTGTCCTCCACGGGCTGCTTGGTTCCTCTCATCTTGTCTGATGCTTTCCTGACGCAGCGGTTTGCCTCTATTAGCCGCAACGGTTTGTCTCTTTGGCCACAGTGGTCTGCCCTTTCGAGCCTGTTGCGGTTTGTCTCTTTAGCCGCAGCAGTTTGTCTCTTTAGCTGCAGCGGTTGTCTCTTTAGACACAACGGTTTGTGTCTTTAGCCGCATCGATCTGCCCTTCCGAGCCCGCAGTGGTTTTGATTGCCATTCTCTGCTTCTTTACCGCATTCGCCTTTTCTTCAGTGGTCTCAACTAAGCCTGTCGCGGTCTTTTCTCAGCTCGCTTGCTCCTCAGTCCGCCATAGATTTTTTTTCTCAGCTCGCTGCTCCTCAACCCGCCGCGGTCATTTCTCAGCTTGTTGCTCCTTAGCTCACCGTGGTGTTTTCCCAGCTCGCTACTCTTCAGCCCGCCGCGACCCTATCTCTATTTGTCGCTCAATCCGCCACAGTCTTGTCTAAACCTGCTGCTCTTCAGCCCGCATGGTCCCTGCTCATGAACTACGTGATGAGTTAAGGATCACCATCATCTCCATTACTGGGAAGAAGAAATTTGTTAAATGGGTGCATTCTGACCGCCGGGTACTTCAGTCCAAGGGACTTCTGCATCATCTCAGTAGGGATAATCCTTCTGCACCTACGGATGACTGGATGCGTGATGATGGTTATGTTTAGACTTGGATTCTCAACTCCATTGATGGCAAACAGTATCGCATAGCCATGTATCATGAGACGGCCAAGGCCATGTGGGATGAGCTTCATTCTCTATACTCTGGCAAGGATGGTCTCCAACATTTGTACGACATCATCACCGATCTTCAGTCTCTTGACTCAGGCAGTGTTGTTGACTTAACATCTTTTGTTGTTCGGTCCAAATCGCTAGTTGATGCCTGGATTCAGCATCAGACCCTAACTACAGATCCAGCTGCCAAACATGCTCAAAAGGAATATGTTGGTATTGCCATAATGATGGCTCGTGTTCCGCCTCATCTTCATAGTGTTCAGTCTCAGGTCCTTTCCTCTACTACTATTCCATCATTCTCTGATGTGTGATCCATGCTGTCGAAGGTTTCACCGCCTCCTGATGTTATCGTCCCTCTCTCAGTGACTCTTCTCCAGTAATCTTTTGCGACATTACTCCCTCTCCCTCCCTCTACTCATGGGGGTCGTACTGGATCTCGGGGGAGGGGCCAAAATGGTCGGCCAAGGGCTAAGTGCTCGTTCTATGGAAAAGATTGTAACGCCCCTGATTTTTCGGTGTTTATTTTTATTCATGTAGTGGCGTAATTTTTACGTCCGGGCATTACGCTAACGCATGTTTGGCTTTTTCCATGGTTAGATCATGGTTTTTTGCTCTTTGAGTTTTCAGCGTGGCTGGGTTTATCCTGTTTGCAAGATTCCCTTGCGAGCCGGGTCTATTTTGGTAACTCGGTGGAGCCTTTTGAGAATGCTTGTGTTTTGGCTTCAGGAGGTGTTTGCCCGAGTTTTTGTTTGTCGAAATTGAGTTTCGACTTCGATGTTGTTTTCATAGCGTCATTATTTAGCTACGGTGCGAATTTTGTAGAATTCGGTATTATTTTGGATTTTGGATCGTTTTAGGAATTAATGTAATGTAATATTGAATTATAATGAATTATTTATTAATATTATTATAATATATATATGTATACGCGTAATAGAAACCCTACTATTCATTATCTTCCCCAACCCGACGGCAGTTTTCGTTTCGCGAAAGAAGGAGTTCGGCGGACGGCGGAGCTTTCGGCCGGTGATTTCGGGAGATTTAGTGGTCGATTTTGACATTTGAGTAAAGATTTTGAAAGCTCTCGGTGAGGGCTTCACGATTGTGGTAAGATCTTCCTGTTTCCTCGAATTTTGTACGTTAGGGTTTGAGATTTTGACTTCCTTTCTCCTCCAAAAGTTTCAAGAAACGTTATTTAGGACCTTTGGCGGCCGATCCATATCGCGGAGCGGCGGATTTCCGGAGTCGTGAGGCAAGTGGATCTTTCTCCCTTGCTTGATCGTTTTTATTTGATCTCCCTCCTTTGTTTTCCTCCCTTAGAGGTTAGGAGTAGGAAACATGAAGATATACCCCTAGGTTAGATCTAGATTTTTTTTGCCAAACCATAACAAATAGGAAAATATGAGATAAGTAAAATTCGGTGTATATCATATTGTAATTCGTCAAGTATTGTTGGATTTTAGGTAAGAAATTTCGCCGAGTAACAGTATGTAGCCTAAGTAGAATTTGGCGGGTATCGGGTAGGAATTCGACGAGTATCACCGAATTTAGGATAAGTCACTTTCGGCGAGTATCGTTAGTCAATTCGTCGAGTGTCAATTCGTCGAGTGTCAATTCGTCGAGTGTCAATTCATCGAGTGTCAATTCGTCGAGTGTCAATTCGTCGAGTGTCAATTTGTCGAGTGTCAATTCGTCGAGTATTCTCGATGAATTTGTCGAGTAAGCGCGAGTTCGTCGAGTATAGGACTTGGCGTTTGGTGGTTTAGGCGTGGGGATGAGAGCGTTGAGTGATTTTTGAGCTCAAGGAAAATTCGTCGAGTAATCTCGACGAATCCATCGAGTATCGCTGGCTTGGTGTTGGGGGCACTGAATGCACTCAACGCGGCATTGAGTGAAGGTCAATCCACTGAGTATCTGGCTTGGCGTTGAGTGAGTTGAAAGCACTCAACGCGGCGTTGTGTTGACTCGACGCTTTCTCCGTGGACTTAAAATTTTTCGCCGTTTTTGTTCAATTCGGCGGGTTTAGTCCTTAGGATTGTTTTAGGACTGGTTTAAGTTTTCTTAAGGTTTAGACTTGGGATTTTGGGGTAGGACCTGATGTTTCTTCGGCTATGAAGGTTGGCAGTGGATAAAGGACCACCAACTTGACGTCGGTTGTGGATCGTTGCATTTGGCAGGTGTTTGGTCTCTGTTTTTCTGAGGACTGTTGGTTTGGGTTTGGACAAGTGGCCACCACCGCATGGCTTTCTTTTTGAGACATTTGGGCTTGGGAGCATGGTATGGGACAATTGGTCACCGACTCCGCCTGGTTTATTTTCTGCCAAGTGTTAATGATTCACGTTTTTCTGAGCTGTTTTATTCTCAGTTCACTTCTTGTTTATTCTATGCTTTTATGCTAATCCTGGCAGATATTGTCGAAGCATGGCTTCATTCCGCACTTGGTGTATTTATTCAATTGATTCATTTACTTTAGATTTTACTGTACTATTATTTACTTGGCTATCTAACTGGGGTTTTCAGCATTTTTTGTACTCGGATTTGGTAAACCTATCTCTTACTCTGCACTTTTACCTGATTATTTTCCTTTGCCACTTGTATTTTTCTTGCTGAGGTATTCTTCTTTTGAATGCCTTAAGTTCAGGGCAGTAGCCGGTTGAGTGGCTAAGCTTTGGGTGTTGCTAGTGGACTGTAGTGTTGTAGAGGTTTCCTCTACCTTGAGAGGTAGTTCTTTGTTATTTTCTCGTTAGTACGGACACACAAACTGACCAGTGGGTTCGTGTCAATTTGTTGACGCCCACTGGTAGTTTTCTTTTGAACTGCTGAATACTTTGTTAAGCTGCTTGTTTTACCTTTTGTGGTTGTTTTTACTTGCTCTCTGGGAATGTTTTATGCTAGGTTGCATGTTAGGTATTTTCACTTATAAAAGCATTACTACTAGTACTTCATACATCTCATATTTCTAAACCTAAAATACTATTTTCTAGCTAACGTAACGACTATTTCCATACTTATAATAAATCTAGAGTCTTGCATGCCATGAGTTGTCCTTTAGGGATGTTTATATTCATGTAGGGTGTTAATCAACATAATCAAAGTAATTTCCGCAACGTATAACTATATTTTTACTCGTGGACTAGTTGATCAACTAAGCCGAGGGATACGACTGACCGCTTAACTTAAAACTAGATTTCCCTTAAAATAACTTTTTAATCTTTCAAAAAGGTGTTTAGTTGTGGTCTCGCATGAACGTCTGCAGTTATCCCCTACCGACGTGGAATCATGACACGTGTTTTCTCCTTACTCTGATATACCCCTTTATGCGGAGAAAATGCGGGTTGTGACAGTTGGTATCAGAGGGATGAGTTATTGGACAATTGGTCGAACAACTATCTCAAGTTTGTGTTAGTTGTCTTGTTTCATTTCATACACACACCGATGTGTCATCAGTACGTCATGGAGGAAGCATGAACACTACACTCATAGCATGATAAGAAGTGTACAGGGCATATTATGTAATATGAGATGCATAATATGTGTTCGTATATGGATCCACCATAGGTGGCAACATATGATGGTTATATAGTATGTGATGCATAACCATCATCACATGGGTGCTCATTAACACATTTTCTTTTTTCATTGCATGCGATGTTATGTAGTATGGGATGCATAACATTTCATGTGTACGTCGCTCATAACATGCATTAAGGTCTTTTTAGATTGCATGACACAACATGCATGGCATAACATTGCATCTGCACACGTGTCAAACTAAATATTTATATGATGACACATGCACACATATGGTTTTGAGTCAAAAAGAATAAGAAATTCATGCATTCATGGTCTAGGCACATGAGTAGTAGGATAATAGCTTATCATCCTAATTTTAGGCATGACATCATGATTGAAAATCCCAGAGCAAGTTAGCATCTTTAGCAAGTACTTATGTATGTTTTGTCTGGACTATATTTTTGGTTCTAGAGGTTGGGTTAGGTTTTGATTAGTATTCATTATTTGTTTAGAATGGCACCTAAGCATGTAGCAACTAGGTCGACTCTCCAGTCAGAGGGCGAGTCTTCAGGTGCGCAAAGCGAAGCGATGATTGAAAGTTTGTGGTAGAGTAATGAGACCTTGTTTAGACAGATGGTGGAGATGCAGTCACAAATCCAAGCGTTGTTAACGATTGTGTCAGGACAGATGCGGCAAGTACAGGACCCTGCTATGGGTTAGGCTGTTCCTATTCCCCCTGCTCCTCTGGTGCCCCCGGCCTTGTTACCACCATAGATGACATTTATCTCGCATTTCTAGAGACTGGGACCCCCTACTTATGATGGTAGGACAAATTTCATGGCCTTGGATGATTGGATAATAGCCATCGAGGAGATGTTTGCTTACTCAGGAATTTCAGCGCACCAGAGGCTGATGGTCGTTGCGCATCAACTCAAGGGACTTGCTAAGAGTTGGTGGCTGAGAGAGAAGGAAAATTTGAAGGATGGGTGCTCATGGGAATCCTTCAAGGAGTTGCTGTTGAAGAAGTTTCTACCTTTGATCGAGAGAGACCGTCTGATGAATGATATTCTACACCTTAAGCAAAGGCAGCTTACCGTCATAGAATACGAGGTGGAGTTCAGCAAACTGAGTTGTTTTGCCCCGGACATGGTATCTTCAGATTCTAACCGAGCTAAACGATTTTTGGGTGGTCTTAGGAACGATATCCGGCAACTAGCTAGTGCTTATGGAGCTGAAAGCTACGCTAAGGTTGTGGAGGCTACTCTAAAGGTTGAGGCGATTGAAAAAGTCAAGAATCGAGGTCAACAAATGAGAAAGGATAAGAGGAAGGTCGGTGAGGGTAAGAGTTCCCAAGAATTCAGTACCGTTCCAGGGAAAAGAAGCAAATAGATATGCAGTTTCTGTGGCCGGCCAGACCATCTGTTTGAGATATGTTACCAGAGATTAGGAGCCCAGAAGAAAGAACAGGTGTATGCTATTCAGGGTGCTCCTAAAGGAAATTTGGTTTGTTCTGCATGTATGCAAAGGGGGCACGACGCTGTCCGCCTAAGGACAAGACCTGCTTCCAGTGTGGGCAGAAGGGACATGTTAAGTCGAAGTGCCCGCAGACTCAGCCCCCGTTGCAACCAGTACCACTTCAGGCTTTTCCTTCGCCGCAGCTATTGGGAAAGGGGAAGAGCAAGTTGAACGCATTGTATTTGGAGGAAGCTCAGACATCTTCGCAAGTTATTTCAGGTTAGATCCTAACTTGTTCCTCGTTTTCCATTTGTAGCTGTAGTTTGACGTACGTTTCCTTAGTTTCCGTATACAAATTTATAGGAAAGTTTAAGGTCAAGAACCGCTGGGCGCATGTTCTGTTCGATTCCGGTACTACCCACTTATTTGTGGATAGAGCTTTCGTAGATCGTCACGGTTTTGACCCTTGATCTTATTGGCGACGTGTGTTGTGTCAAGTTTCCCTCTAGCGAATCAGTGGTATCGGACCAAGGCATTTAGGGTTGCCCGATTCAGTTAGGGGATTTTCTAACCTATAAGTATTTAAGGTTTTCCGCGCCAAGTGACTCCGATTATTTCTACGGTATGTGCTCGGAAGCGGGTAAATTCTCGATGTTTTGCTTGTTTGGTGTCGGTGTTGGCGACCGATTGTAGTTTGCTGCGAGTTGAGGAGATTGCGGTTGTGCGCGAGTTTCCTGATGTTTTCCCTGATAATCTTCCTGGTATTCCACCCGAGAGAGACGTGGAGTTCATTATAAATTTGGAGTCGGGTACCCGTCCTATTGCTAAGGTGCCGTTTTGTATGGCCTCGCATGAGCTGGAGGATTTGCGTACCCAAATGGATGAGTTGCTGCAGAATGGTTTTATTAGGCTGAGTTCTTCTCCGTGGGGTGCTCATGTGTTGTTTGTAAAAAAAAGGATGGATCAATGAGGCTTTGAATCGATTATAGAGAACTGAATAAGATAACCATTAAGAATAAATATCCCCTGCCAAGGATTGATGATCTGTTTGATCAGTTGCGTGGTAGCTCTGTGTTTTCAAAGATTGATCTTCATTTAGGCTACCACCAGTTGAGTATTTGTGAGGCGGATATCCAACAGACTGCTTTCTGTTCCAGGCATGGACATTTTGAGTTTTTTGTGATGTCTTTCGGATTGACTAATGCGCCCTCTGCCTTTATGGATATGATGAACATAGTATTTAAGGATTTCCTGGACCATTTTGTGGTTGTTTTTATAGACGATCTTCTGGTATACTCCCGTAGTGCTGAAGAGCATGCTCAGCACTTGCACTTAGTGTTGTCTACTTTGAGGGAGCATGAGTTATATGTCAAGCTAAGTAAGTGCGAGTTTTAGCTCCCTAAGGTTTCTTTTCTGGGCCATGTGATTAATAAGGATGGTATTTTTGTGGACCCTGAAAAGGTAGTTGCTGTCATGGATTGGAATAGGCCTGCCACACCCAAAGAGATAAGAAGCTTCCTAGGGTTGGCAGGATATTATAGGAGATTTGTAGAAGATTTCTCTACGTTGTCTGTGCCATTGACTAAAATGATGCAAAAGAATGTAGCTTTTGTGTGGAGCGATAGGTGCGGGGAGGCTTTTCTGAAATTGAAGAGGAGATTGTGCACTGCTCCGATTTTTGCCTTGCCTACCGAAGGGATAGAGTATGCTATGTATGAGGACGCATCGCAAGTTGGACTTGGGTGCATGTTGATGCAAGAAGGCAAAGTGATAGCGTATGAGACGAGGCAGTTAAAGACTCATGAAAGGAATTACCCTACACCAGATCTGGAATTTGCAGCCATGATTTACGCCTTAAATTTATGGAGGCATAATTTATATGGCTCTTTGTGCAAAATTTACACTGATCATAAGAGTTTGAAGTGTGTGTTGACTCAAAAGGAATTGAATTTGCGTCAGTGGAGATGGTTAGAGTATGTGGTTGACTATGATGTAGAGATCCAATATCATCCGGGCAAAGCTAATGTGGTAGTCAATGCCTTGAGTAGGAAGTCAACGAAGATTTTTAATCTTTCTATGGATTCGCTAGAAGAAGAATTTCTTCTAATGGATATATCGGTGGGGAGTAGCGACTTGCCCAGTAGTTTGGAAGTGTTAGAGCCTTCATGGATTTCACTGACAAGGCTACATCAGAGGGATGATCCTGATTTGATGCACCTTTATAATAGAACTGCGAAAGGGGAATTGCTGGACTTTTCGATTGATGACGCGGGTACATTGAGGTACTACGGCAGATTTTGCATTCCCGCAGTTGAGGATATCCGAGTTAAGTTGTGGAGAGAGGGGCATGGTTCAAATGTTGCCTACCACCCTGGTTCTACAAAAATGTATAAGGATCTGAAGCAGATTTCCTGGTGGTATGGTATGAAGGGCGATATAGCTAAGTATGTATCAGAATGTTTTACGTGTGAGCGAGTTAAGGCTGATCATGGTAGGCCTGGAGGCAAGTTAACGCCCTTAGATATTCCAAGTTGGAAGTGAGAGAGTATTTCGATGGATTTCATTACTAGATTGCCGAGATCTCCCTGAGGACATGATTTAGTTTGGGTTATTGTGGGTAGATTAATGAAGTGTACTCACTTCGTGCCGTTTAAGATTGATTACCCCATGAAAAAGATAGCTGAGTTATATTTGGATGAAGTCATCAAGTTACATGGAGTGTCTGTCAGTATTGTATCAAATCGAGACTCCATATTTATGTCTCGCTTCTGGAAGAGTTTATAGGTAGGGTTGGGTACCGATTTGAGGTATTCCGCCGCTTATCATCCACAGACTAATGGTCAGAAGAGAGAGTAAATCAGATCATGGAAGATATGATCAGATGTTATATATTAGGCCATAGAGGAGCGTGGGATGAGCAATTGAGACTAATGGAATTCGCTTTTAATAACAGTTATTAGGAAAGTCTGTGGATTGCTCCATTTGAAGCTTTATATGGGAGGCGTTGTAGAACCCCTTTGTTTTGGGCCGAGGTTAAGGAAATACCATTATTGGGTCCCAAAGCGTTATAAGAGACGGAGGTTTCTGTAAAGCATATTCAATAGAAGCTTCGGATAGCTCAAGAGCGATATGAAAAAAATGCCAATCGATGTAGGACCGATTTGGAGTTTGCGGTTGGGGATATGGTGTTCCTTAAAGTTTCCCCAATGTTTGGAGTTAAAAGCTTTGGTAAGAACCACAAGTTGGACCCGAGGTATGTGAGATCTTTTAAAATTGTTGAACGGATTGGTGTGTCAGCTTATAGGCTGCATTTGCCCGTAAGTTTTCCTGGTGTGCATGATGTCTTTCATGTGAGCCAATTGCGGAAGAGTGTGCTAAGCGACAGGCAAGTTCTAGATTTTCTGCACTAGTTGGAGCCTAACCTTTCATATGTGGAAGCGCCTGTTCATTTCTTGGATAATCAAGATCGGGTATTGCGAAGGAAGACAATACCGATGGTTAAAGTTTTGTGGCGGAACTAAGACGTAGAAAGCGCGACTTGGGAGTTGGAGTCAACTATGAGGGAGACTCATCCTCATATGTTCTCCTGATGTTTTGGCAAATGTTTCCTCTGCGTGCTTATGATTGCTTTTATTCTGATTGGTATTTGATCCTATTTATGTTATGTTTTTGGACGAAACTTCTTTTTAGGAGGGGTGGCTGTAATGCCCCTGATTTTTTGGTGTTTATTTTTATTCCTGTAGTGGCATAATTTTTACGTCAGGGAGTTACATTAACGCAGGTTTGGCTTATGCCATAGTTAGAGCGTGGTTTTTTGCTCTTCGAGTTTTCAACATGGATGAGTTTAGCCTGTTTGCTAGATTCCCTTGCAAGCCGGGTCTGTTTTGGTGACTCGGTGGAGCCTTTTGAGAATGCTTGTGTTTTGGCTCCGGGAGGTGTTTGCCCGATTTTTTGTTTGTCGAAATTGAGTTTCGACTTCGCCGTTGGTTTTATAGCGTCAGTATTTAGCTACGGTGCGAATTTCGTAATATTCGTTGTTGTTTTGGATTTTGGATCGTTTTAGGAATTAATGTAATGTAATATTGAATTGTAATGAATTATTTATTAATATTATTATAATATAATATATATATATATATATACGCGTAGAAGAAACCCTACTATTCATTATCTTCCCCAACCCGACGGCGGTTTTCGTTTCGCGAAAGAAGGAGTTTAGCGGACGGCGGAGCTTTCGGCCAGTGATTTCGGGATATTTAGTGGTCGGTTTTGATGTTTGAGTAGGGATTTGGAAAGCTCTCGGCGAGGGCTTCACGATCGTGGTAAGATCTTCCCGTTTCCTCGAATTTTGTATGTTAGGGTTTGAGATTTTGACCTCTTTTCTCCTCCAAAATTTCAGGAAACGCTGTTTAGGACCTTTGGCGGCCGATCCTTGTCGCGGAGCGGCATATTTCCGGAGTCGTGAGGCAAGCGGTTTTTTCTCCCTTGCTTGATAGTTTTTATTTGATCTCCCTCCTTTGTTTTCCTCCCTTAGCGGTTAGGAGTAGATTAGGAAACATGAAGATATCCCCTAGGTTAGATCTAGATTTTTTTTGCCAAACCATAGCAAATAGGAAAATATGAGATAAGTAAAATTTGGCATATATCATATTATAATTCACAGAGTATTGTTGGATTTTAGGTAAGGAATTTCGCCGAGTAACAGTATGTAGCCTAAGTAGAATTCGACGGGTATCAGGTAGGAATTCGGCGAGTATCACCGAATTTAGGATAAGTCACTTTCAACGAGTATCGTTAGTCAATTCATCGAGTGTCAATTCATCGAGTGTCAATTCGTCGAGTGTCAATTCGTCGAATGTCAATTCGTCGAGTATTCTCGACGAATTCGTTGAGTATTCTCTACGAATTCGTTGAGTAAGCCTAGCAAGGCGTCTGGTTCGTCGAGTATAGGACATGGCGTTTAGTGGTTTACGAGTGGCGCTGAGAGCATTGAGTGATTTTTGAGCTCAAGGCAAATTCGTCGAGTAATCTCGATGAATTCGTCGAGTATCGCTGGTTTTGCATTGACTGCACTGAATGCAATCAAAGCAGAGTTGAGTGAAGGTCTATCTGATGAGTATCTGGCTTGGCGTTGAGTGCGTTGAAAGCACTCAACGCGGCGTCGTGTTGACTCGACGCTTTCTCCGTGGACTTAGAATTTTTCACCGTTTTTGTTCAATTCGACGTGTTTAGTCCTTAGGAATGTTTTAGGACTGGTTTAAGTTTTCTTAAGGTTTAGACTTGGGATTTTGGGGTAGGACCTGATGTTTCTTCGGCTATGAAGGTTGGTAGTGGATAAAGGACCACCAACTGGACGTCGGTTGTGGATCGTTGCACTTGGCAAGTGTTTGGTCACTTTTTTTTCTGAGAACTGCTGGTTTGGGTTTGGACAATTGACCACCACCGCAGGGCTTTCTTTTTGAGACATTTGGGCTTGGGAGCATGGTATGGGACAATTGGTCACCGACTCCCCCCAGCTGATTTTTTGCCAAGTGTTAATGATTCACGTTTTTCCGAGTTGTTTTATGCTCAGTTCACTTTTAGTTTATTCTATGCTTTTATGCTAATCCTGACAGATATTGTCGAAGCATTGTTTCATTCCACACTTGGTGCATTTATTCAATTGATTCATTTACTTCAGATTTTACCGTACTATTATTTATAATTGGCTATGCAGCTGGGGTCTTCAGCATTTTTTGTACTCGGGTTTGGTAAACCATCTCTTACTTTGCACTTTTTCCTGATTATTTTCCTTTGCCACTTGTATTTTTCTTGCTGAGATATTCTTATTTTGAATGCTTCAGGTTCAGGGCAGTAACCGGTTGAGCGACTAAGCTTTGGGTGTTGCTAGTGGACTGTAGTGTTACAGAAGTTTCCTCTACCTTGAGAGGTAGTTCTTTGTTGTTTTCTCGTTAGTACAGACACACAAATTGACCAGTGGGTTCGTGTCAGTTTGTTGACGCCCACTGGTGGTTTTCTTTTGAACTGCTGAATACTTTGCTAAGCTTCTAGTTTTACCTTTTACGGTTGTTTTTATTTGCTCTCTGGGAATATTTTATGCTAATTTGCATGTTAGGTATTTTCACTTATAAAATCATTACTACTAGTACTTCATACATCTCATATTTCTAAAACTAAAATACTATTTTCTAGCTAACGTAACGACTATTTCCATACTTATAATAAATCTAGAGTCTTGCATGCCATAAGTTGTTCTTTAGAGATGTTTATACTCATGTAGGGTGTTAATCAACATAATCAAAGTATTTTCTGCAACGTATAAATATATTTTTACTCGTAGAATAGTTGATCCACTAAGCCGAGGGATACGGCTGACCGCTTAACTTAAAACTGGATTTCCCTTAAAATAACTTTTTAATCTTTCAAAAAGGTGTTTAGTTGTGGTCTCGCCTGAACGTCTGCAGGTATCCCTGCTGACGTGGCATCATGACACGTGTTTTCTCCTTACTCTGATATACCCCTTTATACAGAGAAAATGTAGGTTATGACAAAGATGGACACCTGAGGCAACCTATTATCGCAAGCATGGTTTGTCGCCTCTTTCAAATGCTTATGTTGTCGCCCTTAGCCCTTCTGTCACTCGGGCTGATCTTGATGAAGTCTGCTTCTAGCTCCAACAACTTTAAGGATTGTTTTATAACTCACCTGCCTCTGTTGCCTCCGTCTCTCATGAAGGTATCATTTGTCTCTTCGTTAGCCCACATTGGATAGTAGACTCGGGTGCTACTCGTCATATCACCTCCTTGAAGCCACCCCAACACTTGGATTCTCCGCATCCAAAGTTTATCACTGTAGCCAATGACAACACCGCTCCTGTCTCCAGCTCTCCTAATATACCTCTAAATTCCTCTATTTTTCTTCACTCGACTCTCCATGTCCTAGGCTCTCCATTTAATTTACTTTATGTTAGTCGTCTCACTACTGATTTGGATTCCTCTATCATATTCACCTCTTCTTCCTTTCTAATGCAGGACCGACAGACGCATAGTATCATTGGTAAAGGACGACTGCACAATGGAATCTACCTTCTCAATTTCTTCCCCATCGTTCTCTATTTTGTCTCCTCTGTTGACTAAAATTGGCATCTTGGGCATGCTCCTATTCTTGTTCTTAAGAAGGCTCTTCTAGATATTCATCTTCCTACTTTTACTTGTGATTCTTGTATTTTAGGAAAACAACATCATTCCCCTTATCCTGATCACTGTACCTGGAGCTCTGCTCCTTTTTTTGTTAGGACATTCTAATGTTTGGGGCCCGTATAAGTAATAAGTATTTCTGGTTATCGTTATTTTCTCACCTTTATTGATGATTATTCTCGCATGTCATGGTTGTATTTACTTCATGATCGCTCTGAGCTTCCTCGTGTATTTCGGGCTTTTGTTTTTGAAACTCGTACTCAATTCTCCGACAAAATCAAAACAATCCGAACAGATAATGCCCGCGAATACACTAGCCATGAGTTTGATAACCTCTGCTATGAGTTTGGAATTATTCATCAAACATCATGTGCTTACACTCCCCAACAAAATGGTGTGGCTAAGAGTAAAAACAGACATCTTCTTGATGTTACTCGCTCTCCCATGATTCAAATGCATGTTCCCAAGACATATTGATGGCGTGATATCTCATTAACAACTTGGCATCCTCCCTCCTCAACAACGCCACCTTGTTCAGCCTCCTCTTTCCCTCCACACCTTCATTTCCTCCAACACCTCGAATATGTGGTTGTACCTGCTATGTTCACTTACTAGGTTTTTCCACCCACAAGCTCGATTCTCGAGGGGCCAAACATATATTCATTGGTTATTCCCATACTCAAAAGGGTATGCTTGCTACTCTCCCACTACCCACAAGGTGACTGTTTCAGCTGATGTTACCTTTCTGAAAGATCGACCTTTTTTTTCACTCCACCATCCTCTCCACCACAACCACCCTTACCAAGACTTATCATCCCAGCTACATATCCTCCACCACCACCAACTTCATCTCCACCATCTCCTCACCTCCCCTCACCAGCTCTGGGTCTCTACCAACCCCCCTCTCTTCGTGTCTATACTTGTTGAACTCCCCGCTCTGTCGCCCTACTATAGTCGACTTCAACCTATGGCACTCTGCGCCTTGTCGACTCGGCTTCTTCCTCCACGGTTCATCCTCTGGAAAATTACATCGCTTGACTTTGGTGCTTCAAACCTTTGCTACCTCATTATCCTCTATTTCTGTACATAACTCTATGTAGGAGGCTCTTCAACATCTGGGCTGACGGGAGGCCATGGATTAAGAAATGACAACCCTTTAGGCAAATCAGACATGAGATCTAGTTTCTCTTCCTCCCGAAAAGACTACTATTGGATGTAAATGGCTCTTTGCCATCAAATATGCTCCTGATGAGATAATTGATTGAATTAAAGTCCATAAGGTGATGCATGGATTTACTCAACAACAGGGTCTCTATTATGAGGAAACATTCTCTCTAGTGGCCAAGCTCAACACGGTTTGTGTCCTCCTCTCTATTTGTGTATCGTCACTGGCCCTTACATCAACTTAATATCAAGAATGTTTTTCTCAATGGAGATCTCCAAGAAATTGTCTACATGTGATAGCCTCTCAAGTTTTAGACCATGGGGGAGTCCCATGTTTATCTCCTTAAGAAGCCGATTTATGATCTCAAACAAACTCCTCAGGCTTGATTCGATAAGTTTAGCAAGGTTATTCGGGAGGTAGGCTTTACTCAAAGCTTGGCAGTTTTTTCTTTATTTACTTGATATAACACAATAGGGACAGTTCTTCTTTTGTTGTATGTCGATGACATCCTAATCATAGGAGATGATTCAAATGGAATCCAAGTGGTCAAACAGCACCTCAGTTCTATTTTTCAAACAAAATATCTAGGGAACCTTCGATACTTCCTTGGCCTTGAGATCGCAAGACATTTTGACGGTCTTGTCCTATCTCAATGGAAGTACAGTCTTGAACTTTTTCAGGATGCTTGATATTCTGGGTGTAAGCCGGTTAACACTTCTTGGATGCTAATCACAAACTGTGTACTCATGCCTCTAATATAGATATTCTTCTTCTGAACCAAAAATATTATCGACAGTTGGTGGGAAAACTGATATATTTAATAGTCACAAGACCAAACATATCCTTTTTTGTTGGGGTTGTTAGTCGGTTTATGCATTCTCCTCAGATGTCACATCGACAGGCTGTCGAACGCATTCTGCGATACCTGAAAACCGGTCAAGGGATGGTGTATAGAACTTCCTCCTCTACTCCAATATTGCTTGCATATTCAGATGCTGATGATACTGGTTCCCTGGATGATCGGTATTCCACCAACGATTTTTGTACTTACTTCGGAGGTCATCTTGTTACCCGGCGCAGTAAGAAACAGGCTGAGTTGCTTGATCTTCGGCCGGAGCTGAGTACTGTTCAATGGCGTCTGTTGTATCTGAGCTCACTTGGCTTGAGAGTCTCCTGAGTGATATGGGAGTAAACATTCCTCACTAGCCACCTTAATCTGTGACAGTCAAGTTGCGATTCACGTATCCAAGAATCCTATCTTCCATGAAATAACGAAACATATTGAAGTTGACTGCCACTTCATTCGGAAAAAGTTCAATAAATAAGCTGGAATTGAAACATATTCTGGCTACTGAACAAGTTTTCGATCTTCTCACTAAGGCTTTGCCAAGTTATCTATTTATCAGTTCTTGTCTAAGCTGGGTGCCTATGACTTGTAAGCTCCAGCTTGCGGGGGAGTGTTAGAAAAGAATTTGTAAAGGCCCATTTATTGGATTATTCCTCTTCTTGTATTAGTCCCACATCTTGTAATTGAGAGTCTTCTCTCTCTTCTCTCCCTATATATGTATCCATACTTATATTCATACACACAAGAAGTATACACAAAGGTTTATAATTTTTTCATATCTTGGTGCTATTTTCTCTACAACATTATTATTATTGAAGTCGGGAAAATCCCTTATTCCAAAATTCGGATCAAGGCAATATAAGGTTACCGGTTCAGTGGTCGGGCTCAACGGCGTACATGGTAGGACGCAGAAATAGCCAGACGACTAAAAGAACCCCATGCACTGGATGCTTAGAAGAAGCTTCCCCTCCACAACAAAAAATGGTCGAGCAGGGTAAGAGGTAGACTCTAGTTGGCGACCATGTTAAGGCGGCGAAAAATAGGGATAGTCGCTAGCTCGCAACCTGACTCTCTGAAGAAAGGATTCAAAAGCTCAGCGCAAAGTCTAGGAAAAATGTGGTCGATATCTTTTGCGAGATTCTAAAATCCGTCTCCTCGTACTCCTGCGGTCCTATTTATAGACATATCCAAAGAGAGGGGGGACTTATTTATAGCCACGCCCCTGGAGACTAGGCAATTTCTTGGGGGGAGCTCGCTTGGCTAGGCGAGTAAACCTCCTAGTCGCTTATCCAGCGAGTATGTGAGTGGAGCTTGTCATACTTGCTCATGCTGTTGGGTCCATTGATCCCAATGTCCTAGATTTGTAAGAAGTCAAACATGTCAATGGTATACACATAGTTGTATTTGATATATGTTTAAGTTCATGTATATAGGTTGGTCTTTGTCACAATGATTGGACATATAGTTCAAGAGACAATGATAGGTGGACTCAAAGTAATAGGCTGGAAAGTATGAAATTTGGCTAAGTCCACAGGCATTGAGTGAGGCAAGCTCACTCAACGCTCTTAACGCCATAAAACTAATAACGCTGAGAGAGGGCTGGCAGTCAAAACTTACAGTATTGACAAGGCAGAAATTTGGCTAAGTTTAGAAGCGTTGAGTGAGGCATATACACTCAACGCTCTCAATGCCATATGGCCAGAATCGTTGAAACAAGGATATCATGTCAAAGCCTAAGTAGTGGAAGCAAGAAAATCGACTAAGTACAGAAGCGTCGAGTGAAGCTTCATCACTCAACGCCATGCTGAGTCTGTCAATGCCAAACTTCAACAAGAAGGCAAGATTGCAGAAAATTGACTAAGTTCAGAAGAGTTGAGTGAAGCTTAATCACTCAATGTCATGCTGAGTTTGTCAACGTCAAACTTCAGCAAGAAGGCAAGATTGCAGAAAATCGATTAAGTCTAGAAGCGTTGAGTGAAGCTTATACACTCAACGCTCTCAACGCCATCAGGCAAAAAGCTGAAAAATATGGCTAAGGCAAAAAGCGTTGAGTGAAGCTTAAACACTCAATACTCTTAACGTCATCAGGCGCAAAGCTGAAGAATATGGCTAAGGGAAAAAGCATTGAGTGAGGGATATACACTTAACGCTCTCAACACCTAGCAGAAAAGAAATAATTCTAAGTCCAGATTCATTGAGAAAGACCTATACACTCAATGCCACTCAACGCCTAGCAGAGCTGAAGAAAATTCTAAGTCCAGAATCGTCGAAGTATTGATTATCTAGTTTTGTCGAGCTAAGCTGTCATTTCGTCGAGCTAAGTTCAGATTTCGTTGAACTCAGCTTTCATCTATTCGTCGACCTGAGGATTTCTGGAATGATACTTGTTTTCGTCGAACTGAGTTTTGGATTCGTCGAACTGAGTTTAGAGTTCATCGAGCTGAAGTTTTTTGAGGTATTGCTTTATTTTGGCTAAGTCCAGAATGATGCTGACGTTAGCAAAGTCAACCAGTCAATGATTTTCTATTTCGTTACTTAATTGCTGCAAATCGACATTAACGTCGCCGTCAGTCTGCAATGGATCTCATTTTGATTAAGCTGAGGTTTTAACCACCGTTAAAACTGGGACACTTGTCAAACATCCCATAAATCGACGGGGTTATAAATAACAGTTGAGATTAAGATCAAATCAATTATTCCGATTAACATTCTGAAAAACGAGAAGCGGGAGTTCGTCGTCTTCATCCACCATTGTTGTAGAACAAAGAACTTCAATTGAAAAATCTGAAGGGTTTCTGAATTCTCTGGTGCAATCAACATCTACTACAGCAAGATCAGAGGATTTCTCCGAGGAAGACGAATCAGTCTAGGCAAACCCTAGCTAAAGTTGATTCTCGATCCAAGCTGAGCTAAATCTAAAGATCAATCTCTGGATCACTGAAGAAGAAGTAAAGATCTACACAGAGCTTTATCTAGACAGAAGGAGAGGCAGAGGAATACATTTCTCTATCAATAAAGGTTAGCTGATTGAAGATTTTCATTCTGAATCTTCCCCTTTTATCAGCAAGAACAGGATCAAGGTCCTAAGGAACTTCCAGCACAAGCAGCAGATAGTCAAGGATTGTCATCCTTATTGCTGGGTAACAGATGGGGTTGAGAATTTCTTAGCCCAGGAAAAAATTGACTCAGAGAATAATTTCTCTTGAGTCAAATCAACAAACACTTTCTAAACTAGTGGATCTGTGAAAGATTTGTGTTGAGGCCTAGGTTGATTAGGCTATGTGTGAGATCTAATTGTAAAGCCTAAATTATAAAGGCTATGTGATTGGATTCCTATGTGAATTTGTGTGCGGCCGTTTCTCCCAGCCCGTGTGAAGGGCATTTGTGCTTGTGTGGTTGTCAGGTGATTACTGTGTGTGGGGGGCTGTGAGTCAGTATTGTAAGTCCCAGTGGAGACTGAATGATCTAGTGGGATCGTGCTGTAATCTCTAAGGAGCCATAGTATTTGGAGGAGAGCCTTGTCTAACATACTATTAGAAAGGCGGAGAGGGACTGTTGATGTACCAATACACTGGGGAACCACAATAAAATCTGGTGTGCTGTGTTCTATATTGTGTTGTGTTGATTGTTGTTTTCTTAAAAGATGAAATAAGTATTCACAGTAGGACATCAGTAATAAAAGTTTTTAAAGACTCAAGAAAAGATTGCAATAACCTATTTACCTCTCCCCCTCTAGGTGATTAGCTACCCTTATAATCAAAGACTTTCAAGTGATATCAGAGGGAGGTTACTCAAGAAAAGACTTAACAGTCTGAGAAGATCTCTAGGGTAGCTATCAGAGGTTAAGATGGGTTCAGGAGAGAGTCATAAAGAGCTTGGATCCATGAAACTTCCTCTCTGCAGGAAGGAGAATTTTGGCACATGGAAAGAAAGAGTTAGATTGTTCATGGAAGCATCTGATCCTAGGATCAATATCACAATTCATGAAGGACCCTTCATCCCAATGAAGATATCTGTCCTTGATGCAAATATTCAGACTCCAAAGAAGTACACTGAGATGACTAAGGATGAAGTCATCTTAGCAACTATGGATAAGAGGGCACAAAACATCATAGTTAGTGTCATAGATGACTCCACCTTTCAAAATCTGGTGCACTTCAAGACCTCAAAGGAAATGTGGGACACCTTGATAGTGTATATGGAAGGAACTATGGAAGTGAGAGATGATAGAAAGTCAATGCTGAATCAAGAGTATGAAGCTTTCAGACAGATCAGGTAGGAGATCATAACTAGATGTTATGAGAGGTTTTTCAGGACAGTAAATGAGTTAAAGACCTACGGAAGGGTCTTTAATAATTATGAGCTAAATTATAAGTTTCTTAAGTCTCTTACTCTAGACTGGGACACTAAAATATGTGTCATTAGAGAAGTGGTAAAGATGGCAGATACTCCACCATCCATACTATTTGATAAGCTGGTTTTATATGAGATGCAACTGACAGCAAGGAAGGAGGAAGAGAAGACTAGCAGAGGTCAGGCCAAAGAAACTTCTGTGGCCTTCGAGGCAGATAGCTCCAAGAGGAGCAATGATAAGAATCCTTCTCCCTTAAGAAGGCCAGCTGAGTCAGAAGATTCAGACCAAGACGAATCAGGCTGTAATATGTCTGATGAGGAGTTTTTTGTTTTCTCAAGGCAGTTTATGAGGCTGATGAAGAAGAATGGGTGGAGGAGCAAACCTACCTCTTCCTTCCAGCATAAAGATGACTACTACAAAAATAAGAAGAAACCCTCCAAAGAGGGCAGGTATTATCCAAAACCTGGTAAACATGTTTCTAAAAAGATTGTTTGTTTCTGCTGTAGCAAGCCATGTCATGTTGTGGTTGATTGTCCTGAGAAGAAAGAAGCTAGTGAAAAGAATCATCACCACAAGAGAAGCAAGACGGGGAAAACCTTCATTTCTAAGAGGGAGAAAAGCTGGACTGAGTTTCCTCATCAGAATTAGAAGAGGATGATGAAGCATACATTGGGCTGATGGCAAGATCACATGAGGAATCCTGCCAGGATCAGCCTGCACTATCTAAGGTACACTCTTCATCCAATTCTTCATCCAAGTCCAAATATTTGACTGGTTCAGATTCAAGTGCATCTTCATTAAGAGATGAAGATGGCTTTGAATCTGAGGAAGACAAAGATCAAATAATTGAAAGATATGGTGAACTTCTGGAAGCATTCAGAAGGAGTAAGCTGCTGACCAAATAGCAGGCTCAGGAGATTGCATCTATGAAGCTTGCTGCTTCCCAGTATTCTGTAACAGTAACTTTGCTAGAGCAGAAAATTAGGGAAGTTAGCCAGCTGAAGAACATTATTGTTATTCAGATGGGCACCATTACTTTTAAGAATGAGTTGATCAGGAATCTAGAAAGTAAGCTCCAAAAGGAGAAGGAGCTAGTGGCTAAGTTTTCAAAGCCATGTACTGTTTTGCATTTGATTGATTCCTTATCCTCCCAAAAGGATAGGAAAGGGATAGGCTTCAAAGGGAACACTAAAGCTGGTAATTCCAAAAGGAAGAACCAACCTGTTCACCACTACGGTGGTAGGAATGGCAAGGGTGCTTGTGTCTACAAGGTAGCCCATGAGGAGGTTCAAATGGCCCATCTTGGACCATTTAGGTTTGGTGTACCAACCCCAGTACTCAAGCAAAAGGGAGCTATTGTTCCTGCTAGACTAAGAGCTACTGACAACAATGCTGTTAAACTAGCCCTTAAAAGGAGGTACAACATCTTTGAGTGTTGGTGTTGTGGCAAAGTGGGCCACTATGCCATTGATTGCTGGCATAATTGTTGGATATTGTATCCACAACTACCCGGATTTGAAGAAGACTCCAGTCAAGCTAAGATGGATTCACAATATATTTAATGATCATCTATCAAGTTGTGCTTGCAGCTATTCCATGCTAAGTACACACCAATGTCAGGGTGCAGTGGGTCAATATACACGGGTCTGCGCAACGTAATCCCTCATTGCGTTAATCAGTGTGTTGATTCGCGTGTGCTCTCTCTATTAGAGTGTACTTATTTTCAAGTACAGGGTCAAGGAAGATCAAGAGCAGAAGAAGGAGCAAGGATGGGTCAAAGACCAAGTTTTCAAAAGAAGGAAGGAAAATCTTCCAAGTCAAAATCGACGTGAATCGCTAATTATTCCCGCTGACTTCGACGGGAATCGCTAGTGATTCCCGCCGACTTCGACAGGAATCGTTAGTGATTCCCGCCGATTCGTCGAGAATCAGATAGCTTCTCCCGCCGACTTCTTCAGGCTGACAGATTTCATCAGGGATTCTGCTAAGAAAGAATCGACGGGAATCGTAAGTGATTCCCGCCGACATCGACGGGAATCACCAACGACTCCCACCGATTTTGCCTTAGGCAAATTTCCTCCGTTCGCTGGACTGAACCAACTTGTCGTGTGCTGTTTCGGTCGGGGCTAGGGCTACTCCTCGTGGGCCCCACAACGGTCATTAGGGTTGGCTCCTGGTATAAATATACGCGTATTTTGAACCTCCATACACAGTGATTCACGAAAATACAAAAGAGGCCGAACGTGACCTAGCACATCGCGGAAGCTGTCGATCTCCTGTAGCCGTTCGCAAGTTCGTCACCGCCGTTGATCTCAGTGCTTCTCTGATCTTCCGACGACAGTACCAAGGCAAGTAGAGCATCTCACGTATCTCTCTTGAGATCTCTTGTCTTCCGATTCGTAGAACGAGACTTGTTCTCCATTCCGAATCGGTTGAGACGATTGATCCGATTGAGATCGTTTGTACACCTAGCTTGCTTCGTCAAGAAGTTTGGATCTGCAAAGCATCGCCGCCGCACTTACTTGCCGCCACCGATCTTGAAAAAATCCTTTCCAAGAGAGAAATCCGGTTGTGGATTCTTCATAATTTTCAAGCAAGCTTCAACGAACGAAGAAGGACATCAGAATCTCCAAAAGCTTTGTTTGTATTTTCTTTTACATTCAATTTTGTTGTAAAGGAATTTTCATTCCTAGTTGTAAGGGTTGGGTGTAACCCGTTGTGGTGGAGTCGTGTCTTGTGGAAGGGTTCCTTCCGTAGTTAGGGGAGCGTTGCTCCTAATGTGAGGATTGGATTTCAATCCGGTTGAAGAAGTGACCGAGTCATCCCTTAGTGGGAGATAGGTCGAAGGGGGAAAGTGAACGTACCCAAATCGGGGAACCACTATAATTCTTTGTGTGTTTTCTGTGTTCTGTTTGCTTATTTGTGCAGGTTAGTTTAATTCTGCAAAAGACTGCAATACACATATTCCCCCCCTATAGGTGGATTAGGTCAACACTAGATACTTTCAAGTGGTATCAGAGGGAGGTTACTCATCAATAAGGTTAACACCTTGAGTAAGATCCCGTGTCTAATGTCGAGGAAAAAACAAGATTCAAGCATGGAGCTATACCCAGATGTCTCTCCCCTGAGACTGCCTGCATGGACAAAAGAATATTTTCCCATCTGGAAAAAGAGAGTTCAGTTTCATCTGGAAGCCATTGACCCCCGTGCTTTATTCATTGTGGAAGAAGGTCCCTTCATTCCCATGAAGGCTTCTGACTCTGGAGAAGATCTCCAAATCCCTAAGAGTCCCGCAGAGATGTCTAAAACTGAGCTCTCACTATTCAACTTGGACAAGCTGGTACGACAGATCATCTCTGATATTTGGTCAGGTTCATCTCTTACAAGATTGGATAAGTGTAAGACTGCAAAGTCCATGTGGGAAACAATCTCTGATCTCATGGAGGGAAAGAAGACTGTTTGGAATGAATGCCACTAAGAAGATGAAGCATATGTGGTGGTCCTCATCTCTGAAGATGAAAGTCAAGAACAACCTGTCAATATCAGGGCTCCCTTTTCTCTATCAGAGACTGAAGAAGAGATTGAGGAATGCAGTTGTGATGAAGCTGAAACATCAGCGTCTGCAGACCATAACTCTAACCCTGATCAGCCAAATCAGGATCAGGTATCTTCCTCCTCTTGCTCTTTCCCCCATGTATCTCCTGAAGACAGGAGAAGTTTTGAGGATTGTCCATCAGTTGATGCAAGGGATATTGACAGCTTCAATCAACAGATTGAAACTCTTGATTCCCTTCGTAGAGCCCTTCAGGAGAGCAACTTGCTTGTTGAAGTACAAGCTAAGGAAATTGCTCAGTTGAGGACCATGATGGACCTCCAATTGGAATCCATCAAGATGAAGGACTCAAAGATCTCGGATCTAGAGTTTCATCTAGAGACCGAGAAGAGTATAATATCTAATTTTTCCAAGGTAGATGCTATTAAGAGAAAGGGAGAAAACGGGTCGATCTCGCGAATTATAAAATCGTGGAGAAATGGGGAAACTGTTTACAGACCCATCACACCGAGTAGGAAGGGCACACATCATTCCTTCAGGTATGACCATAAGAACAACTATGGTTACTGCAAGAATGATCGGCCCTCATGTGGAAACACCCATAGTGCAAGTGTTGTTATGGATACCCCTGAGGAAATACACACGGCTCATCATGAACCGTTTGTATTTACGGCCTCAACCCCCATACTTCATGACATTGCAGGAACCAGCTCTCACGGAACATCTTCCCACCCTTGGAAAAAAGAAAAGGGAGTTGGCAAACATGTAGCAAGCATCAATGGGGCCCCCAAATGTGTGCTGGATGCAAATAAAGCACCACCTCCCATGCCTCATGACACTCACCACATGTTCACCTTCAAACCCCCTTTGAGTCTTGGTGGAGAGGGTAAATCTGAGAGCAGAACCTGCTCTGCCCCTTTCAGACCCAAGATCATGACTAACTTCGTTAGTAGATCTGGTCAGAAAAGGAGGTACAATATCCATGAGTGTTGGTGATGTGGCAAAGTGGGTCATTTTGCCATAGACAGTTGACACAATCCTTCTGTGTCATGGGCAAGGGTATGTCCACATCCTTTGGCAAGAGACAGCCTTCCTGTCAGAAAATTTGTGGGAAGACATGCTGTATTTTATGCTGACAAGAACCTAGGACCCAATACTTATTGGGTTCCTAAGGTAAAGTAATTCTTTTTTACAGGATAGTCTAGGTACCCATGAACATGATGGGACCTAGACAAGAGCTGTTCCAGGCTTACTATGGAACAAGAATATGGGAAAAGAGATAATGCTAACTACAGTGTCCTTCTTATATATAATACCCGTCGTACTTCAAATAGTGGATCCAAATGATCAACCTAGTAATCCCAAGTACGCGCATTCAATTTCGAAAATTGAATCGCATTACATAGATATACATATATATACAAACTTATATGTAGAGACTTTCAAGATATACATATATATATACACACACCTGATATGGAAGGACATGCAAGCAAATAACTGTATGATCCTTATTGTGGAAACTGATAAACTTTCAAAATCTTGATAATGTGAGAAAGTGGGTGTCAAATGGTCCTATGAATCTTAAGGGACTTGTACCAATAGTTGCAACTACAATTATTACATTTTGAACTCAACAAGAAAAAGCCGGTGATTATTTCTAGTGTTAACCTTCCATGAACTCAACTTAGTTATCATGACATGGAAAATTGTTATCCATTGTTTAGAGGAAAAAGGAAATGAACTATACCCGACGATGTTACGTATTCAAAAAGGTTCTTCAACAGTCCCTAGGTCATCGCATATTCGCGAAAATCTGCATCTAACCAGTCGACCCGATAGCCTTAAATTAGCAGGAATTCCCGCCGATCGTTGTAATTGAACGGAAATAGCGGAAAAATCCTCTGACCTTTCGGAATTAGCAGGTATTTCCCCACCGTGGTATTTCCCGACCGTTCACATTCTCGTCGACCCTAGTCAAAACCATTCAGCTTCCCTGCGGATCTTGCGGAAACGAGTCTGCCTCCCGTCGCTCTGAAACCTTTCAGCTTCCCATCGACCGTCGTCTCCCATCGACTCCCGCGATCGCCGACTGTCGTATCCCTTCGAAGCAGCATTCCCGTCATCGGTATCAGCTCAACGTAAGTGTCTCGCCGATCCACCGCCAGCCCTTCAGTCCCGACACAAGCTTCTCATCGGCCTCAATCTGCATCTACCCTAGGGCTACACCTACTCATCGCCTGCTATGCGTCTCCTTCCTTGCACCCTCCAAGTGAAAGGTAACTTCAGTTGCTCCCTTGAAATTCAAATTCATAAGCTCCACTTTCGGGGATCATCCCTCCCTCTAGTTAAGTTCCTCAAAATTCTAGATATAGAAGGAGTTAACTCCTTGGGTTTAACTCGCTTAGGTTCAAAATGGCTCCTCGAACAACGGTCGGGATCCTCACTGGAAGTGAATTGGTGAGGAAAGGTTTTGCTTATGCCTCAGACGAATTCAGAAACATCATCGTGATGTTGGAACAAGCCGGCCTCTCCTTCATTCTCGAGCACCCGTGCAAGGTTCTCGACAAGGAGGTTCTAGATTTTTTCGCAAACTCCAAGTTGTGTCACGAGGACACTATGATAAAGAGTAAGATAGCAGGCCTCAGGATAAAGATGACGGCTGCAAGACTGTCCCAGCATCTCCAGCTCTCCATCTTCGAACAAGAGGACTATCTAGACGAAGATGATCGTACGAGGAACTTGCTTTTCTGTGGTTTGGCTCGAGGGACTAGAGCCATTAAACGCAAGGATATGAACGACGAAGGAAAGCTTCTTTTAGATATAATAGGGAAGATTCTGATCTGCAAGCCTGGCTCCCATGATCACATCTCAGGTGACATGTTCAAGAGCCTGATAGCCATAGTGTGCAGGAAGAAAATGAACTTGGGGGCCATGTTGTTTGAGAAAATAAAAGATACTCTACGTACCCCTAACTTCGGACGTATTATCAGTCTCTACCTGAACCAGATGGATGGAGATAGGTTTGATATGACTAAGGGAGTTCCTTTTCACTATCTAAAGAAGATGGACTCCAACGTCTTCGACAGGTGGGAGAGAATAATTATCCAAGGGGGAGCGTTTGCAACACGTGTTGATGAAGAAGACAGAGCACCTGAGTTCACAAATCCTTCGAATGAGCCCAGTGAAGTTCCTGATCTGCTGAATGCAGGAACTGAGGGGGAGTCATTACCCAGTCCTTCTGCTGCTATCAGGATGGAAGCCTCAGTCACAGGACAAGTAAACTCTATTATTGATATTACCCTCATCGCTAAGGAGGCAGTGGAAACTCTCGCTACTGATCAGACTGACGAGGAGGAAGAAGAGGATGATGTGGAGAATATTGCTGTTAGTGAGAATGGTGTGGATTCCCCTGAACAGCATGTTGCTGAGGAACTTGATGATGAGCAAGCTGGAAAGGATATGGCCATGAGGGAGATTGATGTTGAACTCCCTTCTGAGGAACAAATTCAGGCAAAGGTTCCTGATGTGACTGACGCAACAGTTGAGGGGGAGACCTCACGGCCTCAGGAACACCTTGATACTATGCTGAAGGGGGTGATGAGAATACATGGAAACATGGCAGATGCTGCCTCAATCACTCCACAGGAGACTGTAAATTTATCGAGCTCCTCAAGTGAATCTGAAGAGGAGAGTCATAACTCACCGAGTCCTATCTCTCCAGAACACGACCAGGCTATACAACAAGAACATCTGTTAGGACCTAGCCTGGCAAATCACACTGTAAACATCATTCAAGGTATAGTAGATGAGCATAAGATCTCCTTTAAATGGTCCCACAACAGGGTACTCAAACGAATAAAGCAATCAGAAGATCTAATGCTAAAGAACATGGTGGAAATTAATCACAAGATGGACAAGATGGAGGAAAGATTTGAATCCAAGTATGCTGAGGCTGGAAATGCCATCTTTCTTCTGATGCAAGGGATAAAGAAGAATACAGCTGACCTGGCGGTGGTAAATCAAAACGCTCATGTCGTAGCCAATAACATCAAACTGTTCAATGCCAACATGGTAACCCTCAACTCGAATCAGAAAACCTTGCTGGCTGATTTCACTCAGAATGTAAAGCATATAGATGAGTCACTGCACTCTTATGCAAACTCAATTGCTCTTGAAGCCAAAAAGGGGGAGAAGGAATTTGCAGCTAAGATGGCGGGGTTAGAGCAAATCATGGTCGACAACTTTAAACAATCAAACGAATATGTATTTGAAAGTTGTCATTGGCTAGTTCAGCAAGCATCAGGTATACATATTCCTGTTCATCCTACTTATGATGTTACGGCTGCTGCTGATGAGTTTTCTATTGCTAAGGAGTTTCCCTTAAGTGAAGCTGATGCCAGAAAGGCTGCTAAAGCCGCTGCCAAAGCTGCTCATAGTGCAATGTTTGATCAAGAAACGATTGCGAAAGGGAAAAGAAAGCTTCAAGAAGGAACTTCTAAAGACAATCCAGCTGAGAGGAAGTCTAGAAGGAAGGAAAGTGAAGTCAAGAACGAACGGTGTAGTCCCGTGTCTAGGAGCATCATTCTTGACACATTCATGCTACAACAGCGAGGAGAGCTTAACAGAAATGAAGTATATAGTCAGTATGAATGGGAAATGCACAAAGAATATGAGGCAAAAAGAAACATATTCTTCAGGACAAATCAGTTGAAAACAAAGCTCCTCCCCCAGGTACTATCCAAAGACAAAGGAATATTTTGAAAGCCAAAGCAAGAAATTCCTGGCCAAACAACTAAGAGATGCTGAGGCAAAGGAGGGAAAGACATGAAACCTAAACATTTAATTTTCAATTTGCGTGCACTTCTATTCTTGTAATTAAAATGAACAACACTTTGGATATATATATATATGATCATATGCTGATTCAATTTTTGTTTTGAATGCGTGAAATGTTATTCTTTTGATTACTTGTCTCGCATACATTTATATATATCTGTACGGTTGGTGTAATTCATCTTAGCTAGTAGGATTTTGGCTTCTTCAAATAGGGGGAGATTATTGGGTATTGTATTTGTAACGACCCCATCCGTTACGTGACGTATAGTAGAAGGTCCGGCCGGGGCCCCACACTATATGCCACAAACAGACGGTGAGGTCACAGAGTAATACCAAACCATACACGTATCCTAACTCAGAGCATGCTAGCGGAAGCTTTAAGTTGTAAATTGAACTCAACCAGGAATGTCCACAATATATAAACCAGGAATGTACAACAAAACCTCAGGGTCTGGTCTTAAGGCCTTACAGTTCCTCTTTCCACATCGTATGGATTACAAGCATCGGCGCGCAGGCCGGCCATACATGAGTAAAAGCAAAACAAACAAAACCATTCGCATAGCCTTCAAGGGCCAGCCGCAACAGCAGCAACAGCAGCAAGGGCTTCAGCCCTTCATGTACCACTTGGCTCTCCAGCACCTGCAACGGGACAAACCACCCATACGGTGGCCAACAAGGCAACGGTCAGCATTTAGCTGACCCAATTATAACAATCTTACCCCTTTCTCGGGGCAGTCGCATTCCTTCCCTGCACAACATGGTATCAATAATAGCAACTATGTGCTCGCAGGCACATTCAAGCCATCACAACCGTCGGCCACACAACCCGACAGTCCGTGCACTCAGGGCACATTCTTGGTGCACCGGAAAACCAGGGTCAACACCACCGTTTACACGGTATTGAGCATTCTAGTCTTTTTGGCGCGCGGGCCTAAGACTCTCATTATGCGCTCCAACAAAACCCACAACCAGGCTTCCAAGTCAGACGGACATAACGCAGGTACGGATCAGCCACCCCCCGTTGCTCAAGTCGCTGTGCCACCTCGAATACGGAAGTATCCATGGCAATTTATAGGCGCGAGTCGGTTTCACCTTTCCTGTTCGGCAAACTGCCTTTTCATCGAGTTGCAGCCCAACGGCTCAACCGCACACAAAGTGGCAACGCACGGCCATAAGAGTTACATCCAACCCTCTTCATTTCCTGGACTTCATCCAGTACTTCCTGCTGCACCAAGCAACAGGTAGGCACAAGGCAAACAAGCCATAACCACGGAGTCTTCTCCGATATGCAAACAAGCATCACCAATCCAGACCAACATGTCCAGATGGGCTTCACACAGCATGCCTATATCCATACTCCAATTCTGGACTCTAACAAGGGGGACTTCACATATCTACCCCAAGGGATGCCACAACCCACCGCACACTCGCGGGGAAGGGTTTTCCCTATGCAATGCAGAAAAGAAGGACTTCACATGTCCAAGAAGGGAGATCGTTACCCTTAACGATCTCTTGGGAGCCATCGAAATCTAGCCGGTGAGAAAGCACCGCAGCAGCTTTGCCTTCACAGCGCTGGCCTCGGATCTCGAATCGGAACACGGGAGCTCCGCTGGTGGCTTGATCTCCTCCTCCTTCTTCTTCCTCCTCTCTCTTTCTCTCTTCCTTAACCAAATGAAGAATGAACTCTTCATCAAGCCTCTGGTGATTTAATCCAGCAAGGAATCACCTGAGCCTTTGGATCCAAATAGAGAAAAGGAACGGCCACGATTTTCCCAAAATTACACTTTTTTGGCTGACACGGCCTGTGACACGCCCGTGTCACAGACTGTGTACCCTTAAGCGGCACACGCGGTACTCGTACCGACTGAAATCTACCAGAACACGGGCATCGACACGCCCGTGTCGAACCTGACACGCCCGTGTCGGTCATGAGACACGCCCGTGTCACCCCTGTTACACGGTACTCAACGAGCTCCAAAACTAGTACATGGGTAGGCACACGCCCTCGGACACGCCCGTGTCAAATCTGACACGGCCGTGTTCAAGGCTTGGTTCCGGGCCGTGTAATTCTCTGACTCAGTCCACCTATTTATTGAGTGACACGCCCTGGGACACGCCCGTGTCCCAGGCCGTGTACCCCTGACACGCCCTGGGACACGCCCGTGTCCCAGGCCGTGTCAAACAGCCTGCACCTCAAATCCATTTTTGAGATTTTTGGGGTGTTACAATCCTCCCCTCCTTACAATAAATTTCGTCCCGAAATTTGACACAGCAAGGAAACAGAAAACACAATGCTATACCTTGATAACTCGGTCTACAGTTTATAGAAACAGCTCGGGAAATTCAGCTCGCATGGTCTGCTCTCACTCCCATGTTAGCTTTTCACGGCCACAATTGTCCCATCGGACCTTGACCATCCCGATCACTTTGTTCCGCAACGGTTTCTCGGCTCGATCCTCGATCCGAATGGGTCGAACCTTCGTCGTTAGCCCATACTCGACCGGTACCCGATCATTCTCCACTACTTGAGCTGGATCCTTGACAGCCTTACGAAGTACTGAGATGTGAAATACATCATGTAATCCACCCAAGTCTGCTGAAAGTGCTAGTCGATAAGCAGCTTCCCCAACTCGCTCCACCACCTCAAATGGACCAAGATACCTCAGACTTAGATTTTTCAACCGCCGAATCCTGGACACGCCTTTGAAGGGTTTGATCTTCAAATATACCCAATCACCCACCGCGAACTCCACGTTCCAGTGTTTGGCATTGTAGTACTTTGCTTGACGATCTTGGGCTATCACTAGCCTCTCCCGAATAGAGCGTATAAGCGAGGTAGCTTCTTCGACTTCCTTTTTCCCACTCAGCTTAGATTCGTCTGCTTCTGCCCAAGCTAACGGTGTACGACATTTACGACCATACAAAGATTCAAATGGTGCCATACCGATGCTCGCTTGGTAGCTATTATTATAGGCAAATTTGACAAGAAAAATATAATCTTCCCATCTCTTACCAAAGTCTAGGGCGCACATGCGGAGCATGTCCTCCATCGTCCTGTTGGTTCGTTCAGTCTGGCCATCCGTTTGGGGATGAAAGGCCGTACTAATCATCCCTTTTGTTTGGAAGGAAGTGCGCCACTTTTGT
This sequence comes from Platanthera zijinensis, assembly GCA_039513925.1. Lineage (NCBI taxonomy): Eukaryota > Viridiplantae > Streptophyta > Magnoliopsida > Asparagales > Orchidaceae > Platanthera > Platanthera zijinensis. The sequence continues at coordinate 21,569,664 of CM077084.1, read as the reverse complement.
CAACCGGTCCACAATCACCCAGATTGAATCATGGCCGCGTTGAGATCTCGGCAACCCGTGCACGAAATCCATCGAAATGTCATCGAACTTCCACTCCGGAATGGGTAACGACTTTAGGAAACCGCCAGGCTTCTAGAATTCTGCTTTCACCAACGCACAGGTATTGCATTCAGCCACATAACGTGCGACATCGTTCTTTAGTCCGGGCCACCAGAACAGCTTTTTCAGATCTCTGTACATCTTTGTGCTTCCTGGGTGAACTGAGTACTTTGCAAAGTGAGCTTCGTACATCAACTCTTCCCTCAATTTACCCACACTCGGGACGCACACTCGACCATTTCTTCGTAACAAACCGTTATCCCATGAGAATTGGTCATCCGGCCCATCTTTAGCATAGCGCTGGAGACTTTCATCAAGATCCATTGCTCGCCGAACTCTATCCGTAAGGTCATATTGAACCTCCGTCCAGTTCAAGCATGCATCGGTCGAAGAACCCTTGTCAACGCACGATATCTCCAATGCTTCCAATTCCCGGATTAAACGCTGATCATGCCTCTGCAACCAGCTTGCCCGTACCGGAGTCTTCCGACTCAAAGCATCAGCGACCACATTTCCCTTCCCGGGAGTATAGTGAATCTCGAAGGTGTAGTCCCCAAGGAACTCCATCCATCTTCGTTGTCGCATATTCAGATCCTTCTGATCCAACAAATACTTTAGGCTTTTGTGATCTGTATAGATATCCACTTTAACGCCATAAAGATAGTGCCGCCATAACTTGAGCGCAAAGATTACCGCCGCCAACTCCAAATCATGGACGGGGTAATTCCGCTCATGCACTTTCAACTGGCGCGAGCCATAAGCAATCACTTTACCAAACTGCAGAAGAATGCAGCCCAAGCCGCTCCCTGAAGCATCACTATAGATCTCATAGCCATCTGTACCACATGACGATGTCAACACAGGCGCCGTGGTCAAACGACTCTTTAGTTCTTCAAAAGCACGCGCGCACTCCGGCGTCCAAATGAACCTTTGATCTTTTCTCGTCAGCGTGGTCAGAGGTAAAGCAATCCGTGAGAAGTTTTCCACAAACCTTCTATAGTAGCCCGCAAGCCCAAGGAAGCTCCTGACCTCGGCCACTGAAGACATCACTGGCCAATCTCGAATGGCACTTATCTTCAACGGATCCACCGCGATACCTTCTCCACTTACTACATGGCCTAAAAAGGCTACTGAAGAGAGCCAGAACTCACACTTTGAGAACTTGGCATAAAGCTTATTCCTCCGCAGGGTATGCAAGACCAACCGCAAATGGTTTGCATGATCCTCTTCCGACTGAGAGTATACTAAGATGTCATCGATAAACACAATCACGAACAAATCCAAGTACTCTCGGAACGTTCGGTGCATTAGATCCATAAATACCGATGGCACATTACATAAGCCAAACGACATTACCGTGAACTCATAATGACCGTAGCGTGTTCCAAACGCCGTCTTGGGAATGTCACCTTCCCGAATCCTCAACTGATAATATCCCGATTTCAAATCCAACTTGGAATAGACCGCTGATCCTGCCAGCTGATCAAAAAGGTCATCAATCCGTGGAATCGGATATTTGTTTTTCTCCGTCAGCTTATTCAATTCGCGGTAGTCAATACATAACCGCAAACTACCGTCTTTCTTTTTCACAAATAGAACAGGCGCGCTCTAAGGTGACATACTTGGGCGTATGTATCCCTGCTCCAACAACTCTTGCAATTGGACTTTCAATTCAGCCATCTCTTTTGGCGCGACGCGATATGGTGAGCGGGCCACAGGTTTAGCACCTGGCACCAACTCAATAGAGAAGTCAATCTCCCGCTGGGGTGGTAACCCAGGAAGATCTTTAGGAAACACATCGGCAAACTCTGACACAACCAGAACTTCACCGACACTGGCCTTTGGCTCAACAACTTGAATTAGCGTGAAGAATAACTCCGCGCCCTTCCGAACAGCATTGACGACTTGGAGCGCAGACAACAAAGTCCCGCCAACTCCTCGCATACCAGCGAACTTCGTCACAAGTCCGGTATTCTGGCCCAGTGTGATCTCCTTGGAGTTGCAATCAATAAAGGCACGCTGCTCCGAGAGCCAGTCCATGCCAATGATCACATCAAACTCCAATAATGGTAGCACAACTGCACTCAAACCGAAATCCCAACTTCCTATTTGAACATCCACATCGCAAGCCCTAACCGCAAGCATCACACGGCCATTCGGCAATAGCACCCTTGTACTATCAACCGTCACACGACTTGGCACCCCAATTCGAGATACGAAGTCCTCAGACAGAAAAGAATGCGAAGCACCCGTATCAAACAGGGCTCTCATCGAATGATTCTGAATCAGGACAAAGCCTGCAGCACACACATCATGCACAAGCTATATATAACAAATGCAATAGCACTTAAGCAAGTAATCTATATTAACTCGTACCTGTGACGACGTCACTTTGCTTAATCGCCTACTGCTGACCAAGGTGATAAACTCGGGGCTGTGCCTGGGACGCAGAGGAATCAACCACCGCTTTGCCCTTCTCAGCATAAGACGCACCCGTCTTCTTTTCCCCTTTGGGCTGAACAACCCGACAATCACGGGCTATATGCCCCACCCGGCCACAAGTATAGCACGTACGAGACTCCGGCCTTGACGTCGCCCCCGACACAATGGTCGAAGATACTTGCCCAGATGGCTTGGACCTCTTGCCCCCTTTCTTCTGGTAGAACAATTTGCTAGGGCGAGGTGCTTGAAACTCTGGCTTCGACGCAACCAAGCCCTTGTTCCCTTGCACCCGCCTCATGTCCTTCTCTAACGCACACGCAGTATCAACCAACGCCTGAAACCCTTGGTTCACTGAACTCGAAAGCAGGAACCTCAACTCATCCCGCAATCCTTCATAGAACCTATTCGTTTTCCTTTGGTCATCCGCGAAGATTGTTCCCGCATATCGTCCCAACCTTGTAAACTCATGCAGGTAGGTATCCACGCTACCTTCGCCTTGCGTTAACCATTGGAACTCATTTTCCATGGCAATGCGTTGCGCCGCTGGGACATGTTTCGCCAGAAATATTCGAGAGAACTCCTCAATCGATACTTGCGTTAATTGCCTGCCCGCCAAATGGTGTACCTCAACCTCATCCCACCATAACCGCGCCTCTCCTTCGAGCATGAAGGTGGCTAAGGTGACCTTTAGAGTTTCCTCCGCCCTGATCGCTGTCATTATCCGCTTGACACGCGATAACCAATCCTCTGCCTGCGTTGGGGATCCCAGTCCCGTAAACGTAGGCGGACTGAAGTTCATGAATTGCTTCAACTGTCGTTCAGCTGCTCGTGGATCGACAGCCTCAACCGGCTCGGGCCTTACATCAACACGATCTGGCACTACTGCGGCTGCGCTTGCCCGGTCGGCTGAATCATGGCAAATAGAGCCTCAGCAACTAAGCGAACAGTTTCCGCAGATGGAGGAGGTGTTGACACCTCAGCTGGTGCCGCACTCTCATCAGAGCGCTGGGGCTCAGACTGCCCAGCACCACTACGCGTCACCTATAGGTGGACAAGACACACATTAGCGATCGCATGCAAGCAAAACAAAAGAAAAGGAACGCGCAGATTCCTCAAACAAGATTATGTACATTCCATAGTGGACATTCCAGAGTTCATTAGCATTATAGCAGGTCGCACAAACACGTGCTCGCCACCCCACAAAAGAATTCGACCACGAATTCGAAAGAGGAAGACCGACAAAAGCTGATACCAAAATGTAACGACCCCATCCGTTACGTGACGTATAGTAGAAGGTCCGGCCGGGGCCCCACACTATATGCCACAAACAGACGGTGAGGTCACAGAGTAATACCAAACCATACACGTATCCTAACTCAGAGCATGCTAGCGGAAGCTTTAAGTTGTAAATTGAACTCAACCAGGAATGTCCACAATATATAAACCAGGAATGTACAACAAAACCTCAGGGTCTGGCCTTAAGGCCTTACAGTTCCTCTTTCCACATCGTATGGATTACAACCATCGGCGCGCAGGCCGGCCATACATGAGTAAAAGCAAAACAAACAAAACCATTCGCATAGCCTTCAAGGGCCAGCCGCAGCAGCAGCAGCAACAGCAGCAAGGGCTTCAGCCCTTCATGTACCACTTGGCTCTCCAGCACCTGCAACGGGACAAACCACCCATACGGTGGCCAACAAGGCAACGGTCAGCATTCAGCTGACCCAATTATAACAATCTTACCCCTTTCTCGGGGAAGTCGCATTCCTTCCCTGCACAGCATGGTATCAATAATAGCAACTATGTGCTCGCAGGCACATTCAAGCCATCACAACCGTCGGCCACACGGCCCGACAGTCTGTGCACTCAGGGCACATTCTTGGTGCACCGGAAAACCAGGGTCAACACCACCGTTTACACGGTATTGAGCATTCTAGTCTTTTTGGCGCGCGGGCCTAAGACTCTCATTAGGCGCTCCAACAAAACCCACAACCAGGCTTCCAAGTCGGACGGATATAACGCAGGTACGGATCAGCCACCCCCCGTTGCTCAAGTCGCCGTGCCACCTCGAATACGGAAGTATCCATAGCAATTTATAGGCGCGGGTCGGTTTCACCTTTCCTGTTCGGCAAACTGCCTTTTCATCGAGTTGCAGCCCAACGGCTCAACCGCACACAAAGTGGCAACGCACGGCCACAAGAGTTGCATCCAACCCTCTTCATTTCCTGGACTTCATCCAGTACTTCCTGCTGCACCAAGCAACAGGTAGGCACAAGGCAAACAAGCCATAACCACGGAGTCTTCTCCGATATGCAAACAAGCATCACCAATCCAGACCAACATGTCCAGATGGGCTTCACACAGCATGCCTATATCCGTACTCCAATTCCGGACTCTAACAAGGGGGACTTAACATATCTACCCCAAGGGATGCCACAACCCACCGCACACTCGCGGGGAAGGGTTTTCCCTATGCAATGCAGAAAAGAAGGACTTCACATGTCCAAGAAGGGAGATCGTTACCCTTGACGATCTCTTGGGAGCCATCGAAATCTAGCCGGTGAGAAAGCACCGCAGTAGCTTTGCCTTCACAGCGCTGGCCTCGGATCTCGAATCGGAACACGGGAGCTCCGCCGGTGGCTTGATCTCCTCCTCCTTCTTCTTCCTCCTCTCTCTTTCTCTCTTCCTTAACCAAATGAAGAATGAACTCTTCATCAAGCCTCTGGTGATTTAATCCAGCAAGGAATCACCTGAGCCTTTGGATCCAAATAGAGAAAAGGAACGGCCACGATTTTCCCAAAATTACACTTTTTTGGCTGACACGGCCTGTAACACGCCCGTGTCACAGGCCGTGTACCCTTAAGCGGCACACGCGGTACTCGTACCGACTGAAATCTACCAGAACACGGGCATCGATACGCCCGTGTCGAACCTGACACGCCCGTGTTGGTCATGAGACACGCCCGTGTCACCCCTGTTACACGGTACTCAACGAGCTCCAAAACCAGTACACGGGTAGGCACACGCCCTCGGACACGCCCGTGTCAAATCTGACACGGCCGTGTTCAAGGCTTGGTTCCGGGCCGTGTAATTCTCTGACTCAGTCCGCCTATTTATTGAGTGACACGCCCTGGGACACGCCCGTGTCCCAGTCCGTGTACCCCTGACACGCCCTGGGACACGCCCGTGACCCAGGCTGTGTCAAACAGCGTGCACCTCAAATCCATTTTTGAGATTTTTGGGGTGTTACAGTATCCACAACTACCCGGATTTGAAGAAGACTCCAGTCAAGCTAAGATGGATTCACAATGTATTTAATAATCATCTATCAAGTTGTGCTTGCAGCTATTCCATGCTAAGTACACACTAATGTCAGGGTGCAGTGGGTCAATATACATGGGTCTGCGCAACGTAATCCCTCGTTGCATAGATCAGTGTGTTGATTCATGTGTGCTCTCTCTATTGGAGTGTACTTATTTTCAAGTACAGGGTCAAGGAAGATCAAGAGCAGAAGTAGGAGCAAGGATGGTGTTGGAGTTACCATGGTGATCTAGAAGTTGTCAAACATGTAATCTCACTGCCAACGCAATATGAGCCTGCAGGGTCGCACATAAGAGCTATGGAGGAGTTGGAAGATTGACCGTATTGGTAAAGGTTACCAATCACCATTATGTATGGGGTCAGGCAATTGTTGCCAATAAAGTTCATAGGGCATGGATAGTCGAAAGGTCGTCGAGAATGTCTCGACGACCAAGGCAAATCGTCGAGAATGTCTCGACGACCAAGGCAATGTCGTCGAGAATGTCTCGACGACTATGGGGATTTAGTCGAGAATCAATCTGATAGATTCGTCGAGAATCAAAGACTTAGTCGTCGGGACTGTCCATTGATTCTCGCCGAATCTGCCTGATGATTCTCGCCGATCGACGAGTATCGTCGAGAGTTATCAAGTATGACTCGACGACTAAAGGCCATTCGTCGAGAATCGTCCCTGATTCTCGACGACTTGGCGGATGATTCTCGCCGAACGCCTTTGCCGATTCTCGCCGAATTCTTCCAGGGACCCTATGCTGTGTGGTCTGCGGATAGCCATTCCTTTAGGTCTATTTATACCTTTGGTATAAATAGACACTTAGGGTTTTGGAAAACTTAGTGACTTGTGCTTTTTGCGGCCGATTAGAACCCGACGGAAAGAGTTCCGCCGATCGCTCGTTCCGCCGCATCCCGCACATCGCCGGACGGAAGTGTTCCGCCGCCGCCGTGTCTGCTCCGCTGACCCTCCCATTTCCGGCGATAGTCGTTGTTCTTGCCTCTCCTGGCGCGGACCTAGCAGTCCGTGGAGTTACAAAGGTGCGGCTGTCTTCCTCCCGATTGTTCGTGCGACGAGCAGTTCGGGTTTCTCCTGCTCGTGTGGATTTCTGCAGAGACGTGGATATTATTCCACGTACAACTTGCCACCGACAGCACTCAATACTTGGAGCATCTTCGTTGAGTTGTGACTCAACGCCACTAAGGTATTTTGCCCTAGTTTTTTTTGTTTACTTCTTGATACAATGATCATGGCCAGATCCAGTTCTCTTGGGCTGTTCTCGTACTTTTCCTTTCCGCTGCGTGCACAAGTGTTGTGCCAACCCTCACGAGAAAAACCCCACAGATGGGTCAAAGACCAAGTTTTCAAAAGAAGGAAGGAAAATCTTCCAAGTCAAAATCGAGGGGAATCGCTAGTTATTCCCGCCGACTTCGACGGGAATCGCTAGTGATTCCCGCCGACTTCGACGGGAATCGTTTGTGATCCCGGCCGATTCGTCGAGAATCAGATAGCTTCTCCCGCTGACTTCTTCTGGCTGACAGATTTCATCAGGGATTCTGCCAAGGCAGAATCGATGGGAATCGTGAGTGATTCCCGCCGACATCGACGAGAATCACCAACGACTCCCGCCGATTTTTCCTTAGGCAAATTTCCTCCGTTCGCTAGACCGAACCAACTTGTCGTGCGCTGTTTCGGCTGGGGCTAGGGCTACTCCTCGTGGGCCCCACAACTGTCATTAGGGTTGTCTCCTAGTATAAATACATGCGTATTTTGAACCTCCATACACAGTGATTCACGGAAATACGAAAGAGGCCGAACGTGACCTAGCGCATCGCGGAAGCCTCTGATCGCATGTAGTCGTTCGCAAGTTCGTCGCCGCCGTTGATCTCAGTGCTTCTCTGATCTTCCGATGACATTACCGAGGCAAGCAGAGCGTCTCACGTATCTCTCTTGAGATCTCTTGTCTTCCGATTCGTAGAACGAGACTTATTCTCCATTCCGAATCGGTTGAGACGATTGATCCGACTGAGATCGTTTGCAGACCTAGCTTGCTTCATCAAGAAGTTTGGATCTACAAAGCATCGCCGCCGCACTTACTTGTCGCCGCCGATCTTGACAAGATCCTTTCCAAGAGAGAAATCCGGTTGTGGATTCTTCGTAATTTTCAAGCAAGCTTCAACGAACGAAGAAGGACATCGGAATCTCCAAAAGCTTTGTTTGTATTTTCTTTTACATTCAATTTTTTTGTAAAGGAATTTTCATTACTAGTTGTAAGGGTTGTGTGCAACCCGTTGTTGTGAAGTTGTGTGTCCACTTGTGGAAGGGTTCCTTCCGTACTTAGGGGAGAGTTGCTCCTAGTGTGAGGATTGGATTTCAATCCGGTTGAAGAAGTGACTGAGTCGTCCCTTGGTGGGAGATAGGTCGAAGGGAGAAAGTGGACGTATCCAAATCGGGGAACCACTATAATTCTTTGTGAGTTTTCTGTGTTCTGTTTGCTTATTTGTGCAGGTTAATTTAATTCCGCAAAAGACTGCAATACACATATTCCCCCCCCCCCCATAGGTGGATTAGATCGACACTAGATACTTTCAATAATATTAGTGTACAGAAAGCTAATGTACACTTACCTGTCAGAAGAGTTGCAGGCATGCATGTTCATTTTAAGTCTAACATGCACATAGGACCCAATGTGAATTGGGGTCCTAAGGATAAGTGATTTATTTTTTACAGGTGAGTACAAGTAGTCATACCCCTATATGGTAATTGGACAGTGGTTGTTCCAGGCACATGACTGGAACAAAGAGCATCCTAAAGGATTTCATTCCAGTAAAGGATGGAGCTAAGGTGATATTTGGTGGATCAGATAAAGGGATCACCAAAGGTTATGGTAAGATCACCAATGGCTTAATCACTTTCACAGAAGTGACTTATGTGGAATGGTTGCAACACAACCTTATAAGCATAAGCCAACTATGTGATCTTGGCTATGTCATTTCTTTCCACAAGGATAAGTGTCAGATAAGAAGATCAAGTGACCAAGAGGTCACTTTGACTGACACTAGGAGTGGGAATGTCTATTGTCTTAATTTTCTTTGTTTATCATCAGACTCTCTCATTTGTCTAGTTGTAAATGAGAAAGCCTCATATTATGTTAAATAGAACAAGAGGCTAGCTCATTTGAATTATAAGACTATAGGAAAGTGAAAAAGTTCAGTTGTCTACCTAAATAACCTAGAGGGGGTGAATAGGTGAGTTGTGCATCTTTTTGCGGAATAAAAATTTAGCGACTAGGCACACAGATCAATCAAGCATTCACAGACGACAAAAGATTTATAGTGGTTCCTCAACCTTGGGTATGTCCACTTTCCCTCACCGATCTAGCAAACCACTAGACTCGGCTACTCCACTATCTCGGATTGAAAAACCAATCCTACGTCTCGGAACAACGTTCCTACAAACTCGATCCAAACGGATCTACACTCGGAAGGTAAAACTTCCTACAACTCGGAGAAAGTTCTCCTACAAGAAATAAGTTGAGAGAAATAAAAATACAAACAGTATTCTTCAAATCTTGACAAGATCTGTCTGGATTTTCTTCTCGTAGTCGTTGAGGCTTTATCAGAAAAGTTGAAGAAGATGTCTCGGCAAAACTAGATCTGAAAAATTACTTTGACTTCACCAGATCGGAGAAATATGATGAAGAACGAACATAATATCTCGATCTGGAAATCAAACTTGATCTGAATCTTGAAGTCAAAACCCTATCCCTGGCACGAAGGAGATCATCGGCGGCGACTGCTTTCGTTTTGACAGAGAGAAACGCGATTCAGAATACCAAATATTACGACGACTTGATGTTGATTAGGGTTAGTCGGTTTTGACAAGACCTATTAAAAAGATCTCTCTAACGGTCATAAATATTCTTAATGACGTACACGTTGACCAGTCACGTCAAAGGATTTGAAAATCCCGTCAAATCTGGACTTAGAAAAAATTTATGAAAAACTGTCTGATATACTCGAGTCATCATATACCTACTCGAGTACTTGAAGTCATTACTCGAGTGAGTGGAGATAGAGACTACTCGAGTATTTTACTTAGAAAAATATCCAGAATTGAAGAGGATATACTCGAGTAGATAAAGACATACTCGAGTGCTAAGCTGATTACTCGAGACAATGAAATTGGACTACTCGAGTATAAGATGGGTTACTCGAGTGAGAGAGTTCAACTACTCGAGTGAATAGAAGAAATACTCGATTCAAATACTTAGAGAAATTTCTGAGAATGAAAAACGGGTTACTCGAGTAATGGGAATGAACTACTTAAGTGAAAAGGACCTACTCGAGTATGAAGATAAACTACTCGAGTAAAGTACTTGGAGTATTTCTGAGTTAGAGAAAGAGAAATACTCGAGTATAAACTCTGGACTACTCGAGTAGTATATAGACTACTCGAGTATAGGAATTTAACTACTCGAGAGGAAAGAATCTACACGAGTCCCTGACTTCTGTTACTCGAGACAAATGACTTAACTACTCGAGTGTAAAAACTGACTACTCGAGTATTTAACTTAGAAAAATTCTGAGAGGAGAAACTGGTGACTCGAGTATAAGAATTCTACTACTCGAGTACCATTTCACTTACTCGAGTATGAATACATCTACTCGAGTAAATGACTTAGAGAATTTTTCTTCATTGAAATTCTTTTCTTCAATGAGGGTCACCAACACTTCTATGTCCAATCAGTCCACGTTCTTGTAATATGAAGTGCATCCCAATAGAGAGGCTACACATGGGTTAACACCATGGATCACACAATGAGGGATTACATTGTATGGTCCTGTGTTTGATGACCCATTGTAGACTGACATTGGTCTACACTTGGCAATATAGTCCTGCAAACACATAACTAAAGCAAGGCATCAAATACAACTTAATTCATCTTAGTTCTAGGGTGACTTTGTACAAATCTGGGTTATTGTGGATGCAATACCCAACAATCTCCCCATATTTATAGAAGTCAGAACCCTCTACACTAAGGTGAATTATACCAAAGTAGAAAGGACAATTATAAAAATATTGAGCATAAATTAAAATGCAGTAAACTACTGACTGAATTTGAGCTAAAACATCTTTGTTGATTTCTTTCATTCTTTCATCCCAGAGAGTCCTGACAGAAGTGTCAAATTTTGCAATTTGTTCATTCACAAGGTCCTCCCCCTTTCTGAATTCTACACATAGCTGATCTATAGTCTCAGTTTTGAAAGTGCCAATCTCTTCACATACCTGGACTTCCATGTACTCGAGTGACGGGAAGTACTCGAGTATGACATTAGGTACTCGAGTAGGTCTTGGCTTACTCGAGTCATGGACTTAGAATTTTGGGAAATTCCAACTTTTGACTAATTTCTTCATCTCTGAGCCTTTGTATGAGTCCACCATCTCTAATCTTCTTTGTTGAGCATACCATGTTCTGTTTTGAAGAATGAGAACTTGGTCTCGTCCAGCGACTTCGTGAAAATATCTGCAATCTGCCTGTCTGTAGAGACATACTGCAGATCTATATCTTCATTCTCCGCATGCTCCCAGATGAAATGGTATCACAGCTCTATGTGCTTTGTCCGAGTGTGCGAGGCTGGGTTGTTGGCTATTGCAATTACGCTGGAGGAGTCGTAAAACAGTGGAATGTTCTGGAACTTCATGTTATAGTCTTCAAATTGATTCTTTATCCATAGCAGCTGTGCACAACAACTGCCTGCAGAGATATACTGTGACTCAACTGTTGAGATTGCAACATAGTTCTGTTTCTTACTACTCCAGGAAATAAGCCTCCTTCCAAGGAATTGGCAAGTCCCGGAAGTGCTTTTCCTGTCATCTTTGCTACCTGCAAAATCTGCATCTGAAAAACCAATTAGTTCACTGTCATTACTTATTGGGTACCATAAGTCAAGATTTGGTGTGCCTTTAAGATATCTCAAAATTCACTTTGTAGTAGTGTAGTGAGATTTCTTAGAGTTCACCTGAAATCTAGCACAAACACATGTTGAAAATATTATGTCAGGTCTACTGGCAGTAAGGTAGAGCAAGGATCCAATTATGCTTCTGTACTTGGTTTCATCAAAAGGTTTCCCTTTCTCATCCTTGTCCAGGGACATAGCTGAACCCATTGGAGTCCTCATAGAGGTTGTGTTCTCCATTCCGAATTTCTTAATTAGCTCTTTGGTGAACTTCGTCTACGAGATGAAAATTCCATTTTCAGATTATTTCACCTGAAGCCCTAAGAAATACTTCAGCTCCCCTATACTGCTCATTTCAAACTTTCCTTGCATAAGTTTTGAAAACTTCTTGCAGAGGTTGTCGTCAGTAGAGCCAAAAATGATGTCGTTGACATAGATTTGCACTAGCAAAATCTTGCCATTTATTTCCCTAAGAAATAATGTCTTATCAATCTTTCCCCTTGTGAACTTGTTCTCAAAAAGAAAGCTATATAGCGTCTCATACCAAGCTCGAGGAGCTTATTTCAGACCATATAAAGCTTTTTGCAGTAAGTAAACATAATCGGGAAAGTTAGAGTCAACAAAACCTGGAGGTTGTTCCACATATACTTCTTCCTTTATGTCACCATTAAGTAAGGCGGACTTCACGTCCATTTGATAGACGGTGAAGGTTTTGAGAGCAGCACATGCTAGGAATAACCTTATTTCCTCCAGTCTTGCCATTGGAGCTTATATTTGGTCGAAGTCGATTCCTTCTTCTTGGCGATATCCTTTGTCTACGAGTCTGGCTTTGTTCTTTATGATTGTTCCATCTTCGTCCATCTTGTTCCTGTAGACCCACTTCGTTCCGATGATGTTCTTGCCTTTGGGTCTTGGAACAAGTGTCTAGACTTTGTAGCGCTTGAACTGATTCAGTTCTTCTTCCATAGTAAGGATCCATGATGCATCCGAGTTTGCTTCCTCAAACTTCTTTGGTTCAACCTGAGAGAAAAAAATTTAGTATAAATTCTCATTAGTTGTACCTCTACGAGTTCTAACACCATCCCGGGGATCTCCTATGATTTGGTCCATGGGGTGATCCTTCAGATGTCTGAGCTCTAGAGTCCTTTCATCTGGAACGTCTTCAATCACTGGAGTGAATTCATCAACTTGGACGATTTCTTCATCTTGATCATCTACCTCTTCAATAGGGGTTGGAGTGGTGATCTTGATGAACTGTTCACCTTTATTTCCAGTCGTTTCATCCAAGCTAACTTCTTTTAACTTTGTACCTACATCTTCAATGAACACACTAGAAGAGTTGCTCTACAGCAAGCTCGTCTCATCAAATACAACATGTATTGATTCTTCAACAACCAGAGTTTTTATATTGAAAACTATATATGCCTTACTATGACTACTATATCCTACAAAAATACCTTAAAAACTCTTTTCTCTAAACTTGGTAGTGTGATACTTACAATTGTTAAGCACGAAGCATTTACAGCCAAAAATTCTAAGATATGAGACAGTCGGTTTCCTGCCTTTTAAAAGTTCGTAAGGTGTCTTATCATGATTCTTGTTTATGAGTGCTCAATTTTGCATGTGGCCTACAGTGTTGACGGCTTCAGCCCTGAAATACTCTGGTAGTGACGCATCACTCAACATAGTCATGCAGGCCTCTATGAGTGTTCTGTTCCTTCTCTCAGCTACTCCATTTTACTGTGGAGTACGAGGAGATGAAAACTCATGAAAGATACCTAGTCTTTCACAGAATTTTGTCATGACCCTAGACTTGAATTCTGTTCCATTGTAACTTCTGATTTTGACTACGGAACAGTTGTATTCATTTTGTACTTGCCTGCCAAAATTTATAAAGACATCGAAGGTATCTGACTTGTGTTTCAGAAAGAACACCCACACAAAGCGCGATTATTCGTCAATAATAACCAACGTATACTCCTTACCTCCCAAACTTCTAACTTGCAGTGGGCCGAACAAGTCCATATGAAGTAGGTGCAAACACCTATTGGAGTCTTTGCCTATTATGCTTTTAAAAGTATCCCTTATTTGCTTTCCTTTTACAAAAGCATGACAAGGTCTATCCTTAGTGCACTTTACATTCGGGGCATCACGTACTAAGTTCAGAGAGAATAATGTATTAATAGTTTTAAAATTAATATGTGTTAATCTTTTGTGCCATTGGTCACCAAGAGACGCACTATCTTTTGCTAAAAAGCACACTAGTGTAGAAGAGTCTATACAAATGAAATTTAAACAAAATATATTTCTGCTTTGAGTGCCAGATAGAATCGTTTCCATATTATCAACAGACTTTATCAAGCACTTGTCAGCATGGAATTCAACTATGTTTCCTTTGTCGCATAGTTGACTTATGCTTATAATATTGTGATCCAATCCCTCGACATAAGCTACATCAGAAAAGGATACACTACCGTTAGTGATCATACTGTAGCCTTTAGTGATTTCTCGGTCTGAACCTCCAAAGATGACCTTTGGTCCGTTCAAAACTGGAGAATAGTTCTGAAGTAGGCTTCTAGTCCCGGTCATGTGCCGAGAGCATCCACTGTCCAAATACCAGATAGGCGTTTTAGTGGCCTTTGGACATCCCTGCAATCATAATCAGTTTGCCTTAGGAACCCAAACCTGTTTGGGTCCTTGGTCTCTGGTTAGAACACTCCCCCTACGAGGATTAGCATTATGAGTGGCCATTCTCATGTTGCCAACCTGAGGAGTTGCAACATTTCTTGGATTAAACCAACAATCGATGAAAAAATGACCAATTCCTCCACAGCACCAACAGTCAAACCTGTTGTATCTTTGCCTTAGGTACTCCTTCTTGACCTTCTAGGATAGTGGTCCAGCAGGGGTTGCAGTCTTGGAGGAGGAGGCTTCATGATGATTGCAATCACATGATTTCTTCTCCTTCGCAGGCTTTTCCACAATGGGTTTTTACCTTTGGTGCTTTCTTGAAGTTATGACCATGATCATAAGGACCATAGTCCTGAAGAATGACTTCTTCATAAGGTGCCTTAAAGACACTCTCACCAAAGTTTCTTGGGCGAGTCAATCCTTGGTAACGAGACTTTGGCTCTACATAAGTAGGCCTAGTCAAGTGGTCGTAGGATGAGTCAAGATCAAACTCATTAGTTGGAAATATACCTTTCTTAAAGATAGTCTGATCTTGAGGGGCCTTCCCCTTTGCTTTGGCCAAGGCCTTCTTGGCGGCCTTATTCCTTCTCTGAGCCTTATTCCTCCTAGAAGATTTACTACGAGCTTCTACATGGCCTTGCCCAGCACCCTTGGCCTTAGCAGAGAACTCAGCAACAAGAGGAAGAACTACCTTGGTCTTAGAGAAACCTTCAACAAGTTTCTTTTCGGCTTCTAGTAATTCTTCCAACCCTTTGATGATTTCATCCTTCAGATCTAGGTGCTTGATAGCCTTGTTGAACTCATCAAATGCAGTATCTAAGTCTTCTCTGAGTGAGTCCATCTTAACGACTTCCTCTCTCAGAGAGCTTTCTATGGCCTTTAGATACTTAATCTCTTTTGTCTGAGTTTTCACGACCTTTCGACATTTATCGTATGCCTTGATCAACTCCTTATACTGGGCCATGAGTTCAGACTCATCGTCAGAGGAGTTGTCCTCATGATCATGCTCAGAGACTTTAGATTCAGAAAGAGGAGTGTGAGAGTTTACCTTCCTAGTGAACTGGGGCTCTTGTTCATCATCTGATTGTGTCATAAGCCCAAAGTAGGCTTCTTCTTCTTCACTCGACTCAGATGAGTCGGAGTCACTAAGAATTTTGCCCTTCTTGGCTATTAGGCTCTTCTTTGTCCTCTTCTTGTTGTATGAGGACTTCTTTTCTTCTCTCTTTCCACCCTCGTTCTTCTTGTGGGGGCAATCAGCCCCCACAAGATGTCAGTCGAAATGTGTTTGTTAGGTTTAAAACCATACCTGTCATGACTGCTTGAGCCTTTTCTTTGACGATCACCATCATGTCATGATCTTCTATAGGAGGCATCCTTGCCTTTCTATTTCTTCTTCTTGTTCAAGAATTTCTTGAACTGTCATGAGAGTAGAGTGAATTCTCCTTCAGATAGCTCTGAGCCTGAAGTGCTTGACTCAGATGATTCCTCTTCACTTTCTTCTTGTGCTGGGGAAAGAGAGGTAGCCTTTGACTTCCTGGAGGTGTCTTCCATTAGAGCAACAAGCTTCTCCTTTAATGTAGACCTGCTCTTCTCTTCTTCAGATTTCCTTGAGTTGAGTTGAAGCTCATATGACATTAGCTTTCCAAAGAGATTCTGAGGGTCTGTCTCATCTAGCTTTCCAAACTCCCGGATAGCACACACCTTGTTATCCCATTCCTTGGTTAGGGATCTCAGGAACTTGTCATTTAGCTCCCCATTAGTGAAGACCCGACCATATACTCTTAGGCCATTAACTATCTTGAAAAAGTTCTCAAATGTGTCAGCAATCGTATCTTTCTGCCCTTGTCGGAAGGCTTCATATTTCTGATTCAAAAGGGATCTTTTGTCATCCCTTACTTCTTCTGTACCTTCCATCAAGGTGACGAGGGACTGCCACATCTCCTTAGCATATTGGCAATGAATCAGGTTCTGTAGCATTGAGTCATCGACTGCAATTGCTATTATATTTTTAGCTTTCTTATCCAGTAAGACAAGTGCAATCTCGTCTTTATCTAGGTCCATCAATTTCTTGGGAACTTGCTTTGTTGGATCTATAGTGGAGGTAGTCATAGGAATGTGAGAACCTTCTTCAACAATCATGAAGATCCTATGATCCACAGCTTCCATAAAAAATTTAATCTTTTCTTTCCACATGGGAAAGTTGTTCTTTAAGCATACTGGAAGATTGGTAAAATCTTTAGTCCTGTTCATGCTTGGATGATCTCAAAAGACAACAAAGGACGAATCCAATCAAGGTGTTAACCTTTTAGCAATCAAGCTGCCTCTAATACCAATTGAAAAAGTTCAGTTGTCTACCTAAATCACCTAGAGGGGGGTGAATAGGTGAGTTGTGCGTCTTTTTGCGGAATAAAAATTTAGCGACTAGGCACACAGATCAATCAAGCATTCACAGACGAAAAAAGATTTATAGTGGTTCCCCAACCTTGGGTACATCCACTTTCCCTCACCGATCTAGCAAACCACTAGACTCGGCTACTCCACTATCTAGGATTGAAAAATCAATCCCACGTCTCAGAACAACGTTCCTATAAACTCGATCTAAACGGATCTACACTCGGAAGGTAAAACTTCCTACAACTCGGAGAAAGTTCTCCTACAAGAAATAAGTTGAGAGAAATAAAAATACAAACAGTATTCTTCAAATCTTGACAAGATCTGCCTGGATCTTCTTCTCGTAGTCGTTGAGGCTTTATCAGAAAAGTTGAAGAAGATGTCTCGGCAAAACTAGATCTGAAAAATTTCTTTGACTTCACCAGATCGGAGAAAAATGATGAAGAAATAACAGAATATCTCGATCTGGAAATCAAACTTGATCTGAATCTTGAAGCCAAAACCCTAGCCCTGGCGCGAAGGAGATCGTCGGCGGCGGCGGCAGCTTTCGTTTTGAGAGAGAGAAACGCGATTCAGAATACCGAATATTATGACGGCTTGATGTTGATTAGGGTTAGTCGGTTTTGACAAGACCTATTTATAAGATCTCTCTAACGGTCATAAATATTCTTAATGACGTACACGTGGACAAGTCACGTCAAAGGATTTGAAAATCCCGTCAAATCTGGGCTTAGAAAAAATTTCTGAAAAACTGTCTGATATACTCGAGTCATCATATACCTACTCGAGTACTTGAAGTCATTACTCGAGTGAGTGGAGATAGAGACTACTCGAGTATTTTACTTAGATAAATATCCAAAATTGAAGAGGAGATACTCGAGTAGATAAAGACATACTCGAGTGCTAAGCTGATTACTCGAGACAAAGAAATGAGACTACTCGAGTATAAGACGGGTTACTCGAGTGAGAGAGTTCAACTACTCGAGTGAATAGAAGAAATACTCGAGTCAAATACTTAGAGAAATTTCTGAGAATGAAAAACGGGTTTCTCGAGTAATGAGAATGAACTACTTGAGTGAAAAGGACCTACTCGAGTATGAAGATAAACTACTCGAGTAAAGTACTTGGAGGATTTCTGAGTTAGAGAAAGAGAAATACTCGAGTATAAACTCTGGACTACTCGAGTAGTATATAGACTACTCGAGTATAGGAATTTAACTACTCGAGAGGAAAGAATCTACACGAGTCCCTGACTTCTGTTACTCGAGACAAATGACTTAACTACTCGAGTGTAAAAACTGACTACTCGAGTATTTAACTTAGAAAAATTCTGAGAGGAGAAACTGGTGACTCGAGTATAAGAATTCTACTACTCGAGTACCATTTCACTTACTAGAGTATGAATACATCTACTCGAGTAAATGACTTAGAGAATTTTTCTTCATTGAATTTTTTTTATTCAATGAGGGTCACCAACACTTCTATGTCCAATCAGTCCAAGTGCTTGTAATATGAAGTGTATCCCAATAGAGAGGCTACACATGGGTCAACACCATGGATCACACAATAAGGGATTACATTGTATGGTCTTATGTTTGATGACCCATTGTAGACTGACATTGGTCTACACTTTACAATATAGTCCTGCAAACACATAACTAAAGCAAGGCATCAAATACAACTTAATTCATCTTAATTCTAGGGTGACTTTGTACAAATCTTGGTTATTATGGATGCAATACCCAACAGAAAGCTCTATAGTCAAGAGTTAGTTAGTAATGGTCCTAACATGAAATGCTCTAAGGAAGGTATTTGCTCTGCATGCCAAAAGGGTAAGCAGACAAAAGCTTCTTTCAAAAGCCTTGAGACTAAATATTCTGTGATGTGTTTATACCCCTTGCATATGGACTTGTTTGGTCCAATGCCAGTTCATTGTTTAGGTAGGAAGGCCTACACCTTTGTGATTTCCAGATTTGTTTGGGTATTCTTTTTTAAGAAAAAGACTGAAACCCCAAATGTTTTCAAGACATTTGTCTTGCAAATACAAAATGAGCTGAACTATACTGTAGTCAAAATCATAAGTGACCATGGGACTGAGTTTCAGTGTGAATGCATGACAAGAATCTGTGAACATCATGGGATTCAGCAAGAGTTTTCCTCTCCAAGAACACCCTAGTAAAATGGGATAGCTGAGAGGAAGAATAGAACTCCCATAGAGGCTGGTAGAACACTACTAAATGACACTTCTCTCCCAGAATATTTCTGAGCTGAGACTGTAAATACAACTTATCATATTCTTAACAGGGCTTCTATCACCAAGAGCTACAATAAGACTCCCTATGAGATTATAAAGGATAGGAAACCAAACCTTGCATATCTCAGAATTTTTGGATGCAAGTGCTTTGTACTCAACAATGGGAAATCCTATAAAAATAAGTTTTCTACTAAAGACTATGAGGGAATATTTGTTGGGTACAGCAATCATAGTAAGGCATATAAGATCTATATCTTGAAAAATCAAGTTGTAGAGGAATCAGTTAATGTAGTATTTGATGAAGCAAATATGATTAACAATGAGCTGATAAGCTCTTCTTCTAGTTCTACAGGTACTGAACTAGAATTGAAAAAGCTCACTCTCTAGAGAAATGAAGAAGATGCTCCAATAATAAAGACCAAGAAGACGATCTGTGCATTTTAGAGGAAGCACAAGGACCACAGGAAGTGGATGAAGATCAACATCATGAAGAACATGATGTTGAAGTAATACTTCCTTCAGCAGTAAGATATCTGATGGATCATCTAGACCATCAGATTATTGGAGATGCAAGACAAGGAGTAGTGACAAGGAGCCGATGTTTCAACATAACAATGTACTCTGGTTTCCTATCACAGGTAGAACTTAAGAAATTTGAAGAGGCTAACCAAGACCAATTTTAGATTGGAGCTATGCAAGAGGAATTGAACCAGTTTAAAAGATGTAAGGTCTGGAAGCTGGTTCCCAGACCTCAAAGACATAAAGTCATTGGAACTAAGTGGATCTACAGGAATAAACTTGATGAAAATGGCATTATAGTTAAAAATAAAGCTAGACTGGTGGCTCAGGGGTACAGACAAGAGGAAGATGGATGTGAAATCAACATTTCTGAATGAAGACTTGAAAGAAGAAGTCTATGTGGAACAACCTCCAGGTTTTGTTGTTCCTTACCATCCTGATTTTTTTTATAGACTAAGGAAAGCTTTATATGGGTTAAAGCAAGCTTCTAGAGCTTGGTATGAAACATTGTCTAGCTTCCTCATTGAAAATAAATTCTCAAGAGAGAAGATAGACAAGACTCTATTCCTTAGGGAATCTAAGGGCAAGATCATCCTAGTCCAGATATATGTTGATGACATTATCTTTGGGTCTACTAATGATAACCTTTGTAGGAAGTTTGCCAAACTTATGCAAGGGAAGTTTGAGATGAGTAGCATGGGTGAACTTAAGTTCTTCTTGGGTCTCCAAGTAAGACAGACTAACAATGGTTTATCCATATCACAGTCTAAGTTTATTAGGGAGTTACTTAAGAAATTTGGGATGGAGAATGCTTCATCCATGAAAACTCCCATGGCATCAAATATGTCTTTAGACAAAGATGAGGCAGGGCAACCTGTTGATCAAACTTTATATAGAGGGATAATTGGTTCTCTTTTATACCTCGCTGCTAGTAGGACAGACATCATGTATGCTACATGTGTATGTGCTAGATATCAGGCATGCCCTAAAGAGACAAATTTCTCAGCTATTAAGATAATTTTGAGATATCTAAAGGGCGCACTAGATCTTGGCCTATGGTACCCTAGGAATAGAGATTTTGAGCTAATTGACTATTCAAATGTAGACTTTGTAGGCTGTAGAGAAGACCGGAAAAGTACATCAGGTTCCTGTTAGTTTCTGGGTAGAAGGCTAGTGTCCTGGAGCAGCAAAAAGCAGACTAGTGTATCTATTTCTACTACAGAATCAGAGTACATAGCTACAGGAAGCTGTTGTGCACAGTTACTGTGGATTCAACATCAACTCCAGGATTATAACCTCCAGATAAGTAAAAGCCCTTTGTTTTGTGACTCTACAAGTTCAATCTCTATAGTTAGGAATCCTGTATCACATAGCAGGACTAAGCACATAGAGATTAGATATCATTTTATAAGAGAGCATGCAGAATGTGAGGATATTAGTCTAGAGTTTGTCCCAACAGACAAACAAGTGGCTGACATTTTCACTAAGCCACTAGATGAAGCAAAGTTCAACACCGTCAAATTTGAATTTGGTATGTTGAATTTGATATAGCTTCAGTTGTTCTTATTGAGGGGGAGCAAGTTCTGCTCTAGATGCTTCTCTGCTCTCAAATAGGGGGAGTAGATAGCATGCTGCTCCTAAGCTATTTCCAAGACTTTCAATTGATATTTCAAAGAAGTCAAAAAGGGGGATAAGTGATATAAGAATAAAGTAGCAAGGGGGAGTAGTAGCAACATTGCAGCAACAAAGAAGCAGTTTGCAGCAGAAGGATACAACAAAGCAGGGGGAGCACAAGGGAAAATATGGTTGCAGAAGGATGCAGCAAAGCAGGGGGAGCACAAGGATAAATGTGGTAAACTTATTGATAAGTGGTAACTCTTGTTGCTTTAATAATTTGATAAGTGGTAACTCTTGTTGCTTTAATAATTTGATAAGTGGTAACTCTTTCTTTAATAATATTTGTGCTGCTTATGTTAGTGTATATCATTGACAAAGAATTCTTAAGTTCAAGTAGTATTTTAACTTCTTCAAATAGGGGGAGATTGTTGGGTCCATTGATCCCAATATCCTAGATTTGTAAGAAGTCAAGCAGGTCAATGGTATATACATAGTTGTATTTGATGTATGTTTAAGTTTATGCATACAGGTTGATATTTGTCACAATGATTGGACATATAGTTCAAGAGATAATGACAGGTGGACAAAGTGATAAGCTAGAAAGTCAGAAATTTGGCTAAGTCCACAGGCATTGAGTGAGGCAAGCTCACTCAATGCTCTCAATGCCATACATCTAATAACGCTGAGAGAGGGATGAGAGTCAAAACTTACAGTATTGATAAGGCAGAAATTTGGCTATGTCCAGAAGCATTGAGTGAGACATATACACTCAATGCTCTCAACGTCATATGGCCAGAATAATTGAGACAAGGATATCATGTCAAAACCTAAGCAGTGGAAGCCAGAAAATCGACTAAGTCCAGAAGCGTCGAGTGAATCTTCATCACTCAACGACATGCTGAGTCTGTCAATGCCAAACTTCAGCAAGAAGGCAAGAGTGCAGAAAATCAACTAAGTCCAGAAGCGTTGAGTGAAGCTTCATCACCCAACGTCATGCTGAGTCTGTCAACGCCAAACTTCAGCAAGAAGGCAAGATTGCAGAAATCGACTAAGTCCAGAAGCATTGAGTGAAGCTTATACACTCAACGCTCTCAACGCCATCAGGCAAAAAGCTGAAAAATATGGCTAAGGCAAAAAGCGTTGAGTGAAGTTTATACATTCAACGCTCTCAACGCCATCAGGCGGAAAGCTGAAGAATATGGCTAAGGGAAAAAGCATTGAGTGAGGTATATACACTCAACGCTCTCAATGCCTAGCAGAGCAGAAATAATTCTAAGTCCAGAGTCATTGAGAATGGCCTATACACTCAACTCCACTCAATGTCTAGCAGAGTTGAAGAAAATTCTAAGTACAGAATCATCGAAGTATTGCTTATCCAGTTTTCGTCGAGCTGAGCTGTGATTTCGTCGAGCTAAGTTCAGATTTCGTTGAACTCAGCTTTCACCTATTCGTCAACCTGAGGATTTCTGGAGTGATACTTATTTTCATCAAGCTGAGTTCTGGATTCGTCAAACTAAGTTTAGAGTTCGTCGAACTGAAGTTTTCTGAGGTATTGCTTGATTATGGCTAAGTCTAGAATGATGATGACGTCAGAAAAATCAACAAGTCAACGATTTTCTGTTTCGTTACTTAATTGCTGCAAATCGACATTAACGTCGTCGTCAATCTACAGTGGATCTCATTTTGATTAAGCTGAGGTTTTAGGCACCGTTAAAACTAGGACACGTGTCAAACATCCCACAAATCGGGGTTATAAATAATAGCTGGGATTAAGATCAAATCAATTATTCTGATTAACATTTTGAAAAACGAGAAGCGGGAGTTTGTCGTCTTCATCCTCCATAATTACAGAACCAAGAACTTCAATTGAAAAATCTGAAGGGTCTCTGAGTTCGCTGGTGCAATCAACATCTACTACAGCAAGATCAGAGGATTTCTCTGAGGAAGACGAATAAGTCTAGGCAAATCCTAGCCGAAGTTGATTCTCGATCCAAGATGAGCCAAATCTGAAGATCAATCTCTGGATCACTGAAGAAGGAGTAAATATCTCCATAGAGTTTTATCTAGACAGAAGGAGAGGCAGAGGAATACATTTCTCTGTCAATAAAGGTTATCTGATTGAAGATTTTCATTATGAATCTTCCCCTTTCATCAACAAGAACAGGATCAAGGTCCTGAGGAACTTCCAACACAAGCAGCAGATAGTCAATAATTGTCATCCTTGTTGCTTGGTAGTAGATATGGCTGAGAATTTCTTAGCCCAGGAAGAAATTGACTCAGAGAACAATTTCTTTTGAGTCAAATCAACAAGCACTTTCTAAACCAGTGGATCTGTGAAAGATCTATATTGAGGCCTAGGTTGATTAGGCTGTGTGGGAGATCTGTGTGATCTAATTATAAAGCCTAAATTATAAAGGCTGTGTGATTGGATTTCTGTGTGAATCTGTGTGGGGTTGTTTCTCCCAGCCTGTGTGAAGGGAATTTGTGCCTGTGTGGTTGTCAGGTGATTACTGTGTGGGGGATGTGAGCCTGTGCTTCAAGTCTCAATGGAGACTGACTGATCCAGTGGGATCGTGTTGTAATCTCTAAGGAGCCATAGTACTTGGAGGAGAGCTTTGTCTAACATACTGTTAGAAAGGCGGAGAGGGACAGTGGATGTACCCATACACTGGGGAACCATTATAAAATCTTGTGTGCTGTGTTCTGTATTGTATTGTACTGATTGTTGTTTTCTTGAAAGCTGAAATAAGTATTCACAGTAGGACATAAGTCATAAAAGATTTTAAAGACTCAAGAAAAGATTGCAATAACCTATTCACCCCCACCCCTCTAGGTGATTAGCTATCCTTGTAATCAAAGACTTTCACATGCCTTTTGCCATCTTGCGCGTTGACTCTGACCTCTGTCTTGACTTGCTTACTTTTAATCTTGATGACCTGGATCTGGAGGGGTATACTCTAGACGAATATGGGTTTTACACAATCCCCGCTCTCTCCAAGTGACGTAGGAGCTCGAAAAGAAACAACCAACACTTATTCGGCGAGCTACTTGGGCGAGTATCTGAGTTACTCACAAATGATGGATATCTGTTGAACTCTATAAATAGGGGTGGCTGGTATTTGAGGAATGCCTTTTGAACTCGCACGCGATGTCAAAGTCTGTAGAGGAAGTCTACCAAGAGAGTCTTACAGCTTTGTCCGGATTCCTTGAGCCAACAAGGCCTAAAAGGGTACTAGAAGGAGAGTTCACTGCTGATCTTCCTCCCATCAAGAAGAAGAAATTGAAGAAGAAGTTGAAGAAATTGCTTGCCTCCAAGCTCGCTGACTCGCCTCCGTCTACCTAGGATGTCTTCCCCGCGGCCGACCATCCTGAAATTCCAACACATACATAGAAGCTCCTCGACAATCTCGGGTTGAGCGATATTCCCGAGCTATCTACTCCTGACTTTTCTCTCCTCCCTTTGCTGGCTTATCCTCCCCCCTGGAACTCACTGGGTCCCAGGCACAGATATAGGCAGATCTCGCTACCTCATAAGGTTGTCATCTTGTCGAAGACTATAAGTTGTTGATCAATCTATATTCTTATATGCTGGCTTGATTCTATACTCATAGCTCCTCCGTCGACTACTACTAGCGAGCCTCTGGATGTCATTCCTTTGTTAGCAATTCCACTGGTCTCCCTCGAAGCTCGGCACCATCCTCGATCCGAGCACACTGTTCAGATCAATGTCAGTCCTAAGAAGGGGTTCGAAAAACCTGTCCCTGAGTCGAGGAGAAAGGATCTCCTGATGCCAAAGACCTTGCAACCCGGGGCGAGCAAAGCCCCTCACCCTGCGAACACCTTAGCGCTGCCGACAGCGAGTACCCCTCTACCGCCGCCTCCCCCCCCAGCGAGCTCACCATAACTGAGGGTGAGCACTCCACTTCCTCCATCACCTCCTCTGTCGTCGATCAACGATGCTCGCCCTAAAATCTGCCCTGAAGTCACGATCCCTCAAATCCGGCGGGAGTGCTTGATGTGAGATTCAGAAAGAAGATGACCAAGTTACTTCCTGCCGCAAACTGGAGGTCGTGACCCTGGAGGTCGTGGACAGGGGTAGGCTGTCGAGCGCTCGGGAAGCTCGCTGTCGGGCCAACGAGAATCCTTTAGCCATAGCCCGTCCCCTCGCCGATCTCGATCCCTCGACAAGGTTGCTCGTCTACTGATGAATTGGTCTGGCTACTTATATCGGCTTCTAGCTGATTTAACGATTTCCTCTTATCTTGACAGGTCACCCTACAACCCCTGAAGCGGCCTTCATCGACGCCCTCAGGCTCTCTGCTCACGAATATCGCCACGTTGCCGCTCGTTCCTACATCGAGTTGGAGGCCAAGTTCGACCAACTCGCCATCTGCGAGCCTCATCGCCAAATCTCGACACTGGAGGTGAGGATTGAAATAATGGAAGAGCTGGAGGACCGAATGTCGGCCTATGAGGCGTGCTTCTGTATGATCAACGAGCCAGAGCGGCGACAATCGATGACCGATCATCGCTTACAACTGCATCATGAGGAGTTGGCCGACATGCGGGCGAGCATGGGGACGGTCAGAAGACTGGGGAGGATGAAGGACCAGATACGGCGGGGAGATGATGCGATGGTGGTGGCCAGCGAGCACTTTCGACAAGCATGCGAGATGGGCTAGGCCGGGCGATATCCACCTCTTCCCGAGTAGGGGCCTCCTAGGACTTAGAATTTTTCTACTTCTATTTTTTCCTCGCCGCACATGATATTGTACTGGACTGTAAAATTCTTTTATCTGAGATGGCGAGTTTGTATCTCGCATTTGACCTGTTGACTTGTTTATGTTGACATTTTTGTTGTGTTGATGCTCGTATTCTTTCTACGATGTCTGGAATTATCTGTGCAGGTTTTGGCGATCTGGCGATTTTTGGATGAAATTTCACAAGATAGGATTCGTAACTATGGTTGATCTCTTGGTTTACATGCGACTTTGGTCGATACTCACGTGAGGTTGCACAAGATGGAATTATCTGTGCAGGTTTTGGCTATTTTTGAACCTTACTCGCGAGTACTTGTTCTTGCTCGCGCCATATTTCTCATTGAAACCTTCCTCGCCTTCCCTTGCTCCTTCTCACCATTCCTCGCTCAAGATGGTTAGAGATGATGCCAACACCCGCCAACAAGCCCACGAGATCAACTTCACCAAAGCCGTCTTCAAGAAGTCCTCTGCGACTGAGCGAGATCTAGAAGACTTCTGCCAAAGGCATCTTCCCAAAGAATACTCAGGCTCCCCGCCCAGACTGAGTGACTAAACACCTTTCTCGAGGGTGAGATAGTCCTGCTCCTCTGCCACTTCGAAGTTGGCCTACGACTTCTGTTGTGGCAGGAGTACTGTCTGATATTGCGGTACTTCGTAATCATCCATGCCCAAATCAATCCAAACAGAGTGGCAATGATTATGGGATTCCTTTACATCCTGTGGGAAGAGAAGATCACTTTCAACCTCTCCGTCTTCATGAAGGTATTCACCTTTACCGTGACCGTCGAGGGTGTTATCTTCTTTAGCATCCATATCTGCACCCTGGTCAGCATAGCAAATAAGGTCTATCGGTGGGGAGAGTATCTGTTCGTCATCGCCAACGACTTTGAAGGGGTGTCGTGTAGGCCGCACCAGCTAGTCAAAGTCGCCTTATTGCCACCCATCCTCGAAGGTGCGCGCGAGAAGCTCTTCGAGGCCTTCCACGGCTAGCAATTCAACGTCATCCACTAGCATCTGAATGTAAACATTCTGGACGAGGTCTTCCCCGGCGAAGGTAAATTTCTTGGCAAGATTCCACCATACTCGTCGAATTGAGTCTGATAATTGTTGAGATTTCACTAACTGTTCTTTCCACACCTACAGGTACTCGCAAACTTTCGCGACAACCACTTCCTCCGGTGAAGGATGTCCCTTCATCGTGCCAGGGTTCAGTGAACCCGCGTTTGAGGTGGAGGAGATCCCGCCTCCCGCGGGCTCCAAGGGCCAGTTGTGAACCGGCGATAAGAAGGGCTCATCACAAAATAAGCTCACTAAAGGGAAGGAAAAGGCCAAGTCCCCTGATCATGCGAGGAAGCGAGCAAGGATCTACCACGAGCTCTTTGATGGGAGGGAGTCGCCTGTCGATGTCGGGGATTCATACTACCACCTGAACTTCAACCTCGGGCACGGTGACAAGGATTCCTTCGGATGCCCAATAGTGTCCTAGGTTGAGGGCGAGCACGAGATGACATTGAGCACCAACCTAACCGCCTGGTCGGAAGACTGGGAGGACAAGGGGGAGGCTTATGACGTTGATTTCACGTTATACGGGTGAGAGGATGCCGAGTTGATGCCGAATCTAAGACCAAAGGTGCTCGCCCACCAAATGTAACATCCATCAAATAACTAGACCCCTAAGAGTGATTTTACAAAACTCTAGGAAGCCCAAGAGGACCAAGTGAACCTAGGAATGAAGGTGAGATCACCATGGTCTGCAAATAACACTTTCCAATTATCTAACCCAGAGTTTTACTTTAGGGCCTCACCTTGACTATTTGATCCCACCATAACATCCCTAGCCCTTTAGAAGATTCATTGGGTCACAAAGGACCCATTGGGGTCAACTAAAGTGGTCAAGTTTACCAAAGTCAACCCTAACCCTAAAATGGTCAAAGTGCCCTATCTAGGGCCAGTGGACCTCCAACTTGCCAAAATGACCCCAACCAAGTCTCCCCAGCCCTAAAAGGGGCTCATTGGGTCACTAAGGACCCATTGGGGTCAACTAAAGAGGTCAAGTTGACCAAAGTCAACTCTAGCTCCAAAGTGGTCAAAGTGCCCTTATTAAGGGTCAAGTGGCCTACAAGGTGTCAAAACAACCCTACCCAAGTCTCCCTAGACCTTAGGGGAGGCCAATGGGTCACTAAGGACCCATTGGGGTCAACTCAAAAGGTCAAATTGACGAAAGTCAACTCAACCCTAAATTGAGTCAAATTAGCTCAAGTTGACCCAACCTAGCCCAACTCACTTGGGCTAAGCCCAAGTTTAGTGACCCACTAACTTTAGGAGGTTGATATTTACATAGAATGCCATCTAAATTCTTGAAATGGTGACTAGGAGAGAGAAAGTAAAGTTGTCATTTAATGGAGGAGAGAGAAAGATGAAAGAGAGAGAAGAGTTATGGAGGGAGGTCATGGGTCACTCCATTCATCTCCACATTGCCCCCATTCATCTCCCTTGCCTCTTAAGATGATGATGCTATCAATTCCAGCCAGCCAACACTAATGGGGGGAGCCCAACCACCATGGCCGACCACCCTTTCACATCCCCTCCATGGAAAAAATATAAATCCCCCTATACAGCCCCACATTCCCACTTTTGACCATCCCATCACCTTCAAAACGTCCTTGGCAGTCAAAATAATTTATTGGATCAATGGTTTTGGTGGAGGATCGAGGAATCGGGCAAGCTCGCCGGAGAGGAAAAAACGTCATGGCCGACAGCCGCCGTCGTCGTCATCGTACCCCAAACAAGGTCCTCTTCTCCTCCTCTCCCCTTGTGGTAGTATAATAGATCAAACGAGTTGATTCAAGTGAGAAAAAAGTAGTTTTTTCGAATAATCATGGTGGTTGGTTCGCCGGAAACCACCACCTCCGGCGGCCAAACCACCGTCGGGCGATAGCCACCACCTCGACGGAGGTGGTGGTGGCGGTGGCTAGCCAGGGAATTGGTCGGCTGGTCGGTGTTAATCTTTGTAAAAGCTTCAGGAATAGGCGGCGTTTCACGGTTCTGTTCAAGTAAATGGAGAAGATGAACAGTGTTCTTATAATTTATTATCATATTAATATTATAATATAGTGAATTGATACTCTTAAACATGTACTTTTGGATGTCGTTAAACAAGGCCCTTAGAGACTGAATCTTAAAAAGTGGCCAACATAAAAATTGTAGCCCGTGAAGTCTACTTTATTTTAAAATTAATTTCAACTCATTTGGGTTTGTGGTATGACCACAACACTCAAAATGGTGCAGCCAATACATAGGCTTAACCAGAGACTAAATTGAGTGCCCTTATCAATCTAGCCATCCAAATGACATGGGATTTGGACTGGGGGTAACTCTTACCTATACCTCTGACATATCCAAAAATGGAAATTTTTGGAAAACATTTTTCTATAGTTCTTGTAAAAATTTAATAAATCATGTATGATTTAATTTTAGGGTCTAATGACCTTATAATTCCCCAAACAATTGGTGGATGATTCTTAGGATTATGATATGACCCTGGTAAAAATCTCAGTCTAGTTTGGATTGATTTAATTAGGCAATTGTGTGACCAAAGTTTGGTCACTTATGGGTAAATTAGGGCAAATGAGTAATTGATGGGTTGAGTGGCCAATCCTCATCCAAAGGGGATGAAACCTCTGTCACTGCCTAAAAGTCATCTAAAACACCTCCTCAAGAGAAATTGAGTGGTTTGGGGATTTAGATGTCCTAGAACCCTAGTGTGAACCCTAGGGTTGGATATTGAGCCTATTGAAGGACATGGGACCATATGTCCATGGAATGTCTTGAAATTTGGTGGTTGAGTTTCTAGGGTAGATATAAGCCTTAGGAGATGAAATTAGGATTTTTAGGAACTTGCATCTCTTATGAAATATCTTAGAACCAAATAGTGTACTTTTGATCATGATTTTTTTACCTAATCATATAACCTTGAGTGATCTTGAACACTAGGCTGTAGACATATATTATTGTTATAAAGCTCTGGAAATTTTAGTGTGAATTTTATATCAGTATTTGAAGTACTTCATTCACAATCTTTGTAGTTGCCTTATTTATTAAAGAATTTATTAAGCGATATTTAATCATTTAAAACTTATGAAATTTTGGGAGAGGACCATTTGGGTCATCATTAAGCTCTGTGAATTTTTATAGAATTATTGGAAGAATATTTATATGGACTGCTTCACAAGGTACCTAATACTGATTTGTTTTAAATGATTTAATTATGTGACCAAATAAGCTTTTAAATTAGAAATTCTTGGTCAGTGATCTTTTATGCATATAATTTTCATCTAATAATTTCCGTATAATTTTTGGATGATTATTTGTAAAATTTTCTTCTTTACCTTGTCTTGGTGATTATTTAATCAATATTTTAATTGGAGGTCAACCACCTTTTGGAAAATTGTGGTTCTCAGTATTTACTATTATTTGGATTATATATACTTGTCATAATTTTTTTGTGGTCATACCAGGTCAGAAAAGTATACTAGATGTTCAAAAGCATGACC
This sequence comes from Platanthera zijinensis, assembly GCA_039513925.1. Taxonomy (NCBI): domain Eukaryota; kingdom Viridiplantae; phylum Streptophyta; class Magnoliopsida; order Asparagales; family Orchidaceae; genus Platanthera; species Platanthera zijinensis. The sequence continues at coordinate 21,539,068 of CM077084.1, read as the reverse complement.
GACCTAATTTTGCAGAAAATTAATTAAATACTAAATAAATTAGGAAAAAAATATTATAATTTGGATTTAGTCTAAATATATCATGTTAAACTCCCAGTAATAATTCTAGAGTATTTAGATGAATATTTGAAGGGGACACCACTCATGCTCACCATATAGCTTAGGTTGGTCTGCATATAGTAAAACTGTGGAATTGTGATAGTATGCAGGATGGACATATGGAGTTGGGGCTAATAGTATACTGGTTTGGTAAGGTGAAAATTAGTTCATCATTAGGAGTTATGAAGGGGAGGGTGTTGGGTTGACTAGTGTTAAGTGGTGCTCGGGATCGACGAAATATCGCCTTTCCTGTGGAGAGAGAGAGTCAAATACACTAGGGTTGGACTTAGTATAACATTAAATGGGATTGGCTATGGGTAGATACCAACAATAATAAGTACCTTGTGAAAGGGAGCTTTAGTCTTCAGCCTATCGTAGTTTCTAGTGCCCCCGAGAGCCCTTCACAGGGAATGCCCTGGGCTGTCTGAGGTTAACCTTAAACGATAAGACTAAAATGAATACAAAAGTAATTAGCAATATATTAGGACTCACCTTCACTAACCCCGATAACTCGGGAGGTTGGATTGGTTTGGTTTAGACATCCGAGCGGTAGGCTCAGTGGTTGTGGAAATGGGCAAGTTAGCTCGGTGAGCCGAAGGCTCAGAAGGTAATTATAATGGACAGGTTAGTCCGAGGAGTCGAAGGCTCGGAGATTTATATCTATCATAATTGCATGTGCATAAAGGTAGTGGGCCTTTGGTATTAGACATTCGTTCGCACCGACGTCAATACGATGACTCGGCGGGTGTGGTTTACACTTAGCCAAGGGAAAGTCTGGCGGTGGGTCAGCATAGTATGTGGTGACTCCATAGTTATGTTCTTCGTATTGAGGCGTACGAAGGGCTAGGCTTGGTAGTGAGGATACCCGCCTAGGAGTGTTGTGGCCCGACCCACTGTCTCCGTTGGCCACGGCGGAGGCTCCTTGGAGTGATGCTAGCTTCCAAAAAGGGTGAACTAAAGGTCTGTGCGCATAGAGTCGTTTGTGTGTGTTGCACTAGCTTGCATGAGTCATGGCATAACATATCACTACACACATACTTACATATAATCCGACACCCCGTCGTATAAATTGGTATGAGACTTTTTATACGATGGGAGCCTTGCAAAAAACCCCTTAACTTATAAGTTTTTATGGGCATTCATATAAGTTAAGGTTACTTATTTTATAGTTTACTTTACATGTGTTTACTGCTCTACTTTACTTGTTTATATTACTGCTTTCTTGTTATAGTTCTTTTGTACATACACCTGGTAGGGTAGTTGTCACCTGCTTATTCCACTATGCTTTGTTGTCCTCCGCTTTCATCCTCCTTGCACGGTGCCTACGAGTCATGGGGGTGAAGCGAGGATGATAGTGGCTTAATCTTTTGACTAACGGTCGGTGGACCACATCATTTTAGGGGACCGAGCAGCAGGAGAATCAACACTGGCAGGAAAAGGAGGCAGGACATGAGGAGCAGTTGCTGCGCACTACCACTCCTACACGGCGACAGGTCGAAGATGGATTTCAGTTTGCTTCCACTTAGATGTTGTGAGTTGTGAGAGAGAGAGATCATTTGTATTAGACATGTACCGGTCTTAAGCCCATTTTTCTACTCTCTTTCATACTTTGTACTCATTGTGGACTATATCACTTTTACTTATATATATATATGATCTTGTGGACTTGAACTTATATTTGTTCGATTGTACTTTTACTCCCTTCTATGATCGTCAATGCCAACAGAATCGGCATTTTGTAGTGGCAACCCTCCCGAGTGTCAGTGTCACCGCAAAACGACGGTTCTGGGCGTAAGACCTGGTAGCGTAGCAAAAAAAGGGGTCTTACAAACTGGTATCAGAGCAATCCTCGATCCAAAGAGAAGAAGTACTCAAAACACTGGGTCACCCCGCGCGAGCATTAGTTTGGAGAAAAACTAAGCATCGGAAGCTGTGGTGTGCCCATGTATAAAAATCACAATATATAGTCCATAAATCAATGAGTTAGGCCAACACAACTAGGAAACTTGACTCACCAAGACGATTCTTACGATACCCTGGTCAAAATTGACTTTAGGTTTAATTCAGTTAAGGTACGAGGATACCCGAAATGAATAGAGAAAGAGTCTAACGCGAAAGAAGGTACTTAAAGCTTAAACTCGGATGTCCCTACTTTATTCATCAAGTAGTACTATCAAATGTTACCTAAACTTTTAGGACCAACTTAAGGAAAATTGAGGCCTACAATCCATTAAAGGAATAGTATGGGACTCGTAGACTCAACCCTCGTACCGATAACATGATTAGATTATGACAACCATCATACCAAATACTAAGGGTCGGATAAGAATTCATGTTCAGAATAGACCAATTTGGGACTGGGTCACAAGGGAACCTTAAGAAAGTGGTCGTAAATATCAACCTGGAGAGTTTAAAGGTGTGGAGTATATCAACAAGTTTCAGGATGGAACCCCAAGTCTAAGGTTGCATGCCATAAAAATTGTGTGCATATCTAGCCCTAATATAACATGGTAATATCGAAGATACTTATCCCAAGGTAGGTAGGGGCTTATTGGGGGCTTGTCTTTTGTTTATTGGGCAAATTAGTTATTGACTTGGATTTCCTTAGACCTAATTTAGAAAATGTGGTGTCACAAACATAGTGAGATTGAAGTTGATCTTATTCGACGTTATTCGGATGAAGATAAGATTTTGTAAAAATGTGTTTAGAATGATGATATATAGCATTACCAGGATAATACCATGGTAATAAGGAGGAGTAATTACGAGATTTAACTATTACAAGATATCACATGAAATTAGATGATGGGTAACAAGATTCAGCATATCTGGGAAGATAAGATTAAATCTCTATGTTGTAACATCAGAAGTATGATGACTCTGGGAAACTGCAAGAAGTTAGCAGACAATATATTGAAAGATGTAGACATTAGATAGGACTTGTAAATTTGAATTGATTGATTACTCGGACGTACTCGAAGGAATAGGAACATGATCGTGTAGAGAATGTTTATAGAGTCGTTGTCTACACTCACAGATGAGAACTCAAATCACCGGAAGAAATTGTGTTTATCAGATCATGTAATTTCCTGGAATAAAGAAAGATGTCAAGGATTCTATGACGCATGGTGAGGTTTATCGGCTGGAGGAGGTCAAGTGCTCAAGACGATCACATCGGATTGGGATGGACGGTTTATGTACAAGGAAAGAAGACCAGTCTAGGCTTATTTGGGCTCTCAGTCGACATTCAGCACAACTCTCCACCCTCAGACGGACAGGCAGATGAAGCGTACCACCCTATCACCAAAGGATCTCTTATGCTTATACATTCTGGACCACGGAGAGCCATGGGAGAGACTTTTGTCGTTGATCAAGCTCTCTTATAACCACAGCCATCTATCCAGTATAGGCATGACCCTCATGAGACATTATACGGACGGAGGTGCAGGACTCCACTGTATTGGATCTAGGATGTGGATCCAAAGTCACTCGGCTCGGAATTTGTGGAGAACCCAGATACCCAGGTGTGACTGAGTCGAGATAGGATGTTGGAGGCCCAAATAAGACCTACCAAGTATTACGATGCATGGCATTGTCAGGTAGAGTTCTAGATTAGAGATATGGGGGTTCCTGAAGATACATATGATGCATGGAGTCTCGCGCATACGTGGGCAAAAGAAGCTCAGTCCAAGATATAGGGGCCCTACAGGATCCTGGAGCGGATCGGCCCATTGGTTTACATACCTGAGCTACCGCAGGAGTTAGAAGGTTTGCACGACGTCTTCCACGTCTCCTCTCTTAGGAAGGCTCTACTACGGCCGAAGTAGCAGGTTACTAGTATAGATGGCTTGTCAACTTCTAATCGATTTGTCTGCTTAGAGCCGGTCAGGATAAATGATATAGCATTGTGAGTCTTGCGGTGCGAGAAGGTTTCGGTGATCAAGATCATGTGGACAAATCATGGACAGGAGGAGCATACCTGGGAGCCACTAGATCTGATACATTAGAAGTATATGGAGCTCTTTGCATCAGGTATAACTTCAATTTCTGAGGGATGTTACACGCAGTTACTCTCAATAGAAACCCCGCAGGCCTAACTTGAATTTCAGGGACAAAATTATTATTTTTGTTTATTGGGATTTGTAACATCCCTCAAACAACTAGACCCCTAAGAGTGGTTTTGTCATGATTAGTCATGAAAAAAATCCTAGGAAGCCCAAGAGGACCAAGTGAACCTAGGAATGAAGGTGAGATCACCATGGTCTGCAAATAACACTTTTCAATTATCTATCTCGGGGTTTGACTTTAGGGCCTCACCTTGACTCTTTGACCCCCATCATAATATCCCTAGCCCTTTAGAAGGTTCATTGGGTCACAAAGGACCCATTTCACAAAGTACCCATTGGGGTCAACTAAAGTGGTCAAGTTAACCAAAGTCAACCCTAACCTTAAGATGGTTAAAGTGCCCTATCTAGGGCCAGTGGACCTCCAACTTGCAAAAATGACCCCACCCAAGTCTCCCTAGCCCTAAAAGGGGATCATTGGGTCACTAACGACTCATTGGGGTCAACTAAAGAGGTCAAGTTGACCAAAGTCAACCCTAGCTCCAAAGTGGTCAAAGTGCCCTTATTAAGGGTAAGTGGCTTACAAGGTGTCAACCCAACCCTACACAAGTCTCCCTTGACCTTAGGGGAGGCCAATGGGTCACTAAGGACCCATTGGTGTCAACTCAAAAGGTCAAATTGACCAAAGTCAACTCAACCCTTAATTGGGTCAAATTAGCTCAAGTTGACCCAACCTAGCCCAACTCACTTGGGCTAAGCCCAAGTTGAGTGGCCCACTAACTTTAGGAGGCTGATATTTACATAGAATGTCATCTAAATTCTGGAAATGGTGATTAGTAGAGAGAAAGTCAACTTGCCCTTTAATGGAGGAGAGAGAAAGAAGAAAGAGAGAGAGGAGTTATGGAGGGAGGCCATAGATCACTCCATTCATCTCCCTTGCCTCTTGGGATGATGATGCTATCAATTCCAGCCAGCCAACACTAATGGGGGGAGCCCAACCACTATGTCTGACCACCCCTTCACCTCCCCTCCATGGAAAAAATTTAAATCCCCCTATGCAGCCCCCCATTCCCACTTTTGACCATCCCATCACCTTCAAAACGTCCTTAGAAGTCAAAATAATGTATTGGATCAATGGTTTTGGTGGAGGATCGAGGAATCGGGCAAGCTTGCCGGGGAGGAAAAACGCCATGGTCGACTGCCGCTGCCGTCGTCGTCGAACCCCAAACAAGGTCCTCTTCTCCTCCTCTCCCCTTGTGCTAGTATCCTAGATCAAATTAGGCTGAGAAATCAGGCTCAAACGAGCCGATTCAAGTGAGAAAAAATGAGTTTTTCCGAATAATCATGGTGACGGGTTCGCCATAAACCACAACCTCCGGCAGCCAAACCACCGCCGGGCGATAGCCATCACCTCGATGGAGGTGGTGGTCGCGGTGGCTGGCCAGGGAACTGGTCAGGTGGCCGGTGTTAAGCTTAAGAAAAGCTTCAGGAATAGGCGGCATTTCACGGTTCTGTTCGAGTAAATGGAGAAGATGAACAGTGTTCATATAATTTATTATCATATTAATATTATAATATAGTGAATTGATATCCTTAAACATGTATTTTTTGATGTCGTTAAACAAGGCCCTTAGAGACTGAACCTTGAAAAGTGGCCAACATGAAAATTATAGCCCTTGAAGTCTACTTTATTTTAAAATTAATTTCAAATCATTTGGGTTAGTGGTCTGACCACAACACTCACAATGGTGCAGCCTATACATAGGCTTAACCAGGGACTAAATTGAGTGTCACATCAATCCAGCTATCCAAATGACTTGAAATTTGGACTGGAGGTTACTCTTACCTATACCTCTGACATGTCCAAAAATAGGAACTTTTGGAAAACCTTTTTTTGTAGTTTTTGAAAAATTTAATAAATCATGTATGATTTAATTTTAGGGTCTAATGACCTCATAATTCCCCAAAATTTTGATGGATGATTTTTAGTGTTATGATATAACCTTGGTAAAAATCTCATCCTAATTGAGATTGATTTAATTAGGCAATAGTGTGACCAAAGTTTGGTCCCTTATGGGTAAATTAGGGCAAATGTGTAATTGATGGGTTGAGTGGTCAATCCTCATCCAAAGGGGATGAAACTTGGGCCACTTCCTCAAAGTCATCTAAAACACCCCCTCAAGAGAAATTGAGTGGTTTGGGGATTAAGATGCCCTAGAACCCTAGTGTGAACCCTAGAGTTGGATATTGAGCCAATTAAAGGACATAGGACCATATGTTCTTGGAATGCCTTGAAACTTGGTGGTTGAGTTTCTAGGGTGGATATAAGCCTAAAGAGATGAAATTAGGATTTTTAGGAACTTACATCTCCTATGAAATATCTTAGGACCAAATAGTGCACTTTTGATCATGATTTTATTACCTAATCATATAACCTTGAGCACGGGCGGACCCACCTTCGGACACACCCGAGCACATGCCCGGGTATGATTTTTCTAAGATTTCACCGGGGGAGAACCTTTTATCACGCATCGCTTTGATTTTGCCCTAGCCCGCTGAATCGCTGCAGTTTAGGAGAAGAGAATCGCTAAAGAATCGCTGATTTTGCCTAGCTCGCCGAATCGCTGAAGAAGAAGAATCACTGATTTTGCCTAGCGTGTGAGGTCTTCTTCTTCTTCTTCTTATTCTTCTTAGATTTCTTCTTCTTCTTCTTCTTAGATTTCTTCTTCTTAGATTTTTTCTTCTTAGATTTCGTCTTCTTAGATTTCTTCTTCTTCTTCTTCTTAGATTTCTTCTTCTTCTTCTTCTTAGATTTCTTCTTCTTAGATTTCTTCTTCTTAGATTTCTTCTTCTTAGATTTATTCTTCTTAGATTTCTTCTTCTTCTTAGATTTCTTCTTCTTAGATTTCTTCTTCTTCTTCTTCTTCTTCTTCTTAGATTTCTTCTTATTAGATTTCTTCTTCTTCTTCTTCTTAGATTTCTTCTTCTTAGATTTCTTCTTCTTAGATTTCTTCTTCTTAGATTTCTTCTTCTAAGATTTCTTCTTCTTAGATTTATTCTTCTAAGATTTCTTCTTCTAAGATTTCTTCTTAGATTTCTTCTTAGATTTCTTCTTAGATTTCTTCTTCTTCTTCTTCTTCTTAGATTTCTTCTTAGATTTCTTCTTCTTCTTCTTCTTAAATTTCTTCTTAGATTTCTTCTTCTTCTTCTTCTTAGACTTATTCTTCTTAGACTTCTTCTTCTTAGACTTCCTCTTCTTCTTCTTAGATTTCTTCTTCTTCTTCTTCTTAGATTTCTTCTTCTTCTTCTTCTTAGATTTCTTCTTCTTCTTCTTTGATTTCTTCTTCTTCTTAGATTTCTTCTTCTTCTTTGATTTCTTCTTCTTCTTAGATTTCTTCTTCTTAGATTTCTTCTTCTTAGATTTCTTCTTCTTAGATTTCTTCTTCTTAGATTTCTTTTTTGATTTCTTCTTCTTAGATTTCTTAAAGATATTGATAAACTCCTGAGCAAATAGGTATTGATAAACTCCTGAGCAACTAAGGGTTCTCCATAGATTTCTGAAAGATTTCATCAGTTTTGGGCTTGTTATCAGTCATTTTATCTTTAGTTTTTTTGTTGCTATGTACTCTATAATAAAGTGCTGCCAAATCCAAGGCCTTTTGAGACCAATTAAGAAGATCAATAACTCTATTTTCTTAATACTGGTCCTAATAACGCCTAAGGCAAAATTAACTTTAACTGCTAGCTCTTCATTATTTAGGGCAATAGCTAGTTATTCTTTAGATGGTAGTTGTTTGTGCTTGTTTCTAGCAGCAAATTTTTGCAATGTAGAAGATAATCTGATCAGCTTATTCATGAAGAATGGATTTTGCTCACTGCACAGGTTATTTGCTCGCTACACAGGTTATTTGCTCGCCACAGTCCATCAGTCCAGGTTAGGTTCTGATTTCGCTCGCTGCTGTCCATCAGTCCAGGTTCTTCTTCTCAGTCCAGGTTCTGATTTTGCTTACTACTATTCAGATTATTCTTCTGATTTTGCTCGCTGTTGTCCAGGTTTGGATTTTGCTCGCTGTTATCCAGATTCCCAAAATTGGTTCTGATTTTGCTCGCTGCTGTCCAGGTTCTGATTTTACTACAACATTTTCTTCAGCATTAGTTCAACATTTTATTCTTCATTAGTTAACCAATTTTGGGAACCATTTTTGGGTTTCTTCTGAACTTCAGCATTATCAGTTAACCAATTTTGGGTTTCTTCTAAACTTCAGCATTATTAATTAACCAATTTTGGGTTTCTTCTGGACTTCAGCATTATTAGTTAACCAATTTTGTTTATCAGTTACACCAATTCTGGTACCAAATTTGTGTTATACAAATTTGTGATATTGCAATTATTTGTGCCTATTTAGGTGTTCGATGGATAAGATTTTTTCAAAAATGAACTCAAATCAAGTTTCTCAAGCATCAGATTCATGTGAAAAAAAGACTAGATCTTATTTTACCTTAGATGAGTTATCTGCTGATCCAGGATTGAGACAACCCATTAGCTCATATGATGTAAACATACAAGACACGATAAGAAGAAAATACTTACAAAATTGTCCTTGTCAACCAGTTTTAGCAAATTTTCCACAAACTCAAATTAAAAAAAAAGCTCGTCGTTTCAACAAGATCTGGTTTAACGAGTTTAAAGATTAGTTGGAATACAGTATAGATAAAGATGATGCATATTGTCTTTATTATTATATTTTTCCACAGAGAGGTTGTGATCCTACATTTCTATGTCGAGGTTTTAGATATTGGAAAGATAGGACTATCTTAGAGAAACATGTCAGAAATCACACAAGTGCACATAATAACTCTAAGAATATGTGCATAGCTTTAATGAATCAGAAACAAGGTATTTAAGTCGCATTTTGCAGGCAAGAAGAGATACAACATACTCAATATTGTGCTCGTTTGTGTGCGTCAATAGATTGTATACGCTTTCTTTTAAAATAAGGGTTATCTTTCTGCGGGCATGGTGAGTCTAAAGAATCCAGCAATCGAGGCAATTTTCTTATACTCTTAGAATTTCTTGCATTGCATAACAATGAGGTCAAGTCATTGGTTTTCAAAAATGCACCTATCAATTGTCAATTAATATCTCCAAAAATACAAAAAGAGATTGTTTTTTGCATTGCATCAGAGATTACAAAGACAATTGTTCAAGACGTTGGGGATAGCTGCTTCAGTATTTTGTTCGACGAATCACGTGATGTGTCCACAAAAGAACAAATGGTCGTGGTTTTACGTTATGTGACTATTAAAGGTCTTATTATGGAACGTCTTCTTGGGTTTGTTCATGTTATAGACACAACTGCCTTATCATTAAAGAAAGCTATTGATAATTTGTTTGCAAAACATTGCCTAAGTATTTCTAAATTGCGGGGTCAAGGTTATAATGGTGCTAGCAATATGAGGGGTGAGTTCAAAGAACTGAAAATGTTGATATTGCAGGAGAATAATTATGCTTTTTACATTCACTGTTTTGTTCATCAACTACAATTAGCATTAGTAGCTATTGCAGAAGATCGTGTTGAAGTTGCAAAGATTTTCACGCTTATTAACCTTGTGTTGAATGTTATTAGCGGATTTTGTAAACGATGCGATTGTATAAGAGCATTAGAAGTTGATCGGGTTGCTTTAGAGCTTGATTGCGGGAAGTTGGAAAGTGGTCGAGGGGCAAATCAACCACTTGAACTAAAAAGGGCAGGTGACACACGGCGGAGTTCATATTATTTCATAATATTAAATTTTATTCGGATGTTCTCATCTATTGTTGAGGCACTTGAAATTATTAAGGTTGATGATGCAGATGGAAATCAAAGAGGAATGACCAATACTTTAATTAAAAGTCTCTTGACTTTTAACTTTATTTTTCTCTTGCAATTAATAAAAAGTATTTTATCCAAGTCACACAAGCTTTACAGAAGAAGGACCAAGACATTGTTAATGTAATGAAGTTTGTAAAATTTACAAAGCAATTACTATTTAATTTAAGAAATGATGATCTTGAATGGAACTCTTTCATGACTGAAGTATCAAATTTTGCACAAAACAACATATATAGGTTCCTGATATGAATGAAAATATACTCAAGTAGGAAAATCAAGACGCAATGAAAGAGATGTTATAAATTATCATCATTTTCGTGTTGAAATCTTCAATACAGTGCTCGATTGGACTTTGAACGAGTTAAATGATCGTTTTAATGAAGTGAACACTGAACAACTTTTATGTGTTTCTTGTTTTGACTCTAGTGATCGATTTGCCTCATTTAATAAACAAAAGTTAGTTCGACTCGCAGAATTGTATTCCTTTGATTTCTCACAAATAGAATTACAACTACTTGAAGGACAACTTGATATGTATATTATTGACATGCGCCCTTTACCAACCGACACGTTCTCTCATAGTAAAGGAATTGGTGAGCTTTTAAAACTATTGGTGGAGTTGAAAAAACAAGATCACTATCAGTTGGTTTTCAGGCTTTTAAAGTTGGCATATCTTCTACTCGTTGCAACTACTACAGTTGAAAGAATGTTCTATGCAATAAAGATTATAAAAAATTATTTGCGAAATAGAATGAGAGATGAATGGATGAATGATTGCTTGACCGTTTATACAGAGAAAGATGTTGCTGACACAATTACTAATGATACCATTATTATAAAATTTCAAAATATGTGTCCACGAATGGTGGCATGTTGAATGGTATGTCATGTGTTTTTTGGTTAAAAACTTTTTTTAATTGCAGTATTAGTTTAATTTTATTTAAGCATTACATTTAATTATTTATTTTAAAATTATGCCCGGGTTACGAAAAATTTCTAGTTCCGCCCCTGACCTTGAGTGATCTTGAAATTTAGGTTGTGATCATATATTGTTGTTATAAAGCTCTGGAAATTTTAGTGTGAATTTTAGATCAGTATTTGAAGTATTTCATTCACAACCTTTATAGTTGCCCTATTTATTAAAGAATTTATTAAGAGATATTTACTCATTCAAAACTTGTGAAATTTTGGCAGAGGAGCTTCTGGGTTATCATTAAGCTCTGTGAAATTTTATAGAATTATTGGAAGACTATTTATATGGGCTGCTTCACAAGGTGCCTAATACAGATTTGTTTTAAATGATTTAATTATGTGACCAAATAAGCTTTTAAATTATAAATTCTTGGTCAGTGAACTTTTATGTATATAATTGTCATCAACTAATTTTCTTATAATTTTTAGATGATTATTTGTAAAATTTCCTTCTTTGCCTTGTCTTGGTGATTATTTAATCAATATTTTAATTGGTGGTCAACCACCTTTTGGAAATTGTAGTTCTCAGTATTTACTATTGTTTGGATGATATATACTTGCCATAAATTTTTTGAGGCCATGCCAGATCAGAAAGGTATACTTGATGTTCAAAAGCATGGTCGACCTGATTTTGAAGAAAATTAATTAAATACTAAATAAATTAGGAAAAAATATTATATTTTGGATTTAGTCTAAATATATCATGATAAACTCCGAGTAATAATTCTAGGCATTTGGATGACTATTTGAAGTGGTCACCACTCATGCTCATCATATAGGTTAGGTTGGTCTACATATAGTAAAACTGCGAAATTGTGATAGCATGCAGGAAGGACATAAGAAGTTGGGGCTAACATTATACTTATTTGGTAAGATGAAAATGAGTTCATCATTAGGAGTTATGATGGGGAGGGTGTTGGGTTGACTAGTGTTAAGTGGTGCTCGGGAACGACGAAAGATCGTCTTTCCTATGGAGAGAGAGAGTCAAATACACTATTGTTGGACTTAGTATAACATTAAATGGGATTGGCTATGGGTAGATACCAAAAATAATAATTACCTTGCGAAATGGAGCTTTGGGCTTCAGCCCATCGTAGTTCCTAGTACCCCCGAGATCCCTTCACAGGGAATGCCCTAGGCAGTCCGAGGTTAACCTTAAACCGTAAGACTAAAATGAATATAAGAGTAATTAGCAATATATTAGAACTCACCTTCACTCACCCCGATGACTCGGGAGGTTGGCTTGGTTTGGTTTAGACATCCGAACGGTAGGCTCGGTGGTTGTGGAAATGGGCAAGTTAGCCCGGTGAGCAGAAGGCTTGGAAGATAATTGTATCAGACAGGTTAGTCCGGGGAGCCGACGGCTCGGAGATTTATATCTATCATAATTACATGTACATAAAGGTAGTGGGCCTTTGGTATTAGACGGTCGTTCGCACCAACGTCGATACGATGACTCGACGGGTGTGGTTTACACTTAGCCAAGGGAAAGTCTGGCGGTGGGTCAGCATAGTACGTGGTGACTCCGTAGTTATGTTCTTCGCATTGAGGTGTACGAAGGGCTAGGCCTGGTAGTGCGGATACCCGCCTAGGAGTGGGGTGGCCCGACCCACTGTCTCCGTTGGCCACGGCGGAGGCTCCTTGGAGTGATGCTAGCTTCTAAAAAGGGTGAACTAAAGGTATGTGCGCATAGAGTCATGTGTGTGTGTTGCACTAGCTTGCATGAGTCATGGCATAATATATCACTACACACATACTTGCATATAATCTGACACCCTATCGTATAAATTGGTATGAGAATTTTTATACGATGGGAGCCTTGCAAAAGACCCCTTAACTTATAAGTTTGTATGGGCATTCATATAAGTTAAGGTTACTTATTTCATAGTTTACTTTACATGTACTTACTGCTCTACTTTATTTGTTTACATTACTACTTTCTTGTTATAGTTCTTTTGTACATACACCTACTAGGGTAATTGTCACTTGCTTGTTTCACTCTGCTTTATTGTCCTCCACTTTTATCCTCCCTACACGGAGCCTAGGAGTCGCGGGGGTGAGGCGAGGACGATGGTGGCTTAGTGTTGGGTATTGTATCCACAATGCACCTGATTTGAAGAAGCCCCTGAACAAGCTAAGGTAAATAGACAAGGTATTTGATGAAATATTTCTAATTGTGCTTGCAGTTATTCCATGCTAAGTACACACCAATGTCAGGGTGCAGTGGGTCAATATACACGGGTCTGTGCAACGTAATCCCTCGTTGAGCAGATCAGTGTGTTGGCCTACGTGTACTCTCTCTATTGGGGTGTACTTAATTTCAAGTACAGGGCTATGATAAAGCAAGAGCAGACAAGGAGCAAGGATGGGCCAAAGACCAGCTCACGGGTGGAAAGACGAGAAATCGTCTAAGTATAAATCGTCGAGAATCACTAAGTGATTCTCGCCGATTCGTCGAGAATCACTAGTGATTCTCGACGAGTCGACGAGAATCACTAGTTGATTCTTGCCGGGTTGGGCCGGCTGTCTCGACGCAGTCAGAAAAAATCATCTAAGGCAGAATCGTCGAGAATCACCAAGTGATTCTCGCCGATTCGTCGAGAATGACTTTGCATTCTCGACGAGTCGGCGAGAATACAAGGTGATTCCCACCGATTCTCCCCGGCCTCTATAACCTGTGCAGCCAGAATTCTCTAAGTAGAATTCGGCGAGAATCGTAAGTGATTCTCGCCGATTCGTCGAGAATCACTCACGATTCTCGCCGAATTTGACTTGGGCATTTTTCCAACTCTGTCTGGACCGGTCCACGTTATCTGCGGGATTTTGAACCGGACTTCGGTCTTACTGCTGGTGGGGCCCACAACGGTCATCTCTTGACCTAGTGTATAAATACTCTGGTATTTGTGTACAGTAAGATATACAGACGAAATACGAAAGAGAGCGGCCGACGAAACCCTAATCTCGCGATCTTGCTCCGCCTCCGTCGCCGCAGTCGATCACCGAAGCCGATCTCGATCTCCTCCAAATCCTCGGTGATAGAAGCCAAGTCCAGCACAGCGTCTCACGTGTCTATCCAGAGATCCTTTGTCTCTTAATTTGAGATAGGGAAATTTTTCCCCGACCGAATCGATCGAGACGACCGATCCTCGTGTGACCGTTGGTAGACCTTGCCGACTTCGCTAAGAAGATTGGATCTCCAGTGCTTTGCTGCTGTGTTCAGTTGCCGCCGCCAACACCGAGAACCTTGCCACCACTTGACGCCGCCGCCGGTCTCGGGGAGATCCTCTCCAAGTGAGATCTAGGGTTGTGGACTCTTCGTTGACTTCAAGAACACGTCGTCGAACGAAGAGGGACACCCTATTCTCCATACGTTGTTTGTATCTCTTACAAGCTATTTTCATTTCTTTGTAAAGGACCGTTTGGTCTCTAGTTGTAGGGTTGGGTGCAACTCGTGTTGTGGGAGTGTTGACTCCTACGTGTGGAAGGGTTCCTTCCGTTAGTGCGAGGATTGGATTTCAATCCTGTTGGTGAAGTGACCGAGTCGTCCCTGGTTGGGAGATAGGTCGAAGGGGGAAAGTGGACGTACCCAAATCGGGGAACCACTATAAATTGCTTGTGTACTTGTTGTGCTGTGTTGTTTTGTTTTCTTGTGCAGGTACAATTTTAATTCCGCAAATACGCTGCAAAGACACCTATCCCCCCCATAGGTGTAAGTAGTTGACACTAGGTGGACTTTCAAGTGGTATCAGAGGGAGGTTACTCTTCAAAAAGGTTCACGCCTTGAGTAGAATCCTGCCACCAGTGTCAAGAAGAAGACCGATATCTTCCATGGACGGACTCAAGCACTCCGGCAAGATCCCAGTATGCACCAGACTGAACTTTCCTATCTGGAAGGAAAGAATCAGATTCTACATGGAAGCAGTCGACCCCCGGCTCTTCATGATAGTGGAGGAGGGACCTTACATTCCCACTAAGGCCTCCACCATAGATCCCACCAAGAAAGTACCCAAGAAACTTTCAGAAATGGACAAGGACGAAATGGTGCTGTTCGGACTCGACAAGAAAGCTCAGAACATCCTGGTAAGCGCAGTTGACGACTCTATGATGCAGAACTTCAGCAATTGCAGGACAGCCAAGGATCTCTGGAGCTGTCTGATTGTCCTAATGGAGGGCACAGATGAAGTGAGGGACGATCGGAGATCCCTCCTCAATCAGAAATATGAGGCCTTCCGGCAAGGGCCAAAGGAGGAGATCGGAGTCACCTTCGAAAACTTCCTCAAGATCGTCAATGCACTCAAAGGATATGGAAGGGTGTTCACTGATGGTGAACTCAATGATAAGTTCCTTAGGTCCCTCGCTAAGGAATGGGACACAAAGATCTGCGCCATCCGCGAGTTTGGCAGGCTTGCGGAAACTAATCCACAGATTCTGTTCGGGAAGCTCATGTCCTATGAGCTTTAGTTGAACACAAGGAAGGCTGAAGAGGAAGCAGAGAAAGCCGCGGCCAAGGAGAAGACGGTGGCCCTGAAAGCCATCCAATCCAGAAAGGGAAGGGTGCCGCCTCTTCCCGTGCGTGGAAGAGGGATGAAGAGGAAGACTCTGAGCCAAGCTCCTCCGGCTCAGAGTTATCAGAGGAAGATTTATCCCTTATCACACGGGAATTCAAGAAGTTCCTCAAGCTGAGGAATCAGAGAAAGAGAAACGGCTCCTCCTCAAGGGATCAGAAGAAGAACTATTCCTCTGATAGGTATGTTTCCAAACCGAACAAACACCGCTCTTCTGACATTATATGCTTTGGTTGCAACAAGCCAGGACACGTCGTGGCCGACTGCCATCAAGGCAAGAGGGAAAAGGGAAAGGAAGAGGAGCACAGGTCCTCAAAAGACAAGAAGAAGGAGAGGAGTTACATCGCAATGAAGCCAAAGATGCTGAGTGAATCTGACACGTCAGACACCAGCGATGATGAGGAAGCCTACTTTGGGCTAATGGGTCGCTCTGACTCAGAAGGAGAATGCCCCCCATTTACTGGGAAGGTAAAAGCTCACACCCCTCTCTCCGACTCTGACTCTGATCCTGAGTCTCAGGATGATGATGCTGAGGATAGCCCTTCTGCACGTGAAGCTGAGCTCCTAGATAAGTATGAGCTTCTGCTCAATACATTCCTGAAATATCGAAAGAAACTGAAGGCTGAGAAAAAGGAAGTTAAATTCCTTAAAAGTGAGAGTGTATCCCTGAGGGAAGAGATCACCAGTTTGATCTCCCTCCGACAGGAGCACTTGGACCTGACTTCAAAGCATTCAGAGTCTCTTAAGCTCCTTGATCTTAAGCAGGAGGAAGTCGACAAGTTGGAAGAACTACTTGCGGCAGAAAGGAAGATCGTCAAGAGCTTCTCTATGCCAAAAACTGTTCTTCCATTAGTTGATACCTTCTCTG
The DNA here is from genome assembly GCA_039513925.1 of Platanthera zijinensis. Lineage (NCBI taxonomy): Eukaryota > Viridiplantae > Streptophyta > Magnoliopsida > Asparagales > Orchidaceae > Platanthera > Platanthera zijinensis. The sequence goes on along the minus strand of CM077084.1, from coordinate 21,522,627 downwards.
CTCAAGCCAAAGGAGCTGGCTTGGGGCACGTAGGGGTATCTAGCTCCTCATCCAGGAGAAATAAGAACAGGAGAAAGAATAAGGCTGCCAAGAAAGCCTCTGCTGATGAGAAAGGAAAGGCCCCACTCAGCCCAGTTGAGTTCAGAAAGCCTAGCTTTCCCTGTAACCAACATGACTTTGAGTCAACATATGGGCTTCACTTCAGGCCCTCGGTTGCAAAGCCGAAGAGCCGATATGATGGGTGGACCTTTCCCCGTAACTTCAGTGAGAGTGTCTTTGAAGGATCAAGCGCATACCCAACTGCACCAAAAGCCCGGACTGTTGGAGAGGGCGCTACTTAATTTTTTATATAAGTAGCAGAGCGCCACGGGTCAAGTGAAGGAACGCCGGACCCAACAATCCCCCCCCCGGCGTCCAGCACAACCCGTCGGCTCAGAGGTGGGGTTACCACATGGCCCACACGGCTCAGAGGTGGGGTTACCACATGTCCACGGTTGCCTGACCCACCGGACCCACACAGGTAGAAGGGAAAAATCAGGATTTAATAGCGCCCCCCCCCCCCCCGGTCTTGAACCCGTGACCTCCTCTGATACCAATTGAAGGATCAAGCGCATACCCAACTGCACCAAAAGCCCGGACTGTTGGAGAGGGCGCTACTTAATTTTTTATATAAGTAGCAGAGCGCCACGGGTCAAGTGAAGGAACGCCGGACCCAACAGTCTTCAAGGCACCTTATGAGGAAATCCACTTGGGAAATTATGGTCAATTCTCTAGCGGCCATAATAGGAAGCTGGCACCTAAGGCCAAGCATGTTACACTGAAAAGCCAAGAGGTGAAGAAGTCATGTGACTGTGGTCATCATGTTGCCTCCACCTCCAGGTCTTCGGCCCCAGCTGAACCCCACGTTTCAAGGGTAAATCAGGCGCCCAAGAGGAAGTATAACAGGTTTGACTGCTGGTTCTGTGGCAAAATTGGTCACTTTGCCGTGGATTGTTGGTTTAATCCAAGGTATAACGAGACTCCTTATGTTAGCAATGCGAGGCCGACCACTCATAGAGTTAACCAATCTAGGGGGAGTATGCTAACAAGGAATCTAGGACCCAAGATGGATTGGGTTCCTAAGGCAAATTAATTCTGTTTTGCAGGGATGTCCAAAGGCCAACAAAACTCCTATTTGGTATTTGGACAGTGGATGCTCCCGTCAAATGACCGGGACAAGAAGCCTGCTGAGGGAGTACTCTCCAGTCGAGGATGGACCCAAAGTCATATTTGGGGGATCTGATCGGGGAGTCACCAGAGGTTACGGTACGATTTCCAACGGTATACTCTCTATCACTAACGTAGCTTATGTTGAAGGGTTAAATCATAACCTGATCAGCGTAAGCCAGTTATGTGATAAAGGGTATGACGTTAAGTTCTGCAAGGATAAATGCCTGATAATATCATGTGACTCTTCGGAGACCGTATTAATAGGCATTAGGAGCAGAAATATTTTTTGTTTAGACTTTCTTAGTTTAGATTCTTCTACCCCAGTATGCCTCGTTGCTAAAGGCAGTGCATCTCTTTGTGAACAATGGCACAAGAGATTGGCACACATTAATTACAAGACAATTAATATGCTGTTTTCCAAAGACTTAGTAAGGGATGCTCCCTTTATTAAGTGCATCAAAGATAGTCCATGTCCTGCCTGTCAAATGGGCAAGCAGACTCGGGCTACCTTTAAGGCCATCCCAGACAAAGATTCCTCCAAATGTCTATATCTTCTACACATGGACTTGTTTGGTCCAATGCAAGTTCATAGCTTAGGAGGGAAGTCGTATACGCTAGTGATTGTAGATGATCACTCTCGGTTTACGTGGGTGTTCTTTTTAAAACGCAAGTCTGATACGTTTGACATCTTCACCAGTTTTGTCAAGCAGATACAGAAAGAACTTAACTGCTCAGTGGTCAAAATCAGAAGTGACCACGGAACAGAGTTTGAGTCTGGGGCTATGACAGAGTTCTGTGAAGAGCTTGGTATCCTTCATGAGTTCTCCTCCCCTCGCACTCCTCAACAGAATGGAGTGGCGGAGAGGAGGAATAGAACACTCATTGAAGCGTGCACGACAATGTTGAATGACGCTTCTCTCCCAGAATACTTCTGGGCCGAGGCTGTCAACACTGCCTGTCATGTACAAAACCGGGCATTGATCAACAAGAGCCATCATAAGACTCCTTATGAGCTACTGAAAGGCAAGAAACCAACCATGTCCTATCTGAGGATTTTTGGCTGCAAATGTTATGTACTGAATAATGGGAAGTACCCGCGTACTAAGTTTGGTGAAAAATGCTTCGAAGGCATATTCATGGGCTATAGTAGCCACAGCCGGGCTTACAGAGTTTTCAACAAGAAAACTCTAGTGGTAGAGGAATCAATAAATGTTGTATTTGATGAAGGAAGCTTGCTTAACTGCAAGACTTCTAGTTGTCTTCCTGAAGCTGCAGGTGCCAGACTCGAAAAGCTACAACTGGATGATCCCGAGAAAGATGCAACTCCAAAGTATGTCAAGGTCTCCACATCAACGCCGATCGGAGAAGTTGAAGCTCAAAATGAGGCAAATCCTTTAGAAGAAGGAGATGCCCAAGAAATAGTTGAAGCTCCTGATGCAAGAATTCTAGAGCTCAGACACGTGAGCGATCATCCCAGAAATCAAATCATTGGAGATCCCCGAGACGGTGTCAGAACTCGCCGATGTACTCTTAACGAGATCTTGCATCTTAGCTTTTTGTCGCAGGTGGAGCCAAAGAAGTTCGACGAAGCGAACAAAGACGCATCGTGGATTTTGGCCATGCAAGAGGAGCTGCATCAATTCGAAAGATGCGAAGTCTGGACGCTGGTTCCCAGACCAAAGACGCGAAATGTGATTGGCACCAAGTGGATCTTCAGAAACAAGTTGGATGAACATGGAGTCATCATCAAGAACAAAGCCAGACTGGTGGCTCAAGGATACAGACGGGAGGAGGGGATTGACTTTGACCAAACGTTTGCACCAGTTGCTCGGCTCGAGGCAATCCGGCTATTCCTAGCCTATGCCTCTCACAAAGGATTCACAGTCTATCAGATGGACGTGAAATCGGCTTTCTTGAATGGAAATTTGAAAGAGGAAGTATACGTTGCTCAACCTCCAGGTTTTGTCAATCCTACTTATCCTAATCATGTATATTTTCTTAATAAAGCGCTATATGGCCTAAAACAAGCTCCTTGAGCTTGGTATGAGACATTGTCTAGTTTTCTTCTTGAGAACAAGTTCTGTAGAGGAAAAATAGATAAGACATTGTTTCTCAGGGAAGTCAAAGGCAAGATTTTGCTGGTGCAAATCTATGTTGATGACATTATATTCGGCTCAACGGACAACAATCTTTGCAAAAAGTTTTCCAAACTTATGCAAGGAAAGTTTGAAATGAGCAGTATGGGAGAGCTGCAGTATTTCTTGGGACTTCAAGTGAAACAGTCTGAGGAAGGAATCTTCATTTCTCAGACGAAGTTCACAAATGAGCTCCTCAAGAAATTCGGAATGGAGAATGCAACCTCTATGAGGACTCCAATGGGATCCAGCATGTCTCTGGATAAGGATGAGAAAGGGAAACCTTTTGATGAAACCAAATACAGAAGCATCATTGGATCCCTGCTCTATCTTACTGCGAGTAGACCGGATATCATGTTCTCCACATGTGTTTGTGCCAGATATCAGGTGAACAGTAAGGAATCTCACTATGTCGCTGCAAAGCGAATTCTCAGATACCTTAAAGGTACCCCTAATCTTGGCTTATGGTACCCGAGAAGCAATGATGTCGAGCTAATAGGGTTTTCAGATGCTGATTTTGCAGGGAGTAGGGATGACAGGAAAAGCACCTCCGAGACGTGTCAATTCCTCGGAAGAAGGCTTATTTCATGGAACAGCAAGAAGCAGAATTGTGTAGCAACCTCCACTGCAGAGTCTGAGTACATCTCGACTGGCAGCTGTTGCGCATAACTCCTATGGATAAGAAACCAGTTAGCCGACTATGATCTCCAGTTCAAGGAAGTACCGATGTACTGCGACTCCTCCAGTGCAATTGCTATTGCCAACAATCCGGTCTCGCACAGCAGAACGAAGCATATTGAAGTGTGTTACCACTTCATTCGGGAGCACGTGGAGAACAAGGACATCTCTCTCTGCTATGTTCCCACTGACAAGAAGATTGCAGACATCTTCACAAAGCCTTTGGACGAGGCCAAGTTCAGTCTTTTCAAAACTGAATTGGGGATGCTAAACTATGAGGAATGAAGACCACAGAAGCTCATGACACGTGCATCTAGGGGGAGCATCTGTCAGGCACTCAAGTGTAAGCATAGGTGCAAGAACTGAGGGGGAGCATGGGGTCATATGCACCAGACCCCGATTTGCAGAAGCCAAAAAGGGGGAGATTACCCTCTCGGCTAAGGTTAAGGTGGCTCCAAGTTTTGCTCTCAAGTAATTGGTAATGAATATCTCTCTCAACTCAATTTTAAGTTTATGAGTTTCATTCCTATATGCTCTATTCACCTTAGCTTGTAGGGTTTAGGCTTCTTCAAATAGGGGGAGATTGTTGGGTATTGTATCCACAATGCACTTGATTTGAAGAAGCCCCTGAACAAGCTAAGGTAAATAGACAAGGTATTTGATGAAATATTTCTAGTTGTGCTTGCAGTTATTCCATGCTAAGTACACACCAATGTCAGGGTGCAGTGGGTCAATATACACGGGTCTGTGCAACGTAATCCCTCGTTGAGCAGATCAGTGTGTTGGCCTACGTGTACTCTCTCTATTGGGGTGTACTTAATTTCAAGTACAGGGCTATGATAAAGCAAGAGCAGACAAGGAATAAAGATGGGCCAAAGACCAGCTCACGGGTGGAAAGACGAGAAATCGTCTAAGTATAAATCGTCGAGAATCACTAAGTGATTCTCGCTGATTCGTCGAGAATCACTAGTGATTCTCGACGAGTCGATGAGAATCACTAGTTGATTCTTGCCGGGTTGGGCCGGCTGTCTCGACGTAGTCAGAAAAAAATCATCTAAGGCAGAATCGTCGAGAATCACCAAGTGATTCTCGCCGATTCGTCGAGAATGACTTTGCATTCTCGACGAGTCGGCGAGAATCCAAGGTGTTTCCCACCGATTCTCCCCGGCCTCTATAACCTGTGCAGCCAGAATTCTCTAAGTAGAATTCGGCGAGAATCGTAAGTAATTCTCGCCGATTCGTCGAGAATCACTCACGATTCTCGCCGAATTTGACTTGGGCATTTTTCCAACTCTGTCTGGACCGGTCCACGTTATCTGTGGGATTTTGAACCGGACTTCGGTCTTACTGCTGGTGGGGCCCACAACGGTCATCTCTTGACCTAGTGTATAAATACTCTGGTATTTGTGTACAGTAAGATATACAGACGAAATACGAAAGAGAGCGGCCGATGAAACCCTAATCTCGCGATCTTGCTCCGCCTCCGTCGCCGCAGCCGATCACCGAAGCCGATCTCGATCTCCTCCAAATCCTCGGTGATAGAAGCCAAGTCCAGCACAGCGTCTCATGTGTCTATCAAGAGATCCTTTGTCTCTTGATTTGAGATAGGGAAATTTTTCCCCGTCCGAATCGATCGAGACGACCGATCCTCGTGTGACCGATGGTAGACCTTGCCGACTTCGCTAAGAAGATTGGATCTCCAGTGCTTTGCTGCTGTGTTCAGTTGTCGCTGCCAACACCGAGAGCCTTGCCGCCGCTTGACGCCGCCGCCGGTCTCGGGGAGATCCTCTCCAAGTGAGATCTAGGGTTGTGGACTCTTCGTTGACTTCAAGAACACGTCGTCGAATGAAGACGGACACCCTATTCTCCATACGTTGTTTGTATCTCTTACAAGCTATTTTCATTTCTTTGTAAAGGACCGTTTGGTCTCTAGTTGTAGGGTTGGGTGCAACCCGTGTTGTGGGAGTGTTGACTCCTACGTGTGGAAGGGTTCCTTCCGTTAGTGCGAGGATTGGATTTCAATCCTGTTGGTGAAGTGACTGAGTCATCCCTGGTTGGGAGATAGGTCGAAGGGGGAAGTGGACGTACCCAAATCGGGGAACCACTATAAATTGCTTGTGTACTTGTTGTGCTGTGTTGTTTTGTTTTCTTGTGCAGGTACAATTTTAATTTCGCAAATACGCTGCAAAGGCACCTATCCCCCCCATAGGTGTAAGTAGTTGACACTAGGTGGACTTTCACTTAGTATTTTGACTAACGGTCGGTGGACCATGATAGTTTAACTTTCAAGGCAGCCTAAACACCTAGAGGGGGGGGTGAATAGGTTCTGCTTCTCTTTCTAAAACTTCTAGACAGAATTCAATTTATTAACTAATATGAAAACACAGCAATCACAGAAAACAAAACATCACAGATTGCACTATGATTTATAGTGGTTCCCCAAGGTCTGGGTACATCCACTTTCCCCCTTCACCTATCTAGCTGTATGCTAGATTCGGCCAAACTTCCACTTATCTCAGATCAATAGATCTTACAACTCAGAACCCAACAGGTTCCTACAACTCAGGCACAACTGCCCTACCTCAGCCTTGCCCCAAGGCCTACAACTCAGAGAATATCCTTCTCCTACACTCAGGCAATCAGCCCTACCACTCAGAGTTCAACACTCCTACACTCAGCCTTTATAACATAGGCTTACAACTCAGATCTGTATAAACAGATCCTACAGAAATATAGAAAAGATTGTTTAAATTGTCTTGCCAAGTTGAGAGAGAAAAGGCAATGACAATTCTTAATCAGCTGATGCAATCAACTGTTTCTTAGCCTTCTTCAAAGCTTCTTGAAAATGTACTTAGCTGAGTTGATTCCAAACAGCTTCTTGAGAATCCACTGGTGGATTCCTTCTTCTTCTTCAAATTCTGACTTGATCTCTCTCTATCCAGAACTTTGAATGATTCTTCTGAATTCTGATTAGAACTCTTCTTAGATCTATCCTTAGATAGTCTTCTTAGATCTCCCGGAGAAGATCTTCTTAAGTGCCTAGCACTTTCTTGAAATGAGTAGAATGTAATCCTTCTCCACTTTCTGATCCAATGTATTTTAAAGGGTCAGTTCTATATGTTGTTCAGTGTGTCTTTTTCTCCTTCTGAATCTGTCTATTTATAGACATTCTTCATGGTAACCGGCTGATCCGGTTTCTAACCGTTTTCTGACAAGTCTGACAACTTCAGTTAACTGGTGATAACCCACAGCTGTCAAGTCTTCAAACAAGTCCTGTGCCTTAGTGTTGAAGCAGTCTGTTAGAAAGTGTCGAGACCATCTGTCTATTTGTGTCGACACAATTGACTTTGGTGTCGACACTGCCTTCAGTGATGTCGACTAAATTGCCTTTGTGTCGACACATCTTCTTCTGAAACTAACTTGGTCTTTGACTCTGCAGTGTGTCGACACAAGTCCTGTGTGTCGACACAGTTGTTGTAGAATCATAACTTTAGTAAGTGTTGACTTAGCCTTCAGGTGTCGACTATTTTCTTCTGTGTCGACATATTCAGATGATGTCGACAAACTTGAGATCGACTATACTCTTCAGTGTCGACGCATTCTCCCAATGTTGAGGTCGACGTTTTTCTTCTGTGTCGACACAATTTCCCAGTGTTGTGTCGACTTACTTCTTCTGTGTCGACACAATTTCCCAGTGTTGTGTCGACTTACTTCTTCTGAGTCGACACAATTTCCCAGTGTTGTGTCGACTTACTTCTTCTGTGTCGACACTTTTTCCCAGTGTTGTTGTAGACTATGTTATGTGTCGACACTTTTTCCCAGAGTAGTGTCGACTTACACCTTCTGTGTCGACACACTTTCCCAGTGTTGTGTCGACAACTTTCTTCTATGTGACGACACATGTTCCTTTGTGTCGACACTTGGACTTAGAATTTTTTCCTGTAAACTTTAACAATTCTTTACCTGCACATGTCAACTCAAAACAACATCAAATACAACATGATGTATATCATTGAGCTAGGTTGAGCTTCTTCAAATCAGGTACACATTTTCCAATGTACCCAACAATCTCCCCCTATTTGGAGAAGTCATAACCCTTATAGCCAATGATATACACCATTTATAAATAGTATAAAATGATGATATATGACAATACACAGGGATACTTAATTATAAACAAAATAATAAGAACATCATGGATAAAACAATCTATCACAGATTTAACAATATTTTGTTTATTACTGGGTAATGTTTGATTACATGGTTTTTCTTTGACTGATCACATTACATCATTACAAAACATTATGAAAGAACTAAAACATTATCAGGATTGATCAGGTTCTCTAATAACAATCCCTTGGCCAGATTTAATTTTAGCTGTCACAGGAGCTTCTGATTCTTCAGCCATCTTTTTTCCTTTAAGATCAGCTTTCTTCTTAGCTTCTTCCTTGAGCCTTTGCCTTTCAAAATAGTGAAAAGGCTTTGGGAAGTATTTGCTTGGCTCCATAGCATCAGGTGGAAGTCTTCCCAGCTTAGCTTTCCTTCTGAATTGTACAATGGCTTCTTGTCTTGCCTCATACTTCTGCCATTCCTGCTCATTGTACCACTTGCCCCTTTCATGAACTTGATCTTTGACAGCTTTCCATGCAGTGAGTATTATATTTCTGGAAGTAGGACTCCACTGCTCAAAATCTGGCTTCAGCTCAGCCTGCTCTCTAAATCTTTTCTTTGACAGTAGAGCATCTTGCTGTTCTTGCAAATTTACCTCAGGCTTATCAACCTTTCCAAAGATAACATTTACAACCTCCTTTGAAGGACTATACATATATTGCACTTGCTGATCCAATATATCAAAATCTGGAGGGGGGTATATGACTTGGGCAACCTCAGGTTGGTCACCTTCAAGTAGTCCTATTTGTAGACCAGACTCAGCCACCATGTTATCATCACACAATGGTGGATATCCCAATGTGGCTCTTATACTATTGGTCACCCATTTGGCATGCTCAGAGCCTGCATGAATTAGCATCCTCTCCCCCTTTATGGCTTCTCTTGAGACATGATCTCTAAGATCTTCTTTCTGGAATCGAATTTGGCCATCCAAATAATTCACTCCCTCCTTGAAAAATGGTCTTAACTTTTGAAGCTTTTCAGATATTTCCTGTTGAGAGGTTGTGATGGCAGTCTTAACAGATGCAATAGCAGCCTGAAAATTCTTATCAAATTCTTCCATTTCTTTGGCTCTATTTGCAGGCATCCCTGGCACAATCTTCTTCACCTCTTGAATGATCTCATTATGAGATTCAGTTAAATTGTCATTCATTCTTATTTGATTTTCCAGAACATAACCTTGCTTCAAGGCAATATCATCCACCTTTGTAGAGATAGCCTGCTGTTGTGTAGCCAGATAAACTACAGCATTGCCACCCTTGTGGAAGCAATCTGTCATTTCAGTTTTATTCAAGTTGACTTGAAATTGGATAGATTTGATATCTTGGGCTAAGTCAAACTGCAGATTTTTGTTGCTTTCATCAACATATTTCTCAATGGCCACCCTGTGGTCATCCAATTTCACCTGTAAATCCACCAAGAACTTGTTATAATCAACTTCAGGAGGTGGTGGTGGAGGTGATGTCTGTAAAGCCTGTTTATAAGTCTTGCTTCTTCTTTTAAATACAACCAGTTTTCTTTTCTTAGCCAACCTGGCTTCTTCAGTTTCAGATTCAGAAGTACTCTCAATGTGAACTCTATCTGCTTCAGTGCCATGTTGCTCAGTTTCAACATGTACTGGCTCCCCCTCAATTCTTTGCTCCTCCTCTACTTCTTGTACTTTTTCAATCTCTTGAACAGTCTCCACTCCTTGTTCTAGCTCTATGTCAAGAGCCTGCTCAACATCTTGGTCCTCTTCTATTCTATCAGTAGCTATGTCATCATTAGGAAATAACTCATCCAGAGTATATTCTTTTTGAACTGGAGCATCTGAAGATAAGTCATTAGGTGCATCCTTGTGCACATTCTCAGGCAGCTGCATATCTGGAGTAGGAGAAGACACATGCTCCCCCTGAACCTGTGCAGAGAAAGAAAAAAAAACTTTTAGAAAGTCTTTTATAGTAAAATAAATTTGCTCCCCCTACACCTGTACCACTTGTACCTGAGTAGGGGTAGATACATTTTGAGCAGGAGATTGAACTGGCTCCCCCTGCATCTGTGCAGATGTATCTACTTGATGAACTATAGTGGAGGCAGGTTGTTCTTCATTCTGTATCCTAAGTGGGTCCTCTTGTTGTTGCTCAGTCTCGTGAGCTGGAGAAGGGGATCTTACAGGGGTGTCTGGCCTGCTCTCTTCAGGCACATCCTTAGACAGCACCCTTTCCCACCTGGAGAATAGTCTCATGTCCATCCTTCTCATATGATTGATTTTAGATCCTGGCAGTTGCTGCATCACTTTAGGAATTGCTCCATTGAGATATAGACTTATGATCCTAGCCATGTTAGGCTTCTTGATCCCTTCTTTAATCTTGTCAAATAGGATTACTGACCAATCAGTAGGAATTGTAAAGGCAATCCTGGTCATAAGGTTGAACATATAGGCAGAAATCCTATCATGTCCACCTGTTTTGCAGAGAATTACTTTCCCAACTATTTCAGACAAGAACTTTCCTTGCTGATTCATACCTTTCCTATTGAATGCAGCTCCAATCTTCATGTTTGAATCCAAACCACACCATTGAAGGGCTTCCCTTGTCTTAGAACTAGGAACCTCTTCTTCATTTTCAACCACATGTAATTGCAAAAACTTTCTCAAACCTCTTTGGGTAATCTTAATCTTAGTCCCGTGAACAATGGACTTGATCTTGAGTTCAGTAGAATGGACTGATGCTGAGATAAAGAACTCATGCACCTCCTTCTTCCAGATCTTGGATGGTTCTGAGACAAGAAATTCTAACCCTGATGCAGAGAGAAGGGTGATAACTCCTTGAACATCAGGCGGCGCCTCTTCAAAGGCCTGGCGCACCAATTCATACCCTTCATTAACATTGTCTTCAATCCTTGGCGCCATCGAGTCGTCGAGAAGGCTTGAGAGAGGAGAGAACGAAGGATTGTCGACACAGGGTTTGAGTCTCGAAAACCTTGAAAGCGTGTCGACAATAAGAGCTTTTGACCTATTTATAGCTTCTGTTGAAAGAAGTTCAAAAGGCGCCAAAAACAGTCTAAATGTGTCGACACAGACGGAATGTGTCGACACAAGCTTCTATTAACTCGACATTTCTTCATCCTACTATGTGTCGACACCAATATGTGGTTATGTCGACACCTTGGATACATAGTAGAAAGACAGAAATTCTGTGTCGACACTAAGGACAAGTGTCGACACATATTTTGTAAGTGTCGACACCATAATTCTGGTTGAGTCGACATTACATTTCTGGTTAAGTCGACAATAAAACTCTTAAGTGTCGACACATATTCTCTGTGTCGACACAATATTTCTGACTTGTCGACATAATTTCTCTGAGTCGACACATTATTACTGAATGTGTCGACACATTCTTACTTAGCTAATTTCTGTAACTTCAATGTGTCCTTTTTAACACTTGATTATTGTTGTTATTACTTTTACTTACTTATAACCCATTTCAATAGCATTGTTAATGATTTTGTTTAATACATTAATCAATGGTTAACATACCTAATTCAATTTTGAATTTATTGAATTTGGTTTCATCTAAAGGCTTAGTAAATACATCTGCTATTTGATAATCTGTTTTTACAAATTCCAATGAGATGTCACCTTTTTCTACATGTTCTCTAAGAAAATGATATTTGATTTCTATATGCTTAGTTCTACTATGAGAAACTGGATTATTAGCAATAGAAATAGCACTCTTAGAATCACATAAAAGGGGTGTTCTACTTACCTGAATACCATAATCTTTAAGCTGATGCTGCATCCATAATAGCTGTGCACAGCAGCTTCCTGCAGCAATATACTCTGACTCAGCTGTGGAAATTGCCACACTAGTCTGTTTTTTACTACTCCAAGATATTAGTCTTCCTCCCAGGAATTGACAAGTACCTGTAGTACTCTTTCTATCCTCTCTACATCCTGCAAAATCTGCATCTGAATAGCCTGTTAGTTGAAAATCTCTATTCCTAGGGTACCAAAGACCTAGAGTAGGAGTGCCCTTTAGATATCTCAGAATCCTTTTTACTGCAGTATAATGAGATTCTTTAGGGCAAGCTTGGTACCTAGCACAGACACATGTTGCATACATAATGTCAGGTCTACTAGCAGTGAGATATAGTAGTGACCCAACTATTCCTCTATACAATGATTCATCAACAGGTTTACCTGCCTCATCTTTGCATATTGGCATACTTGTGCCCATAGGAGTTCTCATGGAGGAGGATGACTCCATACCATATTTTTTAATTAATTCCTTGGTGAACTTAGACTGGGATATGGACAATCCATCATCAGTCTGTCTTACTTGGAGTCCCAAGAAGAACTTAAGTTCTCCCATACTGCTCATCTCAAACTTCCCTTGCATAAGTTTGGCAAACTTTTTACAAAGGTTGTTTTCAGTAGATCCAAAGATTATGTCATCAACATAGATCTGGACTAAGATGATCTTTCCTTTGGATTCCCTAAGGAATAGAGTTTTGTCTATCTTTCCTCTTGAGAATTTATTCTCAATGAGGAAGGTAGACAGGGTTTCATACCAAGCCCTTGGAGCTTGTTTTAACCCATACAAAGCTTTCCTAAGCTTGTACACAGAATCAGGTTTAAGAGGATCTACAAAACCTGATGGCTGCTCTACATATACTTCTTCTTTAAGATCACCATTCAGAAATGCTGACTTTACATCCATCTGGTATACTTTGAAGTCTTGGTAGGCTGCATAGGCAAGGAACATTCTGATTGCCTCCAGCCTTGCTACTGGAGCAAAGGTTTGATCAAAGTCAATCCCTTCTTCCTGCCTGTATCCTTTTGCAACCAATCTTGCTTTATTCTTTATTATTATTCCACTTTCATCTAGCTTGTTCCTATAGATCCACTTAGTCCCAATTATGTTGTGGCCTCTTGGTTTAGGAACAAGCTCCCAGACCTTGCACCTTCTGAACTGATTCAGCTCCTCTTGCATAGCATCAATCCAGTGCTGGTCTTGGATAGCTTCTTCAAACTTCTTAGGTTCCATTTGAGACAAGAAACTAGAATGCAAAACTGTGCTTTGATTTCTGCTTCTAGTTTGCACTCCTTGTCTTGGATCACCAATTATCTGATCAGTAGGATGATCTCTTAGATATCTTATAGCTGGAGGTAGATTCCCTTCAGGTTGAGCATCTCCAGCTTCTTCATTCTGCTGTTCCTCTTGGTTTTCATCAGCTTCCATTATCTCTTGTACTCCCCCTGGACAGCAGCCTTCATTTTCCAATGCTCCCTCTTCCTTTGAAGCTTCAGCAATGGAGAGCTTGTCCATCTTCTTGCTTATACCTGTTGAGTCATTTGATCTACAAGACAATTCACAATTGATTAATCTTGTTTCATCAAATACAATATGCACAGATTCTTCAACAACTTGAGTAGTTAAGTTGAAGACTCTATAGGCCTTACTATTTGTGCTGTACCCAACAAATATCCCATCCTGGGATTTGGCAGCAAACTTAGTCAAATAAGACTTACCATTGTTAAGTATATAGCACTTGCAGCCAAAGATCCTAAAATAGGATAGATTTGGTTTTCTGCCTTTCACAATCTCATAGGGAGTCTTCCTGTGGCTTTTGGTGATAGAAGCCCTATTGATGACATGACAAGCAGTGTTAACTGCCTCAGCCCAAAAATATTCTGGGAGAGAGGTGTCACTCAATAGAGTTCTACCAGCTTCAATTAATGATCTATTCTTTCTTTCAGCAATTCCATTTTGCTGAGGTGTTCTAGGTGAGGAGAACTCTTGGAAAATCCCAAAGTCTATACACAAGTTTGTCATGCTTTCAGATTGAAACTCAGTACCATGGTCACTTCTGATTTTGACCACTGTACTGTTCAGTTCATTCTGAATTTGCTTTACAAACTTAAATAATACACTTGGGGTTTCAGATTTTTGTCTCAGAAAGAACACCCATGTAAATCTAGAATAGTCATCTACAACCACTAGTGTGTAGACCTTCCTACCTAGACTGTGAACTGGCATAGGACCAAAAAGATCCATATGCAAGAGGTATAAGCACCTCACAGAATCCTTGTTTTCAAGGCTTTGAAATGAGGTTTTTGTCTGCTTGCCCTTTTGACAAGCTGAGCATACCCCTTCCTTTATACACTTAACTTGAGGCCCATTCCTCACTAGTTCTTTACTAAAGAGTTGGCCAATTGTCTTGTAGTTTAGATGAGCCAATCTCTTGTGCCACTTAACACAATGAGAAGCATTGTCATCAGCTACAAGACAAATGGGGGATGCCTTATTCTCACATTCAAAATTAAGGCAATACACATTTCTCTTCCTATACCCAGTCAATATGATCTCTTGATCACTTGACCTTTTGATATGACATCCATCCTTACCAAATGAAATGTCATATCCTAGATCACTCAGCTGGCTTATGCTTATTAGATTATGTTTCAAACCTTTTACATAGGCCACTTGGGTGATAGTAATTAGGTTTGAAGAGATGTTACCAAATCCTTTGATGACTCCTTTTTCAGATCCACCAAAGATCACTTTATGTCCATCTTTGACAGATGAATACTCCTTCAGCAGCCCCTTTGTTCCAGTCATGTGCCTGGAACAACCACTATCCAAGTACCATATAGGGGCATGGTAACTTGGATTCACCTGCAATACAGAATTACTTACCCTTAGAACCCAAGTAAGTCTTGGGTCCTTGGTTCAGGTTAGCCTTAATAAAGTTATCATAACCTCTTCTAACAGGTAGACTCTTATTCTTTATAACACTTGTGTTATACCAGCAGTCCAATGCAAAATGACCCCTCTTGCCACAGCACCAACATTCAAACTTATTGTATCTAGATCTTGATACATCCTTGTCAGAAGCATTTATGTTCATTGCTGGTGCTGTTGCAACTTCTCCTACTGGTTTCTTAAAACCATAGGGCTTATGACCATAGGTAGGCCTGCTTGCCTTAACACCCTTGTTCTTCAGAACATTTGTCTTGATATGATCCTGAATGTCTTCATGATCATATATGTTAGAAGGCACTTTCTCCTTACCAAACCTTATGGGGACTGAAAGGTTTAGTGGCTGAATAGGGGCTTTGCCTTTCCTCTTGAATCTGCCAGCCCTGGAGTTACCCTTAAATCCTAATCCAGCCTTACCCTTCTGAGTGACAAATTCATCTATCAAGGGTAAGACAGATTTTGGCTTAGAGTAACTAGCCACTAAATCCCTTTCAATTCTCAGTCTGTCCTCCAGACTCTTCACTTGATCATTAGTATAATTAATTGTGCCCATCTGAATAATAGTTATATTCTTCAGCTTGGCAATTTCAGCTAACTTTTGATCAAGGACTTTTTCTAACTCAGTTGTTGCAACCCTTAGATCAGCAATTTCCTGAGCCTGTGATTTAACCAGGTTCTTGCTTTTCTTAAGGGCCTGCAATAAGTCCCCATACTTGTCTATCAATTGATAGACATCTCCTTCAGATCCAGATGCATCTTCATCACTTGATGCAGATGTAGCTGATTCTTCACTTGTACTACAAACATATGTACTAGAAGGACAGTTTACCTCATTAGGACCAGACTGATTCTGGCATAGGTCCTCTTCTGATCTAGTCATCAAACCCATGCATTGATGTTCATTGATGGA
The DNA here is from genome assembly GCA_039513925.1 of Platanthera zijinensis. Classification (NCBI taxonomy): domain Eukaryota; kingdom Viridiplantae; phylum Streptophyta; class Magnoliopsida; order Asparagales; family Orchidaceae; genus Platanthera; species Platanthera zijinensis. The sequence goes on along the minus strand of CM077084.1, from coordinate 21,506,779 downwards.
GTCTAGCAACTGCATAAACTCCTCTTCCTCAGATGCAGCATATAATCCAATATATGCTTCAGCTTCAGATCCTGATTCTGAAGTTGACTGGTCTGACAGACTTTTATCTTTCTTTGCTACAAAGGATTTCTCCTTCTTGCCTTTCTGATAAGTCTTCTTCTTTTCTGAAGATTCCTTTCTTTTGTCAGGACAATCAGCCACTACATGTCAAGACCTATTGCAACAATAGCAGACAATCTTTGAAGTAGTGGCTTTGCTGGGCTTTGACCTGCTTTTCTCTTTCCTAGATGACCTTCTTTTCTGATAATAGTCATCTACTTGCTGTGATGAGGAAGGCCTAGACTTCCATTGCTTCTTTTTCAAGAACCTTTGAAATTGCCTAGTGAATGCAGCAAAGTCTGCATCTGAATCACTGCTGACTGAACCCTTATCTGAATTTTCAGAACTACCTTCTTCAACTTCCTTAGGAGGAGATGGTGATTTCCTCCTATTCTTTCTGGTGGCTTCAGCATTAAATGCCACAGTCTTTTCTCTATGCTCTCCTCTTGAGTTTCTTTCCTCCTCCTTCCTTACCATAAGTTGCATTTCATAGGATAGCAACTTTCCAAACAGAGTTGGAGGAGATATCTCTGCCAATTTTGCCACTTCTCTTATGGCACAGATCTTTGTATCCCAATCCTTTGATAAGGATCTTAAGAATTTGTCATTCAGTTCATAGGTACTGAAGACTCTTCCATAGGAAATTAGCTCATTCACAATTCTATAGAATTTCTTATAGCACTCAGTTATGCTATCAGATTTTCCTTGTCTAAAACTTTCATACTCCTGATTTAGCATAGATTTTCTGTCCAGCCTTACTTCTTCTGATCCCTCCATGTAGACAATCAATGTGTCCCACATCTCCTTGGAGGTCTTGCAGTGAATCAGATTCTGAAATGTTGAATCATCTATGGCACTGACAATGATGTTCTGTGCCCTTTTGTCCATGGTTGCCAAGATGATTTCATCCTTGGTCATTTCAGAATAAGTCTTTGGTGTTTGGATATTTGCATCAAGAACAGATATCTTCATTGGTATGAAGGGGCCTTCCTGTACTGTGATGTAAATCCTTGGGTCAGATGCTTCCATAAACAATCTGACTCTTTCTTTCCAGATCCCAAAGATTTCCTTCTTGCATATGGGTAATTTCATTGACCCTAGCTCCTTATGATTCTCTCCAGAACCCATCTTCTTGATTCTTGAATCTGCCTATCAGATCTACCTCAGACTGTTAAGTCCTTTTTGAGGAACCTCCCTCTGATACCACTTGATAGTTTAACTTTCAAGGCAGCCTAAACACCTAGAGGGGGGGGGGGTGAATAGGTTCTGCTTCTCTTTCTAAAACTTCTAGACAGAATTCAATTTATTAACTAATATGAAAACACAGCAATCACAGAAAACAAAACATCACAGATTGCACTATGATTTATAGTGGTTCCCCAAGGTCTGGGTACATCCACTTTCCCCCTTCACCTATCTAGCTGTATGCTAGATTCGGCCAAACTTCCACTTATCTCAGATCAATAGATCTTACAACTCAGAACCCAACAGGTTCCTACAACTCAGGCACAACTGCCCTACCTCAGCCTTGCCCCAAGGCCTACAACTCAGAGAATATCCTTCTCCTACACTCAGGCAATCAGCCCTACCACTCAGAGTTCAACACTCCTACACTCAGCCTTTATAACATAGGCTTACAACTCAGATCTGTATAAACAGATCCTACAGAAATATAGAAAAGATTGTTTAAATTGTCTTGCCAAGTTGAGAGAGAAAAGGCAATGACAATTCTTAATCAGCTGATGCAATCAACTGTTTCTTAGCCTTCTTCAAAGCTTCTTGAAAATGTACTTAGCTGAGTTGATTCCAAACAGCTTCTTGAGAATCCACTGGTGGATTCCTTCTTCTTCTTCAAATTCTGACTTGATCTCTCTCTATCCAGAACTTTGAATGATTCTTCTGAATTCTGATTAGAACTCTTCTTAGATCTATCCTTAGATAGTCTTCTTAGATCTCCCGGAGAAGATCTTCTTAAGTGCCTAGCACTTTCTTGAAATGAGTAGAATGTAATCCTTCTCCACTTTCTGATCCAATGTATTTTAAAGGGTCAGTTCTATATGTTGTTCAGTGTGTCTTTTTCTCCTTCTGAATCTGTCTATTTATAGACATTCTTCATGGTAACCGGCTGATCCGGTTTCTAACCGTTTTCTGACAAGTCTGACAACTTCAGTTAACTGGTGATAACCCACAGCTGTCAAGTCTTCAAACAAGTCCTGTGCCTTAGTGTTGAAGCAGTCTGTTAGAAAGTGTCGAGACCATCTGTCTATTTGTGTCGACACAATTGACTTTGGTGTCGACACTGCCTTCAGTGATGTCGACTAAATTGCCTTTGTGTCGACACATCTTCTTCTGAAACTAACTTGGTCTTTGACTCTGCAGTGTGTCGACACAAGTCCTGTGTGTCGACACAGTTGTTGTAGAATCATAACTTTAGTAAGTGTTGACTTAGCCTTCAGGTGTCGACTATTTTCTTCTGTGTCGACATATTCAGATGATGTCGACAAACTTGAGATCGACTATACTCTTCAGTGTCGACGCATTCTCCCAATGTTGAGGTCGACGTTTTTCTTCTGTGTCGACACAATTTCCCAGTGTTGTGTCGACTTACTTCTTCTGTGTCGACACAATTTCCCAGTGTTGTGTCGACTTACTTCTTCTGAGTCGACACAATTTCCCAGTGTTGTGTCGACTTACTTCTTCTGTGTCGACACTTTTTCCCAGTGTTGTTGTAGACTATGTTATGTGTCGACACTTTTTCCCAGAGTAGTGTCGACTTACACCTTCTGTGTCGACACACTTTCCCAGTGTTGTGTCGACAACTTTCTTCTATGTGACGACACATGTTCCTTTGTGTCGACACTTGGACTTAGAATTTTTTCCTGTAAACTTTAACAATTCTTTACCTGCACATGTCAACTCAAAACAACATCAAATACAACATGATGTATATCATTGAGCTAGGTTGGGCTTCTTCAAATCAGGTACACATTTTCCAATGTACCCAACAGACCATATCATTTTAGGCGACCGAGCAGCAGGAGCATCAATACTTGCACGCCAAAGAGGCAGGACATGAGGAGCAATTGTTGCGCGCTACCACTCCTACACGGCATCAGGTCGAAGATGGATTTTAGTCTGCTTCCGCTTAGATGTTGTGAGTTGTGTGAGAGAGATCATTTGTATTAGACATGTACCGGGCTTAAGCCCATTTTTTTACTCTCTTTCATACTTTGTACTCATTGTGGACTATATTACTTTTACTTATATATATGTGATCTTGTGGACTTGAACTCATATTTGTTAGATTGTACTTCTACTCCCTTCTATGATCGTCAATGCCGGCAGAATCAGCGTTTTGTAGTGGCGACCCTCCCGAGTGTCGGTGTCACCGCAAAATGGCGGTTCTGGGTGTAAGACCCAGTAGCGTAGCAATAAAAACGTGGTCTTACAACATAGATTTGTCGAGCTAGGCCATCACACTACGAGGAGTCTCCTCGAGTTGCAGGAGGCGCTCAAGAAGGTCTCGCAAAAGGAGATTGACTTGGGGATGCCACTTGTCCGATGGAAAGAGTATGAGGTAGCTCGTGCTTCTCTGTGCAACTCTGTCTCCATTTCACTTGGTGATTTTTTTGAAAGCTTATTGCAGATACTCGTAGGTCGCAAAGATCGAGACGACGAAGAAGATCTCCGAGCTTGAGCAAGATCTTGCGGACACAAAGGCCGAGCTAGAGGCCGCGCAAATCCGACTCACCGAGTTGGAGACTCGCCCAATCGCTGATGGAGATCGCCCCGGTCCCGCTGATACTCGCCCAACTAAGAAACAGCGAGAGGCGAGTCCTCACGGGATGGGCAAGAGAATTTGCTTCCAAGGGGATGAGATGCCTGCCATCCATCGCGGGATAGCACAAGCAATGGGGGAAGTCGTTCTCGAGAAGTTGAGGATCGGCGACTTCCTGACGATTGCGTACCTCATCTCAAGCATGCTTTCTGAGGAGTCCAAATCGCCAGATCGCGTCCTATCCTCCGCTTCTGGATCCAGTGCCAGCAACAGCAGAAAGAGCAATGATGACAACGACGATGACGAGGTTGACGAGGACGATGCTGAGGATGAAGAATACATCATCATCGGGGACGAGGAGTATAAGCCTGATACTGGTGACAACGAGTCTTATTCAATCGGCGACCTCCTGCGCCCGAGCTTGTAAAGACAGAAAGTTATAAAAACTTTGAAATTTTTGTAAGTCTTGTAATACTTGCCATATAATACAAGATAGTTCTTCTATACAGTTGTCTTTTTCAATTTTGTACTTACATTCTCGCATGTTGATGATGCTCGCTAAGCTCATAGGTACGGAGAGGTTGAGTGCTCGTTGCTTGCTGCTAGAGAAAATCATGTTCCCCAATTTATAATTGAATAAGGCAAGTGTACCTATCAAAATATAGCATAAGATATAAAAATATCAAGGTCATATTAAAACACGGGTCTGTCGAGTACTGTTTCGACTGCCGCAACATCTCTTTCATCACTAGCGATGACTGCTATAACTATAAGATGAGCCCTTTGGGCTTAAGAACATGGGCGCGACCTACCAAAGAATGATGGATCAAATCTTCAATGATCAAAATGGGCAGAATCTAGAAGCCTGCGTAGATGACCTCCTGGTCAAGAGTAGGAGCATCGCGGAGCACACTAATGATCTGGTCTAGACCTTCGCAACCCTATAAAAGTACAAAATGAGGCTCAACTCGGAAAGTGCATTTTAAAATCCAGAAGAGGGAAGTTCTTAGGTCACCTCCTCACCTTGAGGGGGGTGGATCCTAATCCTGACAAAGTCAAGGCCATTTTGGAGATGGCATCCCCGAAGAATACAAAAGAAGTCCAGAGGCTGATCGGAAGGCTAGCAGGCCTTAGCGGCTTCCGTCCAAGGCAGGGGAGAAGTGCTCTCCTTTTTTCAAAGCTCTCCAAGGCAATCAGAAGTTCGAGTGGACCGCAGAGTGTGAGGAGGCTTTTGGAAAGCTCAAGCAGCGGCTAACTCAGCTCCTCTACTCAAAGGCCCGCGGGGAAGCAATGATCTCCTCTATCTAGGAGTGGGAGCGGAGGAAATCAACTCTGTGCTAGTCAAAGAAGAAGGGAATAAGCAACTCCCAATCTACTATGTGAGTAGAGTGTTATGGTAGGCAGGGGCGAGGTATCTCATCCTAGAGAAGCTAGTTTTTGCCTTGGTAGTTTAGGCTCGGAGGCTCCGCCCGTATTTCCATGCTCACTTCATTAAGGTTGTATCTGATCATCCGCTATAAAGTATCTTGGATGGAGTGGAGAATTCAGACACGTTCGCAAAGTGGGCAGTAAAGTTGAGTGAGTTAGACATTTCTTATTTGTCAAGGGTGACGATCAAGGCCCAGGCAGTAGAAGACTTTCTGGTCGACTTCTCGGCCATAGTTGGAGGAGAATAAAGCACTTCCAGCCCTGTCTCTTGGAAGATATTCATGTATGGGGCTTCAGGCAGGAATTCTATGGGAGCCGGAGTCGTGATGGTGAGCCCTCAAGGAACTAGGATCGAGCAAGCAGTCGAGATCCTCTTCCTCATTACGAACAATCAGGCAGAGTATATAGTCATGGTAGCAGGCTTGCATCTCGCCAAGGAGTTGGGGATTCAGGATCTCAAGGCCCTCACCGACTCAATGGTGGTCGCGTCACAAATCAGGGGAGAGTTCGAGGTGCGTGACCCCACCCTACAGAGATACTTAGTTAAGGTTAAAGGCTTAATGGGGGGTTTACAATCCTTCTTCATCAAGCATGTGCCCCGAGAGGAGAACTCGGAGGCAGACTATCTCGCCAAGTACGGTCACAAAGGTGGAGGAACAGTGACAGAGTTGTTTCGACCATCCATCGAGGAAGGGAAGATGATTTTGTTGGGTCCATTGATCCCAATGGCCCTGATTTGATGATGTCAAACATGTCAATGAGATAGACATAGTTGTATTTGATGTATGGTTAATTTCATGCATACATGTTATTCTTTATCACAATGATTGGACAGCTAGTTCAATAGACAATGACAAGTGGACTCAAGGTGGAGCTGGAAACTCAGAAAACTACCTAAGTCCAAAATCGTTGAGTGAGGCAAGCTCACTCAATTCCATAGTGCTGAGAGAAGGCAGACAGTCAAAACTAACATTTACAAATCCAGAAAATCGACTAAGTCTAGAAGCTTTGAGTGAGTTTAACTCACTCAAGGCCATACATTTAGAAGCGTTGAGTCAAGGTTACCTTGTCAAAGCCTAAGTAGTGGAAGACAGAAAAATTGACTAAGTACAAAAGCGTTGAGTGAAGCTTCATCACTCAACTCCATGTTGAGTCTGTCAACGCTCTCAATGCCATCAGGCAGAAAGCTGAAAAATATGGCAAAGGAAAAAAGCGTTTAGTGAAGCTTATACACTCAACGCTCTCAACGCCATCAGGCAGAAAGCTGAAAAATATGGCTAAGGCAAAAAGCGTTGAGTGAAGCTTATACACTCAACACTCTCAACGATATCAGGCAGAAAGCTGCAGAATATAGGCTAAGGGAAAAAGTGTTGAGTAAGGGATATACACTCAACGCTCTCAACGCCTAGCAGAGCAAAAATAATTCTAAGTCTAGATTTGTTGAGTATGGCCTATACACTCAACACCACTCAACGCCTAGTAGAGCAGAAGAAATTTCTAAGTCCAGAATCGCTGAGAGACCATTCGTCGAGCTGATCTTAGCTTTCGTTGACCGGAGCTCAAAATTTGTCGACCTCAGCCTTCACCTGAAAAAAGAACTGAGCTGAGAGAATTTGTCGATCTCAGCTTCACTATTTTGTCGAGCTGAGCTCAGAATTCGTCGAGCTGAGCTTGAAGTTCGTCGAACGCAGGATTTCAGAAAAGTTAGTTGATTCTGGCTAATTCCAGGATGATGCTGACTCAACAAAGTCAGCAAGTCAACAAAGTTCAGATTCGATGCAAATCGACATTAACGTCACCTTCAGTTTACAGTGGATCTCAAGTTAATAAAGCTTAGGTTATAACCACCGTTAAAACTGAGACACGTTTCGATCATCTCGCCAATGTCACGAGATTATAAATAGCAGAAGAGATCGAGATCTAAATAATAATTAGATTAATTTCTGATTAACTTTCTGAAAAATACGAGAGGCGGAGTTCGTCGACTTCATTCGCCATTGTTGTAGAAGCCAAGAACCTGAAGTTCAAATCTTAAGGGCTTCTGAGTTTACTGGTGCAATCAATATCCACACAAGCAGGTTGAGGGTAATCCTCCGAGAGAGACGAATCAGCCTTGGCATGCTCTAGCTGAAGTTTTCTTCTCGATCCAAGCCGAGCCAGAATCTGAAGATCAATTCGCTGGATCAAAAAAGAAGGAAGGGCTGAAATCTGCTCAGTCCAAATCGGGAGATATTTCTGAACAAGAAGAACCAGACTCATCTGTTAGTTGATTCCAGAACAAGCCGGACATCATTTCAAGATTACTGTATCATCTTGTTGCTATGAAGAAGAAGTTAAGGCTGGCATCTGCTCGATCCAGGTAGACAGGCACAGAGAATTTTCTCTGGTGTCTGTAATTCATTATCTTGAATATTTTTGTGTAAGATTCATTTTGAATCTGAGTGGAAAGGCTAAGGCCTAAGTTATAAGTCTATGTTATAAAGGCTGAGGTAGGGCAGGAGTTGTATGGGTTATAGGTGTCTGGATTCACACTAAGGTAGGGCAGGATTGCCTGAGTTGTAGGAGTATGGAGTCACTCTGAGGTAGAGTTCTTGGGAAGAACTTGAGTTGTAAGATCTTGGTGATCTAAGTGGTAGGGCTTGAGCCTAAGTTGTAGGAGCTGATTGGGCTCTGAGTTGTATGATCTGAGGATCTGAGAAAAATAGAAGGAAGTTTGGCCAAATCTAGTATACTACTAGATAAGCAAAGGGCAAAAGTGGATATATCCATCAATTAGGGAACCACTATAAACCACGGTGTAATGTGTTGTGTACTGTGCTGGTATTGATTGTGATAAGATTGTTGTGTTGTAAATTTAATCAATTAGTTGCCTAAGTTTTAAAAATTGGACCTATTCACCCCCCCCCCCCTTCTAGGTGATTTGTAGTTCTTGAAATCAAGACTTTCAAGTGGTATCAGAGGGAGGTTGCTCAAGAAATACTTAATAGTCTGGGTTGATCTCCAGGGGCAGCTATAAGAAGGCCAAAATGGGTTCAAGTGAGAATTATAAAGAACTTGGATCCATGAAACTTCCTCTTTGTAGGAAGGAGATCTTTGACATCTAAAAGGAAAGGGTCACACTATTCATGGAAGCATCTGATCCTAGGATATACATCACAGTACAGGAAGGACCCTTCATCCTAATGAAGACATCAGTCCTTGATGCAAATCTGAAGACTCCAAAGCAATATTCTGAGATGACTAAAGATGAAATCAACTTAGCTACATTGGATAAGAGGGCACAAAACACTATTATTAGTGCCATAGATGACTCAACCTTCCAAAACCTAGTCCACTGCAAGACATCTAAGGAGATATGGGACACACTAATTATCTACATGGAGGGGACTGAAGAAGTGAGTGAGGACTGGAAGTCCATGCTCAATCAAGAGTATGAAAGCTTCAGGCAGGACAAGTCAGATGGCATTGTTGAGTGCTATCATAAGTTTTTCAGAATTGTGAAAGAGTTGATGACATATGGCAGAGTCTTGAGCACTTATGAATTGAATGACAAGTTTCTCAGGTTTTTAACTAAAGACTAGGACACAAAAATCTGTGTCATCAGAGAAGTGAGACTTGCAGACACTCTACGACCAACCCTGTTTGAAAACCTGCTGTCTTATGAAATGCAGCTGACTGTTAGAAAGGAGGAGGAGAAAATCAGCAAGCCTATAGTCAAAGATAAGTCAGTGGCCTTCAAAGCTGAAGCCACAAGGAAGAGCAGGAGAAAAATTCTTTCTCCACCAAGGAGAGTTGCTGATTCTGAGTTAGAAAGCTCAGAAACCAGCACATCAGACTGTCATATTTCTGATAAAGACTTTGCTGCCTTCTTTAGGAAATTTCAGAAATTTATGAAGAAGAAGCACTGGAAAAGAAGGCCATCCTCTTCTTCTTATCCCAAGAAAGATTACTACAAGGGCAAGAAGAAATCCTCTAAAGAGGACAGGTATGGCTCTAAATCAAGTAAACATACTTCTTCTAAAGGTGTGTGTTATTGTTGTAGTAAGTCAGGGCATGTCATAACCGACTGCCCTGTCAAAAGAAAGGATGCTGGTGGAAAGAAGAAACATCAGTAGAAGGGCAAGAAGGAGAAGTCCTTTATTGTCAAGAAGCAAAAGAGCTGGACTGACTCCTCATCATCAGAGTCAGAAGAGGTAGATGAAGTTGAATCCTACATTGGGTTATTTATTACTGAAGAAGAATTTATAGAAGCAGACTTCTTAGAGATGTTGGCTGCAATCACTGGAGAAGTTGATGATGCTTCCAGATCTGAACAAGGAGAAGAAGTCAGTCATTGCCTTGGGTTGATGGGTTTGACTGAGGAAGTACCTAGCCAGGAGTGTAAGACCCCCCTCCCGGAACACAACACACGGCACGAGGGGAGTCTTATGCCCGAAATAGCCGCCTTGCGGTAGCACTAACACACGGGTTAGCCTTTACCACAAGACGCCTATTCCGCCGGCTACAATCCATATCACAACAAACATGCCAACCCAACCATAACAGAAAAGTAAAAGCAAAAGCAGTTCAGTTCACAGCTAAGTTAAAGTCCAAAAGTAGCGGAAGATAACAAGCACAACAGGCTTGTACAAAAAGAACAAGAGTCTAGAAATGCTTTGCCAAACGGCTACATGAAAACACTCACGACTGTCACTGACGGTGCCGATGGCACCACCACCTCAGGTCCTATCATCCGGGCCTGGCTGTCCTGCTGCATAGTCCGTCGCTGCTCTACCTGCGGGGTTTCCTCCTAAAAAGGAAGACGTAGCAACCGTTAGTCATAAGACTAAGTGGCTTCACATCCGCTCCCCCGGCGACTCCTCGGCACCGGGCGGAGAAAGGAACAAGGTACAATATGGTTATATATAAGCAAGTAAACAAGCAGGTGACTGTAAAAATAGTGGAGTATAAACTACGCTACACAACTAGCAGTTCTACAAATATCAATAGTATATGACAGCAGGTATAATTAATCAGAATAGTAACTTAACTTATAAGAGTGCCCATACAAACTTATAAGTTAAGGATCGGCTTAACAATAAAGTAACTCATCGTATAGGAGTGCCCATACAAACTTATACGGTGAGGATCTTGTGTATGCAATGAATGACATGATATGAATGTTATGGTATGACCGACTCATGCGCACGCACATACAAGTTGCTATGTCGACACAGACTTGAAGTTCCCACTTTTCGAGCAGGTAGCTAACCTCTCAGGCGTCGTCCGTCGTGGCCAGACGGCGACAGTGGAGCGGGCGTCTCCACTACTAGGTGGTATCACACTACCTATCCTAGGCCCCCGTACGCCTCAACGCTAAGAACACAACAGCGGAGCTCACCTGCGTACTACGGCTCAGAAGGGGTCTTGGGTAAATGTGCACCAAGAACACAGCCCAACCTGGCCTTTGATTTCGAACCGGATGGAACCTCGGAAGCACACGAGGTGCAAGCCCAACCGTTCTCATGGCGCGGAGGAGATCTCGGTTTATGGACACCAAGTATCTAACCCTACCGCCCAAGGTCTACCCATTGGCTCCCATCGGTGTGACGACTGGCGAACCCGTAGACCTGCCACAGTCATTATCTCAATATCGCGACACGATGAATCGTCGCACATTACATGCCCCAAAACAACTCACTCGATGCTACCCGTAGGGAGACTTCAACTCTAAGCATCGGTTATTAATAACCCCTTGGGCTCGGATTACGGTTACAAAATACTCCTCACATAGTGTTCATCATTTTCACGCCCACCTATTCAATAACTTCACCTCAACACTACGCACAATAGATATATTCAACACCAAATTGTATACGTATATCCTATACCGATCTCAACTCCTAATATCTAGCCTTCCCATCCAACCCATTTCTCTACCAATACATGGTTATACCTTATTACACAACCAAATGAATAACCATGCTAAATTATAGTAACAACAACATTATAGATATATGGGAGCAAGATATCAAATGAGCAAATCACAATCATTGCAAGAGAGCTAACATTATAAATTAACAAGTGCATTAACATAGGATAGCTCAATACTAAAACTGGGATTCCCGGAGCTACAGGAATCCGATCACAACGCACAACCCCTCGTTGGAAAGGTATTCGCGAGGGCTACGACTTTCGTGTTGAGTCGATCGCCCAGATCTGGTCGCAACCTACCAGAAATTCAACTCGAACACGTACAGGGAACAGTTTCCTGTACAGGAATTTTCCCGAACGCAGCGGACTCGAACCAGCTTTCCCGTGGCTACAGGTATCGCATGGAAACGAGCAACCACTCGTTGGAAAGGTAATTTCAAGGGCTACAACTTTTGTGTTGAGTCGTTCACCCAGATCTGGCCAGAACACCTCCGAAATTGGCCACGAAGGTCGCTGCGTGCAGAAATCAGATTTCTGCACGCATCTTAAGGCGAGATGAACGGCATCCGTTCATCTTCTTCCTTGCACGACCTCGCATAAACTTCTCCAGAAATCACACCCAACCTTATTCCTCCTTTCAAAGCCAAACCCTCAACGAAAATCCCTCTCATCTCCACTTTGAACGATGAGAAGGTTGAGGAATACTAAGCCTAGAAAACCTAGGCATGGCTTAACCTAAGAACTCTTCTCCTCACCATCAAGACTCTATGGAGTCGATGTCTCTCCTAAAATAGCTATAGATCTAGCACCAAGGGAGAGGGGAGGAAGCTCACCTCAAGTCCAGCGGTACCACCATGGCCGGCCATGAGCCTCGCACTCCTTTGCGGCGGCATTGTTTTTCCCTTGACGGCGGCGGCGTTTTGATTCCTCCAAGGATGGCTCCGGCAAGCTCTTCCTCCTCCTCCAGCCAAGAACCCTCTCAGGAATTTCGGGGCAGAAGAAAGGAGATGAAATGCTAGGGTTTCCCAACTTTTCCTTTTTATACATCGCAGACACGGGTAGGCACACGGCCGTGTTCCTACCCGTGTTCAGGTGACACGGCCGTGTGGCATGCCGTGTCTAGGGCCGTGTTCCTCCCAGAACCACTTTCTGCCGGGTCAGGGTTGCGGCACACGGGTAGAGACACGGCCGTGTCCCGACCCGTGTCCTTGGCACACGGCTAGGGACACGCCCGTGTCCCGACCCGTGTCCTTGGCACACGGCTAGGGACACGCCCGTGTCCCAATGCCCGTGTACCTCTCTGACTGGTAAACCTATTTTTATGAGGCACACGGGTATGGACACGGCCGTGTCCATACCCGTGTCAGCCAAAAAATGCTGTTTTGCCTTGTTTTCCTCATTTCCCGCACGTCCGCACCTGTTCACCCACATCCCCCATTGGGCTCACCACAGCCCCCTTGACTCAAATACGCAATCAAGGGGCCTAGCGCGAATTGGGACGTTACAAGGAGCATCCTAGCCCTAGTAAGGTACATTATACACATGTGTCAGATTATGAAACTAGTCCAGAATCAGAAGCATATGCACAAGATATGAAGATGGTTCTGAATCTGAAGGAGATGTCAATCAATTGATTGATGATTATGGTGAACTCCTGCAAGCACTGAAGAGAAGAAGCTCTTAGCCAAAAAAACAGGCTGAGGAGTTTGCCTCTCTAAAGCTGGTTATTTCAGACTCAGCAAACATGTTGAACATGAAGATAAAATAAGTCAGCAAGCTGAAAAATATCACTGTTATTCAGATGGGCACAATCACCTTCAAAAATAACCACATTAGGAACCTTGAAGGTAAACTCCAAAAGGAGAAGGAGCCAGTGGCTTAGTTCTCAAAGTCATGTTCAGTATTCCATTTGATTGATTCTTTCTCCTCCCAAAAGGGTAAGCAGGGGTTAGGCTTCAATGGGAGAACTAGAGCTGCCTATTCCAAAAGGAAGGGCAAAGCTCTAGTGCAACCACTAGCCTCCAAGCCTCCAATTCCTTTCAGGAAAGTGGTGCTACCATCTAACATGTATGACCATGAGAGCATTTATGGTCACTGGGAGTATGGTGTTAGAAATGGCAAGGGTGCTAGTGCCTACAAGGCAGCCCTGAAGAAATCCAAATGGCCCATCCTGGACAATTGTGTTTGGTGTACCAGCCCCAACACTCAAAAATAAGGCTGCAGCCCATTCTCAAAGTCTACCAGTCCACAATCAGACTAAAGGAAAGTCTGTCAGCACACCAGACTTGGGTATATCTGAAGCTATCAGGCTGTGGCTGAAAGACTTAAGAAAAAGGCTAGTGTACCTGCTGGAATGAGAGTTGCTGACTGCTATGCTGTAAAGTCAGCCCTTAAAAGAAGATACAACATTTATGAGTGTTGGTGTTGTGGCAAAGTATGTCACTATGCTATTGATTGCTGGCACAATAAGAATATGTGTCTAGAGAGATAATGTCAGCTTACCTGTCAGAAGAGCTGCAGGAAGGCATGTTCAATTTCAGTCTAACCTGTATCTAGGACCCAATAAGAATTGGGGTCTTAAGGAAAAGTGATTTATTTGTTGCAGGTAAGTCCAAGCGGCCATACCCCTATATGATACTTGGACAGTGGATGTTCCCGGCACATGATTGGAATAAGGAGCAGGCTGAAGGAGTACACTCCAGTTGAAAATGGAACCAAAGTAATCTTTGGTGGTTCAGAAAGAGGAGTAACCAAAGGGTTTGGTAAGATATCTAATGGCAAAATCACTATCACACAAGTAGCTTATGTGAAAGGTTTGCAACATAACCTGATAAGCATAAGCCAACTATGTGATCTTGGCTATGACATTTCTTTCCACAAGGATGAGTGCCAAATTAGGAGTTCAAGTGACCAATGAGTCATCTTGATAGGCACTATGAGAGGAAATATCTATTGTCTCAATTTTATTTGTGAGAGTAAGGACTCTCCTATATGCCTAATTGCAGATGAGAAAGCTTCACATTGTGTCAAATAGCATAAGAGGCTAGCTCATCTGAATTACAAGACCATAGACAAACTCGTTGGTGAAGAGTTAGTGAGAAATGATCCTAAGGTGAAGTGCATCAAGGAGGGTATCTATTCAGCATGCCAAAAGGGCAAGCAGACCAGGACCTCCTTCTAGAGCCTTGATACGAAAAACTCAGTAAGGTGTTTATACCTCCTGCATATGGATCTATTTGTCATATGCCACTTCAAAGTCTAGGTAGGAAAGTCTACACCTTTGTGGTTGTTGATGACTTTTCCAGATTTGCCTGGGTGTTCTTTCTAAGGAATAAATCTGAAACCCATTATGTCTTCCAGACATTTGTTAGGCAAATTCAGAATGAAATTAACAGTACTGTGGTCAAAATCAGAAGTGATCATGAGACTGAGTTTCAGTTTGAATGCATGACAAGATTCTGTGAAGGGCTTGGGATTCATCAAGAGTTCTCCTCTCCTAGAACACCCAAGCAAAATGGGATTGCTGAGAGGAAAAACAAAACTCTCATAGAGGTTGGTAGAACCTTGTTAAGTGACATATTTCTACCAAAATATTTCTAGGCTGAGGCAGTAAACACTGCATGTCATGTCCTTAACAGGGCTTCCATTACCAAAAGTCACAAGAAGACTCCCTATGAGATTCTGAAAGGCAGAAAACCAAACTTATCCTACTTCAGGATTTTTGGTAGCAAGTGTTATGTTCTAAATAATGGTAAGTCCTATATGACTAAGTTTGCTGCCAAGTCCCAAGAAGAGATATTTATTGGGTACAGCAATAATAGTAGGGCATATATGATCTATAACTTGACTACTCAAGTTGTAGAAGAATCAGTTCATGTTGTCTTTGATGAGTCAAACCTAATTAACTGTGAGTTGTCAAGCACCTCTTCTAGTTCAGCAGGTTTAAAGGATGTGATGGATAAGCTTACCATCAGGGAAATGGATCCAGCAGGACAAGATAAGGAAGAAGATGGGTGTTTTCAAGGGGGGAACAAGACTCACAAGCTGAGGATGAAGAACAATCAGCTGAAGACAATACAATACAGCCTACTGAAGACAATGAAGTTCAGCCAACTGAAAACATTGCATAACAGCAATTTGAAGCAAGATTGCCTCTAGTAGAGAGACATCTAAGGGACCATCCAGCACACCAAATCATTGGTGATGCAATACATGGTGTCCAGACAAGGAGCAATAGCATCAACACAACTCTATGTTCAAGCTTCCTATCATAAATAGAGCCCAAGAAGCTTGAAGAGGCTATCAAAGACTCTTACTGGATTAGAGCTATGCAGGAAGAGCTGAACCAGTTCAAAAGGTGTAGAGTCTGGAAGCTGGTTCCCAGACCAAAGGGACATAATATCATAGGAACAAAGTGGATCTACATGAACAAGCTAGATGAGAATGGAATTATTGTCAAAAACAAGGCCAGATTGGTGGCAAAAGGATATAGGAAAGAAGAAGGAATAGATTTTGACCATACATTTGTCCTAGTAGCAAGGCTGGAAGCAATAAGGTTATTCCTTATTTTTTATGCCTATCAAGGATTCAAAGTTTTCCAAATGGATGTGAAGTCAGCATTCCTGAATGGAGACTTAAAAGAGGAAGTATATATGAATCAACCGCCAGGTTTTGTAGATCCTCACTTTCCTTATTTTATTTATAAGCTTAAGAAAGCTCTATATGGATTGAAGCAAGCCTCTAGAGCATGGTATGAAAAATTATCTACTTTCCTCATTGAGAACAAATTCTCAAGGGGGAAAATAGATAAGACCCTATTCCTATGGGAATCTAAGGGCAAGATCATCCTAGTCCTACAAGAAAAGATCAAGCTAAGAGGTAATCCTCTAAGGTGTAACTCACCCTGCAGCAATCTAGGGGAGTAGGTAAAAATTCATTTTACTGAATTTAATATGAATATGCTTTTATTGTCTGTGTAATGTGTATCTCATTGACTAAGGTAATTGATCAGTGATTTTGATCAGGGGTTTTAACAACTTCAAATAGGGGGAGATTGTTGGGTCCATTGATCCCAATGGCCATTATTTGATGATGGCAAACATGTCAATGAGATAGATATAGTTGTATTTGATGTATGGTTAAGTTCATGCATACAGGTTAGTCTTTGTCATAATGATTGGACAGCTAGTTCAAGAGACAATGACAGGTGGACTAAAGGTGGAGCTGGAAACTCAGAAAACTACCTAAGTCCAAAAGTGTTGAGTGAGGCAAGCTCACTCAACTCCATAGTGCTGAGAGAAGGCAGGCAGTCAAAACTGACAGTTACAAATCCAGAAAATCGGCTAAGTCCAGAAGCGTTGAGTGAGCTCAACTCACTCAATGCCATACAACTAGAAGCGTTGAGTCAAGGTTACCTTGTCAAAGCCTAAGTAGTGGAAGACAGAAAAATCGACTAAGTACAAAAGCGTTGAGTGAAGCTTCATCACTCAACGTCATGCTGAGTCTGTCAACGCTCTCAACGCAATTAGGCAGAAAGCTGAAATATATGGCTAAGGCAAAACACTTTGAGTGAAGCTTATACACTCAACGCCATCAAGCAAAAAGCTGAAAAATATGGCTAAGACAAAAAGCGTTGAGTGAAGCTTATACACTCAACGCTCTCAACGACATCAGGCAGAAAGCTAAAGAATATAGGCTAAGGGAAAAAAGCATTGAGTGAGGGATATACACTCAACGCTCTCAACGCCTAGTAGATCAAAAATAACTCTATGTCTAGATTAGTTGAGTACGGCCTATACACTCAACGGCACTCAACGCCTAGTAGAGCAGAAGAAATTTCTAAGTCCAGAATCGTTGAGTCAATCATTCGTCGAGCTGAGCTAAGTTTTCATCGACTAGAGCTCGAAGTTCATCGACCTCAGCCTTCACCTGAAGAAAGAACTGAGCTGAGAGAATTCGTCGATCTCAGCTTCACTGTTTCGTCGAGCTGAGCTCAGATTTCGTCGAGCTGAGCTTGAAGTTCGTCGAACGCAGGATTTCAAAAAAGTTAGTTGATTTTGGCTAAGTCCAGGATGATGTTGACTCAACAAATTCATCAAGTCAACAAAGTTCAGATTTGATGCAAATCGACATTAATGTCGTCGTCAGTCTACAATGGATCTCAAGTTAATAAAGCTGAGGTTATAACCACCGTTAAAACTGAGACACGTGTCGATCATCTCACCAATGTGACGGGATTATAAATAGCAAAAGATATCGAGATCTAAAAATAATTGGATTAATTTCTGATTAACTTTCGAAAAATACGAGAGGCGGAGTTCGTCATCTTCATCCGCCATTGTTGCAGAAGCAAAGAACCTTAAGTTCAAATCTAAAGGGCTTCTGAGTTTGCTGGTGCAATCAATATCCACACCAACAGGTTCAGGTTAATCCTCCGAGAGAGACGAATCAGCCTAGGCGTGCCCTAGCTGAAGTTTTCTTCTCGATCTAAGCTGAGCCAGAATCCGAAGATCAATTCGTTGGATCAAAGAAGAAGGAAGGGCTAAAATCTGCTCAGTCCAAATCGGGAGATATTCCTGAAGAAGAAGAAGTAGATTCATCTGCTAGTTGATTCCAGAACAAGTCAGACATCATTTCAAGATTGTTGTATCATCTTGTTGCTGTGAAGAAGAAGTTAGGGCTGGCATCTGCTCGGTCCAGGTATACAGGCATAGAGAATTTTCTCTGGTGTCTGTAATTCATTATCTTGAATATTTCTGTGTAAGATTCATTTTGAATCTGAGTGGAAAGGCTAAGGCCTGAATTGTTAGCTTGTGTTATAAAGGCTGAGGTTAGGCAGGAGTTGTCTGGGTTGTAGGTGTCTGGATTCACGCTGAGGTAGGGCAGGATTGCCTGAGCTGTAGGAGTGTGGAGTCACTCTGTGGTAGAGTTCTTGGGAATAACTTGAGTTGTATGATCTTGGTGATCTGAGTGGTAGGGCTTGAGCCTGAGTTATAGGAGCCGGTTGGGCTCTGAGCTGTAAGATCTGAGGATCTGAGAAAAATAGAAGGAAGTTTGGTCGAATCTAGTATACTGCTAGATAGGCGATGGGAGAAAGTGGATGTACCCATCAATTGGGGAACCACTATAAACCACTGTGTACTATGTTATGTACTGTGCTGGTATTGATTGTGATAAGATTGATGTACTGTAAATTTAATCAATTAGTTGCCTAAGTTTTAAAAATTGGACCTATTCACCCCCCCCCCCCCCCGCCTTAGGTGATTAGTAGTTCTTGAAATCAAGACTTTCAGATGGAGATCGAGTAAAGGGCTTCTTGGAAGGATCTGTTTATTACGTTCTTAACGACTGGTCGGCTTCCTGCTAGTGAGGGAGACCAGAAGAAGTTTCGGTACAAGTCTTCTTACTACCTGCTGGATGAAGGAGAACTCTATCATAAAACCATCTCAGGTCCTCTAGCCAGATGCTTATCAGAAGCTAAAATTCCTCGAGTGCTTGAGTAAATTCATTCAGGGGAGTGCGACAATCACTCGGGGAATCGGTACACTAGAGCAGAGGATTCTGAGGCACGACTACTTCTGGTCGACCATTCGGAAGGATGCAGAAGCCTTCTCAAAGAAGTGTCCAAAGTGTCAGCTCTTCGCACCTTTTTAATTACATCCAGCTCAACAACTTCGCTCGATCACCACTTCTTGGCCCTTTGCCATCTGGGGAATAGATTTGATAGGCCTTTTCCCTCAAGCTAGCGGTCAGAGGAAGTTCGTTCTCATCATGATCAATTATTTCTCCAAGTAGATCGAGGCTAAAGCTCTTGCTAAGACCACATCTCAGATCGTGAAGAACTTCATCTGGGGAGAGATTGCCTGTAGGTTTGGGATTCCCCTCTCCATCATCACCGACAATGGCCAATAGTTTGTCAGGCTGGAGTTGGAAAACTTCTGCAAGCAGCTAGGGACGGGTCTTCGATTCGCCTCTATACATCATCATCGGAGCAACGAATAAGTGGAAGCGGCCAATAAGCTGATCATCAACTTCTTGAAGAAGAAGGTCATCAATCTGAATGGCAACTGGGTGGAGCATCTCCACTCAGTTCAATGGTATCTGAGGACCACTCCTAACTCGACAACGAGGGAAACACCTTTCAAGTTATCCCACAGGTCTGAGGCACTCATCCCAATAAAATTCGAGGTTCGGAGCCCGAGGGTTGTACAACAGGAGAAGGCAATGAAGAATGACGCTTGGAGAATGAAGATGCTCAGAAGCTCTCACTGGACTACATCAAGGAACTTCGTGACTTAGCCTCCATCCATCAAGAGGAGATCAAGAGGCGAATGTCAAAGCACTTCGACAAAAATGTTCGTCGCAGGCACTTCCTTGCAGGAGACTTGGTCATAAAGAAGGTAGATGCAACAGGAAGGGCAGCTGTTGTTGGCAAGCTAAATCCTAACTGGGAAGGACCTTTCATCGTCCAAGAAGCTCTAGCCGCTGGAGGCTATCGTCTGCAAAATCAAGAAGGAGAGCTACTGGGAAGTACTTGGAGCGAGGATGACCTGAAAATGTTCTACCCCTAGCGATAACATATACTGATTATCTGTAATGTTATTTTTTATATTATTTATACATTTTCTCACCCTAGAGACACTGGTGGTTGCGAGTTGTCTTCTTTGTGTTGATCGTCTCAAGTTAGCTATAGAAGCAGTGAAGTCCATCTCAATGATCGGTTTGGGAAACTAGCATCCGACTTGATTCTCCTAAAAAGCCCAGGGTGGATGATGGGACGATGTGTCGGAATTTAAGCATCCTTATAAGACCGAGCTCCTTCATTAACGGTCAAGATTAGCTCCCCCTTTGTATGTCGGCCTAGCTACCCCCGATTACATCTCTCCTCCGAGTGGAGGAACTATCAAGAACATGTCAGAACGCTAACTGTAACGCTCCTGATTTTCCGTCATTTATTTTAATTCTCTTGGTGACATTAAAATGGCGTAAGGACGTTACGTTAACGCGGAGTTGACGGCGCGTCGCCATTAGTGCGTTTTTCACGTTCGTCGGGTCGAGCCGACCAAATCTTAGAATTCTCATCGAAATTGTAAAATTTCACGATACAAAATTAAATCGATTAATTTTGAATTTGCCCGTCAAATTTCGTCGCGATCCGAGCAATATTGGAGTCTCGGCGAATTTTCAAAGTTTCATATATTTAATGTTCGATGTAAACTTTAGAAATTAATATCTCGAGAGCGCGTCGGATTTTGGTTTTGACTTCGTCGTTGGATTTGTAACACCGACTTTTGCCTAGGGTGCGAATTTCGTTTGATTCGACGTGCATTATTATAAAATAATTTTTGTAATTTGTTTAATATCCACTCTCAATCCACCAATACTCACTGAATCCCCTTATTATACCTATCCTATTATATTCATCAATACAATCATTGAAAATAAAAAAATCGATGAGATTACCTCCCCCATATTCACCAAACATAGAATACTCACCGAACTCATCCTATTAGTATTATTATTTTATGATTATAATTATAATTATTATTATTATATATTTATATCTCTACTAATATATATGAAAACTACTCTTTGGTGAAACATTGTCTGATGTCCCTATATTGCCCTTATAGTTCTATTCATAATTACACAATTATACAAAACTTTATATTAGTATATTATAAAGACAATATCTTTTTAAGTAATTACACAACTTTACAATATTAAAATACAAAAAATAAAAACATTAGATATCATAAACCTATTGTCTCTAGCTAGGAATGACAAGAGAAAAATTAATGTTTTAACGTTAAAACATAATTTATTTTACAAAATATAATTTGTATTCTTGATTTATATTTTTTTACGGTCATTTTGAGTACCCATATGTATATGTTGCGGGTCGGGCGGAGCCCGTCGAGAGCGGGCGGAGCCCGCCGGGAGCGGGCAAAGCCCGCCGTCGTCGGTCGGGTACTGTCGCGCGAGGTCATAGGGGCGGGTACTGTCCACGACAAATGTTGCCGCCCACGACAAATGTCGCCGCACACGGCAAATGTGCCACCCACGACAAATGTCGCCCCACCGGCGAATGTCGCATCCCGACAATTGTCGCACCCCGCCGAATGTTGCACCCCGCCGATTGTCGCACTCCCGCCGAATGCCCCCAGGGCCGAAGGCCCGTTCCTGTCACTTGTATATATATATATATATATATAATATTTTTTTCTCCCTTGCACAAGAGCAGACCGAACCCCTCCCACCTGATTTTTTTTCTTCCGCCGAGCCAGAGCGAAGCGAGCCTTTTTCGGGAGCCTTCCGACCGCCACCACAGGAGCTACGGTGCACAAAATCTTCACCAGAACATAGATTCGGAAAGCTCTCGACGAGAGCTACGCATGCGTGGTAAGTTTTGTCAGTTTTGTGAACTTTTAAACGTTAGGGTTTTTGGTCCTAATCGCCGTTTTGACCAAATCTTTATAGATTTCGCCTTCCCGCGCCTCGCTTGAATCGATCTGCGACGTGGAGTGATTCGGAGGATGATTCCGGGGAAAAATCGAGGCAAGTGGTGGTTTTGCTTGCTTTTCTTCCTTTGCGCTTACCTCCGATGGCAGGGTGTTTAGTAAGTATTAATTTGTCCAGTAAATTAGTAAGGGTCGTTTGTTCGACCTACCGTTTGTACGTCGAGTCGTTTGTCTGTCGTGTCGTTTGGATCGTCACGTCATTTCGACCACGTAAAACACTTGTTTTGTAGTAATTATCGTAGGTGTTGTGAAATTCTTAGTGTGTACCGTTTGACTTGGAGATCATCGTTGTGAAAGTGTTGGAGCCTTGCAGGGCTATTTGTGTCGTCGTGACGATTGTGTGTCAAAATTTTAGGTTAAGTCTGATATCGACTGCATAATTTAGAAGTTTATAATGTGACACATAATAACAGATATATATATATATATAATGTTTGTTGAATTGTGCGCGTTGGGGTTACTACCTCGGCATGGTGTCATGTTTGTTGGGTCTGTGCGTGTCATGGTTACTCCCCCGGCACAGTACCTCTCTTGTCCGTGGATCATACACACAGGCTTGCTCGATGTTTTGATGCTCTTCTTTAGCGGATCCGTCTCATTTGAATTTGACTAATAATATCCAATAATATACATTTATATATATAACCCTTTCCTGTACTTGGAATTGAGATTGTTTAGTTTACTGCTGCTTAACTTGTTCATTTCTTGTTGTTTCCTCTTGGTTATTACTAACATTTGTCTCTAGTTTGCTTGCTGGGTTCCAGTCTACTTGGAGTTTTATTATTGTTGCTTGGTTTCTTTTACCCCCACTTGTTACTGATGTGTTCTTCTTTTGAATGTCTCAGGTTTAGAGCAGTAGCAGGTGTGACTGGTAAGTTCGTGGTTTTCAGAGCTGTGGCTAGTTGGTGTTGCTTGTTTTCCTCCCCAGTTCAGTGATGTAGTTGTTTCTTTATTTCATATTAGACTTGTATCATATGGGTTCATGTCAGTTTGTTGACGCTCATAATGTTAGTTTCGTATGTTTGACTACTTGCTATTTTTACTGATGTTACTTACTGTTAGTTGTGCACTTGCTCTCTAGGATGAATTTATGTTAGGATGCATGTTAGGTATTTTTAAATATAAAAAATTGCATTCTAGCGTAGCTACATATCATTTAATTTAACTGAAATTCATTATATTTTAAGAGCCATAAAACTATCTTTTTACTTATACTAAATGTAGAAGTCACATTTCATTGCAAAAATTGATGAGTCTCTATGCTCATATAGGATAATAAATGAAATAAATTGAGTATCTTCCGCTGTTTAAACTTATACTTTCTCATTCGTGGACTAGTTGATCCACCAGATCGAGGGACACGGTCTGTTTAACTTAGAAATACAAAATATGTTTTAAAACATAATTTATGTGTTTTTTTATAAAATAAGCGAAAGGATAGGTTTACCTGAACGTCTGCAGTCGCCCCCTGCACGGCGTGGCATCATGATCGCGTATTTTCTCACTCTGATAGTATTTTAATAGTGAGAAAATGTGGGTTGTGACACTAACCTCCTAAATTTTATGGTGGATCAAACTCATAAAGTGATATCTTGTGTAATGACGGCATCGGTCTTTGAGAAGACTAAAAGACCGGCTCTTAGCGATTGTTTATCCCGTAGAGCATAACGCGTCTCAGTTGTTTCCAAGGTGGGATAATCTGCCATGCTTTTAGAAGCAGTTAGGCAGTTAAGCTCTGGAAGGAATGAGTTCGTGGAAGGATGATTGACTCAAGTGTGTGTCCTGTAGGACAACCCGAGGGCCATTTCCCTTCGCTTGTAAGCTGGCCTTCGTAGCCAAGTGGCAGAGTTGGAAGCGATCTCCACGATTGGGTTGGGAAACGAGTCTTCGACCTGATTCTCCTAAACAACCCAGGACGGATTATGGGACGATGCGTCGGGATTTAAGCATCCTTGTAAGACCGAGCCTCTGCATTGAACTATCAGGAACAAGTCTGGACGCCAACCTCCCAACATGATGAAGAGAAGAGCATCATAATTTTAGAAATTTACTACGTCTTCAAAGAAGTTAATACATCTAACTCTTTCGCAATCTCTTAAGCGGCAGGACGAATGACCTCAGCACTGATAGAAGTCCTCGAGTCAAGAGTTGTCATAGTCTGAGTCCCTGCACGAGCTCCTCTCCTACATATTGGCTATCAAACCCCTCAGGTGAGATAGATTCCTCGTGTGTGTTGTTGTCGTAGTCCGGGCCCCCTGTACGAGTTTCCCTCTTATAGGCTGACTACTTGCCGCCCGAGATGACTCCACCTCCAGTTGAGTTCGGTTCCAGTGAGCTGTCGACTCCACCTCCAGTTGAGCTCGCCTCCTGTGAGCTGTTGTCTCCACCTCTAGTTAAGCTCGGGTCCTATAAGCTGTCGACTCCACCTCTAGTTGAGTTCAGCTCCTATGAGTTGTCGACCTCACCTCTAGTTGAGCACGGCTCCTGTGAGCTTTTGACTCCACCTCTAGTTGAGCTCGACTTTTGTGAGTTATCGACTCCACCTCCAGTTGAGCTCGGCTCCTGTGAGATGTCGGCTCCACCTCCAGTTGAGCTCAGCTCCTGTGAGCGGTTTCCTCCACCTCTAGTTGAGCTCGGCTCCTGTGAGCTATCGACTCCACCACTACAAGAAATGTGACTTTCAGTGACAAAATATTTGTGACCAAATAAATTTCATCACTAAAGATGCACTTTTTGTGACGGAATTTTATTTTGATCACTAAATATTGTTATTCTTTTAATTTGTGACAAAAGAATTATTTAGTCACTGAATATATGCATTTTTTGCGACGGAAATCTATTTTGATCACAAAATATTATTGTTCTTTTAATTAGTGACTAGAAAATTATTTAGTCACAAAAAAAATTTTTGGGTAAAAAAAATTATTTAGTCAATGAAAATATGCACTCGTTGTGATAGAATTCTATTTAGATCACTAAATGTTGTTGTTCATTTAATTAGTGACTAGAAAATTATTTATTCACAATTATTTTAAAAAAATTGATAAGAATAATTTTTTTGTCACTAATAAATTTTGACACTATATATTATTATTGACTGAACAAAAGTTCTTTTGTCATTAGATAATTCAATTTAGTGACATTTTTTGACCACAAATAAAAATACATGTATATTATTTAATGATAGCAAAATATTAATCTCTCATAGAACATTTAAAAATTTTGTTCATTAATCACCAACAAATTGAAATTTTTTTAGAAATGAAAATATTTCATAACTTCTCTCATTTAAATAAAATTCATTCTATTAAAAATATAATAAGTAATTATAACGCTTGATGAGTTAGGTTAGCTCTCCCATCTTTTTCAAATTCCCTGAGCAGTGCACGGCCTTCTCATTGAAATTGCAATTTTATACATGTACTTGGCTTAATTTAAGAGAGAAAAAAACTTTTTAATTAAATAACATTGTTATTAACTTAATTAATGAATAAAATGATTATTTAGTCATTAAATTATTATATTTAGTGACTATATAAAAATTTTGCCACTAAAAATAAAAATTAATGTTTAGTGACAAGAAAATATTTTGCCACTGAATAATATAATTAATGACAAACATAATTAGTCACTAATTGTTCATAAACAACAGCCAACTATTTTGATTTACTTCCAATTATTTCATGTTTTCCCGGTACGTGCCCTAAGTCCGTTCTTTTCTCCTCCATCGTTATCCCGCTTCTCGCTGCTTCGCAAGCCGGCCTTCTTCCTCCAGAGCCGCTCATTGCCGATCCTCTCCATAGGTGATCTTCTCCGACGAAAACTCCGGTATTCTCCTCTCCTGTTACCGTTGACTGTTATTTCCATTCTCCTGTGAATCTACTTTTGTCCGAGAACCGGTTGTCGTAGAACCCTCCATTGACATTTCTGTTCATCTTCCGTCAGAGCTCGCAGGTGATCCTCTTCATCAACATTCATGTTATGCTTCCTCGAGTCCCTACCTTAAACTATGAGGCCCCCATCCTCAATCAATGGCGACAAAGATTTACATTATGTAAGTGCCGACTACTTACAGTTTTTTCAGTACTATAATCTATTTTCCCCGCTCGCCTGCGAGAGTTTCAAAGTAAATTTCTGTCGTCCCGTTGATTTCAAACCCTACTGAAGCGGAAGCCAATCCATAAAATCCCGGTTCATTCCAATTAATCCCTACCGAAGCCGATCCCTCCTCCCGCGACATCTTCCTCAGTGATCTAGGGCATCGCAGCCCTCTGCTACCGTGCGCAAATCACCTCCGGCGATCCTCTTCCCCACGCGAATCTCCATCAGCAACTCGCCACAGGCGACCTATCCCGGTTCATTTCAATCCCTACCGAAGCCGAACCCTCCTCTCGCGACATCTTCCTCACTGATTTAGGGCATCACAACCCTATTTTGTCGTGCGCAAAACATCTCCGCCGACCCACTTCCCTGCGCAAATATCCATCGGCAACTCTCCACAGGCGAACTCCTATGTGCACGAATCTCCATCCTCTGTTGGCTTGCATCTCAGAGCACTCTGATGGTGATTTCCTTCAACCATAGGCCCGCGATTTCCCTATCCTCCTCGATTATTCTCCACAACTGTCGACAGTTTTAACTATCAAAATCTCTCGCAACCGCTGATTTCCCTGCTCTCATTCTCACGGCTAACCGGATCCATTTACAAGTTTCTTCTTATCCATCCACGACTTTCTTCTCCCCATTTTCTCAATTTGATTTTCGATTTGGTTGCAAGGAAGAAACTGGAGGAACTCACCTACTTTGCGGATCAGATTTCTTCTCAGTTTTAAAGGTTCATATTCTTCCTCCATCACAGATCATGCCGCCCATTTCACCTCCATTTGCAGATCAGAAATCTTCTCACTCATAAAGGCATGTAACAGTTTCTTCTTCCCCTTTCTTTGACATCAATTTTCATTGGAATCAAACATAATCTAAGGTTAACCTACCTCACATTAATTTGAAATGCCTACTACCTATTTGATGAAATACATCACTGACGAATGGTACTAAATAAAACAGATTTTGACCTGCCATTTCCTTCCTTTATAGTGATGAGTTGAAAAAATCTATTTCTACAAAATTTCTTAGGTAATCTATTTAGACTTATTTGTTTTGGTATGACTGAAGAGAAAATTATATAGAAGTCAAGTCAAAGTACGCAAATATAATAACATGAAGTTAGAAAGATTAATTTTACGGTGATTGCCTGCGTCAAATCTTCAGATAGCCGAACTTTCCAGCACCTGGAGATGAGCCCTCAGTTTTAATTTAAGATTTAGGTTCTCTATCATTTTATCCCATACCTATTTTTCATTATGATTTCAGTTTTAATTTCATTTTTAAATTCAGTTTTTGATTTATGTTTTAGATTTAGGTTTTTAAAATCAGATTAATGTTTGGGATTTCTGTTTAAGTTATGGACAGACATTGTTCTCATTTTACTGCTTTTTTTCTCTTATTTTTGGACAGGCTTTGCGCAACAATACTCCAAAACCGTACTGCTTTCTCAAGAACTGTAAGAATTTTCTATTCTCAGTTTCAATTTACGTGTCAGTTTTAGTTTCAGTTTTAGTTTACAACACAGTTTTTACTTCTCAATTTTTCAGATTCATTTGGACTATGTACAAGGTGAAATCAATTTTAGGCGATGAGGAGAAAAGTGCCTTATATGATAATACTAGTTTGGTTATTGATAATATTATTTCTTGGAGTGTATTACAACATATGATCAAAATCATTTTCGACAAATCCATATGATGATCATAATTAATTTTTGTATCTCTCAATAAATTGTTGGTGATGGAGCTGATAATCTTCAAAAGTACTTCCAATCAGTGTATAAAATGGTAACTTTTGAAACCTTTCCTAATTAGTATATGAAATGTCATTATTTTGAGCTTAACATTGTCTATGTTGAGGATAAAATAGATGCATTTAAACAATGATAATAGATGCTTTCATGAGTTTCATCCCAAACCATCAGCATAGTTGACGCCTATGATCGAGTTTAGGTTGTTGGACTGGGCAAGGTCGCAACACTAAATCAGGCATGCTTGCTATAACTATTATAGTATGTGATGTTCTATATTGGTATGGAAATTACTTGCACATTAGAATTCTTTGATTTTTCCTACTTCGGAAATTTTGTTTTTGCGATGTTACTCTTCCAGGGTGGTGTCGAATAGTGAGTCTGCCAGACAATCAATAAAGAGAAAGTAGGCTCATTTGGCAGACCAAGAACTACATGTGTTTTTACTTTATTTCTATGTAGTGGATTGAAAAAAAGAAGAAGAAGATATTTCTACTACTTATATTTGGTTAATTACATCTAACTGAAATGATAATATGGGCAACTCAATGGATTTTTCTGATTGTTTTCAAAATTTGAGTTAATAATTACAACTATAAAGGCATCCATTGGATGTATATGTGTGACGAGGCCTTAATTTTGCGGTTCATATAATCTAACATTTAAAATGTAATAAATTTGTCTAGTTCCATCATTTTGTTGGTTAATAAAATTTGACAGATCTGTTGATTTATTTCTCTGTGTTTGTTCTGTTGGTTTATTTCAAAAACCAGTTCATAAATATTATTTTCAAGTTAACTATTTTTTTGGTTTTATAGATTTATCCACCATCTTTTTGTCATCTTTCACGTAGGTAACAATAAAAGATTTCATTTCTAAAGAGGTTATTTCACAATTTAGAGATCATTCTTGCCCTGAAATCTGCTCTTTGTTTTGATCCAAGTTGTACTATACTAGTTACAGCTTCTGTAAATGGGCACTACCTGAATGTGTTTCGAATAATTCCAACTTGCATGCTAAATGATTCAAATTTCACAAATTATGACTGGACTTTTTCGCAGGTACGCTACTATTTATTTTGAAGATTTGAAATTTACTGTTTTTTTGAAGATTTGAAGTATATTTTTTAAATGTTCTAATTTCCTCTCCTTTGGTTCTAGGGCATACGAGACATCTATTTCAATCGGTATAGTCGGTGGATTGTGATGATTTCATCTATTTCAGTCTTGCAACAGTTCTTAGATCAGTAACTAAAGAAGCGAGGAGAAGACAAAAGTTGCTATCAAGATGTGCTAAAGAATGCATGTTTATAGATTTTTTTCTTGTATTTCAATTTAATTAGAGATGAAAACACAATTATTCTGTATTGAGGGATTTGGGTTATCTCCCACCCTCTTTTTTTATTAATAAATTAATCTATGATGAATAATAGTTTTGTTAAAATTGAGTATCTTATTTATTATTATGTTTGAATGTGTAAAATTAAATTCTACTAAATGATAAATGAAATAATTTATGATATTTTATGAAAAACGAACAAAATTTAGTGACAAATTATCACTATTGTGTCGTTTCTTTAGTGACCAAATCTTTTGTCACTAAAAGTATTTATTAGTGACTCTACTAATTTGATCACTAAAAGTTGTCTTTTGGTGACCAAATTTTTTATTTAGGGACCAAACGAATTAGTCACTAAAATTCTATTTAGTGACCAAATTAATTTGTTCATTAAAACTTCATTTAGTGACCCAATAAATACGGTCACTAAACCACTTTTTGTGACCAAAATTAATTTAATCACTAAATATGCACATCTAGTGACAAAACTCTTTTTGGTCACTAAAGACATTTAGTGGCGGGGCTATTGTGACGACTTTGTGACTGACTGAATTTGGTCACTAAATGTCTTTAGTGACCACAATTCAATATTTAGTGACTAAAAATTTCATCACTAAAGGTCAATTTTCTAGTAGTGCACCTCCAGTTGAGCTCGACTTCGATGAGATGTTGAATCCACCTCCAGTTGAGCTCGGCTCCTGTGAGCTGTCGAATCCACCTCCAGATGAGCTTGGCTCCTGTGTTATGTCGACTTCACCTCTAGTTGAGCTCGGCTCCTGTGAGTTGTTGACTCCGCCTCCAGCTGAGCTCGGCTCCTGCGAGTTGTTGCCTCCACCTATAGTTAAGCTTGGCTCCTGTGAGGTGTCGACTCCACCTCCAGTTGAGCTCGGCTCCTGTTAGTTGTCGACTCCACCTCTAGTTGAGCTCTGTTCCTGTGAGCTGTCGACTCCACCTCTAGTTGAGCTCGGTTCCTGTGAGCTGTCGACTCCACCTCTAGTTGAGCTCGGCTCTGGAGAGCTGTCGACTCTCCACCTTTAGTTGAGCTTCCTCCTGATTAGGTGTCGATCTATTCTCCACAACTGATCGGCTCCTTTTAGGTATGCGAGCATGCAGGTGCGAGCAGTGATATGCGAGCATGCGACTGCGAGCATGCGACTGCGAGCAGCGACGTGCGAGTATGCGATTTCACATGAACCATCGAGCGAGTACGCGAGTGATGAGTAGAATTTTTACATATTTTTAGTCTATAATTTATTTTATTATTTAATATAAATTAGTTATATTTTATGTATTTTCATTTATAAATCGTTCATTTTTATATTATTATATTAATTTAAGTTTTATTTTATTTTGCAGGAATAATGTTGATGTCGCGCTCTCAATCATGGTGAATGGAGATTTTACTGAAGACGTTACATGCATGTCACCGCATTCGCGCCGATTGGATTTCTTTCACGCCCCCAACTCTGCGAGCTCATGCTGCAAAGGTTCAAATCGTATGCTTCTCCTCGCCATTGTCGTCATATGCATGTTCATGATGCGCCCGTCCAAGATTAATGTAGCCACCGCGTCATCGCCATCGCCACCTCCTTCGCAATTATTTCAGTCTCGCTATCACCTTTGCATGTTGCCGCCGCCTTTTGCATGCATATATCTTATTTTAATATTTCATGGCTTGCCACCTCATTATCTTATTTAATATATCTTATTTTATATTTCATTTCATGACATGGCCGACACCCACTATATGTTTTCTCCAATCTTTATGTATGGTCGGTCACCCCTTTCTCTCTCCTTCATTTATTTTATATTTCAAACATGACCACTATTAATAGTAATAATTTCATAATTATGGCCGGCCCACCCTTTCATTTTCACCTTTTCCTTTCCACTCAGTGGCGGAACTAGGATTTTTTCCTAGCTCGGACACTAAATAAAATGATATTCTTTTCTATTAAAAATGACAAGGGATATATGAGGTATATTTAAAGTGATATATAACTCAACAATCAAGTTAAATCAATTTAACTAAAAATTTATTCAATTCTAATTCTACAAGGGATATATCTTAACGGCTTTATTTGCACAAATTTGGTCAATTGATCTTTATGTCATCTTAATTCAATCATACAAAGAACTAAAAATGAATTAATTAGTACAATTTTAAAGTAAGTTGCATTATCTGTTTACTATTAGCAAATCCTTAAAATTAGATAAATCTGAACTATGTTCATTATTGCTCTGTTTAAGACCAAATTGCAGTTTTAAGAGCAAATCACAAATGATTTGAAAAAATAATGACTGTGAGAAATCACAAATGTCCAAATTAAAAAGAAGGAAACTACCTAGACTATAAATTAGTGGAATCAGATCAAAATGCTAGAAATTCAAACTATAGCAAAAAAATTAGAGCAAAAATCATTTCAATAGCATCTCAAATAAAAAAGAAAAATCAGATAAAAAACATATGTATCAGATAAACAATAAATCAATGGAAGTAAGATCTGTGCATTTTAGCTAACAAGACATGCATCATTTTAGGCAAGATTGTTTTTTCTTCCAATCCAAATGTAAGATTACCCCCAAAATACTAATAATAATAGTGATAAACTTTGCTTAAGAATGGATGAAAGGGTTAGGCAGCTTCAACGACGAGTTTGGCGAGGATGAAAGTCGTGATGCTTCTTCAGCGATTCCTCAAGCATAGAAGCACTAATGTTATTCTATAGCTAAGCATTATGCATATCGCCGTTAAAATCAGCCTCAATATTTATTGAGTAAGTTTCTTTATCGGGACTAACCTTGAAAAATGGAGGATTGTGTGACATTTCCTCTGCCCCTTGTGGAAATCAAGGCTCAAAAAGGCCGGTGGATTGTGATGAGTCCCGTTTATATTGGGTTTTGCAGGCTCATCTGGGCTGATTTTCTTGTATTTGCACTTCACTTATCGGTTGTTTTCACTGTTATTTCATTCCCGCTGCGTGCCACGTTTAGTGCACTTGTCTTGCCCATGGGTGTGCAATTGTGCATTCGTTTGCTGGGGGTATGCACTTGGTGCTCCCCGGGGGCTCGCTCCAGTTATTTTTACTGTATGTTGTGATTGCTGGAGGGTCTTCCTTGGTTAGATTTCATTGTGTGCAGGTGGTCAGATTTCCCATCTTTTGAATTCTGTTTTATGGAAAAAACGCACGATCGTGCGTTTTCTTGGCACACAGTTTCTTCAGAACCGTGCGCGAAGGAAACACACGGTTTTCTTGTAGCCTTCTGCTTTTGCGCTGTTCTGTGTTTAGTCGTGCGTCTTTCTTCATGCACGGACGGAATCACCCGTGCGTGAGTAAAACGCACGGTTCCAGCCGTTTGCCTGCGTTTTTTGCACTCTGTCGTTACCCGTGCGATTTTGTTCGCGCACGGACAGAATCACCTGTGCGTGAGTAAAACGCACGGGTCAACGCTTATTCTTCCTCAGGCGTTTTCTGGAGATTATTATCGCACGGTTTACGCACGGTCGTGCTCCAGACCGTGTGTGACCATTTTTGCTGACTTTTACTATTTAAGCCGCAGATTTCTTTTGGGCCGGGACGATTCTGATTTCCCCCGCCATTTCTGCCCTTTTGAGCGGGAACTTTCCCCTTTAGCTGCCCTACTTTCTCTCCTCCTTGGAGGGTGGATCCGGCCACTCATTCTCCTCCAAATAGCTTGCTAGAGCTTCGTCTCCGACCGCTTTTGCCATTGTCGACCTCCGAGCTGCTGTTTGAAGTACTTCAGTGTAGCACTTGTGGAGCGTTCCGCTCTGATCCGCATCAGCGACCACGACACTAAGAAGAAGGGTGTAAAGAAGAAGGTGACAGCCCTTCGGGACCCCGGATACCTCCCAAAGACCGAGCTAGGACGAGGATTGACAACCATCGCTTCCGACCGAGAAACTTGGAGAGCTTTCAAGTGCTTGGTTGTATTTCTCCCCCCTCTTTACTTGGATTTATGTTATTCTGAACTTGTGTTAGTTTGCTTGAGATTAAATATCCATGTTGTGTTCAATGTCATGTTACACTTTGGTGTCGTGATCTATTGATTTTGATGTGTTGAAGAGTTCCTCCTTTGTGAGGGAAAGTTGTGTTTGTTGCATTCTAGCGACTGCTGGAAGTGCGCTGCGCGAAGAGGTGTTTTTGACCCTTAATAGTTCGTTCATCTCCGCTATTACTCTTTGGAGTAATTCCCCCTTTGCGACGCGGTGACGGCGACCTGCACTAGATTTTTGTTTCTTAGTTTAGGAAACCCGAAACCAAACCCCTTGTTTTTATTTAGCACTTTCATTCATTTCTCCGAAAGCGAAATCCATGCTCCCTACTTGCACTCCGCGTGAGATCGATACTTGGGGAAGCTACGCCTCACTCTTATTACTTGGCCGCGAAAGGTAATCTTACCGCTAGCGCATCAAGTTTTTGGCATCGTTGCCAGGGAGTGCAACCGTTGCATGTATTTCTAGAGATTTGGATGTTGTTGGATGATTCTGTCCTTTTTTGTACTCACATCGTTCAGTTCGAATTTTTTTTCAAAGGCTAATTCAAAATGCAGGACATTATGCTAGCCTCTAACCACAAGGCGGATAACTTTGAGTTGTCCGCAGATCTGATCAAGTTTGTCTCGCAGTATTGTTTATTTCATGGGTTCCAAGGAGAGAATGCAAGGGCTCGTGTTGATAGATTTTTGGAGCTTTATGACACTTTTTGCTATGTGGGGGAAATGCAGGATGTGGTTATGATAAGACTTTGTGTTTTCTCTTGCGGGGAAAGCGAGACAATGGTATAGGGATATCTTCCTTAGTGCGCTGACTTCGTGGAAGTGTGTTGAAGTTCAATTTCTCGAAAAGTTCTGCTCGAGCACGTTGTTGACTCAGGTGAATTTAGATTTGGTCTCGTTCGCTCAGGCTCCTGGTGAGTCTCTCTGTGAGGGTTGGGAAAGATTTCAGCTGTTGCGATCAAGGTGCTCTGGGCTGGACACATCGGGAGTGTCGTTGTTGCAAACGTTTTATTTCAGTATTCATGAGAGGTTTCGATACCTGTTCGACACAGCCGCTGGTGGTGCCCTCCTTACAGGACTACAGATGATGCTTGGCGGATCGTGGTTGATGTGGTGTGTTCGAGTAGTTTGTGGAAGATTCTTCCCGTGACTGAAGTGGACGACAGCCCTTGTTTCAGCGCTAGCAATACGGGGGAGAGTGAACGTCTTTTCTGTGGTTTTCTGGAATGGTTTGAAAAGTGGTGGCAGTCCCAAGCCGTAATACTGCGATTGCTGCAGGACATCATCGCCGTTGTTGGTAAGATGTTGAATTCATGGGTCTGCTGTCCTGCTGAAATTGTTAATGTTATGAGTCTCGGAAGTGGTAGGTTGGTGGAGAATCCTGCGATTCAGGAGAATCCTGCGATTCAGGAGGACCTGCATTCTGAACGCTAGGCTGAGCTCTGCACCAAGGAGCCTTCCAAGGAACCGTCGGTGATTTGCATACCTGAAGTTCAAATTCTGCCCGCACAACCCCCATATTCGCATAGGTTGCAAAATATCAGAAAGGAGAAGCAACAACATAAATTTCAGGATATTTTGAAGGGTATTCAGGTTAACATTCCCATGGTAGATTTGCTGACTCAGGTACCTCGCTATGCGAAGTGCTTGAAAGATCTATTGGCCAAACATCGGGCCTTTGAGTTATGCGGCAGTATTTTAGTCAGGGAGGATTGCCCCACTATGGCAATTCGACATTGGCCCTAGAAACAAAAAGATCAAGGGAGCTTTACGATTGCTTGCACCATTGGGCAATCCATGATTAGACGGGCTTTATGTGATTCGGGAGCATCTATCAACCTCATGCCACTATCCGTCTTCCGTGAGCTGGACTTTGGGGTTCTCAGGCCCACTAATGTCATGCAATAGCTGGCTGATCGGTCGAAGAAGAAACCTGTGGGAGTGGTTGAAGATCTCACTGTTGCGGTTAACAGGTTTGCCTTTCCGGCGGACTTTGTTATCCTTGACATTGAGCATACGTCTGACGTTCCCATTATTCTGGGGCGGCCATTCCTTACCACTGCCAGAGCCATACTTGATGCGGAAAAGGGTTTATTGACGCTGCGCCTTGGATCAAAAGAGACGGTTTTAGATATGTATAAGGCATCAAGGGATTTTGACAGATCAGAGCTGGGTGCAGTGGAGTTTCAGGAGATGAAGTTGAGTTACGGAGTCCCGATATGGACATTCTGGAAGGGCCTCCTGAAGCGCGGGAAGATGATCTCGAGCGTGCGGCCGTT
Organism: Platanthera zijinensis; assembly: GCA_039513925.1. Classification (NCBI taxonomy): domain Eukaryota; kingdom Viridiplantae; phylum Streptophyta; class Magnoliopsida; order Asparagales; family Orchidaceae; genus Platanthera; species Platanthera zijinensis. The sequence continues at coordinate 21,471,553 of CM077084.1, read as the reverse complement.
CCTCCGTTCGATGCCGCTAGTTCCTGCGAGCTCAAGCAGCTTCCTGACACTCTGAAGTACATCTTTCCAGGGGAGAAAGTCACTCACCCTGTCATTATTTCAGCGTATCTTACGGCTGATCAGGAATATCGTCTCGTTGAATTGCTAAAGCTACATAGGAAAGCATATGGATGGAAAATTTCAGATGTTCAAGGGATCAGTCCCGCTGTTTGAATGTATAAAATTTTACTAGAGGATAACTTCAAGTCTTCTGTCCAACCGCAATGCCGATTAAATCCTATGTTGCAGGAGGTAGTAAAAAAGGAGGTTATCAAACTTTTGGATGCTGGCATTATTTACCCCATAAGCGACAGTGAATGGGTGAGTCCGGTTCAACTGGTCCCCAAAAAGGGGTTGTTACTATCATCCGTAATGAGAATGGTGAACCTCAAACTACCAGTCCTGTTATTGGGTGGAGAGTTTGCATTGATTATCGGAAGTTGAATGCGGCGACCCGAAAAGACCACTTCCCACTGCCTTTCATGGACCAGATGTTGGAAAGGCTGGTCGGGCATGGGTACTACTGTCTCTTGGACGGGTATTCGGGATACTATCAGCTGGCTATTGCCCACGAGGACCAAGAAAAGACGACGTTTACATGCCCGTCGGGGACTTATGCTTTCCGGCGGCTTCCTTTTGGGTTGTGCAACGGTGTAGCCACTTTTCAGCGATGCATGACCGTAATTTTTCGTGAAATGGTTGGAGATTTCTTAGAAGTGTTCATGGATGACTTTTCCCTATTTGGCGATAGCTTTGATGGAGCATTGCACAACCTCTCATTGGTCTTGCAGCGCTGCGAGGCTACAAATTTAGTGCTCAACTGAGAGAAGTGTCATGTCATGGTGCGTGAGGGGATTGTTTTGGGGCACAAAGTCTCTCAGTTGGGGCTAGAAGTTGATCCTACAAAGGTTGAGGTGATTAAAAACCTGCCCCCTCTTTCGTCACTTCATGGCACTCACAGTTTCCTGGGGCATGCTGGGTTTTATCGGTGCTTCATTCGGGATTTCTCGGCTATAGCTAAGCCCTTGTCCAATCTTTTGGTTAAGGATGCTAAGTTTGAGTTTAATGATGACTGTTATCGGTCGTTTAATTGCTTGAAAGATTGTTTTGTTACTGCCCTGATTCTCTCATCCCCTGATTGGACAACGACTTTTGAGTTAATGTGTGATGCTAGTGATGTGGCAGTGGGGGTTGTGCTGGGGCACCGTAAAAATAAAATCTTTCATACAATTTCTTACGCGAGTCGGACATTGAATGAAGCGCAGCTAAACTACACCACTACCGAGAAGGAGTTCTTGGTTATAGTCTTTGCTTTTGAAAAGTTCCACTCCTATTTGGTCATGTCCAAGGTGGTGGTGCATTCCGACCATACGGGCATTTGCTTCTTCACGCGGAAGAAAGATGCCAAACCTCAGCTTATGCATTGGATTTTATTACTGCAGGGGTATGATATTGAAATTCGGGATCGTCGAGGCATTGATAATGTGATTGCTGATCATCTGTCGAGACTCGACGGGGGAGGCCGCGAGGATTCGCGTGGAATGTCCATTTCTGATGCCTTTCCTGATGAAGGCCTCTACACACTTTCCTCTGCTATGCCTGCTCCGTGGTATACTGATTTTGCCAATTTTTTGGCAAGCAAAGTGTTGCCACCGTATTTAACGTATCAATAAAAGAAAAAGTTTTTCTTTGACGTCAAATATTACCTTTGGGAGGATCCTCTCCTGTTCCGCACCTGCGCTGACGGTGTTATTCGACGCTGCATCCCAGAACTCGAGGTAAAAGACATTTTGAGGCAATGCCATGATCGCGAGGCGGGCGGACATTTCGGTGTCGCACGGACTGCTCACAAGGTCCTTCAGTTCGGATTATTTTGGCTTACGCTGTTTCGGGATTCTTTTACATATGTCAAAGAGTGCAACGAATGTCAACGCACTAGAAACATTGCTCGGCGAGATGAGATGCCTCTGAACAACATGCTGGTCTGCGAGTTATTTGATGTTTGGGGAATCGACTTTATGGGTCCCTTCCCCATGTCGCATGGGAAGCAGTACATCCTGGTCGCTGTTGATTATGTGTCCAAATGGGTGGAGTCAGAGGCAGTTGCATCGAATGATGCTCGCACCGTACTCCACTTCCTGCATAAAAATATCTTGTCCCGCGTTGGTGCCCTGAGGACTATAATTAACGACAGAGGTAGTCATTTTTGCAACCAGCAATTCACTTAATTGATGAAAAGGTTTGGTGTCTGTCACAAGGTTGCATTGGCGTATCATCCTCAGACTTGTGGTCAGGTGGAAGTTTCGAACAGAGAGGTGAAGCGAATTTTGGAGAAATCAATCCACTCCAACCGAAAGGAATGGGCAAAGCGAGTGGATGATGCTCTTTGGGCTTATCAAACGGCATTTAAGATGCCCATTGGGATGTCATCGTTCCAACTAGTTTATGGGAAATCTTGCCACCTTCCGGTTGAATTGGAACACAAGGCACTGTGGGCCACTAAATTGCTCAACTTGGACCTTAAGGAGGTGTCGAGTAAGAGGCGAGGGCAGATTTGCGAGCTCGACGAATTCCGCTTGCGCGGGTATGAAAGCACGAGCATATATAAGGAAAGGACAAAATGTTGGCATGATAGTCGTATCCTGCCCAAGGAATTCAAGCCAGGCGACCGGGTTCTTATGTATAATTCACGCCTACGGCTGTTCCCCGGGAAGTTGAAGTCCAGATGGAGTGGTCCTTACACTGTTGTTAGCGCTTCTCCCTACGACGCAATTGAGATTCGAGATAATAAGGATAACACTTTCAAAGTGAATGGCCACCGCTTGAAGCAGTTTCTTGGTGACATTACTGAAAAGGGCGTCCACTGCCTGTGGTTACAAGATCCCGATGATAGCTTGGCTTCTTGATTTGTTTTACTTTTGCTGGTTACTTAATTTACTTGCTCTAGTAGTTACCTGAACATTGTATATAACTATTAATACAGGTATTTGGTCCACCTTAAGGACGGTAAAGAAAAGGGCTTCTGGGTGACAACCCAATTTCGCTGTGATTAATTTGTTTGTTTAGCTTTTTGATGTGCATGCCTATTACTTGCTTGGTTTGGGGATGCTTCTGATGCTACTTGCAGGTGCTTGTGCTAGGGCCGTGGGCTAATTGATCAAGTTTAAAGCTGATCTTCTGGTATGCTCATCTTCTGAGCATTGGGTAACTTCTCCCCTTATCTCATTTTGATTTTAACTTCATCATATTGTGCGGTGCTTTTTAGATTAAGTCTGGAGGAGAGCTTGTCGAGGTTACCTCTGCACATGCACTTCATTTGCATACCAGTAGTTGTTTTTAATTTATTTGTTAGTTCATTGCATTGCGCATCGTTGCACCCACATGAGCGCGTACTTGACTTTTTGCGTACGGCGAGTCAAATTGGTATCTTTCGTTAGATTTAGGAAAATTATCTTGCTATCATAGGATTGCGAGACAGGGTAAAATGTTGACCCTGTTGTGCTCCTAGTCGAGTGCTTCCGTCTTGCGTAGAAATTAGAGTAGAATTAATTTTTCTGTATGCTTTTAGTTTTATACTTTTCTACTTGTGTACATTCTTTTTATTCTACTCAAAAATCGCTGAATCCGGTATGAATCCGACGGTAGCTTAGGGATGTGTGTAGACGGTCGTTAGATTCATATTGCTCGAGTCGGGAGGATAGATAATCTTTCTCGTTGGCTAAGAACTTGCCCCAAGCTACTCTTGAAGCATTGGCTCATGGTTAGTTAAGCGTGAGCATGATGCAGACCATCATTTTGGCCAGGTTGAGCTTTGTACCGGCTCCTAAAATCTTATCCTCGCTAGCTCCGTTGTGTCTACCCATCCTTTGATTCAGCTCCACTTTTATTTCACAAAAGCCTAGTAGCCGACCCCAGTCACACACCCAAGTCTAGCCTCATTGTTTTTTAATTTCAGGATGGGGGTGTTGATTCGGTGTTGTTCTTTGTGAAGCTGGTGGTGGTGCCCCAATGATTTACTTGGATTTATGCAAAAGAAAAAGAAGAGTTAAAGGGAAAACCTATAAAAAGAAAATTGAAAAAGGAAAGAAAAAGAGAAAAGAAAGTGTATTAAAAAAATCTGATTTGAGTAATGTATTCTGTGGAGTAGGCAGTACACTCACCCGTGTTTTAAAAATTTAGTCTGGGGGAGTGGTGTACCCGCGCGTTTTGTGGGTAGCTGATAGACTATTTTTGTGCTAGCTCGATTGGGTTTTGTGCATAGCCATCGTTTTAATCCTTGATTACCTTTCCTTAACCCAAGCCCCATTACTACCTGAAGTCCTACGGACTCATGCTTAAGTCAAATTAGTGTCGTGGAGAGAGTGCGAAAGGGCAAGCATATGGTCACCGACATTGGTGGATTCCTTTGGAGGTTGTCCCGAATCCCTATCTTTGGCAATACTCGCCTTAGCGGTTAGTTTATTTTGTCCCTACGCATGACCAAAGGATTAACCACGATTCTGTTTTTGAGTAGTCATAGGATTTTTGTTACACAGGATGAAAAGTATAAACTATTTTGTATGATTAGAAATTTTTTCTACTATATTTCTACACCCACGAGCATGCGACTTCGCATGGTACTTCGGATCGCAATTACTGTGTTAGTTAGTTCTTTTTCTAGTCTGTAAGGATCTTCTTTGCTCGGGACGCGCAAATAGGTAAGTCTGGGGGTGTGATGAGTCCCGTTTATATAGGGTTTTGCGGGCTCATCTGGGCTGATTTTCTTGTATTTGCACTTCACTTATTGGTTGTTTTCACTGTTATTTCATTCCTGCTGCGTGCCACGTTTAGTGCACTTGTCGTGCCCATGGGTGCGCAATTGTGCATTCGTTTGCTAGGGGTATGCACTTGGTGCTCCCCGGGGGCTCGCTCCAGTTATTTTTACTGTATGTTGTGATTGCTAGAGGGTCCTCCTTGGTTAGATTTTTTCATTATGTGCAGGTGGTACATTTCCCATCTTCTAAATTCTATTTTGTGGAAAACGCACGACCGTGCGTTTTCTTGGCGCATGGTTGGTTTTCGTCGTGCATTTTCTACAAATTAGTGTGGAAAGAATGACCAGCCCGTGTGATTGCTTCACGCACGGTTTCTTCGGAACCGTGCGCGAAGGAAACGCACGGTTTTCATGTAGTCTTCTGTTTTTGCGTTGTTCTGTGGTTGGTCGTGCGTCTTTCTTCACGCACTAGAGGAATCGCCCGTGCGTGAGTAAAATGCACGGTTCCAGCCGTTTTCCTGCATTTTTTGCACTCTGTCGTTACCCGTGCAATTTCCTTCGCGCACGGGCGGAATCGCCCGTGCGTGAGTAAAACGCACGGGTCAACGCTACTTCTTCCTCAGGCGTTTTCTGGAGATTATTATCGCACGGTTCACGCACGGTCGTGCGTCAAACCGTGTGTGACCATTTTTGCTGACTTTTACTATTTAAGCCGCAAATTTCTTCTGGGCCGGGATTATTCTGATTTCCCCCACCATTTCCGCCCTTTTGAGCGGGAACTTGCCCCTCCAGCTGCCCTACTCTCTCTCCTCCTTGGACGGTGGATCCGGCCACTCATTCTCCTCCAAATAGCTTGCTAGAGCTTTTTCTCCGATCGCCTTCGTCATTGCCGACCTCCGAGCTGCTGTTTGAAGTACTTCGTTGTAGCACTTGTGAAGCGTTCCGCTCTGATCCGTATCAGCGACCACGACACTAAGAAGACGGGTGTGAAGAAGGAGGTGACAGCCCTTCGGGACCCCGGATACCTCCCAAAGACCGAGCTAGGACGAGGATTGACAACCTTTGCTTCCGGCCGAGAAACTTGGAGAGCTTTCGAGTGCTTGGTTGTATTTCTCCCCCTTCTTTACTTGGATTTATGTTATTCTGAACTTGTGTTAGTTTGCTTGAGATTAAATAGCCATGTTGTATTCAATGTCATGTTATACTTTGGTGTCGTTATCTATTGATTTTGATGTGTTGAAGAGTTCCTCCTTTGTGAGAGAAAGTTGTGTTTGTTGCGTTCTAGCGGTTGCTGGAAGTGCGCAGTGCGAAGAGGTGTTTTCGACCCTCAATAGTTCGTTCGTCTCCGTTATTACTCTTTGGAGTAATTCCCCCTTTGCGACGCGGTGACGGCGACCCGCACTAGATTTTTGTTGCTTATTTTAGGAAACCCTAAACCAAACCCCTTGTTTTTATTTAGCACTTTCATTCATTTCTCTGAAAGCGAAATCCATGCTCTCTACTTGCACTCCGCGTGAGATCGATACTTGAGGAAGCTACTCCTCACTTTTATTACTTGGCCGCGAAAGGTAATCTTACCGCTAGCGCATCAGATTGGCAGTGGACAAATGTTAACCATGAAAAAGACGGAAGATGCCCTACAGCTCGAGATCCTATGGCCTCAGATACATTTTGTTTTTGCAAGAACTAAAGAGGTGAAGATGAGAAGTTGCCTGGATGCTAGAGAGAAAATTAGGGTGAGGTTCAGATGGGTGAAAGGAAGATTGGAGCTGCTCGGGCACCGCCATCGCATGTCAAAATCACGCTAGAAATTTTCCTAAATCCCTTCGCGAAATAAGCAACTTAGACCTGCCTAGTGGTTTTTCGTGAAAATCATGCCCGAGCAAGTGCCCGTGCGTGTTTGAGGGTGGGTCCGCCCATGTCTCCACCTATTATTTTCTCCATTTCACATGCATGGTCGGCCCACCCATTTGTCTTCCCCTTATTTTTCCATTTCATTTAATGGCTACCTCCTCATATTCTCCCCCTTTTTATTTCCTATTTTTAATGCATTTTTATGTGTGGCCGGTCACCCCCTCACTTTCCTCTTTTTTAACTTTTTTCATTTCAAGCATGCAGCCAGCCACTTTCAATTCAACTCATCCCCCCAACTTCCCCTCTTCACCTTTTCTATTAATTTCACCTCTTCATTTCCTCTCCCATTCATGCAACCATTCATTCCCCTATTGAATGCTCCCCATTTCAACCTCTCATATTCCTCCACATTCATCCTTCTCTTTAGCTTATATATAGTGGCATATTTTCATCATACTCCTCTCTCTCCCATTGCCCATTTGAGCATGTCATGTCCTCATTTCTCGTTTCTAGCTTAGTTTTATTTTGTTCTTTTTTATGCAATGTAGTTTTATTTTCTTGTACCTGTTTCTTTTTATTAAATGTAGTAGTAGTTAGTTTTTTTATTTTCAAGTAATGTTCTTGTCTTCTTTTATGTCATTTCTATTCAGTAGTTAGTAAGTTAATTTTTGTTCGTTGCAAGTTTTGGAATAAAATTTTTGTTCTCTTTATAATCGTTCTTTTCCACCTTTTATTTATTCATGATTTTAATGTGTCAAGTTCATATGCCGGTTATGAATTTCGATATATGTTTTCGTACTCTAATATTCGAGAGGATCGTGCTTATGAATTGATCGCTTAAGAATAAAAAGAGTTGATCGCAACTCTCGAGAGAGAGAATGACAAAAATCTTCTGGATAGGAGTCAAATCCTATAACGGGATTCACTTTGGTAAATCGAGTATTAAGTTATCGATTAGAACAAGAGTTCGGTCAATATTCTTAATCTCAGTTAAACGTATTCCTCGAGAAAGGTGCGGTCATATGTTGGGAATCTCCACGGTCAATGATTGGTTTAGACGTTTATAAAATATCTTTTATATTTCATTCAAAGTGCATTTTGTTCACGAATATGTTTCTTATTTCACATTTTAATTTAATTATAAATTTATCTTAAAATTGTCACCGATAAGATAATAGTTATTTCTTGAAGTAGCAGGACTCGATAGACCCGAGTTTTAATACGATCTTGATATTTATATATTATGTTATATTTCGATAGGTATATTTGTCTTATTCGAGTATAGATTGGAGAACGCGATTTTCTCTATTGTGTTTTTGGCGTCGTTACCAAGGATATTTTGTCGTTATTTTGAAAAGAGATGGCGTTATTACTTTTATCTTTTTATTTTCTTTTTCCCTAATTTTTTTTTAAATTTTAACTAAATTCTAGGAAAGGGAGATTTGGGGTGTCATCCCATCAAATTTCTTAGTACCTTACGAACCATTCACCCGATAGCCTTTGGGAAGTCCAAGACTAATTTAAATCGCTCAAAAATAGTTCTCTTTCTGTTGTTTCTAGGAAGTTTCAAAAAAAACTTAAAAAAGTTTAAAAATTCAAAATAAAAAAATATTAAAACTTCAAAAAAAATTTATAAAAATTAAAAAAAATTATAAGAATATTTTTCTTGTGTTTGTTTTCATTTTATTTTGTTTGTTATTTTTATTTTAACGTGTTTTTGCAGGCATTCGTGGTGGTCACTCCGTTTCTAAATCAGGGACGTGTTTTCTTCCCCCCTCCCTTTTTTATGTTTATGTTTGTGTTTTTGCTCCTTCAAAACTTAGTTTTCAACATTAGGGGCAATGTTGAACTTTAAGTATGGAGAGTGTTTTCCCTTTCATTTAAATTCTTTAAAAATTTACAAAAAATTAATAAAACCACAAATTTTTTAAAAAATATTTTGCTTTAATTTTTAATTATTTTTTCTCTTAGCAAAATTTTTAAAAACACAAAAAATTGAAAAAAAAAAGAAAAATTTCAAAAAAAATTATAATTTTTTTTTATTAATTTTATTATTAATTTAAAAAAATCCAAAAAATCATATTCAAAACTAAGAAAACGAAAAACGTTAAAAATCTAAAAATATAATAAAACACAACTTTTTTTTGTTATTTTCAGAAATTTAGTTTGAATTTATTTATAAGCATTTTTATTATTAGCTTTAATTTTATAGTAGTTTTGTTTAATACTTTTAGATTTTAATTATATTCACTTCATGCTTTTAAATTCTTAGGAAAATTTAATCTACTAGTAGTTGCTCTCTAATATTTTAGTTTATTTTCTAAATTTTATTTAACTCATTACCTTAGTCTCCTCTATTCTTGTTTTTCTTTTTTATTATTAGATCATATGTCATGAGAATAAAAGAATAAAATTCATTATTCCTTGATAAACATATACAACCCCCCAAAAAATTGATGAAAAAAAATACTTATATGTCGTGGAAAATGATAGAATAATAGTCTATTAATTTTTGGTAAACATATAAAAATTTAAAAACAAAAAAAGAGTGAGATGAAAAGATAAAATTCATCATCTCCTATCAACGACCTTTTCATATGCATTATCTCTCAAAAAAAACTTTTAGCTAATATAATTGTCTTAGATTTAAACTAAAATATTGTGAGAGCATAAGTAACATATTACATTTTTTTCCTTCAAGTTTCTTTAAAATTTGGGCTTTTATAATTTTAATCTAATTTTTGCTAATTACTAAATTTTGAAATGCTAGTTAATTTATTTGAGAATTTTTGATTAAATATCTCTCTATTTTCATTTTAATTTCATAATGTATGACTTGACTCTTAAATTCCTATTTTTTTTACCTTTCTTGTGATTTAATAATTTTTTAGTTTAATTTAAAATTTTATTTATGTATTATAATTATTTCTAATTCTTTTATTCTGAAATACCAAAAACTAAAGTATGGAGATATTTGATTACTAGAATCTGTACATATTTTTAGTCTAAATTTTGCTTTAATATTAAATATAAATTAGTATATTTTATGTATTTTCATTTATAAATCGTTCCTTTTTATATTATTATATTAATTTAAATTTTATTTTATTTTGCAGGAATAATGTTGATGTCGCGCTCCCGATCATGATGAATGAAGAATTTACTGAAGACATTACATGCATGCCACTACATTCGCGTTGATTGGATTTCTTTCACGCCGCCAACTCCGCGAGTTCACCTCGCCATCGTCGTCATATGTTTGTTCATGATGCACCCGCCGATGATTAATATAGCCGTCGCGCCATCGCCGCCTCTTTCGCAATTATTTCAGTCTCACCGCCACCTTTGCATGTTGCCGCCAACTTTTGCATGCATATATCTTATTTTAATATTTCATGACACGTCACATCTTTATCTTATTTAAAATATCTTATTTTATATTTCATTTCATGACATGACCGACACCCACTATATGTTTTATTCAATCTTTATGTGTGGCTGGACACCCCTTTCTCTCTCCTCCATTTATTTTTTATTTCAAGCATGACCATTATTAATAGTAATAATTTCATAATCATGGCCGGCCCACCCTTTTATTTCCACATTTTCCTCTCCACCCATTATTTTCTCCATTTTACATGCATGGTCGGCCCACCCCCTCGTCTTCCCCTTATTTCTCCATTTCATTTCATGGCCACCTCCTCATATTCTCCCCCATTTTATTTTCTATTTTTAATGTATTTTTTATGTGTGGCCAACCACCCCCTTACTTTTCTCTTTTTTTATTTTTTCATTTCAAGCATGTGGCCAGCCACTTTCCATTCAACTCACCCCCCCCCCCCCCCAACTTTCCCTCTTCACCTTCTCAATTAATTTTACCTCTTCATTTCCTCTCCCATTCATGCAACCATTCATTCCTCCTATTGAATGCTCCCCATTTCAACCTCTCATATTCCTATACATTCATCCTTCTCTTTAGTCTATCTATAATACTCTATTTTCATCATACTCCTCTCTCTCTCTCATTGCCCATTTGGGCATGTTATGTCCTCTTTTTCTTATTTCTAGCTCAGTTTTGTTTTGTTCTTTTTTATGCAATGTAATTTTATTTTTTTGTACCTCTTTCTTTTTATGAAATATAATAGTACTTAGTTTTTTATTTTCAAGCAATGTTCTTGTCTTCTTTTAGGTCCTTTTTTTTTGCAGATAATAAGTTAATTTTTATTCATTACAAGTTTTGGAATGAAATTTTCATTCTCTTTATAATCGTTCGTTTCCACCTTTAATTTATTCATGATTTTAATGTGTCGAATTCATATAACGGTTATGAAGTTCGATATATGTTTTTGTACTCTAGTAGTCAAGAGGATCGTGCGTACGAATTGATCGCTCAGGAATAAAAAAAGTTGATTGCAACCCTCGAGAGAGGATAGCGAAAATCTTTTTGATATGAGTCAAATCTTATAGCGAGATTCACTTTGGTAAAGCGAGTATTAAGTTATCGATTAGAATGAGAGTTCGGTCAATATTCTTATTCTTAGTTGTGTGTATTCCTCGAGAGGTGCGTTCATATATTGGTAATCTCCACGGTCAAGAATCAGTTTAGACGTTTATAAAATATCTTTTATATTTCATTCAAAGTGCATTTTGTCCAAGAATATGTTTCTTATTTCCCATTTTAATTTAATTATAAATTTATCTTTAAGTTTTCACCAATAAGATAATAGTTGTTTCTCGAAGTAACAGTACTTGACAGACCAGAGTTTTAATACGACAGGAAGCGGGTAAGGCCTGCCAACCTTCCGATCAGCCTCTAGACTTCTTTTGGATTCTTCAGCGACGCTATCTCTGAAATGGCCTTGACTTTGTCGGGATTTGGCTCCACCCCCCTCGGAGTGAGGAGGTGACCTAAGAACTTCCCTCATTTAACTCTAAAAATGCACTTTGCCGAGTTGAGCCTCATCTTGTACTTTTGCAAGGTTGCGTGTAACATCCCATTTTCAAATTGGACCCCCCTCCCCCCCTATGAGTGACTTGAGCATAACTAGGTCCTATGAGTTAACCTAGGTGAACCCAGGAGACCAAGTAACCTAAAAACCTAATTGAGACCCTCTTGGTATGCAAATAGTAATTTTCTAAACTCTGATTTTTGGGTGGCCTAGTAGGTTCATTTTGACTCTAAAGATCCCCTTAGACATAATGTGGGCCCAAGGAGTCACCAAGGACCCACTTGGGTCAAACGCAGTGGTCAAATTGACCAAGTCAACCCCAAGCCCAAATCAAGTCAAACCTAGTCTTTATGGGTTAACCCAACCTCAAGCCACTCTCTCCTTATGCTAATCTCTTGCATGATTATTATGTATTAATTTGGCTGCCCATATCCTAGAGGATTGACCAAGTCAACCTAGTGACTAGGAGAGAGAGAGAAGCCTAAATTTAGAGAAATAAAGAGGAGAGAAAAAGTGTTTAAAGAGGCTAGGGAGATGAGAAAATTCGTTCATGATGGTGAAGAGAGAGAAAGCTTCATTTGCCCTTTAATGGAGGAGAGAGAAAGTGAGAAAAAGAAGGCTATTCATGGTGGGGAAGGTGAATCACCCCTCCATTCAACACCAATTGATTAGTATTCATCTCCCCTATCAGTTTTTAGGAGTTTCCAAACGTATTGGGACCAAGGGGAGGTGAATTTCAAGGGTTTTTCTCCATGGCCGAAATTTCATCTTAATGGCCATTAATGGCCATCAAGCCTACACCCTCCCTCTCCCCCATTTGATGCTTTTAAAAGCTTCCCTAGACCAAGAGAAGTCATTTCCACCCTTCACCTAAAGAAACTGGGCTGTTTGGTAGTGAATTTGCAAGCATCAGAAAGCTCCACCGCCGGCCATGGCGCACCACCACCGCACTCACCGACAAGCTTGGTTAAAGGTCCTCCCTCACTTCTTCCTTCATGCTTAGATCCTAGGAATGTTTAGGAGTTGATTTCGTGCTCAAACAAGACGGATTAGGAGTTTTAAATTTCAGAAAAATTCCATTTTTCATGGACTTTTGGAGCTCTCGGGTAGGGCGGCGCCGCCACCTCCGGCCGCCCTAGCTCCGGCCATGGATAGCCCCCACCACCGGGAACAAATGGGTGATGTTTCCCGGTGGTGGCGCCGCCTTAGGCCGCCAGAAAGGGCCCGTAAAAACCACATGTGCGGGCTCTTTTTAGGTCCAAATCGAAGAAGATGACCAACTGCCGTTGGATCTTGCTTTAAGATTCGTGCAACCCTATTAAATAAGTTTAATGATTTAAATATTCAATTTTCTGTATTTAATTACACAGATTTACTGTAAATGGAATTTAGGCCCCTTAAAGGCACCTACTGAAAAAGTGTATAACATGAAAGTTGTAGGTCTTTTGAAGACCTACAATTTGATATGCAGTGGTGAAAAATTGGATAAGGGGAATGCCCTGTAGAGCCTTTTTAGTAAGGGTATGTCCTACAACTAGGGCAGATTTCTTCTAAAAATTATTTAGGCCCCTTAGGGGCATGTTCATCAAAAATGATCAACATGAATGTTGTAGGAATTTTTATTATCTACAGTTTGATATGTAATGGAATTTTTTAGGACAAGTCTACTGACCTATAGGGCCATTTTTCTAGGGTAGGACCTATATGTAGGGCAGATTTTAAAATAATTCCCCACACTTGACCCTTGGTCCAAATGCTTTGAAATTTGGACAGGGACTCAATATCACCTAGACCTAACTTCTGTAAAAATTGGAGACCATTTGGGATAGTGTAACTTAGGGTTCTGCCCTAACCCTAGAAAAGCTAGGGTAAGATAGTTTAAGGGTCAAATGACCTCCATACCCTCCCAGATTTTGGTGAGGTGTCCCTGTGATAGGTATCTAGGTCTTCAACTCATTTGGTTGAGTTTTGAATAGGAATCTTCTAAACCCTAGTTTTGACCTAGTGAAGGGAAGCTTAGGGAAAAAGGTACTTTTGACACTTGTGTGATCATCTCACCTCAACAGAGGTTGAGATTCTGACCACTGGTTTTAAATTGTCCTAAGAACTCCCTTAGGGAAAATGGGATGGATTAGGGTATGTTTACCCTAGGGCCTAGGTTCAAACCCTAAATGTGGACACTCCCTTCGTGGAGTTTTTATTTATATGTGATATTTTCTTCTGGTGGACTTGCTTACTCTTCTTGCTTGCTACTTGATTGTGATCGAAAAGGCCGGCAGAATCGGCGCGTTACAGTGACGACCTTCCCGGGTGCGAAGGTATCACCTCAAAGCGGTGGTTCTGGGCATAAGACCCCGGGCTTTCAAAAAAAAAGGGGGTCTTACATTGCGAAGGTCTCGAAAAGATCATTAGTGTGCTTCGCGATGCTCCTGCTCTTGACCAGGAGGTCATCCACGCACGCTTCTATATTTGACAATTTGAAACCATGCGGGATCGGATAAGCTAGAACTTGGGGTGCGAGCGGGGAACCTCGGCAAAGAGGATGACGAGCGAGAGCATCCCGCCGCCCGACGTGTCTGCATTCCTCAGCGATCACTTTAGTATGTATTCACGGGCTATCCTTCCGCTTGGTGGCGCTCGTGATTCTTCTTCTGCGTACTGACGACGGTGATCGGCTCCAGTTCCCCTAAGAATAATATGAGTGGAACTAGCCGCGTTAGAGAGTTATTCTAACATTTCCTCCCTATGAGGGGCTTCTTGCGTTGGAGCATGATTTGGCACTAGAGGGGTTGACTGGTGTTGGTGGCTGGAGAAGAGCAGGAGGAGCTCCTAAATTCCCGAGGGGGCTAACATCTCCATCTACTACTCCTCCATCTGTCGTACACATCCTCCCAAAGCTGCCACGGGCACAAGTATAGCTTCTTCCTCGAGCGGCACATTGACGAGGGAATGAAAGTGAGTTGGCTTAGTGCGTCCCCTTGGGACGGATCCTTCAGTAGTTCAGACACTTCTTTTTGCCAATGAAGCTGGTCATGAGTATCGCTGAGTTGAGGGTACTATCTTGTGAAGATGTTGGATATTCGGTTCTCACAGACGGCGCCAAACTGTTGTGTTCTAACTCAACACTCCTAAACCGGCCTAGATGCGATCGTATTAGCTCGGGAGCGGTCGAGTGTGTAATTATTCACAGAGTAAGTAGTCAAATGCACAAGGTGATTTTACGTGGAAAAATCCCTCAATCGGGTAAAAAATCACGTGCCCGAATCTGTGTCGGTCAAACTTCACTATCAGATTTAGGTTACAACTTCTTTGTAGAATCGAGGGAGACATGTCGCTTCTCATTAAGCTTTAGAGATGAGAGAGAATCTTTGACATTTAGCAAGCAACACGTTGCTCCACGGGAGGTATAGCTTTCATAATCTTGGTATGAGGATGGGCGCGGAACGCGTTGAGTGAGGTTAGAGCGAGCTTTCTGGAGGCTGAGAACGAACGAGGCTTTCTTCCTACAACGTGCAGAGCGTCTTCTTCGTGATGATGTTGCAGACTTAACCGAGTTTGTAATGGAGCGAAGGTGGCACGCAGGAGAATTCTGATGGAGGAATGGTGGCTCGTTGGAGAATTATGGTGGAGAAACGGTGGCTTGTTGGAGAATGTCGACAGAGCTATGACCTGAGCAAGAAGAAAGCACGGAGGAGAAAGGTGAAAAATGAGGAGGCCTTAGGACCTTTTTATAACCACTAGGAGGTGGTTACGCGGTTATCCGCACACCGTAACCACCAATATTATTATATTAAGCATAGTTCTGGGCATACATATATCATGCAATATTTATTAAATGCAATTCGCTAACACGACCATTATCCCCTCCCCCCCCCCCCCACACACAAAACTAACGGTGGAAGTTTCGCGGGGGGTTTTCCCCGGAACGAATGGTTGTGATTCTGGTGGGGCCAATCGGATGGCGGAGGAAGGGCGCGACACCACGGCCAACGGGAGAGCCGCCCCTGACAGGCGAGGGAGGCGGCTGACTCCTACGCCGGCCGCAAACTCCCGGCGCAGCGTCGACCGGTCTCCAACCACCGGCGTGGCACCGGCCGGCCGCGGGAAGCGGCCGGCGGGGGCTGGGCTCGGCCGGACGGGCGCACCCAGATGGTACGTCGGGCTTAGCCCCGGTGCCGGCCGATAAGCTAGTAACGGCCAGCCGCAAGGTGCGGCCGGCCAGAACCGGGGCGCGGCTGGCCAGGCGCGCACGGCTGGAGGACAGGGTGCGGCCTCCCGGCGCAGCGTCGACCGGTCTCCAACCACCGGCGTGGCACCGGCCGGCCGCGGGAAGCGGCCGGCGGGGGCTGGGCTCGGCCGGACGGGCGCACCCAGATGGTACGTCGGGCTTAGCCCCGGTGCCGGCCGATAAGCTAGTAACGGCCAGCCGCAAGGTGCGGCCGGCCAGAACCGGGGCGCGGCTGGCCAGGCGCGCACGGCTGGAGGATAGGGTGCGGCCTCCCACGACCGCAATAGCGGTCGTGGGAGGGGGGCATCCATGCCGATCGGGGAGACCGGCGGGGTGGCCGCGCCATTCAACCGCAGAAGAGCGGCCGCAAGGCGCTGCCTCCTCGCCAGCCGGAATCACGCCGACTTGGGGTGTTTGTCCAGAGGAAAGGGAGAGGGGGAGGGGCCGACCGCCTAGCCGGACCCGGTCGGTTCAAGAGAGCGGGATCCTCGCGGGCGAATCGCGTGTGCGGCGGTAAAACCCGCATCCCCACTAAGATAGTGGGGTCACTAGTAGTAGGTTATCCCCTCCCCAAAAGTTCTATAAATGGGACTTCATTCCTATCACCGCAAGTACACATGTAAGTGATATTGGATCTCATATTCAAATTAAACTCATATAATGAATATGATTCAATCATGCGTGCTGAGATACCATATACCGATGAAGAACCAACATTATACGAGCATGTACTAAAACATATGATCCACGGATCATGCGGACAATACAGACCAAACACTGCAAGCATGATAAACACGAGCTGCAAAAAGTTGTTTCCTAAACAATACACAGAGATGCTAATACGAGGGAATGTTGCTTACCCAACATTGTATCGAACAAGAAAAGATAATAAATAAATTACTTTAGACACATAACAAAATGACAACTTCTAGTATATTGCAGCAGAATAAATGGTCATCAAAGTATTTATACAATGAGTGTGGTATATATAAAAAAAATATTTGCACAAGTTAGATAACAACATATAGCGTAGCTTCGAGGTGTTTCAATACATTTTTTGAACTTTATACGCTACATTCAAAAACTCCATTTTTCTTCATCTTCAACCGCTCCGTCTCCAAGTACCACCACCCTCTCAAACATGCTTAGACCATGTTAGAAAGAAAAATAGTGAGAAATCAATATTAGAATTAGAGTTGTTACAAAGCAGTGTTAGAAAAAATAGGAGGTGATGAAGGATGTTGGCCTACAAGAAAAAAACATGAAAAGATGAAAACTTCTTTTAATTTTTATGAAAATAGGAGGGTTCACTTGCTTTTAAAAAAAGACTCGAAAGCACTCACTTAAGGCTCTGTTTGGCTCAGCTGCAATGACTTGAAAAGTAATGGTGTGAAACAATGATGAAATAATCAGTTATTTTTGCAGAATGGTGGGAGAATCTGTGAAACTGTTTGAAAGAATAGTGTATACAGTGTTGTTTCATCTAGGGTTAATCCTAGACCACAAACAATTGTGTATACTAATTAACAAAACAATGACAAATAATTCACTACGGATTCATCTAGGTTTGACCTAGGTTTGGAAAGGAAGCATGCAAATATTGTAATCAGATGACGGATCAAAGCCATGGCTGCAACCTATAGTGTTGGAATTAGCCGCCATCTTCAATTTTGATCTCAAGAGCTTTAAAAAACAAATAACAACAGGAAAGAAGAACAGCGTTCACTCAATCTCCTCCCCAAACTCCTCGTGAATCATAAATCCTAGAGCAGCGTTCTACCTCCGTTCTCCTCTCAGCACTTCGTCAGGGCTCCGACTAGGTTTGATCAAAGAAGTAATGGGGTTTCATATAGGTTTGATCAAAGGAGGCGAAGGAATGCTTGATTCGTTGCCGGCCATGTCCACGGAATGCCTTAGGCTCGATGTCGCAAGCGGAATCGTGCTCCTCGGTGTCTGCAGTCGTGGTTCAAAATCACGACTGAAAATCGTGATTTTCCCGCGATTTTGGAGTGATGGTGACTGGAGTTGTCGTCCCAAAATTACCGTTTGGCGCGGCGTTTTCAAAATTGGCGCCACTCCACTGCCAAAACGCCGCACCAAACAGAGCCTAACAAAAGCACTTTTCCCACTATTGAAAACCAAACACCTCCAAAACAAAATTGATTGAACATAAAAAGAGATAAATCTCGCATTATATATTCCGCAAAATCATTTCTAGGCGTCAAAACACGCCCGAACACGAGACAGGTACAAAGCAAAAATATTGAAATCTTTTGTGCATGTCGTTTACAAAATAAATTAGAATAAAAAATCCAGACGTAATGGAAGCTAAGGCTCTCTTTGAGGGGCTTATTTTTACCAGTCAAGTGATTACGACCGTAAGAATAAGATCTTAACCGTTTGACCGGTGAAAATAAATCCCCCCAAACAGAACCTAAAACTGCAAGTCTGCAAATATGACTTTCATAAATAATTAAAGGTGATTGTTATCCGCACTACAGTTTTGGTTATTCGCACATATTTTTTTCCTAATTTCTCGCGTCTTTTGGAAATACGCCTTGTACATGTATTTTTAGGAAAAGTGTTCAACACCAAAGTTGTAGATCTCATCGAGATCTACAACTTTCGTGTTGAACACTTTTCCTAAAAATGCATATACAAGACGTACTTTGGAAATACACTCAGATTTCACGCCTTTAGAAATAAGCATTGTACATGCATTTTCAGAAAAAGTGTTCAACACGAAAGTTGTAGATCTCAAACTTTGGTGTTGAACACTTTTCCCGAAAATGCATGTAGGAGTATTTTCAAAAGGCACAAAAAATTAGAAAAAAATAAGTGTGAATAATCAAAACTGTAGTGCGGATAACAATCGCCTAATTAAATTTGCACCGTACGGTCAATACCTTCCGAAGAGTACTGATTTTCATGAAAAATGATAATAATAATAATATAAGAAGGAAATCAGCAATAAAAAATAAAGTATTTTTAATTCATTTACAATTGAAAATTGGAATTTCTAATGGATAGCCAAAGTAAACTACTAAAGATCAACTTTCCGTGCCCCCTTTTACCGCCAAAAACTCACTGAGCCCAGCATCGAGTTCGCCGGCAACGCCAAGCTGCCGGAGCCATTGAGCCAATACCTCCGCCGCCTCAGCTTCGATTGCCACACCATCTCTCTCCAGTTCCATCAAGAAACTCAAAGCTTTCTCCAGCTTATTCTCCCTTCTGTAAGCGCCCAACATCAATGCCACGCACTTAGCATTCGGCTCGAGACCGGCCGCCCTCATATTCTCCACAGTGCTCCGAGCCCCATCGCTATTCCCGGCAACGCAATAAGCATTCACCAGAAGCGCGCAGAGCTTGCAATCGGGAACGATCCCGGCGAACTGGATGGCGTCGAAAACCCTCTGCGCGCCCCCGGCGTCGCCGTCCATGGAAAATGCTCGGAGCATTGCCTTGTACACTTCACTGCCGGCAAAAACTTCCTCTGCCTCCATCTCCTTCAGCAGGCTTTCGGCGAGGTTCAGATTTCCGGCGCGAACGTAGGCCATGACCATCGAGCCATAAGCTCTCTTATCGGGCGGTGAGCGGAGCAGCTTGAGATCTTGGAAGGCTTCTTGGGCGCGGCGGAGATCGCCGGCTCTGCTGTACATGTTGACAAGGACGGTGAGGGTGACTTGATCACAGGGAAAGCCTCTGGTCTTCATCGATTGGAAGGCGGTTTGCGCATCCTCAAGGCGACGGTGCTTTGCGTACGTGTCTATGAGCTTGGTGTAGTCACGAACGTTGGCTTCGAATGATTCCTCAGTCAGGGCGAACTCCATTGCCTACTGAAACCAGTGGGATGAAAATGAGTGTGAAATGCTTTTTAACTTTAATGTGATCTACTTTTATTTCAAACTGTAGGTTGATTGGCTTCTTATGATATTTATGTCATAAGATAGTGGCATCTGAGAAAAAAAACTATGCCAAACAGAGCCCAAGGCCCTGCTTAGGGTTTCGCACTTGGAACCGAGTCCTCGGCGGTGTCTGAGACCAATAATATTGCAAGAATGACTAGGCCCAGTTGAGCGCTTCTTTACTATCATTGTGGGGCCCACAGCAGTGCATAGCAGCGTGCACTGCAATTGGTCCTGGACGCTAGCTAGCATCCGGGACCGGTCCGAAAAACACCGGCTTAGGATATTGTTAACGGTTGTGAACATAGGTAGCATTTGAGTAGTCGCGATCACCTTCAAAAGCGATATTTAGGTTAAAACGACACCACAGTTGTACAACCCGTATTCAACGAGGAGAGACCCCACCGCAGCCAGGTCACCGGAAGTCAAAGTCAACGATCCAAGGGTGAAGTCAAGATCAAGCCGCGGGCTAGCAAGAGATATGGGCGAGCATGACGAGCTCCCCATGCATACTCGCCAAGTGGCGACTAAGGCGAGATACTCGCTCGTCCCGTGCGAGCTCCCCAGAAAGTCGCCCGATCGCCGGGGTGGGGGTATAAGTAAGACCCCCCCCCCCCCCCCCCCCCGCTCTTTGGATTTCCCTATAAATAGGACCCCAGGGGTAGGAAGGAGAGAAAGGGAAACTCTCGGATAGTTACTCGCGAATTCCAGCTCGCGCGTCTCTTCCGTATCTAGATCGGCCATTCTGGTTGAGAAGGGGTTGCTTCATCTAAGCAACCGGGTACGTGGTGGGACCTTCCTGCCGCAGCGTCTGGGATCTTGTTTCCTTTGCCCGTCCCGGGCCATCCGATTTCACTGCGAGACCGGTAGCCTTAGGCCGCCTAGTCCGATTCTGAGGTTGGGATTTTCTCGGCTTCAACACTTGGTGCGGTGAGCGTGGATAGCAGCTAAGGAGGAAAGTTTCGTAGTGGCGAAAGATGGTCAATGGTGACGATCAAGGCGAGGTGGCGGGCAACTCGGCAGGAGCAGGCACCTCGGAGAGAGGTGGCGGGTTTGTGACGGTAGCGGCTTTTGAGGAGTTCGCGAAGAGGATGGAGAAGGCGATGCTCGTCGGATTCGCCAACCCACCGGAGGTCACGACGACTTCTCCCCATCGTCTGACCCCACCGGGCGAGGAGGAGCCAACCCGGCGAGCAGGAAAGGAGCCCGCCTGGGCGAGAGAGGAGCAACCGATGCCGCCGCGTCATCATCCAGCGAGCAGCCAGGGCATCCGGTTCCGAGATCCTGAGCTCTCGGCGAGGTATGGGAATACTCGCCGATGGAGCGAGCACGAGTATTCGAGTGAGGAGGATAATCGCCGTCGCCAGGAAGGGAGGAGCCCCTTCTGCGCTGAGATCCTCACGGCCCCCGTCCCCGACAATTTCCGAGAGCCCGCCCTCACCTACTACTCCGGCAGAGATAACCCAGTAAGGCATCTTCAGTGGTTTGAGGACGTGATCTCGATCCGCAACATGTCCGACGCCTTCAAGTGCCGCTTCTTCTCCATCACCTTCAAGGGAAGTGCAAGAGACTGGTTCCACCAACTGCCGGCAGGTTCCATCTACTGCTTCTCCGACCTCCGTCGGGGTCTCATAGCGAGATTTGCGACATCCAAGAAGAGGAAGAAGGAGGCGACGGCCCTCTTTAAGATCGTGCAGGGGCAGCACGAGAGTTTGGGTCGTTACATCGACCGGTTCCAGGAAGAGGTTTTGGAAGTGGAAGAGGTGGATGGGTTTACCTTGATGGTTGCCCTCAAGTTTGGCCTGAAGCAGGGATTCTTCAACATGGAGCTGGGGCACAGGCCGCCGAGGTCGTTCGAAGAGATGGTGGAGAGGGCCAATGTCTTCATTCAGGGGGAGGAGAGGAACAAGGAGTTCCTAGCAAGACTGGATGGAGATAAGCCGCTAGGGGAGAACAGGGGAAGGCTATTGGAGAGGGAGAGGCGTCCGGAGAAAAACGATGGCAGAAGGCAGGAAGAGCCGAAGGGGAAGAGAAGAGAGGAGCCCAGGAGGGCGGAAGAGTTGAGGCAGGAGAGGCCTCAGAGGCAGGAAGAAAGGAGGCTCGTCGAAGCCCCGGAAGGAAGGAGGGAGGAAAGAAGGTTCCAGTATCCAAGGGATCGTCCCCAGTGGAGGCGACCGATCCGCCAGGAAGAGAGGAGAAACAACAACCTCAGGGAGCAAGGAGGAGGAAGGGAGGCGATGACCGTAACGCAACGGGCCGCGAAGCGCCGGCGAAAGGAGAAGCGACAGGAAAGGCAGCAGGAAGCGGCAATTCCCCTCTACTGTGATATCCATCGAGTAGAGGGGCATGAGACCTTGGCCTGCCCCGAGTTTTGGGAGGCAAGGAGGAGGTTAGAGGCGACGGAGGCAGAAAGAGAGCAGCCAAGGCGGGAGGCCCCAGTCGGGCAGATAGCCTTCCAAGCGCCGCAGAGGAGGAGGAATGAGGACAGGGTTGACTAGGGGGGCCGAGGAAACGTTATTCCCGGTCCGGGAGGCGGACACGTCGGGGTGATCAATGGGGGTGCAGGGCTTGGAGCTTCCCGCAAGGGTAGCCTCCACCAGATCTACAAGAGGAGCGTCGCCTCGACGTCGCAGACTCCTCCGCTGCTGAACGAGATAACCTTCTCGGAGGAGGACATGCTGTGGAACGAAAACCCCTTCCATGACGCGTTGGTGATTCAAGCGGCCATCGAAGACTTCACCGTCGACCGAATCCTCGCGGATAACGGGAGCTCGGTGAATGTCATCTTCAAAAGAACCTTTGTGGGGTTGCAGGTGGAAGCGTCCAGGGTCCAGGCCGCGGATGGGCCTCTCTTTGGCTTCTCGGGAGAGAAGAAAGAGGTGGAAGGAGGAGTGGAGCTGCTGGTCACCCTCGGGGGTACTTCAATCCGGTGCCGGTTTGTCATCGTCGACGCGCCCAGCGGCTACAACGCCATTTTCGGGCGGCCTCTCATCAATTACTTCAAGGCCGTCCTGTCGTCGTACCATCAATGCCTGAAGTACTGCCGGGATGACGTCCAAGTCCGGATCAGAGGGGATCTGAAGGCCTCTCGGGAGTGTTACCTGAACGCTGTCAGCACCATCAGCTGGATGGGTGATGCGGAGAGGCTGGAGAAGATGATGGAGCATGAGGAGGGCCTGCAAGCTGCCGAAGAGCTAGAGGAGGTGGAGGTGATCTCCCCGAAAGGAGAGCCTAAACTGCTGAAGGTCGGAGGAGCCTTGCCCCAGGGGGGGAAGGCGGAGATAGCTGCTTGCCTACAGGAGAACGCCGACATCTTCGCGTGGAGTGCCGCCGAGATGCCAGGGATAGATGCCAATGTTGCCTGCCATCGCCTCAACCTGGATCCTGCGGTAGCTCCGGTTCGTCAAAGGCAGAGGAAGAGCGCCACCGCACTGGCCGAGCCGATTAGGGAGGAGGTGCGAAAGCTGCTAGAGGCGGGGTTCGTCTCGGAGATCCAGTATCCAGGCTGGGTCTCCAATGTTGTAATGGTAAAGAAGTCCGGAGGGGGCTGGAGGTTATGTATCGACTTTTCAATGTTAAATAAAGCTTGCCCGAAGGATTGTTATCCCCTGCCTCAGATCGACGCGCTGGTTGATTCCGCCGTCGGGTTTCCTGTGATGAGTTTCCTTGATGCTTTTTCAGGGTATCATCAGATCCGGATGCATCCCCCCGATTGCCGTGACGTCTCCTTCATCACCGGCGATGGGTGCTATAGCTACAAGATGATGCCCTTCGGGATCAAAAACGTCGGCGCGACGTATCAAAGAATGATGGACCAGGTATTCAAAGAGCAAAAGGGGCGGAATTTGGAGGTCTATGTGGACGACCTTCTCGTTAAAAGCAAGAGCGTCCCGGAGCACGTGGCGGATCTGACGGAGACCTTCGCCACCCTGAGGAAGTACAAGATGCGGCTTAATCCGGCCAAATGTGTCTTCGGCGCGGGAAGGGGGAAGTTCCTGGGTCATCTCCTTACTCCTCGGGGGGTGGAGCCTAACCCCGACAAGGTGAAAGCCATCATGGAGATGACCTCCCCAAGAGATTCCAAGGAGGTCCAAAGGTTGACTGGAAGGCTGGCGGGCCTTAGTCGTTTCCTCTCCAAGGCCGGAGAAAAGTGCTCCCCATTTTTTAAAGCCCTTCGGGGAAACCAGAAATTCGAGTGGACCACGGAGTGCGAGGAGGCTTTCGAGAAGCTCAAGCAACAACTAACCCGAGCTCCTCTCCTCCAAGGTCCACAGGGCGGCGAAGACCTCCTACTTTATCTGGGAGTGGGAGCTGAGGCGGTCAGTTCGGTGTTGGTTCGAGAAGAAGGAAGGAGGCAGCTCCCCATCTACTACGTGAGCCGGGTGTTGCGGCAAGCAGAGATAAGGTATCCTATCTTGGAGAAGCTAGTTTTCGCTTTGGTGGTCTCGGCTCGGCGGCTCCGCCCATACTTTCAAGCTCATTCCATCAAGGTGGTCTCCGATCATCCCTTAAGGAGTATCTTGGATGGGGTAGAGCATTCTGGCAGACTGGCCAAGTGGGCAGTGGAGCTCAGCGAGTTCGACATCTCGTATTCCCCAAGGGTAGCCATCAAGGCCCAGGCGGTAGCAGATTTCCTGGCCGACTTCTCGGCCGAGGTAGAGGTAGACGTGGGCGCTTCCCGACCAGTCTCTTGGAAGATGTTTGTGGACGGAGCATCCGACAAGTTTTCCGTGGGAGCCGGAGTCGTGTTGGTTAGCCCCCAAGGAACCAGGATCGAACAAGCCGTCGAGATCCTCTTCCCCGTTACGAATAACCAGGCAGAGTACGAAGCCATGGTGGCCGGCTTGCGTCTCGCCAAGGAGCTGTCAATTAAGGACATCCGAGCTTTCACCGATTCAATGGTAGTCGCTTCCCAGATTCGGGGAGAGTTCGAGGTATATGACCCCACCCTGCAGCAATACTTGGTCAAGGTTAAGGGTCTGATCGGGGGGTTCCAGTCCTTCTTCGTCGAGCATGTGCCCCGAGAAGACAATGCCGAAGCTGACTACCTTGCCAAATACGGTCCCCGGGCCGGGGGGACGGTCACCGAGTTGTTTCGACCATCCATCGAAGAAGGAGAGATGATGGAGATCGAGCAGCGGTCCTCGTGGAAGGATCCGTTCGTTGCGTTCTTAACGACGGGTCAGCTGCCCTCGGACGGGCAGGACCAAAGGAAATTCTGATACAAGGCCGCGTACTACCTCCTACTCGACGCCGAGCTTTATCGCAAGACCATCTCGGGCCCTTTGGCCAGATGCTTGTCGGAAATCGAGCTCCCCCGAGTTCTCGAGGAAATTCACTCAGGGGAATGCGGCAGCCATTCCGGGACCCGCACTCTGGAGCAGAGAATCCTGAGGCATGGCTACTTCTGGCCTACCATCCGAAAGGACGCGGAGGCTTACTCCAAAAAATGCTCCCAGTGCTAGCTCTTCGCGCCCCTCCAGCTTCAACCGGCTCAACACCTCCGCTCGATCACCGCTCCGTGGCCCTTCGCCATCTGGGGGATGGATCTAGTTGGCCCGTTCCCTCAAGCAAGTGGACAAAGGAAGTTCATACTGGTGATGATCGACTACTTCTCCAAGTGGATCGAGGCCAAAGCCTTGGCCAAGACCACCTCCCAGATCGTCAAGAATTTTATCTGGGGGGAAATCGCGTGCAGGTTTGGGATCCCGCTGGCCATCGTCACCGATAATGGGCCGCAGTTCGCCAGCTTAGAGCTGGAGGACTTCTGCAAGCAATTGAGCACAGATCTTCGGTTTACCTCAGTGCACCATCCTCGGAGCAACGGACAAGTAGAAGCTGTCAATAAGCTCATCGTCAACCTACTGAAGAAGAAGGTCACCAACTTAAAAGGAAACTGGGCCGAACAACTCTCCTCGGTCCTATGGCCTCTGAGGACGACCCTGAACTCGGCCACGGGGGAAACGCCTTTCAAGTTATCCCACGGGTCTGAGGCACTCATCCCAGTGGAGTTCGAGGTGCGAAGTCCGAGAGTGGTTGCAGCCGAAGGTGGGAGCGAGGAATGGCGACTGGAGAACGAGGGTGCCCAGAGGCTCTCCCTGGATTACGCGGAAGAGCTTCGAGACTTGGCCTCCGCACGCCAAGAGGAAGTCAAGAGGCGCATGGCGAGGCACTTCGACAAAAATGTCCGCCTAAAAAACTTCCTCGCAGGAGATCTGGTCATGAAAAAGGTAGACGCCGCTGGGCGGGGAGCCGCCGTGGGCAAGCTGCATCCCAATTGGGAAGGCCCCTTCATTGTCCAAGAAGCCCTGGCCGCGGGGGGCTATTACCTGCAAGATCAAGCAGGGGAGCAGCTGAACGGAACCTGGAGTGGGGATGATCTGAAAAGATTCTACCCCTAGTTGTAACGCTTGTACCTATTTTTGTAAAGATGTGATTCTAATATACAGTGATGGCTGAATTGCTCTCCTTTTTGTGTCTGTGTTAAAAAGGCCTCGAGGCTCCTGAGTGCTTCCAAGATCCGCCTCGCCGTCGACTCCGGGAACCAGTGGTCGATTTGTTCCTTGTACGTAACCCAGTATGGAGGATAGGACGATGCTTCGGGATTTTAAGCGCTCTTGTAAGACCGAGCCTCTGCATCGTCGGCCGAGATCAGCTCCCCCCTTTCATGTCGGCCTATGTCTTCCCGAGTGCATCTCTCTTCCAACTGGAGGAACTACGAGGAACAAATGTGCGCCCCAAATCACCCGGACTCGAGGGGAGGCCGACTCCGTCAAGCACCCAGAAGAGGATCTCAAGTGATCGGTAAGGCTGGATAACCTGCCGAAGAAAGGGCAGGGACGAGCCCGGGGCGGTGTGTTGGTTCCGAGTGCGTTCGAAAAGGACCCTCGATGAACATCACCCCCCCCGTCCGGACGCTGGCACTCGCGGCCATTGAGCGTAGTTGGAAGCAATCTTCACTATCAGATCGGGATACGTGCCTTCAGCCCGTTCCTTCTAAATAACCCAGTACGGATGATAGGACGATGCTTCGGGACTTTAAGCGCTCTTGTAAGACCGAGCCTCTGCATTGTCGGCCGAGATCAGCTCCCCCCTTGCATGTCGGCCTATGTCTCCCCGAGTGCATCTCTCTTCCGACCGGAGAAATTATTAGGAACAGGTCTGGACGCCGACTTCCTGATTTGACAGGTTCAAGAGCATCTCCGAAAGGAGAAGATTGCGTTGCTACCGAGATATTCGTGCTATAAATTCTCAAACGTCTCCCAAGTGACAGGATTTCCTCGATTGAAATCAAGACTTCGAGTTGAGCAGCGTCGTAAGACCGGTATCCCCACGAGCTCCTCTCCTCGGGAATCGGCCGATCTCCTCGATTGAAATCAAGACTTCGAGTTGAGCAGCGTCGTAAGACCGGTATCCCCACGAGCTCCTCTCCTCGGGAATCGGCCGATCTCCTCGATTGAAATCAAGACTTCGAGTTGAGCAGCGTCGTAAGACCGGTATCCCCATGAGCTCCTCTCCTCGGGAATCGGTCGATCTCCTCGATTGAAATCAAGACTTCGAGTTGAGCAGCGTCGTAAGACCAGTATCCCCACGAGCTCCTCTCCTCGGGAATCGGTCGATCTCCTCGATTGAAATCAAGACTTCGAGTTGAGCAGCGTCGTAGAACCGGTATCCCCACGAGCTCCTCTCCTCGGGAATCGGCCGATCTCCTCTACTTGACGTCTGCTAAGCCCGGACTCGTATCGAGTATGCCCCGCGCGAGTAGGCGAGTATGCCCCGCGCGAGTAGGCGAGTATGCCCCGCGCAAGTAGGCGAGTAAATCCCGAGCGGGTAGGGGAGTTACTCTCGGGCAGGCGGGCGAACGTCCCTTAGGCGTACGGGCGAATGCGTCACGACGAGCGGGTGATCGATGTTCGAAGCGGCATATACGCGAGATAAGCCGCCATCTAGCGAGCACTCCTCACCGGGCCTATGAGCCTAGCGAGCGATATCAACCGTTACGCGAGTAAAGAATTGCAAAAAATAAATAACTTGTATAAATGTGTAAACTTTACAAGTTACAAAAGTTCCAAAAGGTCCCCCGCACCCGAGCATGACGGAGATCGGCGAGCTACTACGACTCGTCGTCGCCAGTATCCGGCCGGTATTCCTCATTTCCGACGTCCACGTCTCCCTCTTCCTCGCCATCTTCGCCATGGCTCTCGCCGCTGCTGCTGTCGCTGCCACTGCTGTCGGAGTCGCTGGAGCCTAAAGAAGAAGGGATGCGGTCTGGAGAGATCGTCCCCTCAACGAGCAGCTCAGGGATAAGCTCGTCAACAGTGAGCTGCTTATCCCCCTCTACAAGCTGCCCGTTGATTCTCAGACGTGCGAGTATGATGTTGCCAGCCGTCCGCGCTATCTCGCGGCGGACAGAGGACCTCTCCTCCAACAGAACCCGGGACCGTTTGACGGCCCACAGCGGATCGTCCTCGGGTCGCGGCGCCTCCGGCAACGGGGCAGAGGAACTCGCGCGTCCTTCGGCGGTGACTAGCCGAGTCTCCATCTCGGCTACGCGAACCTGGGCAGTCTCCAGCTCGGCTTGCGACACGGCGAGCTTCTCCTCGCACTCAGACAACCTCTTCGCAGCCTCGATTTCAGCAGCCTGCGAGGCATCGAACGTTAGTACATATCCAGGTGAGATGAATCACATATCACCACCCGATGGTCATTTACCTCAAAGTCTTTCCAGCGAACCGACTGCATGCCGAGCTCTCTGGCTTTCTTGGAAACGGTTTTCAAAGTTTCCGTTGTCTCCAGCAATTTCCTCGCCGTGAAATGCCCCAGCTCGGCAGCTCGCGCAAGCGAGCAGGCGGATTGATGTGCAAGCTCCGGCGGGGCGAGCTCCAGCATCGACTCGGCGTCGACACGCCCATACAAGGCGTGGAGGACGGCGAAGGCCTCCCCCTTGTCCTCCCAATCTGTCGACCAGGACGGGAGGTTGGTGCTCAGCGACACCACATGCTCCTCCGCCGACCAAGTCACCAGCGGGCGACCATGAGCGTCCACCACCCCTCGCCCGAGGTTGTAGTTGGGGTGGAAGCGAGGTGCCCGAGCCTCCAACGGCGACTCGTGATCGTCGGATTGAGGCGATGACACCTTCGCCTTCTTATTCGCCGGCCCCGGCGACCTCGCCCTCGCTTTTCCCTTGGCGACTTTCCTTTTCTCCCCGACATCGGGCGGAGGGTGAGCTTCAGAAAGGGGGTGACCACTTCCTTCGCCGGAGGGAGCGGTTTCTCCGGAAGCTCGTTGGCTACTGCAAAAGCACATGATATGGTTAAATACGAGCTGCGGCAAAAGGTAGCGAGTCGGCGAGCATACGACATCTCGACCGCCCTTACCCTCGTTGGGATGAACCGCCTCCAGCGAGTTGACATTGAGCCGCCAGTAGATGACGTCGAACCGGCGACCTCGGAAGGATTCGAACAGTTGCTCGCGAGCGCCTTCCAAGATCGGCGGGAGGAAGGCGACGTCGGCAGGTTGGTGCGGCCTTCCCAGGAGATCCCCGAAGTCGCCATGCACGACCACCAGAAGCTCGCTCCAGCGATGGACTTTGTTTGCAGTCCCCACCAGGGTGCAGACGTGGCTGCTGAAGAAGACGACCCCCTCCGATGTCGCGACGAAGGCGAACATTCGGCGAAAAACGGAGAGGTCAAAGGCGATCCTCTCCTCCCGAAGGTAGCAGAGGAACCCCATGATAATCGCCATTCCGTTGGGATTAATCTGCGCGGGAACGATACCGAAATATCGCAGGATCTCGCAGAGCTCGGGCCAAAAAGGAAGTCGCAGGCCAGCGTCGAAGTGGCGCAGCGACAACACGAGCCTGCCCTCAATATGGGTATTGAGTCGCTCGCTGCGAGTTGGGAGCCACGCCGAGTATCCTTCCGGCAGTAGACGCTCCTTGAAACCCTCCAAATCTCTGTCTGAAGTTATCGATTTCTTGAAAGCCGCGTCGGCGAAATTGATGGCATGAGCTTGTCGGCGAGCACTAGCGTCATCACCAACCATCTTCGCGAGCTGCGAATAAGAAAGGGGGCGAGCAGAGGAAGAAAAGAGGAAGAAGCGAGCAGAAGGGATACTCGCGAGGCGGATTGAGAAGTTCGCAGCAGCGTACTTATGTTCTACCTACCCCTCCTATTTATAGGCCTAAGGCAAAAGGGGGGGTATTCGTTTCCGCGAGCATCGATCGACGTCGCGCGAAGGAAGGGCTACGCACCAGCGACATCAGGCCCATCTCGCGCAACGAAGCAAGGACGCTGCGGCGCTCGCCAAAAACCTGCACGAGTAAACTCGGATACCATGAGTGTAAATAAAATCGCGAAATAATCGGCAGCAAGAGGAATAGTCGCCCGGTTTATTTAAAATAATATTGTTCATTACAACAACGCCAAATGGCGAGGGAATCTAGAACAAAAAACAAAACTACGTCCTAGGCGGCCGCTCTGGAGGGTGAGGATGTCGCCCGGCCCAGCCCATCTCGCGCGCCCTCCGGAAGTGCTCCGTCGTCAGCGCCATCGCGTCGTCGCCAAGACGCAGCTGCTCTTCCATCCTCGTCAGCCGCCCCCCCGAGCCCATGCTCGCCCGAATACCAGCCAACTCGTCCAAGACAAGCTGGAGGCGGTGATTGTTAAGCGCCAGCTGGTGGTCGTTCTCCTTCACCATGTGAAAGCGAGCTTCATAACTCTCCAAGGTGGTCTGGAGCTCCTCTACCCTCGTCATGCGCACCTCCAGAGCCGAGATTCGGCGGTGAGGCTCACAGATGGCGAGCTGGTCGAACTTAGTCTCCAGCTCCATGTAGGCGCGAGCGGCAGCGTGACGGTACTCGCTCCCCGACAATCCGATGGCGTCGATGAAGGCCGACCCAGGAGTCGCCGGGCGATCTGTCATTAAGGAAGGCAAGTCGCAATCAGAAATCAACGACCAAGTAAAATCAAGGGTAGCTAGAGATAGAAGAGCTCACCACAGCGAGGAGATCGAGACCGGCGCGGTGGAGAAACGCGACCGGAGGTATCTCGCCTACCCGAAGACGAACCCCCAAGGTGGTCGGCAGGCCTACCCTGACCGCGACCTCCCTGCCCGCGCCCTCCATGCTCGAGGTCCGCAACACGCGGCGGAAAGTAACTCGGCCGCGGCTTATCTGATTTCTTCGGCAGAGACGAAACCTGAGACGAACTCGCCGACTGTTGTGAACTTTTCGGCGGGGACGGCGGATGTCGCGGCAAGCCCGCCTTCTGCTGGGCGGACAAGGGCGGCGGCGGTGGTAAGACGGTGCCCCTCGCCTTTTCAACCACATCCGGAGGTGGCGGCGGCGGAAAGGAAGTGCTCGCCGGTGGCCATGACGAGTCTGGCACGGAGGCCGGAAGGTCCTTGCTCGCCGAGAGGTCCTTGCTCGCCGGTGGCCGTGACGAGTCTGGCACGGAGGCCGGAAGGTCCTTGCTCGCCGAGAGGTCCTTGCTCGCCGGTGGCCGTGACGAGTCTGGCACGGAGGCTAGAAGATCCTTCCTCGTCGGGAGGTCTTTCCTCGCCGGAAGATCCTTGCTCGCCGGGAGACCCTTATTCGCCGGAGGGTTTCCTTTCACCAGGGAGGTTCCCGTCATCTTCTTCGCAACAACATTAATTCGGACCGCGTGAGCGGTCCGGAGAGGTTTGCCGGCAGCAAGGGCGAGTAGTGGCGCGGAGCTCAGGGGAGCGACATCCAGTGGCGCGTCGGCATCGCCCGAAGGGGAGTCTGCATAAGACCACCTGATCAGCGAGAAGCGCGGCGATTAAACGATGAACGAAAGAAGGGGTCGAAGCGGCGACCTATTACGGTGACGACTTCGACTTGGGATGTAGTCGACCCCTTGGCGACTTCAGGGTTCGCGTCGGTGCCAAGGGAGGCCGGGTCCGGAACGTCGCCCAAGCCAAGGTCGTCGAGAAGTTGTTGGGTACTGGTTGAAGGCGCGGGTTTGGCCGTCGCCGGCGCAATTGGCTCAGAAGGTGGAGGCGAGTCGATCGGCGCGGAGACGAGTTTCTTGAGCTTCTTGGCCTTCTTCTTTTTCGGCGACAACAGGTCGGCCGCGGCATCTTCCTCGCGCGGCCTTTTTGGTCTGACGATGCCGAGGAGGCCAGACAAGGCGGCTAGGCTGTCTTCGAGAAGCTTCGTGTTGGCATTCGACATGGTGGGCGAGTTTCGAGGATTCGCCCCAACAACCAGGCCCCCCCTATTTATAGACTTCGTCGAGCAGTGGGCAAAGCGAGCAAACAGATACTCGGCATAACAGCTCGCCGAATAAGCGTTGGATGTTTCTTTCAGGGCTCCTTCGTCGCCCAAAAAGAGCGGGGATTGTGTACAACCCGTATTCGACGAGGAGAGGCCCCACCGCAGCCAGGTCACCAGAAGTCAAAGTCAACGATCCAAGGGTGAAGTCAAGATCAAGCCGCGGGCTAGCAAGAGGTATGGGCGAGCATTGCGAGCTCCCCATACATACTCGCCAAGTGGCGACTAAGGCGAGATACTCGCTCGTCCCGTGCGAGCTCCCCAGAAAGTCGCCCGATCGCCGGGGTGGGGGTATAAGTAAGAACCCCCCCCCCCCTCTTTGGATTTCCCTATAAATAGGACCCCAGTGGTACGAAGGAGAGCAGGGGAAACTCTCGGATAGTTACTCGCGAATTCCAGCTCGCGCGTCTCTTCCGTATCTTGCTCGACCATTCTGGTTGAGAAGGGGTTGCTTCATCTAAGCAACCGGGTACGTGGTGGGACCTTCCTGCCGCAGCGTCTGGGGTCTTGTTTCCTTTGCCCGTCCCGGGCCATCCGATTTCACTGCGAGACCGGTAGCCTTAGGCCGCCTAGTCCGATTCTGAGGTCGGGATTTTCTCGGCTTCAACAACAGTAATATAAGCGCGGTTGGCAGCAGCGAACACCCAAACACAAAAAAGTGAAATTTCGGTCGAAAGAGCTGCGCATCAGAAGGTCTAAACTCGGGACAGTGACCACTAGTACATTTGCTACCACAATTTCACACCATTGCCGCTCAAACACTATAGATGTCTGCAACAGCAACAAGGAGATCAAATGCAATCACAAATTAGGTTGGCGCGGATGTCTTGGAATATAATAATACTGAATCAAACACAGTGGTTGACAGATGACAAAGACTTCTTCATTTCAGATCATAGCTATGTTAGAAAACTTTTGTAAATTAAAATTTTGAACTAAAATCCACAGTTACCATGCAGTGGAGGAGAAAGAGTCCCGGTGATGAGCGAAGTAGAGAAGAAAACAAGTGCAATTGAAGTCCTGCTGGATGATGATGAGAACTTCATGGGTTGAGTTATGTTTTAGACAAGGTTGTAGATGGCTTACGTCGGTTTGAGTTTTTCATAACGGTTTTAATATGTCAGGGGATATATCTGAGATCAATCAATGTGGGACTAAACACTAAAACCTATATGGGCCAAGTTAATGGGCCAATACATCATTTTTCCCTAATATTCTTTAACATTCCCCCGCAAGCTGGAGCGTACAAAACGTAGGCACCAAGCTTGGACAAGAACTGATAGTAGAGACGCCGTGGTAAGGCCTTGGTGAGGATATCAGCAACTTGCTGAGCAGCAGGAACATGTGTTAACTCTATCTTCTTCAACTGAACCTTCTCCCTAATGAAGTGACAGTAAACTTTAATATGTTTTGTCCGTTCATGGAAGACCTGATTCTTGGTAATGTGTATAGCAGCTTGACTGTCGCACAATAAAGTTGCAGGAGAGGAGAGCTTGACTCCTAGATCATTAAGGAGACCCTCAAGCCATGTGAGCTCAGACACAACAGCTGTCATAGATCGATATTCAGCCTCAGCAGATGAGCGAGCAACCACGGACTGTTTCTTGCTGCGCCATGTAATAAGATGTCCTCCAAAGTAAGTGCAGTATTCACTTGTGGAGCGACGATCATCAAAAGAGCCAGCATAATCAACATCAGAGTATGCAATCAAAGATAAGGGAGACGAAGAGGGCTTGTATACAAGCCCTTGTCCAGGAGCAGTCTTCAAGTATCGAAGAATATGTTCGACAGCCTGAAGATGAGAGATACGTGGCTCATGCATGAATCGACTGACAACTCCAACACAAATGATCAGGTCTAGTAACAGTGAGGTATATCAGCTTTCCCACAAGACGACGATAATACTCTGGATTCGGAAGGAGAACATCGGAGTCCGAGGCATGAGCACAAAACTTGTAATTGATATCCATGGGAGTTTCAGCAGGCTTACATCCAGAATAGCTCGCATCATGAAGTAAGTCAAGACAGTACTTTCTCTGAGATAACACAAGCCCATCATGTCTCTGAGCCACTTCGAGACCAAGAAAATATCGAAGGCTTCCCAAATCCTTAGTTTGAAACACAGTTGCTAGATGTTGTTTGATCATCTGTATTCCTGAAAGATCATCTCCTGTAATCAGAATATCATTCACATAAACTAGAAGAATAACTGTGCCCGTTGGACGATGACGAGTGAAGAGAGAGAAGTCGGCCGAACTCCGAGTGAACCCAACAGCACTAACGGTCTTACTAAATTTGTCAACCATGCCCGAGGAGACTGTTTGAGACCATAAAGAGACTTCTTCAGACAACAGACATGGGACTCCCCCGTGGTCTCAAACCCGGGAGATTGCTGCATATAAACGGTCTCCTGTAAGTCGTCATTAAGAAAAGCATTTTTGACATTCAGTTGGTGCAAGGGCCAGTGGCGGTGAACAGCAAGGGAAATCAACACACGAACAGTATTGATTTTAGCGACTGGAGAAAAGGTTTCATCATAGTTCAGACCTTGTTGTTGAGTGAAGCCGCGAGCTACAAGACGAGCTTTCAAACGTTGAACCGTCCCATCCGGACCCTGTTTGACGACAAACACCCACTTACATCCCACACAAGATTGCCCAAGAGGAAGCGGGACCAAATCCCAAGTGTGATTTGCCCAAAGAGCAGACATTTCCTCGTCACCCGCCACCCAGGATATTGGAGAGCCTCCTGCACAGAATTAGGGGTGGAAATAGAGGATAAAGAAAGAGCACACTTCCGGAGTTCCGGAGAGAGGCGGTGAAAAGAGACATAGTTTGTCATCGGGTGGGCAGTGGAACCTGTTGCCGGATCCGCAGGCTGCAAAGCATCATTAGAGGAGGGCATCTCCCATAAGGTAGTAGACGAAGAGGGGCATCGAGAGTACATACGGATGACAGGTGGTTTAGGTGGGATTGGTGTGGGAAGTTGAGGTTGTGTAGGCGGGATTGGTGTGGGAAGGGTAGGTAGTTTAGGTGGGATTGGTGTGGAAAGGAGCGGAGGAAGGCTTGAGTTAATAGGTATAGCCGGCCGTGGAAGAGGTGGCGGAAGTGGAGAATCAGCTGGTTGAGAGTAATAGGGCTGATCTTCAAGAAAGGTGACATCAGCAGAAGTAACAACCTTGCGATCAGTGGGAGAAAAGCAAACATAACCCTTCTGAGTCCGCAAGTAGCGTACAAACATATATTTATGGTCACGTGGAGCCAGTTTGTCAGTGGATGGGCCAAGATGGTGAACAAAACACACGCAACCAAACACGCGAGGTGTGATGGAGAAAGGAGGTTTGGAGGGAAAAATAAAATTGAAGGGAACCGCAAAATTGAGAATGGAGGAAGGCATGCGGTTAATAAGAGTGCAGGCGGTAGAAACCGCAAATTTCCAATATTGTTTGGGAACATTCATTTGAATCATAAGAGAGCGGGTGACCTCAAGCAGGTGTCGGTTCTTGCGTTTAGCGATGCCATTTTGTTGGGGGTATAGGTACAGGAGGTTTGATGGATGATTCCAAACTCAGCACAGAGGTGTGCAAAGGCATGATTAGTGTATTCTCGGGCATTATCGGTGTGGAGGGTTTTAATGGTAGTAGAAAACTGGTTGCGAGTTTCAATGAAAAAAGTACGGAATACACCGGCTAATTCAGAGCGGTCACGAAGGAAATACAGCCAGATCACCCGCGAGTAGTCATCTACAAATGTGACAAAGTAACGATATCCAAAAACACTCGCAATTTTGTAGGTCCCCAAATATCGGAGTGTACTAGATCAAAAGGAGCAGGACTCCGAGTAGGATGTGGTGAGAATGTAGACCGATGATGTTTCTCATAGATACATGACTCACACGTAAACTCTTGGAGGGACACGTCGGGGAGAGATTTTCTGAGTATGTTTAGAGGGGCGTGACCAAGACGTCGATGCCAATAAACAGAGCTAATAGAGGACAACACTGTTGGGGGAGAGGGATCAAGGATATAGAGACCATTCGATAGATGCCCTTTTCCGATTATAGTCCGCGTCTTGCGATCCTGCACAACACACAAGGTGGAAGAAAAAGTTACATCACAACCAAGGTCAGTAGTGAGGCGACCAACAAAGAGAAGGTTGAAAGGAGAGCCCGGAACATGAAGGGCAGAGCGAAGAGTAATGTAGGGAGTGATGTGAATATCTGCCGCGCCAGAAACGGGAAGAGTGTCCCCACTAGCAACAGTAATGAACTTGGGATGCAAGGAGTCCAAGTATTGTGGTGGTGTCCGCGAGGTAATGTGGTGAGAGGCCCCGGAATCCAAAATCCAGGATGAGCAATGAACAAGGTAGGAGGTACCATCACCGGAAATAGACACCACAGAGCCCGAAGGACAGTTGATCATCTTGTAAGGGACAGACCGCAGCGGTCACGGTGAAAGCACACCAGCGGCAAGAAAGGTCACGACCAGCGCGGTAAGAAACAGTCTTCAGCGGGCAGAAACAGGCCACGACGGTTAAGAAACCGGAGCAGGCAGTGCGGGTAGAAGAATACTGCCACCAGGTCACAGCGACCGCACGGCTAGGAGCAGACCGCAACACGAATAGCGGTAGAAACCCGAAGGCGCGGACAGACCGCGCGAACAACCAAGACGGGAAGAACAAACACCCGGGCGGTTAGAGGCAGACCGCAACCAGAGCAGCAGACACGGTCTAGCCGCGGGAGGAGCAAAGTCGCAGCGGGAAGACCGAGGCCGCAACGGGAAGAAGCTGGGAGCAGAGAAGGCCTAACCGTAGCGGTCAGAAGGCAGAAGGCAACCCACAACCCGGAGTGGTTAGAGAAGAGAGGCCACCTTGAGAGAGACGAGGTCGGCAGAGGAAGTAGTCGCACGGTCTCGGCGGACACACCAGCGACAAGGAAAGTCGCGACCAGGATGCGGCTAAGGGAAGAGGAGAGACCGCTAGCGACAAGATAGGTCGCAGCGGCTAGTCAGAGAAGAGGTTAGAGAGGAAGTCCGCACGGTCAAGGTAAATTTGTCAGCGGCAAGGAGAGATGCCACGACCTAGATGCGGATTGAAGCGAGTAAGAGAAAAAGAGGAAGAAACCGCAACGAGCAAGAAGCGCTACATACGGCTAGAGGGGAGAGACTGCGGTGACTTGAGAGAGGTCGCGACAAGCGGGAAGAGAGGTCGTGCGGATAGAAAGGGAGACAGGGCGGTCAGAACAAGAAGCAAGAGAGGGTGGACCCCACGTGTGAGAAAAGTTTATAAAAGGGATGGTAGGAGGAGGAGGAGACGTGGAAGCCACGAGGGGAACAGAGAAAAGGAGATAGCGACTAGAAAAAGGACAGGTCGCTCGAAACTGCGGCTAAGCAGGAGAATGAAGAGACGCGCGGTC
Source organism: Platanthera zijinensis (assembly GCA_039513925.1). NCBI lineage: Eukaryota > Viridiplantae > Streptophyta > Magnoliopsida > Asparagales > Orchidaceae > Platanthera > Platanthera zijinensis. Next base: position 21,434,118 of record CM077084.1, on the reverse strand, counting down.
AGCCGGGAGAACAGCCGGTTTGCAAACGGACAGGCCAGCAAACCGAGCTCGGGCGGTTAGAAAAAAAAAGAGACCGCGAGTAGCCGCGAACAAAAGACCGAATACCCAAGGAGGAGACCGGTCCCTCTGATACCATGTAGAAAAACAAAAGGCAAACCTTGCATATACTTCTTCATGTATAAAATACAAGAGAGAATACAAATATATAGGAGAGAAGAGAGAGAGATCTAGCTATAAAATCAATGTGGGACTAAACACTAAAACCTATATGGGCCAAATTAATGGGGCAATACATAATTTTTCCCTAATATTCTTTAACATTTTTTATAACAGCATTCACTACTACCACCAATCTCCTACCGCTCCACTAAACTGGGCCTTTAATATTCGGAGACTAGAAATAAGCATCTTGCATTGAACAACTTGTATAGAAAACATAACAGTAAAGAGGGAACTAAATAGCCGATAAAGAAATTATACCTCAAAAAACAAAGAAATTTCCATCCTCTTCAGTTCTTTCAACACAGAGAGCCACTCACATCTTTTGGGGTGCATGGCCTTCACCCATAAAGCCAACAAGTTGAACAGATTTTCCTCGTGAGAGAAACATATAATGCGTCTCATAACCGCTTTGGAGCGATTTGTCATTGCTGATGGAAGCTGAGATATTGCATGTTCTTGAGCATCAGTTAAGTTAGACCCATCATGCCATTTCAGTTTGAACAATTCTTTTTCATCATCATTTCCTTTTCTTTCAACAGAAACTACCTCTCTTTGAAGCAAACATGGAGAATGGAGCCTGGAATAACTTTGTGGAAGGAGGGCTCTATTTCTACAAATATTGAAATTTTGGTGATATATATCGGAATTTGTGCCAGTTAGGAATGCATTCGGGAGGGAACCAGAAAGTCTCGGTGAAGAAGTGGAGAGAATACTCATTCCCAAAAGCTGCCAAATTATATTACTAGCTGATTTATCAAGTTTGACCAAAAAAATAGATTATAGAGATAAAAAACTAAGGGAATAAAAATCATATGTAAAAGGAAGACTAAAAGATACGTATGGATGCAAAAAATTCAATTGAGAATAAGTGCTTTAAAGATATTTTCAGTTGCAAGAGTGTTTACTGATACAAATAATAGTATACAGTTGAAATTATCAATCACTAATTTCTGGCCTGCAAAAGAACAAATAGATAAGTTCCAAAAACTTGCTGCAAAAAGAAAAAAAGGAGAATAGCACCAATTTCACAATTTGCTGTTCAGAAAAGGGGTGTATTTGATCTACAATAAACAGACAGAAGCATTAAATACTTGTGGGAAATGTGGAATCAGCCAGTTAGGGTCTAATGTTGAAAGATTAAAAAATAATCAGATAAGGGAAGCCAAAGACACTTACATGTGAGGAACATATTAAGAAGATAGTCTCACATTGAGAAAGTCATGTAGCAATTGATTTTAGGCTTAATGCTTAGGTTCTAACAGTAAACCCAATTGCCCTTCCAATATTGCATCATTATAATGAGCAAGTTACATGTTTTCTTGATATATATCTTAATCCTATACTCTCAACATAGCACAGCCAAAAAAGAAAATTGGCACACTGGAGCTATTACTTCATTTGTGACGGTTGGCTTTATGAATGGGTCTGTTACGGACCCACAATGGGGGATCACATTCAAGCATCGTACTACGGCGCGCACCTCCTAATCATACTATCTTTTTATGTATCCACATTTTTATTTGTATTTGGAACTATGGGTCTTGTTTGGGCCCCAGCCGGTTATAGGATTAGGGTTTGGTTGGGTTTAATTTTTTATGCAAAGTATTATAGATTTCCCCTCTCTAATTCTCCCTCTCTCTCTCTCTCTAACCTCACAATCCCATGTAAAATGATTAGTATATGGTATATTTGTAATTAGATTGTAATTGGGTATTGTTTAGATAGGTTCATGTATGAAGGCTATAAATATGACAAGAGTTTGTAATAGCATTATGGAAGAAATGTAGTAATCTATTATTCTTGGTCTTTAGAGTAGTGCTATGAATTCTTCTCTCCTTGTCTAGCATAGTCTGTCTCCTTGTCTAGCATAGTCTCTCTCCTTGTCTAGCATAGTCTCTCTCCTCTGGCATTCGTCTAAGTTCACTTCGTCTCTTCCCCTTGATGCATCTCCCTCCTCCGATCTTTCCTCCTATGGTCATTCTTCTCGTAATGTTTCTTCATTTCTAATTCCAACGATCTCTCTGACAATCTCGTAACAACATTCAATCGTTACAAATGGTGTTCGCATTGATGTTCTCGCTCCCGACCAACCGTTCTTAAAAGGTCTTGAGAGTTCTTGCGCACCAAAATATGGAACCATGATTCCTATTTTTTGCATCGCATCTTGGATCAAGAAGGCCAATGAAAGCAGGTCGTTCCTCAAGCGATCAGGCCGCTAACAGGTTTCCATGGCCATTTAAATGTCCATCCAGGCACCTATGTAGCACGGGGACGAAAACAGGATACGATACGAAACAGATACGTGATTTTTAATAAAAAGGATACTGGAAACGTTTTTAATTATTTTAATATAAGTATTAATTAACATAAAAATACGGGAAACGTTTTGACTAGTAGTAACTACTAAATGACTGGAACAAGTGTTGGGAGTACCGTATTAGACTCTAGAGTTCTCTTCACAATGGATAGTGAATTGGGAAGAAGGCTGAAATTCTCTTCACAATGGCCCGCCCCCTTGCAGTTCTCTTCAAAAAGAATCAGAATAAACAAAATCATATCCTAAGAACTAAAATATTTTTGAACAGACTTTAGCCCTAGTTCAAATCATACCCTAAGAAGAAGAAGAAGAAATCATCATAGAAATCAGATTTCTAGATAGAAATCAGATTTCTATCGGACCACCAACAGAACGGTCGGATTTCCGGTCGGATTTTAACAAAGCTCGATGTCCGGCCTGATATTATTATTTTTTTAGAAAAATTATGTATAAATAGAATCTTAAAATATTTGCAAAAATTTCTGATTAATAAATAAACAATAATTATCTTTTAATAAAAATCAATTTAATATTCACAGGTCACCTATATCATTCTCTTGATACGGGTCCTATATGTAAAAAAATTTCCGCCCAAGCACAAACAACCGTGTCCACAAAAGAAGAGATAATTCTTTCTTATAATTTTTCTCTCTTATAGTATGATTTTTTTTATTACTTCAAGCGCATAAATTTTGAAAGCATATATATATATATAATTAAATTTTACATGCAGCTTGGGAGAGATGGAGCCCTTAAGAAATCTGGATGAATTTCTGTCAAGAAATCTGGATGAATTTATGACAAGAAATCTGGATGAATTTATGTTTTGTTCAAAGATCATCCAAACTGGATGAAAATCTAGATGAAAATCCGGAAGAGAAGAAGATTGTTCAGAGATCATCCAAGCTGGATGAAAATCTAGATGAAATTCCGGATGAGAAGAAGAAGAAGAAACCTAGCGTGGGGGGGATTGGAGCAGCAGTGGAGTGGCAGTGGAGCGGGGAGAAGAAGAGGAAGAAGAAGAACAACAACAAACCTAGCGTGGAGCGGGAGAGGCAGTGGAGCGGGATTGGAGCAGCAGTGGAGCGACAATGGAGCGGGAGCGCACTATAGCGGGAGCGGACTGAAGCGGGAGCGGACTGGAGCGGGATTCGAGCAGCGGCTAAACCTAGCGCGAAATGAAATACGCGAGAGCAAGGTGGCGTGTCCCCCTTGCGGGATACGCGATTCCGAAATAAAATTTTTATTTTTATTTAAAATTTTGTTTCTTATAATTTCGAAAACACGTTTTCGCACGTTTCCAGGAGTTTCTCGCATCTGATACACGTTCGAGCCGATACGTAAAGCCTTTTTATCTATTCTTCGTAGCCAGGCAGTGGAGTTCAATGTCTTCTTGGTAATGAAAATCATCTCGTGTATTCTTGTTAATGGAATCCATCCCCTATAATGGACAACATTCAGCCCCAAGTTCTGTACAAAAAAATAAGAGTTGCAAGGTCAACAATGGCAAAAATTTTGTCGATGTCTAAGAAACAGTCCAACGAAGGAGAGATCTCTATCCAGGGTATGTCAGCAGTGCAATTGATGGAAGAGGATGAAATTGTGATGGAGGAGAGCAACGTGAGCACGACCAGGTAGAGCCTAGGCTTTCCTTTCATGCCGCACCAACAAACCCATTGATGACTACTGGCGCAACTATCCTGATAGTAGAGCAACCACAAGCAGATAGCCAACAGCGGCATCAGGTTCGGCCACAACATCGTCGGCAAGCACGACGGTCGCTTCTACACTGTGATGGATCTCGACGAATACGACGCGATGAATCCCAGGTCGGGTATTCTCCGGCACGCAGTGACCATCCAGGCTCTAGATTCAGTAAGTTGAGACCAGTGGTCCCAATGATTTTATCCCACAAGCATAGGAATCCCTCCCCTCACGCACCCTCAATTAATCATTGGGAAAAGTAGAAGGTCATTCCCGGCCTAGGGTTCCAATGATCGACATTGGGAGTGCAAACACATCATCACCTGACTTCCTAGTGTCCCTCCCTATTAAATACTAAGCTGCTCAAACCTCCACCAAAATTATCCCAGCCGCGAGTTTATATAATATTTAGTATTCTGAATTCTCGATGCCTCCAATTTCAAAACAAGAACACCAAGACCAAGGAAACGATGGATACAATCAGACTCCAGCGAAACTTTTATTCCCCAGATTCACAATTGGAGACCCCATGGATTTGATTTATAAAACGGAAATGTACTTCAGGTATAATAATATTAACCCCGTAGATTTTCTTTTTATTGCTTCTATGCATTTAGATAGTCCAACTGCACGGTGGTTCCAAGGATTGATGCACGACAGACTATACCCAGACTGGCAGTCCTTCAAAGAGGCGATTCAAGATAGATTTGGGGGAACTGAGTATGAAGATCCCTTCAATATCTTTATCCACCACCTATCAGAGGACCCTTCACTATCCAAACCAGATTAGAACCCAATATCTATACTTGACACCCATCACTCATGGATAGATGGCGTTCTAAAGAACTGGGCTCTCGTTTAATGGGAATGTCTGCACCCCGAGGAGGCAAATTGAACAAAAATCTCTTAGATCACACTAAACAAACTTACTTCTCTATTACAAACATGTGGCTACAACCTCTCTACATCCACACCTTCTACATCACTGATGCAACAAACGACCTCGTACCTCTTCCAACCGCTATCATCCTTCCTAATACGCTCAATCCAATGACTAATTCAACTGCCCTTTCTTATTCAGATCGCACCAGACAAACTTATTTCTCTATTACAAACATGTGACTGCAACCACTCTACTTTCACACCTTCTGCATCACCGGTGCAACAAACGCAACACAGGGATGACCTTATACCTCTTCCAACCGCTGTCATCCTTCCTAATACGCTCAATCAAGCCACTAATTCAACTCATATTTCTTAATGTTCAGAAAGGCTTTATGCATCAACACCACCTCCTTCAGATCGTGTTCAAATTTCCAATCCACCACTACAAACTCAACATCTACCACCTATGGTTGCAGATCTAACATTATAGACTCCAGATCAACCACTTCAAGTTGCAGATCTACCAAACATTGTTCTAGTTTCACTACGCCAAACACCAGATCTAACATCTCACACTAGGGATCTACCGTTACAAGAAGATACAACAACAGGCAAAGTACCCCTTCGAGTGCTTACCCCACCACCGGCATCACAGATTCGTCGGCCCGGCCTCGGCGCTCCACCCGCGTATCGTCCTCACTCCTCTGGCGCTTACTTGAGCTGTCTCCCGCAACCCTCCAACCTCGCTCCCCGATTTCTCGCTATCAGCTGCCTCAACCAAGCTCTCCCATGGCCCGCAACTCCAGATTTAGGGTTTAGGCTCTGTTTGGGGCAACTGTTGCTGAGGAAAAAAGTTGTTGATTGAATAGAGCTTTTTGAGAAGCAATGATAAAAAGTCTGCGGACTGTTTGAAGAGAGTCTATGCATAAGTGTTGATGGGATATAACTTTTTCATTTACACTGTTTGATTAAATAGCTGTTTAAAATCATATTTTATATTATGAAAAATTCAGATCCAAAGTGCAACCTGTAATTACGTAAAATCCCATAAAATTTGAGAAAATCAAATTAATTATGATCTGGGTATACCTTGAGTACATGAAGATATCATAAAGCAAAGTAATTAACACTTTCTAGAAGAGCAATGGAAGGCTGGAAGCTTGAAGAAACTTGCACTTGAAAAAACATCTATTTACAAAAAAAATCTACAAAAAACATTCCAAATCTTGTAATAGTTTGATAATAAGCATGGACACAGATTTCTTATAAATTAATAAAATCAAGTTACCTGAATGCATAAGATTCACAACTCGTCGTCGTTAGAAAAATCTCCACCAAAGCAGCAATCGGAAACCACAGTCAAATCTGAATAGAAACAGAAAAAAAAAACAGTGAGAGGAGGGTTTCCATTAGATTTCGACGGGTAGAGGGGAAGAGGGAGCAACAATACCTGGATTCCGGTGGCTGGGGGCGATAGGGAAGATCTGTGAGGTCGGAAATGGCTTCAGGCGAGGGATTGTAAACACAAAGATGAGATCTCGTGGAGATCTGGGCTCTGTCGACGGGCTTCCTTCAATTCGATTCGAGAGTCGGTTGGCCTCAGAAGTGTATCTGTGGGGACCGGACACCGGAGGAGAGGAGTGGCCTGGTTCTAGGTCGGAAGAGGAGACGCCGGCAGAGAGCAGGGAAGAAGACCGATGGAGGCCGATCGCTGGCGGCTACTCGCTGGAGGTCGATTCGCCGGAGTTCGCCGAAGGCTTCACCATTCGCTGGAGTTCAATGTGATGGTATTTTTTAATGGAATATCTCAGCCTTTCAAATTACTGATAATATGGCCGGATTTGATGGGGGCACAAGATAAAAATAGGTATATATACATACCAAAAAATTTACGGGTTTCCAAACGGCGTCCGAGTCCAATGAGACGTCATAAATGTGTGGGTCTTGCACAAAGCATATGTCAGATGTCAGAAATGTATGAGTCTCGCATGCAATTCCAACCTTCTCGTTGGTACTCAGACCAAATAATTACTCGGACGCAAGAAGCTGAAAATAATATCAGTATTTCAAATTAATTTTTCATTCTTAAGTGGGATTTCTTGTCTTACAAGCTCATTGACCAAGATAGGATCAAGAATCTCAATTGTTGCGGTCTAACTCGACGTTTTGGTCGGATCGGAATACCTGGACCGTCTTAACCATAGGCGGACCTATGTAGAGACACGCCCGGGCACGTGCCCGGGCGTGATTTTGGAAAAATTACGTCTGGCGCGTCGTCCTTCTTTCTACTCTCAGGGGTAGTCGTCGTTGTTGACCTCCTTCAGCATGGCAAATCTGCAAGGCACAGTCTCCTGAGACCTCCTTCGGCATGGCTCCCCCCTCCTCACTCCATCTCTCTCTCTCTCTCTCACTTGCAAACCTGCAAGGCACAATCTCCTAAGACCTCCTTCGGCATGGTTCTCCCCCTCCCTCAGTCCATCTCTCTCTCTCTCTCACTCAGATGAAAACCTAGCTGCCCAGCCAAAAAATTCATTCAGAATCAGGGAACCTAATTCCTGGATCATGGCTTCAAGCCTTTGAGGTGACGAGGACGACGAGCATGCTTCTCTCCTAAGTCCTCAGTTCCTTCGGCAGTTCCTTCGGCAGTTCCTTCGGCCGACGAGATGGAAATTGGATTTGACTTTTTTTTTTTCAAATTCCTGTTTTTATAGATGTTTTCGATTTGTATTTACTTATTTTTCCTCAAAATTCATAGCTTATAGAAAGAATTTAAGTTTAAGATTTTAAATGCTTACAACAACTGTTATTTCCAACAACTGTTATTGTAAGGACAACCTGAGAAATTTACGAGTTCCAGTTTGCCATCATTTACTTGATGTTTAAATTAGAAAAATATATTTGACCCAAAATAATTGATATGCAGCATTGATGATCTAGTTACCACAATATCTGAAAAAGGGATAACATCAATTCAGCACTCATTTCTGTTTAAAAAGTTAAATTAAAAATGAATGTTAAATTGATTAGGAAACATGCTTAAACTTTCCACCTATCCATTGATGCCCAGCCATCCCAAATACCTAAGGATTGAAAATGGAATCATATGATGTTAATTTAGTTGGTCTTTGTCCCTAATGCATAGTTTCAAAATGGTTTAAATTTATTGTGCCCTAGCTTCGTAGAATTCCTAGTTCCGCCACTGGTCTTAACTCTCGGAACGGTCGAGCGCACGCACAATCAATAAGATAGATCAATCGCGCACACGAAGTTTTAACGTGGAAATACCCCTCAACGTAAAAAACCACGTGTTCGGGACTGCGCCGATCAAAGTCCATTATTTGCTTGCGGTTACAATTGGTCTGTTGAATCGAGGGCGACAGACCGCTCCTCGTTACAATTTGGTGGTAAGAGAATACTTTGCACGTGGCGGACGACAGACAGTCTCGCTCGGCGTCATGCACGGATTACACGTGGCGGTGATGGGGCGTCTTTGAGCGTCGCGATGGCGCTGGCCGCAGGAATGGAGTGCCTGGAACGGTGCTGGTAGGGACTTCTGGGAAGTTACGAAATAGGCTTTGTCGGGTGGCTCAGAGGCGTCTTGAACGCTGCTCTTAGACGGCTTGGGTGGCTTGAACGTGGCTCGGATGTGGCGTGGCTCGGATGAGGCTTGAACGTGGCTCGGAGGAGGCTTGAACGTGGCTCGAATGAGGCTTGAATGTGGCTTGGATGCTGCTCGTAGGAGGAATCCGGCAGAGCTCTGGTCTGAGGAAGAAGAAGACTCGGAAAAAAAAAAGAGAAATGAGGAAGCATGAGGCTCCTTGTATAGCCTGTAGGAGGTAGTTATGATAGTTATGCGGCTATCCGCACACGGTAACCACCAATATAATCATTTTTAATATAGTTTGAGGGTGCGTAATTATGATCAGATATTTCACTACCTATAGACCTATTAATTTAATAATAATTTTACCCACTAATCTGGTAATTAGTGGGTGGTTACACGCGACTCGGACGACGATGATCAATCCGAGATAATCGGATGGCGGGGAAGCGCTCCCTTGGTCGGACGATGATCTTGACGACGAACTTGCTGGCGAACTTGTCGGCAAAGAGGGAGGACGCTGCCGACGGCCGAGAAAGTGGGCGGCGTCTAAGCTGGCGGCGGAAAGGGGGAGCGGCCAGGGGAGGCCGGCTCGGCCCCATCCTTGGTTGCATGCCGGCGGCCCACGAGGGTCGGCCGGAACGGCCGCCTCTTTGGCTTCATGCCGGCGGACAAAGAGGGGTGGCTGACATGGCCGCCTCCTTGGTCGCATGCCGGCGGCCGTAGAGGGGAGGCCGGCTTAGCCCCCCTCTAGTCGCGCGCCAGCCGAAGAGGGGCGACTAGGCCGACTGAAGAGAGCCGGCGCACGACCGAAGGGGCGGCCTAGCCAGCCGCGCCTTTAGCCGCGCGTCGGCAGCCGAAGAGGGGCGACTGGCTTGGCCGCCCCTTTCGATCGTGCGCCGATGGTCGAATAGGGGAGGCCGGCTCGGCCTCCTCTTTAACCGTGCGCCGACGGCCGAAGAGGGGCGGCCAGCATGGCGCCTCCTCGGCCGCACCCCGACGGTAGAAAGGGGTGGCCGGTGGCGGCAAGAGGAGGGTGGTCGGCGCTTGGAGATGACGTCGACCGCTCGCCGCCGACGAGCTTAGGTGGTTTCGCCATCATGTGTAGTGGAATCAATGGGAGACAGGATATGGTGTGGTGATTGTGTGTGCGGTCAAACAATCAATTGCCCCCCCCCCCAGATCCTTATTGCCCCGGGTGGAAAAAACCCCTTTGGTCCCATTCTGGCGATCAAATGGAAAAAAAAGCTGGCAACTGGCGGCATTGCAAGAGACGAGGAGGGCAAGGATAGGGGAGGGGGCACATTCGGCGCCCCATCGCGGAAGCTGCCAAAACAAGGATCTCCGAGGAGACGGCTTCCTTGCCACGGGCGCACGCGCCACTGGTCAGGGTGAGGACACACCAGGTCTGCGCGGGTGCGCGCGCACGATGCGCGCACGCGCGCCGAGTCACGCTGCTTCGTGCGCAGGTGCGCGCGCACCTGATTGGCGACAATGGCAAGGGTGTGTGTATGGCAATGCACCGCCTTACGCGCGCTCAAATCGCCTGTGCGGACTTGATTCCATGTTGCTTTGCAGTGTGTCACATTTTGGTGTATGCTTGCGGCACTGGGCGTGGCTTTGGCTCTGCGAGCGACTGTAACACCCCAAATCTCAAAATAGGTTTGTCATTTTGGGTTGGAGGTAGACACGGCCTGGGAACGGGCGTGTCCCAGGGCGTGTCGGGTGTACACGGCCTGGAACGGGCGTGTCCCAGGGCGTGTTCATGTCGAGGAGGTCGCATCGTCGAGCCTGGGACACGGCCTTCGACAGGGGTCCCAGGGGTTCGAATTAATTTTCAAAAATGACACAAGTCAGAGCCGGACACGGCCTGAACACGGCTGGGAACACGGGCGTGTGGGCTGACACGGGCGTGTCAGCTGCCGTGTTCCGACCCGTGTACTGGTTTTGGAAACGGTGGGTACCGTGTAACAGGAGACACGGGCGTGTCCATGATGACACGGGCGTGCAGGTTCGACGGGCGGTCGATGCCCGTGTTCTCGAATATTTGCGGTGCATGCCGCTGGCTTAAGGGTAACGGCCTGTGACGGGCGTGTCAAGGGGCACGTTGGATCCGTGCGTGCTCCGAGGAGCTCATTCTTCCTTTATTCTTCTCTTTCTAAAACTTAAGAGAGAGGTGAGGCAAGGAGGAAGAAGAGGAAGTGGTGCGCCCGGTGGTCCTCGCGAGCCGAGATGATTTGCGAAGGCACGGGCGCTTTCACGTCTCAAATTTCTCTCCGCGAAGCATTCCTAGGCGCTCAAGGGTGAGGACACACCAGGTCGTGCGCGGGTGCGCGCGCACGAGGCTCCGGTTGCTTGTATGCATGATGGATAAAAGCTGGAGGAACAGGAAATTATGAGAGTTGGACTCTCTAGTGGCGTGAGTGCTGATGGAAAGTTGAGCTGTGAGTGCAACTAGGAAATGGTGGAACGGGCAAGGTGCTGCTCAGTCCAGGCGTGAGTCTGACGATGTGAGCAACGGGAAAGGTGGATCTGTACCCGCGTTATGGTTGTCTAACCTTGGGTGCTTAAGCTGTTAGGACACTAGCGAGATCGACGGCCGGTGCGATCGCTAGAATGCTCAGTGCGCCGTTATGTCTGGGATTGCGGTGTGAATGTGCTGAGTGCAAGCGTCGGGCCGTAGGGTGTGTGCGGGCGTGCACCTGGTCATGTTGGATGAATGCTTTGCAGGGATGGAATGCACCGTTATAATTGGCCTGAATTACCGTTGCCCGCACGTTTGGTGGATTGGCAGGTGCCGGAGGAGCTGGTCCGAGCGGGACTTAGCGGGCTGAAGCAAAGCTGCGTGCGCTCGTAGGCTTGTTTTATTCTTTTGTTCAGGTGTGTGCGTGCGATTTGTAAACCACACCTTGTTAAAGAAACTGTGTAAGGCCTTAAGGCAGACTCTTTTGATGTATATATATATATATTCCTATGTGTGGACAATGTTGTTTATCTTGAGTTCATTACTTCAACCGTGAAGCTTCCGTGATGCTCTGTGTTAGGATGCGTTGGTCATGATATTATTTCGTAGCGTCTCCGCTGTTTGTGGAATATGGTTGGGGCCCCGGCCGGACCCTCTATTATATTCTTCTTGCGGGAGAGATGTTACAACGTGCATACACGCGCACGCCGCCAGAAGAGAATTTTGGACTTGCAAATTATTTTATCTAAGACTGATCTTGATTTTTATGTCATGGTTCGAAACGTATCGCGAGACTGATGCGTCTGCGCTCCTCGCTTACCGATGATAAAATGGCAATTTGGAGGAAGAGGTTCGGATTGCCTACCGACCTTGAAGTGAAAATACCACCCGCCGAGGAGAGGATTCAAAATCTTTCTCGAGGTTGGTTGACGATCTGCGAGACTACTTTGAGACCGAGTTTCTGATTCCCACCATGCGAGGAAGTGATCGAGATTTTGAAATTTTGCGGTGTGTCGATTTCTCAATTTACTCCATTGGGAGTAGTACGCCTCATGTGATTGGTCGTCTTATTTTGTGAACATGACAAGAAACTTTCTTTGGTCTGTTTCCGAGATTGGTGCGACATATGATCTGATGGTGGTGAACGTGTTGAAAAAATTCATAGCAATAATAGCTGGCTTGATTTCGAGACTCGGACGGACCGTCGTCATGGAAATACTCTATTTGGCTATCTCAAGAACTCTTGGGGTTTGCCAGAATTGTGGAATGCACTGCCTGATCGTTGTCACCGTCAAAAGAGGAAGGATCGGGGGTTTTCCCCAAGCTTGGATTTTCAGAGCCTCGCGAGTTGGCAAACCACCTATTCAACATTTCCTCGTTTGTGGAAGAGTCACTCGGGTTGTGGAGAAAGAGTAGAAGAGTGGAAGCGGAAGAGAAACAGGAACTCCAGAGTCTCAGAAGCAATTAGAGAAACTTCCGCAAGTTCTATTTCTCGATGATAATTACATCATGAGAGGTTCCCTTATATAGGCCTCTTTCTATTGTCATTATGGCTACAATATTTTACACCAACTGCCCATTACTAGTTATCATTACTTGTGCCTCTTGCTTGCAGGAGAAGTTACGTCTGCGTATTTCTTGCAGGAGAAGTTATGCATAGTGTTGCATAATTGGAGCATCTTGAAATAGTGTTGACATAGTTGTTATTTTGTTTGGAGCATCTTTGAATAGTGATACAACTATATTGTAATAGTGAGCATAGTGTCTTGAATGTAAAGGCCAATTTCATTCTTCTGATGTGTTGTTAGCTGTCTTTATTCCATCGGGTCTTCTTTTGTCTGTGCTTCTGCATACTTTTGAGCTTTTATTCTGACTCGTCCCAGATTTAATGTCTCTAAATATTCTTTTGTTACCCGTATTTTTTTCCATATTATCTTGTTCACTGACAAGAAAATCGCATACAAGGATGTTGTCTTCTTTCCTGTTGTACTTTGCAGAGAGACATGAGTCCCAAATTTTTTCAAAAAATTCTGTTGCAGCAAAATATCATTCTTCTTCTTCGCAGAATTCTTTCATAGAAAATACAGTCTTTCGGTGTGTCGGCTCTTCTTTTACCGGGTGTAGTTCCCAAATTTGAGCAGAGGGGAATTGTTTAAAGTACTGGCGCTCTTCCCATATAGACCAGATTTTGAATAGAAAAATATTCTGATACAAGCTTCCATATTGCATGACCGTCTTGTAGCAAATTGATGGTAGACTATTTTTGAAATCCATTGGTGTATTTGTATTTAAGTATATTTCGTGTACGACGACGACTTTAATGGCGGCATCCAGCTCCATGGTCTGACTAAATAACGAACATATTCTGATCTGATCATTTTTGTTGAATATAATAAAATTGCTTGGTTCTCGTAGTAGTATTTCTACGTCTGAATCTTCAAAAACTTTTAGAAATTCAAGGAGTTCTCCTTCTTCAATAAGTTTTTGATTATACATTTCCAAAATTTTATGGAAAGTAACTTCAGACTCAAGTAATTTGAGCTTTTCATTCTCAATTTTAAAGAATTTGGTTAATTCTAAAAAATCAGAAATGGCTAGCTTGATCAGATCTGTAGTTTCAATAGTAGCAAAAATTTCAAACAACTTTCGTTGCTCGGTTGTTTTTCCGTTGAACATATTTCCTATCCTTTCGGGCATTGCTTCAGACTGCGCAGGCGAGAAAAAATTGGCCATCCTTTCAACAAGCCGTTTAGCTGTATGATAGCTTTTTTGTATCGCAGTGTTTTGTTGATCCTTGGCTAGATATGCATTTTCAAGCATACTCAGATGAAAATTTGTTGTTCGGGAGTCCCCGATTTGTATAGATTTATACAAATTATTGAATAATACGTAGTCATTTGGGACTGTTTCTTTTAATGGTATATTATACCAGTCCTTGATTATTGCTTTCGCAAATATTTGTGGCGGGCCGTTAGGCCTTTGTGAGCTATACGGTTTTGTCGTTAAAGGAAGCCCAGTGTTTTTGTTTACTCCTGTGGGAGATTCAAGGTTAATTTCAGTGGGAATTCGCTGCTGCATTTCTCTAGTGGGAGAATTAGAAATGGTCATATTTCGGACCGATAAATCATATATTCCGATGAGAATATTGTTTTAGTATTTCCGGTAGTAAATTTGGTAGAGATATGGTCTCTATTTTCTTCAGTGGAAGATGTTTCTGATGACTTTCCTCTTTTGGAGGTGACGGTTTCCCAGTCATTATTTCCTTTTTTCAGCTCTATTGCTATTTTGAGTCACTCGAGCCGTTTGTCAAGCTCGGTTCCTGACATGGTCTAGAAAATAAATCAGCAGCAAAGTTAGTGTAACCGGGAATATATTTAACATCATAAACAAAAGTTTCTAAATACATTGCAATTCGAATTCTTCGTAGATTGGACTCGGAATCATTAATTGTTAATTTTTTTTAGAAATTGAGAGACTGCTTTGTTGTCTGTTTCAATACTAAAGTGTTTGTCCAGGAGATAGATTTTGAGACTTTTTATTGCTAATTTAATAGCCAGAAGTTCTTTATCGTATGCAGAGTATTTTTGTTCATTCTTTCCGAATTTTCCTGATGAATAGCCTACAATTTCAATATCTTTAGTTGGTGTTTTGGCAATTATGATTCCTACCCAAAAATATCAGATGCATCTGTTTGTAAAATGATTTGATCTTGTGTTGATGGATGGTAAAGGATCTTTTGATCGATTACTAATTTTTGTATTTGTTGTATTTCTTCTCGTTCTACATCGTTTAGGGTGATTAAAATTTTATCCGTGTTCCATCGCCGAGGTTGTTCACCATTTTCAAGCTTATATCGTTCTTGGAATTCAGAAAGTTTTATTTGTAGACCTTTTACTCTGCTTGAGAGATTGAGAATGAACTTGCGTCCATAATTTAAAAGTACGAGAAAAACTTGGAGTTCTTTTAAGGTTCGAAGATTATCTCGGAAATCTTTTATTTTTGTATAAATATATTGTTGTAATTCAATTCGTCCATTTTTAATGTATTTTCCGATAAAATCGATTTCGGATTTGCATAACTCTATTTTTTTCGGACTAAGAATTATGCCATTATCGAGTAATAATTGTATAACTTGTAAAAGATGTTGTTTATGTTCTTCTAATGAGACAAAAAAGACTAATATATCGTCGATATAAATGACTACAAATGTTAGGTGCCCAAAGATGGTATTCATCCATTTTTGGAAAATTTGTGGAGCATTTTTTAGTTCGAACGACATTGCTAACCATTCAAAGTGTCCCTGCGGGCAACTAAATACGGTTAATTCTATTGAGTTTTTGTCCTCTAATTTGATTTGCCAAAATCCAGATTTTGCATCAAACTTACTAAAATATTTTGCCCCTTGTACTTGTGTGATGAGGTTTTCGACAGACGGTATGAAATAACCATCAAACTTAGTATAACTATTTAATTTACGATAGTTGATGACCATCCTAGCTTTTCCTCGTTTTTATTCAGCGTGATTTCGTACGAGAAAGGCAGGAGAACTATGCGGACTGGAGTTCTTTTGAATTAGATTTAAATTTAATTGTTCGGTAATCTTTTTGGAAAATTTTGTTTTATTAGCAGGAGAAACCATTATACTATTAATGCGGACGTTTATATTTTTATATTGGTCTAAGAGTTTGAACTTACAATATCGTGGTGCTTTATTAAAGTCTTTTAACGGATTATTATCGTATAAGGGTTCGAGCATACTATGGATTAGTTGTTCAAATTTTGAGTGTTGATGTATTGGGTATGTATATATTTTGATAAAATGGGCTGACTTTGTATTGCGTCGATTAATATGACATCATTAGTTTTGAATGGTGTGGGCGTATAGTTCTGCGCAATTTGCACAGGGAAGTGTATGCGAGGAAAAGCATGCCCATTTAGTTCAATAAAAGAACAATTGAAAGGAGTGAAATTATAGAGATTATCCATGCCTAGTATGCAATCTTGTTCTAGGCCAGGTGGGAGAATAGCAAAATTGAAATAAAAATTATGCTTTGTGCCATATAAATCTTGTATTGAAATAGGGATGTCCATTGCCTTATGTGTTACTTTTGTCGATTGGCCCATAAAGTCATTTAAAAGTACAAATTTATCTAACGGAAGGTGGTATTCTTTTGGAATAAATGTTTGTTGAATTAAACTTACTTCAGAACCGGTATCCAGAAGAGCATGAATAGTGAATTCTTTAATGTTTGGTAGCTTAAGAGTCAGTGGAAGGTAGATATGGAGTTGCGGTCTTTTTTTGAGATCAACAGAATTGATTGTATGGATTGAATATGATTTTTGTTTTTTGGTATCCCAGTAATCCTGAGAATCTAGGAGTTTCTTTTAGTCTGAAGAACTCGTGCATTAGCTTGAAAGTAATCAATTGTGGATTTGTGTTTTACATAATATTCGGATACGTCGGCGAGTGTTATTATTCCTTGTGATACTTTGTGTTGTAATTCAAGAAATGCATGATATATAAGTTTATTTTCATATGCCTCAAATTCGTCGTCAATATTGTCAGCAGAAAAACATACCATACAAATATTAGTGGGTTGATCGGAGAGAGTGGATGTAGTGATATAGTGGTGCTCGGGTGTTGGTGGTTATAGGGTGTGATGAGAAACATGAGGATGAGGAGCAAAAAGAAGTTGCAACTGTTGGCAGATATTATTATAACGAGTTCGTAGTTTGTGAAACCAATTTTGTGGGGGAATAATTATATTAGAGAGACAACAATAGTCGTCTTCTACCGAAATTATTGGTGAACCACTGATATTTTGCATGATTGATTAGTAGATCCGTCGATACGGGTAAAATAATTAATTTGCGGAGTAGAAGATATGTATGTTTTAAAATAAATTTTTCCTCGAAAAATTTGCGGCTGTAACTGGAAATTACAACATTTATCATTTAAATTCCGGGTTTGACCATGTTCTCTACGGCTGGACGCCGGACCCCAATCCTTGGATTTCCGATTGGGTTAGGCGGCAAACTCATACCAAAGGCTTATCTGACCGCTTCACAGAGAGAGCACAGCTTTAATTCGTTTTCTACTTTAAAGCGTAGCGGAAAATAAACGAAAAAACACAAATTTTGTGGAGTAAAAAAGATTTAAAACAATGCTTTCTACATGGCAAAAAAATTAAATCATCTCGCAGCGAGCAGATTCAGAGGAACTTAGAACATTAAAAAAACTTACAAAAACCCCCTACCGAGGCATCTTCAGGTTGCGGTCGGAAAAAGAAGGCTACTACAGCCCCTTGTGACGTTGGTATGGTGTCTTATCTGCTTTCTCAGGGTAAGATTGCTCCTTCTGATGGTCGAGGCAGATCTACTCCTGAGGTACCTGTGCTTGGAAGTTCTCCCCCCCCCCCCCCCCCGCGGCTCCCCCTGCGGAGGTGGCTGCTCCGAAGATGTCTTCTTCTTTGAAAGCAATGAGTGATGTGGTATGCACACCTACTTTTGTGAAAAAAAAAATTCCATTATTATTTTTGTCATGCTGAACTTTTTTCCTTTTATATATATTAAGGCTTAGACCCAGATTGCTGTTATTTGGAGCGACAACTATGTGAACTTGAAGGATGAGTACTTGGCACTTCAGGAGAAATTTGGGTCGTCAGCGAGCTCGCTCGCCTCTTTGAGGGATAAGCAAGATCGGGATATTTCCTGATTTCGCCCGATTGGATCTAAGCTGAAGACCGAGTTGGAGGAGGCTCGAGCTGCATTGGAGGTGGAGAAGACACTAGTAGAGAAAACCAAACAAATGTTGAAGCATGCTCAGGAGGTGACCTCTCGTTTAGAGACAGAACTTTGTGCGGCGAAGGCCCAAGTGGTGATGTTATCTTTTGATAACCACGTGTCAGAGTTGAAGGCTGCCATATTTGCGGAGTACATGGAGTCTTTAGATTATATGTTGGATCGTTGCTTAATTAGCGAGGAGGTTCGTGATGAGATCTGGACTAAGGAGGTGGAGCCCCAGATGGAGGATGTTCGTGAATTGGCGCTTAGGCATGGAGTCTCGAAGGACTTTCGTCTTGTTGGTAGGAGCTTGGGATGTGACATATCTGGCTTTAGTTTTGATGATATCTCGGGCGATGAGAGTTCTGATGTTGATGCAGCTGATGTGTAGCGACATTATGTTTTTGTATTTGCGTGTTTGCACTTTTCTTTTTTCTTAGTCTGGTATATTGTATGTTGTCATTATTGTTTGGTAGTTCTGATCTGTGCATTTGCGCATGTGTTTGTACATTGCTGCGATGATGACGTTCTCTTTCTTCTTCTTAGACGTATGTTGTATTTATATGACTTCGTTTTGCGACTTCGCTTGGAATTGGTTGCGAGGGAGGCATACCCTTTCTTGCATGAGTGGTTCTTGTGGCTTTATTAGGAAGTCGATCGTAAGAGGGGGCAAGCCCTGGCGATGACGAGGTGCCAACTTGCAGTTAAGATGGAGAATTGCGAAAATTCAATCCAGTTGCATTACTTAACCCACTTTGCACGAGTTAGTCTCGCGGCTTTGTTTGGAAGTCTATCGTGAGGAGGGCAGGCCCAGACGATGACGCGGCCTAAAAAGGCAAGTTCGGTGAATAGCTTGTGTATTCAAACCGCATGCGCAGGCTTACCAATTTTGCACGAGTTTTTCTCACGGCTTTGTCGTGAGGGGGGCAAGCCCTGACGAGGTCGTGCCGCAGAAAGGCAGGCTCGGTGAATAGCTTTCGTAGTCAAACCGTATGCCCAGTCTTACCGATTTAGCACGAGTTTTGCTCGCAGCTTTGTCGTGAGGGGGGTAAGCCCTGACGAGGTCATGGCGTAGAAAGGTAGGTTTGGTGAATAGCTTTCGTATTCAAACCGCATGCGCCGTATTACCGATTTTAATTTTTTTGCACAATATCTGTAGCAACATAACACAATATAATTTGCGCGAGTCTGGGCTCGCGACTTTTACACACCATAGAGTTCGAGCACAACATAAAAATACTTTAGCAAATTTAAAAATACAAAATAAGAAGTCACTGATAGAATCGACACAGGTTCTGCGCATTCCATGTCTGGGGTAGGGTCTTTCCCTCTGCGTTCCTTAACTTGTAGGTTCCTGGCTTCACAATTGTGGTGACGACGAACGGTCCTTCCCATGAATGAGAGAGCTTATCTCCTTGTGGTCCCTTGCCAGCAACTTCTATACTTCGAAGAACAAAATCCCCAACGTTGATGAGTCTGGATTTTACCTTTCGATTGTAATATCATGCTACATGTTGCTGATAAGCGGCGGCGTGAAGGGCTATCATATCTCGAACTTCATGGATCAGGTCCAAATTCTCTCAGAGAGCTTCATCATTCTTTTCTAGGTCGAAGTTGGAGACTCTGGGACTCAGTACGCCAATGTCAATATGGATCATTACTTCTGTTCTGTAGCATAGGTTGGATGATATGCCCATAAAACAATGGGAAGTGCATCAATCCATTGCCCCCATCTTCTTGCAGTCGAGTTTCTAATTCTTTCAAGATTGTTCCATTGGCCACCTTAATCTGCCCGTTGGTTTGGGGGTGTGCCATAGCAGTGTATCGCAGATTAATCTTCAAGTCCTCGCACATTTTCGTGAAAGACTTTCCTGTGAATTGAGTCCCGTTGTCCGTGATGTTGATTGCAGGGATGCCAAAATGGCAGATAATATTCTTCCACACGAATTGTCCGACATTCTCTTTAGTGATCTTAGCTAAAGGTTCCGCCGCAACCCACTTGGTGAATTAATCGATAGTCATTATGATGAACTTTCTTTGTCATGAGGCTTAAGGTAGGGGGACCAAGAAGGTCGATTCCCCATTGCGCAAACGTCCATGCTCCTTGCAGCGCAGTGAGAGCAACATGCGGTTGTTGAGGAATGTTTTCATGCAACTGACAGCTTCTGTATCTTTGGACAAACTCGATTGCTTCCTTCTTCATCATGGGCTAATAAGAGCCTTGGCGTAATATTTTTTGTGACAAGGCCTTCCCGCCTAGATGTTCTGTTCGAACTCTTGTTTGGATTTGTGCTAGGTTCACTTTTAGGATGTTTTGACCCCCAATATATAGCCAAGGTCATGGTCTAGTCTAAGTTAGGTCCTTTTAGGTCAAGCTTATGCAGACCAGCATTGCAGTGGACTCAGACTTAGGCTCAGAAAGTTTATGTGGATTTTCTATATCAGTTCGACGATAGTCAAACTCCGCTCGACGATTGTCGATCTCCCATCGACGATCAAAGAGTCTTGTACTCTGAATTGAGCTCAACGATCTCTGGACTAAGCTCTACGATTTCTTGCTTATTTTAGTTGTGAGTTTTTCAGTACAGTCAGAAGAATTTTTTAAGGCATATATATTCTGTTAATTGATGTTGCTATTTCCAAGGCTGTTAGCCGTTTCATGAAGCATTAATTATGACTTTCACAGAATACTTCTTTAGCATATTCTATGAAGGCAGATATGGAAGTGCATTTATGTTGCCAGCGTTTCTAGCCGTTGGGGCTCTAAAATATTGCAGAATATTATGCAGGGAACTCAAACTTATGCCTTTTCTTATTCTGACTGCATTTATATCTCAGAATATAATAGTGACGTAAAAAAAAAGATTCAGACAGACAGGGATATATGTACATACACAGGAAATTTTCTTCAAAATAGACTAATCATTTTTTCAACTCTCAAGGACTGTTGCTCTGCTGTAATAAGGAAGAAGGAAAATCTTTCAAAACTGTCTCTTGAGTCTTCTTCATTCCTCATGCCTCAAGGATTCAAAAAGAGCTTAAATCTTCTTCAATCTTCAGATCTAAAAAAGGCTCTACTACAGTTCTTCTTGAAGACCTACACCCAGGGCCAAGTTCTTTCTTCCTGAATCAATTTTACATCTCAGGGGGAGCTTGGACATTTTTATTCAATCCACATTATCTTCTCACTTGATTGAGACAGAGAAGATTTCTTTTTATTTATCTTCTTAACTCCATCTGTACAGGGTTATCTCTCCCTTCAAAAGTGAACTCTTGGTGATAGGGCACCTGAATAAAAACATATTGGATTTTGGGCTCCTGATCAAAAGCTCAAAGGGTCTCTAGATCTACCTGCATCAGATCTTGTGGTGGCAGAGCACCTGATCAAAAACCTGTAGTTGATTCCTACCTTGGTGGTAGAAGAGTGGATGTACCCAGATTTGGGGAACCACTATAAAATTTCTTGTGTTGTCTGGATGCTTTGCGTTTTCTTTCTGTGCTGTGTTGTGACTGTTTTCTAATATATTAGTATCATTAACTAAATTTTGCACTAAATCTAAACAAAATTTTTTAAATACTCTATTCGCCCCCCCTCTAGAGTAAAGTCTATCTCTCTCGCTCTCTTTCAATTGGTATTAGAGGGTGTGTTTTAAGGTTGTACAGGCTAACACCTGAACCTAAAGATCTCTGATAGATATTTTGTTTTACTCTATTTTTTTTTGTTATACCATGGCACAGCACAAGGACTTTGCAAGCACCAAACCTCCAGTTTGCAACTTGCAAAAGTTTGGAATCTAGAAGGCAAGAATCAGACTTTATATGAACTCAATTGATGAACACATTTATGCTTCTATCTTAACAGGAGTACCTCCATCACCAGCTACCACTCTAAGTACTTCCGCAAATATGACTGCAGTACCCCCTCCAGACTATAATGATGCATACAAGAAAGCAAAAATTGCTGATGCAAAAGCCATGAACATACTGGCTCAAACAATGTTTGATGACATATTTCAGAAGGTAGCTGAGTGTGAGTCAGCTAAGGCTATCAGGGATTCCTTAAACCAGATGGTTGCAGGATCAGCAGATGAAAGGAAGGACAGGAGAGCTCATCTCATCTCCCAGTATGAAAATTTCAAAAAGGAAGAAACTGAACAAGTTTCTGAGATGTACAACAGACTCAGCATCATTGTTAATGAGCTGAAAACTCTTGACAAAGACATCTCAGTCACAGAATTGAATGACAAGATTTTCATGTGCTTCCCCAGCTCAAGGGACTCTAGAATCTGGCCTATCAGAGAGACCAGAAGCACTCATGAAATGACCACAGAATCTGTCTTAGGAAAACTGAAATCATATGAACAATTGCTAAAGACAAGAGAAGCTGAACAACAGAAGACTGTTACACCAACCAGGAAGGAGCATAATATTGCTTTCAAGTCTTCAAATGAATCAGAAACTTCTCCATCAAATGAGGAGCTGATGAGTCTCTTTGCAAAGAGATTCTTCAAAATGGGGAGAAAATAATTCATAAGAAAATCATCAAGAAGTGATGATAAACCAAGGTATGACAAAACCCCTTCTAAAGAGGTTATCTGTTTTAGTTGCAGGAAACCTAGACATATTCTTCTAGAATGTCCAGAAAACAAACACAAAGAAAGAAGAAAAGAAAAAGACTCCAAGAAGTACTCCAGCAAACCATCCTCTTACAAGCACAAGAAGAAGGAGAAAGGGTTTGTTGCAGAAACATGGAGTGACACTAAAGAATCATCTTCCTCCAGTTCTACTGAAGATGAAGAAGAAGCAAAGGCCAAAGAAATCTGCTTGATGACCATCAATGCTCCAGGACATGTTTCAGAAGAAGGAGAATCTGAAGAATGTTCAGATTATGATCAGGTATTGGAAGACTTTGATTTTACTTCTAAAGAATTTAAACATGATTTTAAATCTATGTGTAGTGATCTAATTAGATCTGAGAAGGAAATCAAACTTCTCAGAGAAAAATAATTTAACTATGATAGCTTAGCTTCAGAAAATCTTAAATTGAAAAATGAAATAAATCTGTGTAATGAACAAATCAACTTTCTGAAAATTGAACTAATTAAAGCAAAACACCTAGAGGAATCACTGAATGATAGAAGTAAACAACTTGTAGAAATTATCAGTACACTTAATGCTAGACTTAATGGAAGTAAGTTATGATTAGGTGCATCATCCAGTGAACCACCTATTATTCAGAAAAACCATCTCTTACAACCTTTAAAGTTTATTTCAGATAAAGGAAAGAAAAACACAGAACAAATTAAAACAGTGAACAAAGTGTTAAAACAAGTTGAGATAAATAAAGAAAAACAAAAGACTAAGTCTGAACAAAAATCGTCAAACCAAGATCGACGATCTCAGCATTATTCGTCGAACGACGATCGACGATCTCAGAACCCAGAGCTTGAGCCTAAATACTCTGCAAACGAGGATCGACGATATCACTATGTGACGTCGAGCAGAGATCGACGATTGTGGAACCTAGATAATAGCCACTATTATTCTGAGAACCAAGATCGACGACATCAATGCTGGTCGTCGAACGCAGATCGACGATCTCAACATAAATCGTCGAACCCAGTACAGTTTTATCAAAATTATAATTTCAACAGAAATTTTTATAAGAACTCTAACTACAAACCTTTCCATCCCTTAACTAACTCGATAATCCCACCTAGGAAATTTCAACCCTTAGGCTATAAAAGTCAACCTGAATATTCTTATATTTCAAGCTTTAAGTATGAGAAGAAGCCAGAACCCAAGGTTACCTGGGTCCAAAATATATGAGTTGTTATTTTGCAGGTAAAGACCTACCCTATCATACAGGATAAATGGTATCTGGATAGTCGGTGCTTCAAGCACATGACAGGAAATAAGGCAAATCTGAGTAACTTCAAGGCAAAACTAGGTCCAGAAGTCATTTTTGGAGACTCAAGCTTTGGTCAGAAAGAAGGATATGAAGAATTTACACTTGGAGCTGTCATATTCAAGAAAGTGGCATATGTAAGTGGCCTAAAACATAACTTGATATCCATAGGTCAGTTATGTGATGCAGGTTATGAGGTATGTTTTACTGACTCAAAATGTAATATTTTCTTAAATAGCAATATTGTGTTATCAGGTATCAGGTTAGGCAATATTTACTTAGTTGATTTCAACTCTGCCTATTCATAAATTTGCTTATTCAACCAGGTTAGCAATAATAATACATTGTGACATAAAAGGCTAGGACATGTAAATCTTAGAAACATTGCTAGGTTATCTAGGGACAACCTTGTTAGAGGATTGCCCTCTTGTCCCTACAAGAAGGAAAGCCTTTGTAAGGCTTGTCAAGAAGGCAAACAAACTAAAAATAGTTTTAAATCAGTTAATAAGAGTGATTCACCCAGGATTTTGCATCTGCTTCACTTGAATCTTTTTGGACCAATTGCTGTACAAAGCCTGGGAGGGAAGTTCTATACTTTAGTTATTGTAGATGACTTATCTAGGTTCACTTTGGTTTTCTTCTTGAGAAATAAGTCTGATAACTTCAAGGTTCTTACAGATTTTCTGAAATGCATAAAGATTGAGTACTCTACTCCAGTTGCATTGATCAAAAGTGATTACGGCACTGAGTTTGAATCTCTTCTTATACAAGAATTCTGTGAGAAAGAAAGTATCAGGCATTGCTTCTCTGCTCCCAAAACTCCTCAACAAAATGGGGTAATTGAAAGGAAAAATAGAACACTCATTGAAACTGCGAGCACATTGCTTGTTGATGCTCACATGCCTCTATCCTATTGGGCAGAAGCTATAAGCACAACAAATTATGTCCTGAATAGAAGTTTGATACACAAACTTAAGGGCAAGACTCCCTATGAATTATTCAAAGGGAAGAAACCTAAAATAGATTACTTTAGAATTTTTGGTTGTATCTGTTATATACACAATAATAACAAAGATTATCTTAGAAAGTTTGAAGTCAAAGCTACAATGGGGATCTTTCTAGGATATTCTCAAGTTAGCAAGACATATAGGGTTTTCAACAAATCATCTTTAAAAATAGAAGAATCCATACATGTTACATTTGATGAAGCTAATATGTTTTACAAGGAGAAGGAAGCTTCTACCAGTAACTACTTGTAGGTACCAAACATATGTAAAAAGCTGGATAGTCTAAATCTCACTCAGGAAGTGATATCTCATCCATCTCCACAAATTGATGAAGATAGTGAAGAAGAATCTCCACAAGAGGAATTAGTTCATAATGCTGATGGTGATGAACAAATTCCACCTCCTGACTATGTTACACTTAGAGATCATCCCATATCTCAAGTGATAGGAGACATGACAGTGGGTGTGCAGACTAGGCATCAACTTAACCAAGATGTGATGCATGCCTATTTTCTCTCTCAAATAGAGCCCTCATCCATTAAAGATGCTGAGCAAGATCCTCACTGGATTATTGCAATGCAAGAGGAGCTAAATCAGTTTGAAAGATGTAAAGTTTGGAACTTGGTTCCTAGACCCAAAGGACATCTAGTTATTGGAACTAAATGGGTCTTCAGGAATAAATTGGATAATCAAGGAATAGTTGTCAGAAACAAAGCAAGACTAGTGGCACAAGGCTACAGGCAAGAAGAAGGTATTGATTATGGTCAAACCTTTGCACCTGTTGCAAGGCTTGAAGCTATCAGAATTTTCTTGGCTTTTACTGCTCACAAGAAATTCAAGGTATATCAAATGGATGTCAAAAGTGCTTTTCTCAATGGGGAACTCAAGGAAGAAGTATATGTGAAACAGCCACCAGGTTTTATCTCTTCAACCCATCCCTCTTATGTTTTCAAATTGCATAAGGCTCTCTATGGTCTAAAGCAAGCTCCAAGAGCTTGGTATGAAACCCTAGCTAGCTTTCTTTTAGAACATAAATTTTCAAGAGGCATTGTAGATAGGACTTTGTTTATAAGACATCATCATGATAAAATTCTGTTAGTTCAAGTATATGTTGATGATATTATATTTGGACCTACTGATTCAAAACTTTACAAAAGATTTTCTGACCTGATGCACTCCAAGTTTGAAATGAGTAGCATGGGCGAACTCTCTTATTTACTTGGTCTTCAAGTGATGCAAGCCCCTGATGGCATCTTCATATCTCAGTCCAAGTATGTTAAGGAATTAGTAAAAAGGTTTGGGATGGCTGATGCCTCAGCTATGAAGACACCAATGGCTTCCAATACAGTAATTGATTCTGATGAAAAGGGTAAACCTGTTGATCAGAAAAATTATAGGGCCATTATTGGGTCCCTATTATATCTTACTACAAGTAGACCTAATATAATGTTTGCAACATGTCTCTATACTAGATTTTAAGTCAATCCTAAAGAATCTCATTTAATTCTCCACAAGAGAATTTTAAGATATTTAAAGGGCTGCCCTAATCTAGGACTTTGGTATCCTACAGAGTCAGAATTTGAATTATCTGGATATTCTGATGCTGACTATGCTGGATGCAAAGTTGACAGAAAAAGCACTTCAGGAACTTGTCAGTTCCTGGGTGATAGGTTTGTATCCTGGTTTTGCAAGAAACAATCTTCTGTGTCTACATCAACTGTAGAAGCTGAATATATAGCAGCTGGTAGTTGCTGCTCACAGATCTTGTGGATTCAAAATCAGCTACTGGATTATGGTTACTCTCTCAAAAAAACAACCATATTTTGTGACAGTACCAGGGCCATATCAATTGCACAAAATCCAGTCCTGCATTCTAGGACCAAGCATATAAAATAAGGCATCATTTTCTTAGAGATTGTGTAGACAAGAACAAGATTAATCTCAAGTTTATCCCCACTGATTTTCAAAGAGGAGATATTTTTACCAAGCCTTTGGATATGCAAAAACATCTATTCTTTTTTAATCAGCTTGGAATGATAAATGGAATGGATTAAAATTGAATTTTGTCTTTGTAAAGATTTGATCAACGATCGTCGAACAGAGATCGACGATCTTCGAACTCATCTTGAGCTCAATCGTCAACCTGAGCTCGACGATAGCTCTGTGTGAAGACAAAAATCGTCGACCGGAGTTCGACGACTTTGCTTCAGTAAATTAATCATTGACCTAAGCTCGACTATCAATTTATGCCACTGAAATATGAGACCAACGATACTATTTACTTTCAAATTAATCGTTGACCTAAGATCGATGTCTGTGATTTTGTCATCGGACAGAGATCGTTTTTTCATATTCCAAAACCTATATGTAGGTTTTTCTTCGATCTCTGTCCCGCACCTTCATAATTTCCTCTTGCCCGTGATCTCTTCTCT
Organism: Platanthera zijinensis; assembly: GCA_039513925.1. Lineage (NCBI taxonomy): Eukaryota > Viridiplantae > Streptophyta > Magnoliopsida > Asparagales > Orchidaceae > Platanthera > Platanthera zijinensis. The sequence continues at coordinate 21,406,795 of CM077084.1, read as the reverse complement.
CTCCTGTCTACAGTTTTTCCATGGCAATTTCTCCAGTAGTTCTTTCAGCGATGAAGTTCGATACTGGCTTCGATGTCGACTTCGACTCCTTCAATCACTGTGATCCTATTTTTCAAGAAATGATACAGTTATGTGATGATCAGGGCTTGAAGAAGTTCATGACTACAAGGATAAAGTTATCTGTCGTTGAAATCAAAGAATGGGTCTTCTCTTCCTCAACTGATGACGGTTAAATGATCGGTTCCATCTCTGGAAAGCAGGTGACTCTAAACCCTGCGATTCTTACTGAAATCTTTGAATTTAAAAATGGAACAGATGAGCTGGAATAGGATAGTTTAAAATATAGCAGAATGTTATTAGAGATGGGTCATGCCGAGGGCATCCCATCTAAGCTCTTAAAGAAAAATTTATCTATTGCTTTTAAGTTTCTTGCGGATTTAGTGGGCAAGGTGCTGCTGGGCAAGCATTCAGCACATGACAACATTAACAGACAACAATTTGCCATCATGTCTGCTCTGGTAAATAAGAAGTCCATAGACTGGGCTAGGTTGTTCTTTGATTTGATTAAGAGAAAGAACAGTAAAAAGGAAGTTTGTCTAGGAAGGATTCTAGGAATCTTCCTTCAAAAGAAGGCTCCAGAGTTGTTGGTTTCTACAACAATAGCCATCAATGCCAACAAGAGGTTGGACTCCTCTTTGTTTGGGAAGTGGGAGAGGACAATTCAAAAGCCTTCCAAGGCTGGAACCTCCTTAAATTTATCTGAGGACACAAGGGCAGTAACAACCACTCCTCACCCTAATGAAGAAGTTCCTCCTCCTCCTCCAGCTTCCCCAGTCATCTCCAGATTCCCTTCCATTCCTACCACTGTGATTCAAACCTCTACTTCCTCCCCAGCTATAATCTCATCTCCTACTCAGTCACCACTTCCATTTCATCCACTTGAATCTCAAAACCTCCAGACAATAACCTTTCCAAATTTTGACCTACTTTCACCTCACTCATCCCCTTCTCGTCAACATGGTTCACCCATCTATATTGAAACCACTCCAGTAAGTTCTCCACTTACTTCCCCTATCAACTCTCCAAGAAACTCACATATTCAGGATGAAATCATGTCTGATTTAGCTCCTCCTCCCTCTTTTCAATCTGTCTCAACTCAGACTCCAACTGAGTTTCTTCCTCTTGATCCCTCTTTTCTTCCTCATCTTCAGGAGCTCATCACTCCAACTCTCAAAACCTTAATAACAGAGGCTATTTCACCTCTTGCTCTCTCTATCTCTATTCTATCTGCTTATCTTACTGCTTCCTCTATCCCTTCTTCATCTAGGGGCCTGGCTCCAGTTTGTACTGAAACCAGGCAGGGGGAGATGTCCAATGAAGATGTTGCAGGTTCTGTCTCAGCAGAGTTTCAGGCTCAGTCTCCTCCAGCTGTGCAGGAAGAAGAAGTGTTTTAGAAATTTTGTGCAGACATAGTTCTTTACTCAGATCTGCTAATGTCAGATGAAGACATTGATGTGTCAATTCTTGAGATTTCCAGTGGTTACTGCTTTATTAATCCCTCCATTAATTTACAAATTCTTTTACATTCATTCTCTCTGTTTAGATCAGTTTTGTTTTCAGATGAGATAAATTCTTCCAGGGCCATGGTCTGTTATACCAGACCCATGAGTCCTTCTGTTGTGAAACAACTTCTGCAGATTCAGTCAGCACCAACCTATATAGATATTCCATCAGTTTCATTGTGTACAGATATGTCATCCCCTTTGGATGTTGAGCCTATGCTTTTGTTAGAAGAAAATAATGAGTTTAATGTCATCTTAATTGTCGATGAACTGATTCATCTAGTGGCTGCCAGAAATTTGATTTTAGCCCTAGAGACAAGTGTAATAAAGTTTTGTGAGCTAAGTGCTCCTATTGCTGAAATGTCCTCTATGGACATTGATCCAGTTTCTAGTCCTATTGGACCCTCATATCCAATAGATTACAGTCCTCTTCCCTCTCTTGATGAAATTATTGCACTTGATATTAAGGAAGAAGCCCAAGAGAAGGCTGCCAAAAAGTCTGCTGACAAACAGATACAGGAAATAAATACACTGTATGACAATCCTCCTGATTCATCTAATGATGATGAGGATGATGATTCAGAGGATTCTGATCCCAAGAAAAATAAATTATCAAAGAAAAGAAAGGCTGCTCCTAAGGAGGCACCCAAGCCAGACAATACTAATGACACTCCTTATTATATTTTGAAAAGAATCAAACCATATCCAGGCATGGAAAGCTGGATGTGGTTATCTAAGAATGAGCAGAAAGCCAGAAAGAAGAGCAAGAGATATTCACCTCCTCCTCCTCCTCCTCAGAGGTTCAGAAGAGGTCCTCCTCCTCCTCCTGCTGGTGCTTCTGGGATTGCTCCTCAAGCTTCTGATGCATCTTCCAGGCCTTCCTCCTTCACTAGGACATATCAAAAGCAGGATAGATCATCCAGATCTCAGCCCAAAGGAAGCAGTCAACAGCAAAGAAATCAAAGTTCTTCAGAACAAGTTAAAGAAGTCATTTATCAGAAACCCTCTTTCTCTCCTCCTCAACAACATAAAGTACTACCCAAAGTTCAAAGCACTGCCACCTATCAGTCCAGAAGACATGATGAGTCTCACAAGCCCAAGGGAAAGTATAGTGAGGCTGCCCCTCCAAGATCCCTTTATTCTAAAAGTGATGACAGCATACTACAAGCTTTCAGGCTCAATCCACCCAATTCAAAGCAGTTTCAGTATTGCCTCCTCAAGAAGATCAGCCACCTGTTGATAAGGAACTTGATCCAAACTTTTGGATGGCCAGGCTTCAGGAACTGATTGGTCTCTCTCAGATCAGAAAAGCTGTAGAAGAAGGAGAAGATCCATCTAAATTCTCTACTATGTCTTCCTACAGAGAAAAAGAGCTGAATAAACTTCAAGTCAGCAAGAAAGTCTTCGATCCAGCTGATTATATGACATTGCATCCAGAAGCTATTGTGCCCAGGACAAGCACTCAGACATCTCTCGGTGGACAAGACCTGATGATCTCTAAGAAGGTTGTACTAGATCCTGATAGAAAGATAATCTTCTCTAAACCCTCCTCTGGTCCTTCTAATAAATTGTAGTTTATATTATGTTATGTCTCATTACAAAAACTGAGTATGTACAATGCATTACTATAACATATCTGCTGATGTTATTTCATCCCTACAGATATTTATGGTTTTTGTATTTTCCTTTGCTTTTCAATTTTGTTCATGAGTGACCTCACACAAATAGAGGGAGATTGTTGGAACCCTTGTTTGGATTTGTACTAGGTTCACTCTTAGGATGTTTTGACCCCCAATGTATAGTCAGGGTCTTGGTCTAGTCTAAGTTAGGTCCTTTTAGGTCAAGCTTGTGCAGACCAGCATTGCAGTGGACTCAGACTTAGGCTCAGAAAGTTTATGTGGATTTTCTATATCAGTTCGACGATAGTCGAACTCTGCTTGACGATCGTCGATCTCCCATCGACGATCTCAGAGTCTTGTACTCTGAACTTAGCTCGACGATCTCTGGACTAAGCTCTACGATTTCTTGCTTCTTTTAGTTGTGAGTTTTTCAGTACAGTCAGAAGATTTTTTTAAGGCATATATATTCTGTTAATTGATGCTGCTATTTCCAAGGCTGTTAGCCATTTCATGAAGCATTAATTATGGCTTTCACAGAATACTTCTTTAGCATATTCTATGAAGACAGATATGGAAGTGCTTTTATGTTGCCAGTGTTTCTACCCGTTGGGGCTCTAAAATATTGCAGAATATTATGCAGGGAATTCAAACTTATGACTTTTCTTATTTTGACTATATTTATATCTCAGAATATAATAGTGAAGTAAAAAAAAGATTCAGACAGACAGGGATATATGTACATACACAGAGAATTTTCTTCAGAATAGACTAATCATTTTTTTAACTCTCAAGGACTGTTGCTCTGCTGTAATAAGGAAGAAGGAAAATCTTTCAAAACTGTCTCTTCAGTCTTCTTCATTCCTCATGCCTCAAGGATTCAAAAAGAGCTTAAATCTTCTTCAATATTCAGATCTAAAAAAAAGGCTCTACTACAGTTCTTCTTGAAGACCTACACCTAGGGCCAACTTCTTTCTTCCTGAATCAATTTTACATCTCAAGGGGAGCTTGGACATTTTTCTTTAATCCACATTATCTTCTCACTTGATTGAGACAGAGAAGATTTCTTTTTATTTCTCTTCTTAACTCTATCTGTACAGGGTTATCTCTCCCTTCAAAAGTGAACTCTTGGTGATAGGGCACCTGAACAAAAACCTATTGGATTTTGGGCTCCTAATCAAAAGCTCAAAGGGTCTCTAGATCTACCTGCAATAGATCTTGTGGTGGCAGGGCACCTGATCAAAAACCTGTAGTTGATTCCTACCTGGGTGGTAGAAGAGTGGATGCCCAGATTTGGGGAACCAATATAAAATTTCTTGTGTTGTCTGGATGCTTTGTGTTTTCTTTTTGTGTTGTATTATGACTGTTTTCTAATATATTAATATCATTAACTTAATTCCGCACTAAATCTAAACAAAATTTTTAAATACTCTATTCACCCCCCCCCCTCTAGAGTAAAGTCTATCTATCTCTCTCTTTCATGTTCTCCTCAAACTCCTTCGTGAACTTCTTGCAAGGTGTACTCTGTATTTTCAAGTATGGCCTAGAAAAGGATCGTTTGTATAATTCCCTGTTGATTAGGGTGAAGGCAGCTACCCGCATCCTCAGGCGTCGCACCTCTACCTAGTCTTCAGACAATAGTTGATGTTCGAGGTAAGCTAACAACAGATTGATCCAAGATCCTCTTGGCCCTTCAACCTCCATGATTTCCTAAGGCCCTTGGATGCTGGGAATAATAATCTCTTCTACTTGGAGTCTCCTTGATTAATATTGGGTGGGTGACGTAGCTAGCTTTGAAATAGCTTCCTCCCTGGAATTCTGCTCTCTCGGGATGTGAAGAATCTGGAACTGCAGCACCTTGAGCAACAGAGACTTCAATAGTGAAAGATATTGAACTAGTTGCTCATTCTTCGCCTCATAGTCACCTTCTATCTGTGAGACGATGAGCTAGGAGTCTGAATAGATGGTCAAGTTTTTGATATGACAGTCAATGGCAAGCCAAAGTCTTGTAATTAGAGCCTCGTACTCAACTACATTGTTGGTAGGAGCAAATTTTAATCTAGGCATGTATTCTAGGGTGACCAACTCTGGGCATATTAGAAGTAATCCTACATATGCACCCTCGATCCTTGATGCTCCATCAACATATAGATTCCATTGTAGGTTACTGGTGACTTGTGTCATTTTTGGTGGAATGGTGTTCTCTACGACGAAATCTGCTAGTACTTGTGACTTGATGACTGGCCGAGGTAGAAAATGGATATCGAACTCACCTAATTCGACTGCCCACTTTCCAATTTGCTGGACGCTTCTGGTTTCTGGAGGATTGTGCGGAGGGGGAGTTCGGTCAACACTTTGATTGTATGAGCCTGAAAATAAGGGCAGAGTTTCCCTGTTGAGAAGACGAGTGATAAAGTTATTTTGTCCGCTGTAGGATATCAAGTTTCTATGTCTAAGAGAATCTTGCTGAGATAGTAGACCGGACTTTGAATTCCTCCTTCATCTTTAACCAATATTGAACTCAATGCAGCGGGCGTGACTGCCAGGTATAAATAGAGTGTCTCTTCAGGGATCGTCTTTGAGAGGAGTGGAGGGGAGGCCAGATATTGCTTTAGGGATTCAAAATCAGCTTGGCACTCATCCGTCCACTGAAATCCTGTGTTCCTTGCTCCCCTGAGGATCTTGAAAAATAGTAGATACTTGTCTCCAGTTCATGCCAATAATCGCAAGAGCGCAGTAATTCTTTCGTTTAAGCATTGTACTTCCTTCGGGGATCAAGGGGGCGACATATCCTCGATGGATTTAATCTTCACTGGATTTGCCTCTATTCCTCGTTATGTCACCATGAATCCTAGAAATTTTTCTAATGTTACACCAAACGCACATTTACTCGGGTTGAGACTCATGCCGTGTTGACGAAGAATTCTAAAACATTTTTCTAGGTCCTCCAGATGATCTTCCGGCTGGATGCTTTTGACTAGCATGTCGTAAACATACACTTCCATAGACTTTCCGATGTGATCTTTGAATACCTTATTCATTAATTGTTGGTAGGTGGCTCCGGCATTCTTGAGGCCAAAGGGCATTACCTTATAATAATAAATTCCTTTGTCCATTCGGAATGTCGTATGCTCTTCATCTACATGATTCATTCTGATTTGATTATAAATAGAGTAAGCATCCATGAAGCTAAAAATTTGGTATCCAGTAGTTAAATCGATAAGCTGATCGATTCTAGGTAGGGGAAAGCTTTCTTTTGGACAAGCTTGGTTGAGGTTTATGCAATCTACACACATCATCCACTTCTCGGAGGATTTCTTAACCATGACCACATTTGCCAGGCAAATGGGGTATTCTACTTCTCGTATGAATTGTGCATCAAGGAGTTTTCCCACTTCCTCCTCGATTGCTTGAAGTCGCTTAGGAGCAAAGTTCCTTTTCTTCTATATGACCGACCTACATTCCGGGTTGATGTTCAAAGAATGTTGGATGATCCGTGGATCTATACCAGGCATATATTCTGGCCCCCAAGCAAAAATATCCTTATTTTCCTGAAGATAGGCCGTTAATTCTTCCTTTTCTTGTTGCAGGAGGAGTGATCCAAGTTGGACAATGCAGTCTGGATTTGCACTAGAAAGAGGAACTTCAATTAATCCTTTAGTAAGCTCTCCTTGATGTAAGATTGCTTCATCTCGCGGGTCAAAGTCATCGATATTTATGGCTGCGGCTTTTACTGGTTGGGCTTGTTTAGAATAACAAGTCCTGACAGCTTCTTGATTTCCCCGCACAACTCCTACCCCTCCAGCAGTGGGGAAATTCATAGTGAGGTGCGGGAATAAAGGAATAGCTTTAAAGATATATTGAACGAGCCTTCCAAAGATCACATTGTAGGCTGAGCTTGAATCCACCACGATGAACTGGATTGCATGCATAGCTTGCCTTGGAAACTCTCCCATGGTGACTGATAGAGTTATCATTCCTTGTACCTAGACTAGATGGTTATCGAAGTTATATACAGGTTCTATCACAGGAGTGAGATGTTGACTAGTAAGCTTCATGCTTTGAAGAGTGGACAAGAATAAGACGTCGACCGAGCTCCCATTATCGACGAGTATCTACTTGACATTGTAGCAAGGATCACTGATCCCCGCATTGATCACGGGAGGGTCTTGGTGGGGTGTCCGGATCCCCTCAAGATCTTCATCCCTTAAGTCTATGGCGCAGTCTTGCTAACATCTTTTGTCTTTGTGAACGTTTACCTAGAAGCTCACTAAAAGTATCTGGGTAGAGAGAATCGGTGATCCGGCGATAGTTTTGATGTTCCTTACCATCTGCCTGCCACCGACTCCTCCTTGTTGGGCATTCTGCTAATCCATCCTCACTGGATAAAGTGGATGCCTCAGAGTCTGAGCCAGTCTCATAAACAGAGGAGAGTTAGGAAGAGAGAGTAACTCATCAGGAACAGAATTGTCATGATTATCTTCAGTTAAGGTCATGAGGCTGTACTCTTAATCATCATCACAGTCACTATTTACAGAGGACAATTGTGCTCTTATTCCAATTATAGCAGCAGGAAGATTAACATCCTCTTCAATAGAAATAAGACCAATATATGCCTCTTCTTATTCTGATTCTGTAGACTCAGAATCACTGTCTGACAAGCAAGACTTCTTCTTGGCTAAGAAGCTATTGTCAACCTTCTTGTCCTTATGATGTTTTTGTCATCAGACTTCTTATTCTTCTACCTCTTGACTGGACAGTTAGCAATGACAATTTTAGACTTGTTGCAATAATAGCAAACCACATTAGCCTTAAAGAGTTTGTTCTATTTAGAATCATACCTTTCTGTACAACTCTGTGTTCGTCGAGTTGGTCTACCAGACTAGGCGAGCGAGCCAGAATGACTAGCCTGCATCAATGCAGTAGTCGGGCGAACCCAGATGGCTGGCTCGATCAATGCAGTATTCGGGCGAACCAAGATGGCTGACTCGATCAATGCAGTAGTCGAGCTAACCCAGATGACCGGCTCGCTCCCGCCAATGCTAGGCGAGCGAGTCGTGCGAGCCAACCCATCCAGCCCGCACCTACCTGGGCGACCTTATCGTCGGCTCGCCTCCATATAGGGGCAGGCAAGCCATGCCATCCCATCTTGTGATCAACTAGAGATAGAAGGCGAGCTGCGGGAGCCAGACCGCATCTGCCCTACAAAAGTGCGAGTTAACCCCCTGTTCCTCGACACTCTCTCAGTGGGGTCCAAAGGCAAAATTACCTGGATGCTCTTGCAGGGGGTGAAAATATACTTCCAGAACAGCGGAGTTATGCCATTGGCAGACCACGTTTGGTTGCATATAGCCGTTCCAAATAGCGGAGGTGCGCTGTTAGAAGAACAACTTCAAAAAAAAACTATAAATAGACCAAGGGGGTACCTTAGAAGGCATGCTTACTTGTGCCCCGGTCTTCTTGCGCTTTCTGAGGTATCCTTAGCTCAATACTTGGCTAAGGAGGGAAATCACTCTAAGATCTTCTGGGTGTGTGGTGGGACCTCCGTGCTGGAGCCTTGGGTCTGTTCCTTGTGCTAAGTCTTTGGTAATTTAACTTGTGAGAGAGAAGTAAGTTTATGATCACCCCTTCCCCAAGGGTTGGACTCCACAGAGACCGATTCTTTGGTTTCAACATTTTGGTGCGGTGAGCGTGGAGTGTGGTCAGCACCGAAAATCTTTTGCGAGCTCGATGACTAGAGGTAAAGGACAAGGTTCAGGCAGGGCTGACTTGACACCCCCTCCCCCTCTCGCCACCTCGGGATGTTCGAGGACTTTCGGAAGGAGGTGATTTGCCTCGTCAAGTTTGCACTCGGCACGCGCGCCGAGTGCTCGACGCCAATCATCCCAATCGCCATTGACCCAGCCTTAGGCGAGGACGTCCCAGCTAGGCGATCTAGGAAGGAGGTAGTAGAGGAGGGGAGTAGGTGAGATCTCCCCGGGAGGGTGCCATTCCTCGGCTTAGTAAATGGAGGCTGGATCAGAGAGATTGGTGTGTGAGATCTCTCTGCTCGCTTAGTAGGGGAGGCAGCCCCTTCAACGAGCTGGTTTCTTCCGCCCCAGTTCAAGAGGGGTTTTGGGAGCCGGAGATGTCCTACTATACCGGGAAGGATGACCCAGTTCAACACATCCAGTGGTTCAAGGATGTGGTTTTGATCAGACAGATGTCGGATGCCTTCAAGTGCTGACTCTTCGCCATCACCCTCAAGGAGAAGGCGAGAGATTGGTTCCACCAGTTACCAGGCAGCTCTATCTACTACTTCGAGGACCTGCGCTGGGGGTTCATGCTGAGGTTCACCACCTCCAAGAAGAGGAAGATGGAGTCTGAGTCCCTATTCCACATCAAGCAGGGGGTGAACGAGACCTTGGGGAGCTACGTGGCCCGGTTCCAGGAGGAGGTCCTCCAGGTCCAGGAGTGTCACAACCCGCATTTTCTCCGAATTTAAATGAATATCAGAGTAAGAGAAAACATGTGTCGTGATGACATGCCATGCAGGGGATAACTGCAGACGTTCAGGCAAACTCCAACTCTATATTTTATATGAAATCTACAATTGTATTATGAAAAAACCCACAATTAATTAAGTTTTGATGGTCATATCCCTCAACTCAGGGGATCAACTAGTCCGTGAGTGAAAGTATAAATATACGCTTTGGAAAGTACTTTGTATATATTGCTTAACATCCTACATGAGCATAGACATCCTAATTGGACGACTCATGTTATGCATGACTCTAGATTTAGTATGAGTAAAGCAATAATTTATACATTCGTTAAAGTATAATGACTTTAGCTTTAAAAGATGACATATATGAGATTATAAAAGTAATATTTTTATAATTTTAAAATACCTAACATACAACCTAGCATAAAACCTTCCCAGAGAGCAAGTAAACCAATTGTTCATAAGAAAATATACTTAGCAGCTAGCAAGTACTTAACATCAAACAAAATTATGTGGGCATCAGCAACCTGACACAAACCCACCAACATAATGTATATCTGAACTATAAGAAAAGAAATAACAACTACCTCACAACCTGTGAGGGGAAGATGGCTGTAGTATACCAGCCAAAAATCAAGACTCTAGCCGCTCAACCAGCTTTTGCTCCAAACTTGAGGCATTCATAAGAAAAGAATACTTCAAAAAGATTATACAAGTGGTGATCAAAGACCAAAAGGTTAGCAATAACAAAGGAACAAAAGGTTACCAACCCAAATATACGTAACCTATATAATTTCAGCAATGAATCTCATGACAATAGTAAAAGATTTACTTATTCAAAAGTAAGAAAGTTGTACCAAGTGCAAAACAAAGCCTTGCTTCAAGAATATCTTCCAAAGTAAGCATAATAACATATACCTATACAAACGAGGAAAGATACTTGGCAACTCCACTCATGTGAATCATTAACACTGGTAAGAAATGGTCCTTAGTCGGTGGCCACATTGTCCAACCCAAACTTATAGATCCAAAATGTTTCAAGAAGGTACTGCGGTGGTGGCCACATTGTCCAACACAACCAGACAGTCCAAATGCCTCAATAAGACACTAGGGTGGTGGCCGCAATGTCCAACTCAACCCATCAATCCAAACATATAAACAAGGTACTGTGGTGATGGCCACTTTGTCCAACTTAACCTCACAGTCCCAAAAATAACTCCAACAGTTTGATGATTCACAATTTGGCACTAGGTTGGAGGTCCTGTATACACTGCCAACCAAAATCCATACTTAACAACCATAATAAATCACCCCAAATCATACTCATCAAATTTAACTTAATTTGGCGAGAAATTTCTAAGTTCAAGCTGATTCGTCGAGTATACACGACGAATGCAGTAAATACACGACACCACGTTGAGTGTATTCAACGCACTCAACGCCACACTAAGTTTAGGGAAAAGCGTCGAGTACACTCGACATCGTGTTGAGTGTAGTCAAAGCACTCAGCGCCATACTAGTCTGGGGAAAAGCGTTGAGTACACTCGATGTCATGTTGAGTGTAGTAAACACACTCAACGCCATACCAACTAACTCAACGATTTCTCCTTCACTAAACGCCGCGTTGAGTCCACTCAATGTCGCGTTGAGTACATTCAATGCTTAGCAGATTACTCAACAAAAATACCTTCACTCAACGCCATAATAGCTTCACTCAACGCCACGTTGAGTGCATTCAGCGCACTCGACGCTTTTGACTTAGTCTCACAGATCACTCAACGCCAAGGCTATACAATCAATGCCAAGGCTATACACTCAATGCCAAGTTAAGAACACTCAATGCAAAGCCTTAAGCAGTCAACACACTCAACACCAAGCCTTCACTCAACGCTGCGTTGAGTGTATCAAGCACACTCAACACTTTTTTACTTAGCCTCTCAACTTACTCAACATTGTGTTGAGTGTATCAAGCACACTCAGCGCTTCTGTCCTTAGCTTCTCAACTCACTCAACGCTGCGTTGAGTGTCTCAAGCACACTCAACGCTTTTGTACTAAACTCTCAGACCACTCAATGCCTCTAGACTCTTGACGAATTTCCCTTGGGTTCTTTACGCCATACCCGACAAATTTACCTATCACAAACCATGAATTCTTCCTATACTTACCACCAAACCCTAGACTACTCTAGGAAGGGAAGAAATGAAATAAATGAAAAACAAGAAACCAAAAGCAAGGGGAAGATCGCCACTTTCCTCGATCCGACTGAAATCCGGCAACACAGTGCTTCTCTTCGAGGATCTGGATGCAAGAATCTATGGACAACAATTCCTGAAATTTTTCAGGACAAAAGAGGGTCAAGGTGAGAACCCTAATGCCAAAAGTCCACGAAATCAAAGTTACCTACCACCAATGCGTAGATCTCGGTGAGAGCTTTCCGGATCTACTTTCTGACGATGATTTCGTGCACCGAAGCTCCTACAAGTGGTGGCCGAAAGCCTAGCAAAACCCGCTGCTCTCTCTTCCGTGTTTTCTATATGATAGCTTGAGGAAGAAGATGAATAGTGCTCGGTTTTTAATATCTGATATGAGATTATATATTATATATTATCTCATATGCTATTATATGTTATCTTGAAAAGTACTCGGTCCCAATTAGCATAATATATTATTATATGATATATAATATAATATCATATTATATACATATGTTATATTATAATATAACTCAAATCAACTCGGATTTCTACAAAATTCGCACTGTAGCTAAATATCGGCGCTATGAAATCAACGGCGAAGTCGAATTTAAGATTTGACAAACCAAACTCAGGTAAAAACTCCCTGAAGTTAAAACACAACATTCTCAAAAGGCTTTGTCGTGTTCCAAAACGAACCCCAGCTCGCAAGGGAATGTCGAAACTCATAAGAAATTAGTCATGTTAATATTCTAAGTCAAAAATCTCAGATACCAAATGAGCAAAAGTCATGCTCCAACAACGGTACCCGTCAACTACGCGTCAACGTAACACCCTGATGTCACAATACATCACTAAAGGGATTTTAAATAAATGTTGGAAAATTAGGGGAATTACAGCCACTCTCCATAAAAGAAAGTTTTGTCTCAAAACGTTACGCACAAAAGATCCCACTATAGAAGGAAAATAATCAAAGATTATAGAATAAAAACACATACCAAAAGAACTAGGAGAATAGACGAGGATGATCCTCCCTCATGGCTAAATCCAACTCCCAAGTCACGCTCTCCACGTCTTGGTTGCGTCACACCACTTTAACCATGGGTATGGTCTTCCTTCGCAACACCCGGTCCTGAGTATCCAGAATACGAACAGGAACCTCAACATAGGACAGATTAGGCTCCAACTGGGGTATAGAATTAAGAACCTGTCGGTCACTAAGCACACATTTCCGCAACTGGCTCACGTGAAACACATCGTGTACACCAGGAAAACTTGCGGGCAAATTCAGCCTATATGTTGACACTCCAATACGCTAAACAACTTTAAAAGGTCCCACATACTTAGGATCCAGCTTGTGGTCCTTTCCAAACCTCTTTATACTGGACATTGGGGAAACTTTAAGAAAAACCATATCCTCAATAGCAAATTCCAATTCAGTTCTTCAATGATTAGTGTTTTTCTCATAATGCTCATGAGCTATTCGAAGCTTCTGTCGAATATGTCTCATAGAAATATCCATTTCTTATAAAGCTTCAGGACCCAACAATGGTATTTCACCAACTTCGGCCTAAAACAAAGGAGTTCTGCAACGTCTCCCATACAAAGCCTCGAATAGGGTCATCTGCAAGCTCTCTTGATAACTATTATTATAAACAAACTCCATCAATCTGAGTCGCTCATCCCACGCTCCCTCGTGATCCAAAATATAACATCTGATCATATCCTCCACAATCTAGTTTACTCTCTCTATCTGACCATTGGTCTGCGGGTGATAAGTGGTAGAATACCTCAGATAGGTACCCAACCCTTCCTACAAACTTTTCCAAAAGCGAGACATAAACCTGGAGTCTCGATCCGACACAACACTCACTGACACTCCATATAGCCTGATAATCTCATCTAGGTACAACTTTGATGTTTTCTTCATGGAGTAGTCAATCTTGAAAGGCACGAAGTGAGCACACTTCGTCAGTCTATCCACTATAACCCAAATAGAATCATGCCCTCGGGGAGATCTCGACAAACCAGTAATAAAATCCATGAAAATACTCTCCCATTTCTATCCCGGAATCTCTAAAGGCATCAAATTGCCACCCGACCTTCTATGATTAGCCTTAACTCGCTTGCAGGTGAGGCATTCTGATACAAAACTGGTTAAATCAGCTTTCATACCATACCACCAAACGATATGCTTCAGATCTTGGTACATCTTGGTAGAACCAGGGTGATTGGTAACACTAGATTCATGTGCCTCACTGCATATCCTTGCTCAAAGATCCACAACAGCGGGGATACAATATCTATCATGGTACTTCAAAGTACCCGCGTCATCAATGGAAAAGTCTGGTAACTCCCTTTTCTCAGCTCGATTATAAAGGTGTAGCAAATCAGGATCATCCTTCTGATGCAGCCTTGTGAGTGTAATCCAAGAGGGCTCTAACACTTCCAAGTTGCTTTGCGAGTCACTACTCCCAACAAAAATGTTCATTAACAAAAATTCTTCCACCAAGGATTCCACAGAAAGGTTAAAGATCTGTGCGGTCTTTCTACTCAAGACATCGGCTACCACATTAGCCTTACCTGGATGATACAAAATGTCAACATCATAGTCCGTGACATACTCCAACCATCTATGCTGGTGTAAATTCAGCTCTTTCTGAGTGAAGACACTTCAAGCTCTTATGGTCCATAGAGATCTTGCACACGACGCCATACAACAAATGCCTCCACAGTTTCAAAACATAAATCATGGGTAGGGTAATTTCTTTCATGAATCTTTAACTGTCTAGACTCATACGCAATTACCTTACCTTCTTGCATCAGGGCACATCCCAGCCCGACATGTGATGCATCCACAAAAATAGCATACTCTACCCCCCGGTAGGCAAAGACAAAACTAGAGCAGTGCACAATCTCTGTTTCAATTCCTGAAAGTCTTCTTCACACTTATTGCTCCAGATAAACATTGCGTTCTTCTGCGTAAGCATAGTCAGCGGTGCAGACAACGTGGAGAATTCTTCCACAAATTTTCTATAATATCCTGCCAGCCCTAGGAAACTTCTTATCTCTTTGGGTATGGTAGGTTTTTTACAATCCAACACGTCCGTAATCTTCTCTAGATCAATAAAAATACCATCCTTATTAACTACATGACCTAGAAAGGATACCTAGGGTAGCCAAAACTCGCACTTACTCAACTTGGCATACAATTTGTGCGCTCTCAAAGTAAACAGAGCTAAACGCAAGTGTTGGGCATGCACCTCAGTACTCCGAGAATAAATCAGGAGATCATCAATAAAAATAACCACAAACCGATCCAAGAAATCCTTAAACACTCAGTTCATCATGTCCATAAAACAGAAGGTGCATTCGTCAATCCAAAGGACATTACTAAGAACTCAAAAAGCCTGTACCAAGAACGGAAAGCAGTCCGTGGAACATCCGACTCGCGGATTCTCAACTGATGGTAGCCTGAACGAAGATCAATCTTCGAAAATACAATTCTACCACGCAATTGATCAAACAAATCATCTATCCGCGATAAGGGATATATGTTCTTGATAGTTACCTTGTTCAATTCTCTATAATCGATGCATAACCTTAAAGACTCATCCTTCTTATTTACAAACAAAATGGGAGCACCCCAAGGCAAAGAACCCGGTATAATGAAACCAGACTGCAATAACTCATCTAGCTGGGTATGCAACTCTTCCAGCTCATGTAGGGCCATACAGTACGGTGCCTTAGCAATAGGACGAGTACCCGCCTCCAAATCTATAATAAATTACATGTCTCTCTCAGGCGGAAGATCAGGAAGACTATCTAGAAAGACATTTGGAAACTCTCGCACCACCATAACCTCCTTGACACGCGGCAGACCACCAACAGTTCCCTAAACTAAAACCAAGTAAGTCAAACAGCCAGAATCTAAAAGCTTCTAAGCATATACCGCAGAAATCATCGGGGAATCCTGGTGTGAATAACCATAAACACTCATGGGGCAACCGTTGTACATCTTGAAATCCAAGGGCTTGACCTTGTATTGGATAACTGCATTGTATCTAGACATCCAGTCCATTCCCAAAATCACATCAAATCCTTCATGTCGATCACCTTCAAATCAGCAAATGCTAAAAAGTCACCCAAAAGAATCGGGCATCCCAGGATACCCTGGTCCGACACCACCGATTCACTAGGGGGGAACTTGACACGAAAAGCATCAACAACTTGATCAAGAGTGAAACGATGGCACTCCAGAAAGGTCCTAGCCACAAACAAGTGGGTAGTACCAGAATTGAAAAGAACGCGCGCCCATTGGTTCTTGACCTTAAACTTCCCTATAAAATTACATGCATAACTAACCGAGTAACAGTGAAACTACCACTATGAGCTAAAAACAAACTAGGTTAGGATCTAACCTGAGATCACCCGGGTGGATGTCTGCGCTTCTTCTATGGTCACAACGTTTAGCTTGCCCTTCCCTTTGTCCAATCGTTGTGGTGGTGGCAAGGCTTGGAGTGGAACTAGTTGCAGCGTGGGCTTAGGCTGCGGGCACTTCGACTTGAAATGTCCTTTCTGTCCGCACTGAAAGCAGACATTATCCTTATGCCAATAGTAGACAGCATTGTGCCCCTTTCATTTGAACAAAGTATAAACAAATTCTCCTTTGGGAGCGCTTTGATTCGCATGGACCTGCTCTTGCTTCTGAGCTCCCAATCTCTTGAAACATCTTTCAAACGGATGGCCTGACTGGCCATAGAAACTGCACACTTCCCTGATTCTTTTCCTTGAAGCAGAACAAGACTCCTTAGGATTCTTACCCTCTTCAGACTTCCTTTTATCTTTCCTCAACTACTGGCCTCGAGTCTTCGCATTGTAGATTGCTTCGACCTTTAAGGAGGCCTCTACGACTTCCGCATAACTTTCAGACCCATAAGCACTGGCCAGCTGCTGGATGTCATTCCGAAGATTACCCAGAAAACGCTTAACTCAACTAGCTTCAGAGGATACCAAGTTAAGAGCAAACTGATACGCCCGAGATAGATGTATATTTACGCAAGTGCACGTGCCGAATCAAGTAATATAAAGTGAGAAGTGATCGTTCCCTCGAGGAGGTGATTGACCTAGTGATCACAATTACTAGCTCTTCCCGTTCTCTAAATTCAAGACGATAATTAAGGTGAATTTCTAGTTTTATTTAAAGAAGTACTCTTAAGACAAGAACTAAAATGCGCGGACAAGAAAATATTGTTATCCAAGTTTTAGAGAAGCAATCTTGCGTGTTGGTTTCCCTTACCTATTGCGATGATTTTTTTTATAGAAAAAGCTTTCATGAGTTGTTTGACTTCTATCTTGCAAGGATTTAAAAGCGGATCTCTTTATCCCTCGATTTCCAAGATCCGGTCACCCAAATTCCCCCAGTTATCTCCAACTTGGGTGGAAAGAAAGTAACGAAAAGCGCACAAATCCACTACGCTAACTCAAGAGGAAATCTCTTTCTCTCTCGAAGTTATATTAGAAATTAGGTTACGCTTACACCGCTTCTCTCTCGATTCTCGCAGTGCAGTAAAAAGATGGAATTTTGACTAAAGAAATACGCGACTCCTCTCTCGAATCTCGCCACGTAATATAAAGGATTCAACCCTAGACTAGTATAACTCCTCTCTCGAATCTCGTCATGCTAACTAGAAGATGAATACTTACTCAAAACATCCACAAATAGAGAACACAATTCCAATAAAGATAGGAAATCAAACAATCATTAAGTTAAAACCTTGAATCAAGTCATCACAACAAGTAAGGTTCTCACAACACACAAGATCTAAGAAATTAGTTCATGGCGGAGAGATGAAACCAAATTAGATGGATCTTACTAGACATGCTTCAAAAAATTCAAAAGTTTCAAGAAATAATTCACTCGGATGTGGGAGATCCGTTGCTCTTGACGATCCGGTGTAGTCTTCTTCTTCTTCTTGCCTAGGGTTTGTCTCCCAAGATGGATCTTCTCCTCCAAAAGCTCCTTTCTCTTTTTCGTCCAGAACTCTCCTTTTGTCTTTTCATTTGTCCTTTAAAAACGCCTCCTGATATGCCAAGGGATGCCTCCTTCCAAATTTGAAAATGTGGCAAAATTCGAATTTCAAACTCTGAAAACCGCCCAGGAGACGTTGCAACCTTCATTTTTTGGGGTGTTGCAACACCCGCGATGTGCCTACTTGCATTGCCAATCATTAAGTGAGATGTTACAACTATTTATTTTTTTGTGCGTTGCAACCTTTTTCCAGATTTTTATATTTTGGCAGATTTCCGTCCATGAGCTTATTCCTCTTGCACCACTAGTAAACATACAATGAAAAGAGACCAAATTAGCCTTGAATTAGATAATCAAACAATTACTTTCATTTCTATAGCTTTTTGTGTTTATTCGTGTCGGATATGCCGAGTATTTTGTCAGAAAACGTGGCTCGATAACTTCTTTTGGGAAGTTATCACACCCCCACACTTGAACCTTTGCTAGTCCCGAGCAAAGAGAAATAATTATTTCAAATGGGTGTTCGATAATTATCACTCTCCAAATCAGAACAATCCTATCTTGACCAACATTAGTCCAAGATATTCAAGAAGTTCGCTTTACTCAACTGATAAGCTTGATTATTATTAAAAGTTCAAACATCACAAATCCATTAGCTTGATAAAAGATAAAGCATACTAAAGAATTTTGTGTTGTGTGTGCGTCTTTTTCCAGATTATTTACTCCCCCGTACTTTTTCATTAAACATCCTCAATAATTTAAAAGGGTAAGAATAAGCTAAGTCATTACGCTAGCCTTGATAAGAATTAGCAGCATACGAGAGCATAGGTTTAGCTTTGGCTTGGTTGGCAATTCATGAATAGGCTTAAATAGTGGCATGGTAATTCCCTAGTTAATAATCTCAATCTTTCACCATATTACGAGGTTCAATCCTTAAGCCTTGCATATATAAACATATTGTGTCAATAGTTGGGATCATTCCAAGTATGTAATTGCCTACCCAGGCCACATATCACTATGACAAAAGTTTTGATTATTTCCTCTTTTTTTTCATATGGTCACAGTTGGGATCATTCTAGATAGGCGTGTACATACTTAGGCCGCACATCACAATGACAATTCACAATTTTTCTCTTTTTTTATATATAAATGCTGAATTGGAACACCCATAAATGGCTAGTGGATTAAGATAAAACTAATGAAATATAGGGAATTTGGTCATTCAGTAGTGGGTAACAAAATGATACAAAACCAATCAAAGAGTCTCATGAAAGTTCAAAATGGTCTAGCTACTAAAACATTATCTTGACTCACATTATTACTTAGTTCTTGCTCACCCTATTTCCTAATTTTAGAAATCAATATCAAAAGTTTTCAGAGAAGTAAACGAAAATTGGAGAAGGATGTGCATGAATCAAATGCCTTAGAGTGCTTTATCAAAAAAAATCTTGCTAATTTCAAATTCAAAATCTGAACTCCTAGGATTCTCTAGCCGTACCAATTAATTATCATTGAACTTCAAGAATAACTTATCACTAAGTACGATCAATATACGAAATATTACAATTACGAGTGATCAAATTATCTACCACCACAATTGCAGGGGCGATGTTAGCCAACACCCCCACACTTAAGGGCTTGCTAGGCCCTAGCAAGGTTAATATGTTATATTAAAAAATAATATTCTTTCTATACTACTCAGCCTTTGCATGAATTAAATAAAAATGAAATTGAAACAATAAAAACTCCCCTGATAAGGAAATGATTTCCTCTGAGTCTCTTGAGTTTCTTTAATGTGATCCCCATTTGCTCCGATGATCTGCAGTACTCCGTACCATATTTATCTGCCCAACTTTTATCTTGGCTATGACAGAAGAGAACAAAACATGGAGGCAATCTAATAAAGTTCGTAACTGCATGAATTAGCAACAACAATGAACCAAAATAGCTTAATCGCCTTCATATTCATATCATTACTGTTAATTATAGCAATAGCCTAAATCATGTTATATCAATTTGAACATAAAAACAGAGTAATAAGGTATATTAAATTTAGGCTTTCCAAAATATCTAGCACTTAATGAGTCCAAATATACACTCAAGATCATATCATATCATGTGAGCAAAGTATCATATCATGTCCAAAATATGTCCAAAATATCATATCATGTGTCCATTCACCATGCAGTCAAACAAAATAGCTCAAAATACGGTCATCCAGAGCAAAACAGAAATAAAATAGTGTCCATCAACCATTAGTACAGTCATCAAAAAAACAAATAAGTCAAAAAGGATCTAATCAGATCCCCCCTCATCGTCTTCTTCAGGTTCATCCATTTCTTGATCCTCCTCGCCTTCTGGCTCCACCTCTTTTTCCTGATTCCTTTCTTCCTCCTGTTCCTCGACTTCTTCATCTAATTCGGTTGGGTCGAGAGTGCTTCCATCAGCTGCTAGCAACTCTCCCTTGTCGTTGAACTGCCACTGATATCGAAACGGCTCTTCATCCACCTGCAACTTTGCTCTCTTCAAGAGACTATCAATCTTCCTCTCCATAATATCCAGTCGGGAACTGAAGTAGCAGTGCTGGCATCTCAAGTATACCTTTATGTACTCAATACTTTCCATAGCTTCATGCAACGTGACCCCTTCCCCGGATGGCACTGCTACTTTCTCCCGCTTTCTGGTCGATGACGCTGAATATTGACTTCCTATTCTTTTGTGAGGTGTCTTAAAACCGTTGTCCATCTCAGTCCCTACTTTAATATTCACCTTCACAACCTGTCCAGTTATCGGCCTCCGCACTTGGGTTAGCAAATCCTCAGCACCGCAGGCTACCCCTGCCTGCCTAAAAAGCTCCGTGATCAAGATTGGGAACCATAACAGCTTGGCCTTGTTCTCCCGGATTTTCATCTTCAAATGGTTGCTGATTATCGCTCCCACATTAATCCTATGCCCCTTCAAAATGTGATATATTAGCTCTGCTCTGTCCAAAGTGACATTGTTCAGGTGGCGGGTAGGCATAACGGTAGCATTTATGAAAAGGAGCCACACCTTAGCTTCCCTAGACAGGGATGTGGATTTCAGCGCCTTCGTCGACCTCTTTGACCATTCCAGGTCTGGTGAATTGCCGATCGCAGCTGCCAGTTCATCCGATGTAATTTGATAGTTCAGACTCTCCAATTCTTCATCA
Source organism: Platanthera zijinensis (assembly GCA_039513925.1). NCBI lineage: Eukaryota > Viridiplantae > Streptophyta > Magnoliopsida > Asparagales > Orchidaceae > Platanthera > Platanthera zijinensis. Next base: position 21,385,719 of record CM077084.1, on the reverse strand, counting down.
ACACCTACTTCATACAGCTCATTGATTACATTGGAAGATATGTTGATCTCCCTCCCTCGTACAGTCACTACCTCATCCTCCATTTGCTTAGCGTTTGCGTAAAATTCGTAAACCCAGGATAGAATGGCCTCCGACCGGTGATGGCAGAACGTCTCCCAGTGCAACTCATGCATTTGGAGCACGTAGGGAAGGCTCCACGCTCGCTTCTCCATCAGGAATCCCCTTTCATAAATCACTGGTAATGTCTTTAGATTCTCAAATCTATATGCGGCCGCTTCGCTAACAAACCGTGATGCTTTCTTCGCTATCGATTTCCCTTTCCTTTTAGTCGACATTTCTACATTATGGGCTTAGCAAGATCAGGAACTCCTCACCCTCACACATTCGAGACTCAGGCATGGAGATGAGAACTGGAATAAGAATGGTGTTAGGCGTTTTCGTAAATTACCTGATCGGGCCTGAGATTTAACGGTAGGAAGGGGTCCGGCGAAGTTGCACTCGTCGTCAGGTCGCGAAATGGCGATGGGCTCGCCGGGAATCAACTTCTAGCAGTTCGCCGCCACTCACGCCGCCGATTACGCCCCGCAGAACTCACCGACTCCGCTTTATCCTCCCGGATTTTCGCGAACTAGGGCAGGAATCGTCCAGTAAAGAAAAAAAAACCCGGTGGACGCTTCTTAAAGACGAAGCCGGTCGACGCTTTTTATCAAGAATAAGCCGGTCGACGCTTTTTATAAAGAATAAGTCGGTCGACGTTTTCTTCAATATTGGCCGAAACTAAAGTGTTGCAACCATTTATTTTTGCTGTCGTTGCAACACCTGCGCGGTTTACACTCTCCAAACAGAAATCTGTCAAAATAAATATTTCAGCGCTGCAACTACCACGACTGCTGCTACCAATTTCCCGTCAGCAATTGAATTCATTCCTCCACCACTACTCTCCTAATCAAAACCAAAGAAAAACTTGAAGAAAAACTACTAAATTCAAACAATAAACTAAACATAAAGCGATGGGTTGCCTCCCACCTAGCGCCTAAGTTAATCGTCTCGGCAAGACGGCTCTCCTTTTACTCGTCAATGAAATTTTATGACCATCACATCGCGCTGGTCACTACCCTCATAATAAATTTTTAGTCGCTGTCCATTCACCTTGAAATTTGATCTGTCCTTCTCGTTACATATTGTTACTACACCATGTGGGAACACCTCAACAACTCGGAATGGTCCAGACCATCTCGATTTCAGCTTTCCTGGAAATAATCGAAGGCGTGAATTATACAAAAGCACAAGTTGTCCGCTTCTAAATTCTCTCTTCTGCAGTCCCAAATCGTGCCATTTTTTAACCCGATCTTTATAAAGCTTCGTGTTCTCATAAGCATTAAATCTAAGCTCTTCTAACTCATTCAAGCGCAGAAGCCTTCTTTTACCCGCTTCTTGAAAGTCAAAGTTAAGTCTCTTGATCGCCCAAAAAGCTCTATGTTCCAATTCTACCGATAAATGACAGCTCTTTCCATACACCATCCTAAAGGGGGTCACACCTATGGGCGTTTTGTAAGCGGTCCTATAAGCCCATAGCGCGTCATTTAATTTAAATGCCCAATCCTTCCTGGTTGTACTCATTGTCTTCTCTAAGATGGACTTAATCTCTCTATTGGAGACTTCGGCTAATCCATTGGTTTGCGGGTGATATGCTAGGGCCATTTTATGTGTTACACCATATTTTTTTAAAAGTAATTTAAATTGTGTATTAGAAAAATGTGAGCCCCCATCACTAATTATCGCCCTAGGCGTGCCGAATCTCATAAATATATTTGCTTTTATAAACTTGAGTACAACCTTAGCATCGTTTTTTTGTGTGGCAATGGCCTCTACCCATTTTGACACATAGTCTACTGCCAATAATATGTAGAAATTTCCTCCTGAATTCACAAACGGCCCCATAAAATCTATGCCCCAAACATCAAATACCTCTACTTCCATAATATTGGTCATAGGCATACTTGCCCCCCGATGAATATTGCCCGTCTTCTGGCATCTATCACATGCCTTGACAAACAAGTGAGCATCCTTAAATAGCGTTGGCCAATAAAAACCAGCCTCTAGTACCTTCATAGCAGTTCGTTCTCCCATAAAGTGCCCTCTGTAAGGAGATGCATGGCACTTTTCTAGGATATCACGAACTTCCATCTTAGGTATGCACCTACGAATGGCTTGGTCAGCGCATATCCTAAATACATAGGGGGCATCCCAAAGATAAAACTTGGCCTGATGAAGAAATCTTTTCTTCTGCTGATAATTTAAATCTGATGGCAAAATGTTACTCACAATGAAATTTACGATGTCAGCATACCATGGGGTATTCCCCTCCGATACTGCCAACAGACTCTCATCAGGAAAATTCTCCCTAATCTCAATGTTTACATGCTTCCCATACTCAGACTCTAGACGTGATAGATGGTCTGCTACAGGATTCTCCGCCCCTTACGATCTTTAATCTCCAAATCAAACTCCTGCAAGATGAGTACCCACCTAATCAATCTAGGTTTAGCATCCTTTTCTCTATCAAAAATCGTATAGCTGCATGGTCCGTATAAACTATCACCTTAGACAATATTAAATAGGAGCGGAATTTGTCAAAAGAAAAAACAACTGTTAATAGTTCCTTCTCGGTAGTGGTGTAATTTATTTGTGCGTCGATCAGTGTCTTGCTAGCATAGTATATTGTGTGGAAGACCTTGTCGCGCACTTGTCCTAAGATTGCGCCTACAGCAAAATTGCTTGTGTCACACATAATGGTGAATGGTAGAGACCAATCAGGTGCAATAATAATCGGTGAAGAAACTAGACTTTGCTTTAATGTATGAAAGACGGCTAAACACTCCTCGTCCAAATTAAAGTGGGAATCTTTCTCCAACAACTGGCTTAACGGCTTAGAGATTTTAGAAAAATCTTTAATGAAATGACAGTAAAAGCCTGCATGACCCAGAAAACTACGCACTACCTTAACATTAGTCGGTGGGGACAATTTTTCTATAACCTCAGTCTTTGCTTGGTCTACTTCCAAACCCTTCTTGGACACTGTTAAAAGTAGCGAACAAACGACTAGAGCAGAGAATAAACGACTAGAAAACAAGCCGGAACTTTGAATAATTGAAATTTTATTATCCAAAAAGATATCATTTACAAAGGTATGGCCTCCCTTTTATAGAATGGAGGAGAGAGAGAAGAATACAAACTAACAATGTGGGACTAAAGCTATACAACAGATCCGGGCGGCTAGAATAAGAGACCGGAACAGGCCGCGCGGTTAGACAATGTTCTAACCGCTCGGCAATACCAGAACCAAGAGGGAGAGATGCGGTAGGAGACCGCTAGACCGGCCGGTTTCCAAGCCGCCAGAGATAAGCCGTCAGACCGCCGGATACCATACGGCGACAGCCTGGAAATCAACCCGCCAACCTCAATCCGCCAGACCGCCCGGTCAACAACCCGCCAGGCACAAACCGCCAGACCGCCCGGTCTCATACTTCGACACTCCCCCTCAAGCTGGAGCATAGATATCAATCATGCCCAGGTTGTCACAAATGTGGAAGAAGGAAGTAGAAACCGGCTTGGTGAAGATATCAGCCAACTCTTTGTCGGAGGTGACGAACGGAGTGCAAATCTGTTTCTTCAAGACCTCTTCTCGGATGAAATGGCAGTCGACCTCTATATGTTTCGTTCTCTCATGGAAGACCGGATTTTTGGATATGTATATAGCAGCTTTGTTGTCACAAAACATAGGCAGAGGATAGTTGTAGACCTCTCCTAGGTCAAGCATGAGAGCCCGCAACCATTTTAACTCACACGTGGTTGACGCCATACTCCGGTATTCGGCTTCTGCACTGGACCTTGAGACAACAGTCTGCTTCTTGCTCTTCCAGCTCACAAGATTACCTCCAACAAATGTGCAGAAACCCGATGTAGATTTACGGTCACCTTTATCATCCGCATAGCTTGAGTCTGAGTAGGCTTCAATTCTCAGATGACCATGCTTCTGAAAGAGTAGCCCTTTCCCTGGTGCTGCTTTGACATACTCTAGTATCTTCAAGGCAGACTGAAGATGACATTCCCTGGGAGCTTGCATGAACTGACTGACCTTGCCTACAGCATAGGCAATGTCGGGTCTGGTCACCGTGAGATAAATGAGTTTGCCCACCAGACGTCTATACCTCGTGGCATCGGATATAAGCGGTGAGTCATCTGTCCATGTTTTGTCTTCTCCAGTGGCCATGGGATACCGGGCCGGTTTGGCCCCGGTCAATCCTGCCTCTTGTAGAAGATCAAGCGCATACTTCCGTTGGGAGAGAACCAACGAGTCGGGCTTCCGAGAGATTTCTATCCCCAAAAAATATTTCGGGGAGCCCATATCCTTCGTGACAAGGTGTTGACGGAGGTGTTTCTTTGTCAAGTCCACCCCAGCCTGGTCATCGCCGGTAAGAAGGATATCATCCACATACACCGCCAAAACCACAAGGCCTGATGCGGTTTTGCGAATAAACAATGAGTGATCGGCGGAACTTCTTGCAAAGCCAATTGCAGCCACAATGCCACTGAACTTGTCAAACCACGCTCGAGGGCTCTGCTTTAGGCCGTAGATGGCCTTCTTCAACTGGCATACTCGTGTCTCCCCCTGAGCAACATACCCTGGAGGTTGCTCCATATAGACGTCCTCCTGAAGATTCCCATACAGAAAAGCATTCTTGACGTCAAGTTGAGAAATTTCCCACTCCCTGTTGATGGCCACAGAAAGAAGAACCCGGATGGTGCTGAGGCGAGCAACCAGAGAGAAAGTGTCAAAATAGTCAACTCCATAAGTCTGAGTAAAGCCTTTGGCCACCAGGCGGGCCTTGTAACGATCCACAGTGCCGTCCGGGCGAAACTTCACAACGAACACCCAGCGGCAGCCAACCACATCAGTACCGATCGGTGGAGGAACAAGGTTCCAGGTACCTCTTTCAGTAAGAGTGGCAAATTCCTCATCCATGGCAGATTTCCAATGAGGAATAACAAGAGCCTCCTGGTAAGTGCGGGGAGTGGTGGTAGCCGAGATGGCCAAAGCAAAGCACCTGCGAGAGGGAGTAAGCCGATCATAGGAAACAACAGCCGCAAGCGGGTGTTGGGTACACGCCCGCACCCCTTTGCGAAGGGCAATGGGACGATCCAGGTCGTCTTGTGCCTCAGGGACCGGAGCATCCGTGGCAGAGAAAGCTGGCCCGGGACTAGAGAGAGACGGCTGCGGAGACGAAGGAGGGGAGATAATAGGGAGAGGAGGAGACGGAGGAGGAGACGACATAGGAGGGGAGACGTCGACTTGTGTGGAAGGCTCACAGAGAGATGGGGGAGAGTCAGAGACAGCAGGAGGAGGTGAAGATGGGAAAGAAAAGTAGGAAGCATTTTCAAAGAAGGTGACGTCTGCGGAAACAAACTGTTTGCGCAGAACGGGATCAAAGCAACAGTAGCCTTTTTGAGTTGTCGAGTAACCCAAAAAGACACATTTGGTGGAGCGGGGGGAAAGCTTGTCGCGAGTAGCAGACGGAGCATGCACGAAGGCCGTACACCCAAAGATACGGAGAGGAAGAGGAAAGGGTTCCTTGGTTGGGTAGAGAATGGAGAAGGGGGTCTTGCCGTGAAGAACAGAAGAGGGAATGTGATTGATGAGATAGCAGGCAAGAAGAACAGCATAGCCCCAATAGGAGCGAGGCACCTGCATCTGTGTCATCAGAGTGCGAGCGATATCGAGGAGATGGCGATTTTTACGTTCCGCCACCCCATTTTGCTGGGAGGTGTAAACACAGCTGGTCTGATGAATAAGACCATGTTGCATACAAAAAGATGAAAACTCATGACTGAGATATTCTTTAGCATTATCAGAGCGCAATACTTTAATAGAAATAGCAAACTGAGTTTTAATCATATTATAAAAAGATTGTCATACAGATAAGAGTTCAGAGCGATCTTTTAATAGATACACCCAGGTACATCTGGAGAAATCATCAATAAAAGTTACAAAGTAAAAACTACCCCGACCAACGGTGGGAGTAGGAGCAGGACCCCAGATATCAGAATGAATGAGATCAAAAGGGCGGGAGGAACCACGGCCTTGCTTCTGCGGGAAGGAGGAGCGGTGATGCTTGCCAAGCTGACACGCATCGCAGTTGAGCGGAGGACTGGTTTGAGGTAAGTGGGGAAGAAGCTGATGCAGAATCCGAGGAGGAGGATGTCCAAGGCGAAGATGCCATTGAAGCAGATCAGTAGACGAGGAAGAGAAGGCGGACAGAGCGGAAACATTGTCGAGAAAGTAGAGGCCGCCGCTCTCAGTCCCAGTAGCAATCGTCCGTTGGGTTCTCGGGTCCTGAAAACAACAAGAAGTAGGAGTAAATAATACAGAGCACTGAAGTTGCTTGCATAAAGTAGTAACGGAGAGTAAATTGCAAGGGAACTTCGGGACATAGAGAGTGTCCGCTAAGCGAAGCGAGGGAGTGACTTGAACCATGCCCGTTCCATGAACCGGGGAAGGCGAACCATCCGCAACGAGAACCGGGGGTAACCGATCATGCGTCTCTAGGAGAGAGAAGCAGTGAGGGTTTCCGGTCATGTGATTTGTAGCACCAGAGTCAATGAGCCATTTACCTTGGGTAACGACGTGTGCACTACCTGAGGTGGTGGCCACAGAAGCAGACTGCCGAGAGGAGGCGGAGGTTGAGGAAGAAGTATCACCGGAGGGACGAAGATGAGGATGTTTCTGTCAGCAGCGGTCAACTGAGTGGCCGGTACGACCACAGTGAGAGCAGAGGAACCGTGACGGACCGCGCGTGCCAGATTGGCTGCGACCACTATTGCCACCCCGCTGGACTTGGTGTGCATAGGAGTCCGGTGGAGGAGGGGAGGACAATAGAGGACGTTGGAGCAGTGAAGTAACCGCGGCGATGCGAGCTGCGGTGGCATCCAAGGTGGGAGACTCGGCTTCGCCCAAGATCTGCTGGCGGATCATATTAAAAGACTCAGGAAGCCGGAGAAGATAACAAACAACCAGGAGTTCCTGGAAGTGTTTGTGCTGTTCGGCCAAGTCCGCGGAGAAGGGGCGATTCTGGAGGATTTCGGCTCCAAGAGCCTGAATTTGCTGATAAGCCGCAGCAGGAGACATGGAAGGGCGAGCGAAGAGATCCGCGTAGAGAGTATAAATGCGGGATGTCTGGGCCCCCTTTGAGTAGAGAGCAGCAAGGTGAAGCCACGCGGTCTTGACCGTCTCATCATGGCGTATGACAGGAAGACATTCATCGGAGAGGCTGTTAGCCAACCACGTACGGACAAGCGCATCACTGGCATCCCAGTCATCAAATTCAGCAGAGTCTGAGGGAGGAGGGTCATCGGTGAGGTGATGACGTTTGCGCTGAGAGCGGAGAAGAAAAGTGAAGGAGACGCTCCAATCCGGATAGTTGGAGCCAACAAGTTTAGAAACCGTGCCAAGGTTTCCAGAGGGTATAGGAAGCGGCGCCGGAGTGGCGATAGGAGTGGTGGTGGTGGAGGTCTCAGAAAGGGCCATAGGAGACAACTGCGAGAGGCCGCGCGGTTAGAATATAAGCCGCGCGGATAGAAAGAAGACGAGCTGCGGCGGTCACGATGTTAGACACCAGCGGCCAGAGAAGCCACGACCAAGCCGCAGGTCCAAGACGGGGAAGAGGTCGAACGGCTAGAAGATAGACCGCGCGAACGGAAAAGGTGAATAAAGAAGCAGGGCGCGACGAACAAGGAGATAGGTCGCTGCGACAGAAGGGCAGGAGGAGGACGCGCGGACAGGGCGCAAACAGCGAGAACAGGTCGCGAGAAGAAGGGGCAAGCCGCGCGGACAGGGCGCACAGAATCAGGAGGAGAAGATCGATCCCTCTGATACCATGTTAAAAGTAGCGAACAAACGACTAGAGCAGAGAATAAACGACTAGAAAACAAGCCGGAACTTTGAATAATTGAAATTTTATTATCCAAAAAGATATCATTTACAAAGGTATGGCCTCCCTTTTATAGAATGGAGGAGAGAGAGAAGAATACAAACTAACAATGTGGGACTAAAACTATACAACAGATCCGGGCGGCTAGAATAAGAGACCGGAACAGGCCGCGCGGTTAGACAATGTTCTAACCGCTCGGCAATACCAGAACCAAGAGGGAGAGATGCGGTAGGAGACCGCTAGACCGGCCGGTTTCCAAGCCGCCAGAGATAAGCCGTCAGACCGTCGGATACCATACGGCGACAGCCTGGAAATCAACCCGCCAACCTCAATCCGCCAGACCGCCCGGTCAACAACCCGCTAGGCACAAACCGCCAGACCGCCCGGTCTCATACTTCGACAGACACCTTGTGTCCCAGAACAATCCCTTCTTTGACCATGAAATGACATTTTTCCCAGTTTAAAATTAAGTTGGCTTGAATGCATTTGTTCAAAACTTTCTTTAGCACTTCTAAACATTCATCAAACGATCTCCCAAACACTGAAAAATCATCCATAAAGATCTCGATCCCCTCATCAATTAGTTCAGTAAAGATAGCGATCATGCAGCGCTGAAATGTGGCAGGAGCGTTGTATAATCCAAAGGGCATTTTCCTAAATGCAAATGTTCCAAAAGGACAGGTGAAGGTTGTCTTCTCCTGATCCTCGGGAGCTACCATGATTTGATTATACCGCGAGTAACCATCTAGGAAACAGAAATACTCATTTCCTGCTAGCCTATCAAGAACCTGGTCAAGGAATGGGAGTGGGAAATGATCTTTCCTAGTCGCTTTATTCAACTTCCGGTAATCCATACAAATCCTCCAGCCAGTTACCGTTCTAGTGGGAATCAACTCGTTGCTCTCATTTCTAACGATAGTAATACCCCCCTTCTTTGGCACACACTGAACAGGACTTACCCACCGACTATCGGAGATAGGATATATAATACCTGCATCCAGCCATTTGATTATCTCCTTCTTGACCACTTCTTTCATGGGTGGGCTAAGTCTTCGTTGGGGTTCTATTGACTCTTTTGACTCTTCCTCTAGAAGGATCTTATGCATGCAAATTGAAGGACTTATCCATCTAATGTCTGCAATGGTCCAGCCTAATGCTTTCTTGTTCTCACAAAGAACCGCAATCAATTTATCTTCATTCTCCTTCACTAAAGATGCATCAATAATAACCGGTAATGTGTCGTTGTCCTTACCTAGAAAAACATACTTTAGGTTTTCGGGTAGTGGTTTCAATTCAAGCATAGGTGGCTCTACAATAGACGGCTTCATGATTTTCGACTCGCTTGACGTGCTTATTAACTCAAACGCGTTAGCATTTGGTAAATGCTCAAAAGTACATAACACTTCCTCAGTTTCCCTTGAATCTGGATCCTCTTCTATTTCTTCATTTGTTAAAGCACTAAGAATTTTGTGCTCCCAATTATTTTCATTATGCATCATCCGTATAGGTGCACTCACCTCCGTAATAGAGAAACACTCCTCTTTATCATCCAGAAATCTCATGGCTTTGAGGATGTTGAATGTCACATTTTCATCATTAACTCTCATCGTAAGCTCACCCTTCTGAACATCAATGAGTGTTCTTCCGGTGGCCAAGAATGGTCTACCAAGAATGATGGGGACATCCTTGTCCTCATCCATATCAAGTACTACAAAATCAGCGGGGAAAATGAATTTCTCCACTTTAACCAACACGTCTTCTACAATTTCCTTAGGGAATGCAAGAGACCTATCGGCCAACTATAGAGTGAGAGATGTAGGTGTTATCTCTCCTAGACCCAACTTCTTATAGATAGATAATGGCATCAGGTTGATGCTCGCTCCAAGGTCACATAACGCTCTCCCAACAAACTTCACTCCAATAGAACAAGGAATTGTGAAACTACCGGGATCCTTAAGCTTGGGTGGCAGCTTGTTCTACAATATAGCACTACACTCCTCAGTCAACGCCACTATCTCTTTATCAACAAACTTTCTCTTCTTTTCCAAGATATCTTTCATAAACTTAGCATAACTCGGCATTTGCTCAAGGGCCTCGGCAAATGGGATGTTTATAGTTAGCTTTTTGAAAATATCCATAAACTTCTGGAATTGTATGTCAAGTTTGGATTTAGCCAGTCTAGATGGAAATGGGGGTGGTGGGTAGATTATGTCTTTCTTTTGGTTTAATTTCTCTTTTTGCTTCTCTCCCACCTCCTTCTCTAATGTGCTTGACTCACTCGGCATCTTACTTGCCTCTTCTTCCCTAGCTTTCTCAAGCAACCCCTCCCCACTTGGGTCTACACCACTCCGTAAGGCAATAGCTTTGCATTGATTATTATGATTTTCTTTTGTTGGATTTAGTATGGTATCAGAAGGTAGAATTCCAATGGGTCTTTGACTTAATGAATTTGCAAGTTGACCCATAGTTGTTTCTAGTGATCTTAATGAAGATTCTATTCCTCCCATTTTTGAGTCATACTTTTGGAACATGCCTAAGATAAATTCATCTGGTATCTTCCTTTGGTTTAATTGTTGGGGTTGAAAGTTATTATTGATAGGAGGGTGGTTCATATTTTGATTGAACCCTGGTGGGTGATTCGCCCCTTGATTGTTTTTCCAGGAGAAATTGGGGTGATTTCGCCACTCGGGGTGATAATGATTGGCAAATCCAGGTGGACCTTGCCTTTGTGCTCCTCCTACATAATTTGCTTCTTCAGAAATTTGATTTAATTGCTCCACCGTCAATGGAGCACTAGATGAAGGTTGTGATAATGAATCTAATCTCTTATTAATTAGGTTGAATTGTGATGCCATTTGAGCGGCCAAGGAAGTGATTTGGTCCACTTGGTGGATACCAACCGTGTTGTTGTTCCCTTGACGCTCATAGGCTTGATAGTTATTTACAGTGAGATCTTCGAGGATTGCATACGCGTCCTCGGGATATTTCTTAAGTAACGATCCTCCAGCAGCCCCGTCTACTAAGATCATGGTTGCAGTTTGCAATCCATTATAGAAGGTGGAAACTTGTTGATGTAGGGCTAACCTATGGTGGGGACACTTTCTCAGTAGCTCCTTAAAAAGCTCCCAAGCGTCGTATAGTGTCTCTCCGTTTCCCTGTGTGAATGTGGTTATATCTCTTATTAGCTTTGCAGTCTTCGAAGGAGGAAAGTATTTATGTAAGAATTTTTTGACTAGTTGCGTCCAAGTTGTAATACAATCATCAGGTAAAGAATCTAGCCAATCCTTAGCCCTCCCTTCTAGTGAGAACGGAAACAGTCGTAACATAATTGCATCATCGAATGCCCCGTTACACTTAAACATATCACAGATGGCTAAGAAAGTTTTTAAATGAGAATTTGCATCCTCATGATTGAGACCCCCAAACTTATTGTATTGAACTTGTTGCATGATTAGTGGGTCCATTTTAAAGCTATTTGCTGCAATTGCCGGACGAGCAATGCTGAAATGCAAACCCCCACCTAAAGGTGTATTATAGTCGTAGCATGTCATGCGAGGTGCATTAGGTTGAACATTTTGTTCAACATGCTCCTCATTATCATCAACGTTATTTTGCACATGATTATCCATCGCAGGATGAATAATGTTAACGGTCCTAAAGTCTCTCCTGTTTTGTCTACAGGTACGCTCAATTTCAAAATTCAAAGGCAATAATTCTACTTGTCTATACCTGGACATACACTGCACAGATTTTCAAATAAACTTGATTCAAACAAATAAACAAACAAACAAACAAAGACTTGATCTCTAAGTACTAGGGATTCACTAATATTATGAAAATAATTAACACTAACTCAGAAGCACCTCCCCGGCAACGACACCAAAAACTTGATACGCCCGAGATAGATGTATATTTACGCAAGTGCACGTGCCGAATCAAGTAATATAAAGTTAGAAGTGATCGTTCCCTCGAGGAGGTGATTGACCTAGTGATCACAATTACTAGCTCTTCTCGTTCTCTAAATTCAAGACGATAATTAAGGTGAATTTCTAGTTTTATTTAAAGAAGTACTCTTAAGACAAGAACTAAAATGCGCGGACAAGAAAATATTGTTATCCAAGTTTTAGAGAAGCAATCTTGCGTGTTGGTTTCCCTTACCTATTGTGATGATTTTTTTTATAGAAAAAGCTTTCATGAGTTGTTTGACTTCTATCTTGCAAGGATTTAAAAGCAGATCTCTTTATCCCTCGATTTCCAAGATCCGGTCACCCAAATTACCCCAGTTATCTCCAACTTGGGTGGAAAGAAAGTAACGAAAAGCGCACAAATCCACTACGCTAACTCAAGAGGAAATCTCTTTCTCTCTCGAAGTTATATTAGAAATTAGGTTACACTTACACTGCTCCTCTCTCGATTCTCGCAGTGTAGTAAAAAGATGGAATTTTGACTAAAGAAATATGCGACTCCTCTCTCAAATCTCGCCACGTAATATAAAAGATTCAACCCTAGACTAGCATAACTCCTCTCTAGAATCTCGCCATGCTAACTAGAAGATGAATACTTACTCAAAACATCCACAAATAGAGAACACAATTCCAATAAAGATAGGAAATCAAATAATCATTAAGTTAAAACCTTGAATCAAGTCATCACAACAAGTAAGGTACTCACAACACACAAGATCTAAGAAATTAGTTCATGGCGGAGAGATGAAACCAAATTAGATGGATCTTACTAGACATGCTTCAGAAAATTCGAAAGTTTCAAGAAATAATTCACTCGGATGTGGGAGATCCGTTGCTCTTGACGATCCGGTGTAGTCTTCTTCTTCTTCTTGCCTAGGGTTTGTCTCCCAAGATGGATCTTCTCCTCCAAAAGCTCCTTTCTCTTTTTCGTCCAGAATTCTCCTTTTGTCCTTTCATTTGTCCTTTAAAAACGCCTCCCGATATGCCAAGGGATGCCTCCTTCCAAATTTGAAAAGGTGGCAAAATTCGAATTTCAAACTCTGAAAACCGCCCAGGAGACGTTGCAACCTTCATTTTTTTGGGGTGTTGCAACACCCGCGCTGTGCCTACTTGCATTGCCAATCAGTAAGTGAGACGTTACAACTATTTATTTTTTCGTGAGTTGCAACCTTTTTCCAGATTTTTATATTTTGGCAGATTTCCGTCCATGAGCATATTCCTCTTGCACCACTAGTAAACATATAATGAAAAGAGACCAAATTAGCCTTGAATTAGATAATCAAACAATTACTTTCATTTATATAGCTTTTTGTGTTTATTCGTGTCGGATATGCCGAGTAATTTGTCAGAAAACGTGGCTAGATAACTTCTTTTGGGAAGTTATCACAAACCGGCTCAACTTACTAAACTCTACCTCAAACTCACTCACCGTGAGTTGTCTTTGCTTCAAGTGCAGAAAATTATTCATTAAGTGGTCCTACTCGACCGATGGCAGAAAATTTCTCAGTAAAACCTCCTTGAAGGCTTCCCACGAACATTTGTCCTTCAAGTTCTCCTTTTCTCTCAACCACTAGTTCTTAGCCAGACCCTTTAGCTAGTAGGCAGCGACCATCACTCTTTGGTCGGTAGAGACCCCTGAGTAAGAGAACATCTCCCCGATTGTGACAATCTAGTCATCAAAAGCCATGAAATCTGCTTTACCATCGTATGTAGGAGGTCCCAGTCGCTGAAAATGAGAGATGAAGTTCATCTCTGGTGGTAACACATCTGGGGGCACCAGGGGAGCAGGAGGAACCAGAATAGCTTGACCCACAGCAGGGTCCTGCACTCTAGGCGGTTGTCCTGACAGAACAGTCACCAAGGCTTGGATCTGCGATTGCATCTCCACTAATTGCCTAGACAGAGCCTCATTACTCTATCGCAGTCCTTCTATCACGGCCTCATTCTGCACTCCGGACGACTCGCCCTTAGACTGGGGAGTCGACCTTGTCACAGGACGCTTTAGCGGCATTATAATAACACAACAAACAACTAATTAATACTTAGCTTACCGCTAAAACTAAACAACTTAGTTCAAACAATACATGTACAAATACTTGCTCAAGCTGCTAACTTGCTCTAGGATTTTATTGATGATGTCATGCTTAAACGTAGGATGATATACTATAATCCCACAGACCCATGTGCATAGACCATGAATGCATGAATTTCTTATTCCTCTCTTTGACGCAAAACCATATGTGTACATATGTCATCATGTAAGTCTTTAGTTTGGCACGCATGCTAATGCTATGTATGCCATGTATACTGTGCTATGCAATCTAATAAAAGTCATAATGCATGTTTTGAGTGGCGTACACATGAAATATTATACACCCCATACTATATAATATCGCATGCAACGAAAAGAAAAATCTAATGTGCATTCATGTGATAATTATTATGCATCACATACTACATAACAGTCACATATTGCCTTCTATGAGGATCCATATACAAACACATATTATGCTTCTCATACTACATAATATGCCTCGTATACTTCTTATCATGCTTATGAGTGTAGTGTTCATGCTTCAGCCCAGACGTACTGATGATACATCGGTGTGTGTAGTTAATGGAACAAGACAACTAAAGCTAACTCGAGATGGTTGTTTGACCAATTGTCAAACAACTCATCGCTCCTGATACCAAATTTCACAACCCGCATTTTCTTCGAATTTAAATGAATATCAGAGTAAGAGAAAACATGTGCCGTGATGCCACGCCGTGCAGGTGATAACTGCAGACATTCAGGTAAACTCCAACTCTACATTTTATATGAAATATACAATTATATTATGAAGAAACAACAATTAATTAAGTTTTGATGGTCGTATCCCTCGGCTCAGCGAATCAACTAGTCCACGAGTGAAAGTATAAATATACGCTGCGAAAAGTACTTTGTTTATATTGCTTAACATCCTACATGAGCATAAACATCACAATTGGATGACTCATGTTATGCATGACTCTAGATTTAGTATGAGTATAACAATAGTTTATAAATTCTTTAAAGTATAATAACTTTAGCTTTAAAAGATGACATGTATGAGATGATAAAAGTAATATTTTTATAATTTTAAAATACCTAACATGTAATCTAGCATAAAACCTTCCCAGAGAGCAAATAAACCAATAGTTCATAAGGAAATAAACTTAGCAGCTAGTAAGTACTTAACATCAAATAAAATCCCGTGGGCATCAACAACCTGACACAAAACCACCAACATAATGTATGTTTGAACTATAAGAAAAGAAACAATAACTACCTCACAATCGGTGAGGGGAAGACAACTACAGAACACCAGTTAAAAATAAAGACTCTAGCCTCTCAACCGGCTACTGCTCCAAACCTGAGGCATTCACAAGAAAAGAATACCTCTGCAAGATTATACAAGTGATGATCAAAGACCAAAAGGTTAGCAATAAACCAAAGGAACAAAGGGTTATCAACCCAAACATAAGTAACCTATCAAATTTCAGCAATGAATCCCATGACAATAGTAAAAGATTTACTTATTCAAAAGTAAGAAAGTTGCACCAAGTGCAAAACGAAGACTTGCTTCGAGAATATCTGCAAAAGTAAGCAAAATAACATATACCTGTACAAACGAGGAAAGAGACTTGATAACTCCACTCATGTGAATCATTAACACTGGTAAGAAATGGTCCTCAGTCAGTGGCCACATTGTCCAACCCGAACTTATGAACCCAAAATATTTCAAGAAGGTACTGCGATGATGGCCACATTGTCCAACACAACCAGGCAGTCCAAATGCCTCAATAAGACACTGGGGTGGTGGAATTAATTTCCAACTCAGCGCATCAAACCAAACATATAAACAAGGTATTGTGGTGATGGCCACTTTGTCCAACTTAACCTCACAGTTCCAAAAATAACTCCAGCAGTTTGATGAGTCACAATTTGACACTAGTTTGGAGGTCCTGTATCCACTGCCAACTAAAAGCCATACTTAACAACCATAACAAATCACCCCAAATCATACTCGTCAAATTTAACTTAATTTGGCGAGAAATTTCTAAGTTCAAGCTGATTCGTCGAGTATACACGACAAATGCAGTAAATACAGGACGACACATTGAGTGTATTCAACGCACTCAACGCCACACTAATTTTAGGGAAAAACATCGAGTACACTTGATGCCGTATTGAGTGTAGTCAAAGCACTCAACGCCACACTAGTCTGGGGAAAAGCATTGAGTACACTCGACGTCGCGTTGAGTGTAGTCAACACACTCAACGCCATACCAGCTAACTCAACGATTTCTCCTCCACTCAACGTCGCGTTAAGTACACTCAACGCTTAGCAGTTTACTCAGCAAAAATACCTTCACTCAATGTCATAATAGCCTCACTCAACGCCGCATTGAGCGCATTCAACGCACTCAATGCTTTTGACTTAGCCTCACAGATCACTCAACGCCAAGGCTATACACTCAATGCCAAGTTAAGAACACTCAATGCAAAGCCTTAAGCAGTCAACACACTCAACACCAAGCCTTCACTCAACGCTGCGTTGAGTGTATCAAGCACACTCAACACTTTTTTACTTAGCCTCTCAACTTACTCAACACTGTGTTGAGTGTATCAAGCACACTCAGCGCTTCTGTCCTTAGCTTCTCAACTCACTTAACGCTGCGTTGAGTGTCTCAAGCACACTCAACACTTTTGTACTAAACTCTCAGACCACTCAATGCCTCTAGACTCTTGACGAATTTCCCTTGGGTTCTTTACGCCATACCCGACAAATTTACCTATCACAAACCATGAATTCTTCCTATACTTATCACCGAACCCTAGACTACTCTAGG
Organism: Platanthera zijinensis; assembly: GCA_039513925.1. NCBI lineage: Eukaryota > Viridiplantae > Streptophyta > Magnoliopsida > Asparagales > Orchidaceae > Platanthera > Platanthera zijinensis. The sequence continues at coordinate 21,368,891 of CM077084.1, read as the reverse complement.
AAGGGAAGAAATGAAATAAATGAAAAACAAGAAACCAAAAGAAAGGGGCAGATCGCCACTTGCCTCAATTCGGCCGAAATCCGGCCACAAAACACTTCTCTTCGAGGATTTGGCCGCAAGAATCCATGGACAACAATTCCAGAAACTTTTCAGGACCAAAGAGGGTCAAGTGAGAAACCCTAACGCCAAAAGTTTACGAAATCAAATTATCTACCACCAATGCATAGATCTCGGCGAGAGCTTTTCGGATCTACTCTCCGACGACGATTTCGTGCACCGGAGCTCCTACAAGTGGTGGTCGAAAGTCTAGCAAAACCCGCCGCTCTCTCTTCCACATTTTCTATCAGATAGTTTGAGGAAGAAGATGAATAGTGCTCAGTTTTTAATATCTGATATGATATTATATATTATATATTATCTCATATGATATTATATGTTATCTTGAATAGTACTCGGTCCTAATTAGCATAATATATTATTATATGATATATAATATAATATCATATTATATACATATGCTATATTATAGTATAACTCAAATCAACACAGATTTCTACAAAATTCGCACCGTAGCTAAATATCGGCGCTACGAAATCAATAGCGAAGTCGAGTATAAGATTCGACAAATCAAACTCGGGTAAAAACTCCCCGAAGTTAAAACACAACATTCTCAAAAAACTCTGCCGTGTTCCAAAATAAACCTCGACTCGCAAGGGAATATCAACACTCACAAGAAATTAGCCATGCTAATATTCTAAGTCAAAAATCTCGGATACCAAATAAGCAAAAGTCACGCTCCAACAACGGTACTCATCAACTACGCATCAACGTAACGCCCTGACATCACAATACGTAACTAAACGGATTTTAAATAAACCTTGGAAAATTAAGGGCGTTACAAGGAGACGCCAGGGCATACCCTGATGATGGCCTTCACCCTGAGGCTGCAACAAGGATTCTTCATGATGGAGCTGAAGAGGGTGTCGCCTCTCTCCTTCGAAGAGCTGATGGATAGGGCAGCGAGGGAGGTCGACGGGGAGGCGTCGAACCCGGAGTTAGCCAGGAAATCGGCCAGGTGGGCAACAGAGGAAGAGAAGGTGACAGGAAGTGGCAGAGGTCAGGAGGTGAGGAGAGCTGAACCGAGGCAGAGGGAACATCAGCAGTAGTAGGCGAGGTGGGGCTACTAGGAGCCGAACAATCGGCTCAGCTAGAGGCAGCAGGAGTGGAAGGACCAAGGCCAACGGAGAGGTTTCCATGGAGGAGACAACCGCCAGGGGGCCAGGGTCAGTTCCACCCTCCAGGCTGGAGGTAGGGCCAAAGGCCTCCTCTCCTCGATTAACATTAGGCTATGATGATAGCCTTGAGGAGGAGGAGAGACCGATAGAGGAGACAGGGAGTCAGGGTGGATTTTCCCTATTGCGTCTTCCATCAGGAGGAGGACCATGCTATGTCTATGTGCTCGGAGTTCCTAGAGTTGAGGGGAACCATAGAGCAGCAACATCAGCCAGACTGCCGGGAGGTGCGGATTGAAGAAGTCCTACCTAGGGAGAGGATGACCGGTGTGAGGACAGTGCTGATGTCGGCAACCGAGGACGGATCAGAGTGATCTACGGGGGTGTGGGAGTTAAGGCTGCCCAGAAGGAGAGTCTTCATACTATGTACTTCGGAGTGTCGCCTCCACATCTCTAGCCCCACCCCTGGAGGAGAAGATCACCTTCTCTAGGAAGGATATGCCAGATCATGAGGATCCTTTTTGAGATGCATTGGTCATCCTGATCGCGGTCGAGAATTTTACTGTCTCCCGGATCCTCATCGATAACTGTAGCTCGGTCAACGTCATCTTCAAGAAGGCATTCGACGTGATGAAGGTGGAGGCTCGGAGGGTGCTAGCCTCGGATGGACCTCTCTTCGGGTTCTCGGGAGAGAGGAAGGAGGTGGAAGGAGAAGTAGGACTCCATGTTACCTTGGGGGAACAGTCCAGAAACTATAGGTTCGTCATCGTGGATGCGCCCAGCAGTTATAAGGCTATCTTCGGACGGCCCCTCATCAGTGTATTCCGCTGCGTGTCCTTATCTTTCCATCAGTGCTTGAAGTTAAATGCTGAGGGCATCTAGGTCAAGGTCCGGGGAGACCCCAGGGTGGCGAGGGAGTGCTACATCACCGCGGTGAACTCCATCTCTTGGCAGGGAGGGGTCGAGGAGATGGAGAGGAGGATGGAGGAGCTGTCCAACCATGAGGCTGAAGGAGAAGTGGTGGAGATGGAAGCAGAGGAAGAGGTCCGCACCCAGGTGGGGGTGGCAGAAGTAATTCTGGAAGGGCCGACCGAGGTGATGGTCGTAGAGGGAGCTGAGGAGGAGGAGGCCCCGGTCCCAGGTCAGGGAGTCGTTGGAGAGTGGGAAGAGAAGTCCCAACTAGAGGCTGCCGAGGAATGGGTGGAGATGGAGGTTGATAATGCGTAATATAACTTAAATTATTAAACGAAAAATATTACATTTTAATATAAATTATATATATTTTTCTCTAAATAATAAATTATTTTGCTTGTTAATTATTTCTAATATAATTCTCACTAATATTATTTTTATTATTATTTTGCAGGCCTGGGGTGATTTTTGCACGTCTCGATGTAAAAGCCCGCTGCAACGTTCGTGTTGTTGCCATTCTAGTTGGTGACTGCCACTATCATCTCGAGCCGCTTCCATACAGTCCGGCCACTTGAAATCCACGCATATGCAATCCGCCTTCATGCCAAAGTTTCCGTCGACATGGAGCCGTCGCGCCAATATACATGTTGCTGCAGCGTCACCTTTGTTGTTGCCCGCACCAAGATGCTAACCTGAGCCATTCGCATGCAAACCTGTCGCCACCTTTGCATGCGGCCAAACTCATTAATACAAATCCAGCCACCAATCAATTCCCGCCACCTACAATTGCTGCCAGCTCATTCTCTCCTAATCCCGCCACTGCTGCCAATATTTCATGCAAAATCCCCCCTCATCATTAATGGCCGAACTATTTAATCATAATTCCATGTAAGCTGCATATTCCCCAAGCAAACCTGCCACTAATCTCTCCCTTTGTTAATAGTGAAGCAATATTTAATAATTATGGTCATTTCCTAATCATCTGCTACCCGAACCCCCCATGCTGCAACCCATTTCATTTCATTTCATCATGTTCATTCCCCCTACATTATGGGACCGGGATCCTCTCCATTTCATGCGAAATGGAGAGGTCCAGTTTGCGGAGGAGATTAACTCTTCCAAATCGGACGGCGGATAAGCCATTTACTGTGCTCGCAGGGCCCACTCGCGGGGCCCACTCGCCAGTTCAGTCCGCCGTCCGATTCGCGGAGAGTTAATCTCCTCCACGAACTGGATCCCCTCCATTTCGCGTGAAATGGAGAGGATCCCAGTCCTACACTATGACCACCTCCAATTCATGCACATACATTTTCCCATGCATGCATGCCACTTGAATTCCCATTTAAATATGGCTGCAATATATTCATCCCCTCTCTTAACCCATGAGAAGTCATATTCTCCCCCCTTGAAGCCATCAATTTTCTCTCCCATCTAGATTCATCTCCTAGCATTTACTCTCTTGGAAGGTTCTAGACTCTCTACTACATCTATAAAAGGCCAAGGATTCAAGAAGATTAGTATGCTATTCTTGGAGAGAGAAGTATTTTAGAGAGTGTGATCTTGTGTTTTATTTTAAGGATTGTTTTTTCTACTTCCATCTTGTACTTCTTTTCCCTTATCGATTTACGAAAATGTTCTCTTCTTATTTTATTTTTATTTTCTTTCTTGCTATGCATAACTAATTCTCTACTTAGTGCGTGATTAGATAGTATTGGGATGAAGATTAAAATATAATTCGTCGTATCTAGCTTTTAAAATTGCATTCCTATTTATTTCTGATTAATATTTGACTGCGAGTTTATATTACCGGTATATAAATTTTGTGATCCGTTTGGTGTTCTAGTAGCCGAAAGGCTTAGTTCTCTCGGAAATAAAAAGTTTATTATATTTTCTTTGAGAATTGAAAATATAAACTCTTTTGGAATTTTGAATTAATCTTTCATGCGATTTTGATTTATTTCAAGTTTAAGAGATTTTATTTGAAGTGTTTTAAAATAAGCGATAGTCGTCTCTAGCGAGCAGCTATCGTAATTTTTAATCCTCCAATCGAAATGAAATTTTAAAGGCTAGAACACATCTTTTATAATCGGATTCCCAAGAACCTCAAATCAAGTGTTAAGGTTTTTAAACTTGAGTTTTCTTTCTAGTAATTTTCATTTGCGGACTTTTATTTTTCTAAATCCAATCTTTTTAATCGGTAAATTAATATGAATTTTGCGTGAGTACAATTACTCGACAGGCCCCGGGCATATACGACATTTTTCCTATACTATATTTCGATAGGTATACTTGCCTATATCGGGATTATAGCTTGGATTATTTTTAAAACGAAAAATCTCTATCAAAGGTTCTCACCCAGGGAGGAAGGGTGGAGAAGGTGCGGATCAGCGGGGGGCTGAGCCCGAAGACCAAGGGAGGATGCTGAAGTGCCTCCAGAAGAACGTGGACGTCTTCACGTGGAGCGCGACAGAAATGTTGGGGATCGATGCGGACGTTGCCTGCCACCGCCTAAACCTGGATCCAGATGCCCGCCCCATCCAGCAAAAGAAGAGGTCCACCGCGTACAAGTTGGCTGAGCCCATCAGGGAGGAGGTGGCCAAGCTCCTCAAGACCGGGTTTGTATCCAAAATCCAATACCCCGGTTGGGTCTCCAACGTTGTAATGGTTAAAAAAGGAGACGGTCAGTGGAGGATGTGTGTTGATTTTTCCTTGTTAAATAAATCATGTCCTAAGGATTGTTACGCCATGTCTCGGATCAACACGCTGGTTTACTCAACCGTCGGTTTTTCTGTGATGAGTTTTTTGGATGCATTTTCAAGTTATCATCAAATTAGGATGCACCCACCCGACATCAAAGTTGTCTCCTTCATCACCGGGAATGGGTGCTACTGCTATAAGATGATGCCCTTTGGGCTGAAGAATGCGGGGGCAACGTACCGAAAGATGATGGATCAGGTATTCTGAGAGAAAAGGAGAGGAACCTAGAGGTGTACGTAGATGATCTTATGATCAAGAGTCGTGTGATGGACTCCCACCTCCAGGATCTGAAGGAGACCTTTGGTACCCTGTAGAGATACAAGATGAGGCTAAACCCCTTGAAGTGTGTCTTCGGGCAAGCAGGGGTAAGTTCTTAAGTCATCTCCTTACTCCTGCAGGTGTAAAACCCAATTAACCCTGATAGGGTGAGGGTGATCATGCAGTTGGGGTCGCCTCGGAACGCCAAGGGGGTCCAGAGGCTTACAGGAAAGTTGGTCGAACAGGTTCCTCTCTCGGGCAGGAGAGAAGTGCCCCCCCCCCTTCTTCAAAAGCGTTGAGGGGGGGTCAGAAGATCGAGTGGTCCAAGGAGTGAAAGGATGCATTCCAAGCCTTGAAGAGGCAGTTGACCCAGGCTCCGCTCCTCAAAGGGCCCAAGGAAGGGGAGGACTTGTCCCTGTATCTTGGGGTTGGAGTCGAGGCCTTGAGCTCTATCTTGGTCCGGGAAGAAGGGAAGAAGCAGCTGTCGATCTACTATGTGAGTAGGGTCTTGAGGAAAGCGGAACTTCGATACCTGATCTTAGAGAAGCTGACCTTTGCTCTGATCATCTCGGCCCGGAGACTCTGACCCTATTTCCAGGCGCACTCTATCCCTAGGTAATGACTGACCACCCCCTCCGCAACATCTTTAAGGGGGTGGAGCACTCGGGAAGGTTGGCAAAGTGGTCGGTGGAGCTGAGTGTGTTTGACATATCCTTCGTTCCCCGCCTCTCGATCAAGGCTCAAGCGATGACCGACTTCCTTGCTGATTATGTGGTCGAGGTGGCAGAGGCGGAACTCACTCGTCCGGTCCCTTGGAAAGTGATGGTGGACGGTACTTCGGGAAGGCATTCCTTGGGGGTGGGGTAATCTTGGAAAGCCCCCAGGGAACAAGGATCGAGCAAACAGTGGTAGTGTATTTTCCCATCACCAACAATCAAGCTGAGTATGAGGTAGTGATAGTAGAATTGCGCCTGGCCAGGGAGCTGGGAGTGCATGATGTGGAGGTCCTCACCGACTCCATGGTGGTAGCTTCCCAAATCAATGGGGAGTTTGAGCCGAGGGAACCAACTCTCCATTTGTACTTGGCAAAGGTGAAGAGGGTAATTGGCATGTTCCAAACATTCTCCATCAGACACATTCCAAGGGAAGAAAATGAGTAGGTGGATTAATTGGCCAAGCACGGCCCCCGGATGGGTGGCACCCTCACCGACTTGTTCCACCCGGCCGTCGAAGAAGGGGAGCTGATGGAGATAGACCAACACCCCTCATGGATGGATCCTTTCGTAACTTTCCTATCCGCAGGGGAATACCCGGAGGGGATGGACAAAAGGCTATTCAAGCATAAGTCGGCTAATATCTCATGCATGATGGGCAGCTATGTAGGAAGACCCTCTCGGGGATGTTGGTACGTTGCGTGGCCGAGAGAGTGGTCCCAAGGATTTTGGAAGAGGTCCACTCAGGGGAGTGTGAGAGTCACTTTGGGAGCCGGACCCTAGAGGGGAGGATAATCAGGCAAGAATATTTCTGGCCGACCCTGGGCCATGATGTCGCTGAGTTCGCAAAGAAGTGCCACAAATGTCTATTGTTCGCCCCTCTCCAACTTCAACCAGCTCAGCGGCTCAGGAGTATCACGACACCTTGGCCCTTCGCCATCTAGGGGATGGATCTTGTAGGACCTTTCCCCTGGGCCTGCGAGCAGAGGAGGTTCCTGTTGGTAATGATCGATTATTTTTCTAAGTGGTTGGAGGTAAAGACGCTGGCCAAGGTGACCTCCCAAGTGATCAGGAACTTTGTATGGAGGGAGATCATCTGTCGGCATGGATTTCCGCAAGCCATCGTCACAGACAATGGGCCTCAATTTGCCAGCGCTGATTTCATCAGTTTTTGCGGACAACTTGGGATTGACCTCAGGTTTGCCTCGGTCCACCATCCTAGAAGCAACGAGCAGGTGGAGGCGGCAAACAAGATCATTGTAAACCTCTTAAAAAGAAAGTTGAGAATTTGAAGGGGAGCTGGGTAGAACAACTTCCTTCAATCCTCTGGGCCTTGAGCACCACCCCCAACACAGCCATAGGGGAGACCCCTTTCAAAATCTCCCATAGTTGCGAAGTAGTACTTCTTATAGAGTTCGAGGTTCGAACACTGCAGGTGGTGGCAGCAGAGGAAGGTGGAGAAGAATGGCGGGCCTAGAATGAGGACGAGCTTCGGCTCTCCCTTGACATGGTGGAGGAGCTACGCGACCTGTCAACTATCCGACAGGAAGAGATCAAGCAAAGAATGGCTAAGTATTTTGACAAGCACGTTCGAATCAAGCAGTTCACGGAGGGTGACTTGGTCTTGAAAAAGGTTGATGTAGTTGGAAGATCGACTGCTGTGGAGAAGCTCAACCCCAATGGGAAGGTCCATTTATTGTACAAGAGGCATTGAGATCAATAGGGTATTGCCTCCAAAATGTGGAGGGCGAGAACCTGAATCATAACTAGAGCGGTGATGACTTGAACCATTTCTATCCATGAAGCATGTACATATTTTCCTTGGTTGAATTATGAGATCCTTTGATCCTTCATCTCTTTTTGGCAATGATATCCATGACAGGCCAAAGTTTCCTTAAGTCTCAAGCTTTCTCCCCCTGCCAGGCCCTCACCTAGCTGGTAGGGCAGGGGTCCTCGGTGGACATCATTCTTGCTCTGGGGTTAGGCCTCGAGATGCTCCCGCTATCAGGCTTCCATCTAGCTGGCAGGGCCAGGATCCTCGATGGACGTCGTTATGACCCTGGAGTTAAGTCCCGAGCTTTCTCCTGCTATCAGGCTCTCACCTAGTTGCCAGGGCAGGGGTCCTCGGTTGACATCATTCTTACTCTGGGGTTAGGTCTCGAGATGCTCACGTTGTCAGGCTTCCATCTAGCTGGCAGGGCTGGGATCCTCACTGGACGTCATTATGACCTTGGAGTTAAGTCTCGAGCTTTCTCCCGATGCCAGGCTCTCACCTAGCTGGCAGGGCAGGGGTCCTAAATGGACATCATTCTTGCTCTGGGGTTAGGTCTTGAGATGCTCCCGCTGTCAGGCTTTCATCTAGCTGGCAGGGCCGGGATCCTCGATAGGCATCGTTATGACCCTTGAAAAGTCCAGTTGATGCTCAACACCCTCCGTCAGGCACCTACCTAGCTAATTGGGTCGGTGGTAGCACCCAGTGGTTGGCTAAGGAATGGTCCAGTTGATGCTCAACACCCGCTGTCAGGCACTCACCTAGCTGGCAGGGTAGGGGTCCTTGGTGGACATCATTCTTGCTCTAGGGTTAGGTTTCGAGATGCTCTCGCTGTCAGGCTTCCATCTAGCTGGCAGGGCCGGGATCCTTGATGGACGTTTTTATGACCCTGAAGTTAAGTCACGAGCTTTTTCCCGCTGTCAGGCTCTCACCTAGCTGGCAGGGCAGGGGTCCTCGGTGGACATCATTCTTACTCTGGGGTTAAGTCTCCGGATGCTCCCGCTATCAGGCTTCCAACTAGCTGGCAGGTCCGGGATTCTCGATGGACGTCATTATGACCCTAAAGTTAAGTCTCGAACTTTCTCCCGCAGTCAGGCTCTCACCTAGCTGGTAGGGCAGGGGTCATCGGTGGACATCATTCTTGCTCAGCGATTAGGTCCCGAGATGCTCCCGCTGTCAGGCTTCTGATGAGTCCCGTTTATATAGGGTTTTGCGGGCTCATCTGGGCTGGTTTTCATGTCTTTGCACATCACTATTACGTTGTTTTCACTGTTATTTCTTTCCTTATGCATTTCATGAATTGTGTGCTTTTCTAGCCCTTGGGTGCGCAATTGCGCATTTGATTGTTAGGAGTATGCACGTGGTGCTCCCCGGGCTCGTTCCAGTAGCTTTTACTGCATTTCTATTTTACTGGAGGGTCCTCCATTGCTTAGTTTTCATTGCTTACAGGTGGTCAGTTTTCCCCATTTCAGAACTCTAATTGGGGAAAATGCACAGTCGTGCGTTTTCTTGGCGCACAGTTAGATTCTGTCGTGCGTTTTCTACAGGTCATTCTAGAGAAGTGACGAGCTTGTGTGAATGCTTCACGCACGGTTTCATCGCCCGTGCGCGAAGGAAACGCACGGTTGTCCTGTAGCCTTCTTATTTTTTCTGCGATTTGAGCTCACTGTGGTTACCCGTGCGAATTACTTCACGTACGGGCGGATCGCCCGTGCGCGAAGGAAACGCACGGGTCAACGCTTCTTCTTCGCAGGCGTATGCTTAAAGTTAATATCGCACGGTTCGCGCACGGTTGTGCGCCGAACCGTGCGAGACCATTTTTCTGATGATTTTCTATATAAGATGCAGATTTTGCCATTGCCGGATATAGTTCATCCAGCCTATCTTTTCTGCTCTCTTGAGCGGGAAAACAAAGCTCCAACCCCTTTTTCTCTCTCTTCCTTGGAGGGAAGATCGGCCACCCATTCCACTCCATAGAGCTTGCAAAAGCTTTGCCTTCGACCCCCGTTGCCATTGATACCTTTCAAGCTCCTGTTCAAGCTACTTGTTGCAGCCCGCCAAGCTTTAATCTGCCTCCACAACCTCAACACAACGAAGACAGGTTTGAAGGAGGAAGTGATAGCTCCTCCCGGATCCTGGACTCCTTTCGAAGACCGAGCACGGACGAGGGTTGACCCCCTTGTTCACTTAGCACTTGCACTCGTTTCTCTAAATGCTAAAACTCATGCTCCCTACTTGCACTCCGCGAGAGATCGATACTCGGGGATGCTACTTCTCATTATTATTACTTGGCCGTGAATGGTAGTCTTACCGCTAGCGCATCAAGTTTTTGGCGTCGTTGCCGGGGAGTGCAACCGTTGCGTGTGGTTTTGCTTTTTGGTGAAAAGTCTGTAGGTGTTTAAGTGCGTTTTAATTTTTTTTGTTTTGTGAGTTTATGACAGATCTGAACCCCACTGAAAGGGTTGAAGATTTAGGAGTTGACGCTGAGACTGCAAGAGCTAGAAGAGCTCGTTTGCGCGCTGCTACTGTAGAAGAGAGAATGGACGATCCGGTCCATGGTGGAAACAGTCAGGGAGATAGAGTGGTTGATGCACACGAGGTGGTCCAATCTCAAATAAGGACGATGAGGGATTTCACTACCCCTACGGCGGGGAGTGTTTATCCTGGGTTTGGGCCAGCCATCGCAAACCACCACTTTGAAATCAAGCCGACAATCCTAAATATGATTAGGAACAACACCCAATATTCTGGGCTGCCGAGTGAGGATCCTCAGCTTCATTTAGCTGAATTTTCGGAAGTATGTGGAACCTTCCGTTATGTGGGAATCTCTGATGAAGTTGTGAAATTAAAGTTGTTCCCTTTCTCATTGCGGGATAGGGCCAATACTTGGCTGCATACAATTACTCCAGGAACTTCAACAACTTGGGAAGCCTTGTCTTCCGTATTTTTGGCTAAATTTCATCTTGTCGATAAGATTGTTAATGCGCGTAGGGAGATAACCATGTTCCGACAGCCGGATAATGAGACCCTTTCCGAGGCATGGGAGAGGTTTGCCAATTTGCAGCGTCGTTGTCTGTAACACGGCTGTGAGCCCTGGAATTTGGTAGAGATATTTTATTTCGCCATTGAACAAAATTTCTGGGGCGATGATCGATGTTGCTGCAGGAGGCACGATTATGAATTTGGCTCCCGAGGAAGCGCTGAGGCTTCTAAGAGATACAGCCTCCCACAACACTTATTGGACCGCTGGGAGGAATGCCTCAAGAGGGGCGAGAAATTTGTTCGATGTGAACACCGTGGTGCAACATGCTGAACCCTGCCATCCTTCTTTGGAAGGAAAAATGATGCTGAAAAGATCTACCCTGCCACCAGCGCCTGTGTTGAACATCTCGTGCCAAGGTTGTGGAAACCCTGGGCACCACACTTATGAGTGCACTGTGGGGGAGCATGCTAGTGATTCGGCAGGTATGGGTTTTGAAGAACATGTTAATTTTATTAATAATCAAAATCGCGCTGCTCCTTATAAAAATGCTTATAACCCGAATGCGAGAAATCACCCAAATTTCTCGTGGAATCAAAACGCTCCTGGTCAAAGATGGCAAGGAGGCCAGCATCAATTTGATGCTCAAGCCTCTAGTAGCCAACCGCGACCACCTCAGGAGGGTTACAGTCAAAACATGCAAGGGACGCTCAAAAGCGCTTTAGAAGAGATGATGGAGGAGTTCGTGGAGATGGCCTAGTCGAACATGGCCACTCAAACCGCCTCCATAAGGAATTTGGAGACGCAGGCTGGGCAGCTTGCCCATGTGTTCTCCGAACGCACTCATGGCGCCCTACCAAGTGACACGGAGAAAAATCCCCGTGAACAAGGGAAGAGTGCTGTAGAGGTGGGCGAGTGCAGTAGCAATGAATTAGCCGTCAAGTGTGAGATTAATGAAATAGAAACGGTAGCCGTTTGTGATTCTGGTTCTACGTGCAACATTCTTGCCTTGCAAGATGTTATGAAACTGGATTTAAATGTCGAAAATAATATCCATAAATCACTTGTGCTTGCCGATGGTTTGGTTGTCAAAACTGATGGGGTAATTAAAGATGTGGAAGTGAAACTTAACGGGGCTATTGTAGTCACCAACTTTCAGGTACTGGGACCGGAGGAAAATAACTCAAGACCCATTTTGGGGGTTCCATTCCTTAAAGCCAGTGAGGCAACGCTATGCTTTAATGCTTGCGGAATTACCTTAGCTTCTAAGGATGAATTACCATCTCCGCAATCAATTCCCGCTCTAGTCCCATGTGAATCTGAAAATCTGCGAAAAGTTAATGCTTTGCTATCTGACAAATTATCTAGTGCTGATAAGGCAGATGTAGTGCTTAGCGAGCAAGATATAACTATGCAAGTGAAGAAGTTGTTGAAGCCCGCTGATGCAAAATCAAGTTCGGAGCTACTGAGTGTAGAACGAGATAAAGATAAGAAGGAATGTGGAATGAGCACGGCTACTGAGAGCGTGCAGATAATCGATTTAAAAACTGTTATTGGACCAAATAAATGTTGTAAAACTTTTAAACAGGTGACGTGGGCTGATCTGCCACCCTCTGCGAGTGAGGAAAGGATGCCCTCGGTTATGGATGGTGATCTGGATGCTAAAATATCGGGCGTGAATTTACCGCCCTGGCGTTCTCCTACGGTTGAATTGCGACGAAAGGAGTTGCTCTTGTGCAAGGCGCAGAGTTTTGCTCGCCGACGCGGCAAGGAGGAGGGTAGGGGCAAGGGAGATTTGTCTTCTTTGGGCCTTAAAGCTTCCCCTCTTCTTCTTTTCGCGTGTCAGGAGAGATTTATCACAAATCAGCGTTTAGCTGAGAAGTGGAGGATCTCCGGGGCCGTCTCCTTTGTCCTGTTGCTTCTGATGTTCGTGTTGCTAAATGCTGTTTTTGATTTTGGATTATTCTTCCTACTTGCTTGATATACTTTTGTTACCTGAACAATATTATACAACTGTTAATACAAGTATTTGGTCCACCTTAAGGTCGGTAAAGAAAAGGGCTTATGGGAGACAACTCGAGTTTGCCGCTTTTAGCCTTGTTTCAAGGCTATTGCTTGCCTTGCTTTGCTTATTTTGCTTTTTTGCTTGTGCTGCCTATTTTTGTTTGGTTGGAGATTGACTCTTGCAGGTGATTTTTACTTGGGTTGTGGACTGGTTGATCAAGTTTAAACGCCTAACTTCTGGTATGCTCATCTCTGAGCATCGGGTAACCTCTTCTCTCACCTCTTTTTGATTTCATTTCTAATATCAAGTGTTGTATTGTTTAGATTAAGTTTGGGGGAGAGCTTGTCGTTGTTATCCGTTGCAATAGCACTTCATATGTACACCAGTAGTTGCTTTTATTTGAATTATGTAGTTCATTGCATTGCGCACCAATGCACTCACTTGAGCGCGCACTTAGCTTTTTGCGTGTTGCGAGTCAAACTTGCTTCTTTTGTTAGATTTGGGAAAATTACCGTGCTAACATAGGATTATGAGATGGGGTAAAATATTGGTCTTGCTGTGTTCCTAGTCAAGTGCTCCCGTCTCATGTAGAAATTAGAGTAGAATTAATTTTTCAGCATGCTGTTAGTTTATATTTTTTTCTAACTGCGTAAATTCTTTTTATGCTACTCAAAAATTGGTGAATCCGGTGTGAATCCGACGGTAGCTTAGGGATGTGTGTAGACAGCCGTTAGATTCATATTGCTTGAGTCGAGAGAATGGATAGTCTTTCTCGTTGGCTAAGAACTTGCCCCAAGCTACTCTCGAAGCATGAGTGCATGGTTAGTTAAGCGTGAGCATGATGTAGGCCATCATTTTGGCCAGGTTGAGCTTTGTGCTCGTTCCTAACGTCTTATCTTTGCTAGCCCCGTTGTGCATACCGTTCCTTTTGCTTCAACTCCACATTTTATTCACCAAAGTCTAGTAACCAATCCTAGTTGCACGCCCAAATTGTGCTTTACCGTTTTCTGATTTCTATTTTGGGGTGTTAATGGTTGTTGTATTTGTGAAAAATGTGGATGTTTTTCAATGCTTATATTTGCTGAAATTGTAAAAAAAAGGTTTTAAAAAGAAAAATTTATGAAAAGAAAATATGAAAAAGAAATGAAAATGAGAAAGGAAAAATTTTATTGAAAATCTATTTTGAGTTAAAACAGTTTTTGGTGTAGGCGATGCACACACCCAGGTTTTAAAAATCAAGTCTGGGGGTATGGTGTACTCGTGTTTATTGTGGTTAGCGGATTTATTTCTTGTTGTGCTAGCTCAGTTGGGTTTTGTGCATAGCCTTCGTTTTATTCTTGTTTACCTCGCCTTAACCCAAGCCCCAATTCTACCCGAAGTCCTACGGACTTGCTCTTAAGTCAAACTAGTGATGTGGAGAGAGTGCGAACGGGCAAGCATATGGTCACCGACATTGGTGGATTCCTTTGGAGGTTGTCTCGAATCCCGATCTTTGGCAATACTCGTCTTAGCGGCTTGTTTATTTCTCTCTACGCGTGACCGAAAGATTCACCGCGATTCTATTTTTGAGTAGTCATAAAATTTATTTTACGCAGGCTAAAAAGTGTAAATTACTCTGTATGCTTAGAAATTTTCTCTAATTAATTTTTACGCCCGTGAGCATGCGACTTCGCATGGTACTCCGGATCATAATTTCTGTGTTAGTACTTTTTCCTGTCTGCGAGGATCTTCTTTGCTCGGGACGCGCAAATAGGTAAGTCTGGGGGTGTGATGAGTCCCATTTATATAGGATTTTGCGGGCTCATCTGGGCTAGTTTTCATGTCTTTGCACATCACTATTACGTTGTTTTCACTATTATTTCTTTCCTTATGCGTTTCATGAATTGTGTGCTTTTCTAGCCCTTGGGTGCGCAATTGCGCATTTGATTGTTGGGGGTATGCACGTGGTGCTCCCCGGGGCTCATTCCAGTAGCTTTTACTGCATTTCTGTTTTGCTGGAGGGTCCTCCATTGCTTAGTTTTCATTGCTTACAGGTGGTCAGTTTTCCCCATTTCAGAACTCTGATTTGAGGAAAACGCACGGTCGTGCGTTTTCTTGGCGCACGGTTAGATTCTGTCGTGCGTTATCTACAGGTCATTCTGGAGAAGTGACCAGCTTATGCGAATGCTTCACGCACGGTTGTCCTGTAGCCTTCTTGTTTTTCCTGCGATTTGGGCTCACTGTGGTTACCCGTGCGAGTTGCTTCACGCACAGGCGGATCGCCCATGCACGAAGGAAACGCACGGGTCAACGCTTCTTCTTTGCAGACGTATGCTTAAATTTAATATCGCACGGTTCGCACACGGTCGTGCGCCAAACCGTGCAAGACCATTTTTCTGATGATTTTCTATATAAGATGCAGATTTTGCCGTTGCCGGATATAGTTCGTCCAGCCCCCCTTTTCTGCTCCCTTGAGCGGGAAAACGAAGCTCCAACTCCCTTTTTCTCTCTCTTCCTTGGAGGGAAGATCCGGCCACCCATTCCACTCCATAGAGCTTGCAAAAGCTTTGCCTTCGACCCCCGTTGTCATTGCTACCTTCCAAGCTCCTGTTCAAGCTACTTGTTGCAGCCCACCAAGCTTCAATCCGCCTCCACAACCTCAACACAACGAAGACAGGTTTGAAGGAGGAAGTGACAGCTCCTCCCGGATCCTGGACTCCTTTCGAATACCAAGCACGGACGAGGGTTGACACCCCTAGTTTCCGACCGAGAACCTTGGAAAGCTTCTACATTTTGGTTGTAATTTCTTCTCCATTTTCCTGGATTTACTTTCTGCTAAACTCCTGCTAGCGCAATTATAGTTTCATAACTATGTATTGTTCAAGATTTCGTTGTGTATTTGTCTGGTGATTTCCTGAGCATTATATGTGTTAGAAAGCTTTATCTTTGTGCTAGTGTAAAGTGTGTTTGGGCCATTCTAACCTTTGCTAGATGTGTGCGCTGAGAAGAGGTGTTTTCGACCCTCACTTGTTCATTCGCTTCCGCTATTACTCTTCAGAGTGATTCATCCGGGCGATGCGGTGAAGGCGACCCGCGCTAGTTTTATATTGTTTTAGCGTAAGATTTCCAAATCAAAACCCCCTTGTTCACTTAGCACTTGCACTCGTTTCTCTAAATGCTAAAACCCATGATCCCTACTTGCACTCCGCGAGAGATCGATACTCGGGGATGCTACTCCTCATTATTATTACTTGGCCGTGAACGGTAGTCTTACCGCTACCGCATCATCTTCCATCTTGTTGACAGGGTCGGGATCCTCGATGGATATTGTTATGATCGTGGAAAAGTCCGGTTGATGCTCAACACCAGCCGTCAGGATCCCACCTAGCTGATTGGGTCGGTGGTATCACCAGGTGGTTGGCTCAGGAAAGGTCCAGTTGATGCTCAACACCCGCTATCAGGCTCTCACCTAGCTAGTAGGGCAGGGGTCCTCGGTGGACATCATTCTTGCTCTGGGGTTAGGTCTCGAGATGTTCTTGTTGTCAGACTTCCATCTAGCTGGCAGGGCCGGGATCTTCGATGGACGTCGTTATGACCCTAGAGTTAAGTCCCGAGCTTTCTCCTGCTACTAGGCTCTCACCTAGCTGGCAGGGCAGGGGTCCTCGGTGGACATCCTTGCTCTGGGGTTATATCTCGAGATGCTCCTGCTGGCAGGCTTCCATCTAGCTGGTGTAACGTCCCTCAAACAACTAAACCCCTAGGAGTGATTTTGTCATGACTAGGTCATGACAAAACCCTAGGAAGCTTAAGAAGACTAAGTGAACCGAGGCATGAATGTGGAAATCACCTTGGTCTGCCAATATCACAACCCAATCACCAAACCTAGGGTTTGACTTTAGGGCTTTAACTTGACTCCATGACCACATCATAGCACTCCTAACCCTTTGGGAGGTCCATTGGGTCACAAAGGATCCATTGGGGGCAACCTAAGTGGTCAAGTTGACCAAAGTCAACCCTAACTCTAATTAGGTCAAACTAGCTCACATATTTTAGTCGTCGCACCGTGTTTCATCATCAAATGCTACAAGCTTACGAGCAGGAGCTAATTGGGCTAGCCAAGGCCATATAATATTGGCGACCAAACTTATGGGGGCTACCCTTCCTAATTTACACCATTCATTTCAGCCTCAAGTGTTTATTGGAGCAACGCCTCTGTAACAACCCAAATGATAATACATGTACAACAATTTGAAATCCCCGAAGATAGGAAATAAAACATGTGTTATTTTGCTTTTATTATTATTATAATCATCTCATGTTTTAAAACACATGCTTTTCTATTTTTTAAGTTTAAATTTAGCTTTATATATATAATATGACTGGTAAAGTGGATTTAACATTTTTCATATCGGGTAAGTGGCTTGGATCTAGTGGGTTCATTTGAATGTCATCTGTTATTTGTTATACGGTGAATTAAAATATGGCATACGTTGGGTTTAATTATAAGTCAGTCCCACAATCTTTATCGCTTATTCACGTGGAAAAAAAATTCTATATCGGCTTATTTTTCTTTCGCACGCCTTCTTTAGCATTTATTTGTGTCGTTGCTGCTCCTACTGCTTGTTTGTAGGGCCCGCTCCTCCAAACTTTGCTCGGGTTGGGTCGGAGACAGGTCTTACTGCCCAAGACGTCCACCTAGTACTTCCCGAGTTGAAACGACTCACTCTACCAAGCACTAGTTAGTCGCTTTGTCAGGCATGAATCTCAACATAACACATCACATCACAAATGCGGAAGCAATGCACAGAGAGCCAACAAAAAAAATATATGAAAATATATATTTAGCAGAGTACTAAGCAAAGACTGCATCCACTATTTATACATGAACGCCTTATGAGCTCCAAAAGATCTATCACTAGAACTTTTTCTCACTCTTTATACTCTAGAACCTCACATCTCGAAAGTTTGGAGACGATCAAGGTGCCTCTGATCGGGTAGTCTCAACTGCTAGTACGTCATCACGGGGCAACTGGGCTTCGCAGTGCTCCGTCTCTTGTGAATGGTTATTTAAATAATCATTAGACACAAAACTAAGTGGAAATACATCTCCTCCCCGGATCTATATCCTGGGGACGAGCCTACACACCCAACAAATAAGTAAATAGCCGAAGCAAGAGAGAGTTAGCAGGGCAGCCTATGTCGACATGGATTGGACCGCTTCTCTTCAAGCAGAGCAGCCTATCCTGCATGCCTCATCGATCTGGCCGTCGGTGACAGTGACCAGTCCTGTCACTTCTGGGTGCGGTCATACATCACTACCCAGACCCTAGCATACAACTAGGCGTACTCTTGGATGTGAGCGACATCCGGTGAATTCTGAAATTTAGGCTGACCAGCGGAGGGAACCCAACAGGGAAAATAAAACGATCGGTCACCCGTGGTACACATCTCCTAGTTGCCATGAGTCGTCAACCTTCCCATATCGGTACGAATGGTTTGCGGAAGTGACTGACTCGTCATTTTTCTCCACAAGCAATTTACAAGCATTTTAATTTAAATATTAAGCTGATACATATTAGGTCTGCGACGGCCTACCCTACCTGACATTAAATAATTCAGACAAATGACCTTTCTAAAACATGTTGCTCAACATTTGGCAAGAAGCGGTATGAGTGTGAGAGCACATTAATTGAGACTAATCCTGGAGAAATATCTCGACTCTCGGTTATTTCCAACTAATGCTCTATCAAAACCAACTGCTCATCAGAGCAGGATGTGGCCAATGTCAGTGTCAGCAACACATTCTTTTACAGTCTACCTTGTATGTAGGGAGTCATCATCAAACTATAGTTAGCCATAGGTTTTGTATGTGATAGCAGTGACGAAGGGAAAACTTCTATTCCAATTGTCAACATTTATACTATATTAAAAGAAAAAAACACATTTTGGTTAAACATTCAATTTCACCCTTCTTTATTAAAACAATTCCAATTTTGATAATTTATCTACTTTATTTTATTTAAAAAAGTGCTCAAATACAGACAAACTTCTCTAACTACAATAAAAATGTGTTCTTCTCGTCGCTCTCGCAAACTCCTGTACGCACCGCAAAAAGTGCGACGAGCGTAGTATAACACTAAGAGACTTTTGAGCGGGGGCGGCGGCGGCGCGCCGGGACAATGTCATGGCCAAAATATTGCCGCATGACGGTACAGTTGCGGTTGACAGTAAGGGCGGAGCCCGTGCGTGTTACTCGTAGTTATATATATTTGTTTGCAACTCATTTCAAGCAAGGATTTAGGGGGGTGTAAACAATTTTACCGCGCAATGCGGTATCCAACAGATGCGAGTACATATCAGCTCGCGTGAAGATGTGTGCACATCACAT
This sequence comes from Platanthera zijinensis, assembly GCA_039513925.1. Classification (NCBI taxonomy): domain Eukaryota; kingdom Viridiplantae; phylum Streptophyta; class Magnoliopsida; order Asparagales; family Orchidaceae; genus Platanthera; species Platanthera zijinensis. The sequence goes on along the minus strand of CM077084.1, from coordinate 21,349,896 downwards.
CTTGCTTTGAGATGTGTGCACGCGAGTTGAGATATGCTCGCATCCGTTCCATGCCCCCACTGCACTACACGGTAGAGTGCAGCAAAGCAGGTGTAGTTTACTCCCCGGTTTCACGCAAAAGGATCCCGATCTCCTGCTTTACTAATGTGTCCCTATTTTATATTTAGGGGTAGTTTGGTAATATCATATATATGTATCTCTATATATAGTGTTGGTTCTGCCTTATTAGTTATGTTGAATGTATTGTGTTCTTGTGGTGTGTCTTAACGGCTGTAAGGTAGAGTCTCCCCTCGCCGGAAGGTCGAGCTGTTCAGGGCTGGTGCCCTTAGGTGAAATCAGTTATCTTGTAATCCCTTTCATCAATATTAAGATCCAATTTTTTGTGTTTTCTCCTTGAGATCGGTTTGGATCGTATCAAAGGTGTCAGAGCCAGTCCTTCCTTCCGCCTGCAAGTCATTCCTCCGCCCTCGCCTTCGCCAACGGCAAGCACGCTTCTGCCTCCACTTCTGCTCACCCCATTTGACCGTCGTCACTACTCCACTTCCCTCCTTTTCTAGCCTAAGAAGAGCTACCACTGCATTGAAGTCCTACCGCAAAATTCCTCTGCGTCTCCTCGCCCGCACGAAACCGCTCATCCAGCGTCGTGCCCGATGTTCAACCGGCTCCTCTGCTTCCACCCTCCGCAAACCTCCTCTGCTTCCTCAAGCAGCATCCACGAGCTCCTCCTACTTTCTTCCTCTACTTAATTTCTGAATAGCCATCAATCTTTTCCGTTACTTTTCCTGACAAGTTCACTCCCTCACGCCAGGGAGCCAAGCCTTCATTGGAAGTTGAAACGAGCTCCCAACTTTTCATCTTTTATCTTTTAATTCTCTCTCCGCCTTCTTTTTATTGTTTTGTTTCTCACGCCTGCTGTCCTCGAGCACCCCACCCACTCCAGACTTTTTCTCTCTTTCGGCTCACTGTTCCAAATTTCTGCTCACAAGTCACCTTTTTTATTATATTTGAAATTTCTCTCTCCTTGTTCCGAATTAATTAATTGTCCATTAATTATTTCTTAATTTGTTCTTCAACCTGATGGATGCTATGGACGAAAGGTGGGCACGAATATTCTCCATGCTCAACAAAATTAATGCTCAGGTAGCGCGTAATGACACCTTGATCAAGGCTCTTGAAGCTAAGCTTCTGCTACGCTCCACCGACGATTCCTCCCATTCTTCGGGGACACATCCTCCAACTGCGGGTGGCTCCCTCAGTATTTCACCACCGCATCCACAACCCACAGTAACTCCGCCGATTTCACTGCCGCTGCGGGCCACCGCCAATGCCATCCCTCCCGTCGGGGTGCTCACTCAGCAAATTTCACGACCACTGCTGCCTGTCATTACTCCGCTTACCTTGACGCCCCTTGCTACGACCATCATGCCAACATAGGTTCCGCCGACCCCGCCCTTGCCAGCCCTTGCTACGCCACCCTTACCGGTCACCTTGCCGCCACTCCTGCCGGTCGTAGTTCTTCCAGCCGTGTTCTGGCCGACTGCCATGCTACGACACCTCACTGCCGCATCGCCAGACCCGTTCTTGCCGACCTCCTTACTAAAGTTGCCACCTACCGCGTCGCCAACACTATCGGGCTCCATTCCTTCGGGGCATGTTTTTTGGACGGTGCCGCCACAGCTGCTAGCCGAAGCTCCAGCAGCCGCGACTCGTTATCGGGAGTTGTTCAGGCGTGAAGTCAAGATGTCAGACAACTCAATCTCCCACGCGACGTTCGAGCTTGAGGACAAGCTCGTTTTGAAGGAAGGAGTAATGATGCGTCCTTATTTTATATTTAGAGATACTTTGGTAATATCATTATATGTATCTCTATATATAGTGTTTGTTATGTCTTATTAGTTATGTTAAATGTATTGTGTTCTTATGGTGTGTCTTAGCAGTTGCTTAGTTATGTTGAATGTATTGTGTTCTTGTGGTGTCTCTTAGCGGCTGCACGGGAGAGTTTCCTCTCGCCGAAAGATCGAACTGTTAAGGGCTGCTGCCCTTAAATGAGATCCATTTTCTTGTAATCCCTTTAATCCCTTTCATTTCGTGAATATTACAATCCAATTTCTGTATTTTGTTCTTGACATCCGTTTGGAAGGGTTTCATTCACCAACGCTTGGTTTCTCACAGATCGATACTAGGTTTCTCACAGAAATAACTCCCGATCTGCTGCTTCATCGCCCGCCCCACTTCTATGGCGCTAGAGTTCTCGTAGAAACAAATCTCGATGAGGCTTAGGGTTCTTGCATCCCCTGCTTCACTACATGATCCATCTTCTCCGTCCGCTAGGTTGGTTACTCGCAAAAGCAGCTCACGACCAGCTCTTCACCGCCCATTCCATTTTCTACGTAGCTCGGATTCTCACAGAAACAACTATCAATCAACCGTTCTCGCATCTCCTTCTTCAATGATCCTGGGCAAAAGAGCTTCTTATGCCATGTCTTCTTCGTTCATGCTAGGGCCAGGCAAGTCTTCTTCCTTTCTTTATGCTAGGGCCAAACACTCTCCTGCAGAATGCTGTTTTTCTTCTTGCTGACAAAATTGTTTTTCTTCTGCCAGATCAATAATAAGGTGATTTAAATAAATCCAACATATAACCTGTCTTTGATGATTAGTTAGTATATGTATATTCCTCATAGTATGTGTGGATAGTCATCAAATGAAATTACAATTTTAAACTTATTTTGAAAATAATAATGTTTGTAGCATGGACCCATTTTGAACTCACCACCCCCCGAATTGTCCTATTTTGACACTTTGCACCCCGAATTTTTATAATTAGAATTTTGCACCCCCGAATTACAGTTTTTTGGCAGTTTGCACCCCAATGATAAAATTTTAGGAGTATTTAGATCCGGGCACCATCCAAAATACTCATTTTAGCACTTTGTAAGTAACCAAAATAAGATAGTTCGTGGTGCAAAGTGCCAAAATGAACATTTTGGGTGGTGCCCGGACCTAAATACCTCTAAAATTTTAGCCTTGGGGTGCAAAGTGCCAAATATTTGTGATTCTTGGGTGCAAAGTACCAATTTTAAAAATTCAGAGTGCAAAGTGTCAAAATAAGGTAATTCGGGGATACAAAGTGCCAAAAAGCCCAGATAAAGTTATATTATACCAAATATGGGAATGCTAGAAATCAAATTTTGTATTGATTTCATTAGTTTTATGATTGACCATCGTCAAATAAACTCAACAACTTGTTCGTCAAAATGAAGTCATTTTACGAGCAATCAAAATATGAAATTATTTGTGAAGAAAATTTTGTCTTCAATTGTGAAGTTTATAATTGAACTAGTGAGGGCTTACATGCATTCAACCACACAAAGCATCCTTTCGAACAATCTGGAAAGTTGGAAAGTAGCCTAAAGTTGTTGGAACGTGAATGGGTCCCCGCTTCGGACTACACCTCAAAAACACTTAGCACAAAATCCACTGAGTAACCGGCGAGTTCGCCAACTCTAGCCGCCTACCCGCGCGAGCTCCCACCTGCGAGATGACCAACGCGAGACCGCCACACGAAGACCTACTCGCCAACACTTCTGCGAGATCTCGCCTCCACGCGAGCTCCACTCAGCAACCCGGCGAGACCACCACTCGCAAACACCTACTCCCCAAACACCAAGTCGGCAAACTCTTTCTCGCGCGGCCACACACTTCTACCTGCGCGAGTACATCACGGCAAGCTCGCACTTGCTCCGCCAACCCGTAGCCACAACTCGGCGAGAACACCAACCCTTGCGAGACCGCAGCCTCTACGGGTTCCAACTCGCTCGCGAGCACACACTCGCGAGAGCTCACGCCTGCGAGACCGCCGCAACCGCCGAATGCCCTCTCGCCCGGCGAGTAGAAACAAACCGCGCGACTACACCCCTTAGTCGCCCGGCTCAACTCTCACTCCCTCTTGCGCTGCTGCGCTTCACACTCAAAAACGAAAATAATTTGGGGAATTTTCTCTCTTCTTTTCAGCAGCAAATAAGTACAAAGGGGGGGCCTTTATATAGGTAAAGCAAAAACTCTCCAACTACCCTCTCATAAATACAACCTCTCAACTTCCCATTTAATACATATTCTCTCTCTCTTCATAAACACATAAAACAAAACTTAAAATAAAAAGAACTTTGACAAATTGACCCGGTCAACTTGTCAACTCCAACAAAAGTAAACAAATAATTTCACATTAAAAAAATTGAATTAACACTATAAAATGTTGTATTCATCTGGTAAGCTATTTAAAGAACAATCTGGACAACACTATGACATGAAGGGCCAATAGCTTGAATGTTGTTGAATGATGTTTAATGTATAGACGATAAAAATTGAGGGAGAAATGACTTTTTCTAAAGCTACGTATGAATAATATTTCATTGTCCTCTCCTTTATTACTTGAAATTTCATTTTTAATTATGCAATAATACTCCCCAAAGTATGTAATTGACAAATTTTCTATCAAAATTAGAGATTTAATTATACTTAAAAAATAATCATGCATGTTTCATCAGAAATATTAAGACGTAAATATAGCGAACTTGAGATAGAGAGAAACTCACTACTTGGGGGCTATACCCTTAGAGTTGGATCTTTCTCTCTTAGGAGGTCATCTTTCTTATTTCTTTTTCTTTCCCAACTTACAATTATTGCAGTCTTACATAAAATCACTTAAAACTAATTTCTCTATTACTTTCCTCATTAATAATACTGTTGGGGATGACTCCCATTTTATAAAGATTAGGTATGCACATAACCACACACCCATGATCTTCACCTCAAAAGAAGTGGGATCTTGGAATTGATCGCGTGCGCGATCACCGCGCCCGATCCCCCGCGGACCAATCCCATCACGCGTAATGGGCAAACCGCCGCGAGCCCCACTTCGCCGACGGCGGACGACCGGCCCCCTACCCGGCCGCCGGCCGACCGCCCTCTCTCGCCGCGCCGGCCTCGGCCGCGGCCGAGGAAGCGGCCGCCCGGGCCGCGCCTCCCTCGACCGCCGACACGGCCAAAGGGGCGTCCGCCCAGGCCTCAACCACGCTCGACCGCCGGCGCGGCCATGGGGGGAGGCCGCCTGGGCCGCACCCTTCCTCGGCTGCCCGCACGGCCAAGGGGGCGGCCGCCCGGGTCGCCCCCTCCCTCTGCCGCCGATGCGGCCAAGGGGGGCGGCCACCCGGGCCGCGCCCTCCCTCGGCCGCAGGCGCGCGGCCAAAGGGAGCAGCCAGGGGCCCTCATCGGCCGCCGTCGGCTGCCCTCCCCTCGCCGACGAACTTGGCGGCAAGTTCGCCGGCCGCCCGTGGAGTTCCGCTCCCATCGTCCGATCGATGGGGGGCGTTCCCGGCCGTCCGATTCACACGTAACCACCTACTAACCACCAGGTTAGTGGAGGAATTTAATTAATAATTTTATAACTTATTTAAATGGTCTCCAAATAGCGAAATACAGACATTTAAACTATACCAAAAATAATCGTGATTGTGGTTATGGTGTGCATATAGCCGCGTAACCACCACCCGGAGCCTATAAAAGGAGCCTCAGGCCTCCTCATTTCTTACCTTTTTCTTCCGAGTATTCTTCTTTCTCAGGTCGAAGCTCTGCAGAATTCCTCCTACGAGTAGCACTCGAGCCGCACCCGAGCCGCGCCCGAGCTACAAGCGAGTCAAGTCAAAGCCACCCGACGAAGCCAAATCTTTCAAGTTCCAAGTAGCCCCCGCAACCGCAAGTTTAGGCGCTCCGCTCCCGCGTTCAGAATCAGCAAATCGCTAACCGAAGACCACCAACGCGAAGTGCAATTTGTAACAACTTCCGGTGCGATGACCTGCCGTTCTCCGTGTGCCAAGTGTTCTCTCACCCCAAAGCTGTAACGAGAGGTGGTTGTCAACCTCGACTTCACAAACAAGCTGTAACAACCAGAAAATAATGGACTTTGACCAGCACAGATCCGGTCACGTGGTTTTTTACCCAGTTGAGGGGTTTTTCCACGTTAAAACTCCGTGTGTACAATCGATCTACCTCATTGACTGTGTGCGTGCTCGACCGTTCTGAAAGCTAAGGCGGTCCAGATTATTCCGGTCCAACTGGGACGTCGAGTTAGACCACAACAAATACAATCATAAAATGCATATATATGATTTTCTTAGTTAATGATTTTACCTTTGAAAAATCTTTCCTATTGACCGACCCACAACTCCAATTCAGTCTTTGAAGTTCATGCTTCCTGTTTCTACAATGTTTGATAACATCTCAACTAAAGGTAATTTCTTCTCCTTATTGACTGGCAATTGCTTCTAGCTGAAAATTTTCTGTTCAGTTGCCAACCAGCAGCTGGACATTCTCCCAAGTAATCGCTGGAAGTTCATTCTTCTCCAAAATAGTCACCAACAAGCACCATCTTAGCTTTCAGTTCGGGCAAGGGGAGAAGGATGGAACCTTCTCTCCGTCCCTCTCTGTTTCTAAAATTCTCTTGCACTTACAATTTGGGTAAAGAGGGAGACTTTATTGGGTTTTAGAAATAAAAGGCAGCTCACCCACACTATGATTTCTGTTATCCTCCTTTCATGCAAATTCTAAGTGTAGATTCATTTACTCCACATGGATAATCTATTCATTCTCCAGATCCAATGGTTGCATTCTCATCATTCAATTAAATCTCTTAATAGATCTTTAATGGGTTGATTCAATAATTATGAATCATTATCTAAATATTAAAATTCATGAAATCACATTCTTGAACCACTTTTATCCACCAAAGATTAAGAGTATCTAAAAACTGCAAACATAACATTAGCTAGATGAAAACGTTTTTAAATAAGATAAATAAAGATAATTGATTTCATTTAATAATATGACTAATATAGATAAGTGAAATAAAATTGTTTTAATTTAAAAATATTATTTAACCTTTCAATGGCTACCAAGCTAGCAAAAAAAACTTTAAGATGAAATAATAGGCAAAAGCACTTATGATCCATTAGCCAGGTATCACATGGGTCCTCTTTGTAAGCTCTCAATAAGATCAAATTATTCGTACTTCCGGTATTTGCAAAAGTGTTAGAACTGGTTAGGAGGTTGGTTGAGGGTATCCAAATCCTCATTTAATAAACATTATTAAAAAGATAAAATTAGCTGTTATGGTCCAAACTACATAGAGTAGTGCTATCAAAATTAGTATGTCAAGAAAGTCACTAGTAAGCATAGAAGAAGCACCTGGCTGAGCAAGTCAATGAACAACAACAGTACCATCTTTTGAGATGAGGGAGGTACAGATAGTGATTTTGCTGGAAAGGGCAAGAATGATGCTATATATATGTCAAGATTACGCTAATAACACTAAAATAGAGTGTGTATATCAAGGGAAGATGAATTACTCGATTTTGATAGTCCGAAGATGATCGGAGAGCCAAAGAGCACAACTAAGAAAAGGTGGGCTAATGAAAGAGAACGATTGTCGCGAGTATAACATCCGTATATTTAATACGACAATAAAAGTTAACTTCAGAATTTGATCGCGATCAACCGCTTGTACTCGCAGTCGTCGGATCGAGACATTTTTTACCCTCGCCGTCTCTCCCCTATGATAAAACTAATTTTAAATGTTTATGAAATTTTGTGCGGCGAAATTTCAAATTTTGTGCGGAGAAATTTCAAATTTTGTGCTGGAGGCAGCACACGGATTGAAAGATTGAGAAAGTAGTGACAATTTTATAATTTGGCTGAAATCCTTAATTTTCCCTCATTAAAATCCTATATGTTTCCTTCCCCCCTCCCCCCACCCGATTCCTTAAATATTCACATTCGTGGCTGGATAAGAAGAGAAACTGCCGCTCAATCATCTCCCTCACGGCTCTCTTGATTGGAATTTAGGGTTTCCATGCAGCTCCTGTCTGACTCTCGGTTGACCTTCCCCATCCGTTTGCTTATGGTAAGTCGCAGGAAATGGTTCTATGAGTTCTTCTTCCTCATATCTCCATTTCAGAAATTAGGTTTGATGTTTTTCTCTCTTTTTTTCAACAAGAAATCGAAGGTTTCTCCTTGCCTCGACAGCCCTAGTTGACGGCCAACCTTTTCCGGGCAAATCGACCTCGTCCAACAACCCTATTGAGGTAAAATTCGACAGCCCTGGTTGTGGGATTATTTATAATGATTATATTTAATACCTTAATAATAATGTATCTTTTGTACTGATTCCCTTTGATCATTGTATCCCTTCTTCATTTAGTCATTAGTGTTGGGAATAGATTTTAGAAAATTCATGTTATTTTGTCAGCATTGATATCAACACTCGCATTTGTATGTATTATATTTTTGTAATAAGAATTCTTTGATGGGACCAATGCTACTGCCAGCAACACATTCTTTGACATTCTGTCTTTTGTGTAGGAAGTGATTATCCAACTATAGTTAGCCATGGGCTTTGTTTGTGATAGCGGTGGCGGAGGGAAAAGTTCTATTCCCACCGTTAACATAGTTTTATATACATTTGTTTGCGCAGTGATGACAAAAATAACTTTTTCGAAAAAGGACTTTTTAGGGGGTTTGCAAAAATTGGGGGTGCTTCACGTTTGATAAAGAACTTTTAGACAAGTTTGCAATTTCACAGCTCATTTCATGCAGCCCGCTCATGTTTTCACGCAAAAGGATCCCAATCCCCTTCTTCAACGTCCGCTTAATCTTCTTTAGCATTGGGTTTCTCACAGATCTCCGTCTGCTAGGGTTCTACAAAAATAACTTTCGATCGGCTGCTTTACCGCCTGCTCCATCTTCTAGGGAGCTCGGGTTCTCGCAGAAGCAACTCTTAATCGACCGTTCTCGCATCTCCTGCTTCGATGATCCTGGCCAAAAGAACCTCTTACGGTATGTATTTTTTTCCTTTCTTCATGCTCGGGCAAACCACTCTCCTGCAAAATGCTATTTTTCTTCTTACTGACAAAAATTGTTTTTCTTCTGCCAGATCAATACAACAACACTCGAGCCTTTATCCCACTATAGTGGGGTGATCTCAGATCAATAATAAGATAATTTAAATAAATCCAACATATGACCTTTCTATGATGATTGGTATATATTCCTCATAGTATGTAACTATGTATGGATAGTCATCAAATGAAATTATAATTTTCAACTTATTTTGAAAATAATAATGTTTGTGGTATGGATCCATTTTGAACTTAGATAAATTTTATGTTATCCCAACTATTTGAGTAGGCTAGAAATCAAATTTTGTATTCATTTCATTAGTTTTATGATTGATCATCAACAAATAAACTCAACAATTTGTTCATCAAAATTAAGTCATTTTACTAGCAATCAAAATATGATATTGTTTGTGAAGAAAATTTGGTCTTCAATTGTGAAGTCCATAATTGCACTAGTGAGGGCTTAAATGCAATTGTGAAGTCCCCTGCTGCAACTCACGATTTGGGAAAAGAGAGACTTTATTGGTTTTAGAAATAAAAGCAGCTCACCCACATTACGATTCCTGTTATCACTTATCCTCCTTTCATGCAAAGTCTAAGTGTAGATTCATTTACTCCACATGGATAATCGATTCCTCAATGTGGCTTTGCCATTTTTATGCTCCATAAGAGCTTTTTGATCTTGCATTTTTCGGATCCAATGGTTGCATTCTCATCGTTCAATTAAATTTCTTAATAGGTCTTTAATGTGTTTATTTATGAATTATGAATCATTAACTAAATTTTAAAATTCACGAAGTCACATTCTTGAACCACTTTTATCCACCAAAGATTAAGAAAGGAATGAATATTTAAAGACTGCAAATATAACATTAGCTAGATGAAAACATTTGTAAATACATAAATATAAATAATAGAATTCTTTTAATAATATAAATTTTAGAAAAGCCCATATAAAGAGCCTATTATTGGGCCCATGTTTTTTCCTTCTTCTCCTCTTAGTCCCACATCATGTATAGGATTTCTTCTCTTCTTTTCCCTCCTATATATTTGTATTCTCTCTTTGTATTTACATACAAGCAATATACATACAAGTTTTTAAGCTCTTCCAACAATAAATAATATAGATAAGTGAAATAAAATAGTTTCCATTTAAAAATATTATTTAACCTTTCAATGGCTGCCAAGTTAGCAAAAAATAAAAAACTTTAAGATGAAATAACAGGCAAAAGCACTTATGGTCCACTAGCCAGGTATCACATGGGTGCTCCTTGTAAGCTCCCAATAAGATCAAATTATTCGTACTTCCGGTGTGTGCAAAAGTGTTAGAACTGGTTAGGAGGTTGGTTGAGGGTATCCAAATTCCCGTTTAATGAAAATTATAAAAAGGTAAAAATAGCTGTGATGGTGCAAACTACATTGAGTAGCGCGATCAAAACTAGTATGTCAAGAAGGTCACTAGTAAGCATAGAAGAAGCACCTTACTTAGCAAGTCAATGAACAACAACTTTACTATCTTCCGAGATGAGGGAGGTGCAGATAGTGATTTTGCGGGAAAGGGCTAGGATGATGCTATATATATGCCAAGATATGCTAATAACACTGAAATAAGAGAATGTATATCAAGGGAAGATGAACTATTACTCAATTTTCATAGTCCGAAGAGGACTGGAAACGTAGAGGGAGCCGGAGAGCGCAACTAAGCAAAGTTGGGCTAATGAAAGAGTGCGATTGTTGTGAGAGGATTGAAAATGTTTGAAGATATGATTGTGATAATCTCTAATGATGAATTTCACACTAGAAAGGCCAAAATAACCTTTTTGGTAGCTAGTTCCTTGAAATATTCTGTACAAGGGAGAGTTCAAAAGGAGGGAGATATATGGGTAGACAGAGCAGGTGTGTGAGATATGGAACGATTGAGTAGGGACATTATTTCTCCATGGCTTAAGAAGCTTTTCTTTAAAAGGTAAACAAGATTAAATTAATGTTAAAGGATTAACAAGAAAAATGGTTAGAGAAAAAGCAAATCAGAGAAAAGTTCTAAAATAATATACTGAGGAATTTGACACCTTGTACTTCACTTGATAGGCACGGGTTTGCGTGAATTCGTAAATCCAACTCTAAATAGTTTGGGATATAAGAGACATTTTTTCATTGATTTGCATTAGATATTTTCTTAAGTTTCTTAATTATCAGAATTTTTGATGTTATTTTAAAGAACTTTGCTGATTTAAATGAACTGTAACGTATTAATGCATTTCATTTACTGGATTTATTACAGATGACTATGCTTCTAATGACATTTGGGGTGAAGATGAAGTTTCTTATCGCCTTGCTAACGATTTTTCAAGTGATTCATTGGTCTTGGAAAGGGAATGGGAGAGGAGGCACAACCAATTCCATACAATATCCTTTTGTATACATGAAATGAAATGTCGTTGCCTATTATTAAGTCATTTTTCATGATGTCATGTGATTTTTTATTTTTTTTCCCTTAAGGAGTTCATAGATAGGCTACAAGGATGGCATAACTGTAGGGAAAGAAGCTTCTGCACAAGGCGGCTTCAATGATGGATACAAGGAATCTGTTCATGCTGGCTATTACTGGGGCTTGGTTAGGGGCATTTCCAGGTATGATTCATAACTAAATTTAACGGCAGTTTGATAGCTCGGCTGCGTTATGAAAATGAGTCCTATAAACTTATGGCTAGGGAAAATGAGTCCTATAAACTTAAGCCTTTTGTTAAACTTTTTCTTTAAAGTCTGTGGTGTTGTTATGGCTAGGGAGAATACGAGCGGGAAACGAGGAGTAAGCTTATAATGTAATTCAAGGCAAAACCCATAAATCATGAAATACTAATCCTAATATCGCGAATGAGCCAGCCTGCTTGCCGCAACGCTACGGCCTCAAAATGTTGTTTTGGGGTCTGTGCAGTCATGACCAGCCAAACACTTGTGTTCAGCCATAGCTTTTTTTTTGCAAAAAAAGTCCCACCGAAGAGAATCTTTCTTTGAGGCCATAATGTTTACTTTATTCTATGTTCATTTATGTTGTTTTTTGGGACACGCAGTGCTATATCAAATTTCCCGGACCTGCTGAAGGAAAAGTTGACGAGCAATCTAGCAAATAAAGATAGGTTTCTAGTGCTGTCGGAATCAACTCGAGCAATTTCTTCTAATAGTGCCCTCCAGATTTTTTACAGAAGCTTACAACAAAATGGCTGCAAAAATTCTAATGTAGTCGAAGATTGCAGCAGCAGTCAGCTTGAGACTCACTTCAGCGAGCTTAATCATCTCCTAGATAATTCCCCGAAAATTAAAGTGGATTTAGGCCTGTTAAAGGAATCTACTAATTAAATATTAATGTGGTATTATTTATAATTATTATATTTAATACTTTAATAATAATGTATCATTTGCACTGATTCCCTTTGATAATTGTATCCTTTCTTCATTTAGTAGGGGAATTTAATTTTATCAATAGTGTTGGAAATAGGATTTAGGCCAATGCTCTGGATGCTGAATGAAGGAAGCATGGTTATGTGCACATAAATCAAAATGGATTCTTGGGTCTGCCCTCTCTGATGTCTTTGGCTTTGATTTGAGGGCATGATTCCGCATCAAACGTGACGGTATAGGGAGCCACTATTTCAGTGGTATCTGTGAACAGTCACTTTGTGCATTTATTGTCAAAGGTTAGGTCTTTCTCCTCTGAGAGAAGCCACTTTGTGCATAGTGCTAAAAGTTAGGTCTGTTTCCAATCTTCTCCTGCCCATACCTCCAATAATTGGGGACTATATGAGTTCTGTTGTTGTTTGTTGTTCTAGTGTTGGAAATACATTTTAGAAAATTCATGTCATTTGATCAGCATTGATATCAACACTCTCATTTGTATGTATTATATTTTTGTAATAAGAATTCTTTGATATGGCCAATGCTAGTGTCAGCAATACATTCTTTGACCTTCTATCTTTTCATCATCCTATAGTTAGCCATAGGCTTTGTTTGTGATAGCCGTGGTGGATGGAAAACTTCTATTCTAACTGCCAACATAGTTTTATATGTATTTGTTTGTGCAATGGTGGCAAATTTTTTTTTTTTTTGGAAAAAGGAGTTTTGAAGGGGTTTACAAAAATTGGGGGTGATCCATATTCTATAAAGAACTTTTAAACAAATTGGATTTATCATGTTGGACATCTGTCTAACAATAGGGGTTTTCACCAAGATAAATATCCTTTTAAGATTAGTCTATTTTACATAATTACAACTTCAGTGATCCAATAGAACTATTGCACACAACTATTCTAAATCTACAACATAGACAAAAACTTACAACAACAACATTCAAGCCTTTATCCCACTATAGTGGAGTCGGCTATATGGATCCTTTGTCGCCATTGTGCCCTATCTTTTGTCATAATCTCATTAATGCCTAAGTACATCATATTTTTCCGTATAGTTTCATTCCAAGTCTTTATTGGTCTACCCCTCCCTCATTTAACATGCCTAGTGACTAGACTCTCACAACGCTTAACAGGTGCCTCTAATGGTCTCCTTTGAACATGTCCAAACCATTTTAGTCGAACTTCACTCATCTTCTCTGCAATTGGTGCTACTCCTATCTTAAACCTGGTACATTCATTCAAATCGTTTAACATCTAAGAGTGAAGATAAAATAGTTGAACATAAACTTAGATGAACATAATTTACTTGATGATATTGGTGAAGATAAAATAATTTACCATCCAAGAGTGTTACATTTCAAAATTGCAATTGCTGCATTTCATGGGTCTGACCGGGCCCCCATCTTACAACTTATACAAAAAAAGGAATGACAAAAGATAAACAATAAATCAACCATCTCAGAATGTGCTTAGTTATAACTGAAGTGGCAGCTGAGAAAACTATCTACTAGTAACTAATGCCCATATTTATAAAGTCCATTTAATAAATAATGTTTATTACATAAAATATAACCATTCATTACATTCATGTACAATATAATACATAGGGGGCACACAAGCCCAATAAATCAAAATACTACATTATGTAAGGAAGTACAACAAATGGAAAATACGATTATAAAAGCCACCACCAGTTTGATTTCTTATTTGGTAGCCAATATCTCCAAGCGTGTGCAAGCTCCTGCAACAAAACACAAATAAACTAAAAATAAGGGTCAGTCGGTGTTGATCAAACACTGTGTAACAATCTCCCTCCTCTTGACATCCTAGTAAATACAGGGGAGTACAAATCCCTACAAATCAACACATCGCAATATAAATAATAAAGTAGTAAAACAAGCTTCGAGTGAGGTATCACAAGCATCAAATATATCTCTATGTCGAGCAATAAGAATAGGGGCCTACTATGTATACACGAGCTGGAGAATGAATGTCTTATTCATGCACTCTACTCTTAACAGTGGGCTGCCATGTCCTAAGCCACTGCCACCATAACAAACAACAATATTCAGACAATAACCAATTATACATGCAGAGGTCATACTAATGGTACACATATATGACCCTAAACACCATATTAATGCACGATGACACTCTCTCACTAAGTGAACTGCATGTCATAATATAAGCCCTTCTCATGACAAACTACAAAGATGCGGGTGCGACAATATCTGCCTATATCAAAGATCCCTTTAGCCTGTGCCTAATTTCAAGTGGGGATTGTAACAACCTCATCCGTCACATAGCATATAACAGAAGGTCCGAACGGGGCCCGACGTCATATACTACGGACAGACCAGTGAGTTACTAAATTGAAAGCATAATCCAATATTTCGCATCATAACACAGAGTGCATTCTAGCGAAAGTAATTAAAGGTCGTAAATAGAACCCAACAACAACATGAATGTCCACTACCACAACTAGGAATGTAAATCAAATACACAAATAAGATCTTGGCATTAAGGCCTTAAAATGTTCAACTTTAATTTAAAATGTGTTACATACTTCGGCACGAAGGCCGGCCACACATGAACAATAAATTAACACAAGTATTCGCTTTGGCCTTCGAGGGCCAGCACAGCATTTCTGGGCTCCAACCCGCTACTTCCCACTTGGCTCAGCAACACCTGCACGCAACATTCCACCGCACGATGGCAAACAAAAGCAACGGTCAACATTAGTTGACCAAATTATAACGACCCCACCCCTCACCCGGGATGGCGGTGCTCCTTCCCTGCAGGCATTAGTATAACCGCAACATGGCAATAAGAACGTGCAACTTATGCACTATTTGCCACATACGTTGACACAAATGCCCAACGCCCCGTGCTCTCAGGCACACTCTTGGTGCACAAGACCTCAAGGGTCACACCACCGTTCTCTTTGACAGTTAACAACGTTTGAGCTTTTAGTCTCACAAAGGGTCAAGGCCAGAGACAACGCCCCAGTGCTACGACAAGTCATGTGATGTACACGTGACCACTCCAAGTCGACCGACATAGGGGAGGGTACAGTTCAACCATATCCCGTGCTCAAATCGTCCGGCTCGCAGGCCTGACGCGGGTCAGGATCCCCTTTCCCTTTTTCGCATGATCCATAACTCTGTAAGGATCCTAGGCTAGCACTCATGGCTACCAAAGCTGAGCAATTTAAGCTCACGCTCAATCAAATTATAGCCCTCAGGTCTCCCAGAGACAGACTTCACAAACAATACATAGCCTACTAGAAGCTATCGCCGACGGTAGAACTATCGCCGTACGGTAGGGTAAAGACCATCGCTTCTTCCCCTTACTCGGGCGTTTTCCTGGATACTTACCCCCAGTACTCTCAACACAGTCATCTGCACACCCCGTGACTCTGAAATATTCACGATAATCACGGAGTCTTCTCCGGCATACAAAACTTACAAACATCACCAATCCAGACCAACCTATCCGGATGGGCTTCACACAGTATGTCTATTCTGTACTTCGATTTCAGATGTAAATGCAAATTAACGGGGATACACGGATCTACCCGTCGGGAGAACCACATCCACGTTTTCGTGGAGCGTCTACCCTCTAATGTCAAAAGAAAAGACTTCACATGTCCATGGAAGAGGATCATTACCCTTGATGAGCGCTTTGGCGCCATAGGAGAAATCTAGACGGTTGAAAATGACCACTCTAACCTTGCCTCCGTAAATCCGAACTCTCCTTGCGAATTCAAGACCCGAAACACGAACGACGGCAAGAACCCTCCTTCCCGACGCTGTTGCTCCTCCAGAAAACTAGACCAAGATCTCCAACTCCAGAATAATGAAGAGGAAATGCCCGAACCGGGCATATAAATAAAGCTACCGCCGTGCGGTAACTAGCTACCGCGGCGCGGTACCGCCTCGATTCGCGTGAAACTGCCCAGGCCCTCCAATCACAGATCGGCACGTGGTCATGCCGTTATAGTTTCACTATCGCCGTGTGATATGAATCTAACGTCGCGCGATAGCCGACATCGGTTACGACACAACACTCGCTGCTATCGCCACGCGGAATCAGCTACCGCCGCGCTGTAGGATTCCGAGAGGCTCGTCAATAAAATTAGCCCTGCTATCACCGTCGGGCGATAGTTTCCCGAGAACTCTGCCAGTTTAATTCCCCAGCTACCGCTGTGCGGTAATAACTTTCCGCCACGCGGTAAGTTCAGCATTGAGTTGACTTAACACTCTCAACGCTCTCAATGCTGTTGACGCTAACCCTGGAGCTACCGCCGCGCGGTAACTAGCTACCGTCTGGCGATAACCTCCATAGAACCATTTTCTGCCTTAATAAATTTGGAGCGTTACAAATCTCCCCAACTTAAATAATTTCATCCCGAAATTAAGTCATGCAGGAAACTAAAGAATTAAATCAATTTTAAAACTGTGTACCTTAATTGAATAACTCGGGAAACTGCGACTTCATGGTTTTCTCCCGCTCCCATGAAAGCTCCTCTCGGCCACAGTTGTCCCATCGGACCTTGACCATCCTGATCTCTTTATTACGAAGTCTTTTGACTTCTGCATCCTCAATTTGAATGGGCTTGACCCTCGTTGTCAACCCACTATCAACCGGTACTTGATCTACAACAATCACTTGCGTAGGCTCTTGCACCGCCTTTCGCAACATCGATATGTGGAATACATCATGTAGACCACTCAATTCCGTTGATAACTTCAACTGATAGGCAGCTTCTCCAATACACTCCAGTATCTCAAACGGCCCAAGATATCTTGGACTTAGCTTTTTCAGTCGACGAATCCTCGACACGCCCTTGAATGGTTTGATCTTCAAGTATACCCGATCGCCCACGACAAATTCGACGTTTCTGTGCTTGGCTTCATAGTACTTAGCTTGCATATCTTGTGCAATTAACAATCGCTCCCGGATTGTACGCACAATCGAAGTCGCATTTTCGACGTCCTTCCGCTTGTACAACTTGGACTCGCTAGTCTCCAACCATGACAACGGGGTACGACACTTCCTACCATAAAGTGCCTCGAAGGGCGCCATTAAAATACTCGCCTGGTAGTTGTTGTACGCAAACTCTATCATATATAGGTGATCCTCCCATCTTTTTCCGAAATCCAAGGCACACATGCAGAGCATGTCCTCCATCGTCCTGTTCCTTCACCATCCGTCTGCGGATAAAAGGCCGTACTGAACTGTAGTTTGGTCACCAACAACTGATGTACCAACCTCCAATTGTTAGACGTGAACCGCCCATTCCGGTCACTCACGATGCTACGAGGCACACAGTGTAGACAAACAATATTCTCCACATACAACTTTGCTAGCTTATCATCCACTGAATCATCCTTCCTATTATGGATGAAGTGCGACTCTTTCGTCAAACCATCCACGATCACCCAGATGGTGTCGTTTCCATTCTGCGATCTCAACAAACCATGCACGAAATCCATGGATATATCGTCGAACTTCCATTCCGGTATAGACAAAGACTTCAAGAATCCTCCGGGCTTTTGACATTCGGCCTTCACTAGAGCACAAATTTGACACTTGGGCACGTATAACGCTACATCCTTTTTCATCTCGGGCCACCAGAACAGTTTTTTCATGTCTTTGTACATCTTTGTGCCCCAGAGTGGATTGAGTACTTGGTGTAATGAGCCGCGTACATCAACTCCTCCCGTATTTTACCCACTTTTGGAATGCACGAATGACTGTCCTTCCACAACAGCCCATTATCAACCTTAAACTGGGTATTAGACCCATCCAAGGCCTCAGCCATGAGCAGCTTCATGCCTTCATCCAAATCCAAAGCCTGCTGAATTCGATCGGCAAGGTCATATTGTACCTCAACCCAACTCAAACGTGCTTCAGCACTCGATCTCCTATCAACACAAGAGATCTCTAAGGCCTCCAAATCTCAAACGATATGATCATCATGCATCATTAACCAATTGGCCTGAGCGGGAGATCTGCGAATTAACGCATCTGCAACCGCATTACCTTTGCTAGAAACATAATGTATCTTGAAGGTGTAGTCCCCAAGGAACTCCATCCACCTTCGTTGACGCATGTTTAAGTCCTTCTAATCCAATAAGTACTTCAAGCTCTTATGATCAGTGTAAATGTCGACCTTCACACCGTACAAATAGTGCCTCCAGAGCTTCAACGCGAATATCACGGCCACCAACTCCAAATCATAGATCAGATAATTCCTCTCATGCACTTTCAGCTGACGCAAACCATACACTATTACTCTCTCATGTTGTAACAAAACACAGCCTAAGCCGCTGCCTGAAGCATCACTATAGATCTCAAAGCCTTCTGTCCCACATGGAGAGCATAGAATAGGCGTCGTGGTCAGATGACTTTTCAGTTCTTCGAAAGCTTGAACACACGCTGGCGACCAAACAAATTTCTGATCCTTCCTCGTCAGGGTCGTGAGAGGTAATGCTATCTGCGAGAAATTCTCCACGAAATGACTGTAGTACCTGGCAAGCCCCAGAAAACTCCGAACTTCTTCCACTAAAGACAACACAGGCCACTCCCGAATAGCCGCAACCTTTGCCAACTCCACCGCGATACCCTCACTACTGACAATATGACCAAGGAACGCTACAGAAGATAGCCAAAACTCACACTTAGAGAACTTGACGTACAACTGATTACTTCTCAAGGTCTCCAGAATAATATGCAAGTGCTTCACATGATCATCCTCGGACTGGGAGTATACCAGGATATCATCGATGAACACTCACGAACAGATCCAAAAACTCCTTGAACGTCTGGTTCATCAAGTCTATAAACACCGATGGGGCATTTGTTAGCCCAAAAGGCATGACAGTAAACTCGTAATGCCCATAACGGGTACTGAACGCCGTCTTGAGAATGCCACTCTCCCTGATTCTTAGCTGATAGTAATCAGACTTCAAATCCAGCTTCGAATACACAGTCGATCCAAGTAGCTGATCAAACAAATCATCGATCCTCGGAATCAGGTACTTATTCTTCTATGTTAGCTTATTGAGTTTCCGATAATCGATACACAATCGTAGACTTCCATCCTTCTTTTTCACGAAGAGGACCGGGGCGCTCCAAGATGACGAACTTGGACACACAAACCCCTGCTCTATCAATTTTTGAAGCTATGCCTTCAACTCCGCCATCTCTCTCGGTGCTAAGCGGTAAGGAGACCGCGACACCGGCTTGGCACCAGGAATCAACTCAATGGTGAACTCGACCTCTCTCTGAGGTAGGGCTCCAGGGAAACTTTCAGGGAAGACGTCGGCAAACTCCGACACCACAGAGATACTGGACAAGTTAGGCTTGGGCTTCTTCGCCTCTAAATGAGTGAAGAATAGCTCTGCACCCTCATGAACTACTTTAACTACTTGGAGATAAGACATCAGTGTCTTGCTCACACCCTTCAAACCAGAAAAAGTAGTTTCTTGGCTCGTATTCAACCCCAGCTTTACAGTCTTAGAACCACAATCGATGTACGTACACTCTTGTATCAAATAATGCTCGAGCCGGATAGTCCATGACAACGACAAAGCATAAAACACGACAGTCATACGACCAAAGCATAAGACGCAAAGTATGCAAAATCTAACACATACCTGTCACCACATCGTCCTGCTTGATGGCCTCCTGCTGGCCAAGGTTGTAGACTCTCGGTTGAGCTGGATCCTGATGGGACGCGATTGACTCCACCGCCTTTCCTTTCTCCGTATAGGATGCTCTTGCCTTCTTTTCTTACTTACCACTCCAACAATTGCGGGCTATATGCCCCTGCTTGCCACAATTATAACAGTGAATTGGTCCTCCTTGCCCAGAAGATGCTCCACTGCTCCAGTAGTAACAGGCGAAGTAGTCGGCCCAGAAGTTTTGGGCTTCTTATACCACTTTCGATATCCAAACTTCGATGAACTTGGAACCTTAAAATCTGACCTCTGTATCGTCGAGTCCTTCTTACATTGAACTCTCTTCAGATCCTTCTCCAGAGATCGAGCCATATTGACCAGAGTCAGAAAACCCTGCGTCATTGGACCTGAGAGCAGTAACCTCAGATCATCACGCTGTCCTTCATAGAACTGATTGGTCTTGCGCTCCTCATCAGCAAAAGTGGAGCCAACATAATGTCCCAATCTCGTGGACTCATGAAGGTAGTCATCCACACTACTGACACCTTGAGTCAATCTCTGGAACTGATTTTCCATTATTATTTTCTGCGCTATCGCGACGAACCGTGCCAGAAATAATCTCAAGAACTCCTCCATTGATACTTCAGTGAGTTGTCTCCCGAGCAAATGATGCAGCTCTAACTCGTCCCACAACAGCCTTGCCTCGCCGTCTAGGAGGAAAGTGGCTATTGTAGCCTTCTACCACTCCTCAGTCTCTGTAGCTGTCATGACTCTCTTTACTCTAGAAAGCCAGTCCTTAGCCTGAGTTGGGGTTCTAATCCCCGAGAACACTGGTGGATTAAATCTCATCACGTGCTTTAAATGCTTCTCCGTAGCTCTTCTCTGTACCACATACTCTGCCACTACCTGATCCGCCACTATGGGCTCTGCTACGCCAACCGACACTTGACCTAACCCAAGAAAAGGAGGTTGCACTTGCCTCCCCGGTTGGGCATTGATCATAGCGAACACCTCTTACGCCACCATTCATATAGTTTCCTTAGGAGGGGTTGCATGCGCGTCATTATGCGCACTACTCTCCGCGGAGTGTTGTTGATGCGACTGCCCCGCACCGCTCCTAGTCATATATAGTTGTAAAAACACTCGATTAGGCGACAAATAGATTGCCAAAACGCAATCATTGGAACACTCAGGTTCCTCAAACTTGTGTATTTTCATTCCTAAGTGGGCATTCATGAGTTCTTTTATGTTATAACGGCAGCGCACATACACGTGCTCACCACCCCTTAAAAGAATTCGTCCACGAATTCGAATAAGGAAGACCGACACCAAAGTCTGATACCAACTTGTAACAACCTCATCCGTCACATAACATATAACAGAAGGTCCGGCCGGGGCCCGACGCCATATACTACGAACAGATCAATGAGTTACTATATTAAAAGCATAATCCAATATTTCACATCCTAACACAGAGTGCATTCTAGCGGAAGTAATTAAAGGTTGTAAATAGAATCCAGCAACGACATGAATGTCCACTACCACAACTAGGAATGTAAATCAAATACACAAATAAAGTATTGGCCATAAGGCCTTACAATGTTCAACTTTAATTTAAAATGTGTTACATACTTCGACACGCAGGTCGGTCACACATGAACGATAAAATAACACAAGTATTCGTTTTGGCCTTCGAGGGCCAGCACAGTATTTCTGTGCTCCAGTTCGCTACTTCCCGCTTAGCTCAGCAGCACCTGCACGCAACATTCCACCGCATGGTGGCAAACAAAAGCAACGGTCAGCATTAACTGACCAAATTATAACGACCCCACTCTTCACCCGGGGTGGCGGTGCTCCTTCTCTACAGACATTAGTATAACCGCAACATGGAAATAAGAACGTGCAACTTAAGCACCATTTGCCACAGACACTGGCACAAACGCCCAATGCCCTGTACTCTCAGGAACACTCTTGGTGCACAAGACCTCAAGGGTCACACCACCGTTCTCTGTGACGGTTAACAATGTTTGAGCTTTTAGTCTCACAAGGGCGAAGGCTAGAGACAATGCCCCAGTGCTACGACAAGTCATGTGATGTACACGTGACTACTCCAAGTCGAACGGCATAGGGGAGGGTACAGTTCAGCCATATCCCATGCTCAAATCGTCCGGCTCGCAGGCCTGACGCGGGTCAGGATCCCCTTCCCTTTTTCGCATGATCCATAACTCGGTAAGGATCCTAGGCTAGCACTCATGGCTACCAAAGCTGAGCAATTTAAGCTCACGCTCAATCAAATTATAGTCTTCAGGTCTCCCAGAGACAGGCTTCACAAACAATACATAGCCTACTGGAAGCTATCGCCGGCAGTAGAACTACCGTCGCGCGGTAGGGGAAAGATTATCGCTTCTTCCCCTTACTCGAGTGTTTTCCTGGATACTTACCCCCAGTACTCTCAATGCAGTCATCTGCACACCCCGCGACTCCGAAATCTTCACGATAACCACAGAGTCTTCTCCGACATACAAAAGATACAAACATCATATCACCAATTCAGACCAACCTATCCAAATGGAATTCACACAACATGCCTATTCCGTACTTCGATTCCGGATCTAAATGCAAATTAACGGGGATTCACGGATCTACCCGTCGGGAGAACCACATCCACGTTTTCGTGGAGCGTCTACCCTCTAATGCCAAAAGAAAGGATTTTACATGTCCAAGGAAGAGGATCGTTACCCTTGATGTGCGCTTTGGCTCCATAGGAGAAATCTAGACGGTTGAAAACGATCGCTCCGACCTTGCCTCCGTAAATCCGAACTCGCCTTGCGAATCGGAGACCCGAAACACGAACGAGGGCAAGAACCCTCCTTCCCGGCGCTGCTGCTCCTCTAGAAAACTAGACCAAGATCTCCAAATCCAGAATAATGAAGAGAAAACGGCCGAACCAGGCATATAAATAAAGCCACTGACGCGCGGTACCGCCTCAATTCGCGTGAAACCGCCCAGGCCCTCCAATCACAGGCCGACATGTGGCCACGCCGTTACAGTTTCACTATCGCCGCGCAATATGAAGCTAACGCCGCGCGATAGGCGACGTCGGTTACGACGCGACACTCGCTGCTATCGCCGCGCGAAATCAGCTACCGCCACGCGGTAGGATCCCGAGAGCCTCGTCAATAAAATTAGCCCTGCTATCGCCGCGATATAACTATCGTCGGTCGATAGTTTCTCGAGAACTCTGCAAGTTTAATTCCCCAGCTACCGCTGCACGGTAATAACTTTCTGTCACGCAGTAAGTCCAGCGTTGAGTTGACTCAACACTCTCAATGCTGTCGACGCTAATCCTGGAGCTACCGCCGCACGGTAACTAGCTACCGCCGGACGATAACCTCCATAGAACCATTTCTTGCCTTAATAAATTTGGGGCGTTACAGGGATAGTCTCCCTTAGGCTAATAAACAACCCTAACACAAATGACATGCACTCGAGGCACATGATAAATAAGGTATACATAACCAAAACCGTATGAGCATTTGCTAGTCTTGACGATTACGCGTGACACACAGCCTGGCCCATGATCCATCAACATTCATGAGGATTTTACTTTGTGCTTAACTGCATAGTGCGGGTTCAGTTCAGTTTTTGCCCATTGCTCAAGTCATTGTGATCGCCTATACGATGCAGGTGCTTCTTTACCTCGTCCCATAAATGTTCATCGCAAGCAAATTAATAAGAATAAGAAAGCATAAACACATGTATTTAAAAGAAAACATGCTAATACATGACTCGTATCTACCACACACTCCAGGCAGAGATGTAATCACTTTCATCACAGGCCTACATGAATATTCTTTTCTATTAAATCAATAGGCAACATACAACTACAAACGAGCTCAAACCCCGACATCACACGAGAAGTCCTACAAAGCATACTCACTTATCACAAGCTATTCACAATCCAAACTATGGGTTCATCGACCCTATCTCACATCGGGGTAATCACTCTCCTTTTTTTAAATACCCAAATCAATATAATGCCAATATCGATATTACATCACAAAGGCGTAATCACAAAATGAAGATGAGAATACACAACATTTATTCAAATTAAATCATGCCACAACACTCCATTCCATGAAGTTTATCAAACTAAGATCAATATTCACGGGTAGAGAGATTCACTATTGTTATTGGCACAATGTGTTATTACTCTATCATGAATCTACCTCAAGTCTGGGGCATGCACCCAACTCATTAATTGTGACAATGATTCCCATAAACAAATTATTCATAATTCTCATTGTATTCTTGCTTTTCATGTATTTTACTATGGGTAACAACCTTCAATCGACATAATTCCAAGAACGATCCAAATTTTCTAAGGATTCTTACTGCCCCAATCACAATCGATTCTCATCCTGTGAATGAACACTACGATGAAAAACATGAATAATTATCTGGTAACATATGCAATCAACATCACCGATCTGATCTTATAGTCACGGGTAGACTTCACACATCATGCCTAATTCAAAATTGCTCATCATACATTTCTAATACTATTCATGTCGGGATTGGACACAATCAACCTAGTGGTTTGCAAGGAGCCATGGCCGCCCAAGCTCTCTAATTAGAGATGTCGGGTAACACAAAATCACAACATAGCAAGCATTCAAACAATAAAGTCCTAATGTTGAGGAGAAAGAGATCATTACCTTTGAAATTGATGGAATCTTGTGATTTGAAGTAGTCGGGGATTTATTCTTACTGCCAATATAATACGAGCTTAAATGACCGCACATACGAACATGTAGAAATTGGAGTGTTTAATTATGCTGGTTTATGAAATCAAGTTCTGAATGAGCTATATGATATGTTGCACGGTATTCGTGGCCCACAGCCCGAGGCACATGCCCGTGTGCCAAGGGCGTATGTGCTCAAAATGGTGGGATATCGGTTCGCATCAGTTGTGTCGCGGGCGTGTGTGCGGTTTTTTGTTTTAGAGTTACGAGTTGTGTCTGCATGAACCGACGCGACTTTTGGATCACACATCCAAGGCACACGCCCGTGTGTTAAGGGCGTGTGCATCCCAAATTTCTCGTATGGGTTCGTGCCTATAAATAGGCCAACTTATCCTAAATAACCATGACTTGATTAAGAGTTCTTCATACCATAGAACAAACAAGAACACATCTCTATCAAATCAGAATTAGCATTTCAAAGGAAAGAAAAACAATCATCTACCAGCCTGAGTTTGTTGGGCGGACTACGTGGTATTTCTAGCGTTCATGTGGATACCTCTAGAGACGCAGATACTATTTTGCGTTTGGAATCAAAAGCCAGTTAACTTTCTCGAAATTTGATTTCAACGCAGGTATAAATTTCTTTCTTGATTTAATGTGTTTCAAATGAATCATGTCGAGGGTTTCCTATATTTCCGTTGCACATTTATTGCCAATGAAACCCAATAGAAACTTCCTTCCCAGCCATGAAAGCCTTAAGAATGTGTGTGGAGGAGAAGCACTGAGTGAATTCCTATGCGTTGATGGAGATGGATAACCTATCAGAGCTTCAGATCTCCTCCAATGGAAGCTTCTTCCTCTTCTTACCCTAGCTCCTTCCACCTCTCTCTACGTTTAAGAGAGAGGGTAACCAAAAGGAAATGAGGTTGAAAACCTCCTATTCCCGACCTAAAACCTCAGGAGTCAAGTCCTAGCCATAAGATCTTAAGTACCCACAACGAACGGTCCGATCACGTGATCAAACAAGTTTACGGTTCTGATTGCACGATCATGTGGCTCAGGCGCACGACCATGCATGACTAACTCACTCCAAACAAGAATACTGAAGATGTTTGTGCGGTTTTGGGCACGCACGATCGTGTGTGCTTTAAGTCGCACGAGCGGTGATTGGCACAATCGTGCATTTTCCCAAGTGCACGACTGTGCGCATGATATGTAGTTTTGTCACGCACGACCGTGCACGACTAACTCACATCACCAGAAACCAACTTGCCTCCAAAATACCACCAAACAGTCCCCAATTTTGCGGGACTTCCCTAGACTCCCTTAATAGCCAAAAGCTCTCAAATAAAAGGGGAGAAATTGTGGTGTTACAATTACCCTTTCTTAAAAAAAATTCGTCCCAAAATTTACACTCGAACTTAAGCGAAAAGCATCCCAAAGTCAAACTTCTACCTCATGGCTTGCAGGTTATGGGCCCTTCATGCATACGCTGCGCTACTCTGATCTCGTACTTGTCAAGGGAAAATTTTCAAACTACCGCGATCATATCAAATGACTTACTGAAATCACAAAAATAAGACGACACTGAAGCCTTCATCCCACTATAATGGGGTCAGCTATATGAATCCTTTATCATCATTGCGTCATATCTTTATATAGTCACAATCTCACTAATGCCTAAGTTTATCATGCCTTTCTTTATAGTTAATCACAAAAATAAGACAAAGTAGTTTAAAAATAAAGCAAATCTAAATTTAATTAATTAAATTAAAAGCTAAAACTTTATTAAATAAATATATAAATTAGGCATTATGAGGACACCATCATATCGTCTTTCTCATGATTATCTAACATATAACACTAAGAACTCGTGAATGTATCAAGCCTAAGGTGAAACATGTGCGCTCTAGCTAAACCCACCAGACTAGTGTTGGTTATTTATGTCTAAGGGTGGCATAGTCTACTTGAAAATTCATAGGTATTTGTTTTCATGCCATGAATCTCTCCATGTATCACACCAATCCAAACATCTCTTGAGCGCTATGTGACCATCAAAATCGCCTACATCTAATTTAACTATTTAACTCCAGCAGCGAAACAGAGTTGGTTACAATGTTCGGGTTTTAGGGTGTGCAAGCTCTGCAGGTCGAGGGATATAGCTCTCACGTCTAGGGATATGTTGATGTTCTCCTCGTAAGTGTATGGTGGCTTCTATGTTGTAGATAGATGTGCGTAAGATGTTCATTATGTGCCTCACATCATCCATATTGGTGGAGAGAGCCTTTACCATTTTCATTAAGGACCTGTTTGGGAGGGCTTTTTAACTCCTTTTCATTTTCTGGAAAACGCTACCACACTTAAGAGACTGTTTGGATTGTCTATCGGTGGGAAAAGCTATCACAAAAAACTCCATTTTCTCATCTTTTGGAAAAGTCACTTGTCACCTACTTTTCAATCTTTTCGAAAAGCATATCTTCATCCAAAAACATTTATCTCTTAAAAAAATCTATAACTTAATTTTTTTGTCTTGACGCGATTTTTTTCCCGGACGTAATATTTTTGCCTGGACGTGTTTTTTTCGCCGGACGCAAATTTTTCACCCGGACGCGAATTATTCGCCCGGGCGCGAATTTTTCACCCGGGCGCGAATTTTTCGCCTGGACTAGCATTTTTTGCCCGGGCTGGCATTTTTCGCCCAGGTTGGCATTTTTCGCCCGGGCGCGGGGTTTTTCGCCCGCGTGAGTTTTTTTCGTCCAAGTGCGGTTTTTTTTCCCGTGCATGTTTTTTTTTCGCCCGAGCATGTTTTTTTCTCGTCCGGACGTGATTTTTTCGTCCGAGTGCGTTTTTTTCATCCGGGTGCGATTTTTTGCCGGTGCAATACCCGAGCCGTTTTTTTTGTCCGGACACAATTTTTTCGCCCGGGCGCGTTTTTTTTCGCCCGGACGTGATATTTTTGCACCGACGCAATTTTTTCACCCGGGCGTGATTTTTTTTGCGCCGGCGCGATTTTTTCGCCCTCGCGCGATTTTTTTGCCCACAGTAGATTTTTGCGCCCGCGCGAGTTTTTTTGCCCGGGGGTGTTTTTTTCGCCCGGGCGCGATTTTTTCGCCCGGGCACGGTTTTTTTCGCCCGGGCACGGTTTTTCGCCCGAGCACTATTTTTTTTCGCCCGAGAGCGATATTTGTCATCGGAGCTTGTTTTTTTCGCCGAAGTGCGGTTTTTTCGCCCGGGCGCAATTTTTGGCCGGGGCCCTGTTTTTTTCGCCCGGTTGGGAATTTTTCGATCGGGCATGAATTTTTTGCCCGTTAACGATATTTTTTTGCCCTGACACGTTTTTTTCGCCCGGGAGCGATTATGTCGCCTGAGCGCGCCCGGGGGCGAATTTTTCGCTCAAAAGTGAATTTTTTGCTTTGGCGTGATTTTTTTGCTCGTTCGTAATTTTTTCGACCGGGGGCAATTTTTTTCGCCCGACCGTGATTTTTTCGTCTGGTCTCGATTTTTTCAGCCGGACGCGAATTTTTCGCTCGTGAGCGATATTTTTTGTCGGAGCACATTTTTTTGCCCCGACAGGTTTTTTCTGCTAGGGCACGATTTTTTCAAACGTGGGTGAATTTTTCGCTCGGACGCGAATTTTTCGCCTCGACGTGATTTTTTTGCTCGTTCGTGATTTTTTTGCCCGGCCGTGTATTTTTTCGCCGGAACGCTATTTTTTCCGCTCAAATGCATTTTTTTTGCCTTCGAGCGAAAATATCGCATCCGTGTGAAAAATTCATGTCTGTGCAAAAAATTCGCGACTGGGAGAAATTTTCCCGCCAGTCGAAAAATTTGTGTCTGTCCGAAAAATTCGCGCCCGTCCAAAAAATTTGCGGTCGTCCGAAAAATTCGTGCCCGTCCGGAAAATTCGCGCCCTTTTGAAAAATTCGCGTCCATCCGAAAAATTAGCACTCGGCCGAAAAATTGGGGCCCGGGCGAAAATATAGGGCCCGACCAAAAAATTGGCGTTTAGGCGAAAATATCGCACCCGAGCAAAAAATTCCCGCTCGGGAGAAAAACCGCGCCCGGACGAAAAAATCGCGTCCGGGCGAAAAAACCGGCCCGGGCGAAAAAATCGCGTCCGGGTGAAAAAATCGGGTCCCGCCGAAAAAATTCGCTCCCGGACGAAAAATTCGCTCTCGAGCGAAAAAAAACCTGCCACGGCGAAATAATTGCGCATTTTTCCCCAGACACAGATTTTTAATAAAAAAAACTACTGCAACGAAGATTTGCCAAACAGTTTATAAAGTGCTTCTCCTTTTTAAAAAACTCTGCAAAAGAAGTTCACCCAAACAGTTCTTTGTTTCTAATAGACATTTTCAAAAAGCTCCTTTTCCTACCATCCTTTTACTACCACTCCTTCTCCTTTCTGAAAAGCCTTCCCAAACAGGCCCTAAATCACTCATGTGTTTGATCTAGTCATCAATGCTAGTGTGTGAACGGTCAACCACATTGTTTATTTTAAAATATTTTTTTTTTGGAAAACAATAGTTTAAAAATAAAAGGAGAAAGAAAATATTCAATTAAAATATTTGAAATAACTTGATCAGTTTTTTTTAGAAAAATAACAATTCAAAATATTTTTTAAAAAAAAACTTAAATCAAAGTGTTTTTAAGCAAAGAGAATGTCTGATTCACGAAGAGAGTGAATGAATCTGCTCAAATACGATCGATGTAACCCGAAAATAAGGTTTTTAAATTAAATAAAAAATTTGAGTTCGATTTAAAGTGTGACACAAACAAAGACTTATGTTTAACATCACGTGACAATCGACCTAAGGCTCGCAAACTCGCATGAAGTGACTACGACAACATAACGACAAATTCATCCACATACATTCAATGAAAGGAGAGCAACGATGGAGTTTTTAAACAAACGACAAAAAATGAAGTATTAATTTTTGCACGCAAGCTCTAAAATTTAAAGTTCATATAAATTAAGCATAAAATTATATTAATAGTAATTAAGCCATGACATAAGGGGAGCTTTGGCGCACCAATTGAGGTGTTGTTGTGTGACCTTGAAAAAATGCATGGTAAGATTTGCCTATATTTCACTCAGATGGTGGGACCCTTCCCAGACCCTCACAGTGCGAGGATGCTTTGTGCACCATGATGCACTTTTTTTGAGCCAGGGGATAAGGTGAGAGTCATACCAAGACATTATGAGTAAAATAAGAAACCCAAACCCAAACTATATCAAAAAGGGTTTAATGGCAGTGACTGGATGGCCCTGGGAATGTAGAAACAATGTAAGGCTTAGGTAAGAGGACATGACCACAGTTGGATGTCATTAATGCGGCTACAACAAGAGTACTGTTGTCGTTAAGTAATAATAAAATTAGGAGTTACCCAAGAGTATCGATCTCACGTCGAACATGGCGGGATTGTGTTTTCTTACGGGAAAAACTTGAGATCGAAGTCTTTACGTTGTGTTTTGCATGGTGTTTTGAGAGTTAACTGTGTGGGTCGCCTTCACCACTTCGCTTCTCCGTGGGTCGCTTTCCTCCGCTTTGCACACGTTGTGCCTTGCAAATGCAAAGTCTAACCTCGCAAATCTGTTGGCTCATGACTAGCTCAATGACACTGCAGCCCAGCTCACAACCACTCAATCACAATCACAAAGCAAATACCAACACATTCGCATCCAAGCAACATCATAACATAAGCATGAAGAAATCATTAAAACAATATCTACGTCAAACCATAAACATATAAAGTATATTTACAAGCATCTACACTCAATGATCATGGTGTGTAGATGCTTTAGAGTATACCACAATATGCTTACAAACAACTCAAAGGAAAGAGGTAAAATGCGAGTTACCAATCCCTAACATAGAGGGAGCGGAAGGTTAGTCTCCTCAGAATCTTAGGGGAGCTTGGCCTGGTCCATTGGCTCTTCCTCTTCCTCATTGGCTTCGTCCACGATAAGGGAGAAGTTGTCACCACCTCCTAACGTGTCTTCTTCCAGGTTTTGCTCGCCTCAACACTAAGTGTCCCGACTTGGAACTCCAATAGTAGTTTGGAAATCACCTACTATGCCTTTGGAATGCTTGTGGAGGTTGAAGGAGATAAAGGGATGAATCCCTCTTGCCTTGGGGCGAAACTAGAACTAAAACAGCGCTCTCCCGCTCTTCGATCCTGTTGGAACACCCTATTACTAATTTGGGTAAGGATCACTATGTTTGTCTTAGGAAACCAGGTTGACCTAGTTGTATAGTTGTAAAGGTCAACATTAGAATGAGTCTAGGGCTTAGAACTTAGGTTTGAAGCTGCCCCCAGGACCATTCCAATGTCAAGGATATAGAGCCAAGTCGAAGGCAATTCTCGTCGAGCTCAGGTCGACGAAACGTCGAACTCGGTTCGACGCTCTCTGAGCTCAACTTGATAAATCGTCGAACTCCGGTCGACGATCTTCGAGCTCAGATCGACGATCTCTCTTCAGTTATTCTTCAGGTCGCTGAGCTCGGTTCGACGATCTTCGAGCTCAGTTCGACGTTTTCTGTCTGCTTGATCTCATTCTATCTCTGAGCTCAGTTCGACGATCGTAGAGCTCAGATAGACGATTCTTTTGAGAAATCGACGCTTTTAAGGATTCAAATGCTGTTATTCTTTGGAATGTTTTTGAATGCCATCAGCATTTATGACAAGAAGATCTGCCAGCCGTTTGTCTTTATTCTGGAGCAAGTTTTAAGGAATTGTTCAGGAAATATTTTATTGGACCTTCCTCTAAAAGACAAGACACTTTATGGAAGACATTTATGACTGCCAACGGCTATCCTTGACAAGAATTCTTTTCAGAGAATAAGATCCTTCTTCTTGTCTTTTAGAAAAGATAGAGAGAATATACAACACTCAGAGAATCATAAGAAAAAGCTGTGACAGATAACAAGTCATCAAGAATTAGAAGAACAATCTTCTTGCTTACTAACAAGTGTTCACAACTTCATCTCAAGAACTCCAGACACCTCATCTCTCAGTCTTCTTGCTGAAACAATCTTTTGCTGGAGATCAAAGTTCTGAAGACCTATCACCCTAGAGCAAAGCTTCCCTTCCTGAACCAGTCTACATCTCAGGGGGAGCTTTGACAAAAGATCCACTAAGTCTTCTCTCATTTGATTTGAGAACAGAGAAGACAACTTCATTTCCTTTTCCTTTTTATTTTCCTGCTGTAAAAGGGTTCTTGAACTCCCTTCAAAAGGTCTGTCTGGTTCTGAGAACCTTGTCAAAACTCAGTGGTGGCAAGACACCTTATCAAAAAATCCAGTTTTGGTTTTTGAGCACCTTATCAAAAGCTCATTGGTGTCAGGACACCTGATCAACTCATCCTGAGTGGATTCCTACCAAGGGTGGTAGAAGAGTGGATGTACCCAGGTTTTTGGGGAACCACTATATTTCCTTGTGTCTTCTGGATTTTTTGTTTGATTATTGCTTTGTGCTGTGTTCTTAATTTCTTGCTTCTTAAATTTCTTTCTAGCACTCTACACTATAGTGTAAATTAAATTTTATATGTGCTAATATTCTCAAAACTGTGAAACTTATTTGAATAAACTCTATTCACCCCCCCCCCCTCTAGAGTTGAGATAGATCTTACCCTCACTTTCAGATCCCATTGAAATCGTGAAACATCAATATAAAGAAAATAGGGCGCTTGCACATGGAGCGCAAATCCCACGCGCGGGCGTGAGTTAAATATACTGAAGAAATCTGGGCGCCCAGGTCGCACAGGCACATTTGCACAAACGCGCACATGCATGTAAAAATACCACACACAAACTCGAATTTACCCAAACAACGTGAAAACACAGAATGACCGCAAATTAAAGGAGGAGAAGTAGAAATCTAGAGAAAAATCATGTGAGAGAGAAACTAGGCATGAATCAAAGGCTTACCCACGGGTGGAAGGAGAGGATCAATCCTTGGCAAATCTCTGGCGAAAAGGAAGGCGGCCGCTGGAGAGATTATAGGCGGGCGTACAAATGGAGGGAGGCGACGAACTCGGTGGAAGTAGAAATCGGACGTGCACTGGCAAAATGAGTAGGAAAAGGGTCGGCCGACCATAACATCATCCAGGGCGCACATGCGTGCGTAATTTTCACCACGTGCGCATGTGGTACATAAAAAGATCGCACGTGCATGCGAAAATAGCGCATGGTCATGATACAATAGCGTATGGACGTGTGAAAATAACACACGTGTGCGCGTCAGTTGGAAGATACTCGGGCCTCCAAAACAAACCCGAAACAACAACACACGCGGGGAGAGGAGGAAGACTCTTTAGAAAGTTTGGATCAAAATGTATGACTATTTATTCAACAAAATAATCTATTTAACTAAAAACTAAAATTAAAAAAAAGACTAAAAAGGAAGAAAAATAAAGGATAACTAACATGTTTATTGTCCCCTGATATGACTTCTTAAAACTGAAACAAGATTCTAACTTATTGGAGTTGCAAAATGAAACTGTACTGATAATTCTCTTAATAGTCATTTCAATAATGTGTACTGAAATGGAGATACGCCAGTCACCCCTCTACCTTCATAATAATGATTGTGCTTCACAGGTAGCGAGTATAAAATATAGAAAGGAGAAGTAGACTCCCCTTCATTTTTTGAAATAAGACCGATGGTCTGGTCTATTAGTGTGTTGCTAAGTACTTGCCATGAGAAAGGATTAGGGACAAAAGGTATCTCCTGCCCCTATATCTCTTTGTGCACAAGGGAAGCAACAAAAAATTTCATAGTCTGATGAGTAAAAGTGGTGGGAAAAGATGGCTCCACCTCATCGTCCTTCGAAATAAAAGGAGGATGTTATCACTTACCAAATTCTCCCCAGTCAGTGAATCTGTAGTGATAATATCACCGGGGGGTGTGAAAGAAACTTCCTCCACTATAAGATCTTCCAAATCAGGATGCAGGAGGAGTAGGGGCGGAACTAGGAGTTTTTCTTAACCCGGACATAATTTTAAAATAAATAATTAAATGCAATGCTTAAATAAAATTAAACTAATATTGCAATTAATAAAAAATTATTTACCAAAAATCACATGACATACCGTTCAACATGCCACTTTCGTGGACACATATTTTGATATTTTGTAATAATAATATCATTAGAAATAGTGTCAACAACATCTTTCTCCGTATAAACGATCATGCAGTCATTCATCCATTCATCTCTCATTTTGTTTCGTAAACGATTTTTTATAATCTTCATTGCAGAGAACATTCTTTTAACTATAGCAGTTGCAACGGGTAGAAGACATGCATACTTTAAAAGCCTGAAAACCAACTGATAGTGATCTTGTTTTTTCAACTCCACCAATAGTTTTAAAAGGCCACCAATTCCTTTACTATGAGACAACATGTCGATTGGTAAAGAGCGCATGTCAATAATATACATATCAAGTTGTCCTTCAAGTAGTTGTAATTCTATTTGTGAGAAATCAGATGAGTACAATTCTGCGAGATGAACTAACTTTTGTTTATTAAATGGGGCAAATCAATCACTAGAGTCAAGACAAGAAACACATAAAAGTAGTTCAGTGTTCACTTCATTAAAACGATCATTTAACTCGTTCAAAGTCCAATCGACCACTGTATTGAAGATTTCAACAAGAAAATTATGATAATTTGTAACAATTCTTTCATTGCGTCTTGATCTTCCTGCTTGAATGTATTTTTCATTCATATTAGAAACTTTTATATGTTATTTTGTGCAAAATTTTGATACTTCAGTCATGAAGGAATTCCATTCAAGATCATCATTTCTTAAATTAAACAGTAACTGCTTTGTAAATTTTACAAACTTCATTGCATTAACAATGTCTTGATCTTTCTTCTGTAAAGCTTGTGATAATTCGTCTGACTTAGATAAAATACTCTTCATTAAATTTAAGAGAAAAATAAAATTAAAAATCAAGAGACTTTTAAGTAAAGTATTTGTCATTACTCTTTGATTTCCATCTGCATCATCAACCTTGATAATTTTAAGTGCCTCAATAATAGATGAAAACATTCGAATAAAATTTAATATTGTGTCATAATGTGAACTCCACCGTGTATCACCTGCCCTTTTAATTCAAGTGGTTGATTTGCCCCTCGACTACTTTCCAACTCCCCACAACCAAGCTCTAAAGCAACCCGATCAACTTCTAATGCTCTTATACAATCACGTCGTTTATAAGAGCCGTCAACAACATTCAACACAAGGTTAATAAGCGAGAAAATCTCTACAACTTCAACATGATCTTCTGCAACAACTACTAATATTAGTTATAGTTGATGAGAAAAACAATAAATGTAGAAGCACAATTATTCTCCTGCAATATCAACGTTTTCAGTCCTTTGAACTCACCGCTCAAATTGCTAGCATCATTGTAACCTTGACCCCACAATTTAGAAATACTTAGGCAATGTTTTGCAAACAAATTATCAATAGCTTTCTTTAATGATAAGACAGTTGTGTCCGCCCATGAGGAGGAGGCTTCCGCAAGTGAAGAAGTAATTTTCTCTTCACCGGTGGTTGCTTCTACTTGCACCCCACATGATAAGTAAGGCAATCATGTAGTGGGTGATTTCCAAGATAGGTATGTTTGAAACAAACATGGTGAGAGGAATTGCAGAGGGAGATTTAAAAAAAGAACTCTCACAACTAGAGATGGGGTAGGAAGAGGCTTCCACGAGCAAAGGGGAGGCCTCCCCTTCATTTGTGGATGCTTCTTCCTGCTCGACAAGAGGTATAGTGAAGTATGTTATCATGGAAAAATCCCACTCAAAGGAACAGAGCTTGGGGCATCTCTCCACTTCAGGCTCCTCCTTTGTACAAGTTATCATAATAGAGAAAAGCTTACTGAAATAGGTGGGATCGTATCCCAAAATCCTTTTCAATCGAGTTGGCTTGTTCAATAAGCATACCACATCAATGTAACTTTGCCTCTCACATTTAGTTCACAAGAGAGGGGGAAAGTCCTCATCTGCATCCTCCTGCAATTCGAACTCATTAAAAAAAGATACACGCATATTAAGATTCTAAGAATTGGGAGGATTTGCAGTATGTTTAAGAGTTTTATTCTCCACAGTTGAATCATAATAGGTGAGGAGGCAAATGGGGAAACACGCTCCACTCTATAATTACATAGATCAATAGGTTCGCTTGACGATATATCCAAAGAACTCCCAAGAAAACTTAGGAGGTGTAATGGATGCATTGTTGGTGACCGAAGGAGCTGTGAAAGAAGGAAAAGGAGGTATGACCATAAGCACATGCTTATCTTCTTCCACCATTTGTAATTTCCATTTTTCACAATCCTTCACCACTTAATATGTGCTTTGACAAAACAAACATTACTTTGTGGTTTGGACATAGAAGAGGTCCAAACTCTGGGTCATGGAACTGACTGTTGCGGGGCAACATGTGTATAATGAGTAGGCACACCATATGAAGAACCAAAAAGGGTTGATCCTCCATGGGATGAGCCTTAGGCATTATAAGCATAATTTTCTTTTTCGCACACCTCACTATAATGAGAAATACTCTTGCACCACTTGCGCTTGCGTGAAGTGTAATACATGATGCAAGGTAGGGTTCAACACAACTAATTCTAAAATTTTAATATGCATAAACCTTCAAACAAAAACAAGATTTGAATCGAACAAATACAATAGCAACACATGAAGGAATAAAAAAACAAATAAAAATCAAACTTAAAAGAAATGCAAAATAAATATGAAAGAGACTTCTATCTCTAATCTTTTATCTTAAGAAAAAATCACACGTGTCTTGATCCCTGCAATGACGCCAAAAATTTAATGCGTCTATGACAAAAGTATCAATGTCATTAAGTAATAATAAATTAAGGAGTTATCCCCGAGTATCGATCTCACGTGGAACACGATGTGATGGAGTTTTCTTATGAGAAAGACTTGAGACTGAAGTTTTTACGTGAAAGTTTTACGAGAGGTTTAGAGTTTGATTAATACTAAAGCAAAAAAAAGAGAAAGACTAAGTTAATTGTGATGATCGCCTGCACGGTTTCACTCCTCCGTAGGTCGCCTTACAACTCCGCTGACTCGCATCTAGCTCAATGACACCGCAATCCATCTCACTATCACACAACCACTGCAAATACAAACACATTCACATTGAAGAAACAACATAACATAAGCATGAAGAAAAACACTAAAATAATATCTACT
Organism: Platanthera zijinensis; assembly: GCA_039513925.1. Lineage (NCBI taxonomy): Eukaryota > Viridiplantae > Streptophyta > Magnoliopsida > Asparagales > Orchidaceae > Platanthera > Platanthera zijinensis. The sequence goes on along the minus strand of CM077084.1, from coordinate 21,312,874 downwards.
TCAAACCATCCACAAATAAAAGTATATCTATAAACATCTTCACCCAATGATCATGGTGTGTAAATACTTTAGAGTATACCACAATATGCTTACAAAAAACTCAAAGGAAAGAGGTAAAATACGAGTTACCAATCTCTAGCACAGAGGGAGTGGAAGGATAGTCTCCACATAATTGTAGGGAAGCTCAGCTTGGTCCACTAGTTCTTCTTCTTCCTCCTTGGCCTCGTCCATGATAAGGGAGAAGTTGTCACCTCCTCCTAATGTGTCTTATTTCGGGATTTTCTCGCCTTAACACAAGGTGTCCCAGCTTAGAACTCCAATGGTAGCTTGGAAATCACCTTCTTTGTCTTTGGAATGCTTGAGGAGGTTGAAGGAGACAAAGGGGGCGAATCCCTCTTGCCATGGGGAGAAACTAGACATAAAATGATGCTCTACCGCTATTCGATCCCACTGAAATCGTGAAACAATAATAGAAAAAAAAACATGGCGCGTGCGACGCAAAGTGCACGTGTGTGTGTGAGTTAAATATATAGAAGAAATCTCGACGTCCAAATTGCGCATGCGCATTTGCACGTGGGTGCACACGCATTCTCATGTGCAAAAATAATTGTCGGTGTTTCTATAGTGATCTGAAAGTAGTCAAGCAGTAGGTTCCACTACCAACGCGATATGAGTCTATAGTGTCACACATAAGAGCTATGTTGTAACACCCCAAAAATCTCAAAATATGGTTGTACACAATTTTGGGTTGGAGGCTGTTAGACACGGCCTGGGACACGGGCGTGTCCCAGGGCGTGTCGGGTGTACACGGCCTGGGACACGGGCGTGTCCCAGGGCGTGTTCAGGCTGGTCGACGTTTGAGAGTCGACGATCGTCGAGCCTGGGACACGGCCTTCGACACGGGCGTGTCCCAGGGCGTGTTCGAATTAATTTTCGAAATTGACCTATTCAAGTCAGAGCCGGACACGGCCTTGAACACGGCCTTGAACACGGGCGTGTGAGGCTGGACACGGGCGTGTCAGCTGCCGTGTTCCGACCCGTGTACTGGTTTTGGAAATCGGTGAGTACCGTGTAACAGGAGACACGGGCGTGTCTCATGACTGACACGGGCGTGTCAGGTTCGACACGGGCGTGTCGATGCCCGTGTTCTCGAATATTTCAGTCGGTGCGACTGCCGCGTGTGCCGCTTAAGGGTACACGGCCTGTGACACGGGCGTGTCACAGGCCGTGTCGGCCAAAATTCAGGGGAATTTTCAGTAGATCGTGGCCCTTCATTTTCTTTAAATAAAATCCTATGGCTGGAGTTCTTTCCTGGGCTGATAAGGCCGGGAAAAGGGGGGGAGAAGCTCATTCTTCTTTTCATCTTCTCTTTCTAAAGTAAGAGAGGGGTGAGAGCAAGGAGGAAGAAGAGGAAGTGGAGTCCGGCTGCCGGTGGTGCTACGGTGGTCCAAATCGCGAGCCGAGATCGGATTTGCGAAGGCAACGCTGCTGCGAAGGCTTTCATCCGTCTCAAATTTCTCTTCATGGCTCCGAAGCGAACTCCTAGGGTAACGATTTCCTGCTTGGACATGTGAAGTCCTTAATTCCTGCATTGCATAGGGAAAACCCTTCCCCGCGAGTGTGCGGTGGGTTGTGGCGTCCCTTGGGGTAGATATGTGAAGTCCCCCTTGTTAGAGTCCGGAATTGGAGTACGGATCTAGGCATGCTGTGTGAAGCCCATCTGGACATGGTCTGGATTGGTGATGCTTGGTTGCATATCGGAGAAGACTCCGTGATCATTGCTTGTATGCATGATGGAAAGTACTGGAGGAAGTCCAGGAAGTGTTGAGAGTTGGACTCTCTTGTAGCCGTGAGTGCTACTTTGTGGAAGGTTGAGCCGTGAGGCTGCAACTAGGAAATGGTGGAACGGGCAAGGTGAAACTGTACCCGCGTTAGTCCAGGCGTGAGTCTGACGATGTGAGCAACGGGAAAGGTGGATCTGTACCCGCGTTATGGTTGTCTAACCTTGGGTGCTTAAGACCCTGTTAGGATCACATAGCGAGAGTCGACGGCCGGTGAGCCGATCAGACTAAAATGCTCATAATGTGCCGTTATGTCTGGGACCTCTGAACGGTGCGAATGTGCCCTGAGTGCACGGAGCGTCGGGCCGTCGTGCCGACGTTTGTGATATGTGACTGTGCGGGCGTGCACGTCTTGCTTGAATTGCTATATATCATGTTGGATGAATGCTATGCAGGGATGGAATTCCGCTGCCCCGTGCCAGGGGCAGGGTCGTTATAATTGGTCAGCTGAATGCTGACCGTTGCCCTGTTTTGCCACCATTTGGTGGATTGGTTCTTACAGGTGCTGGAGGAGCTGGTCCAAGCGGGACTTAGCGGGCTGAAGCCCAAAGCTGCATTGCTGCCCTCGAAGGCATTGTTTTGTTTCTTTTGTTCATGTGTGGCCGGCCTGCGTGCCGATGTATGTAAACCACACTCTTGTTAAGAGAAACTGTTGTAAGGCCTTAAGGCCAGACTCTTTTGATGTATACTTATATTCCTATATTAGTGGACAATGTTGTTTTATCTTGAGTTCATTAATTCAACCGTGAAGCTTCCGCTAGAATGCTCTGTGTTAGGATGCGTTGGTTATGGTATTATTTAGTAGCGTCTCCGCCTGTTTGTGGAATATGGTGTGGGGCCCCGGCCGGACCCTCTATTATATTCTTCTTGACGGGTAGAGGTGTTACAATTTGGTATCAGCTTGTTGGTCGATCTCTTCCGAATTCGCGGGCGAATTCTTTTGTGAGGGGGCGAGCACGTGTCAGTGCCGTCGTTATAACACGTAATATGAACTCAAGATTGTCCACTTAGGAATGCAAATACACTTGTTTGGTGAACTTGTGTATTCTTTTGTATGATTGCCGTTTGTATTGGTCGTTAACCTGTGTAATTTACACATATAGGTGACCAGAAGTGTTGCGGGGCAATCCGAACCACAACGTTCTGTTGAGAGTGCGGCACCAGCCGAGGTGCCCACAACTCCTCCATCCGCTGAAACAGTCCGTCTCATTACGGAAACGGTACTTGCGGTGATGAATGCTCAGCAAGCGGGGCAAGCACGTCCTGCAGTGGTGCCAACGCAAGCTGGGGTACGGCAAGAACCGATAGAAGCCGAAGTTGATCCGCGGGTAGCAGATCAACAATGGAAGCAATTCCTGAGCTTCAACCCTCCGCAGTTTCATGGGGCGGGTACACCGGCCCAAGCAGAGGATTGGCTTGCAAGAATCAAGAGGATTATGAGGGCTATCAGGGTTGAGGAGGAACAGAAAGTGATGTTAGCCACTTTCCTACTGGAAGGAGAGGCGCGATTGTGGTGGGATGAGATTGAACTGCATCACTTGGCCGGCAGGCAATTGGCAGAAATTACAATGGAAGAATTTTCTCGGTTGTTCTTAGCACAACATCTACCGATGCAGCAAAGGATATCAATGGAAATGGAGTTCCAACGGTTAGCACAGGGAGATCGAAGTGTGGATGACTACCTGCATGAGTTCACCCGGTTGGGAAGATATGCGGGTTCGATCTTCGCCGAAGAAGAGCGTAAGATTAGTCGGTTTTATGCGGGACTGCGAGATGAGCTAAGGTATTTGCTCTCGAGTTCTGTGAGTCAGGGATTCCAAGCCTTAGTCTGTACGGCTCGTTCTTTGGAGACGGATATGAAACGGGGGCAAGAAAAAGGAAACTTGGCGGTTGTGAAGCCGGAGTTTAAGCCGCCGCGTCCGGACAAGTTTGGCTACCGTAGGAGGTGGAATAAGAAGTCTAAGTCTTCTGGGCAAGCTCCTTCTGCGACTGTGACAGACACATCTGGGAATGGATCTCGTGCTTGTTATACGTGCGGGAAGGTTGGACACTTCGCACGTGAATGCCGATTTGGTCCTTCAAAGGGTGATAAGAAGACGGGAGCGTCTTATGCGGAGAAGGGGAAGACTGTGGTGGAGTCTTCTGCCTCGCACGCGCAGCCCAGGGTCTTCAACCTTGGACAACAAGAGGCGATCAAGCAGGCAGATGTCGTCACAGGTGCGCGTAGATTTTATATGCTTGTTTTGTTGTGCTGTGCTTGTTTTAATTGTAATGTTATAGGGTTTGTCCTTATACGAGAGTATCCGGCGCGAGCACTGTTCGACACAGGTGCTTCACATTCGTTTCTGTCTGAGGATTTTGTCTTGCGTGTCGGGGTGCCTATCCGGACCAAGACAGACAGTGTAAAGGTGTTGTTGCCTAACGGATGTTTGATGTGCGCGGATCGATCTTGCGGTCTTGAGGTCAAGATAGGAAGTCGGGAGTTCAAAGTGGAAACACTAGTATTGCCGATCAAAGAGTTTGATATAATCTTTGGTATGGACTGGCTTTCAGAGCAGCGTGCCTGTATTGATTGCACTTCAAAAGAGGTCACACTTGGGCAAAATACCGAACAAGAGACCAAGTTCATTGGTATGCAAGGGATGAGTGGGATGTTGTTATCCGCTCTCCAAGTTGTTAAGGCAGTTCGGAAGGGTGCGGAGTTGTTCTTCACACTCATAGAGGCGGTGGCGCCGAAGGCCAGTGTGAGTGAAGTGCCGATTGTGTCGGAGTATGCGGATGTGTTTCCAAAGGACCTTCCAGGGTTACCTCCCCAAAGGGAAATCGACTTCGCTATCGAGCTGGTGCCGGGTGCAAAACCCGTGGCCCGTTCGCCGTATCGGGTAGCGCCAAAAGAAATGGCCGAACTGAAAGTTCAGTTGCAAGAGTTGTTGGAGCAGGGTTATATACGCCCAAGTATGTCACCTTGGAGCGCACCTGTTCTTTTTGTGAAAAAGAAAGACGGTGGTTTGCGACTATGTATTGATTATCGCGAACTGAACAAGCTGACGGAGAAAAACAAGTATCCAATTCCTCGGATCGATGACTTGTTCGATCAGCTAGCGGGCTCTACCGTCTATTCGAAGTTGGATTTGAAGTCCGGGTATTACCAGTTGCGGATTAGGGAAGGTGACATTCCCAAGACAGCGTTTGGCACACGCTATGGTCATTATGAGTTCACAGTGATGCCGTTCGGCTTGTGTAATGCGCCTTCGGTATTCATGGATCTCATGCATCGTACGTTCCGCGAATACCTGGATCTATTTGTGATTGTGTTTATTGATGATATTCTGGTATATTCACAATCGGAGGAAGATCATGCAAACCATTTGCGATTAGTATTGCATACCTTGCGAAGGAATAAGCTGTATGCCAAGTTCTCAAAGTGTGAGTTCTGGCTCTCGTCGGTGGCTTTTCTAGGCCATGTGGTAAGTGGAGAGGGCATAGCGGTGGATCCGGCTAAGATAAGTGCCATTCGGGATTGGCCAGTGTTATCTTCAGTGGCCGAAGTCAGGAGTTTCCTTGGACTGGCGGGCTACTATAGGAGGTTCGTGGGGAACTTCTCCCGGATTGCTTTGCCTCTGACTACGTTGACGAGAAAGGATCAGAAGTTCGTTTGGACGCCGGAGTGCGCACGAGCTTTTGAGGAGCTGAAGAATCGTTTGACCACGGCGCCCGTGTTGACGTCGCCATGTGGTACAGACGGATTTGAAATATATAGCGATGCGTCAGGAAGCGGCTTAGGCTGCGTTCTCCTGCAATTTGGCAAGGTGATCGCTTATGGCTCACGTCAATTGAAAGTGCATGAGCGTAATTACCCCGTCCATGATTTGGAGTTGGCGGCGGTGATCTTTTCGCTCAAATTGTGGCGGCATTATCTATATGGCGTGAAAGTAGACATTTATACCGATCATAAAAGTTTAAAGTATCTGCTCGATCAAAAGGAGTTGAATATGCGACAAAGAAGGTGGATGGAATTCCTTGGGGATTTTACATTCGATATTCATTATGTTCCCGGAAAGGGAAATGTGGTCGCTGATGCCTTGAGTCGTCGGACTCCAGTACGGGCAAATTGGTTGCAGATACATGATGAGCGGTTAATCCAGGAGTTGGAAGCCTTGGAGATATCTTGTGTGGAAAGAGATTCTTCGACTGTTGCATGCGTGAGCTGGTTGGAGGTTCAGTGTGACCTTGCTGACAGGGTTCGGCGGGCAACGGAGTTGGATGAAAGTCTCCAACGCTATGCAAAGGAGGGATCTGGTGATCAGTTCTCCTGGGATGATGGCTTATTACGAAAAGATGGCCGATTGTGCGTCCCTAGTGCGGGTAAATTGCGGGAAGAACTGCTATATGAAGCACATTTTACAAAGTATTCAATTCACCCTGGGAGCACAAAAATGTACAAGGACATGAAGAAACTGTTCTGGTGGCCTGGTTTAAAGAAGGACATAGCCGCGTATGTGGCTAAATGTCGCACTTGTGCTTTGGTAAAGGCAGAATGTCAACGGCCGAGTGGTTTCCTGAAGTCATTGCCGGTTCCGCAATGGAAGTTTGAGGATATTTCTATGGATTTCGTGCACGGATTGCCGAGATCTCAGCGTGGCCATGACTCAATCTGGGTGATTGTAGACCGGTTGACAAAGGTGGCTCATTTTATACCAAACAAGCGGGACGATTCAGTGGAAACGTTGGCAAAACTCTATGTGGAGCAGATAGTTCGATTGCACGGTGTTCCCCGGAGCATCGTAAGTGACCGAGATGGGCGCTTTACTTCAAAGGATTGGAGATTAGTTCATCAGATGTTGGGCACGAAGTTAGCATTCAGTACGGCCTTTCACCCGCAAACGGATGGCCAAACTGAACGAACCAACAGAACGATGGAGGATATGCTCCGTATGTGCGCCCTGGACTTCGGTAAGAAGTGGGAAGAACATCTTATTATGGTGGAGTTTGCCTATAATAATAGCTATCAAGCGAGTATAGGCATGGCCCCATTTGAAGCGCTGTATGGTCGCAAGTGTCGTACACCGCTAGCTTGGGCAGAAACTGGCGAGACTAAACTTTTAGGCAAAAAGGAAGTCGAGGATGCTACCTCAACAATACGCTCTATTCGAGAGAGGCTCTTAATAGCCCAAGATCGGCAGGCCAAGTATTACAATGCTAAGCACCGGAACGTGGAGTTCGCGGTGGGTGACTGGGTCTATTTAAAGATTAAGCCCTTCAAAGGCGTATCTCGGATTCGGCGATTGAAAAAGCTAAGTCCGCGCTACCTTGGTCCGTTTGAAGTAGTGGAGCGAATTGGGGAAGCCGCCTATCGACTAGCTCTTTCATTGGAATTGAGTGGATTGCATGACGTGTTTCACATCTCGGTGTTACGCAAAGCAGTCAAGGATCCAGCTCATATAGTTGAAAATGATCGAGTGCCAGTTGAGTATGGGCTAACGACAAAGGTGAAGCCTATACGAATAGAGGATCGAGCCGAGAAACAGTTGCGGAACAAGGTAATCGGGATGGTCAAAGTCCGGTGGGACAATTGTGGCCGAGAAGAGCTAACATGGGAGCGCGAGCAGACCATGCGAGCCGAGTTTCCCGAGTTATTTTCGTAACTTGTTCACTCGTTGTATATGTAATAAAAACCCATAAATGTTTTGTTATTTTCTCCCTATTGTTTTCAAATTTCGGGACGAAATTTTATAAAGGGGGGAGGATTGTAACACCCCAAAAATCTCAAAATATGGTTGTACACAATTTTGGGTTGGAGGCTGTTAGACACGGCCTGGGACACGGGCGTGTCCCAGGGCGTGTCGGGTGTACACGGCCTGGGACACGGGCGTGTCCCAGGGCGTGTTCAGGCTGGTCGACGTTTGAGAGTCGACGATCGTCGAGCCTGGGACACGGCCTTCGACACGGGCGTGTCCCAGGGCGTGTTCGAATTAATTTTCGAAATTGACCTATTCAAGTCAGAGCCGGACACGGCCTTGAACACGGCCTTGAACACGGGCGTGTGAGGCTGGACACGGGCGTGTCAGCTGCCGTGTTCCGACCCGTGTACTGGTTTTGGAAATCGGTGAGTACCGTGTAACAGGAGACACGGGCGTGTCTCATGACTAACACGGGCGTGTCAGGTTCGACACGGGCGTGTCGATGCCCGTGTTCTCGAATATTTCAGTCGGTGCGACTGCCGCGTGTGCCGCTTAAGGGTACACGGCCTGTGACACGGGCGTGTCACAGGCCGTGTCGGCCAAAATTCAGGGGAATTTTCAGTAGATCGTGGCCCTTCATTTTCTTTAAATAAAATCCTATGGCTGGAGTTCTTTCCTGGGCTGATAAGGCCGGGAAAAGGGGGGGAGAAGCTCATTCTTCTTTTCATCTTCTCTTTCTAAAGTAAGAGAGGGGTGAGAGCAAGGAGGAAGAAGAGGAAGTGGAGTCCGGCTGCCGGTGGTGCTACGGTGGTCCAAATCGCGAGCCGAGATCGGATTTGCGAAGGCAACGCTGCTGCGAAGGCTTTCATCCGTCTCAAATTTCTCTTCATGGCTCCGAAGCGAACTCCTAGGGTAACGATTTCCTGCTTGGACATGTGAAGTCCTTAATTCCTGCATTGCATAGGGAAAACCCTTCCCCGCGAGTGTGCGGTGGGTTGTGGCGTCCCTTGGGGTAGATATGTGAAGTCCCCCTTGTTAGAGTCCGGAATTGGAGTACGGATCTAGGCATGCTGTGTGAAGCCCATCTGGACATGGTCTGGATTGGTGATGCTTGGTTGCATATCGGAGAAGACTCCGTGATCATTGCTTGTATGCATGATGGAAAGTACTGGAGGAAGTCCAGGAAGTGTTGAGAGTTGGACTCTCTTGTAGCCGTGAGTGCTACTTTGTGGAAGGTTGAGCCGTGAGGCTGCAACTAGGAAATGGTGGAACGGGCAAGGTGAAACTGTACCCGCGTCAGTCCAGGCGTGAGTCTGACGATGTGAGCAACGGGAAAGGTGGATCTGTACCCGCGTTATGGTTGTCTAACCTTGGGTGCTTAAGACCCTGTTAGGATCACATAGCGAGAGTCGACGGCCGGTGAGCCGATCAGACTAAAATGCTCATAATGTGTCGTTATGTCTGGGACCTCTGAACGGTGCGAATGTGCCCTGAGTGCACGGAGCGTCGGGCCGTCGTGCCGACGTTTGTGATATGTGACTGTGCGGGCGTGCACGTCTTGCTTGAATTGCTATATATCATGTTGGATGAATGCTATGCAGGGATGGAATTCCGCTGCCCCGTGCCAGGGGCAGGGTCGTTATAATTGGTCAGCTGAATGCTGACCGTTGCCCTGTTTTGCCACCATTTGGTGGATTGGTTCTTACAGGTGCTGGAGGAGCTGGTCCAAGCGGGACTTAGCGGGCTGAAGCCCAAAGCTGCATTGCTGCCCTCGAAGGCATTGTTTTGTTTCTTTTGTTCATGTGTGGCCGGCCTGCGTGCCGATGTATGTAAACCACACTCTTGTTAAGAGAAACTGTTGTAAGGCCTTAAGGCCAGACTCTTTTGATGTATACTTATATTCCTATATTAGTGGACAATGTTGTTTTATCTTGAGTTCATTAATTCAACCGTGAAGCTTCCGCTAGAATGCTCTGTGTTAGGATGCGTTGGTTATGGTATTATTTAGTAGCGTCTCCGCCTGTTTGTGGAATATGGTGTGGGGCCCCGGCCGGACCCTCTATTATATTCTTCTTGACGGGTAGAGGTGTTACATATGTTATTCAAGGTGCAAGGCGCACCGAGCCACAAAGGGGGTCTGGAGCCTAAGCACAAGGCACAGGCGCACGCTTGAGGCACTTGAGGTGCAAAAATAGGGGAAAAGGAAATTAAGCGAATTGTGCGCACAATTTGCTAAAATTGAGCGAATCGGACGTCAAATTCGCTGAAATTGAGCGATTTTTGTGTCCAAATTGCTGAATTTGGGCACCCAAGTGCGCCTAGGGGTGCCTTGGGTGTGTCTGAGATCATGTTTTTGCCCATCTTTCAAAATACAGGTTGAAGTAAACACCTTGAAAGGCCCGTGCGCGCCTTTGGTGCGCCTGGGAGATGGTAAGGTGCACATTGAGGCGCGCCTGGGGCACATCGCCCGCCTCAGCAATGCTGAGGCATGGCGGGTTGCGCCCGGTGCGCCTGACGCCTCAGGCGCGCGCCTTGACAACATAACATAAGAGCGTTTGGAGAAGTTGGAGGAAGGATTGTGTTCGCCTTATTCATATTGGACATGAGTGAAAGAACAATCCTATGACTCATTGAGTTGTGTTTATCATTTAGTGTACCTTTGAGACTACAAGACGATATTGTGAATATCGTCGAGTAGACATAATGCCACCTGGTAGATCTTCTTGTTTGAATTTACAAGCCGATACTATGAATATTGCCGTGTTAACAAGACTTAGTGTTGTGTTGACAGGACACATCGTCATGTTGATAAGACATAACGTCGTGTTGACAGGACATAACATTGTTTTGACATGACATACCGTCATGTTGATAGGACATATCGTCGTGTTGACAAGACATAGCGCCGTGTTGACAAGACAACATTCTATGTTTACTCCAATTAAAGTTCCGGGTTTGTGGATAGAGGAGGAGTGCGTCTGTCTTATATCCATGGGGTATAAATAGATAGATGATTAGGTTTTCTAATATGCTTCTTTGAAGATCAGACGAAAAGGGTTTTTCCAGAGTTCCTGAAATCCCGCTGCCTCTTTCGCGAGACCCGGTCCAACCGTCGCCGCCTCTCCTGTAACGAATCTAGCAATTCGTGGAGACGCCGAGGGCACTCCTTCTCCGACCCAGATCTTGTTGGACAAGATCTTGGGGTTCTGTCACTCATGTGAATACCTGTAAAGGCGCAAATCTAATTCTGCGCTCGAGACTCAGCCGCCTGATGTTTAGCCGTAGATTGAGGTAGCAGTTTCTGGAGCATCTTGATCTATTAGGTACTCGATTCCACACAGACACCTTGCTACCTGTTGTATTTCACTTCTTGATTAATGATTATCGCAAGATCCTATTTATTGTTTAGGGTTTTCTTGTAAATTATTTTGATGCACACATATGATGTGTACTCTCTAATGGAAACCCAAAAATAACGCACACACAAACTCTGATTTACCCAAACAATGTGAAAAGCACAGAACGACCGCACATGCGCGTTTGCCCATGTGCGCATGCGCGTGAGAAAATAATGCACGGGCAAATTTCCATTGATAGTAATTTGTATGTTAGGGAAGAAAGACGCGCACACGTGCAAAAATTCCGCGCGGGCATGTGTGAGCCAAATTGAACATAATATCCCCTAAAATGCACAAAAATCCACACATGTGCAAACAATCATCCAATCAGATCAAAATTCTAAATAAACTCGAAATGAGCATTAACCGAACATATGTAGCACATGAATGGATGAAAACGATAAAAAAACGGGATGAAAATACTACAAGAAAACATATATCAATCATCAATGGGAGGGGATGGTGAAGGGATGGTCGCCGACGGCCCGAGGTGAACGGTGGCCAAAAATAGTTGGAGGAAAGCATTGGCGGCAGTTGTAAGACAAACCATAGAAACATTGCGGCTAAAGACATCAAGCACAATATACAATGACTTAGAGCTTGTCAAAAAGGCACGCAGAAGGCAGAGGAGGGATCGTGGAGATCAGGGAGGGCCTCTAGAAGCAACGTTGGGAGAGTCGATGTTAGGTGGCTGGAAGCGAGAACGAGGGATTTGCTGAGGGTTATGAAAGAACATAGTTATTTCTCTGTTCTTCCATCTTTCCAAGAAGGCTTTAGGTATTCTAAGATTCATATGGATTACATAAATTGTACAATCAAGAGTCAAAGGGGATTACTTTAGTTTCTTAGGATTCTTCCCATATTAAATAATTCTGAAAAAAAATTAAAATTTAATTTTAGAAATATATTTTTCATTTTTAATAATATGAAGTACTTAATATTAACTTCAGTTTCTTTGTTAACTCAAATTAACACTAGTCCTATGTTGACGAGTCTTTTCATTTATAACTTTATTGGTCGGTCAAGCTAATAAGTTGAACGATCGTACGTGAGTGATATGCACGATAAAAAACACACATCATTAATAACATGCAAAGAAAACAAAAGACACAATATACAAGATGATATGTGCAACCCAAATAAAAAGCGATGAATAAAAATAAAATAAAGATTCAACTCAAGTTGTACCAAAAATATTTTTCTCTTGTAGGGGGGAAATCTTGTTGTCTGGAAAAGTAAAAAACAACACGTTATGGAAAGATCAAGCACAAAAGCTGAGTTCAGAGTCCTAGTTCATGGGATTTGTGAAGGCTCATGGCTACCCTCCTTGATGAGTGATTTAGGACTTTTTGAAGATGAATCCATCAAATTTTAGTTTGACAATAAGACCCCTATCAACATCGCTCACAATCCTATCAAACATAACTACACAAAACACATTGAGATTGACTGACATTTCATCAAATAGAGCATTGAGAAAGGGTTGCACGTACACCTTTTGTCCATCTGACAAACAACTTTTCAACACTCTTACAAAGGGATTGAGTGGAAGTGTTTTTCATGCCCAAATTGAGAGGGGGGAGGGGGGCTAGATTCTATGTATGAGAATTAATTGTGTCTCTACTATATGCTCACCTCTCATGTATAAAGGAGAGGTGGTCACTTCGAAATTAATTAAGTTATTTCATTTTCTTCAACACAAACCAATTTTTGAATATTTCAAAAGATCTTCGTCTATATTATAGAAATATAATTAGAGAATAATTGGGCTAACTCACATACATCTTTAGTCCACTGTGAAGCATATTTTTCAAACATTATACCATCTAACAAAATACCAGTTGCAACATAACAAGTCATTATAGAATCATGTTTAATTTATTCTTCAATAAATCAATTCTATATAACATTACACCATTGTTTAAGCTACTAGTTGAAAATGGAGTTTGAGAAAAATGTTGTTTCTGAAAAACAATGTTTTGTTAAAAAATTGTCTCGGTGAAATGGATTCTGTAACATAGAGTTTTGAAAAAGTTATTTGGGTGAAAAAAAAATTCATAACTTCGAAATATGTTTACTAGAATCGTGTATAATAGTGATGACTAACATCATAGAATAATCCTCCCAATATAATGTAAAATTTTCTAACATAACACAAGAAAATCACAATCGTAGTTTGTGTTTAAGCTTATGACTATAAGGGCCAAAACCACTACTCACAATGAAAATAATATAATTGATGGATAATATGAAGTCAGTGGGCTCTTTTGGTTTACCCAAGAGAAAATAGATTGTGAGGAGAAGGACAAAAGCTAAGGCTTTGTTTGGTTTGGCGTTTTGCTCAAGCAGCGGGAGTAGGAGGGCGTTTGGAATCGTAGGGGGGAGGTTGCGGTTGGAATCCCTCCGTTTTCCTCCATTTCCCATGGCGCGGCGGATGCAAACAGAGCAAGCGCCGCCGCTGGCCATTTGGTTACTCGTTGTGCAGCGGCGTTTGCCCCAAACAGAGAGCTCCAAACGCTGCGCCAAACGAAGCCTAAATCGAGTCAATATGACCTTACAAATTTCTGAAGCAAATATGTTGTAATGCCTATAAGATAAAATTACCCGTCTACATGGAAATTGACTAGGTAGTAAATGTTAAGAACTTTAATTCATCCGATCCAAATATGCTAGTGAAGAATTTAGGCAAGAGGTGAAAAGGAATGAAAGAAGAAACTCTATTCAAGAAGAAAGTAAATAAATACTAGTTGCAGATAAAAGATAGTCTATTGCATCGGCTTTGAGTGACACAATGTGGCTACTGATAAATGGTATGATCATGATTGAGGAACAAAACTATTGCCACAAATACAACTCAGATTCAAAGAATTGGTTCTTGCGTAAAAATGAGGAGCACTGGTCATAATATATGTTGAAACTCGTATACCGGTTCAACAGAATTCGGACTAAGAGGGGGCAGTCTGTGGTACTTGACTCACTGTCAAACGCTCAAGATTGGGGTAGTCTGAGCCCAGAGTCGACCCTCACTAGTTAAGTAGTTTTCCTACGCACAGACCTGTGAGCTGCAGCGAGGAGGTCCCGCCACACATTCGGAAGTTGTTCTAACTTCCCCTCCCAAGGCCAAAACTCAACTCGGCATCTAGAATCATATTTCTATCATATTCATTCCATCAGATGCACTACAAGTACATCAAGTGATATCAGAGCTATGTTGCATTAGTGTCATCTTTAGAAATTTTTTTTTTGGTGTGGGAATCTATTTTTTAATGTAATTCATAATAAATTTATTTGTCTTTTCAGCATACCACACAATATCATCTTGCATTTATTACATATCTTAAGCATTATAGTACATAGTAGTGCATTCTATACCCATTTTGACTTATTCCCATGGCTACCAATGGAAGTCAAGGAAGAAATACTATCCCTCATCATAGAAGAAAAGTGAAAAGCATTATTTATGCAACAAGAACCCATAAGAGGCAAGAAATCACATTAGATGGTATTAGACACCAAAATACTCACTACCACTTAATGAAAGTGTAGAAAGAGAATAAAAAACATATTTGGTTGAATTATCTTGACAGACATAGAAAGCAAGAGTAAAAGAGATGTTTGATACGTGTATTTTATAGTGTTTTCGCCATGTGTTTTTTATCGTTTAATTTTCTCTGATTTTTGTACTAGATGAGTAGATTTATTGTGCGTATTGATATATATTGCTCATCTGGACTATTGAGATGAATTATATGTACTGTGTGGATTTTTTGTGCAATTTAGGGGATGTTATTCAAATTAGCTCACGCACGCCCATGCGGAATTCCTGCACGTGCGTGCACCTCTTTCCCCCTCAGGCTGCACGAATTTTGTCAATCCGAATTTGCCTGTACGTTATTTTCACATGCGCATGCGCGCACGTGTTCGTGCAATTGCGCGTACGCGGTCATTCTGTACTCTTCACGCAGATTTGGGTGAATATGAGTTTGTGAGTGCGTAATTTACATATGCACGTGCGTGCACGTGTAAATGCGCGTGCACGGCCTTGATGCCCAGATTTACTATATTTGTTTAACTCGTGCACGTGTGTGCGCTTTGCATCATACATGCGTGCTCCTGTTTTTCTATTTAAGTGTTGCTCGTAAAATCAGTTTAGCAAAGGGCGGGAGAGCAAATCTAGTCCGCCGTTTTCAACATTTTCTCGGACATAATACTTTAAACGTGTATTCGCAGATCAAATTTTTCATTTTTATAAATGTCTATCTATATACCAACTTTAAACTTTAACAATCAATGTCTTCTTCTCATGAGTAATGCCCGACAATGAAGGAATATCTTTGACAACCTTTTGAGTCATTATCGGAGACAAAAATAGTGAAATTCACATCAAAATGGTGAAATTCACATTAAAATGATGAAATTTACGTCAAAATGATGAAATTCATGTCAAATTGTTGGGATAAGTCATAGACATAGGATCAAAAGTTTGTTGGAAAAATCCCTTCATCGTCAAGCCTTTCTCAGACAAAGAAAGGTAAAATTTAAAGTTGATCTAGGGATGAACATTAATAAAAATGAAGTGAAAATTAAATAAATTTCTCCATACATTCTCAATAGTTACCCCAATTCTCAGATAAGGCCATGGATATAATTATTATCAATAAACACAAAAAAAATACACTAATACTTGGGCTCTATTTGTGAGAGGTTAACTTTATGAATGCAGTAGCTTTAGGTTCCGTTTGGTGAGACTTATTTTCACCAGTCAAGCGGTTATGACCGCATGAATCGGATCATAATTAATGTCCGATTCATGCGGACGTAATCGCTTCACCGGTGAAACGAAACCTTAATCGATAATGATATTTTTACAAAAATAACAGTTTCGTGCCCAAAACGCCACCACAAATTAGATGCAGATTAAAGGCCATGAATGCTCCCACCCCCAAAAAACATAAAAATTTGGGGATGAAACAATGTCATAAAAGCTGCAAACAAAGACAATTCATCATCATGGCATTAACAATCGCAACTTCACACCACTTTCCCAAACGCGGCCTCGACATAAAAAGAAAAACAGATGCCGATAAAAGATGGGCAATGAAGTTTAATATAAAATAGATGGCAAGAAAAATTTATTTCGATCGCATTCTCATTGATTTCTTCATAAACAGTGGTGCGCAGAAGAAAGGGGATGCTACAAGATTGACAATGGCCTGCCACCAGTGTGGCTTTGACCACGAGAAATACATTTTGTCAACAAAACATTATCCCGTATATATAAATATATAAATATATATATATATATATATATATATATATATATATATATATGCACATCATCAGTTATAAGAATTACATGCCGAGGAGAAGTGAAGGAGGGCGTGCCACTGCTTGCGCGGCGAGCTTCGAACCCAGAAAACAAAATCTTTACTCCGTTGCTATAACGGCGCCAATTAGATGTACAAGCAGCGCAAAAACCCAAGTTTTTGTCAAACCTGCAACAAATGCTGCACATGCAAAATATTAGCAATCACACAGAAGAAAAATAGCAGCTTTCGAAAGCATGTGAGTTGCATGGTCGACACAGATATTAGTCATCTAGGTTCAGTTTAGGGTTGAATTTTATATTTTACGCGTGCTTATATTAGATGTGGGAGTAGAAAGATGGACGGATAGCAAACGAGTTATTAGTTGTTACCCCTCTTATGATTTCCTAGGTTTGGAGGACGGAGGGGAGGGAGAAGGGGATGAGAGAAATCCAAGGCGAAACTCTAGTCAACCCTAGACTCAAAACACCATTGATCCAAATATACCAAATATCTATACATCATTGCCAAAAATAGGCACACGAGGGAAACTACTAATTAATGAGAATTAAAATGCAGAAATTAAAAGGGCACATATAAAAAGGTTGTTGCGCCAGAATTGGGCTCCTTACGAGTACATCCTGGCCACGAGCGTCCCCCTCCTCGAATAGTCACTCATAATGCCTGCGCGAGCCTCGCTTAGGTGGTGGTTGATGATAGAATGAGGATCGTAATTTCTATTCACATCAACAATAGGGTATGCATACATGTACATAAGAGGGTGCTCACAACACCCAATGTGAGTCTATGCTATGCCAACCATATATAATGTACAATATATCTAACACCCCCTCAAACTCACGGGGTATCATACACCGAGAGTTTGGATAATAGATATGCATATTTGGTCCATGTTTGCGGCTCAATCATCAAATCTGCAATCAGCTGCTCAGAAGGAACTTTCTGAACGAAGGAATGAGCAAGAGTGTCACGACCATATTGCTCCCGTAGGAAGAAAGCATCCACCGTGAGTGTTTCACCAAGTTTAGAGTAATCTGAATGACACCGGTGTTATCATAGTAGAGTGGAGTAAGATCTGAAGAAGAGACACCAAGGTCCTCAAAAAACCAACAGAGCCAAATAATATCCTCATCGGTGTTAGTCGTGGCCTGAAGCTCAACCTCGGTGCTGGAACGAGAAATACCAATCTGTTTATTGGACTTCCATGCAATAAGTGAAGAACCCAAGAACAAACAAAAACCAGTGACAGAGCAACGGTCAACAAGATCACTAACCCAGATAGCATCCAAGTAAGAACTGAGCTGAAGAGAACTACAGCTGGAGAAGAAGAGACCACAAGAAGTCGTCGCTCGGAGATAGCGCAGGAGCCACAGGAGGCGACTGTAATGCACAAAGGTAAGTGCATTAACAAACTAGCTCAACAAATGAACAACATGGGCAATGTCGGGCCGAGTCATGATGAGGTGTACGTGACTCCCAACAAGTTGGCGGTAGCGAGTACGATCAAAGACTGAAACAATCATCCGGACGTTGCTGAAGGTGAAACTCCATAAGGGTGTCCACTGTGCGAGAGTTAAAGAAAGCAGCCTGAGCTAAGAGATCAGATGTGTAATGTTGTTGAGAGATCTAAAAACCGCAGTCTGTAGAGATGACCTCAAGGCTCAAGAAGTAGATCAGTTGTCCAAGATCAGTCATCTGAAACTGCTTTTGAAGGTGATACTTGACAAAGGTCACATGAGAAGGATCGTCACCACTAATAATCATATCATCTAAATAAAGTAACAAAAGAATCTGACCACGAGAGAAGAGCACAAACAGGACTGGATTATGTGGGCTCGCCGGTTCCTTCTTGAGCCCATAAAGAGCTCGCCTCAAGCTGCAGACAAGGCCTAGAGGAGAGTAGAGATCGGGAGGACCCCAAATATATATTATGGATACATTGGTATTGCACTGATCTTCTTAATATTTATTCATAGCTCCAATTTGAATTAAAATTAATCATGAATTTGGATGGTTGATTTGTCATAGTGGGCATATAATACTTCGGGCTTATGAGTTATTTTGGATCATATTAGTATCACAGTGGTCCTGATAAAGAGCAGAGTACAAGAAAGGAGAATAGCTCTTCTAACTTCCCTACTCCCAAGCAAAAAAGGAAAAATAATTCTTCATGGGGGGAAACATCAAACATTTGGCTGCCCAAATTGGCGTATAAAAACAAATGGCTACATGATAGAGCTAATGCATAGTTGCATCTTGACCTCAAAAGAAAGGATCAATAAAATCAGAGGAATCACTTCCTTGAGCAATGGAATCAACATAAACACGGCAATGTGCCTTCAACAATGAAGGCGAGGAAGACAAGTAAGAGAATTTAAGCCTCACCTACTAAAAGTCGAGGAGGAAGTCCACATTCTAACTTATGGAGGTTCCATCAATACGAGGAACTTGATGTGTGTCTCGAGCAATTAAAAACTTCTTCCATCGTCCAAAGATACCTGTCTCAATAGAAAGTAACCATCAACCATCTCAAGTTTACCCATCATGTGCTCATATGGTCAAAACACACTCACAACATGGGTATCAGGTACAATTACGGAGCTATCCAAAGGCACCACTTCAATAGAAGTTTTATAGTATGCGGTATGAAGAAAATGGGGATAGAGGAAATGGAATAATCTACCAGCTTGGCCATACAGTTTACGTATACACTACTGACCTTCATCACATCTCCAATGAGCTTTCAATTGTCTACACTACAGAACCCAAGTCAGAGGAGTTGTCTAGCTATGTCCGAGGAAGGAAAACAATGTCCCAACTACCTCAACAGTCGAGCACAAAAATCTTGGCACAAGAAACTTTTGTGGATGATACTCGATGGTATCACCCTGCCAATACTTTAGCAGTCAAGTAGACTACTATAAAATCAAGCGAACATTTGAAGATCTTGGCAAACAAAGGAAAATGCATGATGAAGTTTAAAAAGAGATACAAGAAGGAAATTGCTACAATGATAGACGACTATGAATCAATGAAACTGGCCAACCAATCAGACCCAAATTTTCTCCAAATGGAAAAGATGAAGAGCAAAGTACGAGTCTAACTGTAGGAACCAACCCACGCGATAAAGTCCAGGTGAGACAAGGGTATTAACAACAATCATCAGCACTGAAAGTCAGAAGAACTTGATCTATGTAGATCTAACCTAGCGATCAAGAAGTAACACTCCACATCCACACCTATGATTCACAATCATCTGGGAATGCATCATCGAGCTGTTGTGTGTGAAGTGACGGTATTTGACGCATGTCAAGTACTTCCGAGCCCCTAAAATTAGGATAGAGATGCAATCTACTTCTGAAATGCAAAACAAAATTGATTCACAAAGGTTAAAAGATCTTATTATTGAATCAATATTCTACTAACCCAAGATTTGCCACAATCACCATTTTGTTCTCTACCAACGAGTAGCTTCAAAAGAAAAATTTCAATCCAGCCGACAAGAAAGAAGACAAGGAGAAAGAAAAGGAGTCAACCATCCCAAAAGGCATGGATCAACTTTTCACTTGGTGAATTTCTTTCTAAAAGATGGGCTCCTTGTTGTAATATTAATAAGTGTATTGGCTATAAATAGCCTTGGGTGTATGCCCTAATTGTTTTTATGATTCATTTTCTACGACTTGGTATCAGAGGTACCCGCTATTCGCGATTCTGCCTCCCAGCTTTTCGCGATTCGCCTCCCCGCGACTCCCCGCTGCGTTCCGCCGCCCCGACTGCGCGCGACTTCCTCTACTCCGACGAAGGACCTCCGCTCTTTCCACATCTGACGGAGGCTCTCCCTCTCTTCGTCGTCCCATCCAACGGTTGCCCCTGCTGACTCCGACGGAGGAACCCCGCCTCCCTCCAAATCTACTCTCGACGGAGGACCTCCGTTCCTAGGGCTGCGGGATCACCCCTACCGCCGCCGTATCCTGCGGCCGCCGCTGTCTCTGGCTACTGCAGTGGGCAACCAACCCGTCCGCAACTAGTGGGTCTTCAGCGGCAACACCTCCGCATCCTAACGGATCTGAGGATGCGGTGATCGGATCTAGGGCATGAGGAGGCATTGCTTGGTACCGGACCAGCTGCGATGATCGGTGAGGAAGTGGATCCATGGCGTCGAAGGAAGGAACGATGGAAGATGTCTTCAAGATGTTGGGCCCGGATGGGTTGGCCACATTGTTGAGGGTGTTGGGTTCAACGCAACGGTCGGCGAAATTGGAACTTCCACCGATTGACTTGAAGCTTGATGGACTGACGACCTACCTGAGTTGGTCAAGACGTGTGAAGAAAATCCTTGCAGCGAAATAGGTTGGGGGATTCCTGACAGGGGCGTTGAAGAAACCAGAAAACTCGGCTGGAGATGAGTGGGAGTCGGCCCACATAACGGTGTTTATGTGGCTTCTCAGCTCGGTTGTCCCATCGATTTCCGCCACGGTAGATGGCTTCGCGACAGTTATGGAGGTTTGGGACAAGCTGAAGAACACATGATGGCGTAGGGAACACTCTGCGGGTCTTCCAGGTGAAGAGAGAAATTGATGACACTCCTCAGGGAGAGAAATCAGTGCAGGAGTACGCCTCCAAGTTGGAATGGCTATGGGTGGACTACGATCACGCCTATGGTGGGATGTGTTGCAGTGATTCTCAGTGTCGGGCTTCCAAGATCATCGTGGAGGAGAGGACGATGAAGTTCATGAATAGGTTAGATGACAAGTTCGATCAGCGAAGAGGCCTACTTCTTTCTGGTACGTCGATTCTTACACTCACCGAGGCCATCTCTGTTATGATTCAGGAGGAGACACGTCTCAAGCTTCAGGCAGGAGTAGGAGGGTCCACAACTGTGAAGTCAGCATTTGTGGTTGCTGCTCCTGGAATTACACCACAGAGGGAAGAAACCCGCCAGTGCTACAACTGTGGCGAGGTGGGCCATCTGAGGCTAGCATGCCCCAAGCCACCCAAGGAAAGAGATTCGGGTGGTGGACGGGGACGGGGTCGGGGACGTGGTCGTGCTCGTGGTGGCAGAGGAGGCTATCGAGCCAATTTGGGCATGACTGAGAGTGCAGAGGAAGTTGACATTTTTTATACAGAGGAGGAGCAGACCCTACTTAGCATGATGGAAGACATCAAGAGGAAATATACGGGCGAAGGGAGCAGAGATGGAGCTGGAGGGGTCGCGATGTATGCCCACTCAACTGATGGATCTCTCGCTCTTGCATCTATATCCTCCTCCAGATCGTCAGATTGGATCATCGACTAAGGCGCATCACGTCACGTGACAGGAAATGCAGGCGATTTCTCCTCCTACACTCGTCTAGCTGCTGCAGATAGCATCCAGACGGCGGACGGTACTTTTCAGCCAGTGGTCGGTAAGGGTACTGTTAATTGTTTAGGTTCGGTAACATTATCCAATGTTTTGCATGCTTTTTTTTCAGTTAGTATCTTATCCATTAGTTATATAATCATTGAGCTGAAATGTGTTGTTTCTTTTGATATTCTCAAGATGACTTTTCAGGAGAAAGGAACGAGGCAGATACATGAGACTAGTACTTGGCATGATGGGTTGTGGTATATGGATCGGGAAGGATTGGATGCGGCTCTGGTATCTGTGGTATATGGATTGGGCATGATCGGGATGAGTGCAGAGGACATGTTGATTCTTCATCACAGGCGGTTGGGCCACCCATAATTTAGTATTGTAGCTAGATTATTTCCTGCTATTGTTAAAACAGTTGATAAAACAAAATTGGTGTGTGATGCTTGTGAGTTCGACAAGCTTACTAGGAGTTCGTATGCTAGTACAGGCTGAAGAAGCTCTTCTGTTTT
Source organism: Platanthera zijinensis (assembly GCA_039513925.1). Classification (NCBI taxonomy): domain Eukaryota; kingdom Viridiplantae; phylum Streptophyta; class Magnoliopsida; order Asparagales; family Orchidaceae; genus Platanthera; species Platanthera zijinensis. The sequence goes on along the minus strand of CM077084.1, from coordinate 21,290,765 downwards.
TGATGCTATTCATTCTGATGTATGAGGACTTTGTACTGTAGATTTTTTGAATGATTATAAGTACTTTGTAACATTTATTGACTTCTCGTGTTACTTGGCTGTATTTGATGAAAATTAAGAGTGAAGTGTTTACCTGTTTTCGAGATTTCCATAAACTTGTTCAGACTCAATACAATGCAGTGATTAAGGTACTACGATCGAATAATGGAATAGAATACATTAACAAAGAAATGGAGGAATATGAATCGGCTTATGGGATAGTGCACAAGACCACCTGTGCATATACGCCTGCACAGAACGGAGTGGCGGAAAGGAAGAAAAAGCATCTTCTGGAGGTGGCAAGGAGTATGATGCTCAACATGAAGGTTCTTCAAAGTCTGGGTATGTGGTGCTAACAGCGGCACAGTTGATCAATAGGATGTCTTCTCGGGTTCTGGGGTGGAAGTCCCCGTGTCAGTAGTTGCAGGACATAATGGAGGGATTCTTCCTTTGAAGGTGTTTGGGTGTGTGTGTTTCGTGAAGGACAAAAGGCCGGGTGTTGGTAAACTTGATGCAAGGGAAGTCAAGTGTATGTTTGTGGACTACTCTAGTACTTAAAAGAGATACATGTGTTGGAGCCTAGTGGAGAAAAGACGTTTTGTGAGCATGGACGTCCACTTTAGAGAGCTAGAACAATACTACCGACAAGCGGGGACCCCACCTACAACTGACTCATCAGATACCAAAAGTACAAGGCAAGAGAGAGATAGGTTGGTGACTGATCTGGGAGTATGGTAGGGAGGATCTGTAGAGGATGAGCAGGAGAGTGATGAGGAGCAGGAGGAGGAGATCGAGGAGGAGAGGAGAGACGTGAGATCCAAGGCTCAGAGGGAGCTGCTGATATACAGTAAGAAGAGGACGCTGCCAGCAGTACCAGATTCAGTTCCTGATCCCAGTCTAGCTCCAAGCCCCTTGGCTACGCCGCTCCCTACTCCTGGAACACCTACATCACCACATGCCTCAGGTGATATTCTTTTCCCCTCCCCTACTTCTCCTCTTACATTACGGAGGACTACTCGCAGCAGTGCGGGAAATCCTCCTGATAGATACGGTTGGGTCATTGCGTCCTTTGTCTCTTACGATCATATCTCCTCTACTCACTGAGCATTCATTGCATCTTTGGATAATATTATTGTACCTAACAATTGACAGGTTGCCAAAGACGATCCGAAATGGAAAGCAGCGATGAAGGAAGAGATGAGAGCTCTTGAGAAGAACAAGACTTAAGAGCTGATGCATCGACCAAAGGACAAAAAGGTTGTTGGGTGCAAGTAGGTGTTCACTGTGAAGCAGAACCCAGATGGACAGGTTGAGCGCTACAAGGTTCGATTGATTGCCAAGGGGTACAGCCAGACCTACGGTATCGACTATGACGAGACATTTGCACCAGTTGCAAAGATGAGCATCGTTAGGACTCTGATTATCCTAGCGGTGAATGGTGGATGGATGTTACACCAACTAAATGTGAAGAACACATTTCTTCACGAAGATCTGTCAGAGGAGGTGTATATGGAGATACCACCAGGTTTTGGCACGACGAAGACTGAAGACAGAGTTTGCAGGTTGAAGAAATCTCTCTATGGGCTGAAGCAGTCACCCTGCGCGTGGTTCGAAAGGTTCAGGAAAGCGATGATTGGGATGGGATATCACCAGATCAATGCAGATCACAAAGTTTTCTCCAGGCAGAATGAAGGTCACATCACCATGCTTGCGGTGTATATGGACGACATGATCATTATGGGGGATGAAGAGCAGGAGATTGATCGCCTCAAGGGGGCTCTGGGCAAGGAGTTTGAGGTGAAGGATCTGGGCATTCTTAGGTACTTTCTTGGGATTGAAATTGCTTATGAGGCAGAGGGGATAGTCATTTCCCAAACGAAATACGAACTAGATCTCCTCACTGAAACTGGGATGTTGGGGTGTAAACATGTTGCAACGCCAATCAATCAGAGATGTAAACTGGGTGCAGAGGTCGGGGAACCAGTAGATCGTGAGATGTATCAGAGGCTAGTTGGAAAGTTGATTTACTTGAGCCTCAAGGGGGCTCTGGGCAAGGAGTTTGAGGTGAAGGATCTGGGCACTCTTAGGTACTTTCTTGGGATTGAAATTGCTTATGAGGCAGAGGGGATAGTCATTTCCCAAACGAAATACGAACTAGATCTCCTCACTGAAACTGGGATGTTGGGGTGTAAACATGTTGCAACGCCAATCAATCAGAGATGTAAACTGGGTGCAGAGGTCGGGGAACCAGTAGATCGTGAGATGTATCAGAGGCTAGTTGGAAAGTTGATTTACTTGAGCCACACTCGCCCAGATATCTCTTTTTCTGTGAGCGTAGTGAGCCGCTACATGCATGACCCAAGGAAGGGTCATATGGATGCAGTGTACCAGATCTTGCGATACTTGAAGAGTGCTCCTGGGAAGGGGCTGACCTTCAGAAGGAATGGACACGTGAAGATTGAGGGCTATTGCGACTCTGACTGGGCAAGTTGTACGGATGATAGGAGGTCCACTTCAGGCTATTGCATATTTGTGGGAGGCAACTTGGTCTCCTGGAGGAGCAAGAAACAGTCAGTAGTGGCTAGATCAACAACAGAGGTAGAGTACAGAGCCATGGCATTATGGGATGCAGAGCTCTTGTGGCTGAGAGGGATGCTTGTGGAGTTGAAGTTGGATCGAGGAGATAGGATGAAACTGTAGTGTGACAACCAATCAGCCATCAGTATTGCAAATAATCCAGTCCAACACGATCGAACCAAGCATATAGAGATTGATAGATTTTTTTTAAGCTTTATAGTGGGCTACTGGAGTTGAGTCACGTGTCGACCAAGGGTCAGGTTGCAGACAGCTTGACCAAGGGACTCAATTCAAAGGACATGATCGGAGGTTGTAACAAGATGGATTTAGTGAATGTCTTTCGCCAATCTTGAGGAAGAGTGTTGTAATATTAATAAGTGTATTGGCTATAAATAGCCTTGGGTGTATGCCATAATTGTTTTTACGGTTCATTTTCTACGACTCTCCTCATCATGGGATTGCATCCAAGGTGACACTGAAAACTAGGGTGACAAATTACTGACTCGGCAAAAGCTGATATGTTTGAATACTCGTTTACAAGCAAAGTAAACACTCAACTCTATAAAAATTGAAGTAAAAAGTTGCGCATACACTAGTTAACACATGACTACAGTAACAAAGAAAACTATTGGCTTCTTAAGTCAGTTTTACTCTGATAAACAAAATGGCTTGATGATGCAGATGACAAAATCACCAACAACCAAATAGTGACCAGAGTCAACAACTCGTTAAAGAAACAGGGCAAGAAGAATAATCAACTAGGAAACAAGGTATAAAAAGACCCTATGAAGAAGTACCATGTCACCCAAGCAAAATTGGAATCCCGCAAATGGCAGGTAAAACCTAAGCCTGAAACCTGAAACTCTTGTCTGAATTTCAGATATGCATCAAAAGAAGTCAGCTAAAAAAATCTTTACCAATTTTGAAATTTGTAAACTCACACCAAAACCTCGATATTTATGCAACAAATTTAAAATGCAGTAGTTCCCCATCCCCCATCTACAGCAGAGGAGGATTTCATAGTTTAATGCAGTGCTAGTTTTGCAAAAAGATAACACAAGGATTAGCATAAGTATTGCTGTAATTCTGGCTTACACAAAATAGAAAGATATTTTCTTTCAACCACAAGATATTTAGGTTCCCCTATACTATGTCCTTAGAGTTAAAAACGTGCTGAGAAAATTGGGAGATCTACCAAAACCACATCATTATTCTACAAACTCATCCCTAATCACACACATGTTCCTGGTTGGGACCTCGGGGTTTGGGCCTGCGAGTTGATTCAAATCAGATCAAAGAAGATTTCAAGGGAAATTTTTCCAACTTAGTTTAATCTTAGATTAGCGAGTAAACCTGCCAAACTAGATTGACTTTAACATACTCCAAAGCTAGTATAGTCATAATTGAAGACTTGGGTGAAATAACCAAATATTACTGGCGAGTGGCAATTAATCTAACACTAGCAAAAATAATCCATAATAAGTACAAGAAATGGGAGGAAGGGGGGCCATAACTTCACACTATACAAGAGAAGAAAATGATATCTAAATTCAGTTAAATTCTCATGAATTTAAAATTTAAACTGTTCATAAATCTTAAGTAACGGTGACTCTATAAAAATAAAGGTCAAAATCTAATCAAGGGTTGAATTATTTATATTTAAGTTTAAACTATCTAGTGCACTTTATATTATTTTACTGTGAGAATTGACTTAGGTATGAACTGGAACAGTTGTGACTTATTATAGTCAACTTTGATTGAATAAATTATTCAGAGGCGATTGAATTTGCATTTCAATAGTTGTTTTGCTTTGATATCATGTTCCTGAGAATTTCAAGTGTTTGGCGCGGAATCTTATGATAGATTTACACTTGAAAATCAAAGTAATCAATGATCAAAACCAAAAAAATCACCATCCCAACCCAAATCTCATGAAAAAAATGAATATTGCATCTATCTGCATAAAAAGGGATAACAGTAATCATTAACACAGTTGGGCACAAAAAAAAACTGAGGGCACGAAACTTCCATATTATAAATTTAGTGTTCTTATGAGAGTTGCAAACATATTTAATGGATGAAAGGCATCCTAATATCAAGATTATAGCATCCTATGAAAATGTCTTGAAGAAGGGATAGGGGCAGGCAGATTCAAGAAGATAAAAAAAAAACATAAAAAAACAAAAGGGGAAGGAAGAAAATTTCAAAAATATGTAGATAAGTAAAGTGCAGAGTATTGTGAGAAGAAAAAAAAGGTTAGTCACAGATGGGTGTTGCAAAACAAGCAGAGCAGCCCATAAAATAGTTTCTTTTCTAAGTGGCTAGTAAGAAAAAAAACTAGTTACAGAGACAAAATAAGGAATGATGCAGCACATCAAGAATATCAATCAAATAAAAAAAAGTTAATTTTAACTTTAATATTATTTTAGCATGTTAAAACTATCTTAGAATTTTAGTATTATTTTCGGAGCAGAGGTCTTTGGCAAGCACCGGTTTAAAACAAAGGGAGGAAAACGGCCGTTTTCAGGCTGGCCTGTCGATCTCCAGTTGAGGACCTCCATTTCAGGCCGGCTTCGAGCAACATGAGTATGGTTGGAGCTTCGATTGAAGGGAAACGGGTCAGAGCATCGAGAGTATGGCAGGACCTTCGAGTGAAGGGATAATGGTGGAGCTTTGCGTTGTGCATCGGTGAAGAAGATGAACAGTAAATATAATTTAGTCTATAATAATTATGCATAAAGTAATATAATATAAGTGATAATGTAAGTAAAATATAATTTAATAATGTATAAAGTAATATAATTTAAGTGGAAATTAAATATAAAGTAATAATTTAAATATAAAGTTATACTTTAAAATGATAATTAATAATTTAAAGTGATAATTAATAATATAAAGTGATACTTTAAATAAGAGAGGAGGGATAATTTTGGATATAATATTTAAATCGCCACCGGACCGGAGGATACCCAAACAAAACCCCAGTTTTGATAATACAATTTTGAATTTCCCTTTTGGCTCCCTTTTAAAACGACATCGGTATCTCAAACAGAGCCTAAGTAAAAAGACATGCAAAATAAACTTGTGCATGATTGTTACAAGTCTATGCCCTAGGTTCAGCGAGGTCAGTAAGACGAGTGGAGACTACAAGAGGAAAGTCAGCAAGTAGACCAAAGGGGAACAAAGAAGTGATGCACTTGTAGGCCTAGGGCATGTCACCCAACCTTGGGTATTTGCCCAACCCTGGGTAACGCCCAACCTTGGGTACTCGCCCAACCTTGGGCACTCAACCAACCTTGGGCACTCGCCCAACCTTGGGCACTCAACCAACCTTGGGTACTCGCCCAACCTTGGGCACTCAACCAACCTTGGGCACTCAACCAACCTTGCGTACTCACCCAACCTCTTGTACTCTCGAAGAAGCCTAAATCGAAGGCTATAGCATTGAGCACGTGAATTACAGTGTCGGACAGACAACTTATGATTCCCATGGACCTTATAAATCTACCCGAGCCCTGTTATTAGGTTGTTAGGAAGTTTGTAGGGGTGTCTGACAAGCAGGCCTTTGGTAAACATAAATAGAACATTTGTTTAGGGAGAAGAGGACATGTTGGATCCATCACTCTGTTATGGTCCCGCCTTGGTCGCGTAGTTCGCCGACCGTATCTACTCTATTTTATATTTTTATTACGCGCTTGTTTGTTCCTCCGTGTCTAAGCCCAAGGAGGGGACGTTTTGGGTGTTGCTACTTATAACCCGGATGGCTAACTATGTTGGTAAGGAAAAAGTAAGAAGTGTTTTATTTTATAATTTTTATCTCTCTCTCTATTCTCTCCTTCTCTCTCTCCCGGTTCTCTTCTCCGCCGAACCCTAACCCGCAGCGAGTCGCGAGCCGCCAACCCCCGATTGAAGACCCGCTCCCCTCCTTCACCACCATAGATCGTCGGACCTCCCGGAGGCCCCTCTCCTCCGCCATCGAGGACTTCCCTACTCTTCCCCGGTGCACGTGCTCTCAATCACGGGCCCATAACAACTTGGTATCAGAGGCACCGGTCCTCTCACCAACCGACCGCGAAGCTTCGCCACTTCCGCTCCATCCGGCCGCCGCCGACTGCCCCGATCCGGCCCTATCCCGCCCTAGCACACTGTGCCGCCTTCTCCGCACCGGATCCAGCCCGCATCGGCTTCCCCGCACCGGATCCAGCCTGCACCGGCTTCCCCGCACCGGATCCAGCCCGCTACCGGCCCCTTGTCCCCACACATCCTTCTCGACTCCTCCATCGACGACAGCCCCTTGATCGCTGCCTCTATCGGAATACTTCCGCTGCCGGCCACTTCTTCCTCCACTCCCTCCAGCGCCGACAATACTCTGATTTCGTCTTCCGCGATGGCCGAATAGCCCTCCCTCTCGCAAATTTTCGATTCCCTCGCCAAGCTCCTCATAGATAACAACAACGCCCTCATTGCAACCGTCACCACCAGACTAGCGGCTAACCGACCGACCCAACCGGCGACGGGCTCCTCCAGTGAGGCGCCAATCCCGCCAACCCTGCCGAAAAATTTGCCCCTGCGACACGACAACGACGGGGTGCCCCGGTATTTGCGTCTGAATTTTCCCATATTCGACGACCATGAAGACCCCTTTGCCTGGCTCTCTCGTTGTGAGCAGTTCTTCGCTCACCAACGCACCCCGTGGGAAGACTGGCTCCACGTTGCTGCTTTCCACCTGCTGGGCCCCGCACAACTTTGGTTTTCTCATCCGCAACAAGAGCAACCGCTCCTATCTTGGGAGGATTTCAAGAACCACTGCACCCTCCGCTTCGGCCCACCGCTCCACAATAATCCCTTGGCGGATCTCATTTCACTACGCCAGACCGGTCCGATCGATGAGTACCTCGAGAAGTTTCAAGTCCACCTGGCCCGCACGAACTCCGTTCTTCCGACACAGCAGGTGTCCTTCACCGCGGGACTTCATGAGCGCCTCCGCATGGACGTGGAATCTCAAGCACCCGCAAATCTGACCACTGCCATGAGCCTGGCTCGCGTCTGCGAGAAGCGACTGCTCTTGGATCGCCCTCACCTACATCACTGGGACGCCGATGGATCCAGTCGTACTTCGCGCCCCCTATCATCGGCCACCGCCAGTCTCCTCGTCCCGAAACACGACACTGATCGCACGGCTTCCATTCGTCGACTATCACCACAAGAGATGAATGATCGTCGAGCCAAGGGCCTCTGCTACAACTGCGACGAGACATTCTCCCGTGGACATCGCTGCAAATGCCTCTTCTGGTTGGAGCTCGACGACCCAACTGCCGAATGGGGTGCTGACACTGACATGGGCGACCCACCGCAGACCGTCACTACAGACCAAGCTTGAGGGCAAGCTTGTCGTCGGACAGAGTGGAGATGTTATGGTCCCGCCTTGGTCACGTAGTTCGCCGACCGTATCAACTCTATTTTATATTTTTATTACGCGCTTGTTTGTTCCTCCGTGTCTAAGCCCAAGGAGGGGGCGTTTTGGGTGTTGCTACTTATAACCTGGATGGCTAACTATGTTGGTAAGGAAAAAGTAAGAAGTGTTTTATTTTATAATTTTTATCTCTCTCTCTCTCTATTCTCTCCCTCTCTCTCTCCCGGTTCTCTTCTCCGCCGAACCCTAACCCACAGCGAGTCGCGAGCCGCCAACCCCCGATTGAAGACCCGCTCCCCTCCTTCGCCACCATAGATCGCCGGACCTCCCGGAGGCCCCTCTCCTCCGCCATCGAGGACTTCCTTCCTCTTCCCCGGTGCACGCGTTCTCAATCACGGGCCCATAACACACTCCTGCCCCTTACTCTCTCATCAAACGCTTTTTGGTTCTCAAAGGGGGACTTTTCTACACTACTGACGGGAATTAAACCTATACACTCTCCAATTGCATAGAGCAATGAGAGCCTTTCTCCTCCCATTTGCTCTTGACTTGCTTGTTCTTGAGCCTCTCTCCTTTCGGTCATCTCGGTCCAAACAATACAAGCAGGATCTCAACATCAACGACAAGATCATAACCTCATTATATTCTCTCTTCATCTATATCCTTCTCACTCTTGCTCTCGACTTTCTTCCCCGCCTATTCTTGGTCATCCATATCATTTTTATAATGAGGGGGCAGCAAATTCTTCTTCTTCTACTGACACTACATTGCGTAAAATATGCATCATAAAATCAACAAAAATGCATCGCCGCATAGAGTTTTTCACATCAACACACAATTACATTACCCTTGAAACTTCATGGGTAATTGTTAGGAGAAAGGGTTTGAAGAAGAGGAGAGGGAGGAGAAGAGGGGGGAGGAGGAGAAGGGAGGAAAAGAGAGAATCAGAATTCAGCCCCTTGGGCTTTTCCCAAAAAGATCTTACTTTCCAGATAATCCAATAAAAAACATACATAGGCTTATATAGTGCCTAGTTCTGAAACACGCAAGGGCAAATAATACATATCTCATGACCAGAAATACATGCGCGATAATAAAAGATAAAGTTGATGGGTGTGTGATGCTCGTGCGCACCAATGGCGGTCGTCTGTCATCGTGTTGGGATTTGTGTCCTTGTCGCCTATGTCTCGGCGTCATGCATGTGTCATGTCCTCATCTCCTCGTCCTTTCCCGTATTTGAAACAATGCAGCCCCAACAAAAATTGACCTTGTCCACAAGGTAGAAGAAATGTCCTGGTCGCACTGCATCTGGAGTGGTGGACCGTCGCCCAAGTAAACAACCAAATGAGGGGCAGGAGACGGGAGAGTGCCTAGCTGTGTCATCAGGCGCGGGGAGATGAAATTGTGACTGACCCCGCTGTCAATCAGCATTGCCAAAAAAATGTAATGCATGGCACCAAAGAGCGTGGGGGACCAGAGGAGCCACCAACCGCAGAGCACAAAAATTCCAGACAATGCAGTGGCGCATAAGGTCCTGTGTTGGCTGGTGAGTCATAGCCCTCCAGGGTTCAAAATCCCCAAGGGTAATCTCGGGGGCCTCCTCGCCAATGATGATGCAGAGCTCCTTCAGAGGACAGTCATGAGTCAGAGAGTAAGGTTGTTTACAACAGAAACCGAGGCCTTTAGTGCGAAGATCGGGGTACTCCTAATTGGTCTGGGGTCGTTCGACGGTTGGGAAGGTGGTCCAAGACACAGGGGATCCGAGGTATGCACCTGGGGTTGTGACCGGAAGGGTGTTGGGGGGGGGGGGAGGCAATCGGTCCGAGCGTAGAACTTCCCAGTGGTCAGCTGGTGTCGACGAAGATGACATTGAAGTCCGCTTCCGCCAAGCGGACGAGATTTATGACATCAATAATTGTCTGGGTGTGGTGGGTATGAAGGCGGGACCGTATGTGGGGAAGGAGCCCCTGCATGAAAAAACCCAAGTTATGATCTAGCGGTAGGCTAGGAACGTGCGTTGCCAAGACAATGAACTCATTGATGTAGCTGTCAAGGAGGCCCGATTGGCGGACTCCACATAAATGTCTATGGCCGTCCCGAAATAGCGAACTTTGTAGCGGAGGATGAGGTCATGTTGGAGTTTTACCCAAGAGAGCGAAGGTTTGTTTTGTCGCGTCCAGTGGACCTAATGGAAGGTCAATCGCTCCATGCCGATGAGAGTCATATCAACCTTTTGTGATTCTGGAGTCAGATGAATGTCGGAGAATTATTCTACATGGGAAATCCACCCCACGAAGTCGGTGCCGCTGAAGGAGGGAACGTCGAACGAACGATGAGCTGGAGGGAATCACGCCAGTGGCAGAACGGGATCTCGAGGAAGGTCTGCATGCGCACAAAGAAGTCTTGGGGACTCCACGTTGGAGGCCGAGGAGGAACTCGGTCGGCCAATGAGGAGGGTATCAAACTTCGCATTCAGCTGCTGTTTTCATGATGTATGAAAATTTTTAGGACTTTATGGATTATTTGATGGACAATTAAGATGGTGCATGTTTCTTTCTTGTTTAACAGAACAAGATAAACTGAGTACACTTGTTGTAACAAACATTTCACTACTTAGAAAACGCCAAGTTACAACAAACATTTCACTACTTAGAAAACGCCAAGTTACAACAAAATTTTAGAAAAAACATACTTACATGAAGATGGTGAAGATGAAAAAGATGGTGCCTCATCCTCAGGTTTGATGTGGGTTACACGTTCACTTGGAGGCCTTGCACAAGTAAAAACGGCAGCTGGTACGTGTGATTTCCGATGCAAATGTGGTGAAGGTGCCAATGAAACTTCATTTGATGGAGCAGATAAATGATGTATGACTGCAGGTGCTGCAATAGGAACAATTTCAGGGGTATTGGTAGAAAATCCAGAGCCGGATGGAGTTGGAGCAAGGTGGGTAAATATGGGTTTGGGAGAAGGTGCAGGTGCAGTATGCACATTAGAGTGGTGTTCATCATGCTGGTGATTAGAATGAAGATGAGAGTCTATGCTCGGTTGAGGAGCTGGACTAGGTGCCAAGGAAGAGCCAACCCCACTACTTAAAGAATGTTGAAGAAATGAGGAGAGCCGAATCTGCTTCACTCTACCAAATACAGCATGATTGAGACCAAGATTTCCCGCAGAGGAATTTTGGATGTTTTGAGCCAATTGCTTCAATCTTGGAACTGAAGGTTGATTATTTCCAACTGCAAGCACAATGGATGTCTCAACAACAGCGGGTGATTCCACAGTAGAACCCTTTGTATTTGTCAATTTGACAAATAAAATCTGCACGGAAAACAAAATGGTCAAGCTTATATCTTGCAAATAGGAGCAATAAGAACACGCATAATGAAAACTTTGGTGATTAGACATAGATCATGAATAGTCTTTCTTAGTGCTTAGATGTGCATTCTCGATATCAGGAGTCAGGCACTAAGAAGTTTAATTTTACATGATAAATATAAAAGAAGTTCAGTAACTAGCAGCAAGAAGAGAACTGTCTCACTAATTTCAGATAAACAACAACATGAACCATTCATATTGATGGCGAAGGGTTAAATTATACATGTTATGTTAGGACATGCTGGAGTTTACCACCACTAAATTCAAGCTCGAAAAGATAAATGTGTCAGTAAAGGCAACAAAAAAATCTTCCACGGCAATCTTAAATCCTGTAGTATATTGAAAAATACAGAAAAAAGAAGTAAACAAACCTCATAAGATTTGAGATGTAAACCCAACTTCATCTGGTCCTTCAATTCATTAACTTTGTCTTGCACTTGATATATTGGGAAATTCAATGTAAAATTGAAAAGCATATGCTCTTCCTGCAGAAGGAAAGCAAGTTGTGGTGGTACTACAGTAATCCCTCCAGGGAATTTCAAAACCTGAAAAAAGAATGGACTCCCAAACAATGGCATAGTCAAGTGAAGAGTGGACTGCCGTAGAACCAAAGATACAAAAGACGACTTGAGAATGCTCAGCCCAGTTGATATATTTGAATATTTTGGATAAGGAGACAAGCCAAACACCACATTGGTTAAGTTTATGCCCAAGGAATCCAGGAAAATAACAGCCACCTGAAATATGAACAAGGTTAAAAAAAAGAAAGTCCAGAAATTCAGTAAAAGAGTAATGGAAAGTTACAGTGGTACTTGGAACTCCGATTTCACTAAAGATGTCATATTGAAGCTTGGCTAGATTTGCTTTCAAAAGAGAGATGGGCTTCTGTAATCTGAAACTTGCCACCACATCAGCTGCAAGAAGTTGTCATTAAAAAAATTAGCAAACAGAAGACAAAAGGAGTTTTTATCAAGATTCCTTATTTCTTCATGCTAGTTTCCATGGCCCGCCACTGAAATTTTAATTATGGAAAAATGGTTCACATAATTATGCCCAACCAATAAAAGATACAACAACAACACTCAAGCCTTTATCCCACTATAGTGGGGTCGGCTATATGGATCCTTTGTCACCATTGTGCCCTATCTTTTGTCATAATCTCACTAATGCCTGAGTACATCATGTCTTTCCTTATAGTTTCATTCCAAGTCTTTATTGGTCTACCCCTCCCTCGTTTAGCATGCCTAGTGACTAGACTCTCACAACGCCTAACAAGTGTCTCTAATGGTCTCCTTTGTACGTGTCCAAACCATCTTAGATGAGCTCGCATCTTCTCTACAATTGGTGCTACTCCTGGAGTATCCCTGATACATTCATTCCTATTTTTATCCAATCTCTTGCGTCCACACATCCACCTAAGTATTCTCATCTCCGCAATTCCCATTTTTTGCTCATGTACACAATTCAGTGCCCAACACTCAGAACCATAGAGCATCGTGGATCTAATTGCAGTACGGTAAAACTTGCCCATAAGTTTTAGTGGTACTTTACGATCACATAAGATCCTTGACGCGCCTCTCCACTTCAACCAACCCGCTTGGATTCTATGTGTCACATCTTTATCAATACCTCCGTCTTTTTGAACTATCGATCTAAGATATTTAAAGCATTCAATATGGGAAATATCTTGATCACCCAACTTAATAACGAAGTATTCCGTCCTTGTCCTCCCAACCAATAAAAGATACATGCACTAAAATTATTATCAATAGACAGACCATAAATTATTATCAACAGACGGACCATCAAATATTATAAACAGATGGACCATAAAATATTATAAACAGACGGACCATCAAATATTATAAACAGACGGACCATCAAATATTATAAACAGACGGACCATCAATGTTGGTTTTAGAACATAACCATCAATATAGAAGACAAGGTGAAGTAAAAAAATATGAACTGCTCTCAAATCTATGAAGAATGGGCCCACCTTTGTTCTCTATAACTAAACTGTCTAATTTTGATTTGCATATAGCAAAACTATTTCAAGTTGCATCAAAGTTTAACTAAAATTAGGTTCTTGCATGAAAAAAACCATCTTCAACAGTCAACGTATACAAGGCATAAACTCAGTATAGAATCCATATTATAATATGTATGGAATCCAATTATGCAGGAATCATTAACCCTTCTCCCCACTCTCTCTCCCCACACAAAAATAGAATTCATAACCCAAAGTTAAGTAAAATTCAAATATACTAGAGAAATCACATAATACATAACAAAAAAGATGAATTGTGGAGAAAATAAAATCAGGAGAAACTAGAAAGTGCTTACATGGTTCACTGAAGATTCACCAACATCCACAATCAGGGTGATAAGGTTCACATAATAATTAGAAATGACAAAAAATACATACAATAGGTGTAGGATGCACCCTCACTAAATCCCCCGGCATTTTTTATCGGCATACAAAAAAATAATAATAAATAATTCTCTCCATCAATACTATAGTTACGAAAGGACTCTTAATTCATTAGGGTAACGGAATTGGCTTTATATAGCCTACAACCACAACCTATTAACTCTATTTAATATTACAACACTCCTCAAGATTGACGAAAGATATTCACTAAGCAATCTGCTACCTGACCTTGATCAAATCCTCTGAATTGAGTGTCTTGGTCAAACAATCTGCTACCTGACCCTTGGTCGAGACATGACTCAACTCCAGTAGCTCACTATCAAGATTTTTCTTTATGAAAATCCTACCAATCTTTATATGTTTGGTTTGATCGTGTTGGACTAGATTACTTACAATATTGATGGTTGACTGAATGTCACACCACAACTTCATCTTATCTCCTTGATCCAACTTCAGCTTCATAAGCATCCCTTTCAACCATAGAAGCTCTACAACCCCAAATTTCATGGTTCTATACTCTGCCTCTGCTATCGATCTAGCCACTACTGACTGTTTCTTGCTCCTCCATGAGACCAGGTTACCTCCCACAAATAAGCAATAGCCTAAAGTGAACCTATTGTCATTCGCACAGCTTGCCCAGTCAAAGCCGCAGTAGCCCTCAACCTTCAAATGTTTGTTCCTTCTGAACATCAGCCCCTTGCCAGGAGCATTCTTCATGTACCGCGGAATCTAGTACACTACATACATATGGACCTTCCTTGGGTCATGCATATAGTGGCTCACCACACTCACACCAAACGAGATGTCTGGGCGAGTGTGGTTCAAGTAAATCAACCTCTTAACTAGCCGCCTTTGATACATCTCACGATCCATTGGTTCCCCGGCCTCAGCATCCAGTTTACACTTCTAATCGATTGGTGTCGCAGCACGTTTGCACCCCAACATCCTTATTTTTGTGAGGAGATCCAAAGAGTATTTCCTTTGGAAAAGGGTTATCCCCTCAATCTCGTGAGCAATCTCAATCCCAAGGAAATACCTAAGAAGACCCAGATCCTTCACCTCAAACTTCTTTCCCAGAGCCCCCTTAAAGCGTTCAATCTCCTGCTCATCATCCCCTGTGATGATCAAGTCGTCCACATACACTGCGAGCATGGTAATGTAACTTTCATTCTACCTGAAAAACATTGTGTGATCAGTATTTATTTGATGATATCACATTTCAGTCATTGTCTTCTTGAACCTGTCAAACCACGCGCGAGGTGACTGTTTCAGCCCAGAGAGGGACTTCTTCAACCTACAGGCTTTGTCTTTTGTGTTGGCCATGTCAAACCCTAGTGGTATCTCCATGTACACCTCTTCTACTAGATCTCCATGAAGAAATGCATTCTTCACATATACTTGGTGTAACATCCAATCATCGCCAAGCTGATAATAGTCATGATGGTGCTCATCATCTCAACGGGTGGAAATATCTCGTCATAATCGATGTCATAGGTATGGTTGTGCCATTGACAATCAATCAAGCCTTGCAGCGCTCGACCTGACCCTCTGGGTTTTGCTTTACAGTGAACATCCATTTGCACCAAAAGGTCTTCTTATCCTTTGGCAGTTGAGTTAACTCCCAAGTCTTGTTCTTCTCAAGAGCCCTCATCTCCTCCTTCATCGATGTCTTCCACTTCAGATCGTCTTTAGCAACCTGCCAATTATTAGGTACAATAATACTATCCAACGATGCAATGAATGCTCCGTGAGAAGATGAGATATGATCATAAGAGACAAATGAAACAAGGTCCCAACTGTATCTATCAGGAGGATTTCCCGCATTGCTACGAGTAATCTTCTGTAATGTGACAGTTGGAGAAAGAAAAGTAGGGGGAAGGATATCATTTGAGGCTTGCAGTGATGTAGGTGCTTCAAGAGAAGGGACAGACATAGCTTAGGAACTAGGAGATAGACTGGGCACAAGCACTAGAGTTGGTACTGCTGGCAGCTTCCCCCTCCTACTGTATGTAAGTAGCTCCTCGTGAGACGTAGGTCTAACATCTCACCTCTCCTCCTCAATCTCCTCCAGCTACTACCCATCACTCTCCTGGTTCTTCACCGATTCTCTCTATCATACTCCCAGATCTGTCACCGACCTCTCCCTCTCACACCCCATATCTTCGGTATTTGACAAATCTGATGTGGGTAAGGCTCCCTCCCATCGGTGGTACTGCTTCAGCTCTCTAAAGTGAACATCCATGTTCTCAAATACCTTCAAAGGAAGGATTCTTCCATTATGTCCCTGCAATAACTGACACGAAGACTTCCACCCCAGAACCTGTAATGGCATCTTGTTGATCATCTGTGCCGCTGTCAACACCTCATATCCCCATAGACTCTGAGAAACCTTCATATTGAGCATCATACTCCTTGCCACCTCCAGAAAGCTTCTGTTCTTCCTTTCCTCCACTTCATTCTGTGTCGGTGTGTATGCATAAGTGGTCTGGTGCAATATCTCATGTACTGATAAATACTTCATTGCCCAATTAGCATATTTTGTATCATTATCTGACATTAGTACCTTAATCACCTCAGTATATTGTGTCTAAACATGATTATGAAAAACTCAAAAGCATGCAAGTACTTCACTCTTCTTTTTCATCAAATACAACCAAGTAACACAGGGCTCGATATCGGTGGAGGAAGAGGCTCAGGAGGAGTTCAAAACAGGGCTCGATATCGGTGGAGGAAGAGGCTCAGGAGGAGTTCAAAACAGGGCTCGATACAGGTAGAAGTAGAGGCTCAGGAGGCGTGATGGCTTCATCAATCAGAGCGGAGGGATAAGCAACCACGGCGAGGAGCGTCAAAAAGGTCCCGTCAAGGTGTCGAGCTATCACTTACGTGGCGTCAGCGACGAAAAGTCTCGTAAGCGCGGAAAGTACGGCTTCGATCGACGCGGATGGAATGGACGAAGGCGACGAAAAAGGTGACGTTGGAAATCCTTCTCTGAGGAAAGGAGGTTGCAGGTGAGACCAGATGGATGGTTTCTACTGCAGTAGGGATCGAGTTAGTGTTCTGCCCGACTGAACGACAGGGTCACATGAACCTCACGAGCGTCACAATCTATGTGTGCGCAGAAGCAGATGACGAGGGCTGCTTTTGGGCTCAACGAAGGTGTCACTGGGCTTGTCGACTGGCGTAGATACGGTTGCACGCTTGCGGGAATCGAAAAAGCAGGGTGGATCGAAATGGCAGCTACTTTAGAGAGAGTAGGACCAGTGGCTCTGATACCAAGATGTTATGAACCTACTCAAAGGAGTAGCCGGATGCGAAGATGACGGTGGAGGGAGATACAACAGAGCCAGAACCGCGGCTGCCTAAGTGGGGCGTTCTCAAGAGGAAAAGCTTCCAAGATGTCTTTAGGGTTGAAGAGACGGACTTTCTTTCATTGATAAAAGATCTCAAGCATACATATGTCATTATATAGGATAACAAGAGGGCATGAATGTAATTATGACACATCTGACTAAATATGACACAACGTGATATAAGGACTTAATATAATAATGATAAAGCATGATACAACCTATGCTAGACTCGACATAAATAAAGACCCGATGCTTAAAAATACATAATAAGACAAAATAAGAAATACATAATACGATTCGATCACAATGGGGGTGCAACGCCCACAACAGCGACGCCCATAACATTGTACTAAAAAGGATTGTTTGGTCCAAATTCCCTTTATATTTCATTAGGGGAAAAAACTTTTGTATGTTTATTAGGAAAAATGATGAGCATTATCCTTAGAAAATCGCTACCAAACGTATTCTCTTCCACTTATGGATTCACTCTCAATGAAACCACTAAGTTTACCATGACTGTCTTTGTTCACTATAAGAAGAGATCCTTAAATCTGGTTGCTCATCAAAATCTGTCTCTACGTCAAAATCAATACCTTCAACTACCCAACTGGCATCACCTACGCCTCTCTCTACTCAACTTGAATCACATCCTCTCTCCACACCCATGCAACAACATCCTACAATCTCTTATCTAAAAAGAAGATAAATATGTCTCTCCTCTTCCCTCTCATACAAGTATTCTTGAAAAAGAACATTTCAAAGATTCTATTGTTCAGGACATCCCTATATCGCATCCTAGAATTGCACCAGTATCACCACACACACATCCCAAATGATCGAACTACTACTGACCATTCTTCATCTACTCCCTTCACACAAAATGGATAATCTATCTCAACAGCTAGCAACCCTTACTAAATCAAGGATTTAAGATTCTCCTCACTTCGGAATCAAGTCTCTTTCCACCTCAACTCCTCTCTATCCACACACGACACAACCCCGCGCTTCCTTCAGTCTACTAATAATAATATTTTAAGTTTCATTTATAACAAAATCAAAAGGAGGGAGAGATTAGTGAACGAAGGAACTGTGAATGAAAAAGTTGTTGATAAAGGTGCAGCTGTTGAAGATGTTGCATAAGAGGAAGTTCACTCTTACGGAGATGCTAATGAAGAAAGGGGGAGAGAAGTTACCTATAATGCTGATGCAGGAGTACCAGAAAGAGTAAAGGAAGATATTGATGTTGTGCTGAAAATAGTAAAGGTACTGTAAGAGAAGATAAAGGTACTGTAAGAGAAGATACTCGAGAGGAAAATGTTGATTATTGTTGAGAAAACCCAAACTTGTAAATACTCTTTCTATATCTCAATACAAGGTATGAATACATATTTATAGGAGGGAGAAAGAGAGAAGAGAGTCCTATATATGAAGTGGGACTAAAGAGGAGAAAGAGAAAATAAACTAAACATGGGCTATATGGGCCCCTTTACATGGGCTTTTCTAACACTCCCCTGCAAGCTGGAGCGTACAAGTCGTATGCACCAAGCTTGGACAACAACTGATAGAATAAGGTGTTTGGTAGAGCCTTTGTGAGGATATCAGCGACTTGTTCAGTGCCTAGAACATGTTTTAGTTCGATCTTCTTCATTTGAACTTTCTCCCGGATAAAATGACAGTCTACTTCAATATGCTTTGTTCTCTCATGAAAGACTGGATTCTTTGCAATATGTATAGCTGTTTGGCGCCTTGGCTGTCACATAGCAGAAGGGCAGGTGATGGAAGTTTTACCCCGAGATCGACAAGAAGACTTTCCAACCACGTTAGCTCAGAGACAACCGAAGCCATTGATCGGTACTTTGCTTCTGCTGAGGATCGAGCCACAACGGCTTGCTTCTTACTTCGCCAAGTGATGAGATGACCCCCAAAATAGGTACAAAAACCACTTGTTGATCGACGATCGTCCAAGGACCCGGCATAATCGGCATCAGAATATGCATCTAATCTCGGAGTAGAAGATGAGGTCTTGTAGACAAGTCCTTGACCCGGAGCAGTTTTCAGGTATCTGAGGATGCGCTCAACAACATGAAGGTGCGAGGTGCGCGGAGCATGCATAAATCTGCTGACCACTCCAACGACGAAGGATATATCCGGTCTAGTAACTGTTAGGTAGATTAATTTCCCAACAAGTCTTCTATAGTATTCCGGATTTTGAAGAGGAAGATCAGTGTCGGAAGCATGAGCACACAGCTTATGATTTGCATCCATTGGGGTGGTAGTAGGCTTGCATCTGGAGTAACCAGCATCCCTAAGGAGATCCAGGCAGTACTTTCTCTGGGAAATGACAAGACCATCTGGCCGTCTCGCGATCTCAAGGCCAAGGAAGTACCGGAGGTGACCCAGATCTTTAGTTTGGGAGATTGAGCTAAGGTGCTGTTTAACTGCTTGGATGCCCTTTGAGTCGTCTCCAGTAATCAAGATGTCATCAACATATACCAATAAGAGAACTGTTCCAGTTGTTCGATGTCGTATAAAGAGGGAAAAATCTGCAGAACTTCGAGTAAAACCGACTTCCCGAACAGCCTTACAGAATTTATCAAACCATGCCCGAGGAGATTGTTTGAGACCATAAATGGACTTTTTCAGATGACAAACTCTAGACTCCCTCGTGGTCTCAAACCCGGGAGGTTGTTGCATGTAGACAGTTTCCTGGAGGTCGCCGTTTGGGAAAGCATTTTTGATGTCCAGTTGGTGTAATGTCCATTTCCGATGAACCGCCACGGAGAGAAGGACACGAACGGTATTCAGCTTTGCTACTGGAGAGAAAGTTTCCTCGTAATCAAGACCGTGTTGTTGAGTGAAGCCACGAGCCACCAGTCGTGCCTTGAGACGGTCAATCGTCCCATCTTGAGCATGTTTAATTACAAAGACCCATTTACAGCCAACGAGTCTCTGACCGTGAGGGAGAGGTACCATATTCCAGGTCTGGTTTGCCTAGAGAGTCGTCATCTCTTCTTCCATGGCCGCCCGCCAGCCAGGATGATGCAGAGCCTCCTGCACAGTGTTAGGTATAGAAATAGAGGAGAGGGAGGTGGCAAAGGTGTGGAGTGATGGAGAGAGGCGATGTAAGGATACATAGTTCGCCAGGGGATGAACGGTAGAATCTGGTGTTGGGTCGTCAGAGCGTGAAGCATCAGAGGTCGAAGCCGACTGCATTGGGGAGACAGGGCGGTGACGGGTGTAAACTCGTATAAGAGGTGACTTGGGAATAGGGAGGGCCTTGTTCGAACTTGTTCGTGATGACGGAGTGGTAACTGGAATAGCAGGACGTATGACGGTTGGTGGGGAAGGTGTAGGATCGGAGGTAGAGAAGAAAGGGAGATCTTCCCGAAAGGTCACATCAACAGATACAGTCACCTTTCGAGTAGCTGGGGAGTAACACACATAGCCCTTTTGGGTCCGGGAATAGCCAACAAAGATCTGTTTGGTTGCCCGGGGGTCCAACTTGTCCATGGAAGGACCAAGAGTGTGGACATAGCAAACGCATCCAAATATGCGGGGTGTAAGGGAGAATGGAGGAGTAGAAGGGAGCATGAGGCTGAAGGGAGTGGCATTGTGGATAATTGGTGATGGAAGACGGTTGATTAGGTAACAGGCCGTGGAGAGAGCGAAGTTCTAGTAAGATTTAGGAACTTGCATTTGAAGCATGATGGAGCGAGCCATATCGAGAAGATGTCGATTCTTACGTTCAGCTGTTCCATTTTGTTGCGGGGTATCGACACAGGATGTTTGGTGAATAACCCCGAATTCAGAGCAAAGGTTTGCAAATTCGTGACCACTGTATTCACGGGCATTGTCCATGCGGAGAGTTTGGATAGTGGTGGAGAATTGTGTGCGGGTCTCGAGGGGAATGCCCGAAAGACCTGGGGAAGCTCGGAGCGATCACGAAATAAGTAGAACCATGTCATTTGAGAGTAATCATCAACAAGCGTTAAAAATAACGATAACCAGAAATGCTAGTAACACGGTATGGTCCCCAAATATCAGAGTATACTAACATAAAAGGAGCAGCGCTCCGGGTACAATGAGACTGAAAAGATGAAAACGGCTGTTTGCCGTAAATACAGGTTTCACACTGAAAAACAGGTAAAGATACATCGGGAAGAGCCTTCTGGAGGATGGGTAAAGGGGCATGCCCAAGACGGCGATGTCAATCGACGGAGGAGACAGAGGCCGGGATAGCTGGAGGGTCATCAAGGATGTAGAGCCCGTTCTGCAGTCGACCCTTACCAATGATAGTCCGTTTCTGTTGATCCTGTATCAGAAAAGAAGAAGTAAAGGTTACCGAGCAGTTTAAATCTGTAGTAAGGCGACCAACAGAAAGCAAATTAAAGGAAAAGCCCGGCACGTGAAGAGTGGAGCGAAGAAAAAGAGACGGAGTGAGAGGGATATCAGCTGAGCCGACAACAGAAACCGTTTCCCCATTATCCACTGTAATACACTTGGGATGAGAAGAGTTAAGGTATTGTTGTGGTCGCCGAGAAGTAATGTGATGAGTATCACCAGAATCCACTATCCAATGTGGACTCGTGGAGAGATGGGTCATACCTTCATGGGAGATGGAGGATGCAGAGGCAACCGAGGCCGGTGGGCGACTAAGCAAACCATGGAGTTGTTGCAGCTGAAGGCGGACCTCTTCAAGATTAGAACGAGAAGAGGAGTCGGTGGCAGCAACAGTAGCCTGTGGGCTAGGAGGAAACCCATGCTTCCGATAGAAAACAGCCTCGCGGTGACCATCCTTCCCGCAGAAGGAACACTTTAGTGGCGGTTTGTCGCGACCTCGGCCCCGGGAGCCAGAACGTCCCCCACGAGTAGACGGGGGAAGCGGGAGTAGGGGAGCCGAAGTTTGCTGTAGTAAAGCCGGTGACGGAGGATCCGGATAATCAGGAGGAGGAGAGACCTTGAGCAGCATTGCACACACATCTGACAGTGAGGGAGTAGCCGCGGAGGAGAGAATTTGTGACCGAATGCTCTGTAGATGAGGCTGTACACAAGCCATCATCATGGTTACTCCAACAACCTCTTTCTGAGCACGTTGTGCCGCAAGATCCAGCGTGGGAGGTTGATGCTGAATCCATGCTTCGACCAGAGTCTTGGCCCGAGCCACAAAGGACGTGAGGTCGGAGGCTCCGCCAACATCCAGATTCTGGAGATCAGTGATGATATCGTAGAGGTGTTGAAGACTATCTTTACTAGAGTAGAGGGCTTGGAGCTCATCCCACATGACCTTGGCGGTTTCATGATACATGGTCATGCGGTAAGGTTCACTATCCAGAGAGTTAAGGAGCCATGTCTGCACTCGACCGTCATTGTGTAGCCACTCATCCGTTGGAGGAACCAGAGCAGCTTGGGTTAGGTGATGAAGAAAGCCTTTCGATTGAAGGACACGACGAACCGAGTGCACCCACTCCGTAAAGTTCTTCCCGGTCAAGGCGATAGTCGTAATCCGCAATTCATCATGAATTTCATTTACAGGAGCCGGACGGTCAGCAGAAGAGACCGGCGGAACAGAAGAATCGATAGAGGAGCCCATGACCGGGAGGGTAGAGAATCAGGCCGCAAAGAGGTCAGGCAGCGGTTGGGTAAGGAGACCGCGCGAGAAGACCACCAGAAGCGGACAGAGAGCAAGGCGTCCGAACAGACTAACTGCAACGGCTAGAGAGGAGAAGCAACGAACAGAAGAAATCGAGCGGACAGAGATAGTGGGAGGTAAGCAGGAGAGGCCGCACGGTCACGGTGAAGGGATACCAGCGGCAAGAAGCCACGACCACGTGCTAAGCCCGGAGCGGTTAGGAAGACCGTTGTAAGAGGCGAGAAGGCAAGCCAGACAGGAAGACTGCCGCGAGAAGAGGAAGCAATTCAGACAGAGGCAGTCCGCACGGTCAAGTGAGTACACCAGCGGTAGGGGAAGCTGCCACGACCAAGTGCGGAAGCCGCTGCGTATAGAGAAGAAGCTGTGCGGTTAGGGAGTAAGCCGCACAGGCGGAGAGAAGGTGACAGGCCACGAGCAAGAAGAAAGCTTGTTGCGGGAAGAGTGAACACACCGTGCGGGAAGAGAAGGAACCCGCGCGGTAAGAGAGAACTTCTGGTTGTCCGTCAAACACAAGCCGCGCGGGAGGAGAAGGAATCCGTGCGGGAAGAGAGGAAGTGGGAGAGGGCCCACTAGCTAGAGAAAAAGAACTCTATAAAAGGATAGAGAGTAGAGAGAAAGGATGGTGGAAGCCACGGGGAGAAGGAGGAAGGTGAGCGGTTAGAGAAGAGGAACCCGCGCGCCTTGCGAGAAGGAGGCCGCCCGGTTAGAATAACACAGGCCGCGCCAACGCTAGGAGGGAGGTCGGTTAGCAAAAAGCTAGCCGCCAGGAGAGACCGATTCCCTCTGATACCATGTTGAGAAAACCCAAACTTGTAAATACTCTTTATATATCTCAATACAAGGTATGAATACATATTTATAGGAGGGAGAAAGAGAGAAGAGAGTCATATACATGAAGTGGGACTAAAGAGGAGAAAGAGAAAATAAACTAAACATGGGCTATATGGGCTCCTTTACATGGGCTATTCTAACAATTATAATACTATGGCTGAAGGAGATAAAGAACTTCATAAATATCTCAATACAGATCTGGAAGAGGAAGGTGGTAAAGATGATGCATAGAACCTACTAAAGCTGAATGAATCAGCTACCATCCAAGAAGAACATGATCAAGAACAATGAGTTATGAAGAAAAAAGTAATATCATTATAGGAGAAGATACACAATATTTGATCTGGGAGATTGCTGATATGATTATGACTGAAGACTCAAATGAAGAGACTACAAATATTTCTCAAGTTGAATTAGCTGCATATATTACCAAGTTGAAGTAATCATATATGCTCCACCTGCCAAGGAAACTACAACTGGTAGTAATCAGAGTTCCTACAGCTGTAGTAGAAAAGGTTGAACAAAAGGAAACATGTATGATGTTTCAGCAACTAAAACTCATACCTCAGCTCACACTACTGCTCAACCAGGTTGGGCATCTGTCAGAAGATCAAAATGGCAGGACTTTGACAAAGAAGAAAGAAAAATCTACAAGAAACACAAGTGTTAGAAAAGACGATGTAAAGGTCCAAGTTTTGGCCTATTTGTGTATTTTCTTCCTATTTATTTTAGTCTCACATCTTGAATTTGAGATTCTTCTCTCTCTTCTCTCCCTTATATTTGTACTCATACTTGTATTTACATACTGAAGAAGCATATATAAGGTTGACTGATTTTCCTGCATTACTCGTGTACTTCTCTACATGGTATCGGAGCTTCCGGTCCTACCTCCAGTCTCAGGCGGATAGTTCTTTTCTAACCGCCCAGCTCCTGCGATTACTACCCTTTTTATCCGCCGGTCTGTCTAACCGTCTCTCCTCCGTGGTCTTCCTTTTCTCTACCCGGCTTCTCCTCTCCTCTCGTGGAACCCCCCCCCCCCCCATTTCTCTCCCGCTCCGCTTTTATAGCTTTCCTCTCTCTCCCGTAAACCCACCCGTTCTCGCGCGGTCTTCCACTCCTAGCCGCGGATCTCTGTCTTACCATTGTGCTTTGTCGCGTGTCCCTCCTCTGCTGTAGCCGCTACTATTCTGTTGACGACCTCTCTTCTAGTCGCGGCGACCTCCTCTCCTCTAGCCGCTGCTCATCTCGTTGTCGGCCTCTCCGCCGCGGATCTTCTAGCCACTGCGATCTCTACTGGCTTAACCGCGGCTTTCTCTTGCGCGGTTTCCTCTTCTAGCCGCTACTCTTGTCGGGCTTCTCTTCGTGCCGCGGTCTCTTCTCTTCTTGTCTAGCCGCGCTCTCCAACTTCTCTCCTGGTCGAAGTTTCTTGTGAGCTTTGTCGCGCGGTCTGTCTCTTTGCAGCGAGGTTTTTCCTTGCTCTGTGACCAGTTTGTCGCGCGGTCTGTCCCAAAGTTCTTCTCTTGTTCTCGATGCGGTCTCCTGCTCTGGCCGCTTCTTCTAGACGCTGTTATAGTCGCTTGCTCTTGCCGCCTGATCTAGCCGCTTGCTCTTTGTCGCGCGGCCTGGCCGCTTGCTTTAGTCGCTGCTCTAATCGGGCCCCACCTCCATTATGACCGCTCGCTGTCTTCTTCTGAACTACTCTTCTTCTGCCTTGACTACACGCTGCGGCCTCCTGTATGGCGGCTTTCTCTTCTCTAGTCGTGTGGATTCTTCTCTAGTCGCTGTGGTTTTCTGTTCGTTGCGACCTTCTCCTCTGGTCGCTGCTCGTTGGTCGCTGGCTGTTCTGTCCGTCGCGACCTGTGTTGTTTCCGCTATGCTCGTCGTTGCTTCTCGCTCGGACTTCTCCCTGTGTTCGCTGAGGTTCCTCTTGTCGGCCTCTTCTTCTTCCCGAGCGGGCTGTCTCCCTTGGCCCTCTTACCCGCTTGTTAGTTAACCACTTATCTTAATCGCCTGGCATGGGTTCTTCTACTGCGACCCCTATTCCAGCTGAAGCGGTTGTCCCCGTCCCTAAAGTCCGTGACGAATTCAGGATTACCACCATTTCCCTCACTAGGAAGAAGAACTTTGTGCAGTGGGTGGATTCAGTTTGCCGAGTCCTTCAGTCCAAAGGATTTCAACATCATTTAACCCAGGATGTTCCTTCTACACCTACCGACTACTGGCTTCGTAACGATGTTCGTGTTCAAACATGGCTTCTCAACTCCCTTGATGGCAAACCTTACCGCATGATCATGTATCACGAGACGGCTATGTCGATGTAGGATGAGCTCCATTCTCTTTACTCAGACAAGGACAGTCTCCATCACCTCTATGACATCATCACTGATCTCCAGAGCCTTGACCCTGACAGTGCTGCTGACTTAACCACATTTGTTTCTCGGTCCTACATGTTGGTTGAAGCCTGCATTCAGCATCAGCTCCCTACTACAGATCTTGTTGTCCAGTGCGCTCAAAAGGAAGCAGTCGGTATTGCCATGATGATGGTTCGTGTCCAGCCTCATCTTCAGAGTGTTCAGGCTCAAATCCTCCCGTCTGCTGCTACTCCCTCATTCTCTGATGTGTGCTCCATGCTGCTAAAGGTTCCACCACCTCTTGATACTATCGGACCTCTCCCTCCCCGGCACTTCTCCAGCTCTTTGTAACAATCCAATTTTTTTTAAAAAAGGAGTGGCAAATTTGTAATATAGTGAGTAGGGTTTTTTCTTCCCTTCTAAACTCCAAGCCTGAGCCAACCCCATCCCGATTTACTTATTCTCCCGGTCTAAGACCTTCCTGCAAGCCGCAAGAAAGTCGCAGGTTTTGTTTACTCTCCCGATTCTGTTCAAACATGGCTTCTCAACTCCCTTGATGGCAAACCTTACCACATTTACCACATGATCATGTATCACGAGACGGCTATGCCAATGTAGGATGAGCTCCATTCTCTTTACTCAGACAAGGACAGTCTCCAACACCTCTATGACATCATCACTGATCTCCAGAGCCTTGACCCCGACAGTGCTGCTGACTTAGCCACATTTGTTTCTCGGTCCTAGATGTTGGTTGAAGCCTGCATTCAGCATCAGCCCCTACTACAGATCTTGCTGCCCAGCGCGCTCAAAAGGAAGCAGTCGGTATTGCCATGATGATGGATCGTGTCCAGCCTCATCTTCAGAGTGTTCAGGCTCAAATCCTCCCATCTGCTGCTACTCCCTCATTCTCTGATGTGTGCTCGATGCTGCTAAAGGTACCACCACCTCTTGATAATATCGGACCTCTCCCTCCCCGACACTTCTCCAACGCTCTTTGTAACAATCCAATTTTTTAAAAAAAAGGAGTGGCAAATTTGTAATATAGTGAGTAGGGTTTTTTCTTCCCTTCTAAACTCCAAGCCTGAGCCAACCCCATCCCGATTTACTTATTCTCCCGGTCTAAGACCTTCCTGCAAGCCGCAAGAAAGTCGCAGGTTTTGTTTATTCTCCCGATTCCTGCGAAAGCCGCGGGTCTCGCCGCTCCCAATCCCGCCTCCGACTGCCCTGATTCCCCTCCCCGTGGCCGGAAATCTTCTCCCCATGACCGGAAATCTCCTCCTCTAGGGCCGGTGCTTCCTCCTCTTGCTTATGCCGCCCCATCTTGCTCTACCAGGCCCCCTAGGAGCCGGCAATCGCCTCCGTAAGGGCTGGCAGTTCTTCCTCCTCCTGGAGCCGGCCGCAACAGCTCTTCCTCCTTCCCCTCCAAGTGAAGGAAGCCTTCCATCCCTCTCCCGGTGCGTTTTGGCCGGTGGATTACAAGGGGGTCTCCTAGGGTTTTGCTCGAACCCTCCTCTCCTCGGATTTTTGAGTCCGATTTTGATCTCTTGGGGTAAGAAATCTCTCTTTCTCGCTTCTTTCAGAATTTATTTAATGTGATTGATAATGTTTGCTCCCCAACAATATTATTGGTGTCGATCTAACTTGTGTTCGTCGTACAATCGACTAATCCTTGTTGTATTTGTATTTTTTCGGCGCCGTTCGTCGCTTTAATTGGTGGTTCGTGAAGAAGCCCACTCCGATTTAGGGCTTCTGTCACCCAAGCGCCGTCGAGTTCCGGATTCTTCTTGGTAAATCCTCTCCCCTTGCTCTCGAGGGAGGTAATTTTCTAAACAACCTCTTACGTGCATCTTTGCAATTATTAAAATGTCTGTACAAGCGTAGAAATATCTGCATGTCATTTTGGTTACGTGATCTTAAGCAGGTCAAACTAAGACTCCTAAGTTTTTGATAGCACCGCTTAGCCGCCATACGTTCAGCTTCACCTGAAGGCAAGTAGAGAAATCTCTCGCTTGCAACGTGGAATTTAATTTAAATCGCTCTTATGTTATGAAATTTACTCTTATAGATCGGTGTCGTGTGAATATAACTTGTCTAGATTTGTTAGGAATCTCCAATATATGAATCCCCAAGTGACTAATTGTCATAGGCAAACATTGAAAGAAGGTGTCGATTTGATGTGACACTTTGAATCGAGCTCCCGCCGGACTGGTAACAGAAACCAATAAATGGTCACTGCAAGCACCGCGCTGATAAGCCTTGCAATTAAACTTATACTAGAATCTTGTACATCAAATTGAAACGCGTGCACTTTTCATTGTTTACCGCTTATGTCATTGTGTGATTGGAAATTAGGCTAACTCCGGAGTAGCCTAAAGTAAAGTTTAAGCACCAGTTGTTTTTTCTCTTGTTTCCTCTGCTTAAACATCAGAACATTAACTTGCTTACTATTTGATTTTCATGTTCTGATGTATTTTCCTTATGTTTGGATTTTTCCTTAGAGTTCGTGACAGCGCTGTCTGCTCCCTGAGCTGCTCTTCGTCCAGCTATCGCTTTGCTTGGAGGTTTATCTTTTGTAGTAGTTACATCAGTTTCTATGTATTTGTTTTTCTTTACCGTCAGATTTGTTATCATGTACTAGTTATTGTCAGCCATTTTCATTTGTATCGTGGACAACTGCTAGGATTTTATTGATATACCAGATCGGCAGATCATTTTATTTATGACATGTTTACTACTGTGGTCTATCACATTTATATTTTTCTTCAGCACAGTGTGCGACATTGGTTTTATTATTACAATGCATGCGTATCAACCTTTCTTTGAAGCTTTTGCATATATAAACAACTAAATTTTTTCCAAAGTAACTATTTTAAATCTAATATCATATTTTCAGCTCCTGTCTAACAGACATGGAATTTACTTTCGTTCATGCCTGTGGCATCACGACCCACCCGTAGCGCACTCTGATAAATGTTATTCGACGGGTCGTGACAGTTGGTATCAGATGGAGGTTTGCTCCTAAAGATGAAGTATTTTGAAATTATCAAATATTTTGAACTTTATTATATGAATATATGTACATTACTTCACTCATTTATAATTATCTGTTATTCGCGGCTGAAACACGCACACACTCACTCATAAGCATGAGTAGTATGCACACGAATATTAAGGGGTTTGGGCAAACTTGAACTTTTTGTGCATATGAATTTTCACTAGTGTTGGAAAAGCTCATGTAAATAGGCCCATTTTTTGTTTTCTTCTTTTCTCCCCTTTAATCCCACATCTTGCATAGAACTCTCTTCTCTCTTTCTACCTCCTATAAATGTGTATTCGTACATTGTATTTCATTATTGAGATAGTATATACAAGGTTGAGTTTTTCTCTACATGGTATCAAAGGAGACGGTCTGGCCTGTCGTTTTTTGAAATCGCCTGTTCTTCCGGCTTACCGGGAGGCTTCCTCTCCTGCTTAGCCGCAGTCTAGTGCGGCCTGCCTCTTTCTAGTCGCGCGGTCTCCGTAACCGTGGTTTCCGAGCGGACAAGGTCTTTCTAACCGCTTCTTCTGCTCTGTCTCTCGCGTGGCTTCCACCTCTTCTCCTCCTCCTCTTCCTCCCTTTTATAACCTTTCTCACAGGTGGGGACCTCCCCTACTTGTTTCCTCTGCTCGCGGCCTCCCTTTCTATCTGGGCGGTCTCCCTCTCGCTTCTCACCACAGCTCTAACCGTCTTCCTTCTTCCCGCTAGTCGCGACTTGTCTATAGTCACCGCGACTTGACTTTGTCGTCACGGCTTGCCTTAGTCGGCGCGGCTTATCTTCTCGCCGCGCTTTGCCTCCCTTGTCGTTGCGGCTTCTCCTCTTCTCGACAAGCTCTGCATCTATGTCGTGGCATCTCTCCTTGCC
Organism: Platanthera zijinensis; assembly: GCA_039513925.1. Taxonomy (NCBI): domain Eukaryota; kingdom Viridiplantae; phylum Streptophyta; class Magnoliopsida; order Asparagales; family Orchidaceae; genus Platanthera; species Platanthera zijinensis. The sequence goes on along the minus strand of CM077084.1, from coordinate 21,260,840 downwards.
GCTGGTGTACTCACCTTGACCGTGCGGATTCCTGCCTAGTCGTTGCGACCTGTCTTGTCGCTAGCGGTTTCTCCTCTTCTCGGCAAGCTCCGCATCTAGGTCATGGCATCTCTCCTTGACGTTGGTGTACTCACCTTAACCGTGCAGATTCCTGCCTAGTCGCTGCGACCTGTCTTGTCGCTAGCGGTTTCTCCCTTCCACTGTGGATTCCGCATACTGGTCGTGGCATTCTCCTTGCCGCTGGTGTTATCACCGTGATCGTGTGGCTTCTACCAACTATCTGCTCCGTATTCTGGTTGCGGCGGCCTCATTGCCTTGCCGCTGGTAGACTTCCACTCAGACTGTGGGGTCTCCTGTCTGGTCGTTGTTTTTTTTCCTGTCTGCCGGCCTAGCCTCCTGCTCGCCTAGTCATGGCGACATCTCCAGAGTCAACCGGACAGACGGCGTCTTCCTCTGCAAACCGCCCGGCCTCTGCCCCTGAACTCTGTGATGAGTTGCGGATTACTACCATTTCGCTAGCCGGGAAGAAGAACTTCGTGGAGTGGGTTCATTCTGTTCGCCGAGTACTACAATCCAAAGGTTTTCTCCATCACTTGACCCAAGCGCCTCCTGCTGCTCCTACTGATGATTGGTTGTGCAACGATGGTCGGGTTCAGACACGGCTCCTCAAATCCCTTGATACTGAACCCTACCGCATGGTCATGTATCACGAAACGGCCAAGGCAATGTGGGATGAGCTCCAGTCGCTATATTCCGGAAAAGATAGTCTCTAACATCTTTATGACATTATTACTGATCTCCAGTCTCTTGATGTTGGCGAGGCCACCGATATCATCTCATTTGTTGCTCGGGCCAAGACTCTTGTTGAAGCATGGATCCAACATCAACCTCCTATGTTGGACATTGGTGCACAGCGGGCTCAGAAAGAAGTCGTCGGGGTGGCCATGATGATGGCTCATGTTCCACCTCATCTTCACAGTGTTCGGGCCCAAATCCTCTCCTCGGTTGCTACCCCCTCACTATCAGATGTGTGTTCTATGCTGCTCAAGGTCTCACTGCCTCCTGATAGTTCTGCTCCTCCATCCCCGACTCTCCTGCAGCAGACTTCTGCTCCCCGGCTGCCTTCCCCCTTCCTCCTCGCGGGGGGCGTTCTGGCTCTCAAGGCCGCGGACGGGGTCCAATGAAAATGCCGTAACTATTATATGATTTACGTATTCGACGGTACTAAGATACTAGAACCATTTGTTTATCAATCTTCTATGATTAGCTTGACCGTTTTCTTTACTCGGTTCTCTTATGTCTCCATCAAGATGACTCCTAAGCGGTCATAGTGCAAGGAGGCTACCCCTCCTGCTGGGGAAGCTTCAGGATACGCCACCGGGTAACTGTTGAGGCAGATTCTCGAATGTCTCACTCGTCTGGAAGAGGATCGTCAAACTCCTGATCCAGCCCTTCATTTCGGCAGCGCGGGGACAGCTGGAGCTGTTATTGCCACCGCTCCTGCACCTGGTTTTGGAACCGGCTCGCCTGCTGCCACCTGGTTCCCCCGTTCGTGGTAAATTCGACTCCCCCTCCTATGGCGATGACAGACACTCTGGTATTTAAAAGACTAAAGCCTCCATCCTAAAGTGGAGACCGTGACTATTTTGTCATCTATGAATGGCTCTCTCAGGTGGAGAAGCATTTTGAGTATGCTGGAGTTCCTGAAGCTCAGAAGATTCTCCTTGCGATAATTCAAGGATGCCCTTATGGAGAAGTTCCTCTCTTCGGTGGAACGGGACAAGTTAGCTGAGAGGTTCTTGTCCCTTCAGCAGCCCAGCAGGACAGTGACAGAGTACGAGAAGGAGTTCACTCGCCTATCCCTCCTAGCCGCAGAGTTCGTGCCAGATGAGCCCGAGAAGATAAGCCGTTTCGTGAAGGGACTTCGACACGATTTTCGCCAGATGGTTATAGCTCATGGTGCCACCACCTATGCTGAGATTGTGGGTGCTGCTTTACAAGTGGAAGCTATTGAGTTTGATCGTCCTGCCAAGAAGGTTCAGCATGCGTCTAGCAACGCCGCAACCTCTGACCACAAGCACAAGGGTGCTCCAAATCAGGAGCAAGGCCTCAGGTCCAGAGAGAAGAGTGCCTTCTGCCACAAGGTGGGTCATGTCGCTCAAGTCTGGTGATCCCTCCTGAAGAAGCAGAAGATGAACGCCCCTGCACAACAGCCTCAGATGACGCTCGACTCTGCCTCCATCTGTGCGTACTGCAAGAAGGCTGGTCACATGCTGAAGGACTGCCGCCGCAAGCAGAAAGCCTGCTACATAAGTGGATAAGTTGGACACCTCATACTAGACTGCTCCATGAAGGAAAGCCCGATTCCAGCTCAGCCTCTGCAAGCTGTTCCTGGAGCTCAGGATAAGGGTAAAGTGGTGTTGAACGTCATCTCTCAGGGCGAGGCGCTCGCATCTACCGGCGTTATCTCTGGTACGTATGCGTTGCTCTTAATTTTCTGCATTTGTTATTCTATCTGCCTTAGTAATGAATAATCTTGATATGCGTCTAATATTTCCATTTTTAGGGAGATTTAGGGTCAAGAATAAGTGGATGCAGATTCTATTTGATTCTGGCGCATCTCACTCTTTCATCGTTCGTCATATTGTGGACCTTCATTGCTGGCCTACTTCGCCACTTGAGGTCTCGTATGAGATCTTTGTGCCCGGTCATATGCACCTTTCTAATAGGGAAATTCGTAATTGTTCGATCTTGCTTGGCGAATTGCAAGTCTTTGCCGACCTCATAGTTTTGGAAATGTCTGAGTTCGATGTAATTTTGGGCACGAGTTGATCGCATACAGAGCAAAGCTAAACTGTGTTGCAAAGAGGGTCAATCTCAGCATCGATGGTAAGGACTACAACGTTCATGTTCAGACCCGCAGCCACCTGAAGGTAATTTCTGTTGTGTGTGCCACCCGTCTGCTTGGTCAGGGTTGCTCTGCTTGTTTTGTTTATGCGTCACTCTAGGATGCTGCCTCCCATCAACTCGAGTCTATCCCGATTATTTTCGAGTTCCCAGACGTTTTTCCCGCCGAATTGCCTGAGATGCCTCCTGATCGAGATGTTGAGTTCTCTATTGACACTGCGGGAACAGGAGGAACTTAGATCGCAATTAGATGAGTTGCTTGAGCGTGGGTAAATTCGTCCCAACTCTTCTCCTTGGGGAGGCCCTGTTCTCTTCGTTAAAAAGAAGGATGGATCCATGAGATTGTGCATAGACTATCGGGATCTGAATAAGGTAACTGTCAAGAATAAGTATCCCCTCCCGTGCGTGGATGACCTATTTGATCAGCTTAAAGATAGTACCGTCTTTTTCAAGATAGATCTCAGATAAGGTTACCATCAGTTGAAGATCAAGGAATCCGACATTCCCATGACGGCCTTCCGGACTTGGTATGGACATTTTGAATTCTTGGTGATGTCTTTTGGGTTGACTAACGCCCCTTCTGCTTTCATGGATATGATGAATCGTGTCTTCCGTGAGTATTTGGATAAGTTTATCATCGTTTTCATTGATGATATTTTGGTCTTTTCCAAGACTCGTGAGGAGCATGCTGCCCATCTTACACTCACTCTCTCCACCCTTCGTCAGCATCAACTCTAAGCCAAGCTGTCAAAATGTGAGTTCTGGTTGAATCGTGTTGCTTTCTTGGGCCATGTCATTTCAGGAGATGGATTTTTCGTTGATCCTGCCAAGATTTTCGCAGTTATGGACTGGAAGCGACCTTCAACACTTATTGAGATCCGCAGTTTCCTTGGTTTGGCTGGCTATTACCGGCATTTCGTCAAGGGTTTCTCATCTCTTGATGCTCCTCTGACCAAGCTGACTCAAAAACATGCCAAGTTCGGGTGGTCAGATCAGTGTGAACAGACCTTTTCTGAATTGAAGCAACATTTGTGTTCAACACCAGTTTTAACTCTTCCGTCAGAGGGGTTAGACTTTTCAATTTATACTGATGCTTCTGGAGTTGGCTTGGGTTGTGTCCTGATGCAAGAGGATCGTGTTATCGCTTATGGGTCGAGACAGTTGAAGATTCATAAACGCAACTACCTCACTCAAGATCTGGAGTTCGCTGCGATGGTGTTTGCCTTGAAGCTTTGGCATCATTATCTCTATGGCGTGAAGTGTCACTTCTTCACCGACCACCAGAGTTTGAAGTACATTTTCGTTCAGAAGGATCTCAATCTTTGTCAGAGGCGTTGGCTAGAATTCATAGTGGATTATGATTTGCAGCTGACGTATGTTCCTGGTAAGCCAAATTCAGTGGCTGATGCATTGAGTCGTCAGACTTCTGTTGTCGCTTGTGCGCCCATATCAGCTACCCTTGCAGCCTTAATTAATGACCTCGACCGGATGGGCATATCCATCGCACCCAAGGGTCGTGAAGAAACTTCTTGTCTGTTATGGGTGGAACATGTGAAAGATTTACAGTCATCTGATCCCACACTCCAGCGCATCCGCGAAAGGGCTGAACGTGGAACTCTTCCGGATTTCTCCATCTATGATGATGTTTTACGTTTTCGAGGTTGCCTCTGCATTCCTGATGTTCCTAAATTACTTGATAGCATTTGCCGAGAAACTCATGAATCCCGCACATCCGGTCATCCAGGAAATAATAAGATGTATCATGACTTGAAGCAGATCGTATGGTGGCCGGGTATGAAGAAGTATAATGCTTGTTTCGTCTCTCGTTGTCTGACGTGTCAGAAGGTGAAAGCTCAGCGTCAATGCCCTGGTGGCCTTTTGTAGCCTCTGCTTATCCATGAATAGAAGTGGGAAGACATCTCTATGGACTTCATTACTGGATTGCCTCGTACACCGAAAGGGCATGATGCGATTTGGGTCATAGTATATCGCATGACTAAAGTGGCTCACTTTATCCCGTATAAGGAAGGTCATCCCACCGAGAAGATGGCTCAGATTTATGTTACAGAGATTGTTAGACTTCATGGGATTTCTCTGCGAATTGTATCTGATCGTGACTCGAGATTTATATCGCACTTCTAGAAGGGTTTCCAACAACCGATGGTCAGACCGAAAGAGTTAATCAAATTCTTGAAGACATGTTTCAGTGTTATATTTTGGATTACAAGGGAGCTTGGGATGAGCACCTACCCTTGGTTGAATTCGCCTACAACAATAGCTATCAAGAGAGCCTCAAGATGGCCCCCTTCGAAGCATTGTACGAGCGTCGTTGTAGGACCCCGCTCTATGAGTCAGAAGTTGGTGAGAAAGTTGTTTTGGGGCCTGAGTTATTTCAGGAAATGAAAGAAGCCACGAGAAAGACTCGTCTTCAGCTTAGTCGTGTCATCGAAAGACAGGAAGTATGCAAATATGCATCGCCATCCGTTAGAATTTGTCGTCGGTGATCAAGTATTCCTGAAGGTTTCCCCTTCCCCTAGGGTGAAACGGTTTGGCCGACATCATAAGCTTAGCCTGAGGTTCGTGGGACCATATGCTATTTCAGAGCGTGTCGGAGGATCTGCTTATCGGCTGGATCTACCTATTTCCTTGGTCGGTGGTCAGAATGTCTTTCATGTTAGCCAATTTCGAAAGTACAATCGTGATCCTACCCGCGTCATTGAAGAAGTTCCAGTGATTCCTGAAGCCAATCTGGTGGAGACCAACCTAGGTCAGGTCGACGAAAAATGCCCGACGCCGCACCTGACGGGATCTCTATCGGCCTTGAATGATCGCATTTTAATTTTATGTTAATTGCATTTTATTTTTGCAAATCTTTTGTTGTCAATTTTAGTTGTCGCACGCCTGTGTGCGTAGCCATGTTGTTGCACGTCTGCACGCGTAGCCGTGTTGGAGTTTTATTTTACTTTATATTTATATATATATAATTATATATAAATATACCCCCATATGGTCATATATATATATAAACTACATATAAATATATATATATATATACATATATTAATATCAATATATATGTATAGGCAATACAATTGGATTGATTACAAGAAGCAGCGAACAGCGGCACAGTAAAACCCTGTTCATCTTCCCGGTTTCCCGATCCAAGGGCTCGGAGCGCAGTTTTCCTTCCCGATCTCCCGGCTCAGTCAAACCGCAGCACTTCCACGACGCCGCCGCCTCCTCCGCTCGATCCAGCAACCGCCCACGATCCAGTCCGTCCCATGAAGAGATCGAAGAATCGACGGTTTCGGCGCTTACCCAGTTCCGTCATTTCCGCTCCGCCACACCTGCAGCTGCGACTCTATAAAAAGAAGAACAGGGAATTAGGTGAGGGGTGATGGATGAAAATATGAAATTGAAGATTGATGTATGCGATTTCTGTGTGAGGATTTCTGTGTGAATTCCTGTTAGAGTTTAGGTGTGAATTAGGCATGAAGTTGTGTGTTCCTGATGTTATTAGGAAGATGATTAATAGTGTATTTGATTTCCTGTATAGCTGCTGTTGTTAGCTTCTCGTGATTAGAGATAGGAATATTGTTAGCTTGACTTCCTTGCTCTGAGAATTGTACATTTAATTGTTCTTGTATATGTTGTTTGCTGGCGTCCCGCTGAGAGGGAGAAAACTATTCTCTGTTTGCTTCTTGTTTAATGATGAATAGTTGTCTTAGAAATTGAGAAAATAAACAGTAAATTTAATTACTGTCTGGTAATGATTCCGTGAAATTGATTAGGATTAGAGCGTTTTTGCTGCCTCCTGTTGAGTGTTACAGGAAGGTTATTTAGAAATTGTACTGTGAGAATCTTGATCCACCTTTGAGTGTTAGAGATTTCGTGGATCCACTTGGGCGTTAGAGATTTCGCGGAAACTCTTGTGTGAGAGCGTGTGAATTTAGGTTGTTTAGTTGTGGCCTCCCTACTTTGTTGAGTGATTCCGTGGAACCACCTCGTGTGAGAGAGTGATTTAATTCCTTAGTGCCCGTATGCGATAGCGGACGACCTCGGAGCGGAGACCGAAGGTGACGAGAAGTTCCTCGCGTGATCGTCATCGGCTTCGAAATACGGAAGACGTCTCTTCCGTGGGTAATTGTTTCCATCTTTTTTCCTTTATGTGTGCCTCTATAATTTCTCGTAGGTTAATATACTTATTGCTGGGTTTTCGCCCGAGTTTTGTCAGCGAACGCTACGTCGAAAACTCCAAACGAAAACGTATTTGGAGTTCACGATTCTCGTTGTGCTACGACAAGGGGAACAGAACGAAAGTTGTGAACTTCCTTCCCCGGATTTAAAATTGAACCATTTTATTTAAGAAAATTCATTTTAAAACAGAATAGCGATTTTGTGCATTACAAATAAATTAGTTGCTTCATTTCATAAAGTTCGTGCAAATTTCGCTCAAAAATTTATCAAAATTTATTTAATCATCGCATGCATTTAGGATTTCCTAGAAAAAAAACCGACCGGCGCGTAAACTCTACGCGTCATCCTGCATCACAATCTTTCCTATCCGGTCGAGCCCACTAGGAGCGTCGAGTATCAAGAACGCAAGCTTCGCAAGAGAACCATTCCTATGGTCAGAGTGCTCTGGATGCAAGGAAAATCTGAGGAATACACTTGGGAACTTGAGTCTCACCGCTCCTGATCCCGCCTCCGGCATTTTTAAATGGAGATCTTCAAGAGACAGTCTACATGCAGCAGCCTCCCGGGTTTGAGACCACGGGGGAATCCACGTTTGTCATCTTAAGAAGTCAATTTATAGTCTCAAACAATCCCCTCAGGCATGGTTCGATAAGTTCAGTAAGGCTGTTCGGGAGGTTGGCTTTACTCGAAGCTCGACAGACTTCTCTCTATTTACTCGACATCGAACAACATGAACTGTTCTTCTTTTGGTGTATGCTGAGGAGGTGATTCAAAGGGAATACAAGTGGTCAAACAACACATTAGTTCTGAGTTTCAAACAAAAGATATGGGAAGCCTTCGATACTTCCTTGGCCTTGAGATCGCAATACGTCCCGATGACCTCGTTCTATCTCAACGGAAGTACTGTCTCGACCTTCTTCAGGATGCTGACTATTCAGGATGCAAGCCGATTAACACTCCTATGGATGTCAATCACAAGACGTGTGCACATGCTTCTGATGCAGATCTTCTTCTTTCAAATCCAGAATACTATCGACGACTCGCTGGGAAGTTGATTTACCTAACGGTCACGAGAATCAAATATATCCTTTGATGTTGGGGTGGTCAGCTGGTTTATGCATTCTCCTTGGATGTCTCATCTTCAGGCCGTCGAACGCATCCTGAGATATCTAAAAATTGCTCATGGTCAAGGGCTGGCATACAAAATCTCTTCTTCTACTCCAACATTGGTTGTGTATTCAGATGCAAATTATGTTGGTTCCCAGGATGATCGGTGTTCTACCAGCAGATTTTGTACCTACTTTGGAGATCACGTTGTTACCTGGCGCAGTAAGAAATAAGTTGTGGTTGTTCGATCTTCAGCTGAAGTTGAATATCAGTCAATGACACCTGCTATATCCGAGCTTGCATGTCTTGAAAATCTCTTAAGTGATATGAGAGTAAAACTTTCCTTACCAGCTACTTTACTCTGTGACAGTCAAGCTGCTATACACATAGCTAAGAACCTGGTCTTTCATGAAAGAACGAAACACATTGAAGTCGACTGTCATTTTGTTCGGGAAAAAGTTCAAATGAAGAAGCTGAAATTGAGACATGTTCCGGCTACGGACCAAGTGGCTGACATCCTCACTAAGGCCCTATCAAGTGCTCTATCTTATCGGTTGTTCCTATGACTTCTATGCTCTAGCTTGCGGGGAGAGTGTTAGGAAAGACAATGTAAAAGCCCATGTTTTGGCCCATTTGTGTATTTTCTTCCTATTTGTTTGTCTCACATCTTGGATTTGGGATTCTTCTCTCTCTTCTCTCTCTATATATTTGTACTCATACTTGTATTTACATACTGAAGAAGCATATACAAGGTTGACTGAATTTCATGCATTACTCGTGTACTTCTATACAACAAGAAAACAGCATTAGCTGAAAGAGACTTTTAAGATACAGCAAAGATAAGCATAAGAAGATAAGGAAAAGGCATATAGATACTAGAAGTATTTTTCAAATTCAAATGGGAGAAAGAACAAAGAAATATTGAAGAAGAAAGGAAACGAAAGAGAAAGCTATTTTATGAGAATGAATATCTGAAACAACATCCTGTTGTGCCTCATTACTCGAACATGCAAAGAGAGAATACAAAGTGCTTGGGTCAGCACCAAAATGTTCACTTATAGTGATGAGACCCAGAAAGAAATCTCAAAGTCAAAGTGTTGAAAGAGTTACAATTGAAAAACCTAAAAAGCATGTAGTCTCATTGGTGACTATGCTGAACATCAAAGCTCGGAATGGAACGAAGAAGGGGATATCTCAGAATCTGGCAGCAATGAAGAAGAAATCAGCAGATTGAAAGAAAAGCTGATCAAATCCAGATATAGAACTATCGATCAAGCTTTGAGTGTGTGTGAATTTGAAGAAGCAGCCCTGACAAAAGCTAAGGCTGTGAAGAAAAACACCAAGAAGACTGAGAAGGCATACTACACATTGAAGAAGGTCTTGTCTCAAAGAAAGAACAAAATCCACATTAATTCTCTACATAACTAATTCTTTTACATTTTATGTTGATTGTTGTGGCTTTTCATTTGTGAAAACATTTTCAACGAAATTAAAGGATAAGTCTTTTCCTGAAAACTCACTGATATGTTTTCTTTCTTTTATATTTTACATTTATCTTCTGTTTATATTATAAAGTTTCTCTTTAAGTTAAATAGAATGAGATTGTTGGGAATCTCCAATGATTTGCCTTGAAAAATTATCTAGTTGAAGGTAATAGAAATAGTGAATGTCGAACCGAAGAGAAATCGCCAATCAGGTATCAAAAATCATCGAGCAGCTCTAAAGAAATAAACGACTGCAATAGGTTATGCCGAAATCGATGATCTGCAGACAAGATACAGTCAACGATCAGCTATGAAGATTCAATTGGTAATCGGCTATGAATATTCAATTGGTAATCGGCTATGAATATTCAATTGGTAATCAGCTATGAATATTCAGTCGAGGGTCGGTCATGAAGATTCACTCAAAGATTGTCTATGAAGTTTCAATCGACGATTGGTAAAATGAATCTAGTCGACAATTGAGTATAGAGTCTTAGTCGATGATTACAGTTGATGTTGAAGTCGGTGGTTAATCGCTCCGAAAAAATCAACAATTCTGAGTCGATATGAAGATTGCCCTGCGATCATCGAGTGTTAGTCGACGATCAGAGGGGACTGAAGATATAGCCATTACATAATATATATGTTTCAAAACATAGTTGTTCTTGTAGTTCGCACCTGATTGGATCTTTGACGACTACCCATGAGCTATGGTCTAGTCCACAACAACTTGGTATCAAATCCATGAAGCACTGATCAATCGACGACTTTCTCATGGGACAGAGCTCGAGCCTGCATACAATCCCACCTACTCAACACATCACAGCCAACACGCCCCTCCAAAACAAAGATAACCTCTGCTTCTGTGTCCTTGACGGACCAGCAGGCTCACCGTACTTGCACACATGCGGAGCACATCGTTGTTTCCTTCTGCTCCCAACAAGATTGAGTCGTCGACGCAACTACCAATCCTCATCATCGTCGATCTCCCAACCCTAGCTCTACAAGAACCAACTGCATCAATTTCATTGTCGTCTCGGGGGGTATGTTTTTATCAAGTAACCCTTTAACCGCAACTGTCGTTCTCTTGCGCCAGAGCACACGGCTCTCCATCTAAACCCGAAGTCAAGGTATTATTTATGTTCAATATCAACAAGGATACAAGGCTACTCTATTCTCAAGACCCATGTCACCAGCTAGCGCCCCAACTTTCTCTTCCCATATGCAATTTTCGAGCACAACACCCTGTCAGTTTTGAGATATGTGTACCTTATCTCTATGAAATAGGATTGAGTTGTCCGCTACTTATTCCTAGCCCTTAGTAATTAATCAATTAGACTTAGGGTTAATTATTTCAAGGAACCTCTGCCACTCCTCATCTGCACTGATCCCCAACTTTTGTACGAAAGGAAGCTCATGTTGTTCCTCATTACCCTAAGTTGGACTTTTAACCTACGATGAGATGACAAATCCAATGGGATGGCTCATCTAGTGAGCACAGTTTTTTGGGCACAAATAGTCATGGGTAAAAAGCCCGATCGGCCCGGGATTGGCCCGACCCGGTCGGGCCCGAGCTTTTCCCCAACCGGGCTCGTCCCGAGCCCAGTTTGAATCGGGTCGGGTCGGGCTCGGTCTCCCTCTCAAAAGGCGAGCCCGGGCCGGCCAGAATTCAAAAATCCCGCCTGATCATAGGCGGGATTAATGAATCCCGCCTATGATTAGGCGGGATTAAAGATTTTAATCCCGCCTGATCGGCTCAGGCTAGCCCGGCGCCCGGGCTTTGCCCGGCCCGGCCCGGGCACCGGGCCGGGCAATCGGCAAAAATGGGGGGCCGATAAGGGCCCCAAGCCCGGCCCGGGCTGGGCTCGGGCGGGCTTTCCAGGTCGGGCTCGGGCGAGCTTTCCGGGGCCGGGCTTTTTGCCCATGACTAGGCACAAACAAACATTGATAGCAGAATGGATTAGTTTAGCACCCTTTCATCATCTCGATTTTGCGTAACTAAGGTTTGTTCATTTGCAAGTCAAAAAAACTAGGGATGTCTTGGGACGACTTCAAATGTTCATGCATCATGCGATTCACTTTGGGCTCTTCTAGCTCATCTTACGATGCAACTGCAGTTCTAGGTTGCAATTTTTAGGGGAGGACTTCAAGAACACAAGTGACTTTGAAGACTATGCAATTTTGTTACTGCGATGAGCATGGCCAGGCTTTGTGAGTGCTGACTGCATATGGATCGCAGTAATTATAGACTCACAAACACGACCCCAGATACTCAACAGACCAGCCCAAGGGTGCCCAACGCCAACAAAAGTTGTATATGACATTAGCTAAATGTCGCACAAAGGGGTTGTGTCATATAGTATAAAATATAATTCATGCAATGAATATGATGAGTATTCCCTATATTAAACTACCCAAACTATATACATATACCCTAGCCCCGTACTAAGTGACGGATAAACATGAGGAGTTGCACGCATGCCGTACGTTGGGGTGTTAATCTCATATGCATACAAAAGACGACGTTCAACATAGCACTCTTTCCCCCCAGTATCTCGCAAGGCCCCACTGGAACCCTCCCCGGTTAAGGACGAGACATGACATAGAGGTTAGGTCTCTAATGCACACAATCTTACGTCATCGCTAATGTGAGACACAAACTGTAGGTAAATAATCATGGATATAATAAGCGTTTATGTCTAATGATGAATTCATAAAATATGGGTTTATTTGATGTTTAAAATTATAGTAGATTTAAACGTCACATAGTTATCATGAATTTCAAATCTCAAATTTTTTACTATAAATTTAATTTATCATAGCAATATGAGATAACTAACATTGATAATAATATTAATTAGATAACGCTAGAATGATAAGTTTGAATTTAATGTTATGTCATAGAATTAAAAATGATAATGTTGCATGTATTCTAAAATTAAATTTCAATTCATACACCTAGAATGAAGTGATGATTCTAATTGATTTGTTTTATTGGTGCAAAGTTAATTCTAGAGTTAAATAAAAAGAGATACATGCAAACATAAAAACATAATATATATGCACAATAATGATTAAATTAACAATATTTATTTCAATTGAATTGATCATTGATTTTTCAATAATTTATGATCTTTTGAAAGTATAACTATATTTGAAATAAATAATCTTCTAATTCATCACAAACATATAGATATCATAATATGATAATGTTCAATATATATAACTTGGTTTGCATGTATTTAACATAGAGTTATGATTTTTCATAGACTTAGAAATAAATCATTACTTTTTGAATTTTTTTTAATATGATTGATTCTAATGTCTAGATATAAGTGAGATGCATGAAAACAATAGTGTAGCATATCAATACACAAAACATAATATCAATATCCAATCATATAATTCATAATTTCTAAGTGTGGTAGAAATAGTCAATTTAGGATTAATTCTTGATAGATTATGAATTATGATATATGATTAGAATATATTTAAGAGTAGGATATCAATTTAATTGTAAAAAATCATGTGGTGTATGAGATGTTCAAATTTATCCTTTTTAATTTATTATAATGAATTCCTTAAATATGAATATATTTTGGTGATTTTTAAATTATTTTGCAAATTTTTTATTTTGTTTATTTTTAGAAATTACCCAAAATATATATAAATTATCTGATAATAGAAGATGATGATACTTAACCATAGTAAAATAATTTTTCAGAAATTATCACTTATAGAAAAATCAAAGTTTTCAAGAAATACAACTACCATCTGCGGTAGGGTTATCGCACGACGGTATCAAACAGGGACTTGAAATTTCATTCAAAAAACATGATTTTTGTGATTTTCAATCCTGATTTATCTTGATTATGATTTTTTATTATAAGGCTATCATATGCAATAAAGAAATTGTAAAAATAATTTAAAAAATTGCACATTTAATATTTTAGCTTAAAACCCCTTAATGAACCAATTGAAATCCATTTTTTGAGAAATTAGTTAGGCAAAAGATGATAATAATCATGATAATACCAATTAAGAATTTGAAAACTCATTTTTAATTACATTATAGGCAATGGATTTAATAAGTATAAAAGCTAGAAAATAAGATAGATATGTCACTTGAAAATAATACGACTTGTTGTTCCAATTCATTCAATTTTAATTTATTAGAAAATTAAGGTTTAATATGTGTAAGCCATGTCGCAAAATATATAAAGTGACCATAATACTTGTTGGCTTAAAGAAAAATCCAAAATAAATAAAAATAATAAAACAAATATTAAATATATTGTAAAGTAGAGTTTTGTATATTTCATTTCGATACGTTTCTACTTCACGCATTTGATTGGATACTAACAAATAAGTGATTTAGGTATGCAAAGGGGACCAAGTGTGACGGTTACTTTGGGTACCCAAATATAACGTGTTGGCTTATGAGGAGAAAAAAAATGAATGGACCCTTTCAAAAGGAGTTAATGTATCATTTTTAATTACGGATCTCCATTCACACTTTGGTTTAATTTCATTTTTATGTTTCAAATTTGCATTGTAATTACTTTTATCTTGAGTTTTCATGTGATGATATTTGTTTGAAAAGCAGTGCGTTGAGAATTTAAAAATATTGATATTGTTTTTCAAGTTAGAATTATGCTGTTTAACATAAAAACTCTTAGGAAAGTGATTTTTTGGAAATTTGTGTTCATTCAATTTTATCTTGGGAGTAGATTAATTTTGTAAATCATGTTGATAATTATTTGGAATTTGATTGACAAATATTTGATGTTTTCCAACTTTTTTGTTTTTTTATCAAAATATCGAAATTTGTGTTCACAGAGAAAGTATGCCTTGGACCTCATAAAAGAGGCAGGCCTCCTTGGGGCTAAACCTGCTCGTTCTCCGATGTCGGTTGGAGATGACAAGTGTTGGAGTGAGGACTCACCTATTCTTGAGGATGTCACCAGGTACAGACGGCTTGTGGGAAAACTCATTTATCTGACAGTCACAAGACCAGATATTTGATATGCAGTAGGAATAGTGAGTCAGTTTATGCAAGCTCCTAAGGAGTGTCATCTACGGTCGGCAATGAAGATTCTAGAGTATGTGAAAAGTGCTCCAGGGAAAGGACTTCTGTTTCAGAAAAAGGAACACTTGAAGGTTGAGACATATTCTGATGCTAGCTATGCAGATGATAAGGAAGATAGGAAGTCCACATCTGGGTTCTGTACTTTTGTCGGTGGGAATTTGGTCAGCTGGAAGAGCAAGAAACAAGTTGTTGTCTCAAGGTCAAGCGCAGAAGCTGATTATAGGAGCATGACTCTAACCACTTGCGAGCTGAAGTGGTTACGGTCACTTATGCTTGATTTTGGAGAGTTTTATGATCATCTTCTGCCAATGTTCTGTGACAACAAGACAGCCATATATATTTCGAGGAATCCTGTCTTCCATGAGAGGACAAAGAAAATTGAGGTTGATTGTCACTACATTAGAGAGGAGATTTTGAAAAATCAGATTTGCACTTCGTTTGTTACTTCAGAGAGAGAACTGGCTGATTTCTTCACCAAGACAGTTACTCCTTCCGAGGAGGTTTGTAGCAAGCTGGGCATGGTAGATATATATGCTCCAGCTTGAGGGGGAGTGTTGGAGTTTGAGGAGACCGGGCGGCCTTATGTCTAACCGCAGCGGTATGCCTGTCTCAGCGACCTAGCGGTTTGGTCCAGCGGTCTGGTGGTGAACCTTAGCTTGCGGTCAGGTGGTGAACCTTAGCTTGTGGTCAGGTGGACAGCACCAGTGGCGGTCTAAGGGTTAGCCGCAGCAGCGGTCTGGAGGTTAGCCGCAGCGGTCTGAAGGAAGTCGCAGCGGTCTGGCAGAAAGCCGCATTAGCGAGCTGTCGGTTAGCCGCAGTGGTCTGAATGAAACCGCATCAGTCTGGCAGAGAGTCGCAGCAGGGGTCTGTCGGTTAGCCGCAACTGTCTGGATGAAGCTGCAGCAGTCTGGTTGAAGCCGCAGCAGCAGACAGATGGATAACCGCAACTGCGATCAGGTGGCAACCCGCGGTTGCAGTCCGATAGCATGCAGCAGCTGCGGTCTGGTGGATAGCCGCAACTGCGGTCTGGTGGCAACCTGCAGTTGCGGTCTGACGGCTTGTACCAGCGGTTTTCCCTGGCAGATAGGCGACTTTGCTAGTTGCCGGTTGGTGTTTTATTATTTGTTGTATAGTGGGCGGTTTGACCATGTCAAACCGCGTAGACCGCCCGACTTGTATTTAGTCCTACATCGGTTGTTGTATTCTTTCATCTCTCCCGATTTCTATAAATAAGGGGGCATACCTATGTAATTATTACCTTTTTGGAGCAATAGAATTTGCCTTTATTTAGCTCTTTTTACAAGGAATATGTAGATTCGACACGACTCCAAATATCCTTAGAGGTATCCAAGAAGAGGTAATTTCGGGAAATGGCCTCTTGCATGAAATTAATCAACCATGACATAACCAAAGAGTTCTCTGATTCCCATTGTCCCCAAGTGGACGGGGTCTTCTCTGGCTCCTTAATGCTCTCGTTAACATAGCCAAACAAACGGCGACTCTTAAGGGCTAGGGCAATAAAGCGAGACCAAGATAAGTAATTTGTGGCATCAAGACGGATTGTGGTAATTTAGGACGTCGTATGATCATGCCCAACCCGGATAGATCCAGCGGGTTATGAGACATCATGGGAATCAACCACGTCAGACATATGAAACCAGAGAACAAGAACAAAGGAACGCCGAAAAAATTCGGATTAGGTCAAAACAGCCACCGGAAGATCGCCGGAAAGACGACGGTGCCAGAAAAAATAGCAGACACCACCAATAGGACCGCCCGGGATCCTAGAGCAATAGATCCTTAAGCGCTGAAGTCAAAGAAGGCATGGAGGAGGAGGAATTTCACTTGTCATGAAAGTAAGCATAAGGTGGGGATGAACACGATATCAAGGATCAAGGCCGATCCGGTGGAGCGATCAATTGATCCCCCGAGTATGAGGAAGAAGAGAGAAAAGAGAAAATTTTCTGACAAAAATTGGGCACATCGGACGATTGTCGGAAGAGGAGTGGACGGACGGGACCGACCAGTCCGTGCGCCGATCAGAAAGGAGGGTGACTTTCAGAAAAGTTGCGGTGGAGAGACCGAGAAGGAAGAAGGGAGGGGAGGGGGAGGGGGCGACGGATGGCGGACGGCGGAGTGCGGCGGACGGCGGAGCTGAGGGGGAATCAAGCAGACCACGGAAGCCCTTGGGCGACCTGGGCTCTGATACCATGTTAACAGTGAAAAATCATATCTTACCTTGAATAATAACAACTCTTTTTATATATAGTAGAGGGTAATACACAAGATAAAAACAATTAGAAAATATTAATTCTAACAATCACTAATTAGACATCTTATAATTCAAGCTTCTTTTGACTACTTAAGTCAAGCCAATGGTTTGGGGTGATGGGCAATAAAAAAGCTTGGTTCTATTTTTTCCCGAGCGTCTTCCAATAATAATTCAATAAATGCAAATCCTTATAAAAAAACAGTCCACAAAATACCTCGCAGATGCAATACTTCCTAACAAAATGAAACAATTTGAGAGGCATTAAAGACCTTACGGTACGAGATAGAGTGTGACATCTTCATGACGACAATGAAAATGGATGCATGCATCTACATAGTATGGGGGAATACTATGACAAAGTTTATGCGCATGTCCTCTTAAGGTTTATAGGGAATAAGAAATATACAATTCATTCTTGTGATTTTTTCAGTTACCCGCCTGGAAAACAAGAAAATGAGGCACATTTCACTTGAAACTATGCAAAAAGAAATTGTCCTCAAAATATTTCAAAACACCACTGAAATATAAGTCTATGAGAATTTTTTGAAGTGAAGATTAATAATGTATATATGGTTCCTCAAAAGAATGTCAAGATCAAGAATGGGTTCAAAATAAGTCAAAGATGCATAATTGGAGTTAAGTCATGATAAGAAAAGTACTCCAACCTTATTTTTCAAATCTAATGACCTTTCATTCACAATGCGTAAAAGTGAATACGCCTAACTCAGGCCATTAACAACCCCTTATCTCAATAATCATCGTGCTCAAAGATGAAGGTGTATCGTTGGAGGAATTGCACATTTGCACCCACTTGGTAGGCATGAACCTAAGTTTCTTTTGAAAGTTCAGATATTTAAAGGCCTCATGATCAAATGATAAACTATAGAAATTACACCAATAGTGCAAAGTTTGCACTTACAACATAAAATTCCAATATACATATGAAATGCTACTTTGCCCAATTTCTAAATAAAATACTCCATTACATTTACTTCATGTTTCAACACTCCACCTGAATACCTGAAGCATCGAAGGATACCTCAAAAACTTGCACGGGTCAGGCAACTTCAACATGGGTGGAGTGATCAAGCATTCCTTAATCTTGTCAAAGGTGTGATAAGTAGCTAAGGTCATTGAAATACTTCTTTCTTGATGCACTAGGTAATGGAAATCATGATGGTGCTGAGGCCAAGGGCAAACCTCTTGTTAAAGGTGGCTAGTCCATGAAAACAATATGGGTAGAAATAGGCACATGACACTCCTTGATCGCTCACATCTTCTCGAAGTTTTAAAAAAAATACTTCTATTAGAACCAATGAAATCTAAAATGATTACTAAAGGAGTCATGAAAGAGCACGTCTTCAAGTGAATCTACAACTTTTTTATAGGAAAGTGTTAAAGATAAATAAATAAAGCTCATTAGGAGAGGCCCATTTACATAGGCCAATGTCTATTCTATTTAATCTCACATTGTAAATGTAGAAGTCTCTCCCTATTTCTCTCTCTATATAAGTGTATGTACTCTTGTTCTTTGAGAATAATACAATTAAGGGTGATTTTCTCTCTCATGCGTGTCTCTCTCTACATGGTATCAGAGGAACTCTTCCTTTCTTGTGCTTCCTGCGGACTCCATTTTCTACCCGCCTCTCATACCCAACTGCTTCTGCGGACCGCCTCTTCCCTCTGACCGCCGTAGCCGCCCGACTTCTGCGGATTGCTCCTGTCTAACCGCCTCCTCTCCCCTCCGTGGTTCCACCTTCCTCCTCTTCGGGCTTCTTATAGCCTCACCTCTCTGTCCCGTGGGGTCCACCTGTTCCTCCCTTCTCGTTGCGGTATGCTTCAGGCCACCGCGGATTGTCTTCCCTCCGTGGACTGTTTTTCCCCGGCTCATTGCTCTTCCCGCTGCGGAGTCTTCCCTTGCCCGCTGCGGTCTGTTTCAGTCCGCCGCGGATTGTCTTCCCTCCTAGCTCTTCTCGCTCGCGACCTACTGGTCAGCCCTGCGAACTGCTCCAAGCAGCTCGTCTCTCTTCCCACCTAGCTCTTCTCACTCGCGGCCTACTGGCCAGCCCGCTGCGGACTGCTCCAAGTAGCTCGTCTCTCTTCTCCCTTGCGAGCTCCTGCTCCAGTCTGCTGCTTGTTGCTGCTTCAGCCACCAGTTCTCAAACTCACGAGCTCCTCGTCCAGTCCGCTGCGACCCCTTGCTTCAGTCCGTGACCTATTGGTCAGCTCGCTCGCGGCCTACTGGTCAGCTCGCCGCAGAATGGTCCGCTGCTTGTCGCAGCGGACTGCTCCACCAGTTCTCAAACTCGTGAACTCCTGCTCCAATCCGTTGCACCTTGCTACTCAAGTCCGCCCCTCTTACCTGCTGCGATCTCCTCTACATATCTGCTAGCCGCTGATTTTTGTCCGCCAGCCGCCATGGCGAGTGAATCAGCGGTGGCTACTCCTTCTCTGCCCGCCCGTGTTGCCGCCTTGCATCCCGAGGTTCGTGATGAACTTTGCATCACCATTATTTCTCTCAGTGGAAAGGCCAACTTTGTCGAGTGGGTTCATTCGATCCGTCGAGTTCTGCAGACAAAGGGTCTGCTCGCTCACCTTACTCGGGCCAAACCTGCTGACCCTACTGATGACTGGTTTCGCGATGACGGTCGGGTCCAATCTTGGATGCTTAACTCTATGGACAGAGAGTCTTACCGCATGGCAATGTATTATGAAACGGCGAAGGAAATGTGGGATGAATTGCACTCCCTATACTCTGGCAAGGATGGCTTACAACACCTATTTGACATTATTTCCGCTCTTCAATCTCTGGATCCTGGAGCCACGGGTGACTTAACTTCCTTTGTTGCAGGCCAAGACCCTGGTGGAGTCCTGGATACAACACCAACCTCCCTCTACAGACCTTGCTACCCAAAGGGCACAGAAGGAGGCTGTTGGGATCGCTATGCTGATGGCCCGTGTTCCTAGTCATCTACACAGTGTCCGGGCCCAGATTCTCTCCTCTTCTACCACACCCTCCATGTCTGATGTTTGCTCCATGTTGCTCAAGGTTACACCACCTAATGAGGCTCCAGCAAGTTTCTCTCCAGCTCTTCTTCAGGAGCCCTTACTCCCCACTCCTGCTCCTTCTGCCCGAGGCTCTTCTACTCGGAGAGGCCGTTTCACGTCTCGTGGTCAGGGCCGTGCTGGCCGCTCTACTCTCAAGTGTACCTACTGTGGTCGTGATGGTCACCTTGAAACTACCTGCTATCGCAAACATGGGTTGCCTCCTCATCTTACTGCTACTACTACTTTTGCTGCTCCTCCAGGTTCCTCTCCAATTGAGCCCCCTTCATCCACTCAGAAGGATATCAACGATCTTCGCCTACAGATTCTGCAGCTCCAAGGCGTGGTTAACCGTTCCTCTAGCTCGGTTGCTTCTTTCTCCACTGAAGGTATCTCCCATCTCTCCTACAGCTCTCAATGGATCTTGGATTCTGGAGCCACCCACCACATTATCTCTCAGAAACCTCCTCAGTACATACACTCTGAGTATCCAAGTTTATCACTGTGGCAAATGACGACACTACTCCGGTGTCTGGAGCTGCTGATCTACAACTTACTCCTACTATTTCATTAACCTAGTTTCTTCATGTTCCGGGATCCCCCTTTAACCTACTGTCTGTTAGTAGGCTTGCTCACAATCTTGATTGTTGTCTAATCTTTTCTCCTTCTTTTGTCATGCAGGATCGTCGAAAACGGACTATCATTGGTAGAGGACGACTGCCAAACGGGCTTTATCTCCTGGATGTTCTTCCTACTACACTCTCTATTATTCCCTCTGTCGATTGGCATCGTCGTCTTGGTCATGCTCCTCTTCTGATTCTCAAGAAGGCTCTTCCTGATGTCTCATTATAGGATTTTTCTTGTGAATCATGTATCTTTGGCAAGCAACATCGTGTTTCTTTTTCCCCTGCATGTAATCAGAGTAGTACTCCGTTCTCTTTAGTTCATTCTGATATTTGGGGTCCTTATAAAGTTCCCAGTATTTTTGGTTATCGATATTTTGTAACCTTTATTGATGACTATTCGCGTCTCACATGGCTTTATCTACTTGGTGACCGTACTGAACTCACTTCTGTCTTTCGTGTCTTTATTGTAGAAAAACGTACGCAATTTTCTACTACATTAAAGATGATTTGCATTGATAATGCTCGTGAATATACTAGTCGCACCTTTTTTAATTTATGCACCGAGTTTGGCATTATTCATCAAACTTCGTGTGTGTATACCCCCCAACAAAACGGTGTGGCCGAGCGGAAGAATCGACATCTTCTTGATGTCACTCGGTCAATCATGCTTCAAATGCAGTACCCACCGAATATTGGAAGTTTGATGTCTTTACTCCTTGTTATCTCATTAATCACATACCCTCTTACATGCTTAACTTTGCTTCTCTGTTCGGTCTCCTATTTCCTTCCAAGTCTCCTTTTTCTCTCACGCCCCGTACATTTGGTTGTATCTGCTATGTTCACTCTCTCCACCAACTAACAAACTTGTCCCTCGGACCACAAAATGTATATTTGTTGGCTACTCAAAGAGTATGTTTGCTACTCTCCTACAGTCAACAAGGTGCTTGTTTCCGCTGATGTAACCTTTAATGAAGATGAACCTTTTTACTCCAACCCCTCCGCTCTACCACCACATTCCATTATTCCTCGTCCGGCTGTCCCCATCACATCACTACCTCCCATATCTTCCCCTCTTCCAGTGCCCGCCTCACCCCCTCTCCCTCCTCCTCCACCTGTTCGTTCCTACAATCGACGCTCATCCCGGATAGCACGCCCGACAGCAGCTCTCTTCTCCTGATGATCTCCCGCGCATTGACGATCAAGCACTACCCTCTACGGCTCATCCCCTAGGAAACTATGTATCCCTCCATCGCCTCAATTTTGCCCTCTTCTCAATTTTTCCCTCTCTCTCCACTATTTCTCTTCCTAACTCTTTGCAGGACGCTCCCCAACATCCGGTCTGGCGTGCGGCCATGGACGAAGAGATGACAGCTCTCTGGGCTAACCAGACTTGGGACCTTGTTCCTCTCCCTCCTGGCCAGTCTTGTGTTAGCTGCAAATGGGTCTTTGCAATCAAACATGCTCCTGATGGTATGATTGATCGTCTCAAAGCTCGTCTTGTGGACAGAGGATTCACTCAGCAACATGGTCTTAACTATGACGAAAGCTTCTCTCTGGTAGCAAAACTGAATAATGTTCGGGTTCTGATCTCCCTGGTTGTGCACCGCCAATGGCCCTTGCATCAAATGAACATCAAAAATGTTTTTTTCAATGACGATCTCCAAGAGACTGTGTATATGCACCAACCACCTGGGTTTGGGACCACGGGGGAGTCTCGCGTCTGTCATCTCAGGAGTCTATATATGATCTCAAACAATCTCCTCGCGTCTAGTTTGATAAGTTCAGTAAATTGGTTCGCGAGATCGGATTCAGTCGGAGCTCTGCTGATTTCTCTCTTTTCACTCATCATCAAGCAACATGCAATGTTCTTCTTCTTGTCTATGTGAATGATATTCTGATCACGGACGACGACATCATCAGGATCCAGAACATCAAACATCTGAACTCTGTTTTTCAGACAAAAGATCTGGGTAATCTGCGATACTTTCTTGGACTTGAGGTTGCAAAAAGACTTGATGGTCTGGTCATATCTCAACGGAAGTACTGCATTGATCTTTTACAAGATGCGGGCTACTCCGGATGCAAACCTGCAGACACCCAGATGGATGTGAATCATAAGCTGTCTGTACATGAATCTGGAACTGACCATGTTCTTACCAATCTAGAGTACTATTGACGTTTGGTAGGGAAACTAATCTATCTCACAGTTACACGACCTAATATCTCATTTGTTGTTGGAGTTGTAAGCTGATTCATGCATACTCCTCGGACCTCTCATTTCCAAGCCGTCGAGCGGATTCTCAGATATTTAAAGAAGGCTCCTGGACAAGAACTTGTTTATAAACCATCGGCTTCCTTATCTCTTGTTGCGTACTCTGATGCTGACTACGCAGGTTCCATTGATGTTAGACACTCCACAACTGGTTTTCGCACCTACCACGGTGGACATCTTATTACCTGGTGTAGTAAGAAACAGTCTGTTGTTGCTCGCTCATCTACTGAGGCTGAGTACCGGGCTATGACAGTGGTCGTATCTGAGGTCACCTGGCTTGAGGGTCTCCTCAGTGATATGGGTCTCAAACTCTCCTCTCCCACTACCTTGTTCTGCGACAGTCAAGTAGTCATACATATTGCCAAGAATCCGATATTTCATGAGAGAACAAAGCATATCGAAATTGACTGTCACATCATTCGGGAAAAGGTTCAATCAAAGAAGTTAGTGTTGGAACATGTCTCGGCATCCAGTCAAGTTGCTGATATTTTCACCAAAGCTCTCTCTCGGACTTTGTACTATCAGTTCTTATCCAAGCTTGGTGCTTATGACTTGTACACTCCAGCTTGCGGGGGATTGTTAAAGATAAATAAATAAAGCTCATTAGGAGAGGCTCATTTACATAGGCTCATGTATATTCTATTTAGTCTCACATTATAAATGTAGAAGTCTCTCCCTCATTCTCCCTCTATATAAGTGTATGTACTCTTATTCTTTTAGAATAATACAATTAAGGTGATTTTCTCTCTCCTGCGTGTCTCTTTCTACAGAAAGCTCCTCAAAAACAAGTCGTAGATGATGTATATGAACACCACAAGTCTGAAAAAGAGACCATGATATCATAATGCTTTCAATAAATGATCAAATAATGTGAATCATCATTGGAATGGATGTACTCTGAGCACTGCTCAACATAAAGAGTAGAACCACGAAGTCATAAAGATTATCCTACAGTTTTATGGTTGTCTCAAACACATCAACTACTCTCATGTGAATCAAATTATATGATCCTAAGACCAATCATAAAGAATAACTCAACGCCTACCATTATAACAAACATTCTATCAAGTATGAGTATGAGAAATATATACTTAACAAAGATCTTGTTAACAGTTTAACTATATAAGCGCATGTTTCTGTGGATACTAAAATATACATGATGTTATTATCAATAATCTACTAAAATTAAAATATATTCAAAATATAAGAAGTGATTTTCTGCCTACAAGGACTGACAGTATTCCACTCAAGCAACTACAACATCTCGAAAGATCGCCTTACTCAAATGTCGGAGGTAACAAACTAGTGTGAGTTGGCTAACTTTCCCATATGTCGATGGATTGGTGAATAGAATTTGTTACACCCCCATACAGATCCGAAGGCGACAACGGGGCTAAACCAACTGGTTCAGCCCCCACTTTCTGAATGCGGCCCTCGGGGGCTGAACCCACCCGGTTCAGCCCCAATTGGGTGGGCCGGCCGGCCTTGGTCCGGGTATAAATATACCCGGATCCTCTTTTGGAGGGGACTATGCAAGTATCATCGAGGTATTTTTCTAGCCTCCTCTCAAACCCTAGAAATCTCTCCTTCTCCCTCAAATCTCATCTAGTTCCTAACAATTGGTATCAGAGGCTTCTTCCTCCCAAAATTTTTCGTTCCCGCTTGCATCCAGGCTCAGTCCGACTTCGTTCGACCGATCCCACGCATCGACGACTCCTTGTCGTCGCATCAGCATCTGCTGTCGACTGCATCGCATCCGCTGCCGCACCTCCCGCTCCAGCTGACCGCGAGTTTCTCCACCGATCCAGCCGATCCGACACGCTCCGCCCTAGATTTGGCCGGTCGTTTCTCCGCCTCCGCCGGCCCGATCCAACCAGTACGACCTCGCATCGCTCCCGTCTCGACCCCAGGTGACGGCGGACTGCATCCGGCTGCCGCATCTGCGTCCTGCTGCTGCTGCCTCTGCGGCCCTGCCTCCAGGCCGAATCCCGGCGTTGTTCCCACTCGCGTCCGCCGACCGACTGCCGCAACTGAACCCGTCGACTACTGCTGCTTCTTCCAGTGGCTGTCGCATCTGAATCCATCTGAATCCACCAGCTGTCGCAATTGTTGATATGTTTGCACGCCCCGAGGTCTCACCATGGTGACTCGCACCCAAGAGGAATCCACTCGGCTCGCACATCTCGAAGAAAACTACACCGGTCTGACTGACACCGTGGCAGACCTCGCCGATAAGTTAACGACATCGGAAAAACGTCTTGAAGAGAAAAAATTGGATGCCCGCATGGACGAGCTTAAAAATATGTTAACTCAACACCTTAAAGGAAAAGGTGTTGTGGGCGAGACCAACACAGTCCAGCTTCCCCTTCCTACTCCAGCATAGGGGCACGACGATCGAGCCTCTAGCCTCAATGGGGGGCTGGGAATTGACGGTGGAAGGGTAGGAGGCTCACGACGACCACAGGTATGGTCCGAGGCAACCCAGTTTGGCGGAATCGCCGCGTCTGCCTTGGATTTTCCTCCTCACCGCGAAGACCGCCAGGAGGACCAACGACTCAACGGGATGGGGTACCCGCCTCGTGATGGGCTCCTCCCTATTCCAGGAAGGGGAGGAGGCGGATGGGAGTTTAGACCACCAGTCTTGGGGAACCCTTATGGAGAGGATTGGGGGTACCCACATGTGGTCGCTGATCGACGGCTACCGCGTGGACACGGGCAAGAGTACGGAGGACCCGGGAAACAACTACCACGCGCTTATATGCCGCCGAAGATTACCCGCATGAACTACCCCAAGTTCAAAGGAGGAGATGCACTCGAATGGGTCTAAAAGGCAAAGTTATTTTACAGCTATCAGGAGATACCAGAGGCACAGTGGGTAAAGTTGGCGTCCTTCCACCTTGAAGAGGACGCATACAAGTGGACCCAATGGTTCCTCCGGGGAAGGGATCACGCGCCATGGCACGAGTTTGTCGACGGATTCACCGCCCGCTTTGGTCCCCTTGAGTATGAAGACTTCGAGGCTCTTCTTCAGAAATTGCGTCAGAAAGGGAGTCAGGGGGCGAACCGAGTTTGAACGGTTGGCCTACAGGGTGCAGTGGGGCGAGAGGACATTAACAAGTTGTTTTATTTCCGGCCTGAAGGAGGATATAAGAGATGAGGTGCATGCCTATATGTCGCGCAGCTTGACACACACTATCAGTTTGGCCCAGATTCAAGAAGAGTGTCTCAATCGACAGAAGTCCAGGGGGGACATTCCGAGGAACGCTAGACACCTTCCGACACACAAAGGGATCGAACAGCTGCAGAACGGGTAACAATGAAGAAATTGACTTGGACAGAGCTACAGGCTAGGAAAGAGCAGGAATTGTGCTTCAACTGCGATGAAAAATTTACCCCAGGCTACAAATGTCAGAGGATCCAGGTTTATATGTTGCAGGAAGGTCCGATGTCGGATGGAGACGAAGGGGCACAGGAGCACATTCTGGATACAATCGAGTACGGGGTATCTTCCCTGACCATGGCGGGAGACTCCTCTCCGCCCACTATGAATATTGCGGGGCGGATTGGCCAACAGCAGGTGACCATTCTGCTTGACAGTGGGAGTACACATAACTTCATTAGCCCGGTCGTGGCACAGAAGCTGGGGCTCGAGATCATAAAGGATGCCGCTTCTCAGGTTGTGGTGGCTGGTGGACACGAGCTGCAGTGCGAAGGAGTGCTTCCGGACGTGGAAGTCAGTGTGCAAGGATACACTGACAACATGGATGTCTACTTATTGCCCATCCGGGGGCCAGATATGATTCTGGGGGCCCAGTGGTTGCGACAGCCTTAGTTATTAAAGGTGCAAGGCGCACCAAGGCATAAAGGGGTCTTGGAGCCTAGGTGCAAGGCTCAAGGCGCAGACGCGCGCCTAAAAAAACGAAAGGCGCATCCATATTTATTTTAAATAATCAATATCAAACATGAGTTCATCTTCTTGAATAGATTCTTCATATATTCTACTCATTAATTATTCATTTTTATCATTATATCTCTTAAAAAATAAAATCAATATGATCCCTTGGATCATATTTAAGTCTCAACGATCAATTTTGTTTCAAAAACACTTAATCATATAAAACTTATTGAGTTCTTGCATTATCTTTTTTATTATTTTGAAAAAAAAAAATTATAACAAAAATCACACTCAGACGCTCCTTTAATGTCCAAAGGCGCAAAAAAGGCGCACGAAGGCGCAAACCTTTGAGCCTGGTGAGACCGGAGCCTATGGCACGCCCGAGGCGCGCCTTTAACAACATAGGCGACAGCTGGGTCGGGTGACTCTGGATTGGGAGAGGTTGACTATGGAGTTTGCTAAGGATGGGAAAGAGTACTGCCTGCAGGGAATCCGACTCTCACCAGCGCCGAGGGGCTCTCTTTGCTGTTTGGAGCGGCTGCAGGGACAAGGCCGCGACGTGGCATGGGTAGGCCTGAGGGGACGGACGGGGCTACCAGATTCCCACCTTGAGGACAAGCTGGGTCTTGATGGGGTGGGGAATGTTACGCCCCCATACAGATCCGAAGGCGACAACGGGGCTGAACCAACTAGTTCAGCCCCCACTTTCTAAATGCGGCCCTCGGGGGCTGAACCCACCCGGTTCAGCCCCAATTGGGGTCGGCCGGCCCCCTTGGCCGGCCGGCCTTCGTCCGGGTATAAATATACCTGGATCCTCTTTTGGAGGGGACAATGCAAGTATCATCCAGGTATTCTTCTAGCCTCCTCTCAAACCCTAGAAATCTCTCCTTCTCCCTCAAATCTCATCTAGTTCCTAACAGAATTCCTTCTCAATCAGCCTTTCTCAATCAGCCTTACTAAGTGGAGAGGTTGGGGAATCATTGGAGAAATGCCTCCTTGAGGGTAGTGAGAAGTATATGTATAATTTGGAGGAAACTTGTTGACTCAAAATAAGCGATATTGACAACAATGTTTAACCTCCTTACATAAATATTGAGGGAAAGCATCCAAGATTCAATTGCTTCCCAAAGGCCCAAATCATGAGCGATAGGAAACTTGCATCCAAGATCTAGGATTAGCGAAGGTCTTGCCAACATCAAAAGATGCTCGGAGTAGTGGGACTTTAGTGGGTGTCTATACAACGATTGTTGGGATTGCTTTCTATAGGATAAGTTAGGTGTTAGCTTGAATGATGGATATGGGGTTTTTCTACATTAATGGACCTCATTTATAGTGGAAAATCCTGAGTTAAGCGTCTCTTTGAGGCATCAATCCTCCAAGAGTATTTGTTGTCCTCTTCTCAGGACTTAAAATAGGTATATGTTCATTGCCCCTTTTAGGATAATGAATCCAAATTTGTATGTTGAGTTTTAATCAAACACTACTAGAAAAATATCTACTAGAAGGGGAGATAGATGGAAAGAGAGAGAAAATGGGAGCGACCAGACCAAGAAAGTAGTAAAAAACAAAATGCAAGCAAAAGGGAGATAATTATGTTCTTATATAAAGGAATACGGCTCAAATTATATCTTTAAGATGAATCATATAATTTTCCTAATGAGATTTGAGGAATCTTAATTTATTGTGATAATCTTGAGATTTTAGAACCAAATCCAAGATTCAATCTCTAGAAGAGAACCCCTTTCTTATTTATAAGAGCTTTGTGAAGGACTCATAGGGGACAAGGCCTACAAAAAGGAGATGGTGCACCATGAAAAAAAGACAGGTCATTGTTTGTGTTAAATTATTCTTGTGTCATAATAGACGCACGGGTTCTTATATTTGAAGATACATTTCTTTGCACACAACTTCTTAATTCGAATTTCCCTCAAGGTGAACAGTAGGTGTTAAGGTCATATTGTCGAGCTCTTCATTTTTTGCTGAAATTTTGTGTCGAGCACTAGTGCATACTTACATATATGTGGTTGTCAACTCATTAATATGACAAAAACACTGGAAGGCTATTTTTTGGGGGGTACAAACTGTGTCCGTCCATCCTACATCAAATTGGGTATAAAATGAGCTTGGTCATTTTTTAGTGGTCAAGAAATGGTCTTAATGACAAATTGGACCTATTTTATATAGAGTGAGTGGCTCAAATTTCAATAGATAACTCAAGGATAATTGGGTCAAATAGAGATTTCTCAATCTAAACCCCTGAGAGGCTATGAAGATTAATGTCCTGAGAGTGGTTATAGTCAAACTGATCTAAATACTGACTTTGAACTCAAAGGAGTAATAATCAAGTCACCTCTTGCTTCATAAGGAGGATGCACCTGAATATGTGATAATGAATTAAAAATAAATGTTATAGTATTTTTGGTACACATTACAAAGTTCAAAAAATTTGTGCAACTGTTATGTAATTGGAAAATAGTAGTTCCAAATTAATTCCAATTGTCTGATCGAGGACTTCAAAGTTTGTTCTTTTATGATCCATTGTAATTATGGAAGAATGAGATGATGATCCTTCTAACTCTGCATTCTGAATCACATCAACTCCAAAAAAGACCATGATGAAGCTTATGCAAATCGATATCAGTTTTGGAGTTCAAACATAAATGTGAACATACTGTATAATATAGACCATTCTCAATATAACATATAAATCCATCAACATAAATCGAATGATCTTATTTAGATCTCCAAAATAAATAATCTTGATTGTTAGGTCTTCAATTAAGCTACTCATATTCTCATGATTCAATATACAATTACACATCTCAAAGATTATATGGCATGGCTTTCCGCCATAAAATGCCCAGAGTTCCAAATCCCTCAATCAAGGGCTGCTTTTTTCTGATTTGATCTAGGAGGTGAGCTATCTTATCTATCCCTCCTAGAGGACAAGGCAAAGAGACATCAACTGGATTTTCACAAAGTAGTTGAACTAGGATCTTTGCACACTCTATATCATTCTGATGGAAGTGCTTTGAAAATTTTATTGCATATGGGAGACTATTGAATTGGTTTTAGCTTTTCATCAAATCAAGATCAAATTCATACCAAAGAAAAGTCTTCACGTTGACCACACAACGCGACATAGTCTCAGGCTCAATACCATTTAGTTATCTAAAACCCACTGCCACGCAATAATCCCAGTGCCTTTGGCTTCTGATTTCAACACTACAGGCAAATGTTTAACCAACAATTGACACTGGGCTTGAAACATAGCCCAGTGTCAATTGCGGGAATTCGCCAAAAATTCCTCAAGTTCAAAAAGGGGCAATTATACAGCTAAATCACACAATGAAGAATTCTCGGCGAATTCCCGCGAACAATTGAAGAATCCCAAGTCCATTGGGTAAAACTCTAAGCATCAAAGACTCAAAATGAAGGAAAAAGTTCAAAAAACAGACAGCTAAACCTAACTAGAAAAACAAATTCTACAAAATGGAACATCATTACAATGGACGGGACTCCGTGTAGATGCAACCATACAACCAGATCCACGAGTGTACAAAAAATGCGACAACCAACAAGAAAAACAAAAGAACTCAGCCTCACCTCCATACTGCGGGTCACGATCAACGCCTCCGGAATCGGAGGCACGCGGGAAGAAAGGAGGCAACCAGAAGACAGCTGACAAGAGCAAAGCAACCCCTAAAAGCAGCGCCGCGATGCATCTAAGACTCGTGATTCTCCCAACCGATTGGCAGCGTGGACATCTCCGATCGTCATTTTCCAGCGCCGGCTCCGGCGAGGAAGGCAACTCGAGATCCTGCTCATCCTCGGTTTTCCCCATTCCCCCGGATTGCCTCAGTCCCCATTTTCCAACGCGTCCCCTACTACTCCCATTGTCGCAATAGAGGAAGATGAAGAAGAAATAGATCTGGAGTGTTAGGGTTAGGGTTTCGCCATGGAGGAAAGCAGAGATAGAGGAGGCTCAGGGGGTTGTGAGCGCCGAAGGGAAGGAAGAAATATCGAAGTGCAGAGCAATGGGAGTACGGCGCTGTTTTATATTATTTATTTATTTATTTACTACTCAGCTTTAATCCGTTTAAACTTTTGAAAAGAAGACGATGCGGTGGTGCTCACGTTAAGTTAGAATGCGCCGTGTGGCGTATTTTAGCGGGAAGACGAGGCTGAGAGTGAGAAAATCCCGTGACAGGTGGGGTTATCACCGTCCGACACCGCTTTCCCGTGGTTTCGTGCATTTAATATTAAAAAAAATAATTCCTCCCATAAAACATTCATAATTATATTATTTTTTATATGGATCCGAATCCCCGGAGTAAACTACAGGGTAGAGTTGGGGGAATCTCGCGCGATGGATTGATTGAATTTCAATCCAACGCGCGAGATTCCTCAATTTTTTGGATTTAAAATTATTTTTACTTTATTTTTTTTGTCTTTTAATGTCTAAATGTTTTTAACCTTAGGATCCGTGGAGTTCAGGAGATCTCGTCTGTTGGATCAGTGAATTTCCTCCTGAACTCCAGAGGATCTGGATCCCCTTTATATTGCTTTAGTCTCTCTTTGACGAAAATTTTTTGGGTGAGCGTTGTTCACGGTGAGCAGCGAGATCCTCACCGTGCACTCGCACATCAAATCACATGCACAATTTTTGATGTGCAAGTGCACGGCGCTGATCTCGCGCTCACCGCGAGCCACGCCCACCCAAAAATTATTCCTCTTTGACATGGTGGTGATGGTCATGAACATGGGGTTAAATTGTCATTCGAAAACGCCCACCTAAGGAGCTTCATCCATTTTTATGTTCAACCGGATGATGTTTGTTAGGTGATCCTTAACAAATGACGATTTAACTCATGCCTTTACAACCGTCGCCACCGTGCCAAACGGAACCTTAATCTAATAACTTGATTTATATTATAAGTGTTGCGGGTCAGTTGAAGCACCGGTAAATCGATCTGAACGAACCGTCTTAATTCGTGAGCGAGTTGATGCAAACAGTGGCAGAAAAGGATAAATAATTGAGAAGCGAGTTTTTACGTGGAAAACCGTGAAAAGGGACAAAAACCCATAGGTTGGGTCTAGCCAAATTCCACGGTCTTGTTGAGATTTACAGAAGTATTTTTCTTGAGAGTGATATGTCACCGCTCGTTACAATAGCTCTTCTGGAATGTAGAAATTGGCGGGAAATATGATGGTGGAGGATGTGCTCGGAAACAATCTGGAATGGTGGAAGCAGCAAAAGGTGCTCTGGACCCGAGCTGCAGAGCAGGGAGAAGTCTTCGATCTATCCTTTGGGAGACCTTTGTGGAGCGAGCTAGATCTTCTAGTCCCAGAAGCGAGCATCGGGGGCTAATGGGGATCTTCGAGTCTTGGAAGTTAGCGTCTAGAGCTGGAGGAAATCTTTGAATCTCGGAAGCAAACGTCGGGAGTTGGAGGAGATCTTTGAATCTCATAAGGAAGCGTCTGGAGCTGGAAGTGTTCTACAAGTGTTCGTGGGAATTCACCGGGAATTCTTCAAGTTTTGCAAGAAATCTTCGAGCAATCTTCGAAGTTGATGAAGATCTTCGAGGAAATCATCAAGCGCGGAAGGAGATCATCGAAGGAATTCTCTAAAGCTCTCTTAGGCATAGGAGACAGGGTGTGTTCAAAAGAGGGTCTTTGGGCCCTTTTATAGATTTTGAGGGTGACCTTTCAGTAACTAAATGGCAAGGGAGTTTGGCTATCTGCATAACCATAACCATGCAATTATTATGTGTGCACCTATTATTGGTGGTTTTATCGGTATACGCACACCCTTGATGGGTTATATCGCTATGCGCACCATGAATAATATAGATATGTGCACATTGTAACCATATAATTTGTTATACGCACTCTTTATGGGAATTACAGTTATATGCATGTTATAGCCATATAATTTCATATGAGCACACCTGTTATGGAAATATTGTTACACGCACACCGTAATCATATAATTTACTTTGCGCACGCCGGTACCTGTCATAAAAAAATGGTTATACGGACACCGTAATCATATAATTTCACATGCGCACACCGTAATCATAAAATTTCCTATGCACACACATGTTATAGAAATATGGTTATACACATACACCATAATTGGTGGTTTTGCGTGACAAGGTGTGATGATAGTGGCGCGAAGGTTGTACGATTTTGGTGGTGGAGGACGGATGGTGAAGGTTGGCGGCGGTGGCTGGCCAGCGGAGGCCGACCAAGCAGTGGATGTCAACCAGGCAGTAGAGGCCGGCCAGGTGATAGGGACTGGCCGGTGGAGGCGGTATCCGGCCGGCGATCGACGGCGTAGGCGGTGGCCAGCCGGTGACCGACCGACGTAGGCGGTGGCCAACCAGTGGGGGTCGGTCGGCAATGCGCAGCGTCAAGCTGGACAGCAAGGGGGTCGCAGGGCTGGCGTGCAGCGTGTAACATCCCGCTTCCAAAAGGGCTTCTAAACTATTCAATTGAACCCAGGAAGGGGTTTGGACCGGGTCCTGGCAAACTATGACCCGACTTACGCTACATGGTTGAGGATAACGTGTTAAAATATTGAACATACGTGTTCTGAATTGACTTCCGTTAGTTGCATTGGACTCGTATAGTTAGTACAAGCGCACCGGAACTCATTTCGTCTCGATCCGAGATTGTTTGGAGAAAACGACTAGTTTGAGTAACGTTGCGCACCACAACGTCACTGTGTTTAAAATATTGAGCAAATGAGCACCGAATTGACTTCTGCCAGTCTCATTAGACTCGTACAGTCAGTACGAATGCAACGAGACTCGTTTTGTTAAATTACGACGTCGTTCGATCAGTTAAATAAAAATAAAGCTCGTAAAATATTATTACATCTCGGACCACGTAAAAGCACGGATTCAACTATGTCATCATAGGAACGACTCGACACTCGACGACGTGAACCCATTTGGACTTTGCCATGCATAGGGGACCCACGTAGGGTAGACTTGGGCAAACCCT
This sequence comes from Platanthera zijinensis, assembly GCA_039513925.1. Classification (NCBI taxonomy): domain Eukaryota; kingdom Viridiplantae; phylum Streptophyta; class Magnoliopsida; order Asparagales; family Orchidaceae; genus Platanthera; species Platanthera zijinensis. The sequence continues at coordinate 21,226,935 of CM077084.1, read as the reverse complement.
TTCATTTAAATGGTTCTCATGAATAAGTGTTGATCAAAACCACATGCAATCAACTCACCAATCCCACAATACATCTTGGGCTAAGATGAGCACTAGCTAATCACAAGGCATAAAACTGAACGGTGGTTTGGATATTTTCCTAACCAAAGGGTTAGACCTAAGGTTGCACCTAATCAAAACTTAATCCTCACCACTCATCCACTCAACTCAAAAAAACACAATCTGTGGGATCTCTCGGTCCCCCAGTAGAAAAAGGCAGGGGGACCGGGAGAACTAAACCCCTCTCCCAAACAAGCTAAACCTAGGGTGGAGCCCTGCTGGAGTCGAAGGAGGAGGAAATTATCCCGAGCGCCACCTCTCTATCTCATCACCCTTCGTCTCCTACCATGCATGGTGCCTCCCCGAGGCCTCTTAGCCCTGTGGAGGGTCACACCTCGCCGTAGAGGCAAGGGAGACCCTCGCCGAGATGGTTTTAGGCGGCGGCACAGCCAAAGACCAAAGCTCTGGCGGTACCCGAGAGCTCAATAGCTCTGTTTCTCTATTTCACCAACGGCCGGCGGCGGCGCCAGACCGCCGGACCACCTTCGGGCGGTGCCATGCCTCCGATGAACCGGTCGGAGGTGGTGGCGCGAGTAATCGCCGGCCTGGCGGCGACAGTGGAGAGGGCCGACGGGTTCGCCATCGTACCCGCATGTTTTTTAACTTTATATTAATTTGAAAGTGTGAAACTATATATATACATAAATATATATATAGAGAGAGAAAGAGAGTTAGAAATATATAATTATATATAACGTTAAATATATATATATCACGTTAAATATATATATATTAATATATAGATAGAGGGATATGGTCATATATATAACCATAAGGTTAAATTTATATACATATTTATATAAACGTGTAAGTATACATATAAAGTGATATACAAATATCTACTTCGAATCCGTACTTACATGGTAACAGTGATATTTCATTCAAGCTCGATCTCAGCCATTGGATCCGCATTGGGATTAGTGCGGCTTGATTTTTATATTTAACTTTTATTTCAGTATAACCTTTAATTGTCAAACTAGTCGTTACTCTTCGAGCAGAGTGGATAGATCGAGGTTTAAGTTTTTGTTTCAGGACACCCTTTAATTGTCGAAATGGCCTTCACTCTTCGAGCAGAGCGGACAAATCGAAGTATAGATTTTTATTTTAGTACAATCTTTAATTGTAGAACTGGCCACCACTCTTTGAGCAGAGCAGACAGATCAAGATTTATGCTTTTGTTTCAGTACAGCCTTTAATTGCCGAACTGCCCGCCATTCTTCGAGCAGAGCGGACAGATCGAGGTTTAGGCTTTTGTTTCAGTGCAGAATTTAATTGTCGAACTGGCCGCCACTCTTCGAGCAGAGCGGTAGACCGAGATTTAGGCTTTTGTTTCAGTACAGCCTTTAATTGTCGAACTGGTCGCCACTCTTCGAGAAAAGCTGACAGATCGAGGTTTAAGCTTTTGTTTCAGTACAGTCTTTAATTGTCGAACTGGCCGCCACTCTTCGAGCAAAGTGGACAAATCGAAATTTAGGCTTTTGTTTCAATGCAGCCTTTAATTATCGAACTGGCCGCCTCTCTTCGAGTAGAGCGGACAGATCGAGGTTTAGGCTTTTATTTAAGTACAACCTTTAATTGTCGAACTTGCCGCCACTCTTCGAACAGAGCGGACAGATCGATGTTTAGGCTTTTGTTTCAGTACAGCCTTTAATTGCCAAACTTGCCGCCAATCGAGGTTTAGGCTTTTATTTCAGTACAACCTTTAATTGTGGAACTGGCCGTCACTCTTCGAACAGAGAGGACAGATCGAAGTTTAGGCTTTTGTTTCAGTACAGTCTTTAATTGTCGAACTGGCTGCCACTCTTCGAGCAGAGTGGACAGATAGATGTTTAGGCTTTTATTTCAGTATAATGTTTAATTGCTGAAATGGCCGCCAATCTTTGAGCAGAGCGGACAGAACGAGGTTTAGGCTTTTGTTTTAGTACAAACTTTATTACCGAACTGGCCTCCACTCTTCGAGCAGAGCAGATAGATCGTAGTTTACGCTTTTATTTCAGTACAACCTTTAATTGTCGAACTGGCCACCACTCTTTGAGTAGAGTGGACAGATCGAGATTTAGGCTTTTATTTCAGTACAGTCTTTAATTGTCGAACTGGTCGCCACTCTTCGAGCAGAGCAGACTTATCGAGATTTATGCATTTTTATTTCAGTATTGTATTTAAATAATGCTGAACTGGGCACCACCTTTATCAGTAGAGCAGTGCAAATAGTTCAATGCTTTGCATTATTCAGTTTTGTCAAAATTAAGATTTAACCTAAAGACAGGACATTCCTTCATGGTCAACCATAGTTAGACCAGGACTGGTCGCCGCTCTTGTCGGTAGGGTAGTGCGGACAAGTCTCGGGGTAAGCATCTTTATTTAGTTTTGTCTACAATTAAGAGTTGACCTGAAGATGAGACATTCCTTCAGGGTCAAACCCATCGCTCTTGTTAGTAGAGTAGAGTTAACAATTCGATGGTTACTTCTTTTTTGTCCTTCTTTGGTTAAGTGTTAGCCTAGAGAAAAGATTTCAATCAGGGTTAACCTTATGTAGTGCAGAACTAGACCGTCACTCTTGTCAGTAGAGCAGTGCAGATGAGTTCGGGGGTAATACTCTTTAATTAGTTTTACTCTTGACTCATAGTTGACTTGGTAATGAGAAATTCCATCAAGGTCAAATCTAAATAATTTGGGACTCGATCGACTCTCTTAATAAAGTATAGCATGTGGTTGAGGTCGACACCTTAATCACTTGACAAATCATTTGGTGTTTGTCGAATTGTCGATTAAAAGTACAAGATTTTCTTCTAAATGAGTATGAATTCCTATAGCTTTGTTGGTGAATCAAATTAATATGTAACCTTAGAGTCCGCGACTCATTATGAGTCGAACCAGGGACTGGGCATTTTTAAAGTCACATAGCTATAATTCTCGGTTATAAGGTTGTTGAGCAGGATAAGGCTCCAGCCTTTAACTCAAGCCCTGGTTATGTAGACGTTGGTTGGTTTTGGCTTACAAAGCTTTAAATGACATAATGTTTATCGTTCATACGCTATGCTAGATTGAGCATTCGGAAAATGTGCCCTAAGATGTTATTCCTAAGGGAATAAGTTATTGCCTCCGAGATATTATTCCTACAGGAATAAGTTATGCCTCCGAGATACTATTCATACGGGAATAAGTTGTGCCTCCGAGATATTGTTCATACGGGACCGAGATGTGCCACTGAGATATTATTCCTACGAGAATAAGTTATTTCCTCTGAGATACTATTCCTTCGGGAATAATTTGTGCCTCCGAGATACTATTCTTACTAGAATAAGTTGTGCCTCCGAGATATTGTTCCTACGGGAATGAGATGTGCCTTTGAGATACTATTCCTACGGGAATAAGTCGTTCCTTTGAGATATTGTCCCTACGGGAATGAGATGTGCCTCCATGTTACTATTCCTACAGGAAAAAATTTGTGCCCCGAGATGTGATTCCTTAAGGAATATATTATATCTTCAAAATGTGCCTTTAGAAAATGTGCTAGGAGGAAATATCGGATGGCTGACGAGTTTCACTCCGAGACAACCCGTATGGTGGACGGTCTGAGAAGACAACCCATGTGAAACTATAGAACTACATAGGTCTGAGACCGTATGTTGGGTGATACGGAGTACGTAGGTGGTGGTTATGGGAAGATCGCCTCGACCCAAAATAGAAATTCCACCTCTAGTTGAGTTGGGCTCCTGTGAGGTGTTGAGTTATCTCCACCTCCAGTTGAGTTGGGCTCCTGGGAGATGTTGAGTTATCTCCACCTCCAATTGATTTGGGCTCCTGGGAGGTGTTGAGTTATCTTCACCTCCAATTGAGATGGGCTCCTGGGAGGTGTTGAGTTATCTCCACCTCCAGTTGAGCTGGGCTCCTATGAGGTGTTGAGTTATCTCCACCTCCAGTTGAGCTGGGCTCCTGTTAGGTGTTGAGTTATCTCCACCTCCAGTTGAGCTAAGCTCCTGGGAGGTGTTGAGTTTTCTCCACCTCCAGTTGAGCTGGGCTCCTTGGAGGTGTTGAGTTTTCTCCACCTCTAGTTGAGCTGGGCTCCTGGGAGGTGTTAAGTTTTCTCCACTTCTAGTTGAGCTAGGCTCCTGGGAGATGTTGAGTTATCTCCACCTCTAATTGAGTTAGGCTCTTGGGAGGTATTGAGTTATCACCTCCAGTTGAGTTAGGCTCCTGGGAGGTGTTGAGTTATCTCCACCTCTAGTTGAGTTAGGCTCCTGGGAGGTGTTGAGTTATCTCCACCTCCAGTTAAGCTGGGCTCCTGGGAGATGTTGAGTTTTCCTCACCTCCAGTTGAGTCGGGCTCCTGAGAGGTGTCGAGTTCCCTTCACCTTCAGGATATATACATTGGAGATTTGTATACATTGGAAGGGTTAACTAATATTAAAGATACTCGTCACTATATATATCTGAGAAAGAGGTTTATCAGGTACAAAAGGCTTATAATTGATCTCAATACGAGAACCTCATGACCCAATCACATTTTCGGAGACAAAAATATTTCTTTGTTTTATTGGATTTGTAACACGCCGCTTTCAAAAAGATGGTCTAGACGGTTCAATTGAACCCAGGAAGAGGTTTGGACCGGGTCCTAACAAACTACGACCTGACTTACGCTACATGGTTTAGGATAAAGTGCTAAAATATTGAACATATGTGCTACGAATTGACTTCCATTAGTTGCATTGGACTCATATAGTTAGTATGAGCGCACCGTAACTCATTTCGTCTCGATCCGAGGTTGTTTGGAGAAAATGATTATTTTGAGTAACGTTGCGCACCGCAACGTCACTTTGTTTTAAATATTGAGCAAATGAACACTGAATTTACTTCTGTTAGTCTCATTAGACCCGTACAGTCAGTACGAGTGCAACGAGACTCGTTTTGCTGAATTACGACATCGTTCGATCAGTTGAGTAAAAATAAAGCTCGTAAAATATTATGACATCCCGGACCACATAAAAGCACGGATTCAACTATGTCGCCATAGGGACGACCCGACACTCGACGACGTGAACCCATGTGGACTTTGCCATGCATAGGGAACTCACGTAGGGTAGACTTGAGCAAACCCCTTCATTTAAATGGTTCTCATGAATAAGTGTTGATCAAAACCACATGCATTCAACTTATCAATCCCACGATACATCTTTGGGCTAAGATGAGCACTAATAAAAAGGCATAAAACTGAAGGGTGGTTTGGATATTTTCCTAACCAAGGGGTTAGACCTAAGGTTGCACCTAACCAAAACTAAATACTCACCACTCATCCACTCAACCCAAAGAAACATAATCCGTGGGGTCTTCTCTGATTGGTTAACCCAATTGTACCCTCCCACCATTAAGGTGATGCCAGCTGTCCACCACCTCAACCATAGTTAATTGTCCAGCTACATGTTGTAACTTGGGAAGAGAAGGAGGGAGAGGGAGGAGAGAGCTCTCGACCATCTTTATAAAATGTCCCCCAATAGAAAAGGCAGGGGGACCAGGAGAACTACACCCCTCTCCCAAACAAGCTAAGCCCAGGGTGGAGCCCTGCTGGAGTCGGAGGAGGAAATTATCCCGAGCGCCACCTCTATCTCATCACCCTTCATTTCCTACCATTCATGGTACCTACCCGAGGCCTCTTAGCCTTGTGGAGGGCCGCGCCTCACTGGAGAGGCAAAGGAGACCCTCGTCGGGATGGTTTTAGGCTGCGGCGCCGCCGGAGCAAAGCTCTGGCGGTACTCGAGAGCTCAATAGCTCTGTTTCTCTATTTCACCGGCGACTGCCAGCGGCGCCAGGCCGCCGGACCAACTTCGGGCGGTGTCATGCCTCCGATGAACCGGTCGGAGGTAGTGGCGCAAGTAATCGCCGGCTGGGCGGCGGCGGTGCAGAGGGCCGACGGGTTCGCCGTCGTACCCGCATGTTTTTTAACTTCATATTTACTTGAAAGTGTGAAACTATATATATACATAAATATATATATAGAGAGAGAAAGAGAGTTAGAAATATATGGTTATATATACCGTTAAATATGTATATATATATATATCACGTTACACACACATATATATAGTTAGATGGATATGGTCATATATATAACCATATAAATATATAAGGTTAAATTTATATACATATTTATATAAACGTATAAATATATATATAAAGTGATATACATATATCCACTTCGAATCTGTACTTACAGGTAACAGTCGTATTTCGTCCAGGCTCGATCTCAGCCATCGGATCTGCATTGTGATTAGTGCGGCTTGAATTTTATATTTAACTTTTATTTTAGTACAACTTTTAATTGCTGAACTGGCCGCCACTCTTCGAGCAGAGCGGACAGATCGAGGTTTAGGCTTTTGTTTCAGTACAACCCTTAATTGTCGAACTGGCCGCCACTCTTCGAGCAGAGCAGACAGATCGAGGTATAGGCTTTTATTTCAGTACAGCCTTTAATTATCGAACTGGCCGCCACTCTTCAAGCAGAGCGGACAGATCGCGGTTTAGACTTTTGTTTCAGTACGTACGCCCTTTAATTGCTGAACTGGTCGCCACTCTTCGAGCAGAGCGGACAGATCAAGGTTTAGACTTTTATTTCAGTACAACCTTTAATTGTCGAACTGGCCGCCACTCTTCGAGCAGAGCGGACAGATCGAGGTTTAGGCTTTTGTTCAGTACAACCTTTAATTGCCGAACTGGCCGCCACTCTTCGAGAAGAGCGGGCATATCGAGGTTTAGGCTTTTGTTTCAGTACAGCCTTTAATTGCAAAACTGACCGCCACACTTCGAGCATAGCGTACAGATCGAGGTTTAGGTTTTTGTTTCAATTTAGCCTTTAATTGCCGAACTGACCACCACTCTTCGAGCAGAGCAGACAGATCGAGGTTTAGGCTTTTATTTCAGTACAACCTTTAATTGCGGAAATGACCGCCACTCTTCGAGCAGAGCGGACAGATCGAGGTTTAGGCTTTTGTTTCAGTACAACCTTTAATTGCCGAACTGGCCGCCACTCTTCGAGCAGAGCGGACAGATCGAGGTTTAGGCTTTTATTTCAGTACAACCTTTAATTATCGAACTGAAGGCCACTCTTCGAGCAGAGCAGACAGATCGATGTTTATGATTTTGTTTCAGTACAGTTTTTAATTGTCGAACTGCCCGCCGCTCTTCGAGCAGAGCGGACAGATCATGGTTTATGCTTTTATTTCAGTACAGTATTTATTTGCCAAACTGGCTGCCACTCTTCGAGCAGAGCGAACAGAACGAGATTTAGTCTTTTGTTTAGTACTACCTTTAATTGTCAAACTGGCCGCCACTCTTCGAGCAGATAAGACAGATTGTGGTTTAGACTTTTATTTTAGTACAGTCTTTAATTGTTGAACTGGCCACCACTCTTCGAGCAGAGCGGACAGATCGAGGTTTAGACTTTTATTTCAGTATAGTCTTTAATTGCTGAACTGGTCGCCACTCTTCGAGCAGATTGGACATATCGAGATTTATGCTTTTTATTTCAGTATTGTATCTAAATAATGCTGAACTGGCGCCACCCTTATCAATAAAGCAGTGCAAATAGTTCAATACTTTGCATTATTTAGTTTTGTCAAAATTAAGAGTTAACCTGAAGACGGGACATTCCTTCAGGGTCAACCTTAGTAAGACCCGGACTGGTCTCCGCTCTTGTCGGTAGGGTAGTGCGGACAAGTCTCAGGGTAAGCAACTTTATTTTGTTTTGTCTACAATTAAGAGTTTACCTGAAGACAAGACATTCGTTCAGGGTCGAACCCATCACTTTTGTTAGTAGAGTAGAGCTGACAATTCGATGGTTACTTCTTTTTAGTCCTTCTTTGGTTAAGGGTTAACCTGGAGATAAGATTTCATTCAGGGTTAACCTTATATAGTGCAGAACTAGATTGCCACTCATGTCAGTAGAGCAGTGCAGATGAGTTCAGGGGTAATACTCTTTAATTGGTTTCACTCTTTATTCATAGTTGACATGGTGACGAGAAATTCTATCAAGGTCAAATCTAAATAGTATGGGACCCGATCGACTCTCTTAATAAAGTATAATATGTGGTTGAGATCGACACCTTAATCACTTGGCAAATCGTTCGGTGTTTGCCGAATTGTCGATTAAAAGCGCAAGATTTTCTTCTGAATGAGTATGAATTCCTATAGCTTTGTTGGTGAATCAAATTAGCGTGTAACCCAAGGGGTCGCGACTCATGATGAGTCGAACCATGGACTAGGCCTTTTTAGAGTCACATAGCTATAATTCTGAGTTATAAGGTTGTTGAGCAGGATAAGGCTCCAACCTTTGACTCAATCCCTGGTTATCTAGACGTTGGTTAGTTTTGGCTTACGAAGCTTTAAATGATGCAATGTTTATCGTTCATACGCTATGCTATATTGAGCATTCAGAAAATGTGCCCTAAGATGTTATTCCTAAGGGAATAAGTTATTGCCTCTGAGATATTATTCTTACGGGAATAAGTTGTGCCTCCGAGATACTATTCCTACGGGAATAAGTTATGCCTCCGAGATATTGTTCCTACGGGACTGAGATGTGCAACCAAGATACTATTCCTATGAGAATAAGTTATTGCCTCCGAGATACTATTCCTTCGGGAATAAGTTGTGCCTCCGAGAAGCTATTCTTAAGGGAATAAGTTGTGTCTCTGATATATTATTCCTACGGGAATAAGATGTTCCTCCGAGATACTATTCCTACGGGAATAATTCGTGCCTCCGAGATATTGTCCCTACGAGAATGAGATGTGTCTCTGAGTTACTATTCTTACAGGAAAAAATTGTGCCCCGAGATGTGATTCCTTAAGGAATATATTATACCTTCAAAATGTGTATTCAGGAAATGTGCTAGGAGAAAATATCGGATGGCTGACGAGTTTTACTCTGAGGAAACCCGCATGGTGGACGTTCTGGGAAGACAACCCATGCGAAACTATAGAACTACGTTGGTCTGAGACCGTATGCAGGGTGATACGGAGTACGTAGGCGGTGGTTATGGGAAGATCGCCTTGACCCAAAATAGAAATTCCATATCTACCTCCCTTAAAAATACTGCTACACTTGATGCTATTAGGGATTAGATTCTATACGTGGTTCTAATGATTTTTCATTTGTACATGTGACATATACGGATAAAGGATATCACCCAAAAGGAGCTGGCTTGCTCAAGTTTCGGGTATGGAGTTTCTGTGAAGGGTAATCTTCTGTTATGAGATTTTGCATTTCACTTTCCGTTATAAGGTGCACCCGTTAGTGGTGCCTTCCGCTGGGAAACAACTTCCCCTTACTTCGCTATGTATTGTTGTTTGCTTAACATCATCGTCAGTATGTGACAGGAGGAAACTGAAGGGAAATGATGGAGATGGGTGTGCCTCTGTTGCTCCGCCAGTGTCATATGTTGGCGGCAGTGTGCAGAAGGATCCCCCTATTTGTGCCGGTTTTTGTGAACCGAGGGGAGGGGGGTCTTACACAGCGTACATCCGTGCGGCCAGTTGCGAGGCTGGCATACACCGCGCAGTCATGCGGCCAACCACCGGTGTGGCCGAGCGGTCTCGTGGCGGGTCGTGCACAGCCTTTGTTTCACATGATTAGTGTGGCCCCTCATGGACGTGTTCTTGGCAGGGAGGCGACGACTGCCTCCCAGCTGGGGCAGTTTGTGTGGGTAGTTATAGTCGTTTATGCTCATGCACGGTCCGTGGTCATGGCGTGAGTGGGTGGGTTAGGTTGTAGAGTTAGTGGGTGGACTTTGATCAACCTCACTTAACCCTATTTTCCCCACTAAGATAGTTGGGGAGGTGAGTCTCTTGTCTATCTACAACCCAAAATTCTTATATCCACACATGCACAGGTCATGGCTGATCAGAAGAGAGGAGACCCACGCTTATCACTCGTTTGTCTATGGGAGGGGAGGTGTGTGTGTCTCGGTGTGTGTACATGTGTGTGTGTCCGCGTATGTCTGTATGTGTCTGTGTGTGCATGTTTGTGTGTGTGTCAATGCAATTTTAAAATAGAAAACTTGCCTTTTGGTGAAACATTCAAAAATGTGAAATATGACTTTTCTATTTTAGGGTCAATTTGGGGCGGCACCAAAACTTTGGTGCAAGTGTAGACGCCCGCCGCAAGGCGGAAAACGTGTGCCGCGCATGGGCGACAACATTTTCTCTAGTATTCCTTCACAAAACCACTAGTGAGACTCCATCTCCAACCCTGCCTCCCCACCTCCGGTCACAAACCCTCTTCAATTGTTTTCACATAGGAGCTTCGATGCTGCCCCAAACCTACTCTTTATCTAATGATATAACGTTTATTATTATAAATTTCCAAAAAATTAAAAATACAATATTCATTTAAATAATTATATTATATCCTCAAATTAAAAGTTGTGGGTGGGTCGCTCATTTTTCCTCAGATCCGAAGAATCGGACCGTCTTAGCTCCAAGTTGGACCAAACATGTAAACAGTAAAAAGTAAACCAAGCAGCAATGACAAAAAACATTTTAACATGAAAAACCAAGAAATGGGTGAAAAAGCACACGTCTAGATCTGTGTCGAGCCAAAATACACTAACTTCCTCAAGGTTACAAGTGTTTTAGTTACCTAGAGGGTGATAGGTCACCTCTCCATTTAGAAGCTTTAAGTACAAAAAAGGAGGGGAAGGGCTAAGTCCACAGAGCTTTGGAGAGAGCATCTATAGGAACATCCATGAGTGTGATCCTCTAAGTCATTTCCTGCGTCAACTACTGCGTCCACGAGAGTGTTAAGCATGAAAACACTAAAAAGGTAGCAAAGTGACTTCCAATCAATGGAATGATCTAATCCTCACGTTCTCGCCAAAAAACCTCAGGGTCCTCTTAGGTCTCTCCACTTCTTCCTTTTCAAATGAAGGTCTGAGAGACTTTTTATAGCTTTCTTGAACAAATGTATTGGTAATTGCATCAGGATGAATCCTGCATTAATGAATGGCACTGCTTCGTTTTATTCACATGGATAACCAATTATCCCTAAATGACAAACATGCTCCCCTGATAGTCTGTACGACCTGGGAAAGTTGCCTGACGATGGTGGCAATTAGAACCAGCAGGAGAGGTCAGTGGTTGGCATAACATGTGCCTGCGCGCAAGGGAGAGGCCGATCACGTGCTCGGGGCTAGCAGCGTACGGGCATTGGGCGTGCATGCAGGCTGTGCATGGTGTTTATATATGCAAGGTTTTGTCTCCCCTTTCGTGCTAATTTTGGACCCATCAAATGGACGCATCTTGCGCGCACCACTCACTCAGTTTGTGCCACCAATCGATGTTGGGAAAAACCCTTTTAATTTAACTTATTAAATTATATTATAAGTTATTTTACAACCTATGATTATTACTCATGTTGTATAATTAGGGTAATATGGTCATAGATGTCCTAGGAAGTCAGTTGAGTCAAGGGTATGAGAAATGCACTCTGAAATAAGGAAGAAAATCAAGTTAAGTCAACTTGCATTGACTAGAAGTCATAGCAACAAGAAAAGATAATTCGATATAGCTTCAAGGAAGAAGTCGACGCATGCATCAATAAGATATTGACGCAACCTCGACTATAGAGTTGACTCGACAATATTTCATTTTAAGGAAGATATCAACTTAACTTCTACATGAAGTCGACGTAGCATTGAGTAAAGCTTAAAATGGAAATAACAGAGAATATGTTTGGCTTATTTTTAGGAAGAAACTATGGAATTATTTCAAATGATTCTAACTACTAAAAGAATGCTTAAAGGAAAGAATTCTCTATAGATTTCAAATGAGTGATTATAGAAGGATTTTGAAAGAGTATTCAAGAAGATTCAGAAGATAATAATATCAATCTTTCTGAAGAAATTTTGTATAAAGAGGAAAATTCAAATTTATTCAGGAATGATATACTCATATGATAGAAGAAGAAAAAATACAATACATTGAAAGAGAGATACAATATTACATAACACATAGTTGTCAGCCTCTCTTCTTCTTCTCTTCCTTTTCTCCTGCTGCAATTACAGATTCTGGAAGAATAATCTGAGAAGAATATTGGATCAAAAGCTTATAATCCTTGCAAGCTTCTTCAAGCAAGGATTCATCATCATCAAGAGGATCCAATACACTTAGTGTCATATAGTCCTCATATTCTTGTTGTGAGGACTTATCTAGAAGACAATTTCTTATACTCTTCTTTTTCTATCTTTTATCATCTTTTCTTGTGATGATTTAGTATAGAGTTTTAAGAATTCCTCTTCAAAAGATTCAGTCAAAGGTTTTGAGAGTTTTCTTATCAAAAGACTCAGTGTGTTAGTTATTTAAGATCTCCTTATCAAAAAATCTAGTTAGTAGTTCTGAGAGTCTCCTTATCAAAAGACTTAAGCACTGGACAGCGTGTTCCTACCAAAGTGGTAGAAAAGTGGATGTACCTAGATTTTGGGTACCCACTATAGCTTTGATGTTTTCTATGTTTGTGTTTTTTTGTGATTGTTTTGGTGTGTTGTACTTCTACTTACTGCAATACTTTTCTAGTTAACTTCTTGTGCATGCAAAATCTGAGCTAAGATTAAAATCAGTAACATATTTTAAATCAAAATTTTAAATCTCTATTCATCTCCCCCTAGAGAATTCTTAGAAGATTATACAACTGTTCACACTTTAAATTGATATCAGAGACAAATTGATCAAATAAAGGTAAACACTTTGATCAAAAATGTTTGAGTGGTTGTAAAGTTACACATATTAAATCAGAAATCTATTTTCAAAATGGCATCCAATAATTAACTTTAATGGTTTTGTATCTACAAAACTTATAGTGTGTAATTTAGAGAAGTTCACACTCTGGAAGGCCATAATTAAATTATATATGAATTCTATTGATAAAGGTATCTTTGGTTCCATTCTTACAACACCACACATGCCTTTCAAGAGAGATTCTAATGGAAATACAACAAAGGAACTAGTTCTAAGATCTGAATGGACTAATGAGGAAAAGAGAATAAAAGACTGGAATTCAAAAGCATTGAACATCCTAGTATATACTACGTCTAATGAGATATTCTAGAAGGTAGTTGATTGTAAATTAGCTAAAGAGATAAGGGAGTTATAAGACCCTCCCTCAACCTTAGCATAGTTCGGGTCGGAGACGGGCCTTACTGCCCAAGACGTCCACCCAATGCTCCCCAAGTGGCAACAACCCACTATAATAAGCACTAGTTAGCCGTCCTACTTGGCTTGAATCACAACTTTCACATCACATCATAGAATTTGCGAAAACAATAATAGAAAACCATTATATATATATAAATATATCAGAGTAAGCAAAGGCCGCAGACACTGTGTATACATCGAGCCCGTAGGCTTCAAAATACTACTACTTCTAACACTCTCTCTTTCTCTCGCAAGTCTGCGCGCTAGTAACTCACGTCTCGGAAGTCTGGAGATGACAAGGGTGCCTATGCTCGGGTAGTCCTACCAGTTGATATATTGTCCCGCGGAAGCTGAACATCATTGTGCTCCATCTCCTGTGAATGGTTATTAAAATAACCGTTAGTCATAGAGATAAGTGAAAACACATCTCCTCCCCGAATCCATATCTTTGGGACGAGCTCACTCACCCAACAAAAGTAAATAATCGAAGTAAGATAGAGTTAGTACAATATTATATATATAAAGGTTATGAGAACTATCTGTAAGAATATGCAACATAATATAACTAGAAATAGTAGCAGCTTTTTATGTCAGTTATAAGAAACGCACCATTAACTACCAACATGACATGTATTCATAACCTGTGTTCATACCGCAGGTATTCAAACCTACCAAGACTCCGCACGTATTCAAATCTACGCGCACACCCTATGTCGACATAATATGGACCGCTTCTCTTCAAGAAGGGTAGAGAGCCCCGTGGGCCTCATTGATATGATCGTCGGTGATAGTGGCCAGTTCTGCTACTTCTAGGGGTGGTCGTATCGCACTACCCAAGCCCCAACGTATAACCTCGTGTACTCTTGGATGTGAGCGACATCCGACGATATTGTATTTTTGGCCGATTAGTGGAGAAAACCCAATGGAGAGGTATATAACGGCCGTTCACCCGTGGTACACATCTTCGTGTTGTCTTGAGTCGTCGACCTTCCCATATCGGTATGAACGGTCTACGGAAGTGACTAACCCGCCACAAATTATCGCAAGAAATTTACAAGCATTCAATTTTAATAAATTTTGCTGGCACACATCAGGTCTATGGAGGGCTGCCCTACTATGCTTCAAATAATTCGAGCAAGCTACATTCGGCTCAACTTTCGACAAGGAGTGCGAGGTCACTTTATTTGGGGCTAATTATGGAGGAATAACTCAACTTCCGTTGTCCCCAACTAAGGCTCAACCTAACAATCTACTACTTGTCAGATCATGACCCGTGCTTAAAATTGTCAATTGCAGGAATAAAAGTGCGGTAATAAAAGCTGCTGAGAATATAAGCTGCAGAATTGAAATGCTGAATTGAAATATGACCAGTATGAAATTGGAGTAGTATTGAACTGAAAGAATTGAAAGTAAGTACTAAAAGGAACTAGACCAGTACAAGAATGGAATAGTACTTGAAAGAAATGAACAGAACTGAAAGTAAATAAGCTTGACCAGTATGATATTGGAAAGAGTGCTTAAAAAATTAACTGAACTAAATGTAAATAAGCAGGACCAGTATGAGACTGAAGTACAGAAAAGAAACTACTGAACTGAAATAAATGAATTTGACCAGTACAAGACTAGAATAAATCATAAATAAAATGGTTAATAGTCTATTACTTCATTCAGGAAGCTTCAGTTCCATTTCCGTTCTCAGGAGGCAAGTTTAGTTCCATCTCTGTTCTCAGGAAGAATGTTTAGTTCCTTTTCAGCTTTTAGGAAGCTTCTTTGAGTTTCTCCTATTATTAAGATCCGATAAAACTTCAATTGTGCCTTTCAATCACGACTTGATCGGGTCGGGAAGCTTACTATGTGTTATACCTTAGTTACTCATTCAAGAATACTTATTATCTTATTTGCTTGTGTCGGGTCAAATCCGAGAATCTTATTAGAGAGAACATTCTTCCTCGAATTTCAATCTCGAAAATGATTTCCAAAATATGAGGGAAATTCTTTCCCTGAAATGAGGTTGGGCATTATTTTACTCGAAGCTTGTATTTTTGTCTTCTGAGTCCACCCAAATTACTCGAGAGTTATTTTAAAAATAAGGCGCTAAACGATTTTGAAAAATCCTCAAAACACTCAGAGCTTGAAATCTGGCGTCGATAACTCTCGTCGATTAATCAATTGAACTTAATATTAAATTTAGAAAGTGTTCGTGTGCTCTGATTTTCAATTTCGAAGAATTCGAGCGTTACAATTCCTAAGTGCGACCCTAGGCTCCAAGAAATCAGAAAATTCTTCAATTTTTGCCCCAAGGTTCCCAAATTTTAACACAACCTTTAAGTGGGCCTAAAATTGCTTAATAATTTTCCAAAATTTTCCGAGTAATTTTGGGTCTGTAAATTAGCCAAATGATTCTTATTTAGGCTTTTTGAGATATCAAATATTTTTATAAAATTCCCAAAAATTTTGTGGATATTGCCCTCATCAAGGAAAACAATTTTCTTGTTAATATGTTTTACCCAGGAGCCTACATTTTTGTTAAAAATTCCAGATTCTTTGTTAATATTCTGGTCTACAATTAACCAAATCAAAATTAAATTTGCGAATGAGATCGAGCTTAATAGAGAGAAATATTCTTTTGTCCCAACAACGGACCAAGCTCGGATCTGATGTAGGGGTCCAAAAATTCATGGTGGCACATAATTTAACCACATCGTGGTCGTCCGATCTTCTGATCTTCTTAAAGAAGATCAGACGGCTACTGCTTGATACTGACGGTGCAGAGAAGAGAAGGGCTCTACCACCGCTAGCCGGCAGCCTTCATACACTGGTGCCGCCCCCAGTCAACTCGTTAGGGGTCGACGAGCTACTAGGTGGAGGTCCGGCGGCCTGGCGCCGCTGAACCTCGCCAGATTTCTCCAACCCGAGAGAGGGGTGGTGCGGCTTGCTCTGCTCCCAGTGATGTCGAGCCGCCCCGCCTCTCTGGCATCATACTGGCGACTATACCACCCCAACTAGCATGCCGAGGGTCGGGCTTCTCTCTGGCAGTGGTTCGGTAGCTTGGCACTGCCGGCCGCCGCTGTAATAAAAGAAAATCGAGGATATTATTCTCTTGGGTGCTGCTGAAGCGGCGAAATACGGCACACCACGACCATCCGCTGTCATGGATGGACTTCCCCAGTGGTGTAACACCATCCCAGTGCCACCAATACTGCTAAGTAGGGTTTACCACCCACGACCACCACCCGACCTGGGGCAAGGCTCGAGTAGCTCCAGCCACCGGGAGGCACATATAGATCGTCGGGGGAGTGGGGAAGGAGGAGGGGAGAAGTTCCACC
Organism: Platanthera zijinensis; assembly: GCA_039513925.1. Taxonomy (NCBI): domain Eukaryota; kingdom Viridiplantae; phylum Streptophyta; class Magnoliopsida; order Asparagales; family Orchidaceae; genus Platanthera; species Platanthera zijinensis. The sequence goes on along the minus strand of CM077084.1, from coordinate 21,210,330 downwards.
TGGGCTAGAGGGGCTCGAGAAGGTCCCATATGGGCTGCCATGAGAGATTGGCGGAGGTGGTGGGGCTCAGGTTGGTCCCTCTGGCTACCTAAGGTTCTGGCGAGGGGCTTAGGGTTCGTTCTGTGCTGGTGAGGAGGAGAGCAGGGGTGTGAGGCCCTTAAATAGTTAGGAGAGAGGGCGGCTTGAGCTTGGGAGCAATTTGGGACTAATCCCATTAGAAGGATTTTAGCTCCTCCTCCCTCCAACTGGAGGGGACATGTGGCATCCATCTGAAGTGCTGGTACAAGCCGCATTTCTTCATCAAAGGGAGGGAACTTGGTGGGCTTAGGGCGAGCTTTGAAAAATAAGGAGGAAGGGAGGAGATATCCTCTTCATGGGCTTTTTCCAAAGGGCCCATTGCCTACCCATGCTTGCTGATTTGGTGGCCCAAGGGTAAGGGAAGTAAAGCCCTAATCAAACCATGGAGAGGAAGTGTGCTCCTCCTTGGGGAAAATTCCAAATAAATGGCCTTATAGGGGGTTTGACCAAAGTCAACCTAGGGTGGGTCCCCCTTGCTAGTCAAAGTCAAAGTAGGTCTAAGTGATCGGGGGTCGGGTCAAAGTTGGGGTGTCATATTGTAACACCCTAATCTGTTACATAGGATATAATAGAAGGTTCGGCCGGGGCCCCACGCCATATTCTACGGACAGTTAGTGGAGTTACGTATTGAAACCTCAGAGGGCATTCTTGCTAAAGTAAATTAATTGCTTAGAACTCAGCTACTTGAATGTCCACTATACCAAAAAGGAATGATAAGAACAATACACAAAAAATAGTTTTGGCCTTAAGGCCTTACAAGGTTTCCTCCAATAATATTATCTTACATACTTCGGCACGCAGGCCGGCCACACATGAGTAATAAAAAGAAACACACTTCACTTTGATCATCGAGAGCTAGTTTAGCAACCATGGGCTTTTGCCTGCTATTTCCCGCTCGGCTTAGCTGCAGCTGCACGAAGACATTCCACCTAATAGGTGGCAAACAAGACAACGGTCAGCATTAGCTGACTAAATTATAAGAACCCACCCTATATTCGGGGTGGCAGTGCTCCTTCCCTGCAGGCATAAGCATATATATTAGTAATCAGACATTGGCATGACCGTCTAATGATATTCATTACAGACATTGGCATAACCATCTAATGTCATTCACCACAAACATTGGCATGACCGTCTAATGCCCTGTGCTCTCAGGGCACATTCTCGGTGTATAGGACCTCCATGGGTCACACCTCCGTTCTTTGCGACGGTCAGTAATGCTTGAGTTTTTTAGTATTTCAGGGCTGAAGCCAAAGACAACGCCCTATGCTATAACAAAGTAATGATGATCCTACGTATGCACACTTTGACTCACTCAAAGTCGATCGACATAGGGTTGGTGCAGTTCAGCTATTTATCGTGCTCAAATCGTCCGGCTCGCAAGCCATGACATGGGTTAACATCCCCTTTCCCATCCATACGAAATATAACCCCATTATGATCCTAGGCTAGCACTCACGGCCGCTTAAGATGGGCCACACAGGCTCTTAACTAAAAATATTGGCCCCCAGGTCTTCAAGAGACAAGCCTCACCAAATGTCCCACAAGTCTCCACGAGACAGGCATCACAAAACATTGGCCACCAGGTCTCTACGAGACATGCCTCACAAACAATATTGCTCATTGGGAGCTACCAGCGGTGATAGAGCTACCTCCGCGCGGTAGGGGACAGACTATCATTTCTTCCCCTTCAAACGAGTGTTTTCCTAGAGTCCTTTTCCAGTACTCTCTTTGCAGTCACCTGCACACCCCGCGACTCCGAAATTTACACGCTTACCTCGGAGTCTTCTCCAACATACAAAACAATCATCACCAATCCAGACCAATCTTTCCGAATGGGCTTCACATAGCATGCCTATACCATACTTCAATTCCGGATTCTAAATACAAAGACAACAGGGATACAATCAATATACTCATTGGGAGGACTACTTCCACGTGTTTGTGGAGCGTCTACCCTCACATGCCAAAACAAAGGACTTCACATGTCCAAGGAAGAGGATCGTTACCCTTAAAGTTTGTTTCAGCGCCATGAGAGAGAATTTAGCCGAATGGAAATGACCGTTACGACTTTGCCTCTGTAGATTCGAACTTGGCTTGCAAATCGGAGCTCTAAAGCTCCAATAATGGCGGGATCTCCTTCCTCTTCCTCTTCCTTCACTCTCCCTATCTCTAAACATTATAAAGAGAAAATCTTGGGATCAAATGAAGAAGAAACGCCTTATCTGACCTTATACAGCGTAGGATGAACACCCCACAGTCGGATCTCAATTAAAAAACCGACGAACAACCACGATTTACTCCAGATTTCGATTTACGAGACTTACTGCCGCACTGTAGGAAGTTACCACCGCGCGGCAGGTCAAGTGTTAGCTTGTCCCGCAATCCACTGTTCAAAATCTCCAATCACACGCTGATATGTGTCCGCGTCATAACTGCTCTGCTACCGCCGCTAGATATCTGACTATTGCCGGGCGATAGCTGGTTCATCTCGTAACCAGCGCAGAATCGACAAAAGCATAGCTATCACCAGTGCTAACCCCACCACTAGGCAGTAAATCACCAAGACCTTTGACAAATAAATTAGACATGCTATTGCTGTAATATAACAACCTACCGTCGCGAGGTAGACGATGCGTTGTATCAATACGACACTCTTGATGCTCTCGACGCCTGAAGCTACCTCCACACGGTATTTCTACCGCAACGAGGTATCTCACAAAGATGTACTATGGCTTAAACAGCTATGTTACCACCGACGTTAACCCTACCATCAGGCGGTATGTCACAGAAACCATTTCCATCTTCAGGAAACTTTGGAGCATTACACATATCACAATTGGTGTGCGCATGCTTTTCGATGCATGACTGTGTTTGGTTTGACCACAGATTGACCACCCATTATCGAAACTGGCTGGGGCTAACTTCGTTGACTTCAAATTGACCATACGAATCCAATGTCACTAATCGAGGTTGAATCAGAGTTCGTTTGCTAAAATCTAAATTTGCGTGTCGCGATACACTAAAACGGTCAAAACACTCATAATCGTTGTTAGACTTCAGATTGCGACGCAACAAGTTCCAATGCATTCGTATAGACTATACAAAGCCAAAGGAACCGACAGAACTTAGATCGGAGTTCTCTAGCTCGATATTCAAAAAACTTATTATGGGTCACGAGTATAGGTTCAAGTTACTTTTATTGGACCCACTAGAGCTCTGGTGGCCCAATAAAAGTGAGGATGTTACAGGAGTCATTATCCAGGATTGTAGATGGAAGTTTTGATGAAAGGAATGACATAAGGTCCCTTATCATATCCCAATATGAGAAATTTCAGAAGAAAGCTGAAGAGACTGTTGATGAATGTTATAAGAGATTCAACAATATTGTGAGTGAACTCAAAAGATTGGACAAGGAGATCTCACTCAAAGAAATAATTGATATGTTTCTCATGTGCTTCCTAAGCATATAGTACTCAAGGATCTAGGATATCAGAGAGTCCAGATATCATAGGAAAATCACTACTAATACCTTGTTAGGCAAACTCAAGTCTTATGAACTTCTCCTGAAGAGTAGGGTTGAGTCTGAGGTAAAAGAAAAAATCTCTACCCCTAGAGAGAAGTTCATTGCACCGAAGATAGTTGATGAAGGGCTTTCAACCTATTAAGAGGAGATGTTTAATCTCTTGGCTAGAAGATCCAGAAGGTTGTTCAAGATAAAAGACTCCAAAAGAAGGGAAATGAGCTTCAACAAGCTCAAATTTGACAAGCCCCCAACAGGTATGTCACTTGCTTTACTTGTAGTAAGCCAGACCACATTGTTCCTGATTTTCCATAAGAAAAAATGATAAGCCAAGTAAGAAAGAGCTCAAGAAGCAGTCCTTCAGGAAGAAGGATAAGAAGAAAGGCAAAGATTTCATTGCTAAAACTTGGAGTAACTCAAGCTTAGAGCCAAGCTTCTCATCAAAGAGTGAAGATGAAGCTGCTGCTGAAGAAGCTTGCTTGATGGCTTTTAAAGCTTATTTATATGATGAGAAAGATCAGGTATCCTATTTTTGATGACATTGATTTTTCATCTAATGATTTCAAAGAATGTTTCAAAAATTTTTGCAAATATCAAATTTATGCATAAAAACAAATTATACACCTCAGAAAAGAATTAGAGGATTTAAGAAATGAAAATCATTATTATGTGAACTATGAGTATGGGGTGGAACTAGGAAGACTTGAAAAAAAACTAACAAAATTAACTAAGGAAAATACAAATTTAAAAGATGAGCTAGCAAAGACAAAAGCCTTTGAGGATTCCTTAAATTAAAGAAGTCAACAACTCAAGATCTTAACTGAAAATTTTACTAAAAGATTTGATCACCTTGGATTAAAAGCTGACCTTACCCGCTCAAGAAAATTTTCCAACACACCAGTATAGAAGAATCTTGTTGCTTTTATTAAAGCTAAGGATATGCAACAAATCATAATCATAGATGATGACCAAATACATTCATAGTAGATGATGGCCCCAAAAAGTTTACTATGCTTAATAGGGTCAGCTCGCCTAAAAATAAAAGCATTTTGGGAAAGAAACCCATATAAAATAAAGCTCCAAAGTATTAAATTTGGCACACTGGGAATTTGTGTCGACTTCATATCGATGCAACTCTGTAGATGCGTCGAGTTCTAATCAACGCAAGCATGAATCTGCATCAACATCATATTGACGCAACTCCTCATATACATTGACATCATATCGATGCAACCAAAAAGTTATGTTGAGATCTAGTCGAAGCAACTTCACAGTGTTGAACTTAAAAGCATATTTATACATTAATCACCCCTTACAGTGGGAAAAAATAACGTGCCTAAGGTAACTTGGGTCTCAACTAATGTTCAGTTATTTGCGCAGGTGAGGGGTTGTCCTTCCTCAAATCAGTCATGATACTTGGATAGTGGTTGCTCCAAACATATGACTGGACATAAAGAACTGCTGGAATACTATAAGGCCAAGGATGACCCTAAGGTAATTTTTGGTGACAAATTATGGTCAAACCAAAGGCTATTAGGTGATCAAAATTGGAGACATATCATTCTCCAAAGTAACTTATGTTAAAGGGCTTCAATATAATCTAATTAGCATTAGTCAGCTCTTTAATAGATGTTGGAACCAATGGTCCGTATCTCTTTAGTTTGTCAATATCAAATCCTAAGTTGTATTTGATCATACTTGTGTTGGGTATATTGTGCAGGTTTACAGGTATGAAGAACAAGATTTTCAATTTCTGTGACCTATCGTCGGGCATTAGCTCTATTGATGGTGTTAGCGACACATGATTTAAGTGAGCGAACAAAGATTTCTCTTTGTGACCTACCGCCGGGTGCTAGTCCTACTGCCATGCACTAGCCATCTCGACGACCGTCAAGTCAATTGCATCGAGAAGAAACGTTATCGTTGGGCGCTAGCCTTCCACATTGCGGTATCCAAAGTGGTGAGAATATTTTAAGATATTTTCCCTAATTTGATGGACAGCTGGCGACACCGCATAAAAATACCTATCGTCGGGCGCTACCTCTTATACCGACGGTAGCTTATTTACAAAGAGACTATAAAGTGCGCATTTTTTTCTGAGGAGGCAAGGAGGAGAATTACAAGTTCAGGGTTCGGTCACCGCCTCTGCTATTGCGAACCACCATCTCCGTGCAAGAAAAAAGCGAAATATCTTCCTCCCGTTCGTGATCGAAGAACTCTGAAGAGCGAAGTATCCAACAACCATCAACAACAGATCGAGTGCGAGAAGAACGACATTTAGAAGCATTGATTGAGACTTGTTCTACCGAGGAATTCTTTTTGAGGGAGCAATAATTTCAATATTTTTTTTATCTTTATTTGTACTTTTTATCCTTTCTAATTGTTTTCTGTACGAGGAAAATCGAATGGGGATGTCGTCGGAATACGAGAAGGATTTCATAGGAAATCATCCTGGGAGGGCATCGAGATCTTTGAGATCTAGTGGGCACTAAGACTCTTCCTGGGAGGAAGGTGAGGAGCCGACTCATTAATCTTCTTGGGAAGAGGAGAGAGAGAGAGAGCCAACCGCTCCTGGTTGAGGGTCAGTATAGAAACCAAAAGAGAATTGTTTGATTCATCGCCTCCGATCTCCGATATTATAGAGATCTAGTTGTATTGTTGTTGTTGGATTTCACGTGTAGTGGCGGGCAAATTTTTTTTTAAAAAATTGCGGGTACCAACGACACAATGGATCGTGCGTCCATTGAAAATGGCATAAACAAGGCAATGCAAGCAAAAAGGAAACCTAACTCATCACATCTAACCATCACAAAAGGTTAGAAATTTGTATCTCTAGAGAACAAGATCTCTAGCCGGAAGAGGTAAGTTGTCGGAGAAGATGTTGACGATTCCACCGCAACGGTTAGGCCGACGCCTCGCCTCTTAGTTCACCTTGAACCCAAACAGTGAGTGTAACACCCCAAATTGTTGTAGGAGCGACGGGGATTGATTTTGGCCAAGACAGGTTTTTGGTGCAGGTGACACGGGCCCCGACACGGGCGTGTCGGAGGCCGTATCGGGCGTGTCGAGCTCGGGCCGTGTCGTCGACCAATTCAGGTCGACGATGGTCGTGTGGTGGAACACGGCCTAGGACACGGGCGTGTCTCAGGCCGTGTCACACCTGTGCTGTGCGGTTGGGTACACGGGTAGTGACACGGGCACGAACACGGGCGTGTCCGATGCCGTGTCACCAAGCCGTGTACCCCTCTGACTGCAAAGTGTTGATAAATTGCACACGGGGGGCGTGACACGGGTCCCGACACGGGCGTGTCGCAGGCGACACGGGCGTGTCACAGGCGACACGGGCGTGTCGCAGGCGACACGGGCATGTCGCAGGCGACACGGGCGTGTTGGAGGCCGTGTCACATACCGTGTGCTGGTTTTCAATTTGGGTCGAGACGGCGTATGAGCTACACGTCCCGGCACACGACCGTGTGCCAACCCGTGTTCGGCCCAGATTTTATGATTTTGGATTTAATCCGGGCCGTTCGTTTCCTTGGCTTTGGATCCGACGGTGGGGGGCTGCTCCTGGGTGGTTATGGCCGGGAAATAGGGTTTAGAAACCCATTTTTCATTGGCCCATCTCTCTCTAAAAGTTAGAGAGAAGGGAGAGCAAGGAGGAAGGAGGAGTCCAAGATCCGGCCGCCGGAAGAGCTTCAGAGCTCCGAATCGCGATCCGAGTCCAGATCCGCGGAGGCGACGCCGTTGCGGTGCTTTCCAACCGTATAGTTTTCGATGGCGCCGCGGAAGAATGCAAGGGTAACGATTTCTCATCCTTGGGCATGTGAAGCCCTCTTTTCCTTTGCATAGGAAGCCCGCTCTCGCGAGTGAGCGAAGAGTTGGAGTGTTCCTTGGGGTAGATATGTGAAGTCCCCCTTGTGTAGAGTCTGTATGCGTAAACAGACATAGGCATTGTGTGTGAAGCCTATTCGGACATGTTGGTCCGGATCGGTGATGTTGCATTGCATTTGAACCGGGAAAGAATCCAGATATTTGGGTGTTTTCGGGTTTTTCTACGTGGTAGATTGCATCAGGGAGCCTTGGAGATTAACTCCAAGGTGCACCCGAAAAACTGGGCAAAAGCGGGTTTTGCCAACACGGTGGTCGGGGAGCCAATGTGAACATAACCGGGTTATGTGATTGTTGTGGCGGAAACGGGACTCGGTGAGTCTTGACCTGCGCATATGGCTTAAATTGTCGTTGCGATATGAGCACGGGTCAGGCGGAACCGTACCCGGTCTATGTCGTTCGGTAGGACCGTTGGCATGGATGAGGGTCTTCGGCGGTCTATGGCTTAAATTGCCGTGACCAAGGCCAGGAAGGCAAAATGCTCATATGGATGACCGTCCAAGAGGCGGTGGTGGATTGGGAACGTCTATGGCTTGAATTGACGTGACGTTTGCCGGTTCGCCGAGAATGTGCCCTGAGTGCACGGGGTGTGTGGCCGTGCGAGCCTACGCCTGTGTTGATGTGTATTCACATTAATATATTGCCTATACTAATAAAGTGCAGGGAAAGAGCATCGCCGCCCCGATTTTGGGGGCGGGATCGTTATAATTTGGTCAGCATAGCTGACTGTTGCTTTTGTTTGCCACCGGGCGGTGGTTTGTGCTTGCAGGTGCTGCGGAGCCGAGCGGAAAATAGCGGGCTAAAGCCCATGTTGCGGTGCTGGCCCTCGAAGGCCTAACCCTTTTTATGCTTTCCGTTTATTTCATGTATGGCCGGCCTGCGAGCCGAAGTATGTAAGACATGTTTTGTTAAGCAAACCTTGTAAGGCCTTACGGCCGGTACTTTTGTATTTTCATTCCTATTGTTACTTCTGTAGTGGACATTCCTGCTTGGCAGGGTTCTTGAATTTGTGCAACTTAATAATTTGCTTCCGCTAGAATGACTCTGTGTAGGACGTTGGTGATTGGTTGTATGGTTTCAACGCGTAACCAACCGGTCTGCCCGTAGTATATGGCGTCGGGCCCCGGCCGGACCTACTGTTATATGCTATGCGACGGATAGGGGTGTTACAAATTGGTATCAGACTACTGGTTTCGGTCAAGCTTAAATGAATTCGTGGACGAATTCACTTTAAGGGGTGGTGAGCACATGTGTGCGTCACCGTTATAACATGAAAAGAACCCATGAATGTCCACTTAAGAATGAAAATATACATGTTTGAGGAACCTGCGTGTTCCTATAATTGTTGTTTGCAGTAATTTTTGGGTCGCTTATCGGTGTTTTGCACGATTATAGGTGACCAGAAGTGGCGCTGGGCCATCTGAACGCCCAGGTTCTGAGGCGAGCAGTGCGCCAAGCGATGCGCCTGCAACACCTCCGTCTGCCGAGACCATTAGGTTGGTGGCAGAAGCGGTCATGGAAATGATCAATGCGCAGCCTGCAAGGCAGGTGCAGCAGCCTGCTCCTGCTATGGAGTAAGTACCGCTTCAGACGGCAGAGCAAAGGAGGGTTGAGCAAGTAGTTTTGGAGCCAGAGTTGCCTCGGAGAGCAACGAAAAGACAACTGAAGCACGTGATGGGCTTTCACCCACCGGTATTCACGGGGGCAGAAACCCCGACCCAAGCAGAGGATTGGCTCTCAAGGGTCAACAGGGTGATGACTGCGACGGAAACGGAAGAGTGGCAGAAGACCACAATAGCGACGTTCCTGTTGGATGGGGACGCAAGGTTATGGTGGGAAGGCCTAGAGCTACATCAGTTGCAGGGAAGGCCGTTGGCCGAAGTTTCGATGGAGGAGTTTGCGAGACTATTCATGGCTCGATACCTCCCCTCGGCGCAGAGAATTGCACTAGAAAGCGAGTTTCAGAAGTTGGTGCAAGGGGATTGCACCGTTGATGAGTACCTCCACGAGTTTACTCGGTTGGGGAGATATGCCGGCGTTACCTTCGCAGACGAGGAGCGCAAGACGAGCCGCTTCTACGAAGGGCTAAGAGATGATCTAAGATTACTACTGTCGGGGCCCAAGGCGCAGGGTTTCATGACCATGGTCAATTCGGCCCGGTCCTTGGAGAAGGACATGAAGAATGTCCAAGCAAAGAAGGAATCCGGTAGCAAGAAAGCGGAGTTCAAGGCACCGACTACGTCGAAGTCGGTCTACCGCAGATTCTATAAGAAAGCTAAGACGTCGGGTTCAGCTGCTTCAGGTGCCTCGGGGGCAACTACCAATCGAACCCCGGGCGCTTGTTTCACGTGTGGAAAGATGGGGCACTTTGCCCGTGATTGCTGGAGTGGACGCTCAAAGTCCGAAAGGAAACAAGGAGCTACCTACGAGGAGAAGGGCAAAGCGGTGGAGTCGACCGCATCCCACTATGCTCCGACTCAGCCTAGAGTCTATAACTTGGGCCAGCAGGAGGCCATCAAGCAAGCGGATGTGGTGACAGGTATGAGTTAATTTATAGCAAGTTAGCTTTAATACCGTTATCTATTGCTTGTTAGCCTAATATTGTTTGTATAGGCTTTGTTGTGATTAGTGATAGTCCGACACGGGCACTGTTCGATACGGGAGCTTCACATTCCTTCTTGTCCGAAAGTTTCATATCGCACATCGGAGTCCCTTCTTCGATGGCGAAGGACAAGTTGGATGTGCTGCTACCGAATGGGTGCTCGATGCATGCGGATAGGGTGTGCGCCGTAAAGGTTCACATTGGGAGCAAAGAGTTCGACTTGCTAGCGTCATTGCTGCCGCTAGTAGAGTTCGACGTGATCTTTGGAATGGATTGGCTGTCAGAGCAGAAAGCTTGGATTGACTGTGACCGGAAGGATGTTAAGCTGGGTATAGGGCGGGAGACTACATTCGAGGGGCTAAAGGGGTCGAGCAAGACACTGATGTCTGCTCTTCAGGTGGTGAAGGCGGTTCGTGCTGGTACAGAGCTGTTCTTCGCATTAGTGGGGGATGTAGAGCCAAAGTCCACGTTGGATAGCATTCCCGTGGTTTGCGAATACCCCGATGTGTTCCCGGATAGTCTTCCCGGAGCCCCACCGCAGCAGGAGATTGATTTCACCATCGAGCTCGTGCCGGGGGCCAAACCGGTGTCACGTGCTCCGTATAGGTTGGCGCCTAAGGAGATGGCAGAGTTGAAAGTTCAGCTAGAGGATTTGATGGAGCAAGGGTATGTGCGTCCAAGCTCGTCGCCTTGGAGCGCACCGGTCCTCTTCGTGAAGAAGAAGGATGATAGTATGCGGCTGTGTATCGACTACAGAGAGTTGAACAAGCTAACGGAGAAGAATAAGTACCCGATCCCGAGGATTGATGATCTCTTTGATCAGTTGGTCGGATCGTCGGTATACTCCAAGTTGGACTTAAAGTCGGGGTACTATCAGCTGAGGATCAGGGAGTGTGATATCCCGAAGACGGCGTTCAGTACGAGGTATGGGCATTTCGAGTTCACGGTCATGCCATTTGGACTGACGAATGCGCCATCAGTATTTATGGACTTGATGAACAGGACGTTCCGAGATTTCCTGGATCGCTTTGTGATCGTCTTCATTGACGATATTTTGGTGTACTCGCAGTGCGAAGAAGACCACTTCAAGCATTTGCATCTGGTGTTGGAGACCTTGAGGAGGAATGAGTTGTACGCAAAGTTCTCCAAGTGCGAGTTCTGACTACCCTCGGTAGCGTTCCTTGGTCATATAGTGAGTGGGGAAGGTATAGCGGTGGATCCGGCGAAGATTGTTGCGATACGGGAGTGGCATGCGTTATCTTCTGTCGCGGAAGTCCGTAGTTTTCTAGGGCTTGCCGGATATTACAGGCGCTTCGTAGAAAACTTCTCGCGGTTAGCATTACCTCTCACGAAGTTGACAAGGAAGGATCAGAAATTCTTGTGGACACAAGAGTGCGTACAAGCTTTTGAGGAGCTGAAGAGACGGTTGGCCACGGCGCCAGTGCTTAGTTCGCCGAGTGGGACCGAGGGCTTTGAGGTGTATAGCGACGCTTCGGGTAGTGGCTTGGGCTGCGTGTTGTTGCAGTATGGGAGCGTGATAGCGTATGGATCACGTCAGTTGAAGGTGCATGAAAGAAATTATCCGGTGCACGACTTGGATTTGGCGGCCGTGATATTTGCACTCAAGTTGTGGAGGCACTACCTTTACGGCATAAGGGTCGATATATACACCGATCACAAGAGCCTAAAATATTTGTTGGATCAAAAGGACCTTAATATGAGGCAGAGGAGGTGGATGGAGTTCCTAGGGGACTACACCTTCAAAATACATTATGTACCTGGGAAGGGCAACGCAGTTGCGGATGCGCTGAGCCGCAGGGCTCCCGCCCAAGCCAACTGGTTATCGGTGCATGATGAGCGGCTAGTACGGGAGTTGGAGGAGCTTGAGATCTGTTGCGTTGACAGGCAGACGAGCGCCAAAGCAATGTTAAACTGGACAGAAGTGCAGTATGACCTGGCTGACCGGGTTCAGCAGGCATTGGAGTTAGATGACTCCATGAAGGAGCTTTTGGAGGCCGCTCTGGATGGGTCAAATCCCCAGTTCTCGGTGGAAGATGGTTTGTTAAGGAAGGGTCATCGGTTGTGCGTCCCGAGTGGGGGTAACCTCCGGGCGGAGTTGATGTACGAGGCTCATCATACCAAGTACTCAATCCACCCAGGGAGCACGAAGATGTATCGTGATCTCAAAAAGTTGTTTTGGTGGCCGGGGCTCAAGAAAGATGTGGCGTTGTACGTGGCTAAGTGCCAAACGTGCGCCTTGGTGAAGGCGGAGTGCCAAAAGCCGGGGGGATTTCTGAAGTCCTTGCCTATACCGGAGTGGAAATTCGACGATATATCTATGGACTTTGTGCACGGGTTGCCAAGGTCGTAGAAGGGGAACGACGCCATCTGGGTGATCGTAGATCGGCTAACCAAGGTGTCGCATTTCATTCCGCATAGGAAGGATGATCAAGTGGAGAAATTGGCAAAGTTGTATGTTGACAATATTGTTAGGCTGCATGGTGTGCCCCGTAGCATTGTGAGTGATCACGATGGGCGGTTCACGTCAAATGATTGGAGGTTGGTGCAGCAGATGCTGGGAACAAAGTTAAAGTTCAGCACAGCTTTCCATCCGCAGACGGATGGGCAGACCGAGAGGGTCAATAGAATGATGGAGGACATGCTACGCATGTGTGTTCTGGATTTCGGTAAGCATTGGGAAGACCACCTGTATTTGGTGGAGTTCGCGTACAACAACAGCTACCAAGCGAGTATACAAATGGCGCCCTTCGAGGCCCTGTATGGTAGGAAGTGTCGCACGCCATTATCATGGCTTGAAATGGGTGAGGCAAGGTTGTACAAGAAGCAGGAGGTGGAGAGTGCTACCTCGTTAGTGCGGATCATTCGGGAGCGCTTGTTGATCGCTCAGGACCGGCAGACGAAGTATTACAATGCCAAGCACCGGAACGTGGAGTTCGCGGTAGGCGATTGGGTATATCTGAAAGTGAAGCCGTTCAAGGGGGGTTTCGCGGGTGAGACGCTTGAAGAAGCTGAGCCCAAGATACCTTGGACCTTTTGAGGTTCTGGAGCGAGTCGGCGAAGCTGCATACCGTTTGAAGCTATCGGTGGAGTTAAGTGGATTACATGATATGTTCCACATTTCTGTGTTGCGGAAGGCGGTGCAAGAGCCTTCGCAGGTGATCGCAGTTGACCAAGTGCCGGTGGACGAAGGGTTGACGACTAGGGTCAAGCCCATTCACATCGAAGACGTTGAGGTCAAGAGGCTTCGTAACAAGGAGATCCGGATGGTTAAGGTCTGGTGGGATAATTGCGGGCGTGAGGAGCTCTCTTGGGAATGGGAGCAGACTATGCTCGAGGAGTACCCGGAATTGTTCTGCTCAGGTACTGTTTTACTTTAAGTCCTGTTTTTCCTTTATTAATTTCGTGGACGAAATTCTTTAAGGGGGGTAGAATTGTAACACCCCAAATTGTTGTAGGAGCGACGGGTATCGATTTTGGCCAAGACAGGTTTTTGGTGCAGGTGACACGGGCCCCGACACGGGCGTGTCGGAGGCCGTGTCGGGCGTGTCGAGCTCGGGCCGTGTCGTCGACCAATTCAGGTCGACGATGGTCGTGTGGTGGAACACGGCCTAGGACACGGGCGTGTCCCAGGCCGTGTCACACCTGTGCTGTGCGGTTGGGTACATGGGTAGTGACACGGGCACGAACACGGGCGTGTCTAGTTTGACACGAGCGTGTCCGATGCCGTGTCACCAAGCCGTGTACCCCTCTGACTGCAAAGTGTTGATAAATTGCACACGGGGGGCGTGACACGGGCGTGTCGCAGGCGACACGGGCGTGTCGGAGGCCGTGTCACATGCCGTGTGCTGATTTTCAATTTGGGTCGAGACGGCGAATGAGCTACACGGCCAGGCACACGGCCGTGTGCCAACCCGTGTTCGGCCCAGATTTTATGATTTTGGATTTAATCCGGGCCGTTTGTTTCCTTGGCTTTGGATCCGACGGTGGGGGGCTGCTCCTGGGTGGTTATGGCCGGGAAATAAGGTTTAGAAACCCATTTTTCATTGGCCCATCTCTCTCTAAAAGTTATAGAGAAGGGAGAGCAAGGAGTAAGGAGGAGTCCAAGATCCGGCCGCCGGAAGAGCTTCGGAGCTCCGAATCGCGATCCGAGTACAGATCCGCGGAGGCGACGCTGTTGCGGTGCTTTCCAACCGTATAGTTTTCGATGGCGCCGCGGAAGAATGCAAGGGTAACGATTTCTCATCCTTGGGCATGTGAAGCCCTCTTTTCCTTTGCATAGGAAGCCCGCTCTCGCGAGTGAGCGAAGAGTTGGAGCATTCCTTGGGGTAGATATGTGAAGTCCCCCTTGTGTAGAGTCCGTATGCGTAAACGGACATAGGCATTGTGTGTGAAGCCTATTCGGACATGTTGGTCCGGATCGGTGATGTTGCATTGCATTTGAACCGGGCAAGAATCCGGATATTTGGGTGTTTTCGGGTTTTTCTACGTGGTAGATTGCATCAGGGAGCCTTGGAGATTAACTCCAAGGTGCACCCGGAAAACTGGGCAAAAGCGGGTTTTGCCAACACGGTGGCCGGGGAGCCAACGTGAACATAACCGGGTTATGTGATTGTTGTGGCGGAAACGGGACTCGGTGAGTCTTGACCTGCGCATATGGCTTAAATTGCCGTTGCGATATGAGCACGGGTCAGGCAGAACCATACCCGGTCTATGTCGTTCGGTAGGACCGTTGGCATGGATGAGGGTCTTCGGCGGTCTATGGCTTAAATTGCCGTGACCAAGGCCAGGAAGGCAAAATGCTCATATGGATGACCGTCCAAGAGACGGTGGTGGATTGGGAACGTCTATGGCTTGAATTGACGTGACGTTGGCCGGTTCGCCGAGAATGTGCCCTGAGTGCACGGGGTGTGTGGCCGTGCGAGCCTACGCCTGTGTTGATGTGTATTCACATTAATATATTGCCTATACTAATAAAGTGCAGGGAAAGAGCATCGCCGCCCCGATTTTGGGGGCGGGATCGTTATAATTTGGTCAGCATAGCTGACCGTTGCTTTTGTTTGCCACCGAGCGGTGGTTTGTGCTTGCAGGTGCTGCGGAGCCGAGCGGAAAATAGCGGGTTAAAGCCCATGTTGCGGTGCTGGCCCTCGAAGGCCTAACCCTTTTTATGCTTTCCGTTTATTTCATGTATGGCCGGTCTGCGAGCCGAAGTATGTAAGACATGTTTTGTTAAGCAAACCTTGTAAGGCCTTAAGGCCGGTACTTTTGTATTTTCATTCCTATTGTTACTTCTGTAGTGGACATTCCTGCTTGGCAGGGTTCTTGAATTTGTGCAACTTAATAATTTGCTTCCGCTAGAATGACTCTGTGTAGGACGTTGGTGATTGGTTGTATGGTTTCAACGCGTAACCAACCGGTCTGTCCGTAGTATATGGCGTCGGGCCCCGGCCGGACCTACTGCTATATGCTATGCGACGGATAGGGGTGTTACAGTGAGAAATCTCTATTCCGTTGACAAGGAATAGAGACACAAGCTTAGACTTTCTCTTCCAAGAGCGCCGGGGATTCCTAGTGGCCGAACCACACTAGTCGCCGGTGGAGGAAGAGGAGAAACGAGGGGCTTGACTTGATCGGCAAGGGGAAGAAAGCCTCAAGGCAAATCACTTGCCTTAACTGGAGATTTCAGAGATGAGCTACGATCATGAAGTGCACCGAGCTTCTTCTCCACCAACCGTCGGCGAGCTCCAAGAGACCGACCAATGACGGACAAGGTGAGCTCTCGCCGGTGAGGAGGACAAAGGCGGCGTGGCAGCCCTTCCTCGCGAGCCGCTCGGGATGCTTGATCGGCCGCCGTCAAGAGAGCTGGAGATCGGAGCAATGGGGAAAGGGAAAACCTAAAGGAAAAGCTAGTCTTTCTTATTTTTCCCGTGACCTGCTCTTACCCGACTGCTTGTCATAAAGCAAAAACCCATTTATTATACTCCAGCCCTTTTTACTTTTCCCATCCGTGAACTCCTCTCTTGTTAAAGACATATAATATATATATATATATAATCATATATATATATATATATATATATATATATATATATATATATATATATACATATTTATATATACATATTTATATATACAAATGATTCTTATATATATATACATAAATGTAGTCCTAAATCAAGCCCAAATGGTTACACATAACCAAAATATAATTGTGCTCCTCTACCAAAATAATTACGACGACTGCCTCATCATAATTTTCTCTTTTAATAGTCGCACAAAAACTTGTCTAAGCATGTCGAGACACGACATAACACGTTCGCACGTACTATAGAAAGTCGAACTGAAAACTGTTCCCGTTCATTTGGTGCGACCTTATAGAGGAACTATATCATCAAGGCGATAATATAACATTCTATATTAAGGACTATAAGTGATAGTTTTACTTTCAAGACAACCTAAACACCTAGAGGGGGGGGGGGGTGAATAGGTTCTTATGCTTGTTTACACTTTTAGGCAGAATTCAATTACAGAATTAATACACTCAGCACAGGAATCACAGAAAATCATACAACACAGATTGCAAACAGTTTTATAGTGGTTCCCCAAGGTTTGAGTACGTCCACTTTCCCCCCTTCACCTATCTAGCAGTATGCTAAATTCGGCCAAACTTCCTCTTTACTCAGATCCACAGATCCTACAGCTCAGAACCTGAAAAGGTTCCTACAACTCAGGCTCAACAGCCCTACCTCAGCCTTATCACAAGGTCTACAACTCAGAGAAGAACCTTCTCCTACACTCAGGCAAACAACCCTACCACTCAGAGATCAACTCTCATACACTCAGCCTTTATAACACAGGCTTACAACTCAGATCTGTATTGACAGATCCTACAGAAATTAGAAAAGAAGTTTGTATTAACTTGCTCTTGATGAGAGAGAGAAGGACAAGACAGTTCTTGATCAGCTGAAGAATGAAATCAACTGAATCTGAGCTTTCTTCAAAGCTTCTTGAATCTGAACTTAGCTGAGTTGATTTCCCAAACAGCTTCTTGAGAAACCAGTGATGGCTTCCTTCTTCTTCTTCAAATGGTTGAATCTCTCTCTATCCAACACCTTTGATTACACTTCTGAATTCTTGATAGAACTCTTCTTAGATCGATCCTGAGATGGTCTTCTTAGATCTTCTGATGAAGATCTTCTTTTGTGTATTACTCCTTCTTGATTTGATTTCTCAAATTGATTGCCAAAAGTCAATCTCTTGTTACTTCTCTCTGAATCTGTCTATTTATAGACCTTCTTAATGGTAACCGGTTGATCCGGTTTATAACTGTCTTCTGACGAGTCTGACAACATCAGTTAACTGGCTGCAACCCACAACTGTCAAGTCTTCAAACAGATCCTGTGCCTTAGTCTTGGTCAGCAAAGTGTTGAGACAGACTGTCAGGAAGTGTCGAGACCAACTGTCTATATGTGTCGACACAAGTAACTTTGGTGTCGACACTGCCTTTGATGATGTTGACAAGTTTGCCTTTAAGTCGACACAGCTTCTTCAGAACTTCATCTTGAGAATGAGTCGACACAGAGAATTTGTGTCGACTCAACACTTCATCTTTCTTCAGAAAATAACTCGGTCTTGACTTTGCAGTGTGTCGACACAAGTCCTGTGTGTCGACACAGTTGTTGTAGATTCAGAACTCAATATGTGTCGACTCTGCCTTCAGGTGTCGACTCAGCAAATGTCAATCCTGCCAATATGTGTCGACTCAGTCTTCTGGTGTCGACACAAGTATTGTTGACTTCTGCCAATGTGTGTCGACTCTGTCTCAATGTGTCGACACAGCAAATGTCAATCCTGCCAATATGTGTCGACTCAGTCTTCTGGTGTCGACACAAGTATTGTTGACTTCTGCCAATGTGTGTCGACTCTGTCTCAATGTGTCGATACATCCTCCCAGTGTCGATACAAATGTGGTCGACTATCTTTCTGTGAGTCGACACTGCTTCCCAGTGTCGACACAAATGTGGTCGACTATCTTTCTCTGTATCGACATAGCTTCCTTCAAGTTTCGACACAATTATTTTGAAGTGTCGACACAATTTCTTCAGGTGTCGACACATGCACTTAGAATAATTTCCTGTATTCTTTAATACTTCTTCACCTACATATGTCAACTTAAAACAACATCAAATACACCTTGATGTATATCATTAAGCTAAGTTAGGCTTCTTCAAATCAGGTACACATTTTCCAATGTACCCAACAATCTCCCCCTATTTGGAGAAGTCATAACCCTTTTAGTTAATGATATACACCATTTATAAAAATAATAATATGATGATGTATGACATTACAGGAATACTTAATATAAACAAAATATTAACAATTCATCACAGAGTGAACATGAATATGTGATTCCAAACAAAATTTTGTTTATAACTTGGTAATGTTTGATTACAGATGTTTACATTGAATGATTAAACAAAACATTACAAAACACATTTGAAAGAACTTAGAACTAAGACTGATCAGGCTCTTTTATGACAATTCCTTTGCTAGATTGGATTTGAGCCTTCACAGGAGCTTCAGCAACTTCAGCTGGCTTCTTGCCTTTTAGCTCAGCTTTCTTCTGTGCTTCTTCCTTGAGCCTTTGCCTTTCAAAGTAATGAAAGGGCTTTGGAAAGTACTTGCTCGGCTCCTGAGCATCTGGTGGCAGCCTTCCCATCTTGGCTTTTCTCCTGAACTGTACTATGGCTTCCTGCCTAGCTTCAAACTTTTGCCATTCCATTTCATTATATCACTTTCCTCTTTCATGTTCTTGGTCCTTTACAGCCTTCCATGCAGTTAGTATAATATTTCTTGAAGTAGGGCTCCACTGCTCAAAATCTGGCTTAAGTTCAGCCTGCTCTCTAAATCTTTTCTTGGATAGTAGAGCATCTTGCTGTTCTTTCAAGTTGGCATCAGGCTTATCAACTTTTTCAATAATAACCTTGGTAACCTCCTTTGGAGGACTATACATATCCTGAACTTGCTGATCAATCATATCAAAATCTGGAGGAGGGTAAATGACTTGGGCAATCTCAGGTTGATTGCCTTCAAGTAGACCTGTTTGAATTACTGACTCAGCCACCATATCATCATCACACAAAGGTGGATATCCCAATGTGGCTCGAATACTATTTGTCACCCATTTGGTGTGCTCTGAGCCAGCATGAACTAACAACCTCTCCCCCTTTATGACTTCTCTGGTAATATGATCTCTTAGATCTTCCTTCTGAAATCTGATCTGGCCATCCAGATAATTCACACCCTCTTTAAAATAGGGTTTCAACCTTTGAAGCTTGTCAAATATTTCCTTTTGAGATGTGGTGATAGCAGTTTTAACTGATTCAATGACATCTTGAAGTTTCTTATCAAACTCTTCCATCTCCTTTGCTCTTACTTCAGTCAGCCCTGTAGTAGTCTTTTTCAACTCATCAATAATTTCTTGGTGAGATTCAGCCAAATTATCATTCATTCTCAGCTGATTCTCCAGAACATAACCTTGCTTTAAAACAATATCATCCACTTTAGGGATGATAGACTGCTGTTGTTTAGCCAAAAACACCACAGCATTACCTCCCTTATGGAAGCAATCTGTCATCTCCTTCTTATTCATTTTTACTTCAAATCTAATAGATTTAATATCTTGAGCCAAGTCAAATTGAAGGGATTTATTGCTCTCATCAACATACTTCTCAACAGCCAACCTGTGGTCATCTAACTTAACTTGTAAATCTACCATAAACTTGTTATAATTGAATTCAGAAGGAGATTGGAGAGTTGTAGTCTGTAGAGTCTGCTTATAGCTTTTGCTCCTTCTCTTAAAGACCATGAGCTTTTTCTTCTTAGCCAGTCTGGCTTCTTCATTCTCAAAATCAGATGAACTGTCAATTTGAACTCTGTCAGGAGAAAGAAGAGGAATATCTGTCTCAGTGCCTTGTTGTTCAGCCTCAACATGCACAGGCTCCCCCTCAACTTCTTGCTCCTCCTCAATTTCTTGCTCTTTCTCTGTTTCTTGCTCTATCTCCATGTCTAGTACCTTCTCAATATCTTGCTCCTCCTCTACTATATCAGTAGCAATTTCAACATTTGGAAATAACTCATCTAGAGTGTATTCCTTCTGAGCTGGAACAGATGTTGAATCATCCAGATCTGCAATATTCAAATCTTTTGATAAATCAATTTGGTCTTCCTCTTGCACATGGTCAGACATTTGCACCTCCTGCACTTGTTCAGTATGTCGAATTTCCTGGGTAGGAGAATGCACTTGCTTCCCCTGTACCTGTGCAGGAGTAAAAATATTAGGAATGATCTTGGCAGAAAAACTCACTTGCTCTCCCTTTACCTGTTCAGAAGTAGATACATTCTGGGCAGGAGTGTGAGCTTGAACAGACTCAGGCTGATCTTCAACCTGCTTTTTCACTTGCTCTTCTTGATGCTGGGCAGTGCTTAAATCAAGTGCAGGGGATCTCACAGGGGTGTCCTGCCTGCTCTCATCAGGCACATCTTTAGACAGCACCCTATCCCACCTTGAAAATAATCTTGTATCCATTTTCCTCATGTGATTAATCTTTGTCCCAGGCAGTTGTTGCATAACCTCAGGGATCACTCCAATCAGGTATAAACTCATAATTCTAGCCAGATTTGGCTTCTTGATTCCTTCCTTGATTTTATCAAATATTACAGCTGACTAGTCAGTTGGAATTGTAAACACAATTCTGATCATTAGGCTGAACATATAGGCTGAAATCCTATCATGTCCACCTGGTTTGCACAGAATCACCTTGCCAACCACTTCAGACAAAAATTTTCCTTGTTGATTCATCCCTTTTTTGTTGAAAGCAGCTCCAATCTTCAGGGTTGGATCCAATCCACACCATTAGAGAGCCTCTCTTGACTTAGAAGCACGGACTTCGTCTTCATTCTCAATGACCGGTAATTGGAGAATCTTTCTTAAACTTCTTGGGGTAATTTTCACCTTTGACCCATGAACTGTGGCTTTGATCTTGAGACCATCTGAATCCACTGATGCAGAGGTAAAGAATTCAATCACCTCCTTCTTCCAGATCTTTGTCGGTTCAGAAACTAGAAACTCTAATCCAGACTCAGAAATTAGATTGACAATCCTTTAAACATCTATCGGGGCATCCGCAAAGCCATTGCGCACCAACTCATATCCTTCATTGATGTTATCTGCAACCTTTGGCGCCATTGATCAGACGAGAAAGCTTGAGAGAAGAGAGAGAGAGAATGTTGACACAGGGTTTCAGTCTCGAAAACCTTGTAAGCGTGTCGACAGAATAAGTTCTTGACCTATTTATACCTTCTATTGAAAGAAGATCAAAAGGCGGGCAAAAACAGTCTATATGTGTCGACACAGATGGAATGTGTCGACACAGATGGAATGTGTCGACACAAACTTCTATTGTCTCGACAACAAATCTGTCTACTATGTGTCGACACCAATTGTGGATATGTCGACACCTGAGAGACATAGTAGAGCATCAGAAATTCTGTGTCGACTCTTAGGATAAGTGTCGACACAAAATCTGTAAGTGTCGACACCACTATTCTGGTGAAGTCGACACTACATTCCTGGATGAGTCGACTATTTGATTCTTAAGTGTCGACACAAATTCTCTGTGTCGACACATATTCTCTGACTAGTCGTCATGACTTCACTGAGTCGACACATTATCACTGAATGTATCGACACTATTTTACTTAGCCAATTTCTGTTTTTGTCATTACCACTTGAGACCACTTGATAATCTAATATGTTACTTGTAAGTTTGTTGATAAACTAATCAATGGTCAGCATGCCTAATTCAATTTTAAATTTATTGAATTTTGTTTCATCCAGTGGCTTAGTAAATACATCTGCTATTTGATAATCTGTTGTTGGGATTTGTCTCCACAATACCTCAGATTTGTAGGAGGTCAGACCCTGAACTAAGATGAATTAAGGTGTATTTGATATTGTGTTTAAGTTGTATGTGTGCAGGTTCTCATTGCCAAGTGTAGACCAATGTCAGTCTATAATGGGTCACCAAACACAGGACCATACAATGTAATCCCTCATTGTGTGATCCAAAGTGTTGGCCCATGTATAGCCTCTCTATTGGGATACACTTCCTATACAAGCACTTGGATTGGTGGACTGAAGTTTTGAAGTTTATCTTTTCAGAAGAAATATTTCTAAGTCCACATACTCGAGTATGTTTCTTCATATACTCGAGTAAGTGACTTAGTACTCGAGTAGATCATTAGACATACTCGTGTAGACTCTGTGTAATCGTGTAGATAAGTTTATACTCGAGTAGATAGTCAGTCACTCGAGTAGGTCATATCTTATACTCGAGTAAATCCTTCTACTTTTAGATCCAGAATTTTCTCTAAGTCCACATACTCGAGTACATCTCTTGTATACTCGAGTAAGTGGGTCTGCACTCGAGTAAGTTGAATTACATACTCGAGTAAACTGTTTTACTCGAGTAGATGATAACTTGTACTCGAGTAGTTGGTTAGTTACTCGAGTAAGTGGTCTGTTCATACTCGAGTAGATCTGTGCTTCTCATCTCAGAATAATTCTAAGTCTACATACTCGAGTAGATCCCTATATACTCGAGTAAGTGACGCTGAACTCGAGTAGATGTTTTTCATACTCGAGTAGTTCAATGATTACCCGAGTAGCTTTTCCAAGATACTCGAGTAATTCATTCTTCTCTTACTCGAGTATCTCCAACTCTTCTACTCGAGTAGTTCCTCCTCTTATCTGAGAAATTTTTCTAAGTATTCTTACTCGAGTATATACTCTCATACTCGAGTAGTTCTAAATTCACTCGAGTGCTGATCTTTGAATCACTCGAGTAGTTTCCCTTCATATACTCGAGTATGCTCCTTCTTATCCACTCGAGTATATACCATCTAATACTCGAGTATGTTTCTCTTATGACTCGAGTATATCTGTTTAAACTTTTCCTGAAATTTCTCTAAGTCAATTCCTCTGTGTATTTCAAATCAATCATTTCTGATTGGTCCACGTGTCATCCCTAATAAATTTTCTGACCGTTGGAGTCCACCTATAAATAGGTCCTTTCAGATTTGACTAATAACAAGTCTTTGAAAGATTATTATTTTAAGTAAGAGAAAAAGGAAATCCCGTGAACCCTAATTCCTCACGCCGCCGCCGCCGCCATTGACGTTCA
This sequence comes from Platanthera zijinensis, assembly GCA_039513925.1. Taxonomy (NCBI): domain Eukaryota; kingdom Viridiplantae; phylum Streptophyta; class Magnoliopsida; order Asparagales; family Orchidaceae; genus Platanthera; species Platanthera zijinensis. The sequence continues at coordinate 21,186,974 of CM077084.1, read as the reverse complement.
CGGAAGAAACTCTGGATCGACGATCTTCGATCGCTGCCTTCAACTTTTATTCTCCAGCGATCCAGAAGAAAGTTAATCACTCGATCTCGCCGAGCCTCAAAGATTTCAGATCTATTTTCTCGATCGAGGTGATTCCGTTTTTCAGATTTGTGGATCTCTCTCAAGTCATCTTCAACATACTCTGATCAAGCCAAAGCTCTTAAGGAAGAAGACTGTCAAGATCCAGATCTGAGAATATTGTTGTTTGTATTTTTCCTTTCAAACAATTTACTTTGTAGGAGCTTTGTTCTCCGAGATTTGTAGGAAGGCTTTTTCTTCCGAGTTTTGTAGATCCAGTTGGATCGAGTTTTGTAGGAACGTGGTTCCGAGGTATAGGATTGTTTTCAATCCGAGATAGTGGAGTAGCCGAGTCTAGTGATTTGCTAGATCGGTGAGGAAAGTGGATGTACCCAAGATTGGGGAACCACTATAAATCTCTTGTCGTCTGTGATTGCTTGATGTGTACTGTGTTCATTTTTTAATTCCGTATTTGACACGCAATTCACCTATTCACCCCCCCTCTAGGTGATTTAGGCTAACAACTTAGCACTCTCAATTGGTATCAGAGGAAGGTTGATCGTTAAAAGGTTAACACCTTGATCTTATCCTTCTAAGTTGTTTCTTGAAAAGTATCAAGCATGAGTAAGACCAAGGATTTTGCTAAACTCCCTATCTGCACCAAGAACAATTTTCCTATGTGGAAGGAAAGAGTAAAGTTCTTCATGGAAGCAGTAGATCCCCGGATCTTCATGATTGTTGAAGAAGGTCCCCACGTTCCTATGACTACTTCCACCATAGATTCCACCAAGCAAGTTCCTAAGAAATTGATGGATCTAGATAAGGATGAGATTGCACTTGTCTCTCTGGACAAGAAAGCTAAAAATATTATAGCAAGTGCAGTCGATGACTCAATGCTGCAGAATCTGATTCATTGCCAATCTGCCAAGGAGATGTGGCAATCCCTAGTGACTCTAATGGAAGGTACTGAAGAAGTGAGGGATGATCGAAGGTCCCTCCTGAACCAGAAATATGAAGCCTTCAGGCAGGGTCATAAGGAAGCAATAGCTGACACATTTGAAAACTTCTTCAAGATAGTTAATGGACTAAGAGTGTATGGCCGAGTCTTCACAAATGGAGAGCTGAATGATAAGTTTCTGAGATCTCTCACCAAAGAATGGGATAAGAAAGTCTGTGCCATCCGAGAATTTGGCAGACTAGCAAAGACAGATCCACAGAACCTATTTGGCAAGCTGATGTCATATGAACTGCAAATCAACTCAAGAAAAGCTGAAGAAGAGAACAGTCGCTTCTCCTCAAAAGAGAAGTCAGTTGCTCTAAAGGCTGACAGTTCAAGGAAGGGCAAAGCTGCTTCACCAGCTCCTCCTCAAGAAGTTAGTAAAGAAGAAGGCTCCGAGCCAAGCTCCTCTGGCTCAGAACTATCTGAAGGAGAGTTCTCACTGCTCTCCCGTCAATTCAAGAAATTCTTAAATAAGAAGAAGCAATGGAGAGGCAAGGATGCCTCATTCAGAAGATCACGACATGATGGTGATCAGAAAAAGAAAGGCTCAAGTAGCCATGACAGGTATAACTCCAAACCGAACAAACAAATTTCGACTGACATCATTTGTTATTGTTGCAATAAGCCAGGTCACGTCATCGCCGACTGCCCTCACAAAAAGAAAGAGGGTGGAAGAAGAGAGGAAAAGAAATCCTCACACCATAAGAAGAGGACAGAGAAGAGTCTAGTAGCCAAGAAGAGCAAAACTCTCAGCGACTCCGACTCATCTGAGTCAAGTGAAGAAGAGGAAGCTTACTTTGGGCTCATGGCTCACTCAGATGATGAACAAGTCCCCCAGTTCACTTGGGAGGTAAAATCTCACACTCCTCTCTCTGATTCTGATGATGATAATGAGCAAGAGGGCCATTCCTCTGAAGATGAATCTGAACTCATGGGTCAGTATAAGGAGTTACTCACAGCCTACGAAAAATGTCGTAGGGTAGTGAAAACTCAAGCCAAAGAGATAAAATCTCTACAGGCTAGTGAGAGCAGCTTGAGAGAAGAAGTCAATAAGACTAACTCTCTTCAAGAGATCTTAAACAGTGCTATGGATGAATACAATCAAGCTCTCAAGCATCTCGACCTTAAAGAGGAAATCATCAAAGAATTGGAACAACAACTCGAGGCTGAAAAGAAACTTGTTGAGAGTTTCTCTAAGCCTAAGACAGTTCTTCCAATCGTTGCTGAGTTCTCTGCTAAGGCCAAGGGTGCTGGTTTAGGCCACATTGGCTCTTCTAGTAAATCCTCTAGGAGAAACAAGGCCAAGAGAAAGAATAAGGCTGCCCGGAAGGCTCTAGCTGAAGAAAAAGGGAAAGCTCCCTTGGAACCTGTTCTGTTCAAGAAAGTTATCTTTCCTACGAACAAGCTCGACTATGAGTCTACCTATGGACACTTTTCCAGGCCGATCCCTGAGAAGCCTAAGTCAAGATACCAAGGTTGGACTCGTCCTCGTAACTTCGGCGAGAGTGCCTTCAAAGCACCTTATGAAGAGATTCAACTTCAAAGCTATGGACCTTATGCTCATGGTCACAATATAAAAAAGACACCAAAAGTAAAACCCATTGTAGAAAAGCCTATGAAGGAGAAGACTTCATGTAATTTCCATCATCATGAAGCCTCTTCCTCCAAGAGTAAAGCTCCTGCTAGACCTTCATTCCAGAAAGTCAAGCAGGACTACACAAGGCAAAGATACAACAGGTTCGACTGTTGGTGTTGTGGCAGAATTGGTCATTTTGCCAGTGATTGTTGGCTCAATCCTAAAAATGCTGCAACCCCTAAATTAGCAACGTGAGAGTGACCACTCATGAGGCTAATACTCGTAGGGGGAGTACTTTAACTCGAGACCAAGGACCCAAACTTGTTTGGGTTCCTAAGGCTAAATGATTGTAATTGCAGGTATGTCCAAAGGACACCAAAATGCTAATCTGGTACTTGGACAGTGAATGCTCTCGGCATATGACCGGGACAAGGAGCCTACTCCAGAATTACACCTCAGTCTGCAACGGACCAAAGGTCATCTTTGGAGGTTCAGATCGAGGAATAACTAAAGGCTATGGTATGATCTCTAACGGTAGCGTATCCTTTTCGGATGTAGCCTATGTTGAAGGATTGGAACACAATCTCATCAGCATAAGCCAACTATACGACAAAGGATACGTAGTTGAATTTCATGCTGACAAGTGTTTGATAAAATCGGTTAACAACATGGAAACTATTTTATCAGGCACTCGAAGCAGAAATATTTTCTGTTTAAATTTCATTTGTATAGACTCTTCGACACCAGTGTGTCTTTTGGCAAATAGTAGTGCATCTCTTGCTGACCAATGGCACAAGAGACTAGCACATATTAATTGCAAAACTATTAATAAATTATTCTCTCAAAACTTAGTACGTGATGCACCTAATGTCAAGTTGATGAGTCCTCTTTATATACCTATTTTCGGACTCATCTAGGCTTATTTTCTTGTCTTTGCACACCGTTTAGCATCATTTGCACTCCTTTTGGTTCGCTACGGTTTTCCACGTCTTGTGCACATTTTTAGCCTAATTCTGTGTGTGTATGTATTTCATTCTTGCTATGATTATTATTGTTTGTCTGTGACTGCTATGTCGACATCCCGTCCAGTTTTCCTGCAGGTTCGGGGATTGTGTGGGCGTCCGGCATCGGACTTTCACCATTTTTGGCAAAGGAGTCAATGGTCGTGCGTTTTTACCCACGCACGACCATCGACCTCTTTGGCGCACGATCATCGGTCGTGCGCAGTCATAACCTCTCCTGTGAAAGTTCTGTCCCGGCATATCACACGATCACCAGCCATACCGCGCACGATCACTGCTCGTGCGCTGGCGGTCGTGCGCAGTCATGATATCTTTTTTCCACTTTTCTGCCTCCATATCGCACGATCACTGACCATATCGCGCACGACCACTGGTCGTGCGCCAGTGATCGTGCGCGCTGTTTATTCTGCTTTCTATAAATACGCAGGTTCCGCCCTATTTTCGAGAGATCGACCAGATCCGCGATTTTTCCGCCGTTTTTCGTCCCCGACGAAGTGTTTCGCCGCCCTCCATCATCCTCCACCATAGGGAGTTGCTCCGGGCAAGCTTTCAACGCCAAATCATAGCCGGAGCTTCCTCTCGGCCTCCTCCTTCATCCTCGAGCTTCAAGCGGAGTTTTGACCTAGCTCTCTCCATCAAGCTAGGAGGAGCTGGAGCCGCAATCTACCGGGTCATTTCAACGAAGAAGACGGGTCCATTGGGAGTGAGTGACAGCCTCCTCTACCCCGGACGCAGTAGAGGACCGAGCTTGGACTCGGATTGACAACCCGGGATTCCAACCGTGAACCCTTAATAAGGCTTCGGATTCGGTCGATTCGCACACCTCTTCCTCTTGTATTTGATAGCTTAGCTTAACTCTTTATTTTGATGAAGTACACTTTATTGTAGTTAATGATCTTGCATTTTTTCATGTCTATGTGATTTGTGTGATTTTGTTATGTTTACTTGAGGTGCGCCTTATTATTCCATCCATCCATCCGCCCTTGCCGCACTAGTAATTACTAGTGGCGTGCATTGCGAAGAGGTGCTTACGACCCTCATTCCGCCATTCTCTCCACCTCATCCGTTAGCCTACTCGCCCATCCGCCTAGCGATTCGGTGCATTGCGGCCCGACTAGTCTTCCATCCCGCCTGGCGAAGCATCGCATAGCGGCGTTGCATAGGAGTAGTTTGTAGCATTTATTTTCTGTTTCCGCATCAACCAAAACCCCATCGTTACATCCGACCCGAGGACTTCAATCTCAAGTCCTCCTCGACATTAACTCATCCCTTACTGTGTTCCTCAAAAGACCGACACTCGGGGATTTATTCCCAAACTTTATTACTTGTGCGACCGGTGCGCTTGCCGTATTTTCCACGCATCAAGTTTTTGGCGCCGTTGCCGGGGAACACAGTCGTTTGAGTTTTTGGAGAGGAAGATTTGAGATAGTTGCCCTTTCCATTTGTATATTTCATGTTTTATTTTTGTTTTGGTTTTTAGTTGTTGTTGTTTTTTTTATTTTATTTTATTCCCTTTCTAGTTTTTATTTTGCTATAGCAGGCTGTTCCACTCTTTATTTGCTTGCGAGTAGTTAATTTTTGTCTTAGAAAATTCTCGTGGTGAATTATTTCTTGCTGCACCATGTATTCTTATGCGAATATCCGTTGCCGTTGGTGCGGGGATTATAGGCATAGCAGTGATGAGTGCCCCGCTGAAGAATGGGAGCATAATTCTCGTGGTTTAGTGTATGGAGCACCGTTGTCTTATGGTACTTCATACACCGTACCGCAGTCTTATGGTCACTACTCTTCTCCGCCTCCACCTTTTTCATATTCCTCCCCGGTCCCTTCTGGACCAAGGAGTAATGGAAAACGGTGTTTGTGTTGTCATAGCACCAACCATGTGTTGAAAGATTGCGCAGAATTTCAGCGCCAGATGGAGGCAGATGATGAACCGGATATCCGGATCGTCTCATTCACCGCTCAAATGGCCGCTCCTTCTGATTCTGATGATGTATCCTCAGTACCACCTTGTCTATGGGGGACTGCTGTGGATACACCAATCGGACCTTCCACTAGTCAGTGCGACGACATTGCGGTACCGTCGCCCTCTATACCTTCTTCCCCTCTTCTTGATTCACCCCCGAAGGAACCTGCACCTACTTTCTCTGATGTTGTTGTTCCTCCGCTCTCTTTGCAAGAATCATCTACTCCTCTTTTTAGTGAGTTGGTTGATGATGTTGTGCCCTTTGGAGATTGGGAACATGAGGATGCGCCATGGTGTGACGAGGACATTATTCTCGTCAATGGAGAATATTATGTCTTGGAACACAGTGACGCACCGAGGTGTGTTGATGAGGAGATCCTTGCTGATGAGGAAGTTCCCACTTCCTTATTGGTTGAGGAGGTCCAAATCACCATCGAGGACCTCATAGTCTCAGCTTCCCCTCGCCATGACTCACATGACACCAACAGTGATCTATGCTTGGATCCTGCTGAGAGTGATTCCGGGATCACTCTCCCTATTTCTGCTTCTTTTAGTTTTTCTTCTCCTTTATTCCTTGACCCCCCTTCTCCTTCTGCGCCTGTGCGGGTTGACTCCCTGCAGGTGAGTTGGGTTGACATTGAGCCTTGCGCTCAGGTTGTCGGCGAGTGCCTCAGCTTGCATGAGGAGTTTCCTACTCCTTTTGCAGTTGAAGCCTCTACCTTCACCTTCGCCCCCAACGAGCTTGTGGTGGACGATACCTTGCTAGGCAAGGATTTGTTTTGTGGTGAGATGAGTGAGGACCAGTGCTCCTCCTCATCTTACTTCCTATTTCCTCTACCTGTGCGTCGCAGGTATTATTACTCAGGTAGAGGGGTAACTGTGCTATCGCCGTATCGGTACCCGTTACCGACACGGATATTAGGACAGTTGCCTGTGCTCTTTTCTTTTCATAGGCCCATTAGCTAGAACTTTTCTTTTGCTGAATAAGTCGTGCTGGGATGACAATAACCCCAGTGCTTATCTTTCATTTTCTGCATTTTTCTTTTTTTTATGTCTAGCTTAGTTTAGTATTTCTTTTTGTATATTTTTCTTTTGTTTTTGCGGAGCTCACCCCTGTAGGTATTCATGGAAACTACGCATTGGCGGGGTTGTGATTCTTCGTTCGGCGGGCCTGCTTCTACTTTCCACGCGTCTTCTGGTATGCTCACTAGCTGAGCATTGGGTAACCTCTTCCCTTAGCTCATTCTGATTTTAATTTCTCTATCATTTGATGTGTTGTTTAGTTTAAGTCTGGGGGAGAGCATGTTTACCTTTTGCACGCACACATTTCATGTGCATACTAGAAGCTTTTATATTTTATTTTTGGTTCGTTCACTGCATTGCACACCACTGCACCCACTTGAGCGCGCGCTTAGCTGTTATGCGATGCTTCGCCAGGCTGTTATGTGATGCGTGGAAAATACGGCAAGCGCACCGGTCGCACAAGTAATAAAGTTTGGGAATAAATCCCCGAGTGTCGGTCTCTTGAGGAACACAGTAAGGGATGAGTTAATGTCGAGGAGGACTTGAGATTGAAGTCCTCGGGTCGGATGTAACGATGGGGTTTTGGTTGATGTGAAAACAGAAAATAAATGCTACAAACTACTCCTATGCAACGCCGCTATGCGATGCTTCGCCAGGTGGGATGGAAGACTAGTCGGGCCGCAATGCACCGAATCGTTAGGCGGATGGACGAGTAGGCTAACGGATGAGGTGGAGAGAACGGCGGAATGAGGGTCGTAAGCACCTCTTCGCAACGCACGCCACTAGTAATTACTAGTGCGGTAAGGGCGGATGGATGGATGGAATAATAAGGCGCACCTCAAGTAAACATAACAAAATCACACAAATCACATAGACATGAAAAAGTACAAGATCATTAACTACAATAAAGTGTACTTCATCAAAACAAAGAGTTAAGCTAAGCTATCAAATACAAGAGGAAGAGGTGTGCGAATCGACCGAATCCGAAGCCTTATTAAGGGTTCACGGTTGGAATCCCGGGTTGTCAATCCGAGTCCAAGCTCGGTCCTCAACTGCGTCCGGGGTAGAGGAGGCTGTCACTCACTCCCAATGGACCCGTCTTCTTCGTTGAAATGACCCGGTAGATTGCGGCTCCAGCTCCTCCTAGCTTGATGGAGAGAGCTAGGTCAAAACTCCGCTTGAAGCTCGAGGATGAAGGAGGAGGCCGAGAGGAAGCTCCGGCTATGATTTGGCGTTGAAAGCTTGCCCGGAGCAACTCCCTATGGTGGAGGATGATGGAGGGCGGCGAAACACTTCGTCGGGGATGAAAAACGGCGAAAAAATCGCGGATCTGGTCGATCTCTCGAAAATAGGGCGGAACCTGCGTATTTATAGAAAGCAGAATAAACAGCGCGCACGATCACTGGCGCACGACCAGTGGTCGTGCGCGATATGGTCAGTGATCGTGCGATATGGAGGCAGAAAAGTGGAAAAAAGATGTCATGACTGCGCACGACCGGCAGCGCACGAGCAGTGATCGTGCGCGGTATGGCTGGTGATCGTGCGATATGCCGGGATAGAACTTTCACAGGAGAGGTCATGACTGCGCACGACCGATGATCGTGCGCCAAAGAGGTCGATGGTCGTGCGTGGGTAAAAACGCACGACCATTGACTCCTTTGCCAAAAATGGTGAAAGTCCGATGCCGGACGCCCACACAATCCCCGAACCTGCAGGAAAACTGGACGGGATGTCGACATGGCAGTCACAGACAAACAATAATAATCATAACAAGAATGAAATACATACACACACAGAATTAGGCTAAAAATGTGCACAAGACGTGGAAAACCGTAGCGAACCAAAAGGAGTGCAAATGATGCTAAACGGTGTGCAAAGACAAGAAAATAAGCCTAGATGAGTCCGAAAATAGGTATATAAAGAGGACTCATCACACCCCCAGACTTAACCGTTTGCGCGTCCCGAGCAAACAAAACCTAAGCAGACGGGGAAAATGAACTAGCTAACAAAGAAATTGCAAAACGGAGTACCATGCGAAGTCGCATGCTCGCGTGCATAAAAATAAAGTAGAGGAAATTTTTAAGTATACAAAATATTTTATATTTTTCACAATGCGTATCGAAAATTTATTATTACTCAAAAGTGGAATCACGGTGAATCATCCGGTCCTACGCAGGAAGAAAGTAGACAGGCCACTAAGGTGAGCATTGCCGAAGACCGGGGCTCAAGATTACCCCCAAAGGAATCCACCAATGTCGGAAACCATAAGCTTGCCCGTTCGCACTCTCTCCACGGCACTAGTCAACTCAAGCGCATGTCCGTAGGACTTCAGGTAATAATGGGGCTTGGGTTACGGTGAGGAAAGCAAGGATAAACATGAAGGGTATGCACCTAACCCAAATGAGCTAACGTACAAAACTAGTACCCGCTGCCCACAAAATAAACACGGGTGCACCACACCCCCAGACTTAACTTTTACTAAATGGGTGTGTGCACCGCCTACTCCAAATCCAAATCATCTCAAATAAAGATTTTCAATCAAACTTTTTCTTTTCACTTTTCATTTTCACTTTTTCTCTTTTTCAAATATTTTTCTTTGTAAACTTTTTCTTTTCACAATATACAATTTCAGCAAATAAAACTTGGGCGCGCTTCCACATTTTCACGAATAAAAAATACCACATCACAACCCAACATGAAAATATAAAACACTAAGCTCGACTTGGGTGTGCGACTAGGATCAGCTATGAGGCTTTGGCGAATATAGTGGAGCTGAATCAAAAGGTAGGGTAGGCACAAAGGGGCTAGCAAGGGCGATGTTAGGAATGGGTACAAAGCTCAACCGGGCCAAAAGGTGGCCTACATCATGCTCACGCTAGACTAACCGTGTACCAATGCTTTAAGAATAGCTTGGGGCAAGTTCTTAGCAACCGAGAAAGATAATCCTTCCTCCCGACTCAAGCAATACGAGTCTAGTGGAGGCTACACACATTCCTACGCTACCGTTTGATTCACACCGGATTCACCAACTTTTGAGTAGAATAAGAAATATGTACGCAAATAGAAAAATATAAAACTATAAGCATACAAAAAAATTAAATCTACACAAATTTCTATACAAAACGAGAGCAGTTGACTAGAAACACAGCAAGGCCAACATTTTACTCCGTCGCACAATCCTAAACTAGCACAGAAATTTTCCAAATCTAACAAAGATACAAGTTTAACTCGTGGCACGCTAACAGCTAAGCGCGCGCTCAAGTGGGTGCAGTGGTGTGCAATGCAGTGAACGAACCAAAAATAAAATATAAAAGCTTCTAGTATGCACATGAAATGTGTGCGTGCAAAAGGTAAACATGCTCTCCCCCAGACTTAAACTAAACAACACATCAAATGATAGAGAAATTAAAATCAGAATGAGCTAAGGGAAGAGGTTACCCAATGCTCAGCTAGTGAGCATACCAGAAGACGCGTGGAAAGTAGCAGCAGGCCCGCCGAACGAAGAATCACAACCCCGCCAATGCGTAGTTTCCATGAATACCTGCAGGGGTGAGCTCCGCAAAAACAAAAGAAAAATATACAAAAAGAAATACTAAACTAAGCTAGACATAAAAAAAAAGAAAAATGCAGAAAATGAAAGATAAGCACTGGGGTTATTGTCATCCCAGCACGACTTATTCAGCAAAAGAAAAGTTCTAGCTAATGGGCCTATGAAAAGAAAAGTGCACAGGCAACTGTCCTAATATCCGTGTCGGTAACGGGTATCGATACGGCGATAGCACAGTTACCCCTCTACCTGAGTAATAATACCTGCGACGCATAGGTAGAGGAAATAGGAAGTAAGATGAGGAGGAGCACTGGTCCTCACTCATCTCACCACAAAACAAATCCTTGCCTAGCAAGGTATCGTCCACCACAAGCTCGTTGGGGGCGAAGGTGAAGGTAGAGGCTTCAACTGCAAAAGGAGTAGGAAACTCCTCATGCAAGCTGAGGCACTCGTCGACAACCTGAGCGCAAGGCTCAATGTCAACCCAACTCACCTGTAGGGAGTCAACCCGCACAGGCGTAGAAGGAGAAGGGGGGTCAAGGAATAAAGGAGAAGAAAAACTAAAAGAAGCAGAAATAGGGAGAGTGATCCCGGAATCACTCTCAGCAAGATCCAAGCATAGATCACTGTTGGTGTCATGTGAGTCATGGCGAGGGGAAGCTGAGACTATGAGGTCCTCGATGGTGATTTGGACCTCCTCAACCAATAAGGAAGTGGGAACTTCCTCATCAGCAAGGATCTCCTCATCAACACACCTCGGTGCGTCACTGTGTTCCAAGACATAATATTCTCCATTGACGAGAATAATGTCCTCGTCACACCATGGCGCATCCTCATGTTCCCAATCTCCAAAGGGCACAACATCATCAACCAACTCACTAAAAAGAGGAGTAGATGATTCTTGCAAAGAGAGCGGAGGAACAACAACATCAGAGAAAGTAGGTGCAGGTTCCTCCGGGGGTGAATCAAGAAGAGGGGAAGAAGGTATAGAGGGCGACGGTACCGCAATGTCGTCGCACTGACTAGTGGAAGGTCCGATGGGTGTATCCACAGCAGTCCCCCATAGACAAGGTGGTACTGCGGATACATCATCAGAATCAGAAGGAGCGGCCATTTGAGCGGTGGATGAGACGATCCGGATATCCGGTTCATCATCTGCCTCCATCTGGCGCTGAAATTCTGCGCAATCTTTCAACACATGGTCGGTGCTATGACAACACAAACACCGTTTTCCATTACTCCTTGGTCCAGAAGGGACCGGGGAGGAATATGAAAAAGGTGGAGGCGGAGAAGAGTAGTGACCATAAGACTGGGGTACGGTGTATGAAGTACCATAAGACAATGGTGCTCCATACACTGAACCACGAGAATTATGCTCCCATTCTTCAGCGGGGCACTCATCACTGCTATGCCTATAATCCCCGCACCAACGGCAACGGATATTCGCATAAGAATACATGGTGCAGCAAGAAATAATTCACCACGAGAATTTTCTAAGACAAAAATTAACTACTCGCAAGCAAATAAAGAGTGGAACAGCCTGCTATAGCAAAATAAAAACTAGAAAGGGAATAAAATAAAATAAAAAAAACAACAATAACTAAAAACCAAAACAAAAATAAAACATGAAATATACAAAAGGAAAAGGCAACTATCTCAAATCTTCCTCTCCAAAAACTCAAACGACTGTGTTCCCCGGCAACGGCGCCAAAAACTTGATGCGTGGAAAATACGGCAAGCGCACCGGTCGCACAAGTAATAAAGTTTGGGAATAAATCCCCGAGTGTCGGTCTCTTGAGGAACACAGTAAGGGATGAGTTAATGTCGAGGAGGACTTGAGATTGAAGTCCTCGGGTCGGATGTAACGATGGGGTTTTGGTTGATGCGGAACAGAAAATAAATGCTACAAACTACTCCTATGCAACGCCGCTATGCGATGCTTCGCCAGGCGGGATGGAAGACTAGTCGGGCCGCAATGCACCGAATCGCTAGGCGGATGGGCGAGTAGGCTAACGGATGAGGTGGAGAGAACGGCGGAATGAGGGTCGTAAGCACCTCTTCGCAACGCACGCCACTAGTAATTACTAGTGCGGCAAGGGCGGATGGATGGATGGAATAATAAGGCGCACCTCAAGTAAACATAACAAAATCACACAAATCACATAGACATGAAAAAGTGCAAGATCATTAACTACAATAAAGTGTACTTCATCAAAACAAAGAGTTAAGCTAAGCTATCAAATACAAGAGGAAGAGGTGTGCGAATCGACCGAATCCGAAGCCTTATTAAGGGTTCACGGTTGGAATCCCGGGTTGTCAATCCGAGTCCAAGCTCGGTCCTCAACTGCGTCCGGGGTAGAGGAGGCTGTCACTCACTCCCAATGGACCCGTCTTCTTCGTTGAAATGACCCGGTAGATTGCGGCTCCAGCTCCTCCTAGCTTGATGGAGAGAGCTAGGTCAAAACTCCGCTTGAAGCTCGAGGATGAAGGAGGAGGCCGAGAGGAAGCTCCGGCTATGATTTGGCGTTGAAAGCTTGCCCGGAGCAACTCCCTATGGTGGAGGATGATGGAGGGCGGCGAAACACTTCGTCGGGGACGAAAAACGGCGGAAAAATCGCGGATCTGGTCGATCTCTCGAAAATAGGGCGGAACCTGCGTATTTATAGAAAGCAGAATAAACAGCGCGCACGATCACTGGCGCACGACCAGTGGTCGTGCGCGATATGGTCAGTGATCGTGTGATATGGAGGCAGAAAAGTGGAAAAAAGATGTCATGACTGCGCACGACCGGCAGCGCACGAGCAGTGATCGTGCGCGGTATGGCTGGTGATCGTGCGATATGCCGGGACAGAACTTTCACAGGAGAGGTCATGACTGCGCACGACCGATGATCGTGCGCCAAAGAGGTCGATGGTCGTGCGTGGGTAAAAACGCACGACCATTGACTCCTTTGCCAAAAATGGTGAAAGTCCGATGCCGGACGCCCACACAATCCCCGAACCTGCAGGAAAACTGGACGGGATGTCGACATGGCAGTCACAGACAAACAATAATAATCATAGCAAGAATGAAATACATACACACATAGAATTAGTCTAAAAATGTGCATAAGACGTGGAAAACCGTAGCGAACCAAAAGGAGTGCAAATGATGCTAAACGGTGTGCAAAGACAAGAAAATAAGCCCAGATGAGTCCTCAAATAGGTATAAAATATGGACTCATCACACCCCCAGACTTAACTGTTTGTGCGCCCCGCGTTACGGACATTCCTTGTCACGCTTGTATCAAAGGCAAGCAAACAAGAAGTTCGTTTAAAAGCATAATAGGCAAGGATTCAAATAGAAGCTTACAGCTTCTCCATATGGACTTGTTTGGTCCACTGCAAGTTAGAAGTTTGGGAGGTAAGGAATATACATTGGTTATTGTGGATGATTACTCGCGCTTTGCGTGGGTGTTCTTTCTGAAACACAAGTCAGATACTTTCGGTATTTTCACTAGTTTTGTTAGGCAGATCCAGAATGAATACAACTGTTCCGTAGTCAAAATCAGAAGTGACAATGGAACGGAATTCAAGTCTGGAGCCATGACAGAATTCTGTGAAAGTCAAGGTATCTTTCATGAGTTTTCCTCTCCTTGTACCCCACAGCAAAATGGAGTAGCTGAGAGAAGGAACAGAACACTCATAGAGGCTTGCCGGACCATGTTGAGTGATGCCTCACTTCCAGAGTATTTCTGGGCTGAAGCCGTCAACACCGCTTGTCAAGTGCAAAATCGAGCACTCATCAACAAAAATCATGATAAGATCCCTTACGAACTTCTAAAAGGCAGGCAACCAACCATTTCATACTTTAGAATCTTTGGCTGTAAGTGCTTCGTACTTAACAATGGCAAGTATCACACTACCAAGTTTAGCGAGAAAAGCTTTGAAGGTATTTTTGTAGGTTATAGTAGCCACAGTAAGGCCTATAGAGTATTCAATAGAAAAACTCTGGTGGTAGAAGAGTCGATACATCTTGTATTTGATGAGACGAGTCTACTACAAGGCAACTCCTCTAGTGTGCCTATTGTAGATGCAGGTACAAAGTTGAAAGAAATTAGCTTGGATGAAACTACCAAAGATAGAGATGAGACGTTCATCGAGATCACCTCTACAACCCCTATTGAAGAGGTAGATGATCAAGATGAGGAACACATCTCAGCTGAAGATGCAACTCCAGTGGCTGAAGAGATCCCAGATGCAAGGACTTTAGAGTTCAGACACTTGAAGGATCATCCCGTAGACCAAATCATAGGAGATCCTCGGGATGGCGTCAGAACTCGTCAAGGTACAACTAACGAGAATTTATACTTAAGTTTTCTGTCACAGGTTGAACCAAAGAAGTTTGAGGAAGCCAACTCCGACGCATCCTGGATTCTAGCCATGGAAGAAGAACTGAATCAGTTCAAACGATGCAAAGTCTGGACACTTGTTCCTAGACCCAAGGGTAAGAACGTCATCGGGACAAAATGGGTCTACCGGAACAAGATGGACGAAGATGGAACAATTATAAAGAATAAAGCCAGACTTGTCGCCAAGGGCTATCGTCAAGAAGAAGGAATCGACTTTGACCAGACATATGCTCCAGTGGCAAGACTGGAGGCGATCAGGTTATTTCTTGCCTACGCTGCACTTAAGGGCTTTACCGTCTATCAAATGGACGTTAAGTCCGCCTTCCTAAATGGTGACATAAAGGAAAAGAAGTGTATGTAGAGCAACCACCAGGTTTTGTTGATTCAACCTTTCCTAATTATGTTTATTTACTGCAAAAAGCTCTATATGGTCTTAAGCAAGCTCCTCGAGCTTGGTATGAGACGTTGTCTACCTTTCTTCTTGAGAATAAGTTCACAAGAGGAAAGATAGACAAGACATTATTTCTTAGGGAAATAAAAGGCAAGATTTTGCTAGTGCAAATCTATGTCGACGACATCATTTTTGGCTCTACGGATAACAACCTCTGCAAGAAGTTTTCCAAACTTATGCAAGGGAAGTTTGAAATGAGCAGTATGGGAGAGCTGAAGTATTTCTTAGGGCTTCAAGTGAAATAATCTGAGGATGGAATTTTCATCTCACAGACCAAGTTCACCAAAGAGCTACTTAAGAAATTCGGAATGGAGAATGCAACCCCTATGAGGACTCCTATGGCCTCAGCTATGTCTCTGGACAAGGATGAGAAAGGGCAACCTTTTGATGAAACCAAGTACAGAAGCATAATTGGGTCCTTGCTCTACCTTACTGCAAGTAGACCAGCCATAATGTTCTCAACATGTGTATGTGCTAGATTTCAGGTGAACTCTAAGGAATCTCACTACATCGCTGCAAAGCGAATCTTGAGATACCTCAAAGGCACACCAAATCTTGGCTTATGGTACCCAAGAAGTAATGATAGTGAACTAATTGGATTTTCAGATGCAGATTTTGCAGGTAGCAAAGATGACAGGAAAAGCACCTCCGGGACTTGCCAATTTCTCGGAAGGAGACTTATTTCCTGGAGCAGTAAGAAGCAGAACTGTGTAGCCATCTCAACGGCTGAATCAGAGTACATCTCTGCAGGCAGCTGTTGTGCACAGCTTTTATGGATCAAGAATCAATTTGAAGACTATAACATGAAGTTCCAGAACATTCCCTTGTTTTGCGACTCATCCAGTGCCATAGCAATTGCCAACAATCCAGTCTCCCACAGCCGGACCAAACATATAGAGCTTCGCTATCATTTCATCTGGGAGCATGTGGAAAATGGAGACATTGATCTACAATATGTCTCCACAGACAGACAAGTTGCAGATATATTCACCAAGCCGCTGGACGAGTCCAAGTTTTCGTTCTTCAAAATGGAACTCGGGCTGCTCAACAATGAAGACTAGTAATGGACTCTCAAAGTTGAAGAGATCTATGTCAGTAAATATCTCCAAGGAAAATTGTCCTTCAGAGTAAGATACTCGAGTAAAGAGTTTCACATACTCGAGTAGTTGACTACATACTCGTGTATGAATTTTACACACTCGAGTATGCTTCGTTACTACTCGTGTATGAACTTCACATACTCGAGTATGCTCCGTCTCCACTCGAGTATGAACTTGACCTACTCGAGTATACGGACTTCTCTACTTTGAAATTCTACATTTTCTATTCGCACCGAGCTATTTGCCGCTTCATTCAGGTATGAAATTATATTTATTTTTCCTAAAACCTAATTAGGATTATATATATATATATATAGAAAAATCGGGAAAACCCTTTCCACTTCTCATTTACTCGAGTAGCCGCCAACTCCTCATCTTCCAGAAATCGCAGAGCATCGTCTTCTTCGCTTCTCTCATCTTCCAGAATCGCAGATGGCCCCTTCCTCTAAAATCGGAATTGGATCTGAACTCGCCCCCGCGGGTATCGCCGATCTCTCAGATGATTTTAGAAATCTTCTGATTTTGTTCGACACCGCCGGATTATCGTTCGTTCTCGAGTCGCCGTGCAGAGTTATTTTTCCAGCAGTTGAAGAGTTCTATCAGAATATGAAGATAAAGCGTAATGGCAAGCTCCTGAAATCCAAGGTCAGAGGAATAAAAATTCGACTAGATAAAGTTTCTCTTGCAACTCTATTGAAGCTCCTAGTGGTTGATGAAGATGCCGATATGACTGCAGAAGATTCCATAAGAACTAGCTTGTTCTGTGGAGCTAACCCTCAAGCTCATTCTTTCAGCAGGGATGACTTTAATTCAGAAGGAAAGTTCCTGGTCGATGTTATTGCAAAAGTTCTGTTGTGCAAGACGTATTCTATTCGAGACATTTCAATGGAAATGTTTGACATAATGCAAGCTATTATATGCCGCAAACAGTTCTAGTTTGGACTGTTGCTCCTAGACAAAATCAGAGATATTATTAAGCATCCCAGCTTTGCCAGAATTATCTCCCTCCTGCTTCATGAAGTTAACCCATCAGTGTTTAACCTATCCAAAGGGACTCCCCTACATCACATGAAGAAGGTTTCCATCTCCTCCATCCAGAGATATGATATTAAAATTCTGAATTCTGCCCAAGCTTCCAAGGCTGCTGTTCTATCAGAAAAATCCCAAGAACCTAGTTTATCTGAAGACAGGATTCCATCTCCTCCTCCACATCATACTGCTGCTACCTCTTGTGGACCAGTTGAGGGGGAGCCTGCCTCTTCTCATCCAAAGTACCCAGCTTCCTCAGAACCTTCAGACCTAGCAGAAGTAAGAGTTTCTACTCCTCCAGTTTCTCCTCCTCCAGCAGATCTTCAATCAGAAATTCCTGAATCAGAGATTCCAGATACAGCAGACCTACTGTCTACAGCAAAAGATATAAATAAATTCATTGATGAGCTAAGCTCAGATGCTCCTCTATTTCAAAATGAATCAGTTGCAAAGTCTCCTGCCAGGTCTCTAATTCAGTCTCCAGTTCAGATTCCAGCTCAGACTCCAGCTCAGACTCCAGTACAGTCTCCTGCCAAGTCTCCAATTCAGTCTCCAGTTCAGATTCCAGCTCAATCTCCTGCTCAGGACCCAGTTCAGACTCCTGTATAATCTCCTGCCCAGTCCTCAGCTAAAGAGTCCAGCCAGTCTGAACAGATTCTGTTGTCTGATGATGAGGAAGTATCTCCAGAACTAGTGGATGCCCCTCTGAGGACACTGGACTTCACCCTTCCTTCCTTCATCAACACAGACGAATCTGTTGAGATAGAACCCTTCAAAAGAGCTGTCAGCTCAGTAGTCATTACAAAAATCCCTCCATGGATTGCTCCTGCTCCTGCTCCTTCAGTTCCTGCACCAACCTCAGCCCCTTCTTCTTCTTCAAATCTGGTGAGTAAGATTGAACAGATGCTCATTGAACAGAGAAAGCACTTTGATGAATCTCTAGCATCAGTCAATAACAAGGTCACTACTCTTGAACAAGAGATGAGTAGAGGCTTTGCTGAAATCCAAGCCAATACTGATGAGATAAAGAAACTGTTCCAGATAGGTGGAAAAGCAATAGACCACACTATCACAAGCATAGGTGAACTGAGAAATCAACAAGAAACTGTTGTCAATAATCAGATATAGTTGGACAAGAATGCTGATGCCAATCTTATGAAAATATGTGAAGAAGTTGGCACATTCAGAGATGAAGCTATTGCTAAGCTATCTGTAGATATCACCAAGGGGGAGAAGGTAGTAAAAGAACAAGTGAACAAACTATCTGAACAAGCTCAAGCAGCTGTAAAAGAACAAGTTGAAATCCTATCTAAACAAGCTCAAGCAGCTGTGGATGGTCTTGTAAAAGACATGAAAGCAGATATTCTATCCCAGCTCCAGTCTGTGAAGTTCTATACTTATGACACTGCTGTTTGGCTGCACAACCTGAATTTCCCTAATGCCCAGCTCAACCCTACCATCATTCCACACTTCTTAAATCCTCTTATAGAACAACCTCCAGCAGATGCTCTAGCCCAGGCAACCATTCCAGAAGGTGTGCCAGTCTTCTTACCTAGACCTGATGGTGATGTGACTGAGCCCCCTCTCTCCTATGCTGATATGTGGCAAGATGAAATTCCAGCCCCAAGGAAGAAGAGAAAATATGGTGAAGGTGCTTCTGCCAGTCGTTCTGCACCCAGAAAAGATCCTGCCCTAGCTTTTGAAGGTATACCACCAATTGTTCATTCTGAGGTTTGGAGTCCAACCTCCAAATCCCTAATCCTGGATACCTTGAAGTTAGTGACAGATCTTGGTGAGAACAGAGATCAGTTTTACAGTTTTTCAGAATGGAAAGCCTATGAAGTGTCCCAAATCAAAATCAGACTTCATGACAGAAATTGGGGACACAACAACCCAGCTGCTCCTCCTAGGCCCAGAACTTATTTTCCTAAGCCATTCAGTTACCTAGAGAGGCAAGAGCTGAAGAGAGAAAGGATGCATAAAGAAGCCCCTGCTTGAGTCTATGAGAATGTGGAAATGGATATTCTTAATCTGTTAAAAACATTTCTATATATATATTTGATTCTGGTTTTGGCTATCTTGTTATTTACCCTGCTTTAGCTTCCTTTTTTTTTGGTATATGTGTATTGTTCTTTTTACTCTTAAGTAATTCACCTTAGTGAAGAGGGTGCTGACATCTACAAATAGGGGGAGATTGTTGGGATTTGTCTCCACAATACTTTAGATTTGTAGGAGGTCAGACCTTGAACTAAGATGAATTAAGGTGTATTTGATATTGTGTTTAAGTTGTATGTGTGCAGGTTCTCATTGCCAAGTGTAGACCAATGTCAGTCTATAATGGGTCACCAAACACAGGACCATACAATGTAATCCCTCATTGTGTGATCCAAAGTGTTGGCCCATTTATAGCCTCTCTATTGGGATACACTTCCTATACAAGCACTTGGATTGGTGGACTGAAGTTTTGAAGTTTATCTTTTCAGAAGAAATATTTCTAAGTCCACATACTCGAGTATGTTTCTTCATATACTCGAGTAAGTGACTTAGTACTCGAGTAGATCATTAGACATACTCGTGTAGACTCTGTGTAATCGTGTAGATAAGTTTATACTCGAGTAGATAGTCAGTCACTCGAGTAGGTCATATCTTATACTCGAGTAAATCCTTCTGCTTTTAGATCCCGAATTTTCTCTAAGTCCACATACTCGAGTACATCTCTTGTATACTCGAGTAAGTGGGTCTGCACTTGAGTAAGTTGAATTACATACTCGAGTAGACTGTTTTACTCGAGTAGATGATAACTTGTACTCGAGTAGTTGGTTAGTTACTCGAGTAAGTGGTCTGTTCATACTCGAGTAGATCTGTGCTTCTCATCTCAGAATAATTCTAAGTCTACATACTCGAGTAGATCCCTATATACTCGAGTAAGTGACGCTGAACTCGAGTAGATGTTTTTCATACTCGAGTAGTTCAATGATTACCCGAGTAGCTTTTCCAAGATACTCGAGTAATTCATTCTTCTCTTACTCGAGTATCTCCAACTCTTCTACTCGAGTAGTTCCTCCTCTTATCTGAGAAATTTTTCTAAGTATTCTTACTTGAGTATATACTCTCATACTAGAGTAGTTCTAAATTCACTCGAGTGCTGATCTGTGAATCACTCGAGTAGTTTCCCTTCATATACTCGAGTATGCTCCTTCTTATCTACTCGAGTATATACCATCTAATACTCGAGTATGTTTCTCTTATGACTCGAGTATATCTGTTTAAACTTTTCCTGAAATTTCTCTAAGTCAATTCCTCTGTGCATTTCAAATCAATCATTTCTGATTGGTCCACGTGTCATCCCTAATAAATTTTCTGACCGTTGGAGTCCACCTATAAATAGGTCCTTTCAGATTTGACTAATAACAAGTCTTTGAAAGATTATTATTTTAAGTAAGAGAAAAAGGAAATCCCGTGAACCCTAATTCCTCACGCCGCCGCCGCCGCCATTGACGTTCACGGAAGAAACTCTGGATCGACGATCTTCGATCGCTGCCTTCAACTTTTATTCTCCAGCGATCCAGAAGAAAGTTAATCACTCGATCTCGCCGAGCCTCAAAGATTTCAGATCTATTTTCTCGATCGAGGTGATTCCGTTTTTCAGATTTGTGGATCTCTCTCAAGTCATCTTCAACATACTCTGATCAAGCCAAAGCTCTTAAGGAAGAAGACTGTCAAGATCCAGATCTGAGAATATTGTTGTTTGTATTTTTCCTTTCAAACAATTTACTTTGTAGGAGCTTTGTTCTCCGAGATTTGTAGGAAGGCTTTTTCTTCCGAGTTTTGTAGATCCAGTTGGATCGAGTTTTGTAGGAACGTGGTTCCGAGGTGTAGGATTGTTTTCAATCCGAGATAGTGGAGTAGCCGAGTCTAGTGATTTGCTAGATCGGTGAGGAAAGTGGACGTACCCAAGATTGGGGAACCACTATAAATCTCTTGTCGTCTGTGATTGCTTGATGTGTGCTGTGTTCATTTTTTAATTCCGTATTTGACACGCAATTCACCTATTCACCCCCCCTCTAGGTGATTTAGGCTAACAACTTAGCACTCTCATCTATTTTAACAAATTCCAATGTGATGTCTTCTCTTTCTATATGTTCTCTAAGAAAATGGTATTTAATTTCTATATGCTTAGTTCTACTATGAGAAACAGGATTATTAGCAATAGAAATTGCACTCTTAGAATCACACAAAAGAGGTGTTCTACTTACTTGAATACCATAATCTTTAAACTGATGCTGTATCCACAATAATTGTGCACAACAGCTGCCAGCAGCAACATATTCTGACTCAGCTGTGGATATAGCCACACTGGTCTGCTTCTTACTACTCCAAGATATCAATCTTCCTCCTAAGTATTGACAAGTACCTGTTGTACTCTTTCTATCCTCTCTACAGCCTGCAAAGTCTGCATCTGAATAACTTGTTAGTAGAAAATCTCTATTCCTAGGGTACCAAAGGCCTAGATTAGGTGTGCCCTTAAGATATCTCAGAATCCTTTTGACTGCAATATAATGAGATGTAACATCCCATTTTCAACTAGACCCCCCCTAGGAGTAGTTTTTGTCCTGACTAGGTCAGGACATACCCTTAGAGAACCAAAATGGGCCAAATGAGCTTGGCCATGAAAGTGAAAGGCACATTGGTCTACAAATAGTAATTTCTAATTACTAGCTTAAGGGTGTCCATAGGGCTTCACCATGACCCCATGGCCCCACCACAACACTCCTAACCCATTAAAGGATCCATTAGAGCCATAGGGATCCATTGGAGTCAGCCCAAAGTGGTCGAATTGACCAAGGACCACCAAAGGCCTAAATTGGGCAAGGTGTCCTAACTAAGGGCAATTGACCTCTAATGTGTCCATCCAACCCTATTTAGGTCTTCCTAGACCTTGAGTGAGGCAATTGGGTCACCAAGGGCCCATTGGGGTCAACCTTAGTGGCTAATTTGACTCAAGTCAACCCTAAGCCACTTGGAGTCAAACCTAGCCAAATGGGCTAACTTGTGCTCAAGCCCAACCCACTTGGGCTAACCTTGTTTTAATAAATGAAATAGACTTGTGGGCTGCCTTTGGGTTAGGTAGGAGCCAAAATTCAGCATGAAGTGTAGAGAGAGAAAATTCACCCATGGAGGAGAGAGAAAGTAGAATAAAATATAAGAGGAGACTTTGGGCTCACCTCCCCCTTCCCCAACCTCCCCAATTTATTACTCTAGGAAAAGACAAGCTAACCCAACTCAATCAGCCACCTTTTGATTGGTTTGGACCAAGCCTCACCCCCCACCTACCCTAGCCACCATTGTTGACTTTAGCCAATATTGGCCATGAAGCCTACCAGCCACCTAACACCCCCAATCTCCCCTTTAAAAGCTTCACAGGACTCCCCTCACTCACTTCCACCACCTACCTGAAGGAGCCAAGCAGCCACCAAGAAGCTTCAAAAATTCGGCCACCACCACCACCATAGTCTCCCGCCGCTCCTCTCGCATCCAAGCCCGTGTGCAGGTCCTCCCTCACCTCTCTCTTCATGCTGTAGATCTTAGGATTGTTAGGGATTGGGTTTGGGCTCGAATGTGCCCGAACCGAGCTCAGTTTTTCCTCCATTAATGGAGATCGGGAAGCTCACGGGTTGGGTGGCGCCGCCGCCTCCCGCCGCCCTAGTCGCCGGAAAAGGGAGCCCCCACAATCGTGAGGTGGGAGATGAAGTTTCCCGGTGGTGTCGCCGCCGGCAACCGCCGGGAAACTCCCCGAGAAATCTCAAGAAGCCGGCTGGTTCCTGCATGCTGGATTGGAGAAGAAAAGCAGCAGCCATCAGATGGCTTTAAGATTCGTGCCATGCAAATATATAAATCCTGTATTTATATAATTTATGAATAGGGTTATTCTGCCTTGTAAAACAGCCTCCTTTGCATGTCAAATTTAGAGCCCTTCTGGACATTTTCATAAAACATGTTCAACATAAAAATTATAGGTCTTGAAGTTAGCTTTAATTTGATATGTTACACAAAAACTTTGGTTAAGTATACTGCCCTGTAGAGCCACTTTTCTAGGGCTGGTCCTAGGGTAGGTCAGAAATTTAAATGAGTGCCCTGCCCAAACCCTAAGTCCAAATGGGCTGAAATTTTGGGCATGTAGCTTATTTAGGTATATCTAGACCCTCCCCAAAAATGGGAATTTTTGGGGAAAATAATCCTATAGTTTTAGTCAAAATTTGATAAATCAATTAATGTTGATTTTTGGAGCATATCAACCCCAATTGGCCCCAAATTTTGGTGGCCTGCCCTTGGGGGTATATTAGACCTATGGTAAAAATATTAGCCAATTTAGATTTGTGCATGTTGATATATCTCACTTGTAAGGGTTGAAAGAGGGATGGTCTTGGGCTGCAAATAACAAAAATGTAGAAAATTAAAGGAGATGCCCAAGTCCATCCAGAGGCCCAAATGTCCTGGGATTTTGGCCAGCAACAAGTTTAGGGCATATTTAGGCCCTGCCCAAAAATGGGATTAGTTGGAATTAAAATTAGGGGGAAAATTACTTAGATACCCCTAGGCTTGTTTAGGTGATTCATGGAGTATTTCAACTCAAAAAGGCCCCAATTTTTTGGTGGCATGTCTATGAGGACAATATTAGGGCATGGTTAAATTTTCAGCCCATATGGATCACTGCATGTTGGGTTAACCCACTTGCATGTGTAGGCTAGACTTAACCTTGGTGTGCAAATAGCAAAAGTTGCTATGATGTGTATTTATCCATTTTGGGACTTCTAAAAAGCTTGAAACTAATTCCAGAGGATCTTTAGGACAAATTTGACCCCTCAAATTAATTGTGGGATTTTTGGGATCAAAAATCCCATTATTTGGTATTTTCAAAATAAAGGCCTTTTTGGAAAATAAATTGTAGAAATAGGTCTTAATAAAGGAAAGATCCCCAAAATCAGTCAAGTCAAAAATGAAGTTTTTATTTGACTTAGGAAAATTCTATACCTCTGTTTGGCAATTTTTAGAGCAAAATTCATGGAAATGACTATTTTACCCTTTTTATATTTGTTCATGAATTGGTAGAAATACATGTTGGAAAATTGTAGAAATAATTCTAGAGTTGCATAATTGTTATATTAGTCTTAGAATTATTTCAGAATTTTTGGATACACTGTAAATTATTAAATAAGCATAATGGCATTTTGGTAAATAATTAAGAATGGATTTTGATAGGCCATTACACTGTATATGTTAATGAAACTCTGCCATTAGTCATAAAGTAGTGATATAAATGCTCAGTAATTTTCCTGGAATTTTGGGTTGTATATTTCTTATACTTCATTTGGAAAATGATAAATATGCAGACATTGTATTAATTATGGAATAAATAGAAATATAAAAAGGAAAATTATGACATCTTGTAGACAACAATATTTTACTCACATGCAACTCAGGAAAATTCCCTTAGGTCAGTAGAATTTAATTGATACCACTTCATGTGTAAAATGGCCTAGGGAATAATTTAAATGATTTAATTAGAGGCCTTAATGACCTAGGAAAATTATGAAAATCAACACATTCATTTCATTAGTCCATACCACCCTAGGATAAATATTTGGGGTCAGTTGGACCAAGGATTTAGAAGTTCGATTTCGGGGTGGTATTAGGTCATGGGCTGCGCATAGTAAAAGTACGTTATGCCTTAAGGCCCACCGGGGGATAAATCGACGATTGAACTAGAGAATAAGTTTGGAGGTATAACCCTGGTGGGTAGAGTCGTCTTAGTGACGAGAGTAAAAGTGCAAGTCACCAGGTAACACTTAGAGTGGAGGACGGCGGAAGGCCGTCGCCCTCCCGATAACAACTTAAGTCATTAGGTTGCTAAGTAATAACAAGTGAAGTATGGGTAATGGGTAAACACCAACTTAAATTAATTATCCTTGTGAAAGGGAACTTTAGGCTTCATCCCATCTTGGTTTCTAGTGCCTTCGAGACCCCTTCATTGGGCATACCTTGGGCAGTCCTGGGATTAACCCTAAAATACTAAGTGTAACAACCGGTAGACAAGAGTAGTCTAATAGGCTAGGTAAAATGTATCTGTTCTCACTCGTGACGAGTTGGAGGGAAAGGGTTAAGTCGTCCCGAGGTGTTCAAAGGGGCGTCATCCCGCGGTGTTCAAAGGGATGAGGTTTGGAATTTAAGCCGGACGGGTTAGTCCGGGGAGCTTTGGCTCGGTTGTTGACTATTACGGACGGGTTTGTCCGGGGAGCGTTGGCTCGGAGGTTGATACATCAAGTTTGCATGTGCATAAGAAATACCTTAGGTGGTGGGTCTTCGGTGTTGGAGGGTCGTTGCACCGACGCCAATACGATGACTCGGCAAGTGTGGTTTTACACTTCGCCAAACTAAGTCCGGCGGTCTTGTCGGCAAAGAGTACGCGTAGTCCGCTTAGTGCACCAAGCGTTGAGGCGTACGATAGGTCAGACCGGTAGTGCTATACTGGTTTTGAGGTGGGCGAGGCCCAACCCACCGCTTCCGTCTGCCACTACGGAGGTATCCTGGGAGGTAACGGCTCTGAAAGGGGGAACTAAAGGTTTGTGTACACAAAGTCGGGTGTGTGAGTTGCACTGCTTGAACATCATTAACCCACCATATAGATGCATATCATAATCATTCATAATAACCTATGACACCTAATGTATAAGTTTAATGGGACGCTTATACATTAGGACTTGCAAAATGACCCCTTGGTCTATAAGCTTGTGTGGGGCAGGTTTATATGTCAAGGTCAATTTACTATATTTATAATTGATGTTTGATAACCGACACTCCAACGTATAAGTTTAATGGGACACTTATACGATGGGAGCCTTGCAGAAGATCCCTTGGCTTATGTGCCTTCACATAAGTTAAGGTTACTTTACTTATATTAATTGTCTTTTATGCTCAGTTATTACTGTCACTTATATTCAAAGAATTGCTAGACTAGGTCCACCATCACCTTCTTTTGTTGTACTCTCCACTTCATGTCCTTCCCTTTCTTCCTCCCCGCCCGGTGCCTTAGAGCATGGGGGAAGGGGTGGGGGATGATAGGACTTGGTCTTTTTGACTGACGGGCGACCGAACATCATATTAGGGAATCGTGGAGCCCAGCATGGAGGAGCAGCCCAGGAGGCCGATGCGCTTAGAGATGGGGCAGTCTAGTACGGGACTTCAGACTGCCGGGACCGTGAGTTCAGCTTATTAGTAGATGTTCTATTTTACTTCCGCATGAGTGATTCTGTAGTGAGGACTTTGATGTACCGGGCATAAGCCCTTATTCAGTACTCTTTTCTTATTAGATCTATGGACACTCCCTTCGTGGAGATTTTCTAATATATATGATTTGATGTGGACTGCATTTCTTTCTACTTGCTACTAAATTATGATCGAACAAGGCCGGCAGAATCGGTGTTTTGTGGGGACGACCTTCCCGGGTGCGAAGTCGTCACCGCAAAGCGGCGGTTCTGGGCATAAGACCCCGGGTTTTAAAAAGAAAAAAAGGGGGGTCTTACAAGTGGTATCAGAGGGAAACATCGATCAGAAAAGTAGCAGTCCACAAATCCCTGGGTCACCCCCGCGCGAGTTTAGTTTGCGGACAAACTAAGCAGCGGAAGCGTGGTGTGCCCATAAGGGAAATCACATATAATTGTCCACTTTTAGTTAATATCGAGCGATTTCCCATAGTGAAAACTTTGTTGCGCAGCCCCCAGTACAGACTACACCACAGGGTGGAGCCCAGCAGATCCCAGGAGTTGCCCCACCACAATCGGTCCCCGCTCATTTCCTGCAGACGGACATGGGACAGACCTTGACAGCAATCTTAGAGGCATTCAGGGCCCAGCAGGTTCCGGCTCCGCAGCCGAACCTGGGGACCAACTGGCTTAGCGTCTTCCGAGGACTCTCTCCCCCGTCCTACTTGGGAACAGAGGCGGCAGTACGGACCGAGGAGTGGCTGGAAATTATGGAGGAGATGCTGACAGGGATACGGTGCCCTTGGGAGGAGAGGGTACCACTGGTGGTCTCCTGCTTGGAGTCTCACGCCAAGCGGTGGTGGAAGACAGTTTTGGACACGACTTTTGCGGACAGGGTGGCTGCTGAGGTTACATGGGTGGAGTTCAGGGCTCTGTTGCTGGAGCACTTCGTTCCACAGTCAGCTAGAGACGAGCTGGAGGATCGTTTCTTACAGTTGAAGCAAGGGACCAGGACCGTGGTAGAGTACCATCGGGAGTTCGACCATTTGGCCCGTTATGCAGACTCGTATCAGCTGGACGAGGCAGGGTATACCAAGAGGTTCTACAAGGGGTTGAGGGAGGATCTGAGGGAGGCCTTATTGTTCGTGTCCGACGGGCCTATTACTCGGATTCTGGAGATGGCCAAGAGGATTGAGGCAGACTGGCATACTACCCGGGGCCGAAAGCGGCCGACAGAGGACCAGAGCAGGGGAAGCAGGAATGAGCAGCGTCGATTCCATGCAGCAGATGGCAGGAAGACAGAGGTTCAGCCTCGTCAAGAGGTGAGGCATGAGCCAAGGGAACAGGTGACACTGGCTCCTCAGCCTCTCCAGATGCGGGAAATTTCCAGACCTCAGATGTAGGAAGTGCAGAGACTTGGAGGTGGGGCTTACCCTCCACCAGAGTGTTACCACTGCCGTCAGGTGGGGCACATCAAGAGGAACTGCCCTATAAGAAGGGGGCCCGCTCTAGCGCCACAGATTGCCCCACCTGCTCAGCACTATGGAGGCCGAGGACGCGGCCAAGGACGTGGATTCCAGGGCGGAGATCGCCGGCAGGATAGGGAACAAGTATATGCATTGGATCTGGCTCAACCTCGACATCCTGAGGAAGTGATCACAGGTATGCCAGAATTTGTTTAAAATATTTATTTATGGTTCTTTTGATTGATAGTTAGACACTTGACTTAGAAAAATGTCAAACTAGAAAAGAAAACCTTAGTTAGATTCTAAGACATTTTATTACCCCAGGCATAGTCCTCATCAGTGGCAAGCCCGCATATACACTGTTCGACATGGGTGCCTCGCGCTCGTTCGTATCAGAGGCCTTCATTGATGGCTTAGCAGGCGTGAAGCGATTCATGGGCTCGATGTTGAGGATACGACTAGCAGACGGATCCGAGCTACACACCGATGCGCACTGCAACATGGAGGCAGAGATTGGTGGGAAAGCGTTCGAAGCACCAGCCGCGATCCTGAGGCTTCCATCATATGATCTGATATTGGGCATGTCATGGTTATATTGGAACCATGCCCTAATTGACTGCGTGGCCAAGAAGATTACCCTGAAGCATGGAGATTCATTAGTCGCAGTAGAAGGTATAAGGCCTGCCTCCCGCATATTTTTGTCATCTATTCAGGCCGTCAAGGCCCATATACAGGGCGATGAGATCTATTAGATACTCTTCGAGATGGCGGAAGCCAAGGATTCTATATCCGACATACCAGTAGTACGAGATTTTTCGGACGTCTTCCTAGAGAAACTACCAGGGCTACCCCCGCACCGGGGGCAAGATTTCCAGATAGTACTTATGCCAGGGGCTAAGCCGACATCCAGAGCTCCCTACCGCATGGCCCCAAAGGAGCTGACAGAGTTTCGAAGCCAGTTGCAGGAGCTAGTAGAGGCCGGGTTTGTCCGGCCAAGCTCTTCACCATGGGGAGCCCCGGTGTTGTTTGTTAAGAAGAAGGACGGGAGTCTCCGCTTGTGTATTGACTACCGAGCCTTGAACCGGCTAACAGTCCGGAATACCTATCCACTACCAAGGATATATGAGCTGTTTGACCAGCTGGAAGGGGCACACTTCTTCTCGAAGTTGGACCTAAGGTCGGGCTACTACCAGTTGCTGATCCGAGAGGAGGATATACAGAAGTCTGCTTTTAGTAGCAGGTACGGACTCTACGAGTTTACCGTGATGCCCTTCGGGCTCACGAATGCACCGTCAGCATTCATGACTCTCATGAACGGGGTCTTCGAGCCATATTTAGATGTGTTTGTCATCGTCTTCATCGATGACATCCTCATTTACTCGAGGACCGAGGAGGAGCACACGAGGCATCTGACGCTGACCTTGAAAAAGCTACGGGAACATCATCTATATGCTAAGTTCAGCAAGTGTCAATTCTGGCTGAAGGAGGTGGCCTTCTTGGGGCACGTGATCAGTGGAGTTGGGTTGGCGGTAGATCCGGCCAAGATTCAGGCCGTCCGGGACTGGCCACAGTTGAAGACAGCTACGGACTTACGGAGCTTCCTAGGACTTGCCGGCTATTACCGGAAGTTCGTAGAAGGATTTTCTAGACTTGCTCTCCCACTCACATCCCTGACAAGGAAGGAGATACCTTTTATCTGGACACCGCAGTGCAAGGCAACGTTTCAGGAGTTGAAAGGTCGGCTCACATCCGCCCCGATACTCGCTCTCCCCTCGGGGAAAGAGGGATTTCAGGTTTATGCGGATGCCTCCTATCAGGGTATGGGAGCTGTATTGATGCAGAGGGGTCACGTCATCGCCTACGCCTCCCGCCAGCTGAAACAACATGAGCAGAACTATCCGGTCCACGACCTAGAGATAGGAGCAGTTATATTTGCGCTGAAGGTCTGGCGGCATTACCTTTATGGAGTCCACTGAGACATATTTTCAGATCACAAGAATCTGAAATATGTGGATACGCAGAAGGAACTAAATATCCGGCAGCGGTGATGGATGGAGTTTCTAGCAGACTACCAGTACGAGATGCATTACCATCCGGGTAAGGCAAACGTGGTAGCTGATGCCTTGAGCCGGAGAACGACTACTACAGGAGCAGGACCCCAGACCATGACTTTAGAGCTATTACGGAGCCTTGAAGACATGCGCATCACCTTAGTATCATCTGGCGACACTGAGCTTTACGAGGAGTATTTAGCTGCGACGAGCGTCAGCGACGATATACATGATATAGTCCGGGATTGGCAGAGGCAGGATGCCAAGCTGGAGCCGATATTCTGGGCTTTGGAGGCAGGCTCAGCATGAGATTATACGATGCGGGGTGATCTGGTGTGCTTCAGAGGTCGGACATACATACCGGATGGAGGGCAGATACGGGAGGACATCATGACTGAGGCTCATCATAGCCGATACTCTATACATCCTGGGATTACGAAGATGACGGCAGATTTGAAGAGGACTCTCTACTGGCCGGGGATGAAGAAGGACATCACTCGTTTTGTGACCCACTGTGAGGCGTGTCAGTTGGTGAAGGCCGAGTGCAAGAACCCAGCAGGACTACTAGAACCACTTCCAGTGCCGGAGTGGAAATTTGAGGACATCGCCATGGACTTCATCCATGGCCTACCTCGATCACGGACAGGAAACGATTCGATCTGGGTGATCGTGGACCGTCTGACGAAGGTGGCTAGATTCATCCCGATCAGGAAGGACGACTCTGTTGGATGGTTGGTGCGGAAGTTTGTGGAGCAGTTTGTCCGTTATCACGGCGTGCCGAAGACGATCGTATCCGATCGAGATGGCCAGTTTACATCCAGAGAGTGGAGATCGGTGCAGGCTTACCTTGGCTCCCGACTGACCTTCAGTACGGCTTTCCACCCCCAGACTGACGGGCAGATGGAGCGTACCAATCGGACGCTGGAAGACCTCCTGAGATTATGTATTGTAGACCGCGGAGAGCCCTGGGAGAAGATGCTGCCATTGGTGGAGTTCTCGTACAACAACAGCTACCAGTCCAGCATACGGATGGCTCCTTACGAGGCTTTATATGGGAGGAGGTGTAGGACACCGTTATCTTGGCTACAAGACGTGGATCCGCAGACTCTAGACTCGGAGTTTGTGGAAGACACCGAGGCTCAGGTGAGATTGATCCGGGACCGGATGCTAGAGGCGCAGAGCAGACAGGCCAAGTATTATGACGCTCGGCATCGTCAGGTGGAGTTTCAGATCGGGGACCGGGTGTTCTTGAAGATCTGGCCAATGCATGGAGTTTCACGGGTGCGAGGTCAGCGGAAGAAGCTCAGCCCGAGATACATGGGGCCTTTCAGGATCCTGGAGCGGATCGGTCCCCTAGCTTACCGGCTGGAGCTGTCACCGAAGCTGGCAGGTTTGCACGATGTGTTCCATGTATCCTCCCTCAGAAGGGCTCTACTACGCCCGGAGCTGCAGATTACGACCCCGGATGAGCCGGTAGCTTCAGATCGATCAGTTCACTTGGAGCCAGTTCGGATTGATGATAGAGGGATACGGGTCTTGCACCGCAAGAAGATCCCGTTAGTCAAGGTCCTGTGGAGGAACCACGGCGAGGAGGAGCATACTTGGGAGCCGCAAGATCTGATGCAACAAAAGTACCCTGAACTATTCAGTCAGGTATACCTCATTACCCTTCAAGATGTTACAACTTACATTCCTACTTTATGTCAGTAGCACCGCTTTAAGAAGGATATGGGCTAATCTTTTGTTTATTGGGAACTTACCCTCTATTTAATAAACAAAGTAATCACTCCAACTCCATATGGGATGTTACAAGTTTAACTTATTCCGGTAAGACACCCGTAGGCTTAACCTTAATTTCGGGGACGAAATTTTTGTTTTGTTTATTGGGATTTGTAACATCCCATTTTCAACTAGACCCCCCCTAGGAGTAGTTTTTGTCCTAACTAGGTCAGGACAGACCCTTAGAGAACCAAAATGGGCCAAATGAGCTTGGCCATGAAAGTGAAAGGCACATTGGTCTGCAAATAGTAATTTCTAATTACTAGCTTAAGGGTGTCCATAGGGCTTCACCATGACCCCATGGCCCCACCACAACACTCCTAACCCATTAAAGGATCCATTAGAGCCATAGGGATCCATTGGAGTCAGCCCAAAGTGGTCGAATTGACCAAGGACCACCAAAGGCCTAAATTGGGCAAGGTGTCCTAACTAAGGGCAATTGACCTCTAATGTGTCCATCCAACCCTATTTAGGTCTTCCTAGACCTTGAGTGAGGCAATTGGGTCACCAAGGGCCCATTGGGGTCAACCTTAGTGGCTAATTTGACTCAAGTCAACCCTAAGCCACTTGGAGTCAAACCTAGCCAAATGGGCTAACTTGTGCTCAAGCCCAACCCACTTGGGCTAACCTTGTTTTAATAAATGAAATAGACTTGTGGGCTGCCTTTGGGTTAGGTAGGAGCCAAAATTCAGCATGAAGTGTAGAGAGAGAAAATTCACCCATGGAGGAGAGAGAAAGTAGAATAAAATATAAGAGGAGACTTTGGGCTCACCCTCCCCCTTCCCCAACCTCCCCAATTTATTACTCTAGGAAAAGACAAGCTAACCCAACTCAACCAACCACCTTTTGAATGGTTTGGACCAAGCCTCACCCCCCACTACCCTAGCCACCATTGTTGACTTTAGCCAATATTGGCCATGAAGCCTACCAGCCACCTAACACCCCCAATCTCCCCTTTAAAAGCTTCACAGGACTCCCCTCACTCACTTCCACCACCTACCTGAAGGAGCCAAGCAGCCACCAAGAAGCTTCAAAAATTCGGCCACCACCACCACCATAGTCTCCCGCCGCTCCTCTCGCATCCAAGCCCGTGTGCAGGTCCTCCCTCACCTCTCTCTTCATGCTATAGATCTTAGGATTGTTAGGGATAGGGTTTGGGCTCGAATGAGCCCGAAACGAGCTCAGTTTTTCCTCCATTAATGGAGATCGGGAAGCTCACGGGTTGGGTGGCGCCGCCGCCTCCCGCCGCCCTAGTCGCCGGAAAAGGGAGCCCCCACCATCGTGAGGTGGGAGATGAAGTTTCCCGGTGGTGTCGCCGCCGGCAACCGCCGGGAAACTCCCCGAGAAATCTCAAGAAGCCGGCTGGTTCCTGCATGCTGGATTGGAGAAGAAAAGCAGCAGCCATCAGATGGCTTTAAGATTCGTGCCATGCAAATATATAAATCCTGTATTTATATAATTTATGAATAGTGTTATTATGCCTTGTAAAACAGCCTCCTTTGCATGTCAAATTTAGAGCCCTTATGGACATTTTCATAAAACATGTTCAACATAAAAATTATAGGTCTTGAAGTTAGATTTAATTTGATATGTTACACAAAAAATTTGGTTAAGTATACTGCCCTGTAGAGCCACTTTTCTAGGGCTGGTCCTAGGGTAGGTCAGAAATTTAAATGAGTGCCCTGCCCAAACCCTAAGTCCAAATGGGCTGAAATTTTGGGCATGTGGCTTATTTAGGAATATCTAGACCCTCCTTAAAAATGGGAATTTTTGGGGAAAATAATCATATAGTTTTAGTCAAAATTTGATAAATCAATTAATGTTGATTTTTGGAGCATATCAACCCCAATTGGCCCCAAATTTTGGTGGCCTTCCCTTGGGGGTATATTAGACCTATGGTAAAAATATTAGCCAATTTAGATTTGTGCATGTTGATATATCTCACTTGTTAGGGTTGAAAGAGGGATGGTCTTGGGCTGCAAATAGCAAAAATGTAGAAAATTAAAGGAGATGCCCAAGTCCATCCAGAAGCCCAAATGTCCTGGGATTTTGGCCAGCAACAAGTTTAGGGCATATTTAGGCCCTGCCCAAAAATGGGATTAGTTGGAATTAAAATTAGGGGGAAAATTACTTAGATACCCCTAGGCTTGTTTAGGTGATTCATGGAGTATTTCAACTCAA
Organism: Platanthera zijinensis; assembly: GCA_039513925.1. Lineage (NCBI taxonomy): Eukaryota > Viridiplantae > Streptophyta > Magnoliopsida > Asparagales > Orchidaceae > Platanthera > Platanthera zijinensis. Next base: position 21,153,076 of record CM077084.1, on the reverse strand, counting down.
AAAGGCCCCAATTTTTTGGTGGCATGTCTATGAGGACAATATTAGGGCATGGTTAAATTTTCAGCCCATATGGATCACTGCATGTTTGGTTAACCCACTTGCATGTGTAGGCTAGACTTAACCTTGGTGTGCAAATAGTAAAAGTTGCTATGATGTGTATTTATCCATTTTGGGACTTCTAAAAAGCTTGAAACTAATTCCAGAGGATCTTTAGGACAAATTTGACCCCTCAAATTAATTGTGGGATTTTTGGGATCAAAAATCCCATTATTTGGTATTTTCAAAATAAAGGCCTTTTTGGAAAATAAATTGTAGAAATAGGTCTTAATCAAGGAAAGATCCCCAAAATCAGTCAAGTCAAAAATGAAGTTTTTATTTGACTTAGGAAAATTCTATACCTCTGTTTGACAACTTTTAGAGCAAAATTCATGGAAATGACTATTTTACCCTTTTTATATTTGTTCATGAATTGGTAGAAATACATGTTGGAAAATTGTAGAAATAATTCTAGAGTTGTATAATTGTTATATTAGTCTTGTAGAATTATTTCAGAATTTTTGGATACACTGTAAATTATTAAATAAGCATAATGGCATTTTGGTAAATAATTAAGAATGGATTTTGATAGGCCATTACACTGTATATGTTAATGAAACTCTGCCATTAGTCATAAAGTAGTGATATAAATGCTCAGTAATTTTCTTGGAATTTTGGGTTATATATTTCTTATACTTCATTTGGAAAATGATAAATATGTAGACATAGTATTAATTATGGAATAAATAGAAATATAAAAAGGAAAATTATGACATCTTGTAGACAGCAATATTTTACTCACATGCAACTCAGGAAAATTCCCTTAGGTCAGTAGAATTTAATTGATACCACTTCATGTGTAAAATGGCCTAGGGAATAATTTAAATGATTTAATTAGAGGCCTTAATGACCTAGGAAAATTATGAAAATCAACACATTCATTTCATTAGTCCATACCACCCTAGGATAAATATTTGGGGTCAGTTGGACCAAGGATTTAGAAGTTCGATTTCGGGGTGGTATTAGGTCATGGGCTGCGCATAGTAAAAGTACGTTATGCCTTAAGGCCCACCGGGGGATAAATCGACGATTGAACTAGAGAATAAGTTTGGAGGTATAACCCTGGTGGGTAGAGTCGTCTTAGTGACGAGAGTAAAAGTGCAAGTCACCAGGTAACACTTAGAGTGGAGGACGGCGGAAGGCCGTCGCCCTCCCGATAACAACTTAAGTCATTAGGTTGCTAAGTAATAACAAGTGAAGTATGGGTAATGGGTAAACACCAACTTAAATTAATTATCCTTGTGAAAGGGAACTTTGGGCTTCATCCCATCTTGGTTTCTAGTGCCTTCGAGACCCCTTCATTGGGCATACCTTGGGCAGTCCTGGGATTAACCCTAAAATACTAAGTGTAACAACCGGTAGACAAGAGTAGTCTAATAGGCTAGGTAAACTGTATCTGTTCTCACTCGTGACGAGTTGGAGGGAAAGGGTTAAGTCGTCCTGAGGTGTTCAAAGGGGCGTCATCCCGCGGTGTTCAAAGGGATGAGGTTTGGAATTTAAGCCGGACGGGTTAGTCCGGGGAGCTTTGGCTCGGTTGTTGACTATTACGGACGGGTTTGTCCGGGGAGCGTTGGCTCGGAGGTTGATACATCAAGTTTGCATGTGCATAAGAAATACCTAAGGTGGTGAGTCTTCGGTGTTGGAGGGTCATTGCACCGACGCCAATACGATGACTCGGCAAGTGTGGTTTTACACTTCGCCAAACTAAGTCCGGCGGTCTTGTCGGCAAAGAGTACGCGTAGTCTGCTTAGTGCACCAAGCATTGAGGCGTATGATAGGTCAGACCGGTAGTGCTATACTGGTTTTGAGGTGGGCGAGGCCCAACCCACCGCTTCCGTCTGCCACTACGGAGGTATCCTGGGACGTAACGGCTCTGAAAGGGGGAACTAAAGGTTTGTGTACACAAAGTCGGGTGTGTGAGTTGCACTGCTTGAACATCATTAACCCACCATATAGATGCATATCATAATCATTCATAATAACCTATGACACCTAATGTATAAGTTTAATGGGACGCTTATACATTAGGACTTGCAAAATGACCCCTTGGTCTATAAGCTTGTGTGGGGCAGGTTTATATGTCAAGGTCAATTTACTACATTTATAATTGATGTTTGATAACCGACACTCCAACGTATAAGTTTAATGAGACACTTATACGATGGGAGCCTTGCAGAAGATCCCTTGGCTTATGTGCCTTCGCATAAGTTAAGGTTACTTTACTTATATTAATTGTCTTTTATGCTCAGTTATTACTGTCACTTATATTCAAAGAATTGCTAGACTAGGTCCACCGTCACCTGCTTTTATTGTACTCTCCACTTCATGTCCTTCCCTTTCTTCCTCCCCGCCCGGTGCCTTAGAGCATGGGGGAAGGGGTGGGGGATGATAGGACTTGGTCTTTTTGACTGACGGGCGACCGAACATCATATTAGGGAATCGTGGAGCCCGGCATGGAGGAGCAGCCCAGGAGGCCGATGCGCTTAGAGATGGGGCAGTCTAGTACGGGTCTTCAGACTGCCGGGACCGTGAGTTCAGCTTACTAGTAGATGTTCTATTTTACTTCCGCATGAGTGATTCTGTAGTGAGGACTTTGATGTACCGGGCATAAGCCCTTATTCAGTACTCTTTTCTTATTAGATCTGTGGACACTCCCTTCGTGGAGATTTTCTAATATATGTGATTTGATGTGGACTGCATTTCTTTCTACTTGCTACTAAATTATGATCGAACAAGGCCGGCAGAATCGGTGTTTTGTGGGGACGACCTTCCCGGGTGCGAAGTCATCACCGCAAAGCGGCGGTTCTGGGCATAAGACCCCGGGTTTTAAAAAGAAAAAAAAGGGGGTCTTACATGAGATTCTTTAGGGCAGGCTTGGTATCTAGCACAGACACATGTAGCATACATAATATCTGGTCTACTAGCAGTGAGATATAGTAGTGAGCAAACTATTCCTCTATACAAAGATTCATCAACAGGTTTACCTGCATCATTTTTGCATATAGGCATACTTGTTCCCATAGGAGTTCTCATAGTGGAGGATGACTCCATACCATACTTCTTAATTAATTCTTTGGTGAACTTAGACTGGGATATGGATAGGCCATCATCAGTCTATCTTACTTGGAGTCCCAAGAAGAACTTAAGTTCCCCCATACTGCTCATCTCAAACTTCCCTTGCATAAGTTTGGCAAACTTTTTACAAAGGTTGTTTTCAGTAGATCCAAAGATTATGTCATCAACATAGATCTGAACTAAGATGATCTTACCTTTGGATTCCTTAAGGAATAGAGTTTTGTCTATTTTTCCTCTTGAGAATTTATTCTCAATAAGGAAAGTAGACAGGGTTTCATACCAAGCCCTTGGGGCTTGCTTTAACCCATTCAAAGCTTTTCTAAGCTTATAGACATAATCAGGTTTAAGAAGATCTACAAAACCTAATGGCTGCTCTACATAGACTTCCTCTTTTAAATCACCATTCAGGAATGCTGATTTCACATCCATCTGGTACACTTTGAAGTCTTGATAGGCTGTATAGGCAAGGAACATTCTGATTGCCTCCAGCCTTGCTACTAGGGCAAAGGTTTGATCAAAGTCAATCCCTTCTTCCTGCCTGTATCCTTTTACAACCAATCTTGCTTTATTCTTCACTATTATTCCACTCTCATCCAATTTGTTCCTATAAATCCACTTTGTGCCAATTATGTTGTGGCCTCTTAGTTTAGGAACAAGCTCCCAGACATTGCACCTTCTGAATTGATTCAGCTCCTCTTGCATAGCATCAGTCCAGTGCTAGTCTTGGATGGCTTCTTCAAAGTTCTTAGGCTCCATTTGAGACAGGAAACTTGAATACAGGTCTGTGCTTTGATTTCTGCTTCTAGTCTGCACTCCCTGTCTTGGATCACCTATAATCTGATCAGCTGGATGATCTCTTAAATGTCTTGTAGCTGGAGGTAGATTCCTTTCTTGTTGAACATCTCCAGCTCCTTCTTCATGCTGAACCTCTTGGTTTTCATCAGCTCCTATTGAGTCTTGTACTCCCCCTGGACAATAGCCTTCATTTTCCAATGCTTCATCTTCCTTTGTTGCTTCAGCAATGGAGAGTTTGTCTATACTTTTGCTTATACCTGTTGAATCATTTGATCTACAAGACAACTCACAGTTGATTAATCTTGTTTCATCAAATACAACATGAACAGACTCCTCTACAACTTGAGTAGTCAAGTTGAAGACTCTATAGGCCTTACTATTTGTGCTGTACCCAACAAATATCCCATCCTGGGATTTGGTAGCAAACTTAGTCAAATATGACTTGCCATTGTTAAGTATATAACACTTGCAACCAAAGATCCTAAAGTAGGATAGATTTGGTTTTCTGCCTTTCATAATCTCATAGGGAGTCATTTTGTGGCTTTTAATGATAGAAGCCCTATTGATTACATGACAAGCAGTGTTTACTGCCTTAGCCCAGAAATATTCTGGAAGAGAGGTGTCACTCAATAGTGTTCTACCAGCTTCAATTAATGTTCTATTCTTTCTTTCAGCAATGCCATTTTGCTGTGGTGTTCTAGGTGAGGAGAACTCTTGGAAAATCCCAAAGTCTTCACATAACTTTGTCATGCTTTCAGATTGAAACTCAGTACCATGGTCACTTCTAAGTTTGACCACTGTACTATTCAGTTCATTCTGAATTTTCTTCACAAAATTGAGTAAGACACTTGGGGTTTCTGATTTCTGTCTCAGAAAGAACACCCATGTAAATCTAGAATAGTCATCTACAACCACAAAAGTGTAGACCTTCCTACCTAGACTATGAACTGGCATAGGACCAAAAAGATCCATATACAAGAGGTATAAGCACCTCACAGAATCCTTGTTTTCAAGGCTATGAAAGGAGGATTTTGTCTGCTTGCCCTTTTGACAAGCTGAGCATATTCCTTCCTTTATACACTTAACTTGAGGACCATTCCTCACTAACTCTTTGCTAAAGAGTTGGCCAATTGTCTTGTAGTTAAGATGAGCCAATCTCTTGTGCCACTTAACACAATGAGAAGCATTGTAATCAGCTACAAGACAGATGGGAGAAGCCTTATTATCACATACAAAATTAAGACAATATACATTTCTCTTCCTAAACCCAGTCAATATGATCTCTTGATCACTTGACCTTTTGATATAACATCCATCCTTAACAAATGAAATGTCATATCCTAAATCACTCAGCTGGCTTATGCTTATTAGATTGTGTTTCAAACCTTTTACATAAGCCACTTGGGTGATAGTAATTAGGTTAGAAGAAATGTTACCAAACCCTTTGATGATTCCTTTTTCAGATCCACCAAAGATCACTTTAGGTCGATCTTTAACAGATGTATACTCCTTCAGCAGCCCCTTTGTCCCAGTCATGTGCCTGGAACAACCACTGTCCAAGTACCAAATAGGGGCATGGCCACTTGGACTTTCCTTACTAGGACCAGATTGATTCTGGCACATGTCTTCTTCTACTCCTACCATCAGTCCCATGCACTGATGATCCTCTTATTCATAGATGGAGTCTAGCAATTGCATGAACTCCTCTTCTTCAGTAGCAACATACAGTCCAATATATGCTTCAGCTTCAGATTCTGATTCTGAAGTTGATTGATCTGTTAGGCTCTTTTCCTTCTTTGCAACAAAGGATTTTTCCTTCTTGCCCTTTTGATAAGTCTTCTTCTTGTCTGATGACTCCTTTCTCTTATCAGGACAGTCAGCCACTACATGTCAAGACCTATTGAACAATAGCAGGCAATCTTTGAAGTAGTGGCCTTGCTGGGCTTTGTTCTGCTCTTCTCTTTCCTTGATGACTTTTTCTTCTGATAATAGTCATCAACTTGCTGTGATGAGGAGGGCCTAGACCTCCACTGCTTCTTCTTTAAGAATCTTTGGAATTGCCTTATAAATGCCGCAAAATCTGCATCTGACTCACAGTTTTCTGAACCCTGATTCTCTGAATTTTCAGAACTAACTTCTTCAACTTCCTTAGGAGGAGATGATGATATCCTCCTATTCTTTCTAGTGGCTTCTGCCTTGAAGGCCACTGTCTTCTCTCTATGCTCTCCTTTTGAATTCTTTTCCTCCTCCTTCCTCACCATAAGTTGCATTTCATTGGATAGTAACTTTCCAAACAAGGTTGGAGGAGAAATCTCTGCCAGTTTAGCCACTTCTCTTATGGCACAGATCTTTGTGTCCCAATCCTTTGTCAAGGATCTTAAGAATTTGTCATTCAGTTCATAGGTACTGAAGACTCTTCCATAGGACATTAACTCATTCACAATTTTATAGAATTTCTTATAGCATTCAGTTATGCTATCAGTTTTTCCTTGTCTAAAACTTTCATATTCCTGGTTGAGCATAGACTTCCTATCCTGTCTTACTTCTTTAGATCCCTCCATGTAGACAATCAAGGTGTCCCACATTTCTTTGGAGGTCTTGCAGTGAATCAGATTCTGAAATGTAGAATCATCTATGGCACTCACAATAATATTCTGAGCTCTCTTGTCCATGGTTGCCAAAATGATTTCATCCTTGGTCATTTCAGAATAACTCTTTGGAGTTTGAATATTAGCATCAAGAACTGATACCTTCATTGGAATGAAGGGTCCTTCCTGAACTGTGATGTATATTCTTGGGTCAGATGCTTCCATGAACAATCTGACTCTTTCTTTCCAAATTCCAAAGATTTCCTTCCTGTAGATGGGTAACTTCATTGATCCTAACTCCTTATGATTTTCTCCAGAACCCATCTTCTTGAATCTTGATTCTGCCTTTCAGATCAACCTCAGACTGTTAAGTCCTTTTTGAGGAACCTCCCTCTAATACCACTTGATAGTTTTACTTTCAAGACAACCTAAACACCTAGAGGGGGGGGGGTGAATAGGTTCTTATGCTTGTTTACACTTTTAGGCAGAATTCAATTACAGAATTAATACACTCAGCACAGGAATCACAGAAAATCATACAACACAGATTGCACATAGTTTTATAGTGGTTCCCCAAGGTTTGTGTACGTCCACTTTCCCCCCTTCACCTATCTAGCAGTATGCTAGATTCGGCCAAACTTCCTCTTTACTCAGATCCACAGATCCTACAGCTCAGAACCTGAAAAGGTTGCTACAACTCAGGCTCAACAGCCCTACCTCAGCCTTATCACAAGGCCTACAACTCAGAGAAGAACCTTCTCCTACACTCAGGCAAACAGCCCTACCACTCAGAGATCAACTCTCCTACACTCAGCCTTTATAACACAGGCTTACAACTCAGATCTGTATTGACAGATCCTACAGAAATTAGAAAAGAAGTTTGTATTAACTTGCCCTTGATGAGAGAGAGAAGGACAAGGCAGTTCTTGATCAGCTGAAGAATGAAATCAACTGAATATGAGCTTTCTTCAAAGCTTCTTGAATCTGAACTTAGCTGAGTTGATTTCCCAAACAGCTTCTTGAGAAACCAGTGATGGTTTCCTTCTTCTTCTTCAAATGGCTGAATCTCTCTCTATCCAACACCTTTGATGACACTTCTGAATTCTTGATAGAACTCTTCTTAGATCGATCCTGAGATCGTCTTCTTAGATCTTCTGATGAAGATCTTCTTTTGTGTATTACTCCTTCTTGATTTGATTTCTCAAATTGATTGCCAAAAGTCAATCTCTTATTACTTCTCTCTGAATCTGTCTATTTATAGACCTTCTTAATGGTAACCGGCTGATCCGGTTTATAACTATCTTCTGACGAGTCTGACAACATCAGTTAACTGGCTGCAACCCACAGCTGTCAAGTCTTCAAACAGATCCCGTGCCTTAGTCTTGGTCAGCAAAGTGTTGAGACAGACTGTCAGGAAGTATCGAGACCAACTGTCTATATGTGTCGACACAAGTAACTTTGGTGTCGACACTGCCTTTGATGATGTTAACAAGTTTGCCTTTAAGTCGACACAGCTTCTTCAGAACTTCATCTTGAGAATGAGTCGACCCAGAGAATTTGTCTCGACTCAACACTTCATCTTTCTTCAGAAAATAACTTGGTCTTGACTTTGTAGTGTGTCGACACAAGTCCTGTGTGTCGACATAGTTGTTGTAGATTCAGAACTCAATATGTGTCGACTCTGCCTTCAGGTGTCGACTCAGCAAATGTCAATCCTGCCAATATGTGTCGACTCAGTCTTCTGGTGTCGACACAAGTATTGTTGACTTCTGCCAATGTGTGTCGACTCTGTCTCAATGTGTCGACACAGCAAATGTCAATCCTGCCAATATGTGTCGACTCAGTCTTCTGGTGTCGACACAAGTATTGTTGACTTCTGCCAATGTGTGTCGACTCTGTCTCAATGTGTCGACACATCCTCCCAGTGTCGACACAAATGTGGTCGACTATCTTTCTGTGAGTCGACACTGCTTCCCAGTGTCGACACAAATGTGGTCGACTATCTTTCTCTGTGTCGACACAGCTTCCTTCAAGTGTCGACACAATTATTCTGAAGTGTCGACACAATTTATTCAGGTGTCGACACATGGACTTAGAATAATTTCCTGTATTCTTTAATACTTCTTCACCTGCATATGTCAACTTAAAACAACATCAAATACACCTTGATGTATATCATTAAGCTAAGTTAGGCTTCTTCAAATCAGGTACACATTTTCCAATGTACCCAACAATAAGTGGCTTTGTCACTGCATTATAGTCGCCTCAATAACGTAGTAACTAGGTAACACATTTTGATGACCTGTGTCTTTTTCTTGTCGCATGATATTATGAATATAGTGCAAAATAGGAGTGTGTCATTTTCGCACTATATTTAGTTTTCTCGGTCTCATAAGCGACGTGTATTTATAACTACATCAGTTATATTGCATGCTATACAAACTCGCTTTACCAAAGGGCCCGACCATATCACTTCCCAAATAAATTTTGGGACAGGCGATATTTCGATGTGTAGATCCCTTACGCGCAAGGGTGACCAGCGAACCACAATATGTATCACCATTAGAAGATGGCCTTCAATTGTAATCACATTGACCACACCGACGCGCTAAATCTACACGTCTCATATCTAAAATCATTAGACACGTTGCAAACATTAACAACACTAAACACTTTCCAATTAATGTTGCAACAAGTGGTCAATCTCTATATGTATGAATTCAACCGTATACATACTCATATAATTAAACAATAACATCTATCAATATTTATAGAACACAAATGTACTTTAATCATGCGACAATCTTGACTCGGTAGTCAATGTTCCCTTTGACTACCACGAAAGAGAGATTATCTAAAGACTACATGACATAACAAATTCACGGTTCTATGGTTCAAGACCAAGGGCATCTTCCTGAACCTTACATGAGACATGTCATACAATCAAGGAACAAAATGTAACCATTACATTTATATCATGAACATTTAAATAAATAATACAATAAAACAACTTTCAAAACACCACATCCTTCAATCTCCCACTTGTTTTTAAAGTTTCTTAGTTCAAAGGAAAATTACAAAACAAAAGAGCAACCTATAAAATCACTCATCAAACCACTCTCCATGGTCGTGTAACCCCATGGACTCGAAATGAATTTCGCCCTTGGCTTGAGATAAAGGTTTAGTGAAGTGATCAGTTGTGTTGCTACTAGTGTCAATCCATAAAAGAGCAATTTTGCCTTCCTCAATGAAGTTCCGCGTTACAAAGTACTTTCTATCCATGTACTTTATTTTGTGGTGTGACCTGGGCTCCTTAATTTGAGAAATGGAGGCACTATTGTCACAAAATAACTTCAAGGGACCTTCACTTGACGGAACAACTCCAAGTTCCTCAAGGAACTTCTTCATCCAAACTCCTTCTTTGCTGGCTTCAGTAGCTGCCATGACTTACACTACGGTGGTTGAGTCAGCAGTTGTTGATTGCTTCCAACTGCGCCAACTCACGGCCCCACCATTCAGAAGAAAAACAAATCCAGATTGAGATTTCCTGTCATCCAGATATGTCATAAAACTAGCATCCATGTAGCCTTCTACAGCTAGCTCCTTATGCCCACCAAAAACAAGAAGCTTATTCTTGGTTCTTTTCAGATACCTAAGAATATTTTTGACAGCGGTCCAATGATTTGGACCCGGTGAAGCTTGATGTCGGTTGGTTATGCTTAGAGCATATGCAACATCTGGTCTTGTACAGGTCATGGCATACATGATGGAACCTATGGCGGAAGCATAGGGAACATTCTTCATGTACTCTATGTCTTGGTGCGTAGAGGCACAAAAAGACTTGTCAAGCTGTAAAGATGTCTTCATTGGCACATTTCCTTTCTTAGAGTTTTCCATATGAAACCTTTCTAAGATCTTGTCAATGTAAATACTTTGACTTAAGCCAATGAGTCTTCGTGACCTATCTCTATATATCTTAATTCCCAAGATATATTGAGCTTGCCCCATGTCTTTCATTGAAAAGATGGTTTTCAATGAGTCTCTTATTTATTCCATTAACGGTTAATGATTTCCCATTAATAATATATCATCGACATACAAAACTAGAAATATGATGTGACTCCCACTAACCTTCTTGTATACACAAGGTTCTTCCTTGCTTTGGATGAATTCGAGAGTTTTAATCTCTTCATCAAAGCGTTTGTTCTAGCTCTTTGATGCTTGCTTCAAGCCATAAATGGCCCTCTGAAGCTTGCATACTTTCTCGATATTTTTCCGATCTTCAAAACCTTGAGGTTGCATTATGTACACTTCCTCAACAAGTTTTCCATTCAGGAAAGCGGTTTTGATGTCCAATTGCCATATTTCATAATCATAGAAGGCTGCGACAGCCAACATGATTCGAATCGTTTTGAACATTACGACGGGTGAAAAAGTTTCATCATAGTCAATCCCATGGATTTGACTAAAACCTTTTGCCACGAGTCTTGCCTTGTAAGTCGTCATGTTACCATTCATGTCCATCTTCCTCTTGAAGATCCATTTTTGGGAATGGACTTCTTTCCAATAGGAAGGTCAACCAAGTCCCATACTTGATTGTCATACATGGATTGCATTTCTGATTTCATGGCTTCTTGCCAGGCATCAGAATCTATTCTTCCTAATGCTTCTTCATAGGTTAGGGGGTCTTCTTGTGTCAATTACCAAGACTTCATGAAGGCCCATATAAAGGTCGGGTTTTCTCTTCACCCTTGCAGACCTCCTTAGTTCAGTTTGCTCATTTGGTTCACCTTGAGGATCTCAAATTTCTTCCACTATAGCTTGTGGAACTAATTCTGGTTCAACGCGCGTCAAGTAATCATTTAATTGCGCAACGTGAATCTCCTCAATTTGAATTTGTGGAGGTGGATGGCCCACACTCCCGCTGAGTAAAGGAACTATATATGATATCTCATGATCATCTTGAATGTCAAAATTCGCCTTATGATCATAACTTCGTAGGTCCTCTTGAGTTTCCTCAAGTGTTATCCTACGCTCACATCCTTCAATTCTTTCAAGAAATTCTTTCTCTAAGAATGTGGCACCCTTCTTTACGAATAATGTATTCGTTGACTTGTGCCAAAAACTATACCCTTTCGTTTCTCTTGGGTATCCTATGAAAAAACATTTATCAGCTTTGAGTTCTAATTTAGTCGATTGCATACGTTTTACATATGCCTCACATCCCCAAATCTTAAGAAAAGATAAAGTGGGCGGTTTCCCGAACCATATATCATAAGGAGTATTTTCAACAAATTTTGTTGGAATAATATTTAAAGTGAGAGTTGCGGAGAGAAGCGCATGACCCCAAAAATATAAAGGTATATCGGTCTGGCAAATCATGGAACGGACCATGTCAAGCAAGGTCTGATTTCTCCTCTCGGAGACACCATTCCATTGCGGGGTGCTAGGAGGAGTAAGTTGTGGTACAATACCACACTCCTTTAGGTAAGTAATGAACATGTTGCTCAAGTACTCGCCTCCTCGATCAGTTCTCAAATTCTTAATTCTCTTGTCAAGTTGGTTCTCTACTTCATTTTTGTATTCCTTGAATTTCTCAAGGGATTCACTTTTATTCTTCATAAGATAAACATAGCCATAGCGGCTATGATCATCCGTGAAAGTGATGAAGTACCTATAACCATCTCTTGCACTTGTACTCATTGGGCCATATACATCGGAGTGTATCAATTCCAATAAACTGTTCGCTCTTACACCTTTCTTATTAAAAGGTGTCTTGGTCATCTTTCCAGCTAAACATGATTCGCATGTCCCAATTGCATCAATATCAAATGAGTCCAAGAGATTGGATTGATGCAATTTCCTTATGTGTTTTTCATTTATATGACCAAGGCGATGGTGCCATAAGAGTGTCTCATTTACATGAGATATTTTAAGCCTTTTGTTATTGACATTCAACATGTGTTTATCTTCTACTATATTAAGCAAATACATGCCATTTGAAATGAAAGCATTTACATAAAATAAACCATCCTTCTCAATTGTCATTTGTAAATTATTTATCACAAAACAAAAGCCTTCTGCATCCATACATGATACAGAGATAATGTTTCTCAAAATGGAAGGAACATGATAAACATCTCTTAAAACAAAACGTAAACCACTAGATAAATGAAGGTCGAGGGTGCCAACAGTAACCGCTGAGATTCTTGCACCATTTCCAACCTTCAGCACAACCTCTCCTTTGGAGAGAGATCTCCTATCCCTTAGTGACTGCACATTAGAAACTAAGTGAGCACATGATCCGGTATACATTACCCAATCAAGGATAGTAGTGGTCAAGTTTAGATTTAATTCAATAACGAGTATACCTTTGGGATGCTTGCGTTCAACCTTGCCTTCATCCAAGTCACGCTTGTACTTGTGGAAATTCATCTTGTAGTGTCCTTTCTCATGACAATGGAAGCACTCGGTGGCAGCAGATGGAGACTTCTTCACTTTACTTCCCTTGGAGGTGCTTGCATGAGCTCCTCCCTTATTGTCTTTGAAAGATGACTTTCTACCAGCAGTTTTGTTTACGACGGTGCCTTTATTCTTAAAGGGCTTCTTGCTACTTGACGTAACAGCTAAGACAGAATTTGCCTTTGTCTTACCCATGTCTACCTCAGCTATTTTGAGGGCATTATGGAGCTCATTCATAGTCATCTTCCTTTCACGCATATGATAGTGCATAATAAAATCCTTATATGAGTAAGGAAGTGACCCTAGTATGATATCCTCAGCTATGTCATCAGGAAGTTGAGAATTCAATTTCTCCAATTTCTCTAGATAGCCCTGCACTTTAAGAAAGTGCACTGAAACAGATTCACCCTCCATCATCTTGCACCTTGTGAGTGCTATGGTGGTCTTATAACGCTCTTTTCGAGCACTATCAGTGAACATCTTTTCCAACTGTGCTATTATTTCCTTAGCGGGAGTATCAAGAAATTTCCTTTGCAACTGATCGCCAATGCTGGCCAAGATCAGTGTCTGCACAACACGCTGTTGTTCATTCCATTTCTTCTGTTCCTCCTTTTCAATATCAATTGGTTTGCCCTTCTCCTTCTCTTCTAGGCAATGACCATCTAGAATTTGTTGGAGATTTTCCAAACGTAACACGATATTCAACTTGAGGATCCAATCAAAATAGTTTGAACCGTCATTAGCAAGAGGACTCTTATTAATCATGGAACGCAGAAAATTTGGTAGGGTTGACATTTTCTAAAAATAAAGAGAGATTGAAAATTAATTTATTTACGGTTCATGATAAAAAAAAATGCTATTGCCATATCAAAATAATATTGACACGCACGAGATCCCTTCCAAACAAGCGAACTCATCCATTTGCTTGTCCAGGTAGGTACAAGTCACCAATCACAACCTTTTAAGCGACGCTTAACTTTTGTGACTCTCAAATCATATTATTGCATGATAAAAAAAAATGAATAATATAAAAACCTTTTTCCCAAAATATTCAAGCCTAGATCTTGAAAGTCCTGTTTAAAAAAACTCATTTTATTGGGCAACTAGTGTGGACGCGGTATTTCCACAAGAAAAAAAATAAAAATGTGCCTCACACAAAATATAATCTCTTATGGCCTAATACCAGGCTCACACATGTTCCACCTTGTCTAGTGTTTGGAATCACACTCTTGATCATCCAAGGGTACTAGCTTAAGTGGATAAAATGAGAAGGAAAATCATTCTTAAATATTTTTTTTTCTTCGCATTCCTCCAAAGAGAGGGGGAATAACAAAAACATCCTAACTCACGACATTCTAATTATTACATGCATCCCAAACAGAATTACATTCCAGAGATAATAAAAATAAATAATGCGCAAGCAAGCAAACAAAAGCCTTATCCTAGCAATGGATGGGTTAATATCCACAACCCAACGTGATTCAACCAAATCAATTTAAATCCAAAAAAATTGATTTCCACATAATTCGTACGCTGACGAATTACCTAAGCTTGAATCAAGGGTTTGGACATAACCAATCCAAACCTTTAGGTACAAAAGCAAGGCCCATTGACATGAGACGTCCAACCTGCCTCTGATACCACTGTTGGATTTCACGTGTAGTGGCGGGCGAATTTTTTTTAAAAAATTGCGGGTACCAACGACAATGGATCGTGCGTCCATTGGAAATGGCTTAAACAAGGCAATGCAAGCAAAAAGGAAACCTAACTCATCACATCTAACCATCACAAAAGGTTAGAAATTTGTACCTCTAGAGAACAAGATCTCTAGCCGGAAGAGGTAAGTTGTCGGAGAAGTTATTGACGATTCCACCGTAATGGTGAGGCTGACGCCTCGCCTCTTAGTTCACCTTGAACCCAAACAGTGAGAAATCTCTATTCCGTTGACAAGGAATAGAGACACAAGCTTAGACTTTCTCTTCCAAGAGCGCCGTGGATTCCTAGTGGCCGAACCACACTATTCGCCGGTGGAGGAAGAGGAGAAATGAGGGGCTTGACTAGATCGGCAAGAGGAAGAAAGCCTCAAGGAAAATCACTTGCCTTAACTGGAGATTTCAGAGATGAGCTCTGACCATGAAGTGCACCGAGCTTCTTCTCCACCAACCGTCGGCGAGCTCCAAGAGACCGACCAACGACGGACAAGGTGAGCTCTCGCCGGTGAGGAGGACAAAGGCGGCGCGACAGCCCTTCCTCGCGAGTCGCTCGGGATGCTTCATCGGCCGCCGTCAAGAGAGCTGGAGATCGGAGCAATGGGGAAAGGGAAAACCTAAAAGAAAAGCTAGTCTTTCTTATTTTTCCCGTGATCTGCTCTTACCCCACTGCCTGTCATAAAGCAAAAACCCATTTATTATGCTCCAGCCCTTTTTACTTTTCCCATCCGTGAACTCCTCTCTTGTTAAAGACATATAATATATATATATATAATCATTTATATATATATATATATAAATATATATACACATATATATACATATTTATATATACAAATGATTCTTATATTTATATACATAAATGTAGTCCTAAATCAAGCCCAAATGGTTACACATAACAAAAATATAATTGTGCTCCTCTACCAAAATAATTACGACGACTGCCTCGTCATAATTTTCTCTTTTAATAGTCGCACAAAAACTTGTCTAAGCATGTCGAGACACGACTAACACGTTCGTACGTATTATAGAAAGTCGAACTGAAAACTGTTCCTGTTCATTTGGTGCGACCTTATAGAGGAACTATGTCATCAAGGCGATAATATAACATTCTATATTACGGACTATAAGTGGCTTTGTCACTGCATTATAGTCGCCTCAATAACGTAGTAACTAGGTAACGCATTTTGATGACCTGTGTCTTTTTCTTATCGCGTGATATTATGAATATAGTGCAAAATAGGAGTGTGTCATTTTCGCACTATATTTAGTTTTCTCGGTCTCATAAGCGACGTGTATTTATAACTACATCAGTTATATTGCGTGCTATACAAACTCGCTTTACCAAAGGGCCCGACCATATTCACTTCCCAAATAAATTTGGGGACAGGCGATATTTCGTTGTGTAGATCCCTTACGCGCAAGCGTGACCAACGAACCACAATATTTATCACCATCACAAGATGGCCTTCAATTGTAATCATATTGTCCACACCGACATGCTAAATCTACACGTCTCATATATAAAATCATTAGACACGTTGCAAACATTAACGACACTAAACACATTCCAATTAATGTTGCAACAAGTGGTCAATCTCTATATGTATGAATTCAACCGTATACATACTCATATGATTAAACGATAACATCTATCAACATTTATAGAACACAAATGTACTTTAATCATGCGACAATCTTGACTCGGTAGTCAATGTTCCCTTTGACAACCACGAAAGAGAGATTATTTAAAGACTACATGACATAACAAATTCACGGTTCTATGGTTCAATACCAAGGGCATCTTCCTGAACCATACATGAGAAATGTCATACACTCAAGGAACAAAATGTAACCATTACATTTATATCATGAACATTTAAATAAATAATACAATAAAACAACTTTCAAAACACCACATCCTTCAGTTGTAAACCCTTATTTTTAGTTTGAATAAAATTATATTTCATCTCGAATTCATGGTTGCTTGTTACTAGGGTTCTAAGGGGTGTGTGAAAATTCAGAAAATAAACTTTCATAGGAAAAAGTGGTTCTGTGACCTACCGCAACGCGATAGTAGTCTACCGCCCCGCAGTAGCTTCCAGAACAGGTTGCCCTGCCAAACTTGTGTTTTCTAAAACCTATTGTTGTGCGGTAGTAGCCTACCATCTCGTGGTAGCTTACATAACAGGTTGCCCTGGTGAAATTCTTTTTAATTCTAAATTTTAATTGAAAACTTATTCATCCCCCCCTCTCTTAGATTGGCCACCAGATCCAACAATAGAGAACACAAGATTGTATTCACTCACAACCTATATCAAATAGTCAACACTAAAATAAATGCAATTGTGTTATCTGGCTTAAGGAAAGGAAATGTATATGCGACAGACTTAAGCTCAAATGAAAAAGAAATCTGTCCATTTAATGAGCTTTGGCATAAGAGGCTTAGTCATCTTAACCATAAGAACATAGTCAAGCTAATAAAGAATAATTTGGTTAGGGGCTTTCCAAAGGGTAAGTACAAGAAATTGAATCCATATAGAGCATATAAATTAGGTAAACAAACTGAATTAGCATTCAAACCTATTAGTAAGAATGATTCACCTAGAGTACTTCATTTATTGTATATGGACCTATTTGGCCCAATCTCCACTCAAAGCTTATGGGGAAGTCCTATACCATCTCAGCACAAGTAGAACAACCTTGAAGATTTATTCTTGGCGCTATGAAGAAGATATGGCTGAGTTTACTCAGTTTAGCAGGCAAACTCAGAGAACATTCTCTCTAGATTCAATCATTAACAAGAAACTCACTCTCTATAGGATCTTAATTGATCTCAGTTGTAAGCTTGAAATATAAAGGCTGAGTGATAGGATCATGTTGTGGATCTGAGTTGTATGGCTTGTGTGCCTAAGGTAGGAGATTTATTCTCTGAGGTAGTATTTTGTTGAGAATCTAAGGTAGGGCCTTTTGCCTAAGGTAGGATCATTCTTGATCTAAGCTGTAGGAGAATTATTCTCTTTGAGTGTAGGGATATCCTCCTAGCCTGAGATGTAGGACTTTTGATTAAGTCTAAGGTAGGTGATCTGTGGATCACTGAGTTGTAGGAGTAATATTTACTCTGAGTTGTAGGGCTTTGGCCTGATATAGGACTTGGAGGAAGTCTGAGAGATCCTGAGGGATCTGTGTTGTAAGCTTATTGAGCTGAGATTGGAGAAGATTGTCTTGTCTAACACACTATTAGAAAGGTGGGAGGGACAATGAATGTACTCATACCTTGGGGAACCTCTATAAATACTTGTGTGTTATGTCTCTTTCTTGAAAGTTAACTAAAATAACTAAACACTCAACACACCAAAAAAAAGATAGTCTTTAAAAGTAAGAAACTTATTCACCCCCCTCTAGATATATAACTACTCTTGAAACAAAGACTTTCAAGTGATATTAGAGGGAGGTTGTTTAAAAAGGGCTTAACAGTCTGAATAGATCTCCAAGAGTTACTGAAGATTTGCTCCATGGGTTCAGGTGAAAACCACAATGAGTTGAGCTCCAGGAAGCTCCCTATCTGCAGAAAGGAAAATTTTGGGATTTGGAAAGAGAGGGTTAGACTATTCATAGAAGCCTTAGACCCAAGGATTTTCATCACAGTCCAAGAGGGACCTTTCATCCCCATAAAGTTGTCTGTCTTAGATGCCAGTGTCCAGACCCTAAAGAAGTATACTGAAATGACTAGGGATGAAGTCATCTTGGTAACCATAAATAAGAGGGCACAAAATATCATTGTCAGTGTCATAGATAACTTCACCTTTGAGAACCTTGTCCACTACAAGACAGCCAAGGAAATGTGGGACTCCCTCATTATCTACATGGAAGGGATAAAGGAGGTGAGGTTCGACACGAAATCCATCCTAAATCAACAATATGAAGCCTTCAAACAAGGCAGGAAAGATTCCATAGCTAAATGCGATGAGAAGTTCTTCTTGATAGTGTACAGTCTGATCACCTATGTCAGATAATTCACAAACTATGAACTTTATGACAAGTTCTTGAGAATTATCTATAGAGAATGGCACATCAAGATTTATGTCATCAAAGAAGTTGATAACTTGGCAAACACACTGCTTCAAAACTTTTTTGGGAAGCTGCTATCCCATGAGATACAACTAAAATCTAGGAAGGTAGAATAGGATGCTACCAGATCTCTTGATAAGGAGAATATTATGGCCTTCAGAGCTGAAGACACAATAAGAAGTAGGGAAAAGACTCCTCCACCAAGGAGAGTTGCGGAGTCAGAAAGCTTAGATCCCAACTCCTTTGGAAATGAGCTATCAGATGGAGAAGTGACACTATTCTCCAAGCAGTTTAAGAAGTTACTGAGCAGGAGAAGACATTGGAAGAACAAAGTCTCTTCTACCTCCAGCTCAAAGAATCCTTACTCTAGCAAGG
The DNA here is from genome assembly GCA_039513925.1 of Platanthera zijinensis. Classification (NCBI taxonomy): domain Eukaryota; kingdom Viridiplantae; phylum Streptophyta; class Magnoliopsida; order Asparagales; family Orchidaceae; genus Platanthera; species Platanthera zijinensis. The sequence goes on along the minus strand of CM077084.1, from coordinate 21,133,905 downwards.
ACAACTCCAGAAATGACTCCTCTGGGGAAAGGTATGATTCCAAACAGAACAAATATATTAAGACTAATGTTATTTGCTACTGTTACAACATGAGTGGACATGTCATTGCTGACTGTCAAGTTAAGAAGAAGGAGTAGATGAAGTCTGAAGGCAAAAAACATCACAGGGAAAAGAAGACCGAGAAGATCTTCTTGTCCAAGGAGAAAGTTTGTCTATCAGATAGTGATTCTGAATCTTCAGAATCAGATGAAGAAGAGGACTACATTGGTGTCATGTCCATTGAAGAAGAGGTTGATCATCCAGCTTCCCCATTAAGTATAAGGGCTCCATTATCATCTAGTGACAGTGAGTGTGAAGAGGATGAGGAGTTAAGTCTCATGGCTCTATCAGAAGACAATCGGGATAATGTTATCCCGATTGAGTTACACTCTATCTCCTGCTCTTCCTCTATCTATGAGTCTGGTTCATACTCTGAAGCATCCCTTTCCTCTAGTGGGAAGGATGGTTCAGATTCTGAAGAAGAGGTTAATCAATTGATTGACAAGTATGGTAAAATTCTGGATGCTCTAAAGATGAGCAAAAGGCTTATCAAGAGACAAGCTGAGAAGATTGTCTCCCTACAATAAGATGCTTCCCTGCAGTCTGAGTCAGCACCCATACTAGCTCAGATGAGGAGAGAAGTTAGCTATCTAAGGGACCATTAGCCATAAGAACAAGATCATCTTGGATCTTGAAGAGAAGCACCTTAAGGAGAGAAAGATTGTGGCTGAATTCTCAACTCTCAAAATTGTGCTTCCACTGATAGAATCCTTTGCCTTTCAAAAGGATAAGAGAGGTTTCAGGTTTAAGTAGTTCGAACCAAGATTTGGTTCCACCTAGAGTTTGGACCTAGGGTGCAGCTCACACCTACTTCTCCCAAGCCATCCCTTGGTGAGAGACCTTAATTTGGGAAATGACCCTTGGCTCTAGCGCGGAGGTCCCACCTCACACCCGGAAGACCTTTGAGATCTCCCCCTCCCAAGCCAATGCCGAGCTAGGTGCCTTGGAGGATGAAGGAGGAAGATTAAGAGTGGTGAAAATGGATTCCTCTCTAAGGCACCCCAAGGGTCTATTTATAGATTTTTGGGAACGACCTGCAAATAGCCAACCTCCGCTACTCTGAAATTACAGAAAATACCCTGGGCTGGTCTGCCAACAGCCAAATTCCGCTATTTTGAACAGATATTCATAGCCCACCGGGGGCAAAATAACAAACCCTCAAGCCAGGTGATACCTGGGAGTTGTCTCGTCGAGACCTTGGGAGCTGTCTCGCCGAGACCTTGGGAGCTGTCTCGCCGAGACCCTGGGAGCTGTCTCGCCGAGACCTTGGGAGCTATCTCGCCGAGATCCTGGGAGCTGTCTCGCCGAGACCCTGGGAGCTGTCTCGCCGAGATCCTGGGAGCTATCTTGCCGAGATCCTGGGAGCTGTCTCGCCGAGACCCAGGGAGCTATCTTCCCGAGACCCTGGGAGCTGTCTCGCCGAGACCCTGGGAGCTCTCTCATCGAGAACCTGAGAGATTTCTCGCCGAGACCCTGGGAGCTGTCTCGCCGAGATCATGGGAGTTGTCTCGCCGAGACCCTGGGAGCTGTCTCATTGAGACCCTGGGAGCTTTCTCGCCGAGACCCCTAGGAACTAGATCAGGCGAGACCTTCAAGGGGCCGGGCACTAGCAAGCTAGGCAAAAATTTTTATCCCCCTACTATAATATCATGCAGGTCAATAATAAATTGGCCCCCAGAAGTGTAAAACCCTCTAAAAGCTTAAAAATGCATAGCAAGTCTTACATCTAGCTTAGGGGCCCCATTCCGTGAATACGGGGTTGTACATAATCCTCGCTCTTTTCGAGCGAGTTCCACACTCGAAAATAAACATCCAACCCAATGTATTCGCTGAGTGTAGCGCTCTTGTAGCCGAAAATACTTGGCCTCTCCGAGGGGTCAACCTGCCATGCCAGCTAATGGGAACCTGGGTGACGAGATCCCCTCCATGTAGAATTCACTTAACCTCAACGAGGGGTCAACCTGCTATGCCAGCTAATGGGAGTCTGGGTGACGAGATCCCCTCCAAGTAGGAACTTTCTCTCCTTTGAGGAGCATTCGTCCCATCCAGCTAGTGAGAGCCTGGGTGAGGAGATCCTCTCGGGGGTTGGCTCCTTCTCTCCACCGAGGCACATTCGACCCATCTAGCTAGTGGGAGACTGGGTGAGGAGATCCTCTCGGTGGTTGGAACTTTCTATCCTCGAGGCATATTCGACCCATCCAGCTAATGAGAGCCTGAGTGAGGAGATCCTCTCGGGGGTAGGACTTGCTCTCCCCGAGGCACATTCGATCCACCGAGCTAGTGAGAGCCTGGGTGAGGAGATCCTCTCGGGGGTTGGTTCCTTCTCTCCACCGAGGCACATTCGACCCATCCAGTTAGTGGGAGCCTGGGTGAGGATATCCTCTCAGGGGTTGGAACTTTCTCTCCCTGAGGCACATTTGACCCATCTAGCTAGTGAGAGCCTAGGTGAGGAGATCCTCTCGGGGGTTGGTTCCTTCTCTCCACTGAGGCACATTCAACCAATCCAGCTAGTGAGATCCTGTGTGAGGAGATCCTCTCGGGGGTTGGAACTTTCTCTCCTCGAGGCACATTCGACCCATCCAACTAGAGGGAGACTGGGTGAGGAGATCCTCTCAAGGGTGGGAGATCCTCTCGGGGTTGGGACTTGCACTCCCCGAGGCACATTCGACCCATCTAGCTAGTGAGATCCTGGGTGAGGAGATCCTCTCGGGGGTGAGAATTGCTCTCCCCGAGGCATATTCGACTCATCCAGCTAGTGAGAGCCTAGGTGAGGAGATCCTCTCGGGGGTGGGAACTTTCTCTCCCCGAGGCACATTCAACCCATCCAGCTAGTGAGAGCCTGGGTGAGGAGATCCTCTCGGGGATGGGAACTTTCTCTCCACCGAGGCACATTCGACCCATCCAGCTAGTGAGAGCCTAGGTGAGGAGATCCTTTCGTGGGTTGGAACTTTCTATCCCCGAGGCACATTCGACCCATCCAACTAGTGAGAGACTGGGTGAGGAGATACTCTCGGGGGTGGGAGATCCTCTCAAGGGTGGGACTTGCTCTCCCCAAGGCACATTCGACCCATCCAACTAGTGAGAGTCTGAGTGAGGAGATCCTCTTGGGGGTAGGACTTGCTCTCCCCGAGGCACGTTCGATCCATCCAACTAGTGAGAGCCTGGGTGAGGAGATCCTCTCGGGGGTTGGTTCTTATTTTCCACCGAGGCACATTCGACCCATCCAGCTAGTGGGAGACTGGGTGAGGAGACCCTCTCAGGGCTTGGAACTTTCTCTCCCCGAGGCACATTCGACCCATCCAACTAGTGAGAGCCTAGGTGAGGAGATCCTCTCGAGGGTTTGTTTTTTCTCTCCACCGAGGCACATTCAACCCATCCAATTAGTGGGAGCCTGGGTGAGGAGATCCTCTCGGGGGTTGGAACTTTCTCTCCCCGAGGCACATTCGACCCATCCAGCAAGTGAGAGCCTGGGTGAGGAGATCCTCTCGGGGTGGGACTTGATCTCCCCGAGGCACATTCGACCCATCCAGCTAGTGAGAGCCTGGGTGAGGAGATCCTCTCAAGGGTTAACATGTCAAAGCCTTCAACAAGAGGTCTACCTACCATGCCGGCTAGTGAGAGCCCGATCAACAGAACCATCTTGAGGTTAACATGTCTAAGTCACCTCCAAGAGGTCTACCTGCCCTGTCGGCTAGTGAGAGCTCGGTCAGCGGAACCATCTTGAGGCTAACATGTCTAAGTCACCTCCAAGAGGTCTACCTACCTTGCCGGCTAGTGAGCTCCCGGTCAGCGGAACCATCTTGAGGTTAATATGTCTAAGTCACCTCCAAGAGGTCTACCTGCCCTGCCGGCTAGTGAGAGCCCGATCAGTGGAACCATCTTGAGGTTAACATGTCTAAGTCACCTCTAAGAGGTCTACCTGCCCTGCCAGCTAGTGAGAGTCCGGTCAGCGGAACCATCTCAGAGCAAAAAGTACTTGGCCTCCACGAGAGGTCAACCTTGCCCTATCAGCTAGTGGAAGCCTGGTCAGCAGAACCATCTCGGAGCAAAAAGTACTTAGCCTCCACGAGAGGTCAACATGCCCTGCCAGCTAGCGGGAGCCTGGTCAGCGGAACCATCTCGGAGCAAAAAGTACTTGGCCTCCACAAGAGGTCAACCTGCCTTGCCAGCTAGTGGGAGCCTGGTCAACGGAACCATCTCGAAGCAAAAAGTACTAGGCCTTCACGAGAGGTTAACCTGCCTTGCCAGCTACAGGGAGCCTGGTCAGCGGAACCATCTCGGAGCAAAAAGTACTTGGACTTCACGAGAGGTCAACCTGCCCTGCCAACTAGTGGGAGCCTGGTCAGTGGAACCATCTCGGAGCAAAAAGTACTTAGCCTCCACGAGAGGTCAACCTGCCCTGCCAGCTAGTGGAAGCCTAGTCAGCGGAACCATCTCGAAGCAAAAAGTTCTTGGCCATCACGAGAGGTCAACCTGCTCTGCCAGCTAGTGGGAGCCTGGTCAGCGGAACCATCTCGGAGCAAAAAGTACTTAGTAAAAAAAAGACATTTACATACAACCTACCCTGACCTTACCTGACAGGGGAAAATCATTACAAGGAAAATACATATGGAACTCTGGGCGAGTTAGGGTGAGATCTCTCTACTCACTCCTTATTCCTCCGGGCCTCGGTTCCTCCCCCCTGAGAGATTCCTCCTTCGCCTCTTTCTCCCTTAGACGACTGTCATAACTTGATTTGGTGGAGCTAGGAGTTGCCTGGGGGCCTGCCTCCCTAGGACACTCTCGCCTAACCCCCCTGGGGCTGTCTCGTTGAGATCCCTAGAAGCTGTCTCGCCGAGATCCCTTGAAGCTTTCTTGTCGAGATCCCTGGAAGCTGTCTCGCCGAGATCCCTGGAAGCTATCTCGTCGAGATCACTGAAAGCTGTCTCGCCGAAAGGGGTGGGAGTCGAGCGGTCACCCCAAGGGGCAATACTTCGCAGCATCTCCATGATGCCTTGGATGGATGCCATGAACTCTTCCCTCCCTATAAAGGGTGCTGGGTTGGGGAGCTCGCTAGAGTCATCTTCGTCTTCATGATATCCCGCCATGGAACTTGCTCTGGAACTTTTGTATGAGCTGCGGTCCACGCTCACCACACTAGAATGTAGGAACCGAGATTTGGTTCCACCTAGAGTTCGGATCTAGGGTGCAGCTCATACCTACTTCTCCCAAGCCGTCCCTTGGTGAGAGACCTGAATTTGGGGAATGACCCTTGAATCTAGCGCGGAGGTCCCACCTCACACCCAAAAGACCATTGAGATCTCCCCCTCCCTAGCCAATGCCAAGCTGGGTGCCTTGGAGGATGAAGGAGGAAGATGAAGAGTGGTGAAAACGGATCCCTCTCCAAGGCACCCTAAGGGTCTATTTATAGATTTTTGGGAATGACCTGCAAATAGCCAACCTTCGCTGCTCTGAAATTACTGAAAATACACTGGATTGGTCTGCCAACAGCCAAACTCCGCTGTTTTGAACAGCTATTCATAGCCCACTAGGTGCAAAATAGCAGACCCTCAAGCCGGGTGAGACCTAGGAGCTGTCTCGCCGAGACCCTGGGAGCTGTCTCGCCGAGACCCTGGGAGCTGTCTCGCCGAGACCCTGGGAGCTGTCTCGCCGAGACCCTGGGAGCTGTCTCGCCGATATCCTTGGAGCTATCTCGCCGAGACCCTGGGAGCTGTCTCGCCGAGACCCTGGGAGCTGTCTCGCCGAGACCCTGGGAGCTGTCTCGCCGAGACCCTGGGAGCTGTCTCGCCGAGACCCTGGAAGCTGTCTCGCCGAGACCCTGGGAGCTGTCTTGCCGAGATCCTGGGAGCTGTCTCGCCGAGATCCTGGGAGCTGTCTCGCCGAGACCCTAGGAGCTGTCTCGTCGAGACCCCTAGGAATTAGGTCGGGTGAGACCTTCAAGGGGCCGGGCACTAGCAAGCTAGGAATTTTTTTTATCCCCTACTGGAATATCATGCAGTTCAGCAATAGATTGGCCCCCAAGAGTGCAAAACTCTCTAAAAGCTTACAAATGCGTAACAAGTCTTACGTCTTGCTTGGGGGGCCCCATTTCGCGAATACGGGGTTGTACACAAGTGGAACTCTGAAGATGCCCATTCCAAAGGGAAAGGCAAAGCTCCTGTAGTGCCTCAGACCACCTTTCACGAGGTAATCCTCCCTTCCAACAAGAATGACCAGGACAACATGTATGGTCACTATAAGAATGAGAATTCTTCTTGTAAGGATACAAGGGTATCTTACAATGGAAGGAGAGAAGGCATGGGTGTGAATTCACTAAAGGCTCCCCATGAGGAAATCTAGATGACCCATTATGTACCATTTGTATTTTGGTGCTCCAACCCCCACACTCAAGAATAAGGCAGTGGCATATTCTCAGGTTCCTACAGCTAACACCTTGACTAAGGGTAAGTCAGTCAGTAAGCCACACCTAGCATTTTCTGAAGCCATCAACTCCATGTCAGCTGCAAAGATGACATCTATTTATGCCACTAAGAATAAGCAAAGTACATTTACTGGCAGACTCTCCTCCAGTTAGATTATTGCTGAAAGAAACAAGAAGAAGGTTGTTTCTCTCCCCTCTAAATAGATAGTTATTAATAGTTTGCACTCTTCAAAGGTTGTTCAGAAGAGGAGATATAACATTCATGAGTGTTAGTGTTGTGGTAAAGTGGGTCACTTTGTCATAGATTATTGGCCTAACCTTAGTGTGCCAAGGGCAAGGGTGAGTCTTCCTGTCAGAAATGCTGTAGGTAGACATATGTATTTTCAAGCTAACAAGAACCTAGGACCCAATCCCTATTGGGTTGCTAAGGTAAACTAATATGTGTTTGCAGGGTAGTCCAAGTACCAATACAATTCCAATATAGTACTTGGATAGTGGATATTCCAGGAATATGTTTAGAACAAGCAGCCATCTTAAGGTATTATATGGGTTGAAGCAAGCCCCCAGAGCATGGCTACAGAGAAGACAGGAAAAGCTCATTTAGCACATATCAATTTCTAGGAAGAAGATTGGTCTCTTGGAGCAGCATTCAACATCTCAACTGGAATTTGCTGTGCACAGCTACTGTGGATCCAGCATTAGCTCCAAGATTACAATCTCAAGCTAAGTAGAACTCAAATGTTTTGTGATTCTTCTTGTGCAATATCTATTGATAGGAATCCTATATCTCATATTAGGACTAAGCATACAGAGAATAGATATCATTTTATTAGAGAACATGTAAAAAAAAAGACATTTGTCTTGAGTTTGTCCCCTCAGACAATTAGGTGGCTGACATCTTCACCAAGCTATTAGATGAAGCCAAGTTCAACACCTTCAAAATTGAGTTGGGTATGTTGAACTTAGTTTAGATTTAGTGTTTACATGTATATGTGTTGTAGGTAATATTGTATATTACGGGATGTTAAGACAGACATGGACTAAGTGTCCCAGCGTCGAGTGCGCTGAGTCTATGTGCTCAGGCATCGAGTGCGTCGAGACAATATCAGGCATCAAGTGTGCTGAGTTCAAGTGTCTAGGCGCCGGGTGTGTCGAGAGAACTTCAAGCATCGAGAGCGTCGAGTGCATCGAGAACACTCAACGAATTCTCCCAGGGACATCAGATTGCGGGTATCTCGCAGGATTAATCTTATCCGTTGATCTCCTACTTATCTCAACAGGTACGCTCCTCTCTACATTCTTAAATAAGAGATAACTATAAATAGAAGTGTGCGTGCTAAGAATAAAAACACTATTCCTAGCCCTTTGCGACTTTTTACCTCCCTGCACCAGAAGATCGTCCAAAAATCCAGAGACTCAAACTCTTTCAACGACACCAAAAGGAATGGATTTCCTTTCCGAGGGATCTGAACTAGTGCGAAATGGTTTTAAGGACGCTCTAGAGGAAGTTCATCTAGTCCTGCACTTGTTACAAATCACTGACTAAAAGTTTGTTCTGTCTGAGCCGAGCCCTATATGGAAGAGAGAAGTACTTGAATTGTACTCGAATGCCACTGACGACTCCTCCACAACCAAAATCAAGTCATCCATTAGTGGGCACAAGATCAAAATCTCCCATAGACGATAAATCAAGGAGCTGCTCCTGCCCAAGTTCAAACAGTCTGATGAAGAAGAGGAACTTTATCAGAATGATGTGAAGTCTGCTCTCAAGTGGTATGGGATTTCAAAGCACACCACTGGATCAGTGTTAAGAAAGAAGATGAACCTCAAAGGCAAATTCCTAACAGATGTGATTGGAAAGGCACTAATTCTCAAGACAGGGTCTCATGATAAAATCTCCAGAAAATGTTTGAGCTGATGACAAGGTTCATACTTTCTAAAAGGACTGTCTAGGGCAAAGTAGTCTTTGACAGGATAGTGGAATTCATAGCTGAACCAAATCTGGGGAGAATTTTATCACTCTATCTCCATGAGTCTGTTCTAGGGATCCTCAATGTGAGGCTAGGAACTAAAATTCATCACATAAGGAGGATGGATTCAAAATGCTTGACAGATGGGACAGAGTACTGCGTCCTCATCTTCAAACAAAGGAGGACAAGAAAAAGAAAGTTGTACTAGTCACTGAAGAGAGCACATAAAGTAGTGAGGAGGAGCCACATGATCCTCAGCTGACTGAATCCTCTGAGGAGATAAAAAGGGATATGAGTGCTCAAGTTTCAATATCCTCAGAACCTATAGCAAAGAAAGTCCAAGTTAGTGGCTCCCATTCTGAAGACCTCCTAGCAGAGGTAACTGAACAAGTAACTGAAGTCATTGTAAACAGAATCCGTGTAGATATTGAGGGGGAGACTTCCCAAATGCTTGCATCTGCTGATGAGGAGACAATAGTTTCAGTTCAAGACCAACTTGGCTCCTTCCTTGATAGTTTGTAGAACATGATTGCTCAAATCCCACAGAATATTGAAGTGATTTCTTTCAATCCCCAATTTGAGGGGGAGCAAGTCCTTGAGAGGATAATAGAAGATGCTCCAGTCATATCCACTATAGAGCAGCAAATTCCCATGGGGAATGCAGAGACTGAGGGGGAGATTCCAATAGAGCTCCCTGCTTAAGAAAATGAAAACATTATTACAATTTCCGAGGATGCTGAACCTGCTGCTAACCACTCCTTTGAATATATTATTACTGATTCTGAGATCAGGGCAGGCGTAAGGTCAGAGCAGGATAATGTTTGTGATGAAGGGACATCTCATCAAGCTGATCAGATGTCACCAACATTCTTAGCTCAACTAAAGGGTCTGCTGGATGAACAAAGGAGACAACTTGAACATTTTGTTGATGATTCCATCAGGGATCTAAGAAATGATCTGACTACTGAGATCAAATCCATCAGATTTGTAGTCAACTTGCTAAAGGCCAACACTATAGCATTCTTTATGAGGGTTGCTCCTGCTGTAACCCTTACTAAAAGCAAGCTGGCAAAAATCAGAAAGACTCAGAATGATATCTTTGAGAATCAGAACATAACCTCCATTAAAATGGAAATGGTTCACAATATGCAAAAGAATCTGATGGAAGCCTGTAAGACTATAATAGAAAGGAGAATGGATGCATGTACACAAGTTTTGGATGATTATATGCTTCAGGTCAAGAATTATGTCACAAAAGGATTTAATTTCTTGGATAAGAGACTCTCAATTTCACAGGACTCCCTAACTGAAGCTGTATCTGACGAAGTCATAAAGGGGGAGAAGGCAATTATAAGGGTAACACTAAGAATGTTATTTGGGTAACAAATATAATCAGAGGTTCATTGGGGCTTGAACAATATACATATGAAAATGTTCTTACTGCTCCTGCCCCTATTCCAGAAGGTCTGTATGCTGAACAATATGGTGATCAATATGATGATCAAGGTGGTGCTAAGTTGGCTGAACGTTCTACTACTGTTGTAATTCCTACATTCAGCCCCACTACTGATCAGATAGCAAGAGCCAGAGGCAAGTCTATTGCTGAAGAATAGGAAGAGGTCAGACTCAGTAAGAAAAGGTATAGAGAAGAGATGGAGACCAGGCCAGACTTTGAGAAGTGGAGTCCTCAATCAAGGACCATCATCTTGTCTGCCTGAGATCAGATCAAAGATAAGAAAACTAACAGGGGAAAGCTTTATAGCTCATTAGAATGGGCCAAGTTAAAAAGAAATGAAGAGGCCAGGTGGAAGTTCAGAAGAGATAAAAAAGTCAGGTGTTGTGCCACCATATGATGTTGAGCCCAGCAAGTACTTTCCTAAGCCCTACAACTATTTTGAGAGACAAAAAGAGAAGAAGGATGAAGATAAGGAAAAGGTTGCAAAGAAACCCAGCAGGGGGATAGTGATCAAGGAACCAGAAACATTATATTTTTTGTGTGCGTTTTCCTTAAGGGCAGTAGGAAAGTGAACATTATTTTAAGCACACTATTTAATTATTATTATCTCCTTGAATGAAAATTACATTTTTGATTATGTGTCAAATACTGCTCCTGTGTGTTGTGAATGTATTTTCTATCTTATGGTAGTGTATATCATTGACTAGGGTTTTGCCTTATTCAAATAGGGGGAGATTGTTGGGTCCATTGATCACAATATACTAGATTTGAAGAAAGCTCACAAGACAATGGTATACTCATGATTGTACCTGATGCATGCTCTAAGTTCATTGAATGTAGGTTGTCTTATGTTGAACTGATTTGACAGGTAGATAGAGTCACAATGACAGATGGACTCAAGAAAGGATGCTGACAAAGCATAAATCTGGATAATTCCAAAAGCGTTGAGTGAAGGCAGTTCACTTAACGCTAAGATGCTAAAGGCGCTGACAGAAGCTCAAGCAGTCAAAGCATCAGTATTGTTGTCAAAAAATCTGGCTAAGTCCAGAAGCATTGAGTGAAGGCATTTCACTCAATGCCAAGAGGTAAAAGCATTGACAGAACTCCGTGCAGTCAAAGCTTGTGTTTTGGAATCCAAGAAATCTATCTAAGTCCAGAAGCGTCGAGTGAAGACAGTTCACTCAACGCCAAGAGGTAAAAGCATTGACAGAACTCTGTGCAGTCAATGCATGTGTATTGGAATCTAAGGAATTTTTCTAAGGATAGAAGTATTGAGTGAAGCCAGTTCACTCAACGCCTACTTGACTGGATTTGAGATCAAGTATAAAAGCGTTGAGTGTTGAAGATTCACTCGACGCTTCAAGGTACAGAAATCTGCTAAGTGTTTCGGTGTTGAGTGATAAGGATTCACTGAATGCCTATGAAGATTGTTTGAAATTTGTCAAGTCCACAGATGTTGAGTCATGTTGACGTCATCAAAAATTCAATTGTTACGAAAAATAGCACATTAGAGGACAAAAGGCTCCGCTTGCCTTTAGTACAACATTTAATGCAAAAGAAGTGTGGCAGTTACCAACTCCAGTGGTCCATACTGCACAAAGAGCCGTTGAACGACGGGATACAAAAGCAGAGTCCTGAGAAATTAAAGAAAAGCTTTTTAGTCATCTTCTTCCCGAAAAACTAAGAAGACGAGCTTTGCAACTGGTGATCAATAGCAAGTCTGAAATCTACAGACAAGGTTAGTTGTTAAAGAAACAAAAGCACTAAAGAGTTAATCTATCTTCAACAGGAAGATCAAAAAAATCTTTTTCCGAAGAAGGAGAAGCAGGGCAAGCATAAAGTTGCTGCTCATCTTCAAGGCGTCAACTCTAACCTCTACTACAATCTAGGCTTGAAGAAGCAGTGCTCTACAGTTACTTCTCAACATAATAAGAACAACCTTGAAGATCTATTCTTAGTGATGTGAAGAAGATAGGGCTGAGTTTACTCAGTTCAGCAAGCAGACTCAGAGAACATTCTCTCTGGAGTCAATCATTAACAACAAACTCACTCTTTATAGGATCTTAATTGATCTTAGCTATAGGTCTGAAATATAAAGGCTGAATGGTAGGAGCCTATTGTGGATCTGAGTTATAGGGCCTGTGTGCCTGAGGTAGGAAATTTATTCTCTGAGGTAGGATTCTTTTGAGAATCTGAGGTAGGGCCTTTAGCCTGAGGTAGGATCATTCTTGATCTGAGTTATAGGAAAGTTATTCTCTCTGAGTGTAGGGCTATCCTCCTAGCCTGAGGTGTAGGACTTTTTATTAAGTCTGAGGTAGGTGATCTGTGGATCACTGAGGTAGGTGATCTGTAGGGCTTATCGCTAAAACCACATAACTTAGTTCAGACAATACATGACCAAATACTTGATTAAGCTGCTAACTTGCTCTGAGAATTTCATTAATGATGTCATGCCTAAACTTAGGATGATATACCGTCATCCTACTGACTCATGTGCCTAAAACATGAATACATGAATTCTTATTCCTTTTTGACTTAAAACCATGTGTGTACATATGTCATCATATAAATCTTTAGCATGGCACGTGTGCTAATGCTATGTTATGCCATGTATGCTGTGCTATGTATTCTAAAAAAGGCCTTAATGCATGTTATGAGCGGCGTACACATGAAATATTATGCATCCCACACTACATAATATCACATACAACAAAAAAAAAAAAAATCTAATGTGCATTCATGTGATGATTGTTATGCATCTCATACTACATAATAGTCACATATTGCCTCCTATGAGGATCCATATACAAACACATATTATGCATCTCATAAAACATAATATGCCCCGTATACTTTTTGTCATGCTTATGAGTATAGTGTTCATGCTTACGCCAAGACATATTGATGACACATCGGTGTGTGTATACAATGAAACAATGCAACTAAAACTAACTTGAGATGGTTGCTCGACCAATTGTCAAACAACCCATCCCTCTGATACCAACTGTCACAACCCGCATTTTCTCCGAATTTAAATGTATATCAGAGTAAGAGAAAGCACATGCCGTGATGCCATACCGTGTAGGGGATAACTGCAGATGTTCAGGCAAACACCAATCCCAACATAGTTTATGAAAATACTAAGTTATGATGTGAGAAAATCATGTTTTAAGTTAAGTTTTAGATGGTCGTATCCCTCGGCTCAGTGGATCAATTAGTCCAAAATTTAAAATATAGTTATACGCTGAGAAAAATAGTTTGTTTATATTATTTGACATCCTACATGACCAAAAACATCCATTTAAGACAACTCATGGTATGCAAGACTCAAGATTTAGTATAAGTATAAATATTAGTTTGTACGATCAAAAAGATATAGTGACTTTAGCTTTTAGATAATGATATGCATGAGATAGAAGTAATACTTTTATAGTTTAAAATATCTATCATTCAACCTAGCATAAAACCTTCCCAGAGAGCAAGTAAATCCACACAACCATATAGAAGAGGCTTAACAGCTAGCAAGTACTTAACATTAAACAAAATCCAGGGGGCGTCAACAACCTTACACGAACACACTAAAATATATGTATGTCTGAATAAGAGTAAAACAACACACTACCTCACAATTGGTGAGGAAAAGAGACCACTGCATCCACCAGTCAAAAACCAACACTAGCCGCTTAACAGACTACTTCTCCAAACCTGAGGCATTCAAAGAAAGAACACCTCAACAAAAATTAAAATACAAGTGGCGAACAAGAGTAAAGAGGTTAGTAATAAACCAAAAAAGAAATATAGGGTTACCAACCTATCATGAGGAAACTGACAAAACTCAGCAAATTAATCATATGACTAAGGTAAAAGATTACTCATTGAGTTCAAAAGTAAGAAAGATTGCACCAAGTGCGAAACGAAGCCATGCTTCGAGAATATCTGCAAAAGTAATCAGAAAGACATATACCTGTACAATACGAGGACAGAGACTTAATCAATTCTACTCATGTGAATCATTAACACTGGTAAGAAATGGTCCTGAGTCGGTGGCCACATTGTCCAACCCGAACCTACATACCCAAAATATTTCAAGAAGGTACTGTGGTGGTGGCAACATTGTCCAACACAACCAGACAGTCCAATTGTCTCAATAAGACACTAGGGTTGTGGCCTCAATATCCAACTCAACCCATCAGTCCAAACATATAAACAAGGTACAGTGGTGATGTCCACTTTGTCCAACTTAACCCCACAGTCCAAAGATAACCCTAACAACGTATTGATTCATAATTTGGCACTAGGTTGGTGGTCCTTTATCTATTGCCAACCCAAAGGCCACAATTAAACACCCATAAACATCAATAAAACTCTAACCAAAACACTAGATCTCTTCCCATAACCAAAGGGAAGAAAAAATCCCAAAAGAAAACCATCCTAAGCCATACTCGACGAATTGGACCCCAATTCGGAGAATTTTTTCTAAGTCCACACTGATTCATTGAGTATACTTGACGAATATGGTAGATACACGACGAATTTCACTTAGCAATATCAATTATCTTATTACACGACGAATTGACGAATTATCCCAAGTCCACAGAAAAGTGGCGAGTCAACTCGACGCTGCGTTGAGTGCATTCAACGCACTCGACGCCAAACATCTAAACTCAACGATTATGCCTTCACTCAATGCCGCATTGTGTTCACTTAACGCCGCATTGAGTACACTCAACGCTTTTGCCTTAACACCAAAACATCACTCGACGCACTTAACACCAAACTAGCATTACTCGACGATTTTGTCGAGATAACTCTACGGATCTAACTTAGACTCAAATCTCACTCAACGCCAAGTCTTATACTCGACGGACTCAACGCTAAGCTAGTATTACTTGATGAATTCGTCGAGATTACTTGACGAATTTGGCTTGGACTCAAAAATCACTCAACGCTATCAGCGCCAGGTCTAATTCACTCAAAGCTAAGTCTTATACTCGACGATCCCAATGCCTAATACTCGACGAATTGGACTTAACTCAACGCCAAACTGATATTCGTTGATTCAACACCTAATACTCGACGAATTCAACAACACTTAATGCCAAGCATTACTTGCCGAAATTTCAACGGATACTTGACGAATTTGACTCTGCTCCTACTGATACTTGCCGAATTTTACTTGGACCAATCTCAACCAATATCTGAAGAATTCTATCGACCCATATTCGACGAATTTAAACTTTACATAACTGTTATAAAATTAAATTTTGGATTAAGTCAGCAGTTCACTACCCAACATATTATCCTAGTCTAACAGTTAAGTGTGATTGAAATACCGTAGATTAATCTCATAAATCATGGATTCACCCGACTATCACCTATAAAATCAACTAGGCCAAACCTGGCCGAAAATTTATATTGATTAGTAGGTCGGCAAAGGCCGAACCTGATGATACTTCTAATACTAAGGAAGAAAGGCTAAAAGCAAGAAATACACCATGAAAGGAAAACTTGGCAAGGGGAAGGGGTCACCACTTGCCTCGATCTTGCCAAAATCCGACCGCACAACCACTCCCCTTCAAGGATCTGGCCGCAAGAACACCTAAATAACAAATCTTGAAACTTTTCAGGATGAAGGAGGGTCAAAACGAAATTCCTAACACCAAAAATTTCACGAAATGGGAAAAACTCACCGTAGAAACGTAGATCTTGGTGAGAGCTATCCGGATCTACTCTCCGACGATGATTTTGAGCACCAAAACTCCTGCAATCAGCGGCCGAAAGCCTAGAAGTGTCCGCCGTTCTCGCTCTTTCACAAACAGGCTGACGGTTTCGGGAAGAAGACGATGAATAGGGTTACGTCTAATTGCAATGCTATTTATAGTGGCTAAGTAATATAATATATTATTATTATAATTAAAACGTCTTATTGACCAAAACTTGCACTAATTCAGATTTCTACGAAAATCGCACCGTAGTTAAATACCGACGCTACAAATCCAACGGCGAAGTCAAAATCGAAATCCAATAAACCAAACTTGGGTAAATACTCCCCTAAGTTAAAACACAACATTCCCAAAAAGGCTCTACCATGTTCCAAAATGAACCTCGACTCGCAAGGGAATATCAAAACTCATAAGAAATTAGCCATGCTAACATTCTAAGTCACGCTCCAACAATGGCACCCATTAAAAAGCATCAAAGTAACACTCTGACGTCAAAATACCTCACTAAAGAATTTAAATAAATCTTGGAAAAAATCAGGGGTGTTACAATATGGGTCAGCTATAGTTGACCACTGAAAGTCTTGTTTTCAAGGTTAGCTAAACACTTAGAGGGGGGGGGGGTGAATAGGTTTTTGTCTTTATCTTAACTTTTCTAATTTGTTATCAGACTCTTGTTCCTGTGATTAGGTTAGTTATCATCTTTCAAGAACATTCACAGACGACACAACAATTTTATAGTAGTTCCCCAATCTTGGGTACATCTACTGTCCCTCTACGCCTATCTAACAGTGTGTTAGATTCAGCTCTCCCTCCAAAACTCAGCTACTTAATAGCTTACAACACAGATCCCGCAGGACCACACAGGTCACACAGACCTAACACTTCGGCACTAAGCCAATCCACAGGTCACAAAGACCTTTCACCCGGCACAAAGCCAAACACATGTCACAAAGACCTTAGCCTTTATAATATAGGCTTATAACTACAAATTCACAAAGAATCTAAATAAAAGAACAAGAAAGATTGTAAGATTAGACACCAGATAAAGAACTCTGTGTCTCCTTCTTCCTGAACTAAGCAGATTTTAGTCCAACCAATTGCTGTTGAAGACAATAGGTAGGCAGTAGATTCTTTCTTCAACCAGCAATCCTTCCCTCTGCAGAACTTGTAGATCTGCGACCTCAGAATGAATTCTTATCCTGCTGTTGCAGATGGTAATTGCTTCAACTATCTCCTTACCAGCAAGGTTCTCTGTGTAGAACCACTTCTTTAGGCTCGACGAAAATGGCGAGGAAGAAGATGAAGTTCGACAACCCTTCTTTTCATTTTCAGAAAACCTAGACGGGGAATCGATTGTTGTTGTTGGTGTTGTTCTTCTGTTTGCTCTGGCCAATTGCTTCCTTTTATACTCTGAAGGCCAATAGAGTAGTGGTTCCCACCACCAAGATTGATGGCTGAGATTAAGCCATCCAGCGCATTCCTTCCAATTGATCTTGATTTAACGGCTCCTTGCTGTGTGTGAGCCCCAACACTTTATGATGGAAATATTCCTTGGAAATTGTAGAGGATGATGACAGCTGGCCGCCAATGTCTTTGGCAGCATTTCCGCACCATTTGAATTTTGGTTGACATTTTGACTTTGTTGACGTCAGCATGACTCAGTATCTCTGGACTTAGACAAAACTCATCATTAGAACCAAAGGCATTGAGTGAGTAGGTATCACTCAACTCCACAACACTTAGAAAAAATTCTGTTTGTCTAAGTATTGAGCTCGACGAAAGCTGAGCTTCGTTCGACGAACGTCGAGCTCAGCTCGACGAATGCAAAAGTTCAGTTCGACGAACTGCAAGCTTAGCTCGACGAAAGCATAAGTTCAGTTCGACGAATGCTGACTTAGTTTGATGAAAGGTTTAACTGAGTTCGACGAACTCTAAGCTCAGTTCGACAAACTTGATCTCGACAAACTCCAACCAGTCCATGATTTTGGACTTAGCCAAATTTCTGCTTTAAAGGCGTTGAGTGCGTCGAGAGCGTTGAGTGAGCTTACCTCGCTCAATGCTACTTGCCTTAGCAAATATTTCTGTGCCTTGGCATTGAGAGAGTAAGCTCCACTCAATGCCAAACTACTTAACAAAATTTCTGTTATCTGGCGTTGAGTGAGTAAGCTTTACTCATTGCCTGTGGACTTAGTCAAAATTTTTCCCAACTATTCTGTGGAGTTGACTGACACAACAACACTCAACGCTAAAAGCTATATGACATTGAGTGAGTAGACCACACTCAACTCTTGTGGACTTAGCCATATTTTAAGCCAATTTCTCTAGGCTAAGACTGACTCATCCTGACTCACAGCCTTTTTGCTGAATGGCGTTGAGTGAGTAGACTACACTAAATGCATTTGTACTTAACTAAATTTTTGGCTATCTGCCAGTCAGACTGAGAGAGACTTAATGCTATATGTTATAGGGCGTTGAGTGAGTAGACTACACTCAATGTTTTTGTACTTAGCAAAATTTTTTGGCTATCTTTCAGTTAGGCTGAGAAAGACTCAACGCTAAATATTATATGGCGTTGAGTGAGCTGTCCTCACTCAATGCCTGTGGACTTAGGCAAATTTATACTATAAAGTATTGAATTCATACCTCTGGCTTTGAGTGAGCTTGCTCCACTCAATGCCTAAGGACTTAGCCGATTTTTTCTATGTCCAGCAACCACTTATTGTGTCCACATGTCCAATCAATGTGATATGGACAACCTATACTCAAGACCTCAAATGCACATCAAATACAGTTAATGTGTGTATCATTGACCTGCTTGACTTCTCACAAATTAGGGACATTGGGAATAATGGACCCAACAACCACAAACGGTGTAACAACACCCTTTCCGACCATCCCTAGCGAACCTTAGGGAACTTCATCACCTTGTAGGTCAGCACTTCATATGCACATGTAGTACATAAAAAACATCGAAACGATAGGAATAAGTGTCATAAACATCAAACATGTTTCTATTTTGAGCATTTAAGTAAATGGGGTCTACCAATGCAACATGCATGCATACCTGAGTTTCACCCAAAGCACTATATAATTTGCATGATTCTAACATATCACACATTATCACATCACATCAAATACATGATCACTTCCATTTCCCCAATGGCCTTCAAGATGTAAATGGAACTTCTGCTTAGGCCTCACCCACTCATGGGTTAATATATTGGCTTTCCCTTAAGCTTTGACATTCTTGCCAGTTCCACTAAAACATTACAACTGATGCTAAGAACCCTTGCTTTGAATATGCTCACTCATGGGTTGCATCACTCAGGCTTTTCCAAAAGCACATGTATTCTCGTCAGTTTCACAAAAGGGGTCTTGTCTTGCCGGGACGCCCTCTACACGTGAATCATACCATCATGGGGCTAGCCAGGCGACAACAAAGACAAAGACATACCTTCACATAGCTTTCAACACCCACATTTATCCCCTGCCCTATGCCATCATTCGTTCTCATATAAAAATATGGGTATAACAATGATATTTTTGCCGCAATCAGATTTCTAATAAAATTCTCTAAAATACATGTTAAGCAACATCACTGAATCGGACCATCGGTCACGATCATAGCTTTATCTATAATGCCTAATCCACCAACAGAGTGGATTACTAATGCAAAGTATGTCGAGGATGAACTCAATTAACCTAGTGGTTACTCTTGAACTAAGACAACCCAAACCATTCTCATTTGAGAGATCCAGTGTCAAGAAATTGCAGAAAAATAAAGGCATGAAAAAAAGATGTCATGCACGCATCCTAATATCGGGATGAGAGATAACATTATCAAAACCTCATCCTTGCCATGGAAACCTTGGATAACACGGA
Organism: Platanthera zijinensis; assembly: GCA_039513925.1. NCBI lineage: Eukaryota > Viridiplantae > Streptophyta > Magnoliopsida > Asparagales > Orchidaceae > Platanthera > Platanthera zijinensis. The sequence continues at coordinate 21,114,354 of CM077084.1, read as the reverse complement.
TGGAAGTGTGCGCCTCCACTCCCTCTTCACAACGAAGGTCTCAGATCATCAAATGGAGCTCTGAAGCTCCAACAATGGCAGGATCTTGCTCTTCTTTCTCCTTCAAGCTCTCATCCACACCCTAGCCGCAAAGTCATGAATAACTTAGATAATGAGAGGAGAGAACTCCTCTGCCCTATTTAGGGTTCCTGTGCGAACAAATCTCGACCATTAGATCAAGTTCCAAGAAGATAAAATGTTCGTAAATCGTAAATTTATGAAACAAGTTCACGGGCACTTTAAAACAACTCCCTGGTTCATATTGTTGAGTGAAAAAGACGACATACTAGGTGAATACAACGATACACCAATGAACATGATGATATACGAGTGAACACAACAATACACAGGTGAACACGATGATACACAGGCGAGCACGATGATCTGAGAGCTAACACAACTATAAGAGAGTCCACACAACTTTATGAGAGCTTACACAACTATTTGAGAATACACACAACTATATGAGTGTTAACACAATTATATGAGAGTTCACACAACTATATGAGAGCTCACATAACTATTTGAGTGCTAACACAACTATATGAGAGTTCGCACACCTATATGAGAGCTTACACAACTATAAGAGAGCTCACACAACTATACATGAGTTAACATAACTATGTGAGAGCTAACTCAATAATATGAGAGCTAACATACGACGCTTTCCCGCTACACTGGTTTTAGCACTCATAAAATTTTAAACACAAGATAAAATATTGTGGCGTTACATGGTGGCCCTATTAGAGCCCCGCCATACTACCCCCGACGGGTTTGTAGGAGTTCGGGGACCCCGCTGGTGGGCTTCGGGAGGGCCTCCAGCGGTAGTCTGAACCGTGCGCCCTGAGTATTTTGTTTAGTTTTTTTAATTTTTAATTTTGTTTATTTTTCCTAATTAATCATTTTCAATAATTTTTAACACTAGTTATATTAGAGAAATTTAATAAATAATAATTTTTATTTTATAATATTCTCTAATTATAAATAATTAAAAAAATTTCATATTCGTGAGGGGCGGGCACGGCGGGCAAAGCCCATCAGGGGGGGGGGGGGGAGCCTGTGACACTGTCGCGGGCTGAAAACTATCGCGGGCTGAAAACTATCGCGTGGGGCATGGTGGGTAAATCTATTATTTAAAAGCTATTTGGTTTGGTTGGCTAATTAGGGTATTGTATTAATGTTGTAGGTTGGGAGTTCAAATCTCAATGCTATTCTTTTTTTTAAAGAAAACTATACTCAATGCGATGAACAATTAGGATTGTTTTGATGGTCCCCAAGGGTTTTGCAGTATGGTCAAAGAATATCTTTTTATATAGTATAGATATATAATATAGATTATAAGATATCTTAAGTCATTAAATTTGTGTTGGATATTATAGATCCGGATTATGTTAGATTAAAAAAATTTATTTGCACATAGGATGTTAAATTGCTGACAAATGATAGAGTGGTTTCAAGATAATTTTGTTGATGCTGAAATTTTTCTTGCACAAGCATGAGTTTTCTGAGCAAAGGAGAACTAATTGATTGAGCTACTAATTGGATAATGTAGATCAAGATCATGTTAGATCGAATATATGTATCTGGATGTTTTTTGGAACAACTTTTTTTGCTGGAAAGATGTATCGAATTAGCTCATAAATTAATATAGATTAAAGTACATGTCTTGCTACTATATATACATAATTTTATCTATAAAATCAGTTTATAATTTTTTGGGTACGAATAGCCCAGTTGCGTACAATTATAATTTTGTGATATATGAATAAAAGTAGGTTACAAATAACCAAAAACAGTGTAAGGTTATTAATTTTCTTTATTAATGCGGAAAATAGTTATACATAACTTTTTAATTTTTGTTAACAAAATTTTCATCCTATACATAAATCCTCGTGCATGCCAGATAAACTATAATAAAGTTGACGTGTTTAATGGTAGCTCCTCAAAAATACTGCTAACATTCCTAATAACAACATACCATAGTAGGTTTAAAAGCTCTACTAATTTTTTTTTTGATTTTATGAATTTCCTATTTTAATATGAGTGATAGACACGGGGTCCACCCCTATGGTCAACTACGACAATACCCTGACAGTACTCGAGCCATGACCTTGCTCCTTGCGCGATGACGCTCCCGTCGCTCACAAACCCACATCACGCCCGCTGCTCATAAATTTATATCTATTATATCTATAAAAATTATAGGAGAGAGAGTGGAGAGAGTGGATCTTGAAAGAGGGAGAGAGAGAGAGGAGATTTATAATAAAAAATAAGGCAGGAGAGAACGAAAAGAGAGAGAGAGTGAGTTGGTTTAAAAAAAAAGTTACGACGGGCAAGAGAGAGAGAAAAAGAATGGGGAGGATAGAGAGAGAGGAGTAATTTATTTTAAATTGAAAGAATATTTTTGTCATAGTCAATGCTTAATCAAAGATTTCTTTTCACTTTTATTATAGTGTGTGTGTATATATATATATGTATATATCGGTTATATGTATGTACACGGAACCCGAGCATAGCTTTTTCCGCATTTTTCTTCAATCCAGCGCCCTAGCACAAAAAACTGCGATCAATCAAGCATCGCAGTGCCTCAATCCACATCCGCCGCTTCAATCCAGCGTCATAGCGCCTCAATCCACCTTCGCCACTTCAATCCAGCATCGCAACAACTCAATCTAACTCTGCCGCTTCAATCCCGTGCCTCCAAACCGGTGTCGCAGCCTCCAAGCTCTAAATCCGGCGATCTATCCGTCAATCTATCCAGGCCTACAACCTCCTCAATCCACCTTCACCTCCTCAATCCATCTCCTCCAAACACGAGCCGCAGCCTCCAAGCCCCAAATCCAGTGCCGCAGCGCCAAAGTCCGGCTATCCAGTGGGGATCAATTGTGCACTGGCTGCAATCTACTAAACTAGCCGATCCTCACACTAGGTTTATTTAAAGACTTTAGAATGGATTTTGTTTCTTGCTCCGATCCAGTAGAAGAGATTAATACAGAGTGTTCTATTGCAAACCAAGAACCATATATAAGTCAAATTTTTGAAGATCTTGATGCAGTCTACTGTTTTTATAATGCTTACGCTCGTAATTTAGGATTTGGTGTTAGGAAAAATTCTAGCAAAATATCAAAAGTTACAGGAGAGCATATTTGGAAGAATTATGTATGCGATAAGGCTGGCAAAATGAAAGATAAACCTGCTAAAAATTGTGAAATTATACAACAACGACACAATATGAGACTTGGATGTTTAGCAAAACTAGATGTTCGCAAAGGGAAAGATAATTAGTGGGTTATTTTAGGATTCCAAAAAGAACATAATCATATATTAGATACACCCAGAAGAACAAAGAAACATAGATCTCATAATGTCAGTCATAGGAACATGATAACCAAGGATTTGATGGCTCAACTAAATGTATCTGGGTTGGGACCATCTAATATTGCTAAAACACTAAATGAAGTTGATAGTTTTAACTTCAAGACAACCTAAACACCTAGAGGGGGGGGGGGGGGTGAATAGGTTCTTATCCTTGTTTTAACTTAAGACAGAATTTAACTTCAGTTCTTTAATATAAATAGAATATCTCTACAGTTAACACATCACATACAATCACAGAAACTACAATAACTCAAATCACAGATTGCACACTGATTTATAGTGGTTCCCCAAGGTCTGGGTACATCCACTTTCCCCCTTCACCTATCTAGCAGTGTACTAGATTCGGCCTAACTTCTTCCTTCTTCTCAGATCCATAGTGTTGGTACCCTAGTTTGATTTGAGTTTAGTCTTGTCTTCTTAGTCCCTTGACCCAAGAAATATCTATGGTCAATGGTTAGTGGTCTAGCTGTAGAGTCCCCGCTTTTCTAGATGAAGAATTTGGTTAAGTAGTTTTTTCGTTCGACTATAGTCGAACGTCGCTCGAATATCGTCTATCGGCTGATCGACTATCGTCTATCAGTTGGTCGACGCTCTGTTTGCGTTGATAGCTCGACTATCTGTTGATAGGTCGACTATCTGCTTGGTTTGGTAGTTCGACTATCTGTCCTGATAGTTCAACTATCTGATAGCTCGACTATCTGTTGATAGGTCGACTATCTGTTCCGCTTTGATAGGTCGACTATCTGTTGATAGGTCGACTATCTGTCGTCTTTGATAGTTCGACTATCTGTCCTGGTAGTTCAACTATCTGATAGCTCGACTATCTGTTGATAGATCGACTATCTGTTTTGTTTTGATAGGTCGACTATCTGTTGATTGGTTGACTATCTGTTTTCTGTGATAGGTCGACTATCTGCTTGATAGGTCGACTATCTGTTTGTGTTGGATAGTTCGACTATCTGTCCGGATAGATCGACTATATGTTCTGATAGGTCGACTATCTGCCTAGGTAGTTCGACTATCTTCTTTGATAGTTCGACTATCTGGATCGTTCGACTATCTGCCCGATAGGTCGACGATCTCCGTGCGTCGGTCGACGATCTCCGAGGGTCGTTCGACATTTTCTGTTTGCCTTTTTATTTTGTATTTATTTATTCTATTTAATAAATTAATACATTATCTGGCATTTTATTTCAGTTGTTTTATGATAATATTTCCAGACAATATATGCTCCATCCCTTTTGCCTGAGTAAAATCTTTTCAGATAAAGTTGTTTGTCTTATTAGTTGACATTGTATTTTACTTTATCTGCTGTCAGTCATTTATAGCCGTTAGACTGAAAAGTCTTCCTTATGCTATAAAGAGTTTGTTTCTGATGTGATTTTATTTAGTACCTTTATTATCAGATTGCTTCCTGCAGCTTCTTTGAAAAAGGTTTATCCCTTTTATAGAATATTTTGCTGCAGAGTTTGTTTGTCTTTGTGATATTTACAGCCCAGGTTTCAAGTTTCAGAAGAAGACAAACAGTTCAAATCGAAAAGAGCCGTTGCTTGTTGCTGCTATAAAAGGAATCCTTTGGAGAAGGATTTCAGCTAACTAACCAGTGATTCTAAGAGTTATTCAATTAGCATTCAAGCTTTCATCAAGTCCAAGTTCATTGCTCTCAACAATCCTCATTCAACTGAGAAGTGTTAGCTCTTCTGCTCTTCTTCAACCTGAGATCTCCTGTTCCAGGAAGTTCTAACTCAGAGATCTTTTGAAGAAGAAGAAGAAGATAGCTGCTAGAAGATTTTCTTTTATTATTTTATATCTTCTTGTAGTTCTTCCTTCAGTTCTTACTGAAGAGTTTCTGCACTGAAGCAAGACTTCACCTGGACGTTCTTTGAGCCAGGGGGAGCCTTGATTCTTTTAGAGCTGTCTAGCTCAGTGCAAGTTATTGTGCTTCTCTAATCTATTGTAAAATAGAGAAGACACCTTAACCCCTTCCCCCTCCTATACAGGGTTATTACTCCCTTCAAAAGTATCCCTTGGTGGCAGGGCACCTGATCAAAAACCTGTGTTCGGTTTTTAGACACCTGATCAAAAGTCTAAAGGGTCTCTTGATCTACCTGAAGCAGATCTTGTTGGTGGCAGGGCACCTGATCAAAAACATGTAGTGGATTCCTACCGTGTGGGTAGAAGAGTGGACGTACCCAAGTTGTTTGGGGAACCACTATAAATTCCTTGTGTCGTCTGGATTGCCTTGTTTAAATTCTTGCATTGTGGCTGTGATTAGATATAACTAGGTTTGCTAGTTGCTGATTAGGTTATCCAAGCCTTAACTGTAATTACAGTTAGCTTGAGTCTGTGCACATCACTTGTGTTAGGCTTTAGGGTTATCTCCATATCTATAATCTTTTCATTCCGCATTTCACTCCAAGGGAGTTGAGTAGAAAGTCAACTTTGCTAAGTCAAATTTTGATAACTCTATTCACCCCCCTCTAGAGTAGTATCTATCCCTTCACTTTCAATTGGTATCAGAGGGAGGTTGACTGACTGAATAGGCTAACACCTAAGTCACAAGATCCTGATAGATACCAAAGTTTATAGATATTCACTATCACTATCATGGCCCAATCCAAGGATTATTCTAGCACCAGACCTCCAACATGCAACTTAGCTAAGTTTGGCATCTGGAAGGCAAGGATCAAATTATATATGAATTCTATTGATGAAAGCATCTTTGCTTCTATTTTGTCAGGACCCCCAAGAGCACCTGCTGCTGCTTCTGCCTCATCATCTGATATGAGTGCAGTGCCTCCTCCAGGCTACAACGATGAGTACAAAAAGGCAAAGATAGCAGATGCCAAGGCAATGAATATACTGGCTCAGATAATGTCTGATGAGGTATTCCAGAAGGTTGCTGAATGCTCCTCAGCAAAAGCTATATGGGATACACTGAACCAGATTGTAGCTGGTTCAGCTGATGAAAGGAAGGACAGGAAGTCCAACCTTATCTCACAATATGAAAACTTCAAGAAAACTGATGCTGAATCAGTTGAATCCATGTATACAAGGCTCAGCTCAATCATCAATGAGCTGAGGACCCTTGACAAGGATATTTCATTGACAGAGGTCAATGATAAGATTCTTATGTGCTTCCCTAGCACATGGGATCTGAGAATCTGGCCCATCAAGGAAGCCAGAAGTACAACAGAGATCTCAACAGAAGCCCTTCTCGACAAGCTCAAGTCTTTTGAGCAAGTGCTGAAGTCCAGGAAAGTAGAAGCTGAAGCAAAGACCCCTACTCCAACAAGAAAAGAGCAATCTCTAGCTCTTAAGGCTGCTGATGCTTCTGAAGGCAGCTAATCAAATGAGGAACTAAATGGAATTATTTGCCAAGAGGTTTCTCAAGATGGGGAGAAAGGAATTCAGAAAGAAGTCTTCACGCTATGAAGACAAACCAAGGTATGACCGTTCACCTGCTAAAGAAATTATCTGTTATGGTTGCAGGAAACCTGGACATATCTTACCAGAGTGTCCAGAGGAGAAGAACAAAGATAAGAGGAAAGAAAAGGAACAGCACAGGAAGCACTCCAAGCCATCCTCCTACAAGAACAAAAAGAAGGAGAGAGGTTTCATTGCTGAAACCTGGAGTGATTCTGATGAAGAATCTTCCTCCTCTAGCTCCAGTGAGGATGAGGAAGAGAAGAAGGCAAAGGAAGTTTGCCTGATGGCAATAGATGCCCGCAGCAATCATTCAGCTGCAGAGAGTTTAGATTCAGAGGAAGAAATGCCAACAGAAGATGAGGTGCTATCTTCTTATGACTTTACTTCTATAGAATTCAAATCAGATTTTAAATCTTTATGCTTAGATTTAATTAGTTCTGAAAAAGAGATTAAAGAACTTAGACATAGGTTAGCTGAATCAGAAATCATATTTACTGAAAATATTAAGTTAAAGGAAGATCTCACTAATTATAGTGAAGAAATTAAGTTTCTTAAAATTGAGTTAGCTAAGTCTAAAAGGTTAGAAGAATCTCTAAATGGTAGAAGCCTTAAGCTGTTAGAGATAACCAGCATGACTAACACTAGGTCAGGTAATAACAAACTAGGCTTAGGAGCTTCTCCCAATGAACCCCCAATTATTCTTAAAAATAATCTTTCAACTCCAGTGAACTTTATCTCAGCTGATGGGATAAAGAACACTGAGCAAGTAAATCAAGTTAATAAAACTTTAAATAAAGCTAAGAGAGAAAAGAGGAAGAAATTTTTTAAAGAAATACAAAGAGCGTCGAACGCTGCTCGACGATCGGAAGCTCAATGGTCGAACGAAGCTCGACAATCTGAGCGCCCATCGTCGAACGTCGATCGACGTTTTCAATATGATTTTCAAAATCATCATCAAACCCGTAGAAACCTAAATGAAAATGGAAACCCTAGGTTTGTTGACCCATCATCTGCATGGAGAATCCCACCTAGAAGATCTCACCCATTAGGTTATCACCCTCAGCCTGCATTTTCATTTATTTCTAGCTTTTCTTATGTGAAAAACAAGGGACCCAAGGTTACCTGGGTCCACAATGTCTAAATGAATTTCTTGCAGGTGAAGGCCTATCCTATCACTCAAAATAAGTGGTATTTGGATAGTGGATGCTCCAAGCATATGACAGGAAATAAAAATCATCTGTCAAAGTTCAAAGCTAAGCTCGGCCCAAAGGTTATCTTTGGAGATTCCAGCTGTGGTCAGACAGAAGGCTATGGCAGGATCACTATTGGAGCTGTTACTTTCAAGAGAGTTGCATATGTGACAGAACTGAAGCACAATTTGATCTCAGTCAGCCAGCTATGTGATGCTGGCTACCAGGTTTCATTTTCTAACTCCCTTTGCAATATTACTTTAAATAATAATGTTGTTTTAGTAGGCATTAGATTAGGTAATATTTATTTAGTAGATTTCAATTCAACTCATTCTGAAATCTGTTTATTTAATGAAGTAACAATTAATAATAATTCTTTGTGGCATAAGAGGCTTAGTCATGTTAATCTTAAAAATATATCTAGGTTATCTAAACACAACCTTGTTAGAGGTTTACCTTCTTGCCCCTACAAGAAGGAGAGCCTATGCAAGGCTTGTCAGCTAGGCAAGCAAACCAAAAACTCTTTTAAATCTGTAAATAAGAGTGATTCTCCTAGAATCCTGTATTTATTACATTTGGACCTCTTTGGCCCAATAAATGTACAGAGTTTAGGAGGTAAGTATTACACCTTAGTCATTGTAGATGACTTCTCTAGGTTCAGTTGGGTTTTCTTTTTGAGAACTAAGGCTGATAACTTCAAAGCCCTTACAGACTTTCTATTATGTGTGCAGACTGAGTACTCTACTCATGTGGCCTTGATCAGAAGTGATCATGGTACTGAATTTGACTCTCTTCTCATGCAAAAATTCTGTGAGAGAGAAGGTATCAAACATAGCTTCTCAGCTCCTAGAACTCCCCAACAAAATGGGGTAGTTGAAAGGAAGAACAGAACACTCATTGAAGCTGCTAGCACATTGTTGGCTGATGCTAATATGCCTCTTTTCTATTGGGCAGAAGCTATTAGTACAGCCAATTATGTCTTGAATAGAAGTCTGATACACAAGCTTAAGTGTAAAACTCCTTATGAGTTGCTTAAAGGAAAGAAACCTAAAATTAACTATTTTAGAGTTTTTGGCTGTGTAGTGTATATTCATAATAACAATAAAGAATACCTTAGAAAATTTGAAGCAAAAGCTTCAATGGGAATTATGCTTGGATATTCCCAAGTAAGCAAAGCTTATAGGGTTTATAACAAATCAACCTGTAAAATTGAAGAATCTGTGCATGTATCTTTTGATGAGTCTCAGATGTTTTACAAGGAGAAGGAAAATTCTCCTTCCTCTAGTTCATTGCAGGTACCTGATGCTACTCAAGAGATCCTTCAACTTTCAACTCTTCAGATCACTGAATCAGACAGTGATGAAGACATTGCTGAAGCTGTTGTTGTTCCACCAACAGTAGATCAAATTCCTCCTGAGGAATTAATCCCAACTGTTGCTGAAGATCACATCCCACCTGCTGATATTGTCACACTTAGAGATCACCCTACATCTCAAGTGATAGGAGACATATCAGCTGGTGTTCAAACAAGACATCAGTTAAGACAGGATGTGATGCACGCTTGTTTTCTCTCACAGGTTGAGCCCCTCACCTTTAAAGATCAGAGCTAGATCCCCACTAGATAATTGCTATGCAAGAGGAACTCAATCAGTTTGAGAGATGTAAAGTTTGGACTTTGGTTCCAAGACCTAAAGGCCAACTAATCATAGGCACCAAGTGGGTGTATAGAAACAAGTTGGATGCAAATGGAATTATTGTAAGGAATAAAGCTAGGCTTGTAGCTCAGGGCTACAGACAGGAGGAAGGTATAGATTATGACCAAACTTTCGCTCCTATTACAAGGCTAGAAGCAATAAAGATCTTCTTGGCCTATGCAGCCTACATGAAGTTTAAGGTCTTTCAGATGGATGTCAAAAGTGTATTCCTGAATGGTGAGCTTAAGGAAGAGGTGTTTGTTGAACAACCACCAGGGTTTGTTTCTTCAACTTAGCCCTCACATGTGTTCAAGTTGTAGAAAGCTCTATATGGACTAAAGCAAGCCCCCAGAGCCCGGTATGAGACTCTAGCTAGTTTCCTGTTAGAGCACAACTTTACTAGGGGAGTAGTTGATAGAACCCTTTTCGTCAAGCACCACAAGGACACAATCTTGTTAGTTCAGGTGTATGTAGATGATATTATATTTGGCTCCACTGATCCCAAACTTTGCAAAAGGTTTTCTGACCTGATGCACTCTAAGTTTGAGATGAGTAGTATGGGTGTGCTGTCTTACTTTCTTGGTCTCCAAGTTAAGCAAGATGCTGATGGTATCTTCATCTCCCAATACAAATATGCCAAGGAATTGGTAAAGAAGTTTGGGATGGCTGATGCTTCAGCAATGCCTACACCTATGGCTACTAATGTAGTTATTGATTCTGATGATCACGGCAAGCCAGTTGATCAAAAGAATTATAGGGCCATTATTGGTTCCCTATTATATTTAACTGCAAGTAGGCCAGATATAATGTTTGCTACATGCCTTTGTGCTAGATTCCAGGTCAACCCCAAGGAATCTCATCTGATTCTTCTCAAGAGAATCCTGAGATACCTGAAGGGATGTCCAAATCTAAGACTTTGGTACCCAGCAGAATCAGAATTTGAGTTAATTGGATACTCTGACTCTGATTATGCTGGTTGTAGAGTTGACAGGAAGAGCACCTCAGGAACTTGTCAGTTCTTGGGAGAGAGATTGGTCTCTTGGTTCTGTAAGAAGCAGGCTTCTGTCTCAACTTCAACTGCAGAAGCTGAATATATAGCAGCTGCCAGTTGTTGTTCACAGATCCTGTGGATTCAAAACCAGCTTGTGGATTATGGTTACTCACACAAGAACACCAAAATCATGTGTGATAGTACCAGTGCTATCTCAATTGCACAAAATCCAGTGCACCACTCTAGAACGAAGCACATTGAGATCAGGCACCATTTCCTGAGAGATTGTGTGGAAAAGAACAAGATTTGTCTTGAGTTCATATCCACTGAGTTTCAGAGAGGTGATATATTCACCAAGCCCTTAGATGAACAGAAACATCTGTTCTTTTTAGTTCAACTAGGCATGATCAATGGAAGAGACTAAGTGTGACTTCTGCCTTGTTGAAACTTGTTTGAAGATAGTCGAACGACGTTCGAAGATAGTCGATCGGGTCAAGCCCATCGTCGACCTATGGTTGATGAAAGTTTGTCCGTTTGAAGATCGTCGATTGGCGTTCGACCATAGTCGAACAAGTCGAGCTCATCGTCGATCTCTGGATGATGACAGCTTGTTGTTTGAGAAGCCAGAAATAGTCGAACGATTGCTCGACTACTCTGCTTCTGGACCGATCGTCGAACGACCGTTCGACCATCGTCTCCAGTATCTTTTAAATAGATCGACTATCTCTGGTCTAATATAAAGCCGATAGTCGACCTAGGTTAAAAAGATCTTCGCTTTTATCGTCGACGGAGAGCGTCCTTTCGCATTCCGTCTTCCCGCTTGCTCCTCCTCTTACGATTTTCTGCCGATTCGTCTTCTCCGTTCCTCTCGCGCCTTCTCCAGCTTTTCAATGGCGATTTCTCCAGCGCTCCTCGAAGTCGTGAAGTTCGACGCCGGATTCAGTGTGGATTTTGACGCATTCAGTTGCTGCGAACCCAGTATCGTGGAAATTCTCCAGCTCTGCAAAGATCAAGGTCTGGAAAGGCTCATGTCAACAAGGATCAAGTTAAATATATCAGAGATAAAGGAATGGGCGTTTACTTCATCTTCCACTGAATATTCAATGACAGGAACAATTGGCGGAGAAGAGGTAATCTTGACTCCCGCCGCTTTGACTGATGTTTTTGGATTGACTAATGGCGAAGAAGAATTTGAGCAAGATGCTCCAGAATTTGGAAGGATGTTGATTGAGCTGGGACATGCAGAAGGCATTCCCTCCAAGCTCCTCAAGGTAAATTTTCCTTTTAAGATTAAATTTCTTGTTGAGATTGTCGGAAAAGTGCTGCTAGGCAAACACTCTGCCCACGATAACATTACTAGACAACAATTTGCACTCATGTGTGCAATTGTCAATAAGAAAAGGATCAATTGGGCAGGTGTTTTGTTTGATTTGATAAGGAAGAAGAACAGTAAGAAGGAAGTTACCCTAGGAAGGGTTATTGGGATTTTTCTAAAGGAAAGATATCCCCAGCTGCTGATTTCAACTGCTACAACCATTAATGCCAGTAAGAAGATGGATCCCAACTTGTTCTCAAAGTGGAAGAGGACATTTGTGAAGCCCGCTCCTGTAGGGGCTGCTCCAGCTGCATCTGAGAGCACAAGGACTGACTCTGTCGCTCCCCACCCTCAAGAAGTTGGCTCAGCTCCTCTATCTCTCCCTTCATCTTCTTCTGCTCTGTTGTCTACTTTAGTTGAAGTTCCATCAACTTCAGTCGAAGTACGACATTCTGCCTCTCCTGTTCATGATTCAACAACAGTTGAAATTCCATCTTCTCCTCCAGCATCTCCTATCCCTCATCATCTTGCTAGGATATCTAATCCTAGTTTTGATTTATTTGCTTCTGTACCTTCTACCCCTATTCATTCTCCAGCTTCCACCCATCTATCTCCAGTTAACTCTCCACATCATTCTCCTTCTCCATCTCCAGTTCGCTTTCCAGTTCATCAGGAATACATTCCTCCTGCTGATCTTCCATCCACTGTAGTTCCCCCACCATCTTTTGAGATAACTCCGGAATTCATTTCCAGCATTGTGGAGTTAATTACCCCTTCAATCAAAATCATGATTGAAGAGGCAATTGCTCCACTTGCTTCCTCCATTGCTTCTTTATCTGATGCCATCAAAATTCTTTCTAACTCTGCTGAGCCCTCTTCATCCAGGGGCCTGGTTTCAGTTCCCACTGAAATCAGGCAGGGGGAGATGTTCAATGAAGATATCTCTGAGCAGCCGTTGGCCTCCCCTCCAGCAGCTCAACTTGCAGTATCAGAAAAAGCAGCAGAAGTTTCAGCTCCTCCTCCATCTGAAAAAGAAAAAGAAATATCTGATGCAATAATGATGACTGAATTTGTTATAAAAGTTTACCTGGAAGAATCCTCAACTCCCCTGGTTGCCCTATACCTAGAAGGAATAATCACATCCTTTCTAGATGATTTATGGGAGTTAGGTCACCCTGAAGAAAATCCTGAAGGTATGTCTCTTTCCCAATTTGTAGATTACTTAATTGATATGTTAGTATGGGAATATCTGGAAGGGATGACTAGATGTCATTTAGCAAGATTTTATTCCTAATCCTTCAGATATAATGGAAGAAGTAGTGGCAGTTGTCCAATAGCCAGAACCTGAACCTGCTCCAGAAGCTCTAGATGCTGTAGAGCCTGAATCTGTATCAGCTCCTGATGTCCAAGTGGTTGTAGAGCAAGCAGTGCTATCTGAACTGGTCCCCTCGACAGTTCCTGAGTTTCAACAAAAGGATCCTGAAACTGAAACTGAAAAGTCTACGTTATGGGATGATTCCCCAGGATTGGATTTAGATACCCTTCTGGCACAGGATGCCATAGAAGAAGAGAAAGAGAAAGCTGACCTAAAAGAAAAGGAAAAGGCTGTATCAGAAGCCTATGATCCATATGATCATCCTCCCTCATCTCATTCTGAGGATGAAGATGATTCAGATCTATCTGAGAATTCTAAGAGAAAGAAAGCTGCAAAGAAGAAAAGGAAAGCTGTAGCTCCTCCTACTCCAAATCCAGATCATGATGTTCCCTATTACATTCTGAAAGGAATTGACCCAAAGTCGAAAGAGTTCCAGCACTGGATGTGGTTCTCTAAGAACCAGCAAAAGGAGAGAAAGAAATCTAAGAGATATGATAGTCCTACTCCCAGATGGACTCCCAGAGGTCCTCCTCCTCCACCTCCCGGTGCAGGAGCCTCTGGCAATTTATCTGCTAATCCATCTGCTCCATCTGCAAAATCTGCTCCTTCTCAGCCTCATTCAAGGAAAAGTTCTCAAAGCCACCAAGGCAAATCATATACTAGTACTCAAAGGCATGATACTGAGGTTAAAGAGCAAGTAAAGGAGGTTGTATATCAAAAGCCAACATTTTCACCTCCTCCTTCTCCCAAGAAAAAGGTTTCTCCTGCTATACCAGTTCATGTTGCTAAGGATATTTCAAAAGGTAAAAGAACTGTTTTCTCTGAAAAATCCAGTAAAAAGTTTGTTGAGTTTGCTCCTCCATCATCTTTAGTTATTCAAGAAGTTAAAGATACAGCTGAAAGTTTATTAGATTTATCTGTTAAGTTTAAAGCTGTGAAGCCTATTGATACATCATCTGAAAATGTGTATGAAAGCCAAGAGTTAGATCCTGATTTCAGGATGGCTCGTTTTCTAGAACTTGTTGGATCAGCCCAGATAAAGAAAGCTAAGGCTGAAGGAAAGGACTCTGCAGGACTTTCTACAATGTCAAAGTTCAGAATGAAGGAACTCGATAAAATCCAGGTTAGCCCTGAAGTTTTTGACCCTTCTAAATATATGGAAAAACACCCAGAAGCAGTTATTCCAAGGGCTGCAGAACTGAAGATTATTGGCGTGCAAGATTTGAAGATGTCTAAGAAAGAAGCCATTGATCCCTTGCAGAAAGTTTCTTTTGTTCCTAGCTCTTCTGACCCCAAGCCTGATTCTGTAGATTCTTAATTTTGATTGACTGCTGTTATATATCTGACTGATTGTTAATTGCTATTTAGTTGCTTAACTATTTCCTGTATTGTTTTTAGTATAGCTAGTTCTGTGTTTTAGTTTTTGAGAAGACTTAACTCAAATAGGGGGAGAATGTTGGTACCCTAGTTTGATTTGAGTTTAGTCTTGTCTTCTTAGTCCCTTGACCCAAGAAATATCTATGGTCAATGGTTAGTGGTCTAGCTGTAGAGTCCCAGCTTTTCCAGATGAAGAATTTAGTTAAGTAGTTTTTTCGTTCGACTATAGTCGAACGTCGCTCGACTATCGTCTATCGGCTGATCGACTATCGTCTATCAGTTGGTCGACGCTCTGTCTGCGTTGATAGCTCGACTATCTGTTGATAGGTCGACTATCTGCTTGGTTTGGTAGTTCGACTATCTGTCCTGATAGTTCAACTATCTGATAGCTCGACTATCTGTTGATAGGTTGACTATCTGTTCCGCTTTGATAGGTCGACTATCTGTCGTCTTTGATAGTTCGACTATCTGTCCTGATAGTTCAACTATCTGATAGCTCGACTATCTGTTGATAGATCGACTATCTGTTTTGTTTTGATAGGTCGACTATCTGTTGATAGGTCGACTATCTGTTTTCTGTGATAGGTCGACTATCTGCTTGATAGGTCGACTATCTGTTTGTGTTTGATAGTTCGACTATCTGTCCGGATAGATCGACTATCTGATAGATCGACTATCTGTTCTGATAGGTCGACTATCTGCCTAGGTAGTTCGACTATCTTCTTTGATAGTTCGACTATCTGGATCGTTCGACTATCTGCCCGATAGGTCGACGATCTCCGTGCGCCGGTCGACGATCTCCGTGCGCCGGTCGACGATCTCCGTGCGCCGGTCGACGATCTCCGTGCGCCGGTCGACGATCTCCGAGGGTCGTTCGACGTTTTCTGTTTGCCTTTTTATTTTGTATTTATTTATTCTATTTAATAAATTAATACATTATCTGGCATTTTATTTCAGTTGTTTTATGATAATATTTCCAGGCAATATATGCTCCATCCCTTTTGCCTGAGTAAAATCTTTTCAGATAAAGTTGTTTGTCTTATTAGTTGACATTGTATTTTACTTTATCTACTGTCAGTCCTTTATAGCCGTTAGACTGAAAAGTCTTCCTTATGCTATAAAGAGTTTGTTTCTGATGTGATTTTATTTAGTACCTTTATTATCAGATTGCTTCCTGCAGCTTCTTTGAAAAAGGTTTATCCCTTTTATAGAATATTTTGCTGCAGAGTTTGTTTGTCTTTGTGATATTTGCAGCCCAGGTTTCAAGTTTCAGAAGAAGACAAACAGTTCAAATCGAAAAGAGCCGTTGCTTGTTGCTGCTATAAAAGGAATCCTTTGGAGAAGGATTTCAGCTAGCTAACCAGTGATTCTAAGAGTTATTCAATTAGCATTCAAGCTTTCATCAAGTCCAAGTTCATTGCTCTCAGCAATCCTCATTCAATTGAGAAGTGTTAGCTCTTCTGCTCTTCTTCAACCTGAGATCTCCTGTTCCAGGAAGTTCTAACTCAGAGATTTTTTGAAGAAGAAGAAGAAGATAGCTGCTAGAAGATTTTCTTTTATTATTTTATATCTTCTTGTAGTTCTTCCTTCAGTTCTTACTGAAGAGTTTCTGCACTGAAGCAAGACTTCACCTGGACGTTCTTTGAGCCAGGGGGAGCCTTGATTCTTTTAGAGCTGTCTAGCTCAGTGCAAGTTATTGTGCTTCTCTAATCTATTGTAAAATAGAGAAGACACCTTAACCCCTTTCCCCCTCCTGTACAGAGTTATTACTCCCTTCAAAAGTATCCCTTGGTGGCAGGGCACCTGATCAAAAACCTGTGTTCGGTTTTTAGACACCTGATCAAAAGTCTAAAGGGTCTCTTGATCTACCTGAAGCAGATCTTGTTGGTGGCAGGGCACCTGATCAAAAACCTGTAGTGGATTCCTACCGTGTGGGTAGAAGAGTGGACGTACCCAAGTTGTTTGGGGAACCACTATAAATTCCTTGTGTCGTCTGAATTGCCTTGTTTAAATTCTTGCATTGTGGCTGTGATTAGATATAACTAGGTTTGCTAGTTGCTGATTAGGTTATCCAAGCCTTAACTGTAATTACAGTTAGCTTGAGTCTGTGCACATCACTTGTGTTAGGCTTTAGGGTTATCTCCATATCTATAATCTTTTCATTCCGCATTTCACTCCAAGGGAGTTGAGTAGAAAGTCAACTTTGCTAAGTCAAATTTTGATAACTCTATTCACCCCCCCTCTAGAGTAGTATCTATCCCTTCACATTCACATAGATCTTACAGCTCAGAACCCTAAAAGGTTCCTACAACTCAGAACCCTATAAGGTTCCTACAACTCAGGCTAATAGCCCTACCTCATCCTTGCAACAAAGCCTACAACTCAGAGAACAAATTCTCCTACACTCAGGCTCAATCAGCCTTATCTCAGCCATGCCACAAGGCCTATAACTCAGAGATCAAAATCTCCTACACTCAGCCTTTATAATATAGGCTTACAACTCAGATCTTTGAAAAGATCCTACAGATTTTGATAAGTAATTTGATGGTCTCTTACCCTTGTTGAGAGAGAAAGGATAAGAGAATTCTTGATCAGCTTCTTGATGAATTTGAAGACAGAAATCAACCTATTCTTAGCTTTCTTCAAAGCTTCTTGAATCTGAACTTAGTAGGGTTGATCTCCTTTGAAGTTGACTGACTGGCAGCTTCCTTCTTGGATTCCAGATATGGATCTGGATCTTCTTAGTAGATTTGTTCAGGATCTACTTCTTAAGAGACTTGTGATTGTATCCTTCTTGACCTCAAAATAGCTGGAGCTCTCTCCCCCCAAATCTTTTGAAGTTTCTTCTGAATTCTGGAATAAATTCTCCTTAGACAAAATCTGAGTGGATGAACACTACAGAATGTCTTCTTAGATCTTCTCACGAAGATCTTATTCTGTGTGCCTTGCACTTTCTTGATCAACGATCAATCTCTTTATAGTTGTGTTAGTTGTGTATATGATCAATCTTCTTTCATCTTCTGAATCCATCTATATTTATAGACTTCATCCATGGTAACCGGCTGATCCGGTTTAAAACTAACTTCTGACAAGTCTGATACCTTCAGTAAACCTATTGTAACTCACAACTGTCAAGTCCTCAAACAGTTCTTGAGCCTTTGTCTCTGTCAGCAAAGCGTCGAGACTGACTGTCTTAAAGTATCGAGACAATCTGTCAATATGTGTCGACACAAGTGACTTAAGTGTCGACACAGACTTTGGTGATGTCGACATAACTGCCTTGATGTCGACACAGCTTCTTGACACTGCATCTTGAGAATGCGTCGACACTGATTATTTGTGTCGACACAATCACTTCTTCACTTTACAGCAATCAACTATGTTGAAACTCTGCTGTGTGTTAACACAAGTCCTGTGTGTCAATATAGTTGTTGTAGACTAAGAATTCTGTGTGTCGACACTGCCTCCAGGTGTCGATACAGTTGATGTCGACTCTGCTTCTGTATGTCGACATTGCCTCCCGGTGTCGACACAGTTGATGTCGACTATCTATTCTGTGTGTCGACACAGCCTTTTCCAAGTGTCGACACAAACTTGCTGAAGTGTCGACACAGCTTCCTCTGGTGTCGACACATGGGCTTAGAAACTTTTTCCTGCATTTTAGCCAATACTTATCCTGCACATATAAACTCAAAATAACATCAAATACACCTTGATGTATATCATTGAGCTAAGTGAGGCTTCTCTAAATAAGGTACACATTTTCTATTGTACCCAACAATCTCCCCCTATTTGGAGAAGTCATAACCCTTTTGTTAATGATATACACCACTTATGATAAATAAACATGATGATGTGTATAAGCATTTTTAACAGGGTAACTTATAAGCAAAACAAATAATAAACTATCATCACAGAATAAGGATGCAAATTAAATAAACATGAAATATTGTTTTGTTTATTATCTCAAAAAGTTTCTTAACACTGTTTACAAAGACTTCTTTAAAAAAAACTAAGAAATACATAGTTCTTGGAAAAAGCTAGTAAAACTAGACTAAGGCTGGACTGGCTCCATGATGACTATTCCTTTTCCTGATTTAATCTGAGCCTGCACAGAAGGTTCTGTATCTTCAATGAGCTTCTTGCCTTTCAAATCAGCCATCTTTTGAGCTTCAGCCTTATTACTTTGCCTTTCAAAGTAATGAAAAGGCTTAGGGAAATACTTGCTAGGATCCTGTGCATCAGGAGGTAGCTTCCCAATCTTGGCCTTCCTTCTGTATTGAACTATGGCTTGTTGCCTAACCTCATACTTCTGCCACTTCTGCTCATTATACCATTTACCCCTTTCATAAACTTGGTATTTTACAGCTTTCCAGGCAGTTAATATGATATTTCTAGAAGTGGGGCTCCATTGCTCAAAATCAGGTTTTAACTCTGCCTGCTCTCTAAATCTTTTCTTTGATAATTGAGCATCTTGCGGAGCTTTCAGACCAGCTTCTGGCATATCTACCTTTTCAATAATAATATTAGTAACTAGTTGAGGAGGGCTATACATAGATTGAACTTGTTGATGTATCATCTCAAGATCTGCAGGGGGGTAAATAACTGGGGCAACCTCAGGTTGATCACCTTCAAGTTGAGCTGGTTGCACACCTGACTCAGCCATATTATCATCATCACATAAGGGTGGATATCCCAGAGTGTCTCTAATGCTGTTGGTTACCCATTTGGCATGATCAGAGCCTGCATATACTAACACCCTCTCCCCCTTTATGACTTCTCTAGTCACATGATCTCTCAAATCCTCTTTTTGAAATCTGATTTGCCCATCCAAGTAATTGATTCCATCTTTAAAGAATGGCTTTAACTTTTGAAGCTTATCAGAAATTGTTTGTTGAGAGGTAGTAATAGCTGTTTTAAAGGAATCCAAAGCTTCCTGTAGCTTCTTATCAAATTCTTCTTTCTCCTTATTTCTTGCTTCAGTCATTTCAATAACTGTTTTTCTTACTTTAGTGACTATCTCATTGTGAGATTCAGTCAAATTGTCATTCATTCTTATTTGATTTTCAAGGACATAGCCTTGTTTGACAGCAATATCATCCACTTGTTTCTTTATTTTTGCTTGTTGTTTTGCTAGAAATACCACAACATTTCCCCTCTTATGGAAGCAATCTGTCATCTCTTTCTTATTCTGATTGACCTCAAATCTGATTAACTTTATATCTTGGGCTAGATCAAATTGAAAAGCCTTATGGCTTTCATCCACATATTTTTCAAGAGCTAATCTCTGCTCATCAAATTTCACTTGTAAATCAACCAAAAGTTTGCTGTAATCAATCTCAGGGGCTGGTTATGAAGTAGTAGCTTGCAAAGCCTTCTTATAGTTCTGGCTTCTCCTTTTAAAAACCATCAGTTTTCTTTTCTTAAAACTTGCAATCTCCTCATCCCCTGAATCAGTGGAACTGTCAATATTTACTCTTTCTTTAGGACTAGGAGGCATCTCCTTGTCAGCCCTATGCTCCACCTTCTCAAGGTTAACTTGCTCCCCCTCAACTACTTCTCCCTCTATGTCAGGAAACAACTCTTCTAGAGTGAACTCTTGTTGATTGTGAACTGGTGATACAGCTGTCTCAGGAGCATCAGCAACTACAGATGTATCCTCCATGATCACATCTAGTGCTGGACTGTTGACATGAGGGGACAGAAGAATAGATTGTGAATCTATTTCACTTGCCAAGTGAATTCTCTCTTCCCTTTGAACTTGTGCAGTAACTGACTCCCCCTGCACTTGTGCACTCTCAGCATTGTCCTGTACTTGTATACTTTCTAGCTCCCCCTGCACTTGTGCACTAACTGTGTCCTTCGGCACTTGTGCTATCTCTGTAATGTCATGTACTGGTGAATTTGCTGCAGTCTCTTGGGTATCAGGTGTGTCCTTAGAGAGAACCCTATCCCATCTGGATATTATCCTGATGTCCATCCTTCTCATATAATTTATTTTAGACCCTAGAAGATGATTCATTACCTCTAGAATTTCTCCAGCCAGGTAGAGACTTATTAATCTAGCCAATTTGGGCTTTTTGATTCCTTCCTTTATCATTTCAAACAAAACCGCAGACCAATCGGTGTTAATCTTATAGATGATCCTGGTCATCAGATTGAACATAAAAGCAGAGATCCTATCATGGCCTCCTGGTTTACACAAAATCACCTTCCCGACCACTTCTGATAGAAATTTGCCTAGTTGATTCATTCCTTTTCGGTTTATGGCTGCTCTAATCTTGATGGTTGGATCCAATCCACACCACTGGAGAGCCTCCCTTGTCTTTGAGGCTGGGACCTCTTCTTCATCCTTGATTCTTGGAAGGTGAAGAATCTTTCTTAAACTCTTAAGAGTAAGTTTGACTTTATTACCATGAATTATCAATTTAATCTTTAGTCCAGTGGAGTCCACTGTTGCAGCAGCATAGAATTCACATACTTATTTCTTCCAGATCTTTCTAGGTTCAGAAACAAGAAACTCTAACCCAGAATCAGTAACTAGAGTAATGACCCCTTTAATCTCTTTTGCCGCATCATCAAAAGCATTGCGTACCAGCTCAGAGCCTTCATTAATGTTGTCTTCAATCTTTGGCGCCATTGGAATGGAGAGAAATCTTGATTTGAGAGAAGAGAGTTTGTCGACACAAGGATTTAGTCTTGAAAATCTGGTGAGCGTGTCGACAGAATATGTTCTCGACCTATTTATATCCTTTTAAACAAAGAAGGTCAAAAGGCGGGCAAAAACTGCCTAAATGTGTCAACACTGTTAGAAAGTGTCGACACATACTTCTATTGTCTCGACCACGGCGCTGGCTACTATGTGTCGACACCAATTAATGATATGTCGACACAGGACATACTTAGTAGTTCATCAGAAATTCTGTGTGGACTCTTATTGCAAGTGTCGACACAATTTCTAGAGGTGTCGACACAATTACTCTGGTTGTGTCGACACTACTTTTCTGGATGTGTCGACACCTTGTCCCTTAGGTGTCGACACTACGATACTGTGTCGACACAATTTTCCTGAATTGTCGACACAACTCCTCTGTGTCGACACATTATTACTGAATGTGTCGACACAATTTTACTTAGCCACTTATGTTAATCTAACATATGGTCAACATTCCTAATTCAATTTTAAATCTATTGAATTTAGTTTCATCTAGAGGCTTAGTAAATATATCTGCAATTTGATAATCTTTCTTAACAAATTCTAGTGAGATGTCCTCTTTCTCTACATGTTCTCTAATAAAATGGTATCTTATTTCTATATGCTTGGTCCTACTATGTGAAACAGGATTATTAGCAATAGAAATAACACTAGTAGAATCAAAAAATAAAGGTGTTCTACTTACCTGAATACCATAATCTTCTAGCTAGTGTTGAATCCATAATAGCTGTGCACAAAACTTCCTGCTGCCACATATTCAGACTCAGCTGTGGAAATTGCCACACTAGTCAGCTTCTTACTGCTCCATGACACCAATCTTCCTCCTAGAAATTGACAGGTGCCTGTAGTGATTTTCCTATCTTTTTTATAACCTGCAAAGTCTGCATCTGAATAGCCTGTTAGTAGAAAATCTCCATTCCTAGGGCACCAAAGGCCTAGATTAGGTGTGCCCTTTAGATATCTCATAATTCTCTTTACTGCAGTATAATGAGATTCTTTAGGGCATACTTAGTACCTAGCACAGACACATGTTGCATACATAATGTCTGGTCTACTAGCAGTGAGATATAGTAGAGAGCCAATTATTCCTCTATACAAAGATTCATCTACAGGTTTACCTGCATCATCTTTGCATATAGACATACTTGTTCTCATAGGAGTTCTCATGGTGGAGGATGATTCCATACCATACTTCTTAATTAACTCCTTGGTGAACTTAGACTGGGATATGGACAAGCCATCATCAGTCTGTCTTACTTGGAGTCCCAAGAAGAACTTAAGTTCCTCCATACTGCTCATTTCAAACTTCCCTTGCATAAGTTTAGCAAACTTTTTGCAAAGGTTGCTTTCTGTAGACCCAAATATTATGTCATCTACATAAATCTTGACTAAGATTATCTTTCCTTTGGACTCCCTTAGGAATAGAGTTTTGTTTATTTTCCCTCTTGAGAATTTGTTCTCAATAAGGAAAGTAGACAGGGTTTCATATCAAGCCCTTGGGGCTTGCTTTAACCCATACAAAGCTTTCCTAAGTCTATAGACATAATCAGTTTTGAGATAATCTACAAAACCTGAAGGCTGCTCTACATAGACTTCTTCTTTTAGATTTCCATTCAGGAATGCTGATTTTACATCTATTTGGAATACTTTGAATCCTTGATATGCTGCATAGGCAAAGAACATTCTGATTGCTTCCAGTCTTGCTACTGGGGCAAAGGTTTGATCAAAGTCAATACCCTCTTCTTGTCTGTACCCTTTTGCAACAAGTCTTGCATTGTTCTTCACAATAATTCCACTCTCATCCAATTTGTTCCTAAAGATCCACTTTGTTCCAATGATATTGTGGTCTTTTGGTTTAGGAACTAATTCCCAGACCTTGCACCTTTTGAACTGATTTAGCTCTTCTTGTATGGCATTAATCTAGTGTGGGTCTAGGATAGCTTCTTCAAACTTCTTTGGCTCTAATTGAGATAGAAAGCTTGAATACAGGACTGTGTTCAAATTCCTGCTTCTGGTTTTCACTCCATGTCTTGGATCACCAATTATTTGATTTATTGGATGATCTTTTAAGTGTCTAACTGCTGGAGGTAGTCTCTCTTCAGGCTAAATACCTCCTGTTTCTTCAATGTGTTGCACCTCTTGGTTTTCTTCAGCTTCTAGAGAGTCCTGTACTCCCCCTGGACAGTAGCCACCATTTTCCATTTGTAGATCTGTAGTTGAATCTTCTGCAATGGAAATCTTGTCCATTCTCTCATTTATACCTGTTGGACTGCATGAACTACAAGGCAACTCACTGTTGATCAATCTAGTTTCATCAAATACAATATGTACAGATTCTTCTATAACATGTGTAATCAAGTTGTAGACCCTATAAGCCTTACTATTGTTGCTGTACCCAACAAATATCCCATCTTGGGATTTAGCAGCAAACTTAGTTAGATAAGACTTGCCATTGTTAAGGATATAACACTTACAACCAAAGATCCGAAAATAGGATAAATTTGGTTTTCTACCTTTCATAATCTCATAGGGAGTCTTTTTGTGGCACTTAGTGATAGAAGCCCTATTGAGCACATGACATGCAGTGTTTACTGCCTCAGCCCAGAAATATTCTGGGAGAGAAGTGTCACTCAATAGTGTTCTACCAGACTCAATCAATGTTCTATTCTTCCGTTCAGCAATACCATTTTGCAGTGGTGTTCTAGGTGAGGAGAACTCTTGAAAAATCTCAAATTCTTCACACAGTCTTGTCATACTTTCAGACTTAAATTTAGTGCCATGGTTACTTCTGATTTTGACCACTGTACTGTCAAGTTCATTCTGGATTTGCTTGACAAAACTATGAAAAACACTTGGGGTTTCTGATTTTTGTCTCAGAAAGAACACCCAGGAATATCTAAAATAGTCATCTACCACCACAAAAGTGTAGACCTTCCTACCTAGACTATGAACTGGCATAGGACCAAAAAGATCCATATGTAAGAGGTATAGATACCTCACTGAATCCTTGTTTTCAAGGCTATGAAAGGAGGATTTTGTCTGCTTGCCCTTTTGACAAGCTAAACATATCCCTTCCTTTATACACTTAACTTGAGGACCATTCCTCACTAACTCTTTGCTAAAGAGTTGACCAATTATTTTGCAGTTAAGATGGGCCAACCTCTTGTGCCATTTAACACAATGAGTGGCTTTCTCATCAGCTACAAGAAAAAAAGGAGAACCTTTGTTCTCACACTCAAAATTAAGACAGTACACATTCCTTTTTCTATATCCTGTCAGAATGACCTTTTGATCACTTGACCTTTTGATATGACATCCATTCTTAACAAATGAAATGTCATATCCTAAATCACTCAGCTGACTTATGCTTATAAGGTTGTGTTTCAAACCCTTCACATAGGCCACTTGAGTGATAGTAATCTTATTACTAGAAATGTTACCAAACCCTTTGATGATTCCTTTTTCAGAGCCACCAAAGATTACTTTAGGCCCATTTATAATAGGCAAGTAATCCTTCAGCAATCCCTTTGTTCCAGTCATGTGCTTGGAACATCCACTGTCCAAGTACCATATAGGGGTATGGTGACTTGGACTCACCTACAACAAAGAATTACTTTCCCTTAGAACCCAAGTAAGTCTTGGGTCCTTGGTTCAGGTTAGCTTCATGCTTACCAAATCTACCTGCAGCTCTTCTAACAGGTAGACTGTTGTTCTTCCTGACACTAGTGTTTTGCCAGCAATCTATAGCATAATGACCTATCTTGCCACAACACCAGCATTCATACTTGTTGTATCTATTTTTAGATATATTCTTGATTGTCTGATTGACAACAAATCTCTTGTATTGTGCTGGTACTGCTGTAGCTACACCCACTGGATTCTCACAAACATGAGGTTTATGAACATGGGCTGCCTTTTTGACATAAGCACTCTTGCCATTCAGAACTTCAGCCTTACTATGACCATGAGTATTCTCAAGGTCATACTTATTAGAAGGCTCTTGTACCTTTCTAAAAACTATAGGGACTTTAAAATTCAGTGGCTAGACTGAGGCTTTGCCCTTTCTCTTGAATTGGATAGCCCTGGTGTTACCCTTAAAGCCTATTCCAGCCTTACCCTTTTGAGCCACAAACTCATCTATTAAGGGTAAAACTGATTTTGGCTTGGAATAACTAGCCACCAAATCTTTCTCCTTTTGAAGTCTGACTTCCAGACTTTTAATTAGATCATTTTTATATGTGATTGTGCCCATCTGAATAATAGTTATAGTTTTCAACTTGACAATCTCATTCAATTTTTGATCCAACTCTTTCTCTAAACCAGATGCCGCCACCTTAAGATCTGCAATTTCCTTAGCCTGAGTTTTGGCTAGGTTCTTGCTTTTCTTTAGTTATTATAACAAGTCCCCATATTTATCTATCAGCTGATGAATATCACCTTCAAACTCAGATCCATCCACATCACTTGATGCAGATGTAGCTGACTCTGTGTCAGTACTACAAACTGAATTACTTGACAAACATTGTACCTTGCTAGGACCAGGATGATCCTAGCATTTGTCTTCTTCTGATACAGCCATCAGTCCAAAGCACTGATGGTCTTCTTGTTCATAGATGGAGTCCAGCAATTGCATAAACTCATCTTCTTCATCAGCTGCATAAAGACCAATATATGCCTCAGCTTCAGATTCAGACTCTGAAGTTGATTGGTCTGTCAAGCTTTTCTCCTTCTTAGCAACAAAGGATTTCTCCTTCTTGCTCTTTTGTTGAGTCTTCCTTTTATCAGCAGACTCCTTTCTTTTATCTTGACACTCAGCTATAACATGTCCAGGCTTATTACAGCAGTAGCAAACAATCTTTGATGTTGTAGATTTGCTAGGCTTAGACCTGCTCCTGTCCTTCCTTGATGACTTTCTCTTTTGATAATAGTCATCAACTGGCTGTGATGTTGAGGGCCTAGATTTCCACTACTTCTTCTTCAAGAATCTCTGAAACTGCCTTGTAAAGGCAGCAAAATCTGCATCTGAATCACTTCTATTTAAATTTTGGTTGTCTGAATTATCTGAGGTAATTTCAGCAACTTCCCTAGGAGGTGATGGAGACATCCTCCTATTCTTTCTAGTGGCTTCAACCTTGAAGGCCACAGACTTTTTTTTATGCTCCCCTTTAGCATTTCTTTCTTCCTCTTTTCTAGTCATTAGTTGCATTTCATAAGACAGCAACTTTCCAAATAAAGTTGGAGGAGAAATATCTGCAAGTTTGGCCACTTCCCTAATGACACAAATCTTGGTGTCCCAATCCTTTGTTAAGGATCTTAGGAATTTATCATTCAGTTCATATGTACTGAAGACTCTTCCATAAGACATCAGTTCATTTACAATTCTATAGAACTTCTTATAGCACTCAGATATGCTGTCTGACTTCCCTTGTCTGAAGCTTTCATATTTCTGATTTAGCATGGACTTTATATCTTGTCTAACTTCTTCAGAACCCTGCATGTAGACAATCAAAGTGTCCCACATTTCCTTGGAGGTCTTACAGTGAATCAAATTCTGAAAGGTTGAATCATCTATGACACTTACTATGATGTTCTGAGCTCTTTTATCCATAGTTGCCAGGATGATCTCATCCTTAGTCATCTCAGAAAAATCTTTAGGAGTTCTTTGATTTGCATCTAAAACAGACACATTCATTGGAATATAAGGATCTTCTTTTACTGTAATATAGATCCTTAGGTCAGAAGTCTCCATAAACCATCTGACTCTTTCTTTCCATATACCAAATATCCCCTTCCTATAGATGGGTAATTTCATAAAACCTAGTTCCTTGTGATTTTTTCCAGAACCCATTTTCTTGATTCTTGATTCTGCCTTAGGGATCTAACTCAGACTGTTAAGTCCTTCTTTGAGTAACCTGGCTCTGATACCACTTAATAGTTTTAACTTCAAGACAACCTAAACACCTAGAGGGGGGGGGGGGGGGGGGTGAATAGGTTCTTATCCTTGTTTTAACTTAAGGCAGAATTTAACTTCAGTTCTTTAATATAAATCAAATATCTCTACAGTTAACACAACACATACAATCACAGAAACTACAATAACTCAAATCACAGATTGCATACTGATTTATAGTGGTTCCTAAAGGTCTGGGTACATCCACTTTCCCCCTTCACCTATCTAGCAGTGTGCTAGATTCGGCCTAACTTCTTCCTTCTTCTTAGATCCACAGATCTTACAGCTCAGAACCCTTAAAGGTTCCTACAACTCAGAACCCTATAAGGTTCCTACAACTCAGGCTCATAGCCCTACCTCAGCCTTGCCACATGGCCTACAACTCAGAGAACCAATTCTCATACACTCAGGCTCAATCAGCCTTACCTCAGCCTTGCCATAAGGCCTACAACTCAGAGATCAAAATCTCCTACACTCAGTCTTTATAACATAGGCTTACAACTCAGATCTTTGAAAAGATCCTATAGAATTTGATAAGTAATTTGATGGTCTCTTACCCTTGTTGAGAGAGAAAGGATAAGAGAATTCTTGATCAGCTTCTTGATGAAACTGAAGACTGAAATCAACCTGTTCTTAGCTTTCTTCAAAGCTTCTTGAATCAGAACTTAGTAGGGTTGATCTCCTTTGAAGTTGACTGACTGACAGCTTCCTTCTTGGATTCCAGATATGGATCTGGATCTTCTTAGTAGATTAGTTCAGGATCTACTTCTTAAGAGACTTGTGATTGTCTCCTTCTTGACCTCAAAATAGTTGGAGCTCTCTTTCCCCAAATCTTCTGAAGTTTCTTCTGAATTCTGGAATGAATTCTCCTTATACAAAATCTAAGTGGATGAATACTACATAATATCTTCTTAGATCTTCTCACGAAGATCTTCTTCTGTGTGCCTTGTACTTTCTTGATCAACGATCAATCTCTTTATAGTTGTGTTAGTTGTGTATATGATCAATCTTCTTTCATCTTCTGAATCCATCTATATTTATAGACTTCATCCATGGTAATCCGTTGATCCGGTTTATAACTAACTTCTGACAAGTCTGACAGCTTCAGTAAACCTGTTATAACTCACAACATTCAAGTCCTCAAACAGTTCTTGAGCCTTTGTCTCTGTCAGCAAAGCGTCGAGACTGACTTTCTTAAAGTGTCGAGACAATATGTCAATATGTGTCGACACAAGTGACTTAAGTGTCGACACAGACTTTGGTGATGGACATAACTGCCTTGATGTCGACACAATTTCTTGACACTGCATCTTGAGAATGTGTCGACACTGATTATTTGTGTCGACACAATCACATCTTCACTTTACAGCAATCAACTATGTTGAAACTCTGCTGTGTGTCGACATAAGTCCTGTGTGTTGACACAGTTGTTATAGACTAAGAATTCTGTGTGTCGACACTGCCTCCAGGTATCGACACAGTTGATGTCGACTCTGCTTCTGTGTGTTGACACTGCCTCCCGGTGTCGATACAGTTGATGTCGACTATCTATTCTATGTGTCGACACAGCCTTTTCCAAGTGTCGACACAAACTTGCTGAAGTGTCGACACAGCTTCCTCTGGTGTCGACACATGGACTGAGAAACTTTTTCCTGCATTTTAGCCAATACTTATCCTGCACATATAAACTCAAAATAACATTAAATACACCTTGATGTATATCATTGTGCTAAGTGAGGCTTCTCCAAATCAGGTACACATTTTCCAATATACCCAACAACAGTGGCTGGAGATATAAATATCAGTGCACAAAATGTCATAAATCACTTGAGACAACATCGAGATAACCAAGTTGGTCGTCAGGGTGCTTTAGTAGCCCAATATCTGCAAGCTCAACATTCTAAAGATCCAAATTTTTTACTTTACTTTAGAGATAGATATTGATGAGTTATTAAGATCTATATTTTTGGAAGATTCATGTTCTAGGAACGATTAAATTACCTTTGGTGATGTAATCATTTTTGATGTGACTTATAAGACAAATAAACTTCAAATGCCTTTTGCACCTTTTACTAGAGTAAATCATCATTGACAATCTATTCTACTTGGATGTGCATTATTGGCCGATATAACAATGGAGACATTCACTTGGGTTTTTAAGCACTGGTTGATTTGCATGTTTGATAGAGCACCATAAGTTATAATTACAGACATGGATCATGCTATGTATAAATCTATCAAAGTTGTCTTTCCATATACAAGACACCGTTTTTGCTCATGGCATATACATAAGCATTTGGTTGAGAATGTGTTTGAAATGCGCTATCCAGAAAGTGAGTTCTCAAAGGATTATAAAATTTTTTATAACAGTAGAACAATTTGTTTAAGTGAATGTAGATGGGAAGACCTCATTTCAAAATACCATTTACAAAAAAACAAGTGGCTATTCAGAATGTGGGATAGAAGATTCCATTGGGTGCCTGCATACTTGAAAGATGTTTTTGTGGCTGACATGACTTCAACAGGTAGAAGCCAAAGTATAAATTCTCTTTTTGATGGATTTGTAAATTCCAACACAAGCTTGTTAGAGTTTGTAAAGCAATATGAAAGAGCGTTAGAAAGTCGTCGTCTTGCAGAGGAAGTTGAAGACTTCAAAACTATGAATTCAAAACCAGTTTTATTTGCAAAAGGAAATCTAGAAGCTCATGCTAGTGAACATTATACAAGAGTAATGTTCAAACGATTCCAGAATGAGTTTCAAGAGATTCTAAATTATTTATATGAGAAAGTAAGTTCATCTGGAGTTACGAAACATTATATTGTGGGTTTATCATCTGATGAAAAATACAAGTGGTTTAAGGTTGTATATGTGGATGGTGACCCTATATGTATCAAATGTGAGTGCGGAAAGTTTGAGTGTGATGGAATATTTTGCAAGCATATTTCACATATACTATATAAGAAACAAGTAACACAAATTCCAAATAGATATCTATTGAAGAGATGGACCATTCAAGCACGCAATATTTTATCTATTAACCCATCAAATTCAGTTGAAGGTCATCTGCATCCAGTTTCTTATTTAATGAAATGGCACCTCTCTTCTCTTTGCAACAATTTGATAGAGAAAGTATCAAAAGACGAAGACTCTTACAAAGAATTTTATCATTATGTTACTGGACAGTTAAATGATTACAATGAAACTTCTGTTGAAGGTGAGATTGAAATGATTGGTAGTCAAGTTGGATCATCTTCAATATCAGTGGATCATTTTGGTATATCTATTAGAGATCCGATTCAAACACGAACAAAAGGATGTCCAAAAATAGCAAAGCGAATAAGAACAAGAATAGAAGAGTCTCAAAATAGTTTGAAAAAGAGGACATGTGGATCGTGTGGTGACAAAGGTCATTATGCTACAACGTGTCCCAAAAAAAGAAAAGGTATTTTTGGGAGAATATGTATTTTTTTAATTAATTTTGTATACTATTAATAATCCATTGTTGTTATTTTTTTGATACAGATATATCTTGAAGTTCTGGTGCATTTTGGTTTCATACACGAACCAGAAATCCTTCATTCTCCTCTCACAAAACAGAAATCCTCCTGTCTCATATTTTCCTTTGATTAAACTTGTTGTACTTGGTATCTCATTTAAGGCAAAACTATATTATAAGTCCATTAATTTTATGTTCTTTTTGAAGAAAAATATTAGCCAACATTTCTTGCTTTATAGGGATGACATTGTTTTAAAAGATCCTCTCAATACCTTTGCTGGAATAAAAAATTACAAAAGCATTTTTTGTGCACTGAGATTCATCGGCCCCGTTCTATTCAAATGCCTGAGGGTCGACATTTTTTGCTCGATCGGAAGGGGAAGATCTTCGAGCATCGGGTGGATAACATCGCTCGAAATCCTCCGGCGAGGTTCAAAATCACTGCGATGGTGGGACTGATTCAGTCGCTCGGATCCTCGTCCACGTGCTGGGAAAACAAAACACTAGTCGGCATGCTGGGCGCCACTAAGGCAAGCAATATGGCCGCCAGCCATCTCGCCGGGAGTCAAGGCTAGGCGGAGGTCGACAGGATGACGACGACCACTCCTTTGAACACTGCTGGCTTTAATATCGACGGGTTGTCGACGGTGAGGCGTTGAATTGGATAGAAGAAGCTTTCTTATGCTGTGCACGATTTAATCCAACAGCTCAGAAATTCATATCGCGGACATCACTGACGACATGCTGGGCGCCATTAAGGCCTGCAATCTGGCCGCCGCCGGCTGGCCATCTCGCCGGGAGGCAAGGCACGACGGAGGTTGGCAAGACGACGGCGACCACTCCTTTGAACGTCGTTGGCTTTAATTTCGGCAGGTTGTCGGCAGTGAGGCGCCGAATTGGGAAGAAGAAGATTTTATAATGCTGTGCGTGATTTAATCAAATGGCTCAGAAATTAATACGAGGACATTGCACAGTACGCGGAACCAGGACAAACAGTGCCCCCTATATATATAGAAATATAGTTGTGTTCAAAAAACCCGATCGGGCCCGGCCCGACCCGATCGGGCCCGGCCCGACCCGATCGGGCCCGGGCTTTTTTTCAACCGGGCTCGTCCGAGCTCGGTCTCCCTCTCAAAGAGGGGGCCAGATTAGGCCCTTCAGGCCGGCCAAGGCCAGCTTGAATTTAAAAGGCGGGATTTAATCTGCCTTAATTGGCGGGATTTTATCCCGCCTGATTAGGCGGGATTAATCCCGCTAATCATAGGTGGGACTAATCCCGCTTATGATTAGCGGGATTAATCCCGCCTAATCAGGTAGGATTTAATCCCTCCTTGATTGACGGGATTAAATCCCGCCTGATTAGGTGAAGGCGGGATTAAATCCCGCCTGATTAGGCGGGATTAATCCCGCAAATTTGTGGCTTAGCCCGGTGTCGGGCTCAGGCTAGACCGGCGCCCGGGTTTTGCCCGGCCCGGCCCGGGCTTTTCCCGGGCCGGGCCTAGCCGTGCTTTTGCCAGGCCGGGCCCGGGAGGGCTTTTCGGACCTGGTCTTTTTTCCATCCTCTCTCTCTATATATATATTATAAAGAAAAACTTTTTGGACCAAATTGAGGCTAGAATGTACCGCAGAATTAACCTGGCCATTAGATCAAACGCATCTGGTCAGCACATAGCTAAAGCCTCCAAAAAACCCAAACCTTCATCCCACAGATCGCCCGACTTCGAACTCCCGTTTCACGCACAAGTACATCTTGCATTTGTCGCCGCCGACCGACCGACACCCACTAGCGAGTTCGCCGGGGCTGGACGAACTTGCCAGAGGTTATCCGACGACGAACAGATAGTGCCACCACAGACGGTGGCCCTAGGCTTCGTTTGCCACCACGGACGGTAGCTTGGGCATTCATCGGCCCCCAAGTTTCTTGCTCACGTAATTATTGCATCTGCCAGCGGCGGCTCCGTCGGCGGGCTGACCGGAGCCCACCAGCGAGTTTGCCCGGCCCCGGTGCCGGTCAAGCCACCGTCGCTTTGCCGGCGGCAGCATAGGCATTCAGCGGCCCAATAAATTTTTTTTAAAAAAATTCTATTTGATCAATAAATAAAATATTAAATTACCTTCTAAAAAAATAAAAAATTAGAAAATATATGAATTTAATAGTTTAAAATATAGGAATTTAATATTATAAAAATTTTAAAATTTAAAAAACCGCTGGGGCCGGGAGAAGCCCGCCGCCGTGGGCCGAGTACTGTTCTGTAGGGCATGGGGGGCCCCCGTGCCCTGCACCACTGTGAAGCTTGCTCGCCCCCGGTTCTTATAAATATAAGAGCCGGTTCATATAAATATTACTTTTTCTGTGATGACACCATATTAATGTTTAATTAATTAATAATTTATTTAATGTTTTATTTGAAATTTTTTTTATTATTTTTGTTTAATTATTTTTTTAGTTAATTTCGCCCGCATTTAATTAATTGCCTGAACTGTATGGTTTAATTATTTTCTTTAATTAATCAGTTAATAAAGAATAATTAATAAACTAATGATTAAAATAAAAAATAGGTGGTCGAGATATATTTGAAGGGTCTCAGATGTTACACTGTGCAATCGCAATGATCAACGATACTTTTTTATATATATGCATAGATATATGTACATATATGTACATATACATATATGTATATATACATATATGTACATATATGTATATATACATATATGTATATGTACATATATGTATATGTACATATATGTATATATACATATATGTACATATATGTATATATACATATATGTATATGTACATATATGTACATATACATATATGTACATATACATATATGTATATGTACATATATGTATATGTATATATATGTATGTATATATGAGGAAGTATCTAGTGTCGGCGTACGGGCGTACGGACAAGGCTCAAGGAGATTTCAAATCGAAAAGTGATCAACATGAAAGTTATAGATCTTTGCAAGACGAACAAATTTCATGTTGATCACTTTTGATTTGGAGCTGTCTTGACACTCGATTTGGGCCTCGAAATCTGGGGCGGTGAGATTGCTACTTTAGCAATCTCGCCGCCCCAGATTTCGAGGCCCAAATCGAGGGTCAAAACAACTCCAAATCAAAAAGCGATCAACATAAAAGTTGTTCATCTCGCCGAGATCTAAAACTTTTATGTTGATCACTTTTAGTTTTGAAATCATCTTGACCCCCAAAATGATCATCCCGTATGCCCGCACACAAGCATGCTCGCATATGATATATATTCATGTATACCTCTACCAATTATAAAGATATATGAAATGGTTTTTAAAACCGTGCTTTTAAAAGGCATAGAAGAAATCATGACCCTTGGATATTTGTGCATTGTTTTCTAGCCATCCGATGTTTATAATATTATAAAAACAAAAAGCCTAGTGCTCCTAATCCTACTCACTATGAAGGAGAGAGAGATAGGGAAGGAGGGGGGGGGGGAATTGATATAGAGAGAGGGGGGCGGAGGAAATGATAGAGAGAGGGGGAGCAACATTGATAGAGAGAGAGGGGGGAGGATTTGATATAATATAATATTATATATTATATATTACATAATTTATTATAATAGGGGGACGGGGGAGGACTTGATATAGAGAGGGAGGGGGCGGCGGAAATGATAGAGAGAGGGGGGGGGGGGGCAGCATTGATAGAGAGAGGGGGTATTATGTAGGCATATATTATCTATTATAAAGCAATGAAATGTTTTATGTTTTTTTAATTTTTAATTAATTATTGTAAATATCAATTAAGTATTATATATTAATTAATTATTATATTATCATAGAGACGAGTGGCAGGCGGTTGGGTAATGTCCCGAAGCCCGTCGGGGGGCGGGCGAAGCCCGCCGTCGCCAGCCGGGTACTGTGGCGCGTAGCACTCGGGCCAGAGGCCCGTGCCTGTCACTCGTATATATATATATATACCACTATAAAAGAAATATCAAACTCATGAAATAAAAATTCATTGGAGTAATCTGTGCCGTCAGATATATCTTGATCTTTCAGCAATCATCAGATATTTATATCATTAAAAAAAGAAAATTTGTAGACCTCCTAAAGTTACTAATCTTCAAGGCCAAGAAAGAGAGAGAGAGGGAGAGAGAGCGGTGGGGAGGAGAGAGAGAATATATTACTATATTACTATATTAGAGAGAGAGAGAGGGAAAGAAAGAGAGGTGGGGAGAGGGAGAGAGAAAGGGAGAGAGCACGACGGGTTCGGGGTGGCAAAAAATAAGTATATTATAGAGAGAGAAAGAGAGGGAGAGAGAGAAAGATAAAGAGAGGAGAGAGGGAGAGAGATTAATTATTGTAAGTCAAAACGCACGTTTTTTTACAAAATAAAAATTGCAATCGTGATTGATATTTTTCCACGGTCATTTTTGAGTACTCATACGTACATGTTGCAGGCACGGCCGTCGGGGGCGGGCGAAACCCGCCATCGACGGGCATGCACTGTCGCGTTTGGCCGTAATTGTAACAAGAGGTGCCCTATCACCCTCGACTTCACAAAGCAGCTGTAACCCCTAAGAAATAGTGGATTTTGACTAGCACAGATTGAGTCACATTGTTTTTTACCCAGTTGAAGGATTTTTCCACGTTAAAACTGCTTGTGTACAGTCATCCTACTCTTTCGGCTGTGTGCGCGCTCGACCGTCCCGAGAGCTAAGATGGTCCAAGAATTCCAGCCCGACCGAGACGTTGAGTTAGTCCACAACAATATATATATATATATATATATATATATGTATATATATATACAGTGGCGGATGCAGGAATTTTATCCTGTGTGGGCGGACTTAAAAACTTGAAGAAAAAATTTTGCAATATAGAGAATAATCAAACTTAACTTACTAGACATATCTACAACTAATACACATCTAAAGCATGATACACATATCAATAAGAACATATACTTCAGTACTTCACAGTAAGAACATATACGGAAAAAATAAAAGAAAATACACCAATAGACAAGAAGTGCAATAAAAATAAACTAAAACATCATACACAAAAGAAGTGTGGCTTGAAGAATAACGTTGCTTATAAAACTCCTCCATGAGCTTTCATGTTTTGAAAGCTTTTCATTATCACCACATTATTGATAGTAGAAAATACTTCTTTTTCAATATATATCACTAAATAGGCATTCATCCATTCATCCTCCATTCGATTACGTAGTGATGACTTGATAATCTTCATTGCCGAAAAAGTTCATTCTACGGTTACAGTTGCAACAAGTAATAATAGTGCGAGCTACACAAGCAAAAACACCAATGAATAAAGAGTATCCTTCTTCAATTCAACTAGTCGCATAGCTAATCCTCCAAGCCCAATTACCTCTGCAAAGTCATCGTTTGAGCGAATATCCAAAATATAATTTTCAAGTTGATAATCGAGCCCCATTAATTCAACTGCAGAAAAGTCCATGGAATAATGCCCAACAAATCGAATCAGTTTGTGTTTATCAAATGCAGAAAATCCATTACTTTGATCCAAACTTGTCATACATAAAAGCAATTCAGTATTCACTTCATCAAATCGATTATTTATCTCGACAAGTTATAGATCTATGAATGCATAAAATAATTCCACATGATAAAGATGAAGGTTTGAAGTATCTTCAGATTTACATCTTGATTTTCCACGTGAACCAAATTTATCTTCCATATTTGGAAAAATAATTTCATATTTGTTGCAGAAAAGAGTTACCTCATGAAGTAAACTACAACAAATATGGACATCGACCACGTTTTTAAGAGTCTTTGGCGACGTTTTTCAAACATCGCTAATGTTTTCGCGATGCTTTTATAAACGTCGCACAAACATCGCGAATACAAGCGTCGCCAAAAGTATTTGAGACATTTTCACTATCTGCATCGCCAATACGACGATGACATTAGCGGCGTTTACGGCTATAAACGTGGAGGTCTTTGGCAAGCTTTAGCCACATTTTTCTATAAAAACGTAGCAACTTTTAAAATTGTTTTGGCCACATTTATTAACAAAACGCCACCAATATTATTTAATATAAAAAAATTAAAATTTTATATCATAATCCAGTTGAATTGATTAAGCAATATAAACTGAAAATAGACATTTCTTGAGGAAAAATATTTAGACTTAATTCGAAATATATCAAGAGTATCAATCAAGCAATATGAAGTTATACATTCAATAATAATCTTGTTTCATTTTACAATACAAAAACAAATTTGTCCAAAAATTACAAAGTTTTAACAAGAAGATCTATATTCCCATAAAGAGTACACATAAGCTTGTGAAGCATGACTATGACCATCACGAGAACTAAAATGCAGATTCCACCTCCCAAAAGTCTTGTTGTGACTTGCGATCATGACCATATAGTCCATATTTCAGTAATTAGATATAACCTGCAATAAAATAATTTAATTATTAGAAATATTGTATCAAATAAATCGGACACATATCTCTTCTTTTTTTTATCATAAAACAAAAGTTAAATAGCTCTACTGTTTTTATCATCAAATAATGACAGTAGCAGCAATCCTTTTTTCATAAAGATAAGCTATTTAAATAGATGCAGTTCAAGTGTTGATCATTGTCCATATTTTATCCATTAGGGAATTCGGTTTAGAAATGCTGATTTAGGATAATATGATTGGGTGGACCTAAAAAACTCATGTGGGTGTCAAAGACTGGCCCTAAGTAATTAGCTTGTATGCATGGAAAGTAGCTTAGTGGTTAGAATACTGAGATTGGTAGATATATTAGTCTTGTACTTCTATTATGTGCATGGTCATGCAATATGTTTCTTAGATGTATATTAGTAGCAAACCCAAATCGTCCACCGCCTCCACGACCAAAACTACTTTGCCACCAAACCCTCCTCCTCTACGACCAAAAATATATCCATTGACACTCCCGCCAAACCGTCCAACGCCTCCAATTCTACCGCCACCGCCGTCAAATCGACCTCCACTGGGCCTTTCATCCCTCTCTTGCGGAGTAGGTAATTTCTTCACCTCCTGAATGCTCACCATGCTCGCATTATTTTGACAAGCAATCACAAAATTATAATAAAATAGCTAAAGGCTTGAGTGTTGTTGTAAGTTTTTTTAACTTCTCCAGCTGAGATCCAAGACAATAGAATACTAGCAAAACACCTTAGGCAGTAGCAGTGATGTAAACCTGAGTATCAAAACTTGTTTTGACAAGGTAAAATTCAAAAATTGTTTGCCTTAGCAATCATCTTGCAAATATCCAACTTCAAGGACAATTCAAGCCCTCTTGGTATGTCCTATAGTTGTGGGCACAAGTCTAGGCGACATTTCTAACCTTAGCACAACTAACGATCTAGTTTTTATTTCAGTTTTTAATATCATATGCAGTTTTTGATAATTTAATCATATGCATAGAGATATTTTGATCATTCTGTTAGTACGTTTATACAAATAGTTAATGTTCAAATTGAAAAATGTAGGCTCAATTTTACATTATCATGTTCAGGGTGGACTCTCGTGTTAGGTTCCGTAGGAGGCATATCCTCAGGATTAGACTCAGTAGTTTGGTTTGATCTAGAAATAGTATTCATCATTCTTGAAAGCTACAAAAATATTAAATAAAAATTATTAGAATTTACTAGAATATAACAAAAATTTAAGAAAAAGGTATTATAGGCGGACTGATCGAATATCAATTATACCTGATCCATAATAGATAAACCCCATGCCCCGCTGATGTTCCAGAACAATCTTCTCTAGAACCTTGGTGTGACATAGCATTCACTAGACAATCTATTATTTTTTGCATATTCATCACTTGGAGTTTCAATTGATCAATCTCTCGCATCTCCCTTGAATTTGTAGTACCAGACATTTTTGAATGACGTGATAGATCATGATATACTTGAATTGCTGTGACACCAGATCCCATGATCCAGCAATGACCATAATTCTCTGTTCCAAATGTAGACCAAAAATCAGCATGATGGATTCCACCAATCGGTGTGTCAAGAGGACATTGTGACATTTGCTCAGCTATCGCCTTTTCTAAAGCATCCTAAATATAAAAATTTCAGTCACATAGAGATAATTTAGATAATATTTGCATTTCAAAAAAATACATCCAAGAATAAAACATTCATGCCTTTTTTTATATAGCATAATCATCCACCATACTATTTTCTTTCGCTCTGCATGTATGACTATTTATGTATAATTCACGACTCATTGGCTCCTTTCCCAATTCAACAACCTTAACAAAAAGTATTTCAACATTTTACTATAAAGAATAAGAATAATAAATAGTACATACCGCACTATTTGACATACCAATTCTTTCCTCCTATTAGCGAGACTTGTCTTACCCAGATCATATGCGCCAAAATGATTACTTCGGCATGCTTTATTTTTTTCACTAATGCTCTACGACATCCAAAAAATTAATAATATGTACACAATATAGAAATGTAGTAAATTGTAGCACCAAAACTCGATATGTAAAAAAAATAAAATGTAACAAAATGCATAACTAAAAAGCAAAAAATTACCTTCCCCTTCGGAGAGTACTAATATGTCACCATATCAACAAATTCACTTACATGCATGCTTTTAGGACCACCTCGGGCTATAACAGCCTCAAGAGTGTCTGATGGTTGGTAAAATAAATTTTTAAATTTTGCCTTATTGTCTTTAAATCTTTCACCTAGGAGGTGCATGATATATTTCTTATCAGACTCATAAACATCAAATCGTTGCTGCATCAGTAAACATGAATGTTAATAAATACAAATTATTATGTTAATATAAATGTAAATAACTGAAGAAATAATAAACCTTTATTAAATCCCATGTTGTGTTCTTACTAAAATTGGATACATGAGTCCACGAAAATGGGGTCATTGGAAACAACGATCCTGTTCTAATTAGAGTCCCCATGAAAGATGAAAATTGAACTTGACCATCACACAAATTGACCATAATCATTACGTTGCATTTTGATGACTTTATCTAGGAGCATTAAATGAATGTTTCTGCATGTAGTTTCTCCGTGTCCTTTTTTAGATCTTCTTATCTCTAAAATTAACAATTTTATAAAAGATATAGGAAGGTAAATCACAAAAATAAATATAAATGTATTATTTACTTGTTGAATTGGGAGTCTCTATTTCATCAGCAGAAGGAATGACAACTTCCTCATTATTAACTTGATCTTCATGAGCGCTTTCATCAGATGAAAAGTAAGCCATAGTAGTTGCATCATATAGTGGATCCACATGGGCATGCGAAGTGCTAGCATTTATATTGCTAGTATTGGCAACTATGTTTTCATTTTCTGATGGAGAATCCATATTTTGACCATTTGTTGTGTCAATGTGATCCCTAGAAACATATAAACTTCTTGGATCAATTCTCCTTTTAGGATCCATTACTCACCTGCATAAAAAATAGAATACAATTATAGTATATATATTAAAAATTTATAATAAAATTGAATAAAAAAGAGAATACTTACACATCACCCTCATCATCATCCATACATAATTTTTCAAAATCTTGTATTTCATTACCAATAACTTCAATTTCTTCTATTTTGTACTCATCTCGTGGCACCTTCCTCAAAACCGCCTCCCAATTTAATTATTTTGGATCACGGATGTAATAAACCATTTTTTGCTTGAGAAGGGAATATGTAAGGGTCGTGCTCAAGTGTCACTCCTGTATGTATTAACTGAGTGAAATTAACTAAAGTAAATCCAAATAAATCTTTCTTCACGCCCACATTATTTGCTGGATTTACCCAATCACATTTAAAAAGAATACTTTTTATAGCATCGAAGTAATCTAATTCAATTATTTCAGTTACTCTGCCAAAATAGTTGATTGCCATGTCTGACCCACCATGATCAGACATAACCTCTGCTCCACTATTTTGTGTTCTCTTATGAATCTCACTTCTTGTTGTTTGAAATGAATATCCATTTATGTTATAACCTTTATAACTACGAACAATAGGGCTTGATCCGAGAGCCAACTGTCTTAATTGAGGACCATCAATAATCGCTCCATCACGTAAAACCTTGCATAAAAAAGTTTTGGTGCATAAGAAATATCTTATAATTTATGATCACATCCATAATTGAAAGATTTTTACCTTTATCTTAAACCATTCTACAAATTCTTTACGAAGCATGCTTTCCAATAGATCCTCTTCAATACTTTAGGATTGGTGATGATTTTTCAATTCTTCTCTGAATTCATTATAATAAAATAGCTTATTATCAAACACAAAAGTTTTTCATAAACATATATATGTATTAAATTAGAGTGAATAAGTTTTAAAAAACTCACCTTCGAAAAGTCTCGAGTTCAACGAAGTTGAATAAAACGTATTGATGATCTTGCTGAAGATTGATTAAGTCCAATTTCTTCAATATAAAACATTTCGTAGCACTACCTACTTGTGGAAACATCATGAAAGCTGAAGTTGGACTTGTCAAATTTGCACTATTATGACACGGTTGATTAAATCGAGTCTTTATCCCCTCCAGGAATCACGAACAAAATGTGAGGGTCTCTTCTGCTATATAGCCCTCTGCTATTGATCCTTCGTGCTTTGATTTATTTCGCACGAATTTTTTTATAGTGTCCAAGCTCTCTCTCAATGGGATACATCCATTTGTATTGCACCAGGACACCCAAAATAGCCTCTTTAGGAAGATGAACCATGAGATGGATCATTATAGTGAAGAATGAGGGTGGAAATATTACTTTAAGGTGGCATAATGCTAATATTATTTCATTCTCAGATTTTACCAAATCAAAGACTTGAAGTTTTTTTGAACACAATTGTCTGAAAAATCTGAACACTTTCATCAATGGAGTTACAACATGTCTTGGTAACACTGACCGTAATCCAACTGGCAACAAATGTTGCATAATTATATGATTATCATGACTCTTCAAACCTTGAATCTTGCCTCGCTTGAGCTTAACACAGCCTGATATGTTGGATGCATATCCATCAGGAACCTGGAGTGATTTTATCATACCCAAGAAAATATCTTTCTCAATCTTACTCATAGTGAAGCATGCCGGAGGAACAATCTCAATGTCATCATCTTTTTCTTGGAGCCATAATTCTTTTAGAATGTTGAGATCCTTACAATCTCTTCTTGTACGCACATTATCCTTTGATTTGATGAGATCGCCTAATATTGTGTTCAAGATATTATCACACACATTCTTCTATATATGCATTACATCAAGACAATGCCGAATAGATTTGTTTTCCAATAAGGTAAATTTTAAAAAAAAATGCTTTTTTCTTCCAATACATTGTTGTCCCTCCTGAGTTATTTTCTTTGCCAAATACAACTCAGATATTTTCATTGCCTCCACAACATGTCTTCCTTTAAGTGGTTTTGTGTTACCTATGCTCATCTCAGGACGACCAAACCTTCTTGCCTTTCTGTATGGATGATCAAGTGTAAGAAATCTATGGTGAGACTGATATGATGTTTTCTTACTATGTTTGGGCCAACATGAATGACTAATGCATGATGGGTATCCAAATTTTGAATGTGTTCCATCCTGATAAATTACCAAGCCCAGAAAGTCACTGATAGTCCATAATAACGCATCACACAATTTAAATGTTTTTCCATCAGAAGCATCAAGCACTTCAACTCTCTCAACCCATAATTCCATCAACTCTTTTATTAATGGTTGCATATAAATATCAATGTTATTACCAACCATTTTTTGACCAGGTATCAGACCCGACATGATTATAGATCTTTTCTTCACGCACTCCCAAGGTGGCCCGTTATACACTACCAACATAATTGGCCATGTGCTGTGTGTACTGCTTAGATCCCCAAAAGGATTGAAACCATCAGTGGCCAGGCCGAGGCAAATAAATATTGGATCATTGGAGAACTCCTTGTGATTGTGATCAAACTCTTTCCATGCCAAACCATCTCTTGGGTGGTGCATTAAATTATCATGATTGGGCTCTTTGACATGCCATTGCATCATCTCAGCAGTATGTTTTCAAAGAAATAATCGCTCTAGGCATT
The DNA here is from genome assembly GCA_039513925.1 of Platanthera zijinensis. NCBI lineage: Eukaryota > Viridiplantae > Streptophyta > Magnoliopsida > Asparagales > Orchidaceae > Platanthera > Platanthera zijinensis. The sequence continues at coordinate 21,071,299 of CM077084.1, read as the reverse complement.
CCTTCAACAGGAAATATCTATAAAATTTTTTAGGAATCTTTTTTATACTATTGATGTCATGTTGTTTACATTTCCTCGACTTGTGATTAAATTGTTCTTTATTGCTTTCAAACCATCGCGACTTCTCACACACATAACATACATTATCATTTTTGTGTATGCCCCAAAACAATGAACAATCATCGTCACAAGCATCTATCTTAATATAATTGTGATCTAACTTTGAACTTATTTTTTTGACCTCGCGATAATTTATGGGGATCATTTCATATCCACCTGGCACCGCACCCTGCAAAGATTTCAACAATATACTAAAATGTGTATTACTCTAATTACCTAGAGTCTTAATATGAAGGAGTTTTAATAAAAATGACAGTTTGGTGTATTTTTGACATCATTCCCACAATGGTTTGTTTTCATCTAAAAGAGATGTGTATAAATCATTAGCATTCATATTAACATGATCTTGAGGACAATCAAATGTCTCATCTTCACCATGATGATCATTCAATAATTCTTGTTCATTTGCATTCTCCTCATGTATTATATTATGAATAGCTGCACGTAACAATTCATCTATGGGATCAACAAAGTTGTCATTACTGGAAATTGAGTTTGTAGTGAAAGAAGATATGTCATTAGGCCAGCCCCCATTACTAGATAGCCATCCATCATGATAAATTCATTATGTGTAATTTTCCATAATACCGCTCCATACAAGATGTCCCTCTACCTCATCTCGATCCAACATTTTTATATTTACACATTTTTTACAAGGACATGGACATTTTTCCCCAGTCGGTGTATGTCCATAGAATTGATCTAACAAATATTTCATGTTTTCTACATAAGTCTTTGAATGTCATGGCTCTCTCATCCATTTTGTCCATTGATAAATTATTTTTATGCGGACCTATACATATAAGAGAAATGTGCCCCATAAGCATGATATAAAATATGTTTGTTAATTTTCCATATCATCATATAATCGAAGTATGCATTACGAATACCCTTAAAGCTTTGTTAATGATGCATGACTTTTGTGTAAATGGGCATAATAACCTTAAATAAACATGACACTAAATGATATGTACATGTTTTGTTATATATAATCCATGTTACTCAGCTAATAACTCTTCCAATAAACTCATTCAGGGTATTTTAGATATTGTTACAGGAAGAATTGGATGACCTTCTACTATTATAGTAAAACAAGGGAAAATCCATACCAATTGAAGTAGAGATAAAGAGATGGCCTCGTATGGAGAGAGAAGGAAAGAGAACAACAACATCTTCAACACAAAAAAGTAGGCCGAACTCTAGGTGACTCCCACTATCAATTTCAAAACAAATAGATAAACAAAAGTTGGAAATCTTTAATAAAAGGACCCTCCACTTTCTATTTTTCTTTGATACAATTATTCCTCAGTGTGACTGAATTCTACTTAATTTTTTTTTATAAAAAAAACTCAATCAATAACGCAAAAAATGATGTTTGTATTCATAAATCAATTTATAGTTTTGTGTGACAGAAATGAGAAATAAAAAATGAAAATGCAAACATTTTTTTGGGTAAAAATAAGAAGGATGAAAGGGCAATTGATTATATTAGAATATGGCAGAAATGCGAAATGAGGAATAAGAAATTAAAAAGTTAACGGGTAGATTTAAGATCAATTGGCTATGAATTGTATGAAAGTTTTATGCAAAATAAAATGCCATCTTATGTATCTCTCAATGGAGACGAGCATTCATAAATAACAAAGAAATGGTTGATGGTGATGGTGATGATGAACAACAAACTTTCTGGCATCAAATTAATGAATTATATTAATTATGACTAAATTCTAATACAAAACAGTGATTAATACTTAATATTTCACAAAACAATTAACACTTGCTATGAACTTCGAGGAGAGTAAAAAATCAAAACTGATAAATAAAGCAACATTTCATTTATTTAGCTTGTAAAATATTTAATTAAAAAACCATCTAACATCTTTCCACCAATAACGCAAATGTTTTCTCCTGCCAGCATAGTAGAAGCTGGGTGGCCATGATATTGAAAAATTATGATTGGACAAAAATTTTAGGGAAACTTCATCTAGTCACAATGAGTTGTATTATTGTGACGGTACTAAGATCCGATCACCTTATCTTTGTCAATCAAATTCTAAAATATAAGTATGACCAAATTAGAAGTCTTATCTAAACACAGTGAAAACTTCAATTGAAGAGTCTACTATATATCCTGTCTATATTTTCAAAATCAGACACCAACAAAAATTATTGATAGTTTATTGAATCAATAATTTACAAAATAATTTCTTCTAAGAGGAAATATCAAACTTCTTAACTACAAAAAAATAACGTTAAGTCATCATCAAAATGGGTGGAAGCTTTTATTTTAGAAAATGGAAGCCATATATGAGCCATTCCTAATCCATGTGTATATTTTCTCCCTGTCACGAAGAAAAAAAGGCGATTTACTTACAAATGGATCGGGGCCTTTCGAGGAAGGGAGAGGCGAGAAACTTGTACGTCCTTGAAGGGAGAAAAAAATCTTAAAAACCCTAGTGAGACAAGTGGCCGGATTGGTGAGGAACTTGCAGGTCGAGGAATTTGCTCGCTGAGAACTTACACGTCGAGGCCGAGCAATCGTGAGGGAGAGGGTTGGTGGTCGGTATAAATGGAAAAGTTGCAAGGGGCTGTCGATCGGCAGAAAAGCAGAGCCGCGAGGCTGTCGATCGGCAAAAAAGCAGAGCTGCGGGGTTTTCGGTCAGTGGTCGGTAGAAATAGGGGAGAATTGCAGAGGGTTTAGAGTTAGAATAGCTGTCAGGAGAGAGGAGAGGAAATGAAACTTTTGAGTCAAATTTTTTTATTAAGAAACTCTTTGGCCTTTGCCGCCAATAACAAATATTTTCCCGCCTCATGCTTTGCCGCTGACCACAATTTGTTTTTTTTTGTAAAAAATATGCCAATACCCACAGTTTTTGAGAAAATGACACGAATATCAAAATAATTGGCCACGCTTCAACAAACGTCGCAAAATAAACATGACTATTAAATAAAAATGTTGTAGTGAAAGAATCTCATCCATTGTCCCTAATTGTAACCGTAGCTTAGAAATTCTGATAAGAGTCATGGTGTTTACAAGGTCTTGATCGGTCATTTGCAATGCTTGTGACAAATCATTAGTGATCCCTAAGATAGTTCTCATTAAGTGGAGCTGGAATATAAATTCAAAACACTGCATAACATTCAATAATTCACTCGCTTGAGCTTTTTGCTCTGAAAGTGTGTCACCCTCTTCAAAAATCTCAAGCACATCAATAACTGATGAGATTAAGCAAATTAAACTTAGAAGAGTTCTATAATGTGAGTTCCATCTTATGCCTCCTTCTCTTTTCAAAGTTTTTCTTCATTCTAACCTCTCCCCATTACAACTTCACCACTAGATATTTTTTCAACAACCTTTATAAATTGCTTCTCCCAGAGAATGTCTCTACGCTTGCAAGATGCCCCAATAATGTTTGTTATAATTGCGACCATGCTAAAAAAAAGAACAAATGTTTTTGTGTTTTTTTGCAACCGCAACAAGTGTCAACTGAAGTTTATGAGCAAAGCAATGGATATAATAGGCGGATTGATTTTTTGCCATAATCAATGATTTTAGACCTTTGAATTCACCTTGCATATTACTAGCTATAGCCATTTGTCAATTGAATTTGATGAGCAAAGCATTGGACATAATAGGCAGATTGATTTTAAACCATTGACATCACCTTGCATATTACGCTCGTATTTTCAACATGGATAATGCCCAGAAAGCGCTCAATTATCCTTCCATTCTTGTCAACATAACGTAGAGCTATAACCATTTTTTTTAACAGAGGAATCACGAGCTTCGCCAACTAAAATAAAAAATAACTCAGCTTGTACAATCTCTTTAATGATGATATTTGTAGTTTATGTTGCTGCAGCTTGGACAATATCTCTTTGGATATTTGGTGCTACTAATTTAAGATTTTTAGGAGCATTCCATAATACAACTTTATTAATGTTTTCATTATGATCTGCAAGAAATTGAAGAAGTTCTAGAAAATTTCCTCGATTACCTGATTTTTCAGATTCACCATGACCATGAAACGCTAATCCTTGTTTTTAAAAAAATCTAATACAATCCAATGAAGCTTCCAGGAGGGTGCAATAATCATTTTGAGCTTATTCAAATTGAGTGCACAAAGCAACTTTAATGTGTTATTTTGGTTCATCAGACAAGCCCTCAAGCATTTGTTATGGATACTACTATGATTTCCAACATGAACATCCAACCTGTCTTTATGTTTCTAATTTGTGAAACCACCAATAATATAAGTATCTCCTCCTCTTTGGTCACCATGCTCGGGCTTGAATAGATAACAACATAAGCAAAATGCAGCATCTTTTACTATGCTATACTCCAACCAGTAACTGTATTCCTCAAATCAAGAATGAATAAATTTACGTGGATTGTTTCCAATAAGTCTAATTGGGAAATTATGATTTTTGGTTGGAAAGATTTTTTCTGTAGATACCACCATCGAACCTTCTCTCTATCATTTGGATCATAATCATAAATATTCTTTTGTAATCCCGGGTCTACAGGAAGCTCGTCTATATTGAGTTCAAATCGTGGACAGACGACTCTACTGGAAGAAACAACTGATTCTAAGCTTGTTTTTCTATAAAATTTTTTTCCCATAAGGACCTAAAATAAAGTTTATCTCAAATACTGAAGAAAATCTCTAACAAACAATTATCAAATATAAACAAACTAAATGATTTAAGATTTTACCTGAATGAAGTAATATCCTAAATAAAGTAATTTCAAGAAGCCCTCGAACGTTTTTCAGTAAATTATCAATCCTACCTTAATTGTTACTCCTCATAGATCATCCCACAATATGAAAAACTATAATTTTAAATGTGAAAAAATATCTTAATTAGCAACTATACTAAACAATTTTTATGAGCTAATTGAAATAAGAAAAATAGAGAGCTTACAAGTCACATCTCTCGGAGCAGATTTAATGCCCAAGAAATCAAGCTTGCACTCTCATCGAATATGCCTCAATCTGCATCCACATTCTTGCAAAAAAATCTGTATCCACTTGATTTTCAAAACATATAAGACGGAGAAATCAAGTTATGGTGTAACAAAAGAGATTGGTTTAAGGCTTCAAGCAAAACTAACATCACAAGATTTTCAAAACTACAGATTGGTTCAAGGCTTCAATCAATGTTTGACTGTCAAATTTATGCATCAATATTCACTGATCAAAGAAATACAGCAATATGCATTGCATAGGAAAAAAAATCCAGAGAAATAGGCTATGTTTGACCCAACGTTTTTGCTCCCGTGAGTTTGGGGCGAGCCGTAGAGGATCAACGAAATACAATAATATGCATTGAATGTATGTTTGGCGTGCCAAAGATTTTTAACGCATGCAATTTGTATTCACCAATCGGTAATCCCCCTAAGGGGAGAAGGAAATCCTAACTCCTAACGCAGTCGGAAGATCGAAATAATTTTTGGCGTAGGATTGGTAGGAAGACAAATAGGGTCTCTAGAGAAAAGAGGAGATGGAAAAAAATTACCGATCTCGCTTGACAAACATTTATGCGCCTTGTGCCGCCGGTCCGCCGCCCACCAGAAGAGTTACAGAATGCAAACCCTATGGTAGACAGAAGATCGAGGGATATACATGACCAGAGCACTAATAAAATTATCACTTATAATTAGAGAAATTAAATTGATAGCGGTTATTATAATAACTGATGTCTAAAGTCTGCAAGGCAGGCTATAGACAACGGTTATTATAATAATCACTGTCTATAGGAACTTTAGACAGCGGTTATTATAATAATCACTGTCTATTCCATTTTTTTAAAAAATAAGGCCCAGAAATTTGGCACTGCTCTCGCTTGCGAAGAAGAACCCTATTCTGCAAATTTTTTTCTTAGTTTGGGCGGCCGCCCACACTCGCCCTTTATTAGGTCCGCCCTTGTATATATATATGTGTGTGTATGTGTGTGTGTGTGTGTGTATACATATATATCTTTATCGCTATAAAGGAAATATAAACTTATGAGTTGGAAATTATAATAACCGTATGATTATGGATTGATAATTCTGCTGCCGTCAAATCGAGTTCAATAAAACAGCACTCTCTCCACATTTTACTAGGTCTCCTAAACCTACTACTAGGGTGTCCTAAACATATGTAAAATTATGTTTTTGCCCTTTCAATTCTAAAAATTTAAAGCATCCCGCCCAATATACCGTACTGCCCGGTACAATCCTACCGGCTGGTCTAGCCCGCCTGACCCGATATGGTCCTTCTTAGCTCGTGTAAGACCCATTTTTTTTCCTTTTTAAACACCGGGATCTTAGGCCTAGAACCGCCACTTTGCGGTGACACCTTCACGCCCTGAAGGGTCATCACCACAAAGCGCCGATTCCGCCGGCCAATTCGATCACAGAAAGGTAGCACAATAAATGAAGTACAAGTAAGTCCACTAGAAAATCACATATTTAGAAATGAAATCTCCACGAAGGGAGTGTCCACATAATAATATATATCAGAGTACTAAAAATACTGGCTTATGCCCGGTACATCATGTCCTCACTACAAATCACTCATGCGGAAGCAAAAACCAGAATATCTACTCAAGGTCAAGACTCACGGTCCCGGCTGTGTGAACTCCGGAGCTAGACTGCCCCATCTCCAAGCGCACCGGTCTCTGGGGCTGCTCCCCCGTGCTGGGCTCCACGATTCCCTAAAATGATGCGGTTCAAAAACCGTTAGTCATAAAGACTAAGCCCTATCATCCTCTACCCCTTCCCCCATGGCTCCTAGGTACCGAGCGGAGAAGAAGAAAGGGAAGGACATGAAGGTGGAGATTAAATCAAAGAAACATGTGGCATCAGAGCTAATCTAGCAATTCTATAATAAGTAATGGCAATAACAGAAAGTAGGAAATATAACCTTAACTTATGTGCGGAAGCACATAAGCCAAGGGATCTTCTGCAACGCTCCCATCGTATAAAGTGTCCCACACCACTTATACGTTGGGGTGTCGGTTATCAAACATCAGCATATAATTATTGAATTTAACCTTAATTTATAAACTTGCCCACACAAGCTTATAGACCAAGGGGTCGTTTTACAAGTCATAATGTATAAGCGTCCCATTCAACTTATACTTTAGGTGTCAGGATTAAATGAATCGATTATGCTATGACATGCAAGTGGGTATGATGGAACATGCAAGTGCAACTCACACACCCGACTCTGTGCACACAGACCTTTAGTTCCCCCTTTCAGAGCCGTTACCTCCCAGGATACCTCCGTAGTGGCAGATGGAAGCAGTGGGTTGGGCCTCGCCCACCTCAAAACTAATATAGCACTACCGGTCTGACCTATCGTATGCCTCAATGCTTGGTGCACAAAGCGGACTCCAGCGTACTCTTGCCGACTGGACAGCCGGACTTAGCTTTGGCAAAGTGTAAAAACCACACTTGCCGAGTCATCATACTGGCATCGGTGCTACGACAACCCAGTACCGAAGACCCACCACCTTAATTTTCTTTCCTTTTATGCACATGCAAATTTAATCGTAATCAAACAAAAGCCGAGCCGAAGCTCCCCGGACCAAAACGTCTGTCTCTTAACCAATCGAGCCGAAGCTCCCCGGACCATTCTGTCTGTCTCTTAACCAATCGAGCCGAAGCTCCCTGGACCATTCCGTCCGTCTCTTAACTAATCGAGCCGAAGCTCCCAACAATCCTCCTGTGCTAATAGTGTTTGTGAAATGTGAGATCCTAATTACTATGTTACTCTTTTCAATTTGTTATTACAGTTTACGTTAACCCAGGACTGCCCCCGGTATTCCCTGTGAAGGGCTCTCAAAGGGCACTAGGAACTATGATGGTAGCTGAAGCCCATTGTTCCCTTTCGCAAGGCACTTATTATTATTAGTTGATTCCCTTTACCCATTCCCTTCTCATATTACGATAGACTAACCTAGGGTGATTTTTAACCTTCCTCTCTTCGGGAAAAACGATCTTTCGTCGAACCCGAGCACCTCTTAACTCTAGCCATCACCACTTCTCACTACTCTTCATATCATTCTATTACAAAATCATCTACACCTATCCACCCAGACAAAATGACTAACTCCAACAACTATCCCAGATCACGCCCTATTGCAATTTAACAATTTGCTATATGCAGACCCACCTAAACTATATGTCAAACTGAATAGAAGGTAATCTAGATAATCATCCAAATGCCCTAAATTATTTACTGGAGACTTATTATGATATAATAGTCTAAATCCAAAAAATGGTAATTTTCCTAATTTATCTGGCATTTAATTAATTTCCACAAAAATTCAACGGGCTACCGGTTTGAACATGAACTACCCTAAGTACTCATGCAAGATGTCCAACAAAATTATTATAAATATTTTGCTATCTCAATATGGTAAATTCAAAGTATCACGATTTTTCTATCATCAAAAAGGCACCAAAACTATTTTAGCAATATTTTCTATCTTTCGTTATTTATGAATCAAGTACAGAGAATATCCATCCAAAAATTATAAATTAATTATATCATGCAGGTACAACCTTAAAAATAGCATTGACTAAGTTTCATAATTTTTCAGCAACAATATCATCCATGATTAAGTTTTAAATCATAAAACCCCTTTTTAATATTTGTGAAGGAAGTATTAGATTTACTCAACTAAAAATTATACAAGAATTCAGAAGCAACCATTCTGACCTAAAACATTTACTTTCAAGATTTCATGGGGTTTCAATGAACGGAAAGATCCAAATAATTAAAACATCAATTAGGGCTATAATAAACGTCACAAATGAAGTGCTGGAAATAGACATAATAAAATTCCAGTAAAATTATTTTAGATTCAACCCACCCAAAAACTTACACTACCCAAGTTTCACAGCTTTTAGATAATGTTTAGTGACAGATTGTACTTAATTAGTATTTTATCTTAAAGCTAAGGTTAGGGTTTTGAGGTATCTACCTGTCTTCAAATCTTCCAAGATTCCATCCAGATGATTCTTATCATGTTAACGTCAACTCTACAGAATTTCAAGGCAATACAAGAGCAATTTCCTCCATGTCCTTCACAACCCTCAAAACCCTCCATTTAGGGTTTGAGTTTGGATCCTAGGGTAAACCAACCCTAAACCACTCCATTTTCTCCAAGTGGGTTATAATAACCCCTCTAAGTCAGTTGCCAAAATATCAGCCTCTGTTGAGGTGATTTGACCATTCCAACCTCTTAGTGCACTTTTTACTCAAAATTGCCTCATTAATGCCTAGTCAAGAATAAATGACTTCCTATCCAAAACTCATCAAAATGAGTTGGAATTTTGTACAGAACTAAGTTTTATAGCCAGGGACCACTCACCAAAATTTGGGAGGGTTTGGAGGTCATTTGACCACTTAAATAAATTACTCTAACTTTATTAAATTAAAACAAAAACTTTAGGCAAAGTATCTCCAAAAATTCCCATTTTTTAGACAACCTCTAGGCATGGCTAAGGATAACCTCCTGCCCAAATTTCAGGTCATTTAGAGAAGGGACGAAGCGTGGGCATTCATTTTAGTTCCTGCCCAACTCTAGGTACAACCTCTACTAAAACGGGTGCTGCAGTCAAACCGCTTACCCAAACGAGTTGAAATAAATTTTAAACAAATCTAGACTCGAAGGGCTACAACATTTGTGACTTGCCATTTTTCCTAAATCGGCCTTTAGGTACCTCGTTTTGCAGCATTCAAAACGGCCCATTTAATGTAAATTTACCTTATATACAATATACATAATTTTATATCATAAAATGTTTTACTATTCATCTTCCCTACCAAACAGAACCCATAACAGAACTCAGAAACATATATTTTTTCCTGTAGCTCTTCCGTGATCCGTCGCCGGCCGTCCGGTCACTTCCTTGGCCAGCCACCACCACCACCACCTCCGTCGAGGCGATGGCTATCAGTCGGCGGTGGTTTGGCCGCCGGAGGTGGCGGTTTCCGGCGTACCCGAAAATATATTTTTCATGGTTTTCCATGAAAACGCGAGATAGGTCTGGCTCCGTTGAGCACGAACTCCTTCTTAAGATCCTAAGATATACCCACAAGAGAAGAAGTAGAGGAGGACCTTGTTCGCGGTTTGGAGGCGAGATGAACGTTAGATTGTCATGGCGCGGTGGTGGCATTCCTGAACTTCTCCTACAACAAGAACAATAATCTGAATCCGTTTGGTCAAGAGTGTAACCTTCTCATCTTTCTCTAAGGGGGCTTTTATAGATCTCCATGTGGGGAGGGGAAAGGGTGAAACATTCATGGCCATGAAAGCTCACTCTCTTAATAATATTTCGGTTATGATGGAGGGAGAGGAAAAGGTGGAAGATGAAATGACTGATCCAGGTGGCAATTTCCTATTGGGTCAACTCTTCCTCATTTTATTAAGTAATTAGAGAAGGAAACAGCCCATTTAATACTCCTTGTGTAACTTTCCATACCAGAATTTATTATAACGCGTGTTAGAATAATTTCGGGCCTGAACCAACGTTTCAGCCTTTGTCACAGGCGTGACATGTAGGTCACGGGCGTGACAGGCCCTTGTGGAAAGTTCTGAGTTCGCCGATCGTCTACCTGAGATCGACGATCGTCGAAGGTGGGTCACGCCTTAGGTCACGGGCGTGACACGTAGGTCACGGGCGTGATAGGCCCTGGTTGCAAATTCTTCGCTCGTCGATCGTCTTCCTGAGATCGACGATCGTCGAAGGGGGTCACGCCCTAGGTCACGGGCGTGACACATCGATCACGGGTGTGATAGGCCCGGGTTGCAAATTCTACGCTCGACGATCGTCTTCCTGATATCGACGATCGTCGAAGGGGTCACGCCCTCGGTCACGGGCGTGACATATTGGTCACGGGCATAACAGGCCCATGATGCAAATTCTGCGCTCGTCGATCGTCTTCCTGAGATCGACGATCGTCGAATGGGTCACGCCCTAGGTCACGGGCGTGACAAGTCGGTCACGGGCGTGACAGGCCTGGGTTGCAAATTCTTCGCCCGACGATCGTCTTCCTGAGACCGACGATCGTCGAAGGGGGATCACGCCCTGGGTCACGGGCGTGACGAATCGGTCACGGGCATGACCAACCCGTGACCCAAAATCTGGGCCGATGGAATTCGATTCTTTGGTTTCCTAGGGCTCCGTCATGGCAGACCGACTCCTAGGGGTCTAGCCGGAAATGGGATTTTTCAAATCCCAATAAACAAAACAAAAATTTTGTCCCCGAAATTGAAGTTAAGCCTACGGGGATTTCTACTGGAATAAAATAAACTTGTAACATCCCATATGGTTTTCCCTATTGAGTCGAAGTGAGATTACTTGTTTGATAAATGAAGGCAATCTCTCCAATAAACAAAAGATTTGCCGCTGCTTTCCTGTGCATGCCTAGGTTCTTAATTTCCCTTATCTAGTCCTACCGGTTCAATAAAAGAAGATAATTTATAGTATACCAAGAGGTGGTGAGGTATACCTAACTGAACAACTCCAGGTATTTTTGCCTCATCAGGTCTTGCGGTTCCCAGGTGTGCTCCTCCTGACCATGGTTCCTCCATAGAACCTTGACTAAGGGGATCTTCTTGTGGCGCAAGATCCGTACTCCTTTGTCATCGATCAGAACTGGCTCCAAGTGAACAGATCGGTCTGAAGCTACTGGCCCTTCGGTGGTCAAAATCTGCTGCTCTGGGCTTAGTAGAGCCCTCCTCAGCGAAGAAATGTGGAAGACGTCGTGCAGAGCTGCCAGCTCTGGTGGCAACTCCAGCCTGTAGGCTAGGGCCCCGATCCGCTCCAAGATCCTGTAAGGGCCCATATACCTAGTGCTGAGCTTCTTTCTCCGACCGCGCACCCGTGAAACTCCATGCATGGGCCGGATCTTCAAAAACACTCGGTCCCCCACCTGAAACTCCACCTAACAATGTCAGGCGTCATAGTACTTAGCCTATCTGCTCTGCGCCTCTAATATCCTGTCTCTGATCAGTCTCACCTGAGTCTCGGTGTCTTCAACAAAATCCGATCCCAACGCCTTCGGATCCTCGTCCTGAACCCAAGAAAGCGGGGTTATGCATTTCCTTCCATACAAGACTTCATAAGGCGCCATCCTGATGCTGGACTGGTAGCTGTTGTTATAGGAGAACTCGACCAGGGGTAAGAGCTTCTCCCATGGTTCCCCGCGGTCCAAAATGCATAGCCTCAAAAGATCTTCCAGCATCCGATTGGTGCGTTCCGTCTGCCCATCCGTCTGGGGATGTAATGCGGTGCTGAAGGTCAATCGCGTGCCTAAGTAAGCCTGCACGGATCTCCACTCCCTGGAAGTGAACCGACCATCCCGATCCGACACGATCGTCTTGGGCACCCCGTGGTATCGAACAAACTGCTCCACAAATCTCCGTACTAGTACCCCCACAGAGTCATCCTTCCTGATCAGAATGAATCTGGCCACCTTCGTCAACCGATCGATGATGACCCAAATCGAGTCGTTTCCCGTCCGTGATCGGGGAAGTCCATGAATAAAATCCATCGCGATGCCCTCAAATTTCCACTCCGGGGTACATGTTCTGAGATACACCATCCTTCTGGTGATACAACATAACGATTAAATCTTTACCTTCTCAGATATCCCGAATCTTGTTACCCATCATCTAATTTCACATGATAATAGTTAATTCTCGTAATTACTCCGTCTTATTACCATGTCATTGTCTTGGTAACGCTACAGGTCATCATTCCAAACATGTTTTTTTACAAAATCTTATCTTCGCCCGAATAACGTCGAATTATATCGACTTCAATCTCACTATGTTTGTTACGCCACTTTCCCTAAACTAGGTCCAAGGGAACCCAAGCCAATACTAATTTGCCCAATAAACAAAAGTTTAGCCCCCAATAAACAAAAGATAAGCCCCTACCTATCTTGGGCTAAGTATCTTTTATATTACCCTGTTACATCTGTCCTAGCTGGGTGCACAATCTCTAGGGCATCAATCTTCGACTTGGGGTTCCACCCTGAAACTCGTTAATATACTCCATACTTTAAACTCTCTGAGTCACATTTATGACAACCTTATCCGGGTCAAAATGTTCCCAATCCCAAATGGGTATCTTCCGAACTTGAATTCCTATCCGACCCTCAGTGTTTGTCTCGGTGGTTGCCTCTAGGTAATTTTGTTACTGGTACGAGGGTCGAGATAAAATGTCTTCTGCCATTCTGCTAATAGATCATTGGCCTCAATTCTCCTTAAGGCCGTCCTACCAGTTTGAGTAATCCTTGATTGGGATAGTAGGGACACCGGAGTTTACGTCTTAGGTAGTCATTCTCGTGTTAAACTCCTCCTTTATTCTCTTTGGGTATCTCCTTACCTTAACCAAGTTCATACCCAAGGTCAATTTTGAACTAGGGTATACTATAAATTGTCATGGTTAGTCACGAGTCCTAGTTGGTTGAGTCTAACTCGTTGGTTAGAGGATTATAAGATGAGATCTTCGCAGCCGGAGGTGTTCTTTGCTGGGGGCAGGGTTTGCCGCATGCTACAAAGAGGAATTCCAATTAATGATGAAGTGGACATTCACATGTGATTTCCCTTATGGGCACACCACTGCTTCCGTTGCTTAGTTTGTCCCAAAACTAAACTCGAGCGGGGGTGACCCAGGGTTAGTGGACTGCTACCTTTTTTAGATCGATGTTTCCTCTGATACCACTTGTAAGACCCCATTTTTTTCTTCTTTTTAAACACCGCGGTCTTAGGCCCAGAACCGCCACTTTGCGGTGACACCTTCATGCCCTGAAGGGTCATCACCACAAAGCGCCGATTCCGCCGGCCAATTCGATACCAGAAAGGTAGCACAATAAATAAAGTACAAGTAAGTCCACTAGAAAATCACATATTTAGAAATGAAATCTCCATGAAGGGAGGGTCCACATAATAATATATATCAGAGTACTAAAAATATGGGCTTATGTCTGGTACATCATGTCCTCACTACAAATCACTCATGTGGAAGCAAAAACCAGAATATCTACTCAAGGTCAAGACTCACGGTCCCGGTTGTGTGAACTCCGGAGCTAGACTGCCCCATCTCCAAGCGCACCGGTCTCTGGGGCTGCTCCCCCATGCTGGGCTCCACGATTCCCTAAAATGATACGGTTCGAAAACCGTTAGTCATAAAGACTAAGCCCTATCATCCCCTACCCCTTCCCCCATGGCTCCTAGGTATCGAGCGGAGAGGAAGAAAGGGAAGTACATGAAGGTGGAGATTAAATCAAAGAAATAGGCGGCAGCGGAACTAATCTAGCAATTCTATAATAAGTAATGAGAATAACAGAAAGTAGGAAATGTAACCTTAACTTATGTACGGAAGCGCATAAGCCAAGGGATCTTCTGCAAGGCTCCCATCGTATAAAGTGTCCCATACAACTTATACGTTGGGGTGTCGGTTATCAAACATTAGCATATAATTATAGAATTTAGCCTTAATTTATAAACTTGCCTACACAAGCTTATAGACCAAGGGGTCATTTTGCAAGTCCTAATGTATAAGCGTCCCATTCCACTTATACTTTAGGTGTCAGGATTAAATGAATCGATTATTCTATGACATGCAAGTGGGTATGATGGAACATGCAAGTGCAACTTACACACCAGACTCTGTGCACACAGACTTTTAGTTCCCCCTTTCAGAGCCGTTACCTCCCAGGATACCTCCGTACTGGTAGACGGAAGCGGTGGGTTGGGCCTCTCCCACCTCAAAACTAGTATAGCACTACCGGTCTGACCTATCGTACGCCTCAATGCTTGGTGCACAAAGCGGACTCCTGCGTACTCTTGCCGACTGGACCGCCAGACTTAGCTTTGGCGAAGTATAAAAACCACACTTGCCGAGTCATCGTACTTGCGTCGGTGCTACGACAACCTAGTACCGAAGACCCACCACCTTAATTTTCTTTCCTTTTATGCACATGCAAATTTAATTGTAATCAAACAAAAGCCGAGCCGAAGCTCCCCGGACCAAAACGTCCGTCTCTTAACCAATCGAGTCGAAGCTCCCCGGACCATTCCGTCCGTCTCTTAACCAATCGAGCCGAAGCTCCCTAGACCATTCCGTCCATCTCTTAACCAATCGAGCCGAAGCTCCCAAAAATCCTCCTTTGCTAACAGTGTTTGTGAAATGTGAGATCCAAATTACTATGTTACTCTTTTCAGTTTGTTATTGCAGTTTACGTTAACCCAGGACTGCCCCCGGTATTTCCTATGAAGGGCTCTCAAAGGGCACTAGGAACTATGATGGTAGTTGAAGCTCATCGTCCCCTTTCGCAAGGCACTTATTATTATTAGTTGATTCCTTATACCCATTCCCTTCTCATATTACGATAGACTAAGCTAGGGTGATTTTTAACCTTCCTCTCTTTGGGAAAGACGATCTTTCGTCAAACCCGAGCACCTCTTAACTCTAGCCATCACCACTTCTCGCTACTCTTCATATCATTCTATTACAAAATCATCTACACCTATCCACCCAGACAAAATGACTAACTCCAACAACTATCCCAGATCACGCCCTATTGCAATTTAACAATTTGCTATATGCAGACCCACCTAGACTATATGTCAAACTGAATAGAAGGTAATCTAGATAATCATCCAAATGCCCTAAATTATTTACTGGAGACTTATCATGATATAATAGTCTAAATCCAAAAAATGGTAATTTTCCTAATTTATCTGGCATTTAATTAATTTTCTCAAAAATTCCAAGGGCTACTGGTTTGAACATGAACTACCCTAAGTACTCATGCAAGATGTCCAACAAAATTATTATAAATATTTTGCTATCTCAATATGGTAAATCCAAAGTATCACGATTTTTTTATCATCAAAAAGACACCAAAACTATTTTAGCAATATTTTCTATCTTTCGTTATTTATGAATCAAGTAAAGAGAACCTAAGGGTTCCTCCGCAAGGTTCGTCCACGGAGGGTGAGTCAGGGCCTAAGATCAGGCCGAAAGGCGTAGTCGATGGACAACAGGTGAATATTCCTGTACTACCCCTTGTTGGTCCCGAGGGACGGAGGAGGCTAGGTTAGCCGAAAGATGGTTATCGGTTCAAGGACGCAAGGTGACCCTGCTTTTTCAGGGTAAAAAGGGGTAGAGGAAATGCCTCGAGCCAATGTCCGAGTACCAGGCGCTACGGCGCTGAAGTTGGTAGAAATAATCAAGCAGTACTTCCCCACGATTCCGATCTAGAGTATGCTACTATTCACTGATTAAAGAAATAACTATCAAGAACGAATTAATCCTTTATTTTCTTTGCTTTTACTTTTGAGTTTTCAGAAAGAAGAACAGAAAAAAGACAAATAGAATGCAATACAATATATAGATATAGAATAAAAAGTTCATAATAATGATTCATTAACTAATGCCCAATTCTTTCTATTTATGACGAGCATTAAATTGAAGGATTAAGTTATTGCTGAACAAAGAGGGTTACTAAACAAAAATGACCTATCCATCCAAAAATTATAAATTAATTATCTCATGCAGGTACAACCTTAAAAATAGAATTGGCCAGGTTTCATAATTTTTCAGCAACAATATCATCCATGATTAATTTTTAAACCATAAAACCTCTTTTTAATATTTGTGAAGGAAGTACAAGATTTACTCAACTAAAAATTATACAAGAATTCAAGAGCAACCATTCTGACTTAAAACATTTACTTCCAAGATTTCATGGGATTTCAATGAACAGAAAGATCCAAATAATTAAAACATCAATTAGGGCTATAATAAACATTACAAATGAAGTGTTGGAAATAGACATCATAAAATTCCAGTAAAATTGCTTTAGATTCTACCCACCCCAAAACTTACTCTACCCGAGTTTCACAACTTTTAGATAATGTTTAGTGACAGATTGTACTTAATTAGTATTTTATCCTAAAGCTAAGGTTAGGGTTTTGAGGTATTTACCTGTCTCCAAATCTTCCAAAATTCCATCCAGATGATTCTTATCATGTTAATGTCAACTCTACAGAATTTCAAGGCAATACGAGAGCAATTGCCCCTATGTCCTTCACAACCCTCAAAACCCTCCTTTTGGGGTTTGAGTTTGGATCCTAGGGTAAACCAACCCTAAACCACTCCATTTCCTCCAAGTGGGTTATAATAACCCCTCTAAGTCAGTGGCCAAAATATCTGCCTCTGTTGAGGTGATTTGACCGTTCCAACCTCTTAGTGCACTTTTTACTCAAAATTGCCTCATTAATGCCTAGTCAAGAATAGGTGACTTCCTATCCAAAACTCATCAAAATGAGTTGGAATTTTGTACAGAACTAGGTTTTATAGCCAGGGACCACTCACCAAAATTTGGGAGGGTTTGGAGGTCATTTGACCACTTAAATTAATTACTGTAATTTTATTAAATTAAAACAAAAACTTTAGGCAAAGTATCTCCAAAAATTCCGATTTTTTGGACAGCCTCTAGGAAAGGCTAAGGATAACCTCCTTCCCAAATTCCAGGTCATTTGGAGGAGGGACGAAGCGTGGGCATTCATTTAAGTTCCTGCCCAACTCTAGGTAGAGCCTCTACTAAAACGGGTGCTGCGGTCAAACCGCTTACCCAAATGAGTTGAAATAAATTTTAAACTAATTTAGACTCGAAGGGCTAGTACTTTTGTGACTGGCCATTTTTCCTAAATCGGCCTATAGGTACCTCGTTTTGCAGCATTCAAAACGGCCCATTTAATGTAAATTTACCTACAATATACATAATTTTATATCATAAAATGTTTTAGTGTTCATCTTCCCTACCAAACAGAACCTGTAACAGAACTCAGAAACATATATTTTTTTCCTGTAGCTCTTCCGTGATCCGTTGCCGGCCGTCCGGTCACTTCCCTGGCCAGCCACCACCACCACCTTCATCGAGGCGATGACTATCGGTCGGTGGTGGTTTGTCCGCCGGAGGTGGCGGTTTGTGGCGCACCCGAAAATATATTTTTCATGGTTTTTTCAATGAAAACGCGAGATAGGTCCGGCTCCGTTGAGCACGAACACCTTTTTAAGATCCTAAGATGTACCCACAAGAGAAGAAGTAGAGGAGGACCTTGTTCACGGTTTGGAGGCGAGATGAATGTCGGATTGTCATGGCGCGGTGGTGGCGTTCCCGAACTTCTCCTACAGCAAGAACAATAATCTGAATCCGTTTGGTCAAGAGTGTAACCTTCTCATCTTGCTCTAAGGGGGCTTTTATAGATCTCCATATGGGGAGGGGAAAGGGTGAAGCATTCATGGCCATGAAAGCTCTCTCTCTCTTAATAATATTTCGGTTATGGTGGAGGGAGAGGAAAAGGTGGAAGATGAAATGACTGATCCAGGTGGCGATTTCCTATTGGGTCAACTTTTCCTCATTTTATTAAGTAATTAGAGAAGGAAACGACCCATTTAATACTCCTGATGTTACTTTCCATACCAGAATTTATTATAACGCGTGTTAGAATAATTTCGGGCCTGAACCGACGTTTCGGCCTTTGTCACGGGCGTGACACGTAGGTCACGGGCGTGACAGGCCCTTGTGGAAAGTTCTGAGTTCGTTGATCGTCTACCTGAGATCGACGATCGTCGAAGGTGGGTCACGCCTTAGGTCACGGGCGTGACACATAGGTCATAGGTGTGACAGGCCCTGGTTGCAAATTCTGCGCTCGCCGATTGTCTTCTTGAGATCGACGATCGTCGAAGGGGGTCACGCCCTAGGTCACGGGCGTGACACATCGGTCACAGGCGTGACATGCCCGGGTTGCAAATTCTGCGCTCGATGATCGTCTTCCTGAGATCGACGATCGTCGAAGGGGTCACGCCCTCGGTCACGGGCGTGACATATTTGTCACGGGCGTAACAGGTCCATGATGCAAATTCTGCGCTCGTCGATCGTCTTCCTGAGATCGACGATCGTCGAAGGGGTCACGCCTTAGGTCACGGGCGTGACAAGTCGGTCACGGGCTTGACAGGCCCGGGTTGCAAATTCTTCGCCCGACGATCGTCTTCCTGAGACCGACGATCGTCGAAGGGGGGTCACGCCCTGGGTCACGGGCGTGATGAATTGGTCACGGGCGTGACCAACCCGTGACCCGAAATATGGGCCGATGGACTTCGATTCTTGGGTTTCCTAGGGCTTTGTCATGGCAGACCGACTCCTAGGGTTCTAGCCGGAAATGAGATATTACAGCTCGCCTGCAATGCCCAACTTCAAATAATTATGGTCGGGTTTTGTATTTATACTCGAAACTTCAATTCTTTTACCCGGTGTGGGACTAAACAAAATATATAATTAAAAAAAAACAAGCATGTGTTGTTGAGAATCAAACCACCAACCTCTTATTCAAAGAAACTTGCCTTAACCCTTACGCCACAAAAGCATTTGCATTAGACCTTTGACCCAAATTTTATTTATGACATTCGATGCTTATTAATAAAATTGTTAGCTAGCATTCAGCTTAATTACATTAGTCTAGCTCATTTAATATTTTATATTATTTTACACACGGCTAAATTAAATTATATTGTTTGAATAATTAATTTAAAATTATATTGTTTTAACAGGGGGCAGGAGAAGCTCGTCGGGGGGGGGGGGGGGGGGAGGTGCGGGCGAAGCCCGCTGGGATACAAGCAAAAAAACCCGCCCGGGGGGGGGGGGTGCGGGCAAATCCTGCCATCACCGGCTGAATACTGCTGCGCTTGGCCGTAGGGGCGGAGCCCCGTGTCAGGCACTCGTATACATATACATATACATATATATACATGAGTGATAGTGCACAAGGGGTCTCCGTGTCCCGTGCGATAGTACCTGACCCCCGGCAGGCTTCGCCAGCCCGCAGTAGGCTTTGTGTTGGGGATATGCCCTCAATATTCCTAGATTTGAAGTACATTATGCAATGATAAATGCATCTTGTATTTGATGTCTATCTGTTTACATATTTATAGGCTCAATAATTATTGTTGCTAATTAAACACAGTAGGACAAGAGATAAGTTCAGACCAAAATTGAACTAAAGTATAACTCATAATTGGTTCAAGTGCTGAATTTTGAAGTTCTGGTTAATACCGTATTGATGGGTATAAAGAACAAAGTGATAACATTTTGTTAGAAGACTACACAATGACAGATTACTGTATTGTTATCCAAAATGGTGGGATTTGATATCTACGGAGTTGCCGAAAGCAAATGTCACATCCGTGCTTTATGAAAGATGTTTTGACTTATTATCAGAAGTGTTTTCGATCGTTTGAGAAGTCAGACTTATAAAAGTCTAGAGAGGGGCTCTATAAGAAAAAAAGGAACTCCAAGTAATAAATCCTAACATCTTATAGCCGCCAACAAGCCAAAAGATATCAGAAACAAGCTAACACAGAAGAACTCTATGATCATTGTGCTGCAAGTTTGCTTACACAGCAAAATAATAAGTAGATCATCTTCCTATTATAGAAGAAGTAGAAGAAGATCAAGCCATCTCTTCATTCAAGCCAATCAGCTTTGAACCCAATACCATGATCAAATCAATTCTGTTTAGGTGATGAGAAGAAAGATTTCTCACTAGAAAGCTCAAGAAGACTTAAAGCTTCAAAGTAACATTTATATTTGAGTCATTTTCTATAATCTCTTTTAAAAACATTTACTGTGTAAGATCTCTCTAAGATCTGAGTTATAGGGTTGTGATGTCAGCCTGAGTGTAGGGCTATATAAAAGGCTTGAGTGTAGGACTCTGCTGTGAATCCGAGGTAGGATTAAAGGAGTGAATCTGAGGTAGGAGATTATCTAGATCTATGTGCTGTAGTAATGCTTGCACTCTATGATAGGGCTTTGGTCAGCCTGAGGTAGGACTTACTAAAGTCTTAGGTAGGGTCTTGCCGAAGACCTGAGGTTGGATCAAGGTGTGGATCTGAGTTATAAGATCTTTGATCTAAGAAGTCAGAGGAGTTTGCCGAGTCTAGCACACTGCTCGATAGGTGGTGAGGGATAGAGGATGTACCCATACTCTGGAGAATCACTATTAAATCATGTGTATTATCTGTATGCTGTGAATTATATTATATTCTCTGTAGTAGTTAGCTTAAATAATTTAAAAATTCTAAATTCAATAAAAAACCTATTCACACCCCTCTAGGTGATTCAGACTTCACATAATCTTTCAAGTGGTATTAGATGGAGGTTGGTTGAAAAAAAGGGCTTAACAGTCTAACCAAGTTCCTAATAAGGGTAGTTAGTCTATCATCATGACTTCCAGTGAAGGCCATAAGGAGATAAGTTCTATGAAGCTTCTAATATGTAGAAAGGGAAACTTTGGCATCTAGAAATAGAGAGTCAGATTATTCATGGAAGCTTTAGATCCAAGAATCTACATCACAATTGAGGAGGGGTCATTCATCCCATGAAGATCTCCTCTATGAATGCAAATTTGCAAGTTCCCAAGTTATATTCTGAAAATACTAGGGATGAGGTTATTCTGGCCACTATGGATAAAAGGGCTAAGAACACAACTGTCAGTGCAATTGATGACTCTACCTTCCAGAACCTTATTCTCTATCAAACTACTAAGGAGATTTGGAATCCACTAATTATGTATATGAAAGGTACTGAGGAGGTTAGGGATGAAAGAAAATCACTTCTGAACCAGGAGTTTGAGGCCTTCATGCAAGGGATTAGGGATTTTATTGTTGAATGTTATGAGAAGTTCTTCAAAATAGTAAATAAGCCGAAGACTTATGACAAATTCTTCACTGACTATAAGCTTAATGATAAGTTCTTGATGTCCCTAACCAAAGAATGAGACAATAAGATCTGTGGTATCAGGAAAATGAGGAATCTGGCCAACATTCCTTCCTACACTCATTATGAGAAGTTGCTCTCCTATGAGATGTAACTCAATATAAGGAAGGAAGAACATGTTTCTTCCAGATCTCACTCAAAGGATAAGTCTACGACCTTCAAGGCATGAGGTACAAGAAGAAGTAAGGAGAGATTTCCCTCTCCTCCTAGAAGGGTTGCTGAGTTAGAATCCTCTAAGCTCAGCACCCCTGATGATGAGCTAGATGGAGAATTTGTAGCATTCTACAAGCAGTTCAAGAGGATGGTGACAAGAAAAAAATAATGAAAGACAAAACTCTCTTCCTCATATAGCTCTAAGAAGGACTATAATAATCAAGTCAGCTCCAAGAAGGACCCCAAAGAGGACAGGTATGCCTCTAAATATAACAAACATATTAATTCTGACATTATTTGTTATTATTGTAACAAGCCTGGGCATGTCATTGCTGATTGCCCAGTCAAGAGAAAAGAAATGAAGGATGCAGATGATATGAAACACCACATGGGGAAAATAATTGAGAAGACCTTCTTGGCTAAGAAGGAAAAGACCTGGAGTGAAAGTGACTCTGACTCATTTGAGTTAGAAGATGAAGAAGCCTACACTGGTCTCCTTATTGTCACTGAAGAAGATGACTCTCCTACTACAAGGACTAGCATCAGAGCTTCTTTGTCACACTTTAATAGTGATAATGAATATGACCATGTCAAATGAGGATGATTAGGATGACACCCATCCTGATAAGGTAATTCTTTTAGCCTATTCATCTTCATCATATTCTAATTATGAAACTGGTGCAGATTCCAATACACTTTCATCATCTAATGAGGAGGGTGACTCAGATTTTTAAGATAAAGTTAGTAATTTGATTGGCAAATATGCCGCTCTTCTGGAGGCTCTGGAGAAAAGCAAGCTGATGAGATTACGGCTCCGTTTGGGAGGACTTATTTTCACCGGTCAAGCGGTTACGACCGCATGAATCGGATCATAATTAAGGGCCCGATTCATGCGGTCGTAACCGCTTGACCGGTGAAAATAAGTCCTCCCAAACGGAGCCTACATCTCTCAAACTTGCCAATCTGAATGCTCTTAGAATGCTAACAAACTATCTCAAATGAGTAAGTAGATCATTAAGCTGAGAGGGATGTCAATCATCCATCTTGGCACCATTAGTCATTAGATCAAGACCATTATGGATCTTGAAGAGAAGCTCCTCAAGACGAAGAAGCTTGTGGCCCAGTTCTCCAAGACACAGGTTATGCTGCCTATCATTGATACCTTCTCAGCTCAATTTAGAGGTGGAATAGGTTACAATAGGAAGGCAGTAATAGTAAGGAATAGGGGAAAAGCTAAAGTTGTAGTGCCTCAAACCACCTTTCAAAGGGTGCTGCTCCATCCAATTGCTATGACCAAGACAACATATATGGTCACCTAAAAAATAGATATTACTCCAACAAGGTTAACAATGTTACTAATTGGGAAGGAAGAAAGAAAATGAGGTTGATTGCACTGAAGGCATCCCATGAAGAAATTCAAATGGGTCAATATAAACCATTTGTATTTGGTACACCAGCTCCAACTTTCAAAGGTAAGGAGTGGCCACCCACCAAAGACCCTTCCTAAGAAGCAAAAACTATTTGACAAAATGATACAAATACCTATCAAAATGTTACCATTTTGTAATGTCACCTACCACCATTCTTATAGCCATTGCTTGCAGAAAGAAACCTGAAGAATGCAAAGGCTTTCAACTTTGAACCAACTCAATCTCATACACTTTCTACACCTAAGGTAGTTTAGAAGAGAAGATATAACATTCATGAGTGTTAGTACTATGGTAAAGAAGGGCACTTTGTTATGGAATGATTGTACAATCTAACAGTGCCTCATACAAAGAAGGCCTTTCTAGGTAGTGATTCTTTCAATAGAAAGTTTGTTTCAAATGCTGACAAGAACCAAAGACCCAAGACTAGTTGGGTTTCTAAGGTAGACTAAAATTTTCTTAGAGGATGGTTCAAGTACCAGTCTCAAAAAAATATGGTATTTAGATAGTGGACGTTCTAGACACATGATTGGAACAAGGAGCCTTCTTGAGCATGACCCAATAAAGAATGGTCCAAAGGTCATCTTTGGAGTATCTGATAGAGGGGTCACCAAAGGCTATGGTATTATCATCAATGACATAGTCTCTATCACAAGAGTAGCTTATGTAGAGGGGTTGCATCACAACCTTATAAGCATAAGTCAACTGTGTGACTTAGACTATGTCATTGAATTCCATAAGGACAAGTACCTGATCAAAATGTCAATTGAATTAGATATAATTCTCTCAGGAACTAGGAGTAGAAATGTTTTTGTTTAGATTTCATTTGTTATAATTCTTCCATTTTAGTTTGTCTTGTAGCTATCTAGAAGGAATCTCTCTGTGTACATTGGCACAAGAAATTAGCTCACATTCACTAGAAAACAATTTGTAAATTGTTCGCTGAAAATCTAGTTAGGGATGAACCTAAATTAAAATGCATTAAAAATGGTTCATGTCATGCATGCCAAATGGGCAAGCAAATAAGGACCACTTTTAAATACATTGCACACAAAGATTCTATTAGATGCTTATATTTATTACAAATGGTCTTTTTGGTCCTTTGCCCATTCAAAGTTTAGGAGGGAAGTTTTATACTTTTGTAATAGTTGATGATCACTCTACATATATATATGTGTCTTCTTTCTTTAAAAAAGTAAGATACACTTAATGTCTTCATGATATTTATCAAGTTCATTCAAAATGAAATGGATTGTTCTATGGTCAAAGTAAGAAGTGTCCATGGAACATAATTTCAATTTGGTGCTATGACAAATTTCTGTCAAAAACAAGGTATCTCCTAAGAGTTCTCTTCTCTTAGAACTCCACAATAGAATGGAGTGGCTGGGAGAAAGAACAGGACCCTGATAGAGACAGCTAGAACCATGTTAAGTGACTCCTCACTGCCAGAATATTTATGGGCTAAGGCACTCAACACTGCCTGCTATATCTTAAATAGAGCTTCTATCACCAAAGATCATAAGAAAACTCCCTATGAACTGTTGAAAGAGAGAAAACCAATTATATCATATTTTAGAATCTTTGGCTGCAACTGTTTCATTTTAAATAATAGAAAATCTTACCTAATTAAGTTTACAGAGAAGTGCAATGAAGGTATCATTATTGGATAATGCTCATATAGCAAAGCCTATAGAATATTCAACAAGAAATCTCATGTGATTGAAGAATCAATCAATGTTTTTTTGATGAGACAAGCCTGATACACGAGGGTTGATCTAGTTCTCTTATTATTATAGGTACTGAAGTAAACATGAATGAACTGTCCTTAAATGACAAGCCTAGTACAAGTAAAATCTCCTCACATAATACAATCACAATTGAGGAAGATCATCCATCAAATGCAGTTCAGGTTGTTAAAGATGTGAGTCAGCAGGCCGAAGACATTCCAGGAGCACAACTAACTATAGTAAGGATGCTTGCAATAACCAAACATCTAAAGGATCACCCCAACAATCTAATCATTGGGGATTCCAGTTAGGGGGTCACAATAAGAAACATGATACATGATGAGGCTTTGTATGAAAGATGGGGTAAGACCTAATTTACTCTAGCGGGGGGGGGGGGGAATAGAGTAATTAAAACTTTTGCTGTTTTTAAGATTTATATCAGAGTAAAAATAGGTGATACCAATAATAATATAGAAGGAAATAAAAATAGGTTAAACTAATCTATCTATCATAGTACGGTAAGAACAGGAAGAAAATGAACACACACAGATAATACAAGAATTTTATAGTGGTTCCCCAACCTGGGTACATCTACTCTTCTACCACCCTGGTAGGAATCCACTATCAGGTTTTTGATCAGGTGACTGCCACTACAAGATCTATTTCTAGGGAGATCTCATAACCCTTTAAGCTTTTGATCAGGTGCCCAAAAACAAAGAATAAACTTTTGAAGGGAGTTAATAAACCCTTTATACAGGAGGTGAGAGAAGGGGTGATGAGGTCTTCTCTTTTCTCTAAATAGCATAGAGGACTTGTGGATTATGTAGTTGTCAAGACTCCTTCTGAAATTTAGAATTGGTTCAGAAAGATGGAGCCTTGCTCAGGGTGTAGGTCTTCAGCCTTGTCTGAAAACAATCCTGGAACTTTCTGACTGATTCAGGATGTACTGTCCTTGAATGTTCCTGGAGGAGAAGGTTGAAGAAGACTCTTGATAGTGATGGATGTTATTCTTCAGTCTTCAAAATGGACAAAGAAGAAAACAGAATGTTTTCTGCATTGGGAGAGAGTTCTGAATGCTCAGTATATGTCTCTCTATATTCTTGTGTGCTGTATATTCTCTTCTAATGTCTGGCTGAGTGTGTTCCCGACTGAAAAGAGAAAATCACTTTTTTATTCTGCAGTCAATAATTTCTCCTTTGAAATTGAATTGTTGGCATTAATTGTTGATTGCCCTAGAGAAAGAAACGGCAGGAATATTGACTTAAATGAGTTTCCACAACTGTCCCTAATAAAATAGGCAAGTAATTAACCTGATGAAGACCATAATTAATGCTGCCAATAACGGCTATATTTAGGGGAATATGAGCATTAATTACTTAGGAATATTACTGCTAAATAATATAGAAAGTAAGGGACGAAAGTAAGGAAAACTTCTCATTCTGGCTCGGGACAGAATTCGCCGACCTCTGAACGGAATACGTCGACCGAAGTTCCAAGTTCGTCGACCTGAGAATTCCTGTTCGTCGACCTAAGCTCTGCCAATTTTGTGCTCTGAGTTCGTCGAGCTGAGAATCTGTCTGAAAGAATCGATCGTCAACCTGAGCTCGAATATCATCGAGCTCAACTCAGAAAAATAACTCTGAGTTCGTCGATCTGAGATCGACGATAGTCGAGCTGAATTCAAAGAGCTTCGAACTGATCATTTTGATCTCTGAATCTTCTAAGTCTTGAATCTACTGAGGTCCTCTACTGGCTGGTCCATGAATGTTGAACCCAAAGACTAGCCTAAACTCTAGGACTACTAGACTTGATCCTGACTATATAATATGGGTCAAACTCAACCTAATTTAGTGAACCTAGCCCAAATTCAACTAGTGATCCAACAATCTCACCCTATTTGGGTGAGGTCACTAATACAAAATAAAGAAAACAATCATAAAGCAGAGAAACATATATCTGGCAGAAATAAAAATATTCAGCAGATATTTACAATAAGTGCTTCATGATAAACAAATAAAGTTCAAAATAAGAATTAAACAGTCACTTGTTCTGCTTTGGCTTTCCTTTCTCTGGCTTATCTGAAGGTTGTCTGAAAATAATTTCTCTATTAGGATCAGCAGCTTGTTTCTTTGTCATGGTCATATCTGATGCACCAATGATATTGACAGATGTGGCTCTTGGAACTACAGATTCATGATGCAAGCTCATATAATCATCAACATTGAAAAATTTGTTAGCTTTGGCATACCTCTTTAGTTCTTCCTTCCTGTATGATGATATAGTTGAATATTGGGAGGGATCCTTTTCTTCAGCTTTTGCTTTGTTGATTTGAGAAAGTGCTATCAGCTCTTGGAACCTGGCCATTTTTGCTGTTGTCTCCTGCTCTGGATCTACAAATGGTATTGGTGGAGATTCTGGCCTTTTAGTACTTGAGTCCTTATGTGAATTATCAATAGAAATTGAAGTACTTCTCTTATATTTAGTTGGAGGAGGTTTGCTTTGAGATGACTGCTGCTGACTGTCTGGCTTGGAATGTCTCTGATAGGTTTTAGTGACTGGTGCAGATCTTTGAGATACATTTCTAGTGGCCCCAGAAGATGGAGGAGGAGGAGGAGGAGGATGGTCTTTCCTAAATTGCTTAGGAGGAGACATGTACCTCCTTCTCTTCTTTCTTTCTGCTCATTTTTAGATAGCCACATCAACTGTGACATACCTGGGTATGGAGTAATCTTTTGCAAGATATAGTATGGAGTATCATTGGTGGGATTTGGCTTAGGATCAGCCTTTGGAACAACTTTTCTCTTCTTAACAACCTTCTTTCTGGCCTTGGGATCATCAGATTCATCAGAATCTTCTTCATCAATGTCATCATCAGAAGATCCTTGAGGATTGTCATACATTGCATCAATCTCCTTTAAGGTTTCCTCTGAGATTTTTTTTCATCTTGAGAAAGTGCTTGAGGTTCAGCATCTTCAGGTGGAGCAATATTCTCAGTGACCATTTGTAAACTTCTACATCTTTGTCAGCCAACAGAAATTCATCCAAATCAGGATCATTCTGAATAAGTCAAAGTTCTTGTGCCACATCTTGAGCAATCAAATCATCTAAATTAGGGATTGGGCTATCATCCATAATATAGGTTGGGCCTGATGGTTCCACAATCATTTTAATAGCAAAACTTTCCTTCAGTTGATTAACAACTTCAGGACTTATTAGTGCAGTGTAACAAACTATAACCATGGATTGCTCTTGGAAAACTTTTGGAAGAAAATAAATATTTGCATAAATAGACTTTAATAACACAAATAAATCTACTGTAGGATTGAGACCCCCCCTGCCTGGCTTTAGAGGGTCCTGAATCTAGGCCCCTAAAAGAAGGAACAGTAGGGGCAGTAGACAGAAGAGCAGATAGGGTTGAGATGGATTCAGCAAGAGGTTTAATGGCCTATGCTATGAGTTATTTGAGTAGTGGAGTGATGATTTGCAGAAGAGAGGGAATGGAAGGGGAATCCATTTGCATGAACTCAAAGGGTGTCTGAGTTAATATAAAAGGATTGATGTCTGTCATGGGCTCATCATGGGATGATGGGGAATTGAGAGGGGATGACAGTAGATGAATTGAAGGTATAAATGAGATATTATTGAGGGGGATGTCATCTAGATATTGAGGAAGAGGGGATTGAGGTGGAGTGACATGCTCTGGAGTGTGAGGTGGAGTTGCATGCACTGGAGATTGGTGTGGAGTTGGTTGGTGTTCAGGTGATTGAACTGGTGAGGGATGATGGACTGGGGAAGCAAGAGGTGTTGGTGTATGGGCTTGAGATGTGGATGTTTGTTGGAGGGTTGTTGAAGGAAGTTGAACTTGAGGAGGTGTTTATTGTTGAGCTAGAGGTGGAGGGGATGGAATCCTGATGGAGGGGGCATCTTCTGGGGGTGGGGGAGC
Organism: Platanthera zijinensis; assembly: GCA_039513925.1. NCBI lineage: Eukaryota > Viridiplantae > Streptophyta > Magnoliopsida > Asparagales > Orchidaceae > Platanthera > Platanthera zijinensis. Next base: position 21,042,072 of record CM077084.1, on the reverse strand, counting down.
AGTTGTACTATCTTCAGAGGCCCTGGAAGAGGAAGAAGCCTTGGATGGCTTTGGGATATTCCTCTCCCACCTTCCAAATAAGGCACATGTGAGCCTTTTGGAGGCATTGATGAATATAGTCTGGGAGACTAGGGATTCATTTGCCTTTGCTTGAAGGAAGATTCCAAGAATCCTTCCAAAGCACACCTCTTTCTTGGTGTTCTTCTTCTTTATCAGATCAAACAATATCTTAGCCCAGTTTACTGGCTTCCTATTCACAACTACACACATCACTAGAAATTGTTGCCTAGTGATATAATCATGGGCAGTATGCTTGCCCAGCAGTACCTTGCCCACAACATCGACTAGAAACTTGTATTTAGAGGACAAGTTTTTCTTCAAAAGCTTGTTGGGGTTTTCTCCAGAATGACCCATCTTAATCAACATTTCAGCATATTATGTATTATCTATTTCCAAATCTTTTTCTCCATACACTAATCCAAATATTTCAGATAAAATGGCGGGGGTGAGAGAAACTTGGTTACCCGATATCGTTCCTGTCAGTGTATCAGCATCTGGTGTGGAGGAGGTGAAAACCCATTCCCGGATTTCTATTGCAGCAATCTTTATCCTTGTTGTCAGAAGGTTTTTCAACTGCTGTTCTTCAAACAATTTTAGAATATCTAAGAAGATTTGATCTGAGTGTTGGAATGAATCAAAGTCTATGTCAAATCCAGTATCAAACTTCATCGCTGCAAAGGTGCTCGCCGGAATCGCCATGATCACCTGCAAAAGGAAACAGAGAGACCAAGTGCAAGGGAAATAGAAAGCGCGGGATGGAGCTCGAAGAAAACCTAGATATAAGGTTTTTCAGAATATGAAGCGACAAACTCCGTCCTGTGAAATAATGAAAATTCTTCGATCTGAGGTCGACGAAATATTTTATTGACAAAAGAGTTCATCGATCTAAGTCTGAAGAAGGGAAAACTTTTCTTCGTTATTCAGTCGATGAAAATTTTCTGAAGCCAGATCGTCGATCTCCGGTCGATTAAAATGACTCACACAGAGAGTTCATCAATCTCAAGTCGACGAATTATCTTAAGAACTTTTCTCAGTTCGTCGAACTCCGGTCGACGAACTATGGCAAATTCTTCGACCACAAACAGAAAGTTAAATTAAAGCTTCTCCATTGATCATACCAAGCTGATTCAAAAAGAACAGATGCTTCCTCTCATCCAAGGGTTTGGTAAAGATATTTTCTCTTTGCAAATCAGTGTAGATGCAGACAAGATTAATTTTCTTTTTGTTCACACACTCTCTAATGAAATGATGCCTTATCTCTATATGCTTAGTTCTACTATGATGCACTGGATTCTGGGCAATAGAAATTGCACTAGTATTGTCACAAAGTAGAGTTGAATTATTTAAGTTGAAACCATAGTTTAGGAGTTGGTTTTGAATCCAAAGCATCTGTGAACAGCAACTGCCAACTGCTATGTACTCAGCTTCTACTGTTGATGTAGATACATATGTTTGCTTTTTTGCAAAACCAGGAGACTGTCTAGCACCAAGGAACTAGCATGTTCCTGATGTGCTTTTTCTGTCCACTCTACATCCAGCAAAGTCAGCATCTAAGTATCCAGTTAACTCAAATTCTGACTCAGTGGGATACTAGAGTCCTAAATTAGGGCAACTCTTTATATATCTTAAAATCCTTTTAAAGAAAATAAGTTGAGATTCTTTAGGGTTCATATGGAATCTAGCACAAAGATAGGTAGCAAACATAATATCTGGCCTACTTGCTGTGAGATATAATAGGGATCCAACAATGGCCCTATACAATTTCTGATCAACAGGTTTCCTATGTTCATCAGAATCAACCACAATATTTGTGGAAATGAGTGTTTTCTTAGCTGAAGCATCAGCCCTCCCAAACCTTTTTATCAGCTCTTTAGCATACTTGGATTGGGATATGAAGATGCCATCAGGGGACTGCTTCACTTGGAGACCAAGGAAGTAGAGAGCTCACCCATGCTACTCATTTCAAACTTGGAATGCATAAGGTCAGAGAACCTTTTGCATAGTTTGGAATCAGTAGAACCAAATATAATGTCATCTACATATATTTATAAAAACAAGATTTTATCATGATGATGCTTAGTAAATAAAGTCCTATCTACTATGCCTCTAGAAAATTTATGCTCTAAGAGAAAGCTAGCTAGGGTTTCATACCAAGCTCTTGGAGCTTTCTTTAGACCATAGAGAGCCTTATGACATTTAAAAACATAAGAGGGATGAGTTGAAGAGATAAAACCTGGTGGTTGTTCCACATAGACCTCTTATTTGAGTTCACCATTTAAAAATGCACTCTTTACATCCATTTGATAAACTGTGAACTTTTTGTAGGCAGCATAGGCTAAGAATATCCTAATTGCTTCAAGCCTTGCAACAGGTGCAAATGTTTGGTCATAGTCTATGCCTTCCTCTTGTCTGTATTCTTGAGCAACTAATCTGGCTTTGTTCCTTATGATAGTACCTTGAGCATCTAGTTTATTTCTAAATACCCATTTAGTTCTAATGACTGGGTAGTCTTTGGGTCTTGGAACTAAATCCCAAACTCTATATCTCTCAAACTGGTTGAGCTCCTCTTACATTGCAATGATCTAGTGTGGATCTTGCTCAGCATCTTTAATGGATTGGGGCTCAGTTTGAGATATGAAGCAGGCATGCATCATGTCCTGGTGGAGTTGATGCCTTGTCTACACACCCACTGATAAGTCTCCAATCACTTGAGATACAGGGTGATCTCTAAGTGTGACTATCTCAGTAGGAGGAGCTGGTTGATCAACAGCTTGGGGAGCTAATACCTCTTGTGGAATTAAGTTAGCTGTTATTGGCTCTTCATTGAACTCAGTGTCTTCATCTTTACTTTCTTTAGCAACATGTGGAGAAGGATGTGTAACAGCCTCATTGGTGAGGGTTAACTCATCCAACTTCTCACACAAGTTAGGTACCTGCAAAGTTTCACTGGTAGAAGCTATCTTCTCCTTGTAAAATATATTAGTCTCATCAAATGAAATATGAATAGACTCTTACATTTTCATAGTTGATTTATTATATACCCTATAAGCCTTGCTTACTTTGGAATATCCAAGAAAAATTCCAATTTCAGCTTTGGCTTCAAACTTTCTAATGTATTTCTTATTGTTGTTATGAATGTAGCAAATACAACCAAAGACTCTAAAATAATCTACTTTAGGTTTCTTCCCTTTGATTAGTTCATAGGGGGTCTTGCCCTTGAGCTTGTGTATCAAAATTTTGTTCAGGACATAGTTTGCTGTGCTCACAGCCTCTTCCCAAAAGGATATGGGCAAGTGAGCATTTTTAATTAATGTGCCTGCAGCTTCAATGAGTATTCTATTTTTCCTTTCAGCTACCCCATTTTGTTGAGGAGTTCTAGGAGCAGGGAAGAAATGCATGATACCTTCCTTCTCACATAATTCCTACATGGGAAGAGACTCAAACTCAGTACCATGATCACTTCTGATCAATGCAACTAGAGTAGAGTACTCAATCCTTATGCTCTTAAGAAAATCTGTAAGAACCTTGAAGTTCTCTGACTTGTTTCTCAAGAAGAACACCCAAGTGAACCTTGAGAAGTCATCAACTATCACTAAGGTATAAGACTTCCCTCCTAGGCTCTATATAACAATGGGTCCAAAAAGATCCATATGGAGCAAGTATAGTATCCTAGGTAAATCACTCTTATTAAGTGATTTAAAACTATTTTTAGTTTGCTTGCCTAATTGACAAGCCCTGCAAAGGCTTTCCTTCTTGTAGGGGTAAGAAGGCAATCCTCTAATAAGGTTGTCCCTAGAAAGTTTAGCAATATTTTTCAGGTTTACATGACTTAATCTCTTATGACAAAGATCATTATTATTACTGGTTTGGTTAAACATGTATATTTGAGTTTTAGCTGACTTAAAATTAACTATATAGATATTTCCTACTCTAGTGCCAGTTAAAACTACTTGGTTATCAACTGAAGTAATAATACAGGAAGTTTTGTTAAATGATACTTGAAACCTTTCATCGCATAACTGACTTATGGATATAAGGTTGTGCTTCAGTCCACTTACATATGCAACCTTCCTGAAGGTGACTGCTCTAATCTTGACCTTTCCATATCCTTCAGTCTTGCCACAATTGGAATCACCAAATATTACTTTGGGTCCTTACTTTGACTTATAGTTGATTACGTTGTCCTTATTTCCAGTCATATGCTTTGAACAACCACTATCTAGATACCATTGTTGCTCTATGGTGGGATAGTCTTTCACCTGCAATAAAATAGATTAGTTATTCTTTACCCAGGTTACCTTGGGTCCTTGATGATTTACATAACTAAAGCTGGAAATATATGAGTATTCTGGTTGATTTTTGTAACCTAAGGGATGATATCTTCTGGGTGGAATTATCCATTGGTTAAAGGGATTAATGTTTTATCTTGGTTGATTAGATGGTATGTTGGAGTTAAAGTTTTTGTTATTATAAATTGTGGTCGATGAATTCTGGTACGTTCGTCGATCTGAGGTCGACGAATGAGGATGAGTTCGTCGAACTCCACTCAAAGAATGAAAGTATTCATTTTCTGGGCCCCAATTTCGTCGATCTCTTGTCGACGAACCATACTGGTTTCGTCAATCGCAGTCCAGAGAATAGTTATAATAGAAGTTTGCATTCTGAGTTCGTCGATCTTTGGTTGACGAACCATACACATTTCATCGATCTGAGTTCGACGAAATCTGCTGAACATTGTTTTGGTTAAGATTTTTCTTACTCTTTCTCCTTTTCTTATTCTTTTTTTTGGTTCTGTTTGTTTAATAATATCATCATCTATCTTTTCTTTATATTTTTCAGAAACAAATTTTATAGGAGTTATTAAGATATTTTTCTGAATCAGTGGGGGTTGGCTTGATGAAGCACCTAAGCCCAGCTTGCCATTAAGCCTGACATTCACTGTGCTTGTGATGTCCATCAGCTCGATACTTCTCCCAATTAGGGATACTTCAAGTTGCCTAGCCCCAGCTAATTCAGTTTTTAATGATATAATTTGTTCATTAGCAAGAGTTATTCATCTTTTAATTTGTTATTTTCAAAAAGCAGGTTTTCTTGTTCATTTAGTCTTTCTCTAAGTTGCTTAATCTCTTTTTCAGAATTAATTAAAATAATGCACAATGATTAAAATTACGTTCTAAATTCATCTGAATCAAAGTCAAAAGAGGATAGTACCCGATCTTCCTCAGATTCATAGTCTTCATCCTCTGACTTGTCATCTTCTGCTTCTGAACAGGTGCCTGATGCATTAATGGTCATCAGGCAAATCTCCTTTGCCTTTGCTTCCTCTTCATCTTCACTGGAGCTGGAAGATGAAGATTCATCTTTAGTCTCACTCTATGTCTCAACCACAAAGCCTTTCTCCTTCCCTTTGTGCTTGTTGGAGGAGGGCTTAATATAGTGTTGTTTCCTTATTTCTTTTTCTCTTCTTCTCTCCTTCTTTTGGTTCTCTAGACACTCTGAGATGAAGTGTCCAGGCTTCCTACAGCCAAAACAAACAACTTCTATAGTTGGTGTTTTGTCATACCTGGGCTTGTCATCTTGCCTTGATGACTTTCTTCTGAAATCCCTCTTGCCCATCTTGTAGAATCTCTTGGCTAAGAGACTTAGAAATTCTTCATTGGCTATTGGGGATTCTGATTCTTCATTTGCTTTGAATGCAATACTTTGTTCTTTTCTGCCTGATGAAGGAGTCTTCTGCTCTGCAGCCTCTATGGACTTTATCAATTGCTCATAAGACTCGAGCTTTCAAAGTAGAGATTCTGTGAAGATCTCATTTAGACTTCTGTCTTCCTTGATATGACAGATTCTTGAATCCCATAAGCTAGGGAAGCACATGAGGATTTTGTCATTTACTTCTGACAGGGTGATGTCTTTGTCCAAAGTCTTTAGCTCATTGATGACTGAGCTCAGTTTGTTGTACATGTCACTAACAGACTCTGATTCATCCTTTTTGAAGTTCTCATATTGTGAGATGAGATTGGATCTCCTATCCTTTCTCTCATCTGCTGAACCAGCAACCATCTGGTTAAGGGAATCCCAGATAGCCTTAGTTGATGTGCATTCAGCCACCTTCTAGAAAATGTGATCAGACATTGTCTGAGCCAGAATATTCATGGCCTTTGCATCAGCTATCTTGGCCTTTTTCTGAGCATTTTTCCACTCAGGTGGTGGAACAACATGTGTGCTGGAACTTGTAGTAGATGTTGCCATTAGAACTGGTGGTCCTGTCAAAATAGAATTAAAGATATCCTCATCAATAGAGTTTATATACAACTTAATTCTTGCCTTCCAGATAGCAAACTTATTTAAGTTACAAACTGGAGGTCTGGTGTTTGCATAGTCTTTGTTCTGTGCCATTAAGTGATAACAGTAAAACTAGGAAAAGAAAATCAGATCTAACAAGGATCTTTTGGTTCAAGTGTTAGCTTGTACAACCAAAGTAAAACCCCTCTGATACTAATTGAAAGATGGGGGTTAGACCTGATTTACTCTAGAGGGGGGGGGGTGAATAGAGTAATTAAAACTTTGGCTATTTTAAAGATTTATATTAGAGTAAAAATAGGTGATATCAATAATAATATAGAAGGAAATAAAAATAGGTTAAACTATTCTATCTATCACAACACAACAAGAACAGGAAGAAAATGAACACCCACAGACAACACAAAAATTTTATAGTGGTTCCCCAACCTGAGTACATCCACTCTTCTACTACCCTGGTAGGAATCAACTATCAGGTTTTTGATCAGGCGACTGCCACCACAAGATCTATTTCTAGGGATATCTCACAACCCCTTAGGCTTTTGATCAGGTGCCCAAAAACCAAGAATAAACTTTTGAAGAGAGTTAATAAACCCTTTATACAGGAGGTGAGAGTAGGGGTGATGAGGTCTTCTCTTTTCTCTAAACAGCAGAGAAAACTTGTGGATTCTGTAGTTGTCAAGACTCCTTCTGAAATATAAAATTAGTTCAGAAAGATGGAGCCTTGCTCAGGGTGTAGGTCTTCAACTTTGTCTAAAAACAATCATGGAACTTTCTGACTGATTCAGGATGTACTGTCCTTGAATGTTCCTGGAGGAGAAGGTTAAAGAAGACTCTTGATAGTGATGGATGTTCTTATTCAGTCTTCAGAATGGACAAGGAAGAAAATAGAATGTTTTCTGCACTGGGAGAGAGTTCTGAATGTTCAGTATATGTCTCTCTATATTCTTATGTGATGTATATTCTCTTCTAATGTCTGGCTGAGTGTGTTCCCGACTGAAAAGAAAAAATATCTTTTATATTCTGCAGTCAATAATTTCTCCTGTGAAATTTGAATTGCTGGCATTAATTGCTTATTTCTTTAGAGAAAGAAACGGCTGGAATATTGACTTAAATGAGTTTCCCCAACTGTCCCTAATAAAATAAACAAGTAATTAACCTGATGAAGACCATAATTAATGCTGCCAATAATGGCTATATTCAGGGGAATATGAGCATTAATTACTCAGGAATATTACTGCTAAATAATATAGAAAGTAAGGGACAGAAGTAAGGAAAACTTCTCATTCTGGCTCGGGACAGAATTCGTCGACCTCTGAACGGAATACGTCGACCGGAGTTCCAAGTTCGTCGACCTAAGAATTCCTGTTCGACGACCTGAGCTCTGCGAACTATATACTGAGAATCACTTGCCAATTCTGTGCTCTGAGTTCGTCGAGCTAAGAATCTGTCTAAAAGAATCGATCGTCGACCTGATCTCGAATATCGTCGAGCTCAACTCAGAGAAATAACTCTGAGTTCGCCGATCTGAGATCGACGATCGTCAAGATGAGATCGACGATCGTCGAGGTGAGATCGACGATCATCGAGCTGAGTTTGAAGAGCTTCGAACTGATCATTTTGTTCTCTGAATCTTCTAAGTCTTGAATCTACTGAGGTTCTTTCACTAGCTGGTCCATGAAAGTTGAAACAAAAGACTAGCCTAAAATCTAGGACTACTAGACTTGACCTTGGCTATACAATGTGGGTCAAACTCAACCTAATTTAGCGAACCTAGACCACATCCAACTAGGGATCCAACATTTTATCTGAGCTTCCTCTCACAGGTGGAACTAAGGAAGTTTGAAGAAGCAAACTAGGACCCTTTCTGGATAATGGCTATGAAGGAAGAACTTCATCAATTTAAAAGATGCAAAGTATGTAAGTTGGGTCCAAAACCTTAAGGACATAACATCATTGATACCAAGTGGATCTTTAGAAATAAATTTGCATTTCATTTATATTTAATAATAATAAGCAGGTCGCGGTTCGATTCTGCTTCAGTCTGGTTTGGATCGGGTATAAAAACTTGAAACCACTTGAGACTTGTATGTTGCGGTTCCAGTTTTGGTTCCGATCCGGATAATAAAATGTAAGAACCACACCCGGACCAATGTTGTTCTCTGTTCAAAAATTCAAATGAAACCTGAATGGTTTGCGAACGGGTCAAACCGATTCTTTGCGGTTATGATTTGATTTACGGTATTTTGTTTTAAGTGACAACTCCACCAAACACTAATCCCCCCACCCCCTCCCCCCAATTCCACTCCCCCTATTCGTATACTCCCCCAACCCTATGAGAAGAAACCCTATTTTTTGTGCGACATACAACCTCCCGCCTTGAAACCCATCTTCAACGCACGCCATGGCTTTTCTATAAGCTCGAACAGGTGTTATGTTATTTTTATGTCTACTGTTATGTTGTTTATGTCTTGTCATTGTTAGGACGTTGTATGGTTATTTTATGTGTTGTCGGGGGCATGTTTTTCTTTTGGCCTCTTAGGGTTGGGGGAGATATATATCTTCTTGGTTTGCTTGTGGGGGTGTTGTGAAAGAACTAGTTTGCTTTGTTGTGTTTGAGGCGACAGCGACGGGAGAGTCTACCCTGCTTTACCTTGCCATCTGTTCAAGGTATTCATACCCTTAGGATTGGGTTATCTATCTATATATTGTTGGTGTTGTGCTTCCTAAGTGGTGATGTACGGTGGTGTTGCGTATTACAGGTGTAACATCCCTCAGACAACTAGACCCCTAGGAGTGGTTTTGTCATGACTAGGTCATGACAAAACCCTAGGAAGACCAAGTGGACCTAGGAATGTAGGTGAGATCACTATGGTCTTCAAATAGTAGACTTCTAAACACTAGGGTGGGATGATCATGGGGCTTCTCCATGACTCCAAGAGTCCACCATAACCTCACCAATCTATTGAAAGGCCCTAAGGGTCCATTGGAGTCAACTCTGGGAGGCCAAGTTGACCTGGAATCATCCTAGTCCTAAACTGGGCAAGGTACCCTAACTAAAGGCAATGTGCCCCTAAGGAGCCCAACCAACCCTACCTAGGTCTTCCTAGACCTAAGGTGAAGTCAATGGGTCACCAAAGATCCATTGGGGTCAACCTTAGAGCCTGAGGTGACCCAAGTCAACCCTACCCAAAAGTGGTCAAAGTGCCCTAACTAAGGGGCAAGTGACCTTCAGAGTGCAAATTGGACCCTACCCAGCCCTACCTAGACCTTAGAGGAGGCCAATAGGTCACCAAGGACCCATTGGAATCAACCCAAAAGGTCAAATTGACCAAGGTCAACCCTAGTCTAGGTTAGGTCAAACTTAGCTCAAATGGGCTAACCCAAGCTCAAGCCCTTTTTCATTTGGGCTAACCACCTCCTAATTATATGATGGTATGATTTATTAGGCTGCAAATAGGCTAAAGGGATGAGCAAGTCAGCCTTGATGACTAGGAGAGAGAGAGAGCTCACTTTACCCCTTAATGGAGGAGAGAGAAAGGGGGAGGAAGAAGCCATTCATGGCATAGGGAGGACAAGGGCCACCTTTGATGGCTGGATTCAACTTCTCTGGGGAAGAGGAGGAGTTTCCAACCATTTTATGGCCACACTAAGCCAGGTTCACCCCCCACCACCACTTGGCCGAAAGCTCCATTGAAGGCCATTAATGGCCATTGGTGCTTGGCCCTTCCTCTTCCCCCTTTAGTGAACTTAAAAGCACCACTGGACTCAAGGGAGTCGTTTACACACTTCACCTGAAGGAGACGAGGCATTCCATTGTGCTGTTGCAGAAACCCGATCGGCGGCACCACCACCATGGCAACCCGGTGATCAATGCGACTTCAAGCCTCCAATAAGGTCCTCCCCTTCTCCTCTCTCTGTGGGTAGATCATAAGGATCTTTAGGGATGAGAATTGGGCTCAATTGAGCCCGATCGGGAAAGAAGTTTTCCCGATTTTTCCATGAAAAATACACCTTACGGGATCGCCGGAGACGGCCCCTCCGGCGGCCGTGCCGCCGCCAATCGACAGCCACCACCTCGACGAAGGTGGTGGAGGTGGTGGCCGGCCAGGGAGGTGGCCGGGTGGCTGGCAGCGGTGGCTTGAAGTTGGACTAGGAAGAGGGAATCGGGACCGTTGGTGCGCTGGAGAAGATGACCAAATGTCGTCCATCCCTGCTCCAAGATTCGTGCTGCTTCAATCTATATCTTAGGTTTAATAAATCATTTCCTTTGATTTCTGTCACAGAAAATGCCTTTAATATTTTTAATTATTAAAATACCTAGAGACCTCTAGTGAAAAAATGGTAAACACCAAAGTTATAGCCATATGGGTGTACTTTAATTTAAAAATGGTTTGAACCAATTTGGATGTCTGGTTTGACCAGGGCACACATTTTGGTGGGGTCTATACCTAGGGTTAGTCATAAATTAAAATGAGTTCCCCCACTTCATCTCATGTCCAAATGATCTGAAATTTGGGCAGGGAGTCATTATAACCTATTCCTAGGTCCTGTTCAAAAATGGAAATTTTTGGAGATAATTTTCTATAGTTTTTGGAAAAATTTAATAAATCATGTATACATTAATTAGGTGTCTTAAACATCTCAAAACCCCTCAAAATTTTGGTGGGTAATCTTAGAAAATATTATAAGGCTTTGGTAAAAATTTCACCCCTTTTGGGTTTTATTTGATAGGGTATTTGTGTAGGCAAAGGTTGACCCTTTTTAGGTCAAATTAGGGCTAAGTGCTCAAAGTGCTCTTGAGTTGGCCAACCTCATCCAAAAGTGATGGAACTTGTCACTCAGTCTTTTTAGCACATAAAATACCCCCTCCACTGATATTGGGTGGAAGTTTAAGGGTGGAGCCCTATAACTCTAGGGTAGGTCCTAGGTGTGCAAATCTAGGGTTTGAAGGTCAAGGGGTCATGTGACCTTGAAATGACTTGAAACTTGGTGGAGAGGACTTTAGAGTAGTCAAGGTCCTCTGGTAAAAATATTATTGGATCTGGAGGCTATTAAACTCCCCAAAACCCTAACCCTAGTTTAGGGCACAAATATTATACATGTAAGTTAGGCCATCAAAACTCTGTGGAAAGTTGTGCAACTTGGGTAGTGGAGTCATAGGGTTAATAGAAGACTTTGGAAATTTTGGAACAATAATTTTAGTACCTCCTTTGTAATACATGTATTAGCCCTTGAAAATCATTTGCTTGCTATGAACTCACTGTTCATTGGCAAAATTATGAAAATTGGGCAGAGTAATTTTTAGGTCATTATGCTCATACATGAATTTTATTATAATTTTTAGATATATATTTTTAGTACTTATCTCACAAGCTTATAAATATGTGTTGGGTATTGCATCCACAATAGACCTGATTTGAAGAAGCCCTTGAACAAGCTAAGGTGAATTGAAAATGTATTTGACAATTCTATCAAGTTGTGATTGCAGCTATTCCATGCTAAGTACACGCAAATGTCAGGGTGCAGTGGGTCAATATATACAGGTCTGCGCAACGTAATCCCTCATTACATAGATCAATGTGTTGATTCACGTGTGCTCTCTCTATTGGAGTGTACTTATTTTCAAGTACAGGGTCAAGGTTGATCAAGAGCAGAAGAAGGAGCAAAGATGGGTCAAAGACCAAGTCATCAAAAGAAGGAAGAGAGAAAACTCTTCTAAGTCGAAATCGACGGGATTCGCTAAGTGATTCCCGCCGACTTCGACGGGAATTGCTAGTGATTCCCGCCGACTTCGACGGGAATCGTTTGTGATTCCCGCTGATTCATCGAGAATTAGTTAGCCTCTCCCGCCAACTTCTTCCAGCTGACAGTTTTTCAAACAGGGATTCTGCCAAGGCCAAATCGACGGGAATCATGAGTTATTCCTGCCGACATCGACGGGAATCACCAACGATTCCCGCCGATTTTGCCTTAGGAAAATTTCCTCGTTCGCTGGACTGAACCAACTTGCCGTGCGCTATTTCGGTCGGGGCTAGGGTTTCTCCTTGTGGGTCCCACTATGGTCTTTAGGGTTGGCTTATGGTATATATATATGCATATTTTGAACCTATAAAGACAGACATTCACGCAGAAATGAAAGCAGCCGATGTCGTCCCTAGCCGATCGCGGAAACCGCCGATCGCCTGTAGCCGCTCGCAAGCTCGTCGTCGCTGTACTTTGATCTTCTTTGATCTTCCGATGACAGTACCGAGGTAAGTCGAGCATCTCACGCATCTCTCTTAAGATCTCTTGTCTTCCGATTCATTGAACGAGATTTGTTCTCTATTCTGAAATGGTTGAGACGACTGATCCGGCTGAGATCGTTCGTAGACCTTGATTTCTTCGTCAAGAAATTTGGATCTACAAAGTATCGCCGCCGCAATCACTTGCTGCCGCCGATCTTGAGAAGACCCATTCCAAGAGAGAAATCTGGTTGTGGACTCTTCGTATTTTTCGTGCAAGCTACAACGAACGAAGAAGGACATCGGAATCTCCAAAAGCTTTGTTTGTATTTTCTTTTACATTCAATTTTGGTTTGTTATAAAGGAATTTTCATTCCTTGTTGTAAGGGTTGGGTGCAACCCGTGGTGGTGGAGTTGTGACTCCTTTGTTGGAAGGGTTCCTTCCGTAGTGTGAGGATTGGATTTCAATCCGTTTGGAGAAGTGACCGAGTCGTCCCTTGGTGGGAGATAGGTCGAAGGGGTAAAGTGGACGTACCCAAATCGAGGAACCACTATAATTCTTTGTGTATTTTCTGTGCTCTGTTTGTTAATTTGTGTAGGTAAATTTAATTCCGCAAAAGACTGCACGACACCTATTTCCCCCTCCATAGGTGGATTTAGTCGACACTAGAGACTTTCAAGTGGTATCAGAGGGAGCTTAGTCATCAATAAGGTTGACACCTTGAGTAAGATCCTGTGTCTAGTGTCAAGAAGAAAGAAGGCCTCAGGAATGGATGGACTCAAGTATTCAGGAAAGATTCAAGTATGCACCAAGCTGAATTTTCCAATCTGGAAGGAAAGGATCAGGTTCTACATGGAAGCAGTCGATCCTCGACTCTTCATGATAGTGGAGGAGGGCCCTTATATCCCCACTAAGGCCTCCACCATTTATCCGACCAATATGGTGCCCAAGAAGCTCTCCGAAATGGATAAGGATGAGATGGTGCTTGTCGGACTAGACAAGAAAGCTCAAAACATCTTAGTAAGCGCCGTCGATGATTCCATGATGCAGAATTTCAGCAACTGCAGGACTGACAAGGACATATGGCACTGCCTGATCATTCTGATGGAAGGCACAGATGAAGTAAGGGATGATCAAAGATCCCTTCTGAACCAGAAGTATGAGCCCTTCAGGCAAGGTCCCAAGGAAGAAATCAGAGTGACATTCGAGAACTTCCTGAAGATCGTCAATGCCCTGAAGGGTTATGGCAGAGTGTTCACCGATGGTGAACTAAATGACAAATTCCTTAGATCCCTTACTAAGGAATGGGACACCAAGATCTGCACCATCAGAGAATTTGGTAAGCTGGCAGAAACTGATCCCCAGATTCTGTTTGGAAAGCTAATGTCCTACGAGCTTTAGCTGAACACCAGAAAAGTTGAAGAAGAAGCCGATAAGGCCGCAGCCAAAGAAAAGACTGTGGCCCTGAAAGATAATCACTCAAGGAAAGGAAAGGTTACAACCTCATCCCGCTCTTGGAGAAAGGCTGAGGAAGAAGACTCTGAGCCATGCTCATCCAGCTCAGAGCTATCTGAGGAAGAATTCTCCTTCATCACCAGAGAGTTCAAGAAGTTCCTCAATTGAGGAATCAGAGAAAAAAGGATGGCTCCTCCTCCAGACATCAGAAGAAGAATTACTCTTCTGACAGGTATGAGTCTAAATAGAACAAACATCGTTCTACTGATATTATCTGCTTTGGATGCAATAAGCCAGGTCACGTCATTGCTGACTGCCACCAAAGCAAGAGAGATAAGGGGAAAGGAGAGGAGCACAAGTCCTCTAGAGATAAGAAGAAGGAGAGGAGCTACATTGCTAAAAAGCCGAAGACACTGAGTGAATCTGACTCTTCAGACTCCAGTGATGATGAGGAAGCCTACTTCGGGCTAATGGGTCGCTCCGACTCAGATGGAGACTGTCCCCAATTTACTGGGAAGGTAAAAGATCGCACCCCCCTCTCTGACTCTGACTCAGACTCTTAGTATCCTGAAGATGACCACGAGGACAGTCCATCTGCCCGTGAGGTTGAACTCCTCGAAAAGTATGAACTTATGTTCAATACTTTCGAAGAGTGCCGAAAGAGGTTGAGCGCTTATAAAAAGAAAGTCAAAATCCTTAAGGCTGAGGGTGTGTCCCTAAGAGAAGAGATCACTAGCTTAATTTTTATCCGACAGGAACACCTGGACCTGACTTCTGAGCACTCAGATTCTCTAAGGCTCCTTGGACAAAAACAGAAAGAAATCAACAAGATAGAAGAACAACTTGCGGCAGAAAGGAAGATTGTCAAAAGCTTCTCTATGCCCAAGACCGTTCTTCCTTTGGTTGATGAATTCTCTGCTCAGGCTAAGGGGGCTGGCTTAGGGCATGTGGCTGTGCCTGGTAAATCATTTAGGAGAAACAGAAATCGGAGGAAAAATAAGGCTACTAAGAAGGCCTCTGCTGCAGAAAAGGGAAAGGCCCCACTCGGTCCTGTTTCATTTAGAAAGCCTGGCTTTCCTTGCAATGAGCAGGACTTTGTGTCAACCTATGACCACTTCTTCTGGCCCTCGGTTGAAAAGCCCAAGAGCCGGAATGATGGTTGGACCTTCCCCCGCAACTACGGTGAGAGTGTCTTCAAGGCACCTTATGAGGAAATCCAAGTGGAGAATTATGGCCACTTCTCTAGCGGTCATAATAGGAAGCAGGCACCAAAGGCCAAGCCTGTCATACTGAAGGAACAGGAAGTGAAGAAGTCGTGTGACTGCTGTCATCATGATGCCTCCACCTCCAGATCCAAGGCCCCGGCTGGACCCACCGTTCTAAGGGTGAAGCAGGAGCCTAGGAAACGGTACAACAGGTTTGACTGTTAGTGTTGTGGCAAAGTTGGTCACTTTGCCGTGGATTGCTGGTTTAATCCAAGATACAATGAGACTCCTTTTGTTAGCAATGCAAGGCCGACCACTCGTAGGGTTAACCAACCGAGGGGGAGTGTGCTAACAAGGAATCTAGGACCCAAGTTCGATTAGGTTCCTAAGGGAAACTAATTCTGTTTTGCAGGTATGTCCAAAGGCCACCAAAACGCCAATCTGGTACTTGGACAGTGGATGTTCCCGGCATATGACCGGGATAAGAAGCCTGTTGTGTGATTACTCCCCAGTCGAAAATGGACCCAAAGTCATCTTTAGAGGATCTGATCGAGGAGTCACCAGGGGTTATGGTATGATTTCCAACGGTGTATTCTCTATCACAGACATGGCCTATATTGAAGGGTTAAACCATAACCTGATAAGTGTAAGCCAGTTATGTGATAAAGGATACGATGTTAAGTTCTGTAAGGAAAAGTGCTTGATAATATCGTGTGCCTCTTCGGAGACGGTATTAACTGGCATTAAGAGCAGAAATATTTTTTGCTTAGATTTTCTTAGCTTAGACTCTTCTACCCCGGTTTGCCTAGTAGCAAAAGACAGTGCATCTCTCTGTGAACAATGTCACATAATAATTTCAAAACTATTAGTATGTTGTTTTCTAAGAATTTAGTAAGGGATGCCCCGACTATTAAGTGCATCAAAGATAGCCCTTGTCCTGCATGTCAGAAGGGCAAACAGACTCGGGCTACCTTTAAGGGCATTGCTGGCAAAGACTCTTCCAGATGTCTTTATCTTTTGCACATGGACTTGTTCGGTCCAATGCAAGTTCATAGCTTAGGAGGCAAATCCTATACACTAGTGATTGTTGATGATCACTCTCGGTTTACGTGGGTGTTCTTCTTGAAACGAAAGTCAGATACGTTTGACATCTTCACTAATTTTATCAGGCAGATTCAGAACGAACTTAACTGCTTCGTGGTCAAAATCAGAAGTGACCATGGAACAGAATTCGAGTCTGGAGCTATGACAGAATTCTGTGAAGAACATGGTATCTTTCATGAGTTTTCCTCCCCGCGTACTCCTCAGCAAAACGGAGTTACGGAGAGGAGGAATAGAACGCTCATTGAGGCATGTACGACAATGTTGAATGACGCTTCTCTCTCAGAGTACTTCTTGGCAGAGGCTATCAATACAGCCTGTCACGTACAAAACTGGGCCTTGATCAACAAGAATCATCGTAAGACGCCTTATGAGCTATTGAAAGACAGGAAACCGACCATGTCCTATCTAAGGATTTTTGGTTGCAGATGTTATGTACTCAATAATGGGAAGTACCCATGTACTAAATTCGGAGAAAAATGCTTCGAAGGCATCTTCATGGGCTATAGTAGCCATAGTCGGGCATATAGGGTTTTCAATAAGAAAACCCTAGTGGTAGAGGAGTCCATTAATGTTGTATTTGATGAAGGAAGCCTACTTCATAGCTATTCTTCCAGTGGCATTCTTGAAGATGCAGGTGCAAGACTTGAACAACTAAGTCTAGATGAGACTGCTAAAGATGAAACTCCCAAGTACGTCAAGGTCTCCACCTCAATGCCACCTGGAGAAGATGACGGTCAGGATAGAGAAATTCTCCCAGAACAGGGAGGAGTCCGAGAAGCTGTTGGAGCTCCAGATGTCAGACTCTTAGAGCTCAGACACGTGAGGGATCACCCAAGAGATCAGATCATAAGAGATCCTCGGGACGGTGTCAGAACTCGCAGAGGTACAATTAACGAGATTCTGCACCTAAGTTTTCTGTCATAGGTTGAGGCAAAGAAGTTCAACGAAGCGAACAAAGATGCGTCATGGATATTGGTAATGCAAGATGAACTGTATCAATTCGAACGATGCAACGTATGGACGCTAGTTCCCAGACCAAAGAAACAGAATATTATCGGCACTAAGTGGATCTTCAGAAAAAAACTGGATGAACACGGGGTCATCATCAATAAAAAGGCCAGACTGGTGGCTCAAGGTTACAGACAAGAGGAGGGGATTGACTTCGACCAAACCTTTGCACCAGTTGCAAGGCTCGAAGCGATTAGATTGTTCCTGGCGTATGCCTCTCATAAAGGATTCACTGTCTATCAGATGGACGTGAAATCAGCTTTTCTCAATGGAAATTTAAAAGAGGAAGTATATGTCATGCAACCCCAAGGTTTTGTTAATCCAACATTCCCTAATCATGTTTACTTTCTTAATAAAGTATTATATGTCTTAAAACAAGCTCCTCGAGCTTGGTATGAGACTCTGTCTAGTTTCCTTCTTGAGAACAAGTTCTCGAGAGGAAAAATAGATAAGACATTATTTCTTAGGGAAGTCAAAGGCAAGATTTTGCTGGTGCAAATCTATGTCAATGACATAATCTTCGGCTCAACGGACAACAATCTTTGCAGGAAGTTTTCTAAACTTATGTAAGGAAAGTTTGAAATGAGTAGCATGTGAGAGCTAAAGTATTTCTTGGAACTTCAAGTGAAATAGTCCGAGGATAGAATTTTCATTTCTCAGATGAAGTTCACAAATGAACTACTCAAGAAATTCGGAATGGAGAGCGCAACCTCTATGAGGACTCCAATGAGATCCACTGTGTCTCTGGACAAGGATGAGAAAGGGAAACCTTTTGATGAAACCAAATTCAGAAGCATAATTGGATCCCTGCTCTACCTTACTGCTAGTAGACCGGATATTATGTTTTCCACATGCGTTTGTGCCAGATATCAAGTGAACACTAAGGAATCTCATTATGTCGATACAAAGCGGATTCATAGATACCTTAAGGGTACACCAAATCTTGGCTTATGGTACCCAAGAAATAATGATGTCGAGCTAATAGGCTTTTCAGATGCTGACTTTGCAGGAAGTAGGGATGATAGGAAAAGCACTTCTGGGACGTGCCAATTCCTAGGAAGAAGGCTTATATCGTGGAACAGTAAAAAGCAGAACTGTGTCACAACCTCTACGGCTTAATCTGAGTACATCTTAGCAGGCAGCTGTTGCGCACAACTTCTATGGATCAGAAATCAACTCGAAGATTATGACTTGCAGTTTAGAGAAGTTTTTATGTATTGCGATTCCTCGAGTGCAATTGCGAACAATCCAGTGTCGCACAGCCGAATAAAGCATATTGAAGTGCGCTACTACTTCATTCGGGAGCATGTGGAAAATAAAGATATATCTCTCTGCTATGTCCCCACGGATTAGCAGATTGCAGATATCTTCACAAAGCCCCTAGACGAGGCCAAGTTTAGTCTCTTCAAAACTGAACTCGGCATGCTAAACTATGAAGATTGAAGACTGAAGGGCTCAAGGCTCTTGGATCAAGGGGAAGCATCTGCTAGGAACTCAAGATCGAGCACGGATGCACGAACTGAGGGGGAGCATTTTGCTCCAAGTGAAGTCCCAGATTTGTAGAATCCAAAAAGGGGGAGATTACCCTCTCAGCCAAGTCTAAGGTGGCTGCCAATGCTAAGTAGGCCAATGTTGCTCTCAGGAAAATGGTAATGAATTTCACTCTCAACTGAACTTTCAGTTTATGATTTTCATTCCCATCTGTTCTATTCACCTTAGCTTGTAGGGTTTAGGCTTCTTCAAATAGGGGGAGATTGTTGGGTATTACATCCAAAATAGACCTGATTTGAAGAAGCCCCTGAACAAGCTAAGGTGAATTGAAAATGTATTTGACAATTCTATCAAGTTGTGCTTGTAGCTATTATATGCTAAGTACACGCCAATATCAGGGTGCAGCGGGTCAATATACACGGGTCTGCGCAACGTAATCCCTCGTTGCGTAGATCAGTGTGTTGATTCATGTGTGCTCTCTCTATTGGAGTGCACTTATTTTCAAGTATAGGGTCAAGGTAGATACAGAGCAGAAGAAGGAGCAAAGATGGGTCAAAGACCAAGTCATCAAAAGAATGAAGAGAGAAAACTCTTCTAAGTCAAAATCGACGGGAATCGCTAAGTGATTCCCGCCGACTTCGACAGGAATCGCTAGTGATTCCCGCTGACTTCGATGGGAATCGTTAGTGATTCTCGCCGATTCGTCGAGAATTAGTTAGCCTCTCCCGCCGACTTCTTCCGGCTGACAGTTTTTCAAACAGGGATTCTGCCAAGGCAGAATCGACGGGAATCGTGAGTGATTCCCGCTGACATCGACGGGAATCACCATCGATTCCCGCCGATTTTTCCTTACGAAAATTTCCTCATTCGCTGGACCGAACCAACTTGTCGTGCGCTGTTTCGGCCGGGGATAGGGTTTATCCTTGTGGGTCCCACAACGGTCTTTAGGGTTGGCTTCTGGTATATATATACGCGTATTTTGAACCTCTAAAGACAGACATTCACGCAGAAACGAAAGCAGCCGACGTCGTGCCCTAGTCGATCGTGGAAACCACCGATCGCCTGTAGCCGCTCGCAAGCTCATCATCACCGCTGAACTCCGATCTTCTTTGATCTTCCGACGACAGTACTGAGGCAAGCCGAGCGTCTCACGCATCTCTCTTGAGATCTCTTGTCTTCCGATTCGTTGAACGAGATTTTTTATCCATTCTGAATTGGTTGAGACGACTGTTCCGACTGAGATCGTTCGTAGACCTTGCTTGCTTCGTCAATAAGTTTGGATCTACAAAGTATCGCCGCCGCAATCACTTGTCATTGCCGATCTTGAGAAGACCCATTCCAAGAGAGAAATCCGGTTGTGGACTCTTCATATTTTTCGTGCAAGCTACAACGAACGAAGAAGGACATCAGAATCTCCAAAAGCTTTGTTTGTATTTTCTTTTACATTCAATTTTGGTTTGTTGTAAAGAAATTTTCATTCCTTGTTGTAAGGGTTGGGTGCAACCCATGGTGGTGGAGTTGTGACTCCTTTGTTGGAAGGGTTCCTTCCATAGTGTGAGGATTGGATTTCAATTCGTTTGGAGAAGTGACAGAGTCATTCCTTGGTGGGAGATAGGTCGAAGGGGGAAAGTGGACGTACCCAAATCGGGGAACCACAATAATTCTTTGTGTATTTTCTGTGCTCTATTTGTTAATTTGTGCAGGTAAATTTAATTCCGCAAAAGAATGCATGACACCTATTCCCCCCCTAGGTGAATTTAGTCGACACTAGAGACTTTCAATATGCAAATATGTTCAATATTAGATTCAGAGCTCAATGCTTGTTAGAAAATTATGAAACCTATTCAGTAGTGTTCTTAGGTCAATATTCTCATGAAGAAATTTTATCATAATTTTTAGGTGTATAATTTCTGTAATTATTTCATTAATTTATAAAAGAGGGATATTGTTCAAAATTAAACTTAGAGTTTATTATTCACTGTAAAATTTGGAAACTTGGTAAGGAGTATTTTTAGGACATTTAAATCATGCTTGAATTTTCTCATAATTTTTGGATGTCTATTTGAAGCACTTGTTTCTTTAATTGATAAATATGTGTTTACATTTAAAATTTTAGATTAGAGGCCTAAACCTTGCAAATAAATTGGGAGATTTGAATTTACTGTCTATTATCTTCATAGTATTTATCATAATTTTGTGGAGCATTTTGCATGACTATAAAAGTCACTTCATATTCAAAACTAGGGCATTTGTATTTTTAGGGAAAATAAATAAAATATCAGTTTAATTAGGAAAATTCCAAGTTTCTGGATTTAGACTAAATATATCATGATAGGCCCCCATTAATTATCTTAGGATTATTGGATGAAGATTTTGAGTACCTCATATCATGTACATCATATAACATATGGTGGTCTGCATGTAGTAAATCTGCAAAAAATCCGATAGCAGTTGAATTGGGCATATAGATTGGGGTTAGTGGTTTGCTGGTTTGGCTAAAGTGAAATTGAGTACATCCATGGAAGTTGGGATGAGTAGAAGGTTGGTTTGACTAGGATTAGGTGGTGCTCGGGATCGACGAAAGATCGTATTTCCTATGGAGGGAGAGAGAGGGTCAAAACACACTAGGGTTAGATCCAGAGTAATATTAAAGGGATTAGGAATCAGGTATTAACCAATAATAGTAAGTGCCTTGTGAAAGGGATCTTTTGGCTTTAGCCCATCGTAGTTCCTAGTGCCCTCGAGAGCCCTTCACAGGAAATGCACTGGGCAATCCAAGGTTAACATAAGCCGTAAGAGTAATCAATGTTTACGAGTAACTAGTATAACTAGGGGTTCACTTTCACACACCCCAGTGACTCGGGAATTTAGGTTGGGTCACACGGGCGGTAGGCTCAGTGGTTTTAGTGATGGGAAGGTTAGCCCGGCGAGCCGATGACTCGGTAGATAATTGTGACAGACGGGTTAGTCCGGGGAGCTTTGGATCGGTTGTTGGTTGTGACGGACGGGTTAGTCCGGGGAGCTTTGGCTCGGTGGTTGATAAATCAAGTTTGCATGTGCATTAATTATAAGGTGGTGGGTCTTTGGTATTGGAGGGTCGATGCACCGATGCCAATACGTTGACTTGGCAAGTGTGGTTTTGCACTTTGCAAAATTAAGCCCGGTGGACCAGCCGACAAAGAGTATGCAGGAGCTCCGCTTAGTGCACCAGCGTCGAGGCGTATGATAGGTTTGACTGGTAGTGCAATTACCGGTTTAGAGGTGGGCGAAGACCAACCCACCGCTTCTGTTTGCCACTAAGGAGGTATCCTGGGAGGTTAGGCTCCAGAAACAGGGAACTAAAGGTCTTTGTGCATAGAGTCGGGTGGGTGTGTTGCACTTGCATGATTCACGTCATAATATACTTGCATGGCATAGCATAACCATTGCATATAACCCTTGACACCTATTGTATAAATTTATATGGGACTCTTTATACAATAGGCCATACAAAATGACCCCTTGGTTTATAAGCTTGCGTGAGAATGCTTATAAGCTAAGGTTATTATTCTATGGATATATATATTGCTTTCTTGAAAACCAACACCCTATCATATAAATTGGTATGAGACTCTTTATACGATAAGAGCCTTGCAAAAGACCCCTTAGCTTATGTGTTTGTATGTGCACTCATATAAGTTAAGTTTACTTACTTATTTCATGTTCTGTCTTACATACTTTTACTACTGCTACCTATTTTCATAGAACTGCTAAATTAGTTCCACCACAACATGTTACTTTATTATTATCCACCTTCATTACCTCTCTTTTCCTTCTCCCCGCTCGATGCCTAGGAGCCATGGGGGGAGGGGTAGGGGATGATAGGACTTAGTCTTTTAGACTAACGGTTTTGGGACCACATCATTTTAGGTGATCGTGGAGCCCAGCACAAAGGTGCAGCCCTAGAGGTTGGCACGCTTGAAGATGAGACAGTCTAGTACCGGAGTTCAAACAGCCGGGACAGTGAGTCCCGATCGTTAGTAGTTATTTTAGTTTTACTTCCGCGATGAGTGAACTGTAGTGAGGACTTGATGTATCGGGCATGAGCCCTATTTTTAGTACTTTTATTATTATTGCTGCGGACTCTACCTTCATGGAGATTTATTATTTTATATGTGATTGTTGTGGACATGTGTAGAGTTCTACTTTTATGTACTCTCATATTTTGCTACTGTTCTGTGATTGATTTGGCCGGAAGGATTGGTGTTTTGTAGTGACGACCTTCCCGGGTGTGAAGGTGTTACCACAAAGCGGCGGTTCTGGGCCTAAGACCCCGTGGTTTTGAAAGAAAAAAGGGGGTCTTACAACAGGTGAGGTATAGAGGCGGTGCAGGCAGTGGTGATCGGCATTGACGGCGGCCTATATGGAGAATACACATCAGGGTATCAAAGGGAGGTTTGGCGGTCGGGCAGTCAGGTTAGTGTCGGACGCCAATAGGTCAAAGGAGGCGCAGTCGAAGACGGGGGGCTGGAAACAGAGCCACGAGGAGTTGGCTCGGGCGGTGCATGCCATGGGGGAAGAGATGCGTACACTGTTTACGGGCTTGCGCATTGATAGACCTGCGGAAAGAAGGAGGGGTAAGTAGCCAGAGAGCCGGAGTACTGGATTGGCTTCCGCATTGTCGCACATTGCTACGAGATTTCCTCAGTTAGACTTTCCTTGCTTCTCCGGGGAGTACCTCATGCCATGGATCTACAAGTGCGATCAATTCTTTGAGATCGATGGAACCCCCGAAGACACAAAGGTCTGGATGGCATCAGTGCATTTGGAAGGGAAGGCTTTATACTGGCACCAAGCGTATATGAAGGCGCGACTGACTCAACAGTGTTCAAATTGGGAGGAGTATAGCCAAGCATTGCACGGGCGGTTTGGATCCACGCTATTCGGTGATCCAATGAGTGAGTTGAAGAATTTAAGGCAACATACAACCGTTCAGAATTACTTGGATGAGTTCGAATTACTTTTGCATCGGGTTTCCGTTTCGGAGGATAACACCATCAGTCTATATCTCGGAGGACTCCGGGAAGACATACAGTACGGGGTGCAGATGTTCCGTCCAAAATCCTTAAAGTAGATGTTCTCGTTGGCCCGGTTGCAAGAACAACAGCTATCGTATCGCAACCAGAAGTCTACTTCTTATCGGAAGGAGCACTCATCGTATGAGGAGTACAAGGGGAAAAATCCAAAACCCGCTGGGAAGCCGACAGGGAGCTCGTATGCTAGGTCAAGCCATCCAAAGTTGGGATAAGGATGCAAATCTACCTCGTCAAAACTGGATGAGAAAAGGAGGAAGGGGTTATGTTTTTGGTGCGATCAACAGTACATGCTCGACCATAAATGTCCAAATCGGCGACAAGCGTACTCGATGGAGGTCGTAGTGGAAGCGGTTAGAGAAATGGAGGAAGAAGGAGAGGAGGGGCAGTTGGAGTATGGGGCCAAGTAAGAGGAACCGCATGTACCGCAAGTGTCCATGAACGCTTTGACGGGGGTGACACATTACAAAACCATGCGGGTGACGGCCTCCCATCAAGGGCAGCCCATCAGTGTGTTGATTGACTCGGGGTGCACCCATAATTTCCTAGATGAAAGGGTCGCGAACCGGATGCAATGCCACCTTGAACCGATGGAGCCTTTCTCGGTTGTGGTGGCCAATGGGAAGACTATATCTAGCTCGTATATGGTGGAGAGCTTCCAATGGTGGATGTAGGGTGCGGAGTTCTCGTCGGATATGTTCATTCTTCCGTTGGGTGGGTGTGACGTGGTGTTAGGGGTCTAATGGTTGATCACTATAGGCCCAGTGAATTGGGATTTTGGTAACTTGAGAATGAAATTCTGGAGCCGGGGAAAGAAGGTGGCTCTACGCGGGGGGACAACCGGACCGGGAGTGTGGAGCAAGGGTACCCGAGTCCAAAAGTTGATATATAAGTGAGGGAAGCTCAATATGTTAGCGATGTGCAGGGTGCAAAACCGGCCGACAACTGAGTCGGTGGAGAAGGGAGGTGAGCTGGAAGCTTTGAAGCTGGAGGGAGAGCGGCTGTCCGTGGCTGAGCAGCAACAGTTGAGGGACTTATTGGACCGGTTTGCTGAACTGTTCGAGGAACCAAGGGGATTACCACCCAAGCAGGGGCAAGAGCACAAAATTACATTCAAAGAGGAAGGGAGGACCGTCAATTTGAGTCCATATCGGTACCCGCCGCTACAAAAATCCTAAATTGAAAGACTCATAGGCGAGTTATTGAGCACGGGAGTAATCCGATACAGCAATAGTCAGTTTGCATCCCCCGTGGTCTTAGTAAAAAAACAAGATGGGTCACGACGGTTATGTGTTGACTACCGGGACTTAAATCAAAACACTGTGAAGGACAAATTCCCTATTCCACTTATTGAAGAATTGATCGATGAGTTACATGGAGCGGTGTACATTTCCAAGCTTGATTTGCGGGCTGGTTACCATCAAGTGAGGATGGTGGAAGAAGACGTACACAAGACGGCATTTGGCACACATCAGGGGCATTATGAATTCTTGGTGATGTTGTTTGGTCTTACGAATGCGCCCTCAACATTCAAAAGTCTCATGAACCGACTCTTCCAAGGTCAATTACGAAAATTTATCTTAATATTTTTTGATGACATCTTGGTTTTCAGCTCATCATGGGAGGAACACTTGGACCATCTCGATTTTACCATGCGGGTATTACGCTCCAACCACTTGGTGCTCAAGAAGAGCAAGTACGTGTTTGGCCGTCCGCAAGTGCATTATTTGGGACATATGATTTCTGGGTGTGGCGTAGCAACCGACCCCATGAAGATCCAAGCCATGGTAGACTGGCCGACACCAATAACACTGAAGAAAGTTCGCGGTTTTTTTGGGTTGACGAGTTATTATCGGAGGTTTATCCAGGGGTATGGCTCCTTGGCACGACCGTTAACGTAGTTGTTGAAGTTACGCACATTTGCGTGGTCGGAGGCGGCTGAGGCCGGCTTCCAAGCCTTGAAGAAGGCGATCTCCAGTCCACCCGTTCTACAGTTACCGGATTTTCAGCAGAGCTTTGTGGTCGAGACGGACGCGTCAGATGTGGGAGTATGGGCGATGTTACTACAAAAAGAGCGGCCATTGGCGTTCTTTATCAAGGATTTGGGAGTAAAGAATGTCGGCCTATTTACGTACGAGAAGGAGTTGTTGGCTATTGTCTTAGCAGTGCAAAAGTGGAGACATTACTTGGTGGGTGGCCACTTCGTGATACGTACCGACCACCAAAGTTTGAAGTTCATGCTTGAGCAAAAGATTTGCGACGTCGGCGCAACAACGCTATCTCTCGAAGTTGATGGGCTATGATTTTAAGGTGCAATACAAAAGCGGCAAGGAAAACGTGTGTGCCGACGCACTTTCACGGGTACATGAAAAATCGGAGGCTACCTTGTATGATCAAGGGGACATGGGAGAGTGATGATAGGCTGAAGTCCATTATTTGCAATAAGGAGAAGGATTGTGAGGCTCACCTGAAATTCAGCTGGCAACAAGGATTACTCCAATGGAAGGGGAAATTAGTGGTGGGAAGCGACGCAGAGATCATAAGACCCTTTTGCAACTATACCACGATAATGCCATGGGTGGACATTCGGAGATCACTGTCACGTACAAGCGGATGAAGAGACGGGTGTATTGGAAGAATATGAAGCCGGATGTATACGACTACATTCAGCGTTGCACCATCTGTCAATAGTGCAAGCCGGACAATCAACGCCTGATGGGGTTATTGTAGCCCTTGCCCATACAGGAACGGGTGTGGCAGGAAATTTCTTTGGATTTCATAGAGGGCCTCCCGAAGAGCAGTGGTAAGTCAACAATTTTAGTAGTGGTGGATCGGTTGAGCAAACAAGCGAACTTTATGGTGTTGCATCATCCATACACGGCGGAAACGGTAGTGCAAGTGTTTCTCGATTCGGTGGTTCGGTTACATGGGCTGCTGACCTCAATCGTTAGTGACCGAGACACGATCTTCATTAGCAACTTTTGGCAGGGGTTATTCCAGGTGCTCCAAGTGCAGCTGCACATGTCCACGGCCTACCACCCTCAATCAGATGGGAAAACGGAGGTGGTGAATCGTTGTTTGGAGGGCTACCTTCGCTGTATGTGTTTTGATAAACCACGCAGTTGGGTGACGTGGCTTCCTCTAGCGGAGTGGTGGTATAACACAAACTTCCAGAGCGCCATCCAGATGACACCGTATGAGGTGGTGTATGGGCAAGAGCCGTTGACGTTGTCGGCGTATGAGGAGGGGACCACGAAAGTGGAGGCGGTAGACCGTTCCTTGGCAGCCCACGATCGAGTAATGCAACTACTTAAGGGAAACCTTACTAAGGCTCAGAATTGCATGAAGGTGTTAGCGGACACTAAGCGGAGAGAGCACTCTTTTGAGGTGGGGGAGCGTGTGTGGGTGCGCCTACAACCGTATCGTCAAGTGAGTCTCAAAGGGCATTGAGCGCACAAACTAGCCCCGAAGTTTTTTGGTCCCTTTCAAGTGGTGGAATGGGTGGGGGCAGTGGCATACCGGTTAGATTTGCTGGAGGAAACGAAGGTACATCATACATTTCACATCTCGCAATTAAAGAAGTATAAAGGCCCGCTCGAGGGGGTGGAGCAACCCCTGTCATCGGCAATTAATGCAGAGGGAAATGTGCTAGTGGAGCCTCTCAAGATACTGGGTCGTCGTCCCATCAACAAGGATGGTCGACCTGCAACACATCTGCTCATTCAGTGGGCTGACAGTACGCCGAAGGAAGCAACGTGGGAGGACCTTTGGTCGCTCCGTTTGCGCTGGTCGCACGTTGTTCCTTGAGGACAAGGAACTTCTAATGGAGGGAGCATTGTTATGTTATTTTTATGTCTATTGTTATGTTATGTTATGTTTATGTCTTATCATTGTTAGGAGGTTGTATGGTTATTTTATGTGTTGTCGGGGGAATGTTTGTCTTTTGGCATCTTAGGGTTGGGGAAGATATATATCTTCCTGGTTTGCTTGTGGGGGTGTTGTGAAAGAACTAGTTTGCTTTGGTGTGTTTGAGGCGGTAGCGACGGGAGAGGGTCAGCTATATTGTTGGGGGAGATATATATCTCCCCTGCTCCACCTTGCCATCTGTTCAGGGTATTCATACCCTTAGGATTGGGTTATCTATCTATATATTGCTGGTGTTGTGCTTCCTAGATTGTGATGTGCGGTGGTGTGGCGTATTACATGAGAGGTATAGAGGCGGTGTAGGCGGTGGTGATCAGCGGTCGGAGGCGTAGCTGGAGCATACACATCAACAGGTTTCTCTCCTCCCCACAACATTCAATCCTTCCTCTGCTCCGCTTCCGTTACACACCTCTAACCCCGTATTCCTCCATTGGTGTCGACACTTCTACAATTCGACTTGGGCGCTTCCGCGAATCGACTTCAGTGATTCCGCGAATTTATGTCGGTGCTTTCACAAATCAACTTCATCACTTCCACGATACAACAACTTCTACCTCCTCCAAGTACTCCAGTTTTTGTTTTCCATTTTTCTTCATTTTGTTTTTTGTGCGAATAGAAATATAGAAGACCGGAAAGTGGAGTAATGGAATTTTTATTATCCAAAAAACTGAGTATTACAAAGGTATAGCCTCCCTTATATAGAATGGAGGAGATGGGAGAGAATACAAATACCCAATGTGGGACTAAATACACAAATACATCATCTACAAAGCTAACCGCCAATCCGCTCAGGAGACCGCCTAACCGTGCGGTTAGTAGGCACTAACCGCCCGGTCACCACCAGAGAACACGCCGCCGACCACCGAGATCCTAGAGATTAGCCGGCTGACCCTAACCGCCCGGTCACCACCAGAGAACACGCCGCCGACCACCGAGATTCCAGAGATTAGCCGGCTGACCGCCCGGCTACCAAACCGCCAGTCTTAGCCGCCTGTCCGCCCAGGTCTATACAGCAACACTCCCCCTCAAGCTGGAGCATAGATGTCAATCATGCCTAGCTTGCTGCAAATGTGGAAGAAGGAGGCGGACACAGGTTTTGTGAATATATCTGCCAGCTGTTTCTCCGAGGTAACAAACGGAGTGCAAATCTGGTTCTTCAACACTTCTTCTTGAATGAAGTGACAATCAACCTCTATGTGCTTTGTTCGCTCATGAAAGACCAGATTTTTAGAAATGTAGATCGCAGCTTTGTTGTCGCAGAACATGGGAAGAGGATAGTTGTAGATCTCTCCTAGATCCAGCATGAGAGCCCGCAACCATTTTAACTCACACGTGGTTGATGCCATGCTACGATACTCTGCTTCCGCACTAGACCTGGAGACGACTGACTGCTTCTTGCTCTTCCAGCTAACCAAGTTTCCTCCAACAAACGTGCAAAAGCCGGAAGTCGACTTGCGATCCCCTTTGTCGTCCGCATAGCTAGCGTCGGAGTACGCTTCGACTCTTAGGTGACCGTTTTTCTGAAAGAGAAGACCTTTCCCAGGTGCGGACTTCACATACTCCAATATCCTTAGAGCGGACTGAAGATGACATTCCCTAGGCGACTGCATAAACTGGCTGACCTTTCCCACTGCATAGGAGATGTCTGGTCTGGTCACCGTAAGGTAGATGAGTTTGCCAACAAGACGCTGATACCTCGTAGTGTCCAATAGAGGTGGTGATTCGTCTGTCCATGTCTTGTCTTCTCCAGGAGCCATGGGACACCGGGCAGGTTTAGCACCCGTCAATCCTGCCTCTTTCAACAAATCAAGAGCATACTTCCGTTGGGAGAGAACCAAGGAACACGGTTTCCGAGAGATTTCAATTCCCAAGAAGTATTTTGGAGAACCCATATCCTTTGTGACTAGGTGTTGGCGGAGATGGACCTTCGTCAAGGCTACACCAGCTTGATCGTCGCCAGTAAGAAGAATATCGTCCACGTAAATAGCTAGCACAACCAGACCCGAAGATGTCTTGCGAATGAACAAGGAGTGATCAGCCGAACTCCTGGTGAAACCGATAGCCCCAACGATACTACTGAACTTATCGAACCACGCCCTGGGACTCTGCTTTAGGCCATAGATGGCCTTCTTCAACCGGCATACTTGAGTCTCCCCCTGAGCAACATACCCAGGAGGTTGCTCCATGTAGACGTCCTCGTGAAGGTTACCATAGAGGAAGGCATTCTTGACGTCCAACTGCGAAATAGGCCAATCCTTGTTGACCGCCACCGATAAAAGGACCCGAATAGTGCTGAGGCGAGCAACTGGCGAGAACGTGTCAAAGTAATCAACACCATAGGTTTGAGTAAACCCTTTTGCAACAAGACGGGCTTTGTACCGGTCCACACTGCCATCTGGACGGAACTTGACGACAAACCCCCAGCGACAACCAACCACATCCATGCCAAAAGGAGGAGGCACAAGGGTCCAAGTGCCCCGGTCAGAGAGAGTAGCAATCTCGTCATCCATGGCAGCCTTCCAGTGAGGAATATCAAGGGCTTCCTGGTAGGTGCGAGGTGTGGTAGTCGCGGAGATGGCTAGGGCGAAGTCCCTGCGAGAAGGTGTTAGCCGATCATAAGAAACAACAGCTGCCAGCGAGTGCTGGGTGCACGTCCGAACCCCTTTGCGAAGGGCAATGGGCAGCTCTAGGTCCTCGAGGTCCTCAGTCGCCGGTGCATCCGTGGCGGAGATAGCTGGCCCGGGAGAAGAGAGAGACGGCCGAGGGGACGAGGGGACGAGGGAGAAGGATCATGATCAATAGAAGGAGCGGCTGGTAGAGGTGGTGATGGAGGAATCTCAAGAGGATGGGATGTGGTGGAGAGAATGGGTGGAGAGGTCGAGTCGATAGGAGGAAGAGGGAGGTTCGATCCATCGACCTGTGGGAGGTCAGAAGAGAAGTAGGCGGCATTCTCAAAGAATGTCACATCCGCCGAGACGAACTGCTTGCGATGAACAGGGTCAAAGCAGCAGTAACCTTTTTGAGTTGTGGAGTAACTCAAAAAGATACACTTCGTAGCACGAGGGGACAATTTGTCGCGAGTTGCGGCAGGGCTATGAACAAAGGCAATGCACCCAAAAATGCGGAGTGGTAAGGGAAATGGGTCCTTGGTGGGATAGAGGACGGAAAATGGGGTTTTGCCTTTGAGGACGGTAGAGGGAATGCGATTGATGAGGTAGCAGGAGATGAGGACCGCGTATCCCCAATAGCTACGTGGAACCTGCATCTGCGTCATGAGAGTGCGAGCGACATCGAGGAGGTGACGGTTTTTATGTTCCGCCACCCCATTTTGTTGGGAGGTATAGACGCAGCTAGTTTGATGAATGATGCCATGGTGCGTACAGAAAGAAGCGAAATCACTACTCAGATACTCTTTTGCATTATCAGAACGAAAAAGTTTTACAGAAGCATCAAACTGATTTTTAATCATATAATAAAATGACGTCCATACAGAAAAAAGTTCGGAGCGATCCTTTAATAGATACACCCACGTACATCTAGAATAATCATCAATAAAGGTTACAAAATAAGAACTCCCAAGCCCCACGGTGAGGGTAGGGGAAGGTCCCCAAACATCAGAGTGAATAAGGTCGAATGGCTTGGAAGAGCCACGACCTTTCTTAGGAGGAAAAGGGGAACGGTGATGCTTGCCCAGTTGACAGGCATCACAGTTGATAGGAGAGTCGTGCTGAGGTAGGTGAGGGAACAGTTGGTGGATGAGCCGCGAGGGAGGATGCCCCAGACGAAGGTGCCACTGAAGCAGATCTGTAGAAGCGGGAGAGAAGACGGAAAGAGCGGATACATCATCAAGGAAGTAGAGACCACCCCTCTCAGTCCCAGTAGCAATCGTCCGCTTGGAGTCCGGGTCCTGAAACAAACAAGAAGAAGGAGTAAATGTTACCGAACACTGAAGTTGTTTGCAAAGAGAAGTAACCGACAATAAATTGCACGGAAACTTGGGCACATAAAGAGTATCCGCCAGGCGAAGTGATGGAGTAACTTGAACCATGCCCGTTCCATGCACTGGAGAGGGAGAACTATCCGCAACGAGAACAGGGGGCAACCGATCATGTGTTTCTAGGAGAGAAAAGCACTGAGGATTGCCCGTCATATGATTAGTGGCGCCAGAGTCGATTAGCCATTTACCTTGGGTAACCACGTGGGCACTACCTGAAGTCGTGGCCACGGAGGCAGATGGCTTGGAAGAAGTAGGAGCATCACCAGCGGGACGAAGATGCGGATGCTTTGTCCAGCAGCGGTCAACCAAGTGTCCTGGGCGGCCACAATGAGTACAAAGGTAGCGAGAAGGGCCACGCCCACCAGAGTTGGTACCACGACCACTAAATCCACCACGATGAGCCTGGTGGGCATAGGCATCCGGAGCCGGAGGAGCGGCAAGCAAGGGGCGTTGGAGCAGAGAGGTAACAGCGACAATGCGGGCAGCAGTAGCATCCAGGGTAGGAGACTCAGCCTCTCCAAGAATTTGCTGCCGGATCATATCGTATGAGTCCGGAAGCCGCAGAAGGTAACAGACCACTAGGAGTTCCTGGAAGTGCTTCAGCTGAGTGGCCACATCTGCCGAGAGAGGACGATTTTGTAGAATCTCAGCTCCAAGGGCTTGGACCTGTTGGTAAGCGGCAGAAAGGGACATGGACGGGCGAGCAAAGAGATCCGCATAGAGAGTATAGATGCGAGATGTTTGTCCCCCCCTGGAGTAGAGAGCGGCCAAGTGATTCCAAGCTTGTTTTACCGTCTCATCGTGACGGATAATAGGAAGACATTCATCGGACAGGCTGTTCGCCAGCCAAGTACGAACCAGCGCATCATTCGCATCCCAGTCATTGAACAGGGCAGAGTCCGCAGGCGGAGGGTCATCGGTAAGATGATGACGCTTGCGCTGAGAGCGGAGAAGAAAAGTGAATGAGACACTCCAGTCGGGATAATTGGGCCCCAGAAGTTTAGAGACGGTGCCAAGATTCCCGGAAGCAGGAGGAGGAGGAGGCGGTGGGACAACGACAGTAGACGAGGTGGAGCCATCAGAATTGGTCATCCTGGAAGAGAGGTCGCGCGGTTAAGAGGAGAGACCGGGCGAGTAAAGGAAGGAAGAGTTCGCAGTGGTCACAATGAGACCAGCGGCAAGCAATGCCACGACCAAGCTGCGAAGCACAAGAAGAGAAGCCGCACGGTTAGCAAGGGAAACCGGGCGGGAAGAAGAAGAAACCCGCAGGGGGAGATCCTGAGCGGCTAGAGAAGCCACGACCGAGCTGCGTTCAAGCAACGGGGAAGAAGATCGCACGACAAGACAGGTCGTGCGAACAGGAGTGCGGGCGAGAAGAAGAGACCGCGAGAGGAGATCGCGAGAAGCAACAGAGGATAGAAGAATCCACAGGAGAAGAGAGCTCGCGCGAGCTGAAAGACAGGCCGCGGCGAGTAGACAGAGGTCGCACGGACAGAAGAAAACACAATCAGGAGGACGAGATCGGTTCCTCTGATACCATGTGCGAATAGAAATATAGAAGACCGGAAAGTGGAGTAATGGAATTTTTATTATCCAAAAAACTGAGTATTACAAAGGTATAGCCTCCCTTATATAAAATGGAGGAGATGGGAGAGAATACAAATACCCAATGTAGGACTAAATACACAAATACATCATCTACAAAGCTAACCGCCAATCCGCCCGGGAGACCGCCTAACCGTGCGGTTAGTAGGCACTAACCGCCCGGTCACCACCAGAGAACACGCCGCCGACCACCGAGATCCCAGAGATTAGCCGGCTGACCCTAACCGCCCGGTCACCACCAGAGAACACGCCGCCGACCACCGAGATTCCAGAGATTAGCCGGCTGACCGCCCGGCTACCAAACCGCCAGTCTTAGCCGCCTGTCCGCCCAGGTCTATACAGCAACATTTTTCTTCATTTTCGTACCCGCATCCCACATTTCCCACCAATCCGTCTTCCAATATGCTCCACAACATCCATTCTTATCACGCTTTTGTCCTAGGTTAGGGCATCTGTTGGTTTGACATTTTTGATCTTTCCTAGTTTCGATTAGCTTGCTCAGTGTTGAGTGTGCCATGTGGAATGGACGGTAACGTCCGAGCGTGTGTCTTGACTCATTAAAATGGGTGGTTTAGTCTCACACCGCCTAGCGCGCTCTTTGGTCCTAGGTGTATAAGTGGGGCGACCACTCCTCTCCTAACCGCATGATTTTGGGGAATGGCGACACAATGTTTTACATGATATCTGAGCAGGGGGCACATGGTGAGGGAAGGTGTTGAGTGCACGACATAGAATAGACAGTGATGTCCGAGCGTGTGTTGCGACTCGTTAAAAGAGATGGTTTAGTCTCACTGGACTAGCGTGCACCTTGGTTTTGAGTGCATAAGCGGGGTGGTCACTCCTCCTCTAACCATATGATTTTGGAGAGTGACGCCATAATGCTCTACACTCTGGACATCTACGTGAAACTCATTGGAGCCTGGCGGGAACGACGAAAGAGATGGAGGCGAGGTTATCGGGGGCACCAAATCACCGGAGGAAGGCGCGCCAAATTGCCAGAGAAGACGGTGGTTGGAAGAGGAGAGGCGGTCGGCTCGCTGCCGTTGTGGTGTCCCGTCGTTCTCGCTGTCGTCGCGGTATCTTGGAAGAGGAAGATCACGCGACTCGCGATCGGGAAGAAAACCTGAGACACGATTTTACGGGTGTCGAACACATGGGCTGGGCAGATTTTCCAAAAGCAGCTATACTAAAATTAATTCTTGCTCAATTGTGTATAAGAAGCTGCCCCAAATAACTAAAAACAGCTCTCGCGGATGGAATAGAGTTTTTCCATCCGTCAAAACTGTCTCAAACAAAGCCAGAATTTTGAAGAAAGAAAATTGTGATTACAGGCAACCGCCTGGTTAGGACGATTTTGATAACACAGAACTCTAAAGAAGAATTAATTTAAATATTGCTCGTGAATTACTTAATAATAAAAAACATTATGTTATACTCAGTTTGGCACCGTGGTGGTGGTGGTGGCTGTAAACACACGGTTAATTAAACTGTCATTTGTTAAGGATCACCTAACAAACAAGATCTGTTTGAAAATAAAAGCGAATGAAGTTTCTTAGATAAGCCTAACAAATCACCGGAACCGCAAAGAATCGGACCGAACCGTTCTAGTCAACCGTAAAAACCATCTATAATATATTTTTAATTTTACTAACATATTTTTTTGAAATATTTTATTTAAAAAATAAAGAAAATATAAAACTACTATTTATTAGTAATCATGAAAGACAACTAATTGTAGATGGTTTTTACGGTTGAGCATGTCGATGAGACGTTCGCAAGCCAACTAGAATTCGTGGTAAATCTACACGCGTAGGAAGGAAATTGATACTATCCCACCAATCGCGGAAAAGACCGCCGAGAAGTGCGCAACATAATTATTTTTATTTCGATATTGTTTTGAGTTTTACTATTTGCAGTCCGCTTTTATTTCATTCCGTCAAGCTTGATTTTGATTTTAGTTGGAACCGATTGGAACCGGACCGAACCGCATGGAACCGGACCGAACCGATAGTGACAGGTTTGGTTTTGGTTCTTGTTGAACCGTAACCGGAACCGTTGACACAACGGTTCCAAAAATTAAGCTGGAACCGGAATCAGAACCGGAACCGGTCAAACGAAATAAGGTTTTGGTTCTAATTTGAAGAACCGTTACCTTAATGATTCGGTTCATGATTTTAATAAAACCGGAACCCTGACAGCTCTACATATTCATGACAGTCATCAGCGTGCCAAACGGAGCCATATATATTTTTCTACTAGCAGAACAATACAAAAGAAAGTGCCAGCAAATATGAACAAATGTGCATTTCATAAGGTAAGTAGTTGTGACATTAATGCAAGCAATCCCCATCAATTCTAGACAATCAGTTTGAAATTAAAATTTGTTTGCTCTGCAAAACTCGGTGTGATTTCTTAAGTAAGCGCTGGATTATTTTAGGTTTTTGAGGCTATATTCCAATCAATATAATTTATGTATAGTTTGGGCTAGGGCTGATCATATTATTCGAAACTCGAAAATCACTCGAAAATCGTTCGAAAATTGAGTCGAATCGGAATCGGTTAAAATTGATTCGACTCAATTTGAGTCGATTCAATTTGACTCGAATCTGATTTCGAGCCAGTCCTGAATCGCTCGAAATATGATTCGAATCAACTCGAATTAATTAAAAAAAATTATGTATTTATTAATATATTCTTATTTTAAGATTAAAAATAATAAAATTTAAACATAAATAAAAAAATGAAGGTTTTAAATGTTTCATTTACTAAATTTATAGCTTGCTCAATTTTATTTTGAGCAAATTAGGAATAAAACGAAAAATTGCTAAATTTCGAGCCGACTTGATTCGATTTCGAGCCGATCGATTCAATTTCGAGTCGACTCGATTCGATTTCGAGCCGACTCGATTCGATTACGAGGCAACTCGGAATCGAGCCATTTCGAGTCGATTTCGAGTCGAGTCTCGACTCAAAATCAATTCGATTTCGAGCCGAGTTCGAGTCGAAAATTTCGATTTCGAGCCGAGCCAAAATCGCTCGAACTCGACTCGATATCAGCCTTAGTTTGGGCTGATAATGTGATGGGATAGCCAATAATTGCAGGAGAAATCACGAACGCATACAATGACAATTTATAATATAATTTATAAATCAATTACAATGAAGAAACAAGTGAAGAAATAACCGTCCGGTGAAACGCACGCGGATGCGCCGGACACGCACGATCCGCAGGAAATGGAAGATCTGGGACTGCAATCCGACTAACGGACGCACAAGGTTTACCGAACCTTCAACGTCAACTTCCGACGTTCAACCGCAACCACCGCCACCACCGGAGAGAAACTCCAAGTTCGGACCCGGACCTTGCCACGAACGAGTAGCCCGTCCTCAACACAAACTTTTTTTTCTCTCTTACAGCCTCACAAATAGCCGGGTTAAAAACAGCCCCGTCTCCATCCTCCTTCCACGGCAACGCCGAACTGGACTCAAAACGGCGACGGCGATGGGGGCTGCCCTCCTCTCCACGTCAGCGACGGCAAACACCGGCGGCTGCCTTTCCAGCGGCGACTCCGGCAAGAGATCATCCCAGGCAGCAGCTTCCTGCACCAAGCGAGAGAGAGAGAGAGAGAGAGGCGGGTGGCTTAGGTTCGGTTCTTCTTTGGGAAGAGGGCCTGTAGCGGCGGTGTTTATAATGCGATTAAAAGATGCCAGGGGGCTGCGTTACCATTCATGAGAGAGAGAGAAAGGAATATAATAATGGGTATATTATATTCCCATTACCACCTCCCAAATAAAACCACCGGAGCACATTCCAAATTAAAAACTGTTTTATTTGGACAGATTTAAAAAAATAGTTTTTAATTTAGACAGATTTCAAAAACAGCACAAAAATGTTGCAACCTCAAATACTACGTTGCAACCTGTTTTCTGCTCCTAATGCGCCCGGTCCATTTGAACCCAACATAATGCACATCAACGAATTGCTCTGTCAAAATCTTCTTTATAAGTTAATCCTCATTAATTACTTTGTAAATATAAATCTGGAAATGTCATGTTTGTAAATATTTGATTTTGTAGTAACAGAGAAGAAGTTGAAAAGGGTGCAAATTGTTTATTGTTTTAGAATATGGAAGCGGTTGAAACAATTTGGGCTCTGTTTGGCACGGTGGTGGCGGTCATGAGCATGAGGGTTAAACTGTCATTCGTTAACACCCATCTAAGGAACTTCATCCACTAATGTGTTCAAACGGATGATGTTTGTTAGGTGATCCTTAACGAATGACGATTTAACCCATGTGTTCATGACCGCAACCACCGTACCAAACGGAGCGAAAATTACACAAATGTGCTCGATTCTGCAAAACATTATATGAAATTATCCATAGAAACTTGAAAGCTTGAAAACCATGTATTTTAAGGAAATTACACCAAAATCATTCGTGAAAATCAATATCAATAATTTGGATTACGAAATAATGTTGATGGAAGAGTCTCGGAAGTTTTCAAGTCATTCACTTCGTCAATGATTTGACTTCGAAAGTAGGTGTAACACCCCATTTTTAAGTGTCTGTTTTTGGTACGTATACGTACATATTAATAGGTGCGTACATATTAATAGGTGCGTGTATAACTGTCAATTTTTGTTGAGGGCCCACCTCTTCCCGCTCCTAATGTCGCTCAGCTGCCAAAACCTTTCCCCCTTCCTGCAAAAAATGTCTTAGGTGACCTAAAAATTTCTCGGTAGCCACAAAATTAATGCTTTGAACTCGGAGAATCAGCCGGTGGCGGAAAGCATCCTCATCGATGACGAAAACGAAGGTACAAATCCTGTTCTTGGGATGTTTTCTGCTTGCATTCAGTGGAAATATATTTGCAAAAAAAAATTCCCGGCGATAACCCTTCTCCTTACTCTTGAAATAAGTTGTAAATGCTAAGTTGAACAATATATGTTTGCTTCAGTGTTCTTCCTAATTATATCGTATTACAACATGCAATGGTAAAGATGTTGTGTAAATACGACGATATATTGTTGTAGTGCTGTTAAAATTCATCCGTATTTGTTTAAATGTCGTGATAATACGACCGTATTGCCCAAGGATATTTGTGCATTATAGAATGATGTTGTATGGCCGTAATACGGACCATATATTGTTGTATGTAGGTTATAAGTTACTTTCAATATGGATGCAGTTAAAATGTGTCCATATATTATTGTAGTGTTGTTCTAATTCGTCCTTATTTGTTAAAATGTTGTGATAATACGATCATAATGTCAAAGGATGTATGTGTATTATAGAAAGATGTTGTATGTTAAAGAAGTTGTGTAGATACGGACCATATATTCTTGTATTGCAGTTATAGTACGTTTGTATTTGATTAGGTTAGCTATATTTTGGCAGATACAAGTGTATCTAGGCTATAAGTTACTTCTAGAATGGATGAAGTTAAAATACATCTGTAAAATACAAATGTACAATCTGATTCCATTTATATCCGTAAAATACAGATGTAACTTTCCGGCACCGTGAGACCTCTCAATGTTGGGATATACAAAATTTCTTCGAGGAAGGTAGCGAGCTTGGAAGAAGCGAGCTATTTCCGGCGATAGGGATGTGCTTTTTCCGGCGGCTTGGAGGAAGCGAGCTCGTTTCGCTGAAGGTTAGGTAAGCTGAGTGTTTCTTCTAGCTCCAACCTCTGGCCTTCTTTGTTTCGAATGTAGAAGGCGAGGAATTGTGAAATCAGGAGAGGGAAAAGCGCGCCCCGCGACACGGAAATGCTATTTATAAACATACAAATTATTAGGTATGCAAACGCATCAAATTTTTTTTTGATTTTACAATATTAAGAAATAAAAACGAGAAGAGTTAATCATGTCCACGAGAATTGTTAACTTGTCGACAAGAAGGGATCATGTCGACGAGAAGTCTAATCAACATTTGACAGAGCGACTTTTTAGCTGTGTCAACGAGAGGAGTAACCATGTCGACAAGAATGGTTAGCTTGTAGACAAGAAGTGCTCATGTCAACGAGATGGCTAGTTAACATTTAACAGGGCGACTTAAACACGCGGTACCTGCTGAAGCCACACGGTAGTGTATGGAAATAGTTTCATGTACAGTACAGGTGATCATGACCGTTAAAACAACATGGGCTTTGGATCTAATGACTGAGACTTATCCTGAAACCTACTAGGCCGGCTGAGGATAGAGTTTATGCCCATTCTTATCTTGAGTTTCTCTCTACAAGTGAGAGAAAGAGGAGAGCCAAGGAAGGGAAAGAGGAAGGAGATCTAGCCATTGGAGGAGCTTTGGTGCTCCAAATTGTGAACCTAGTCCGGATCCATAGAGAGGAACTTGTTGCGGTCATTTCCATCCGACTCAATCTATGATTCATGGTGCAAAAGAAAATGTCAAGGGTAATGATCCTTCACCCCGACCTTATGACGTGTTTGATCCTTTCATACTTGGATTTGCTTGCATAGGAAAAGTCTCCTCCACTAATTAGTGGATGGTAGGACCTCCTTTAGTTCATTTAAACTCTGAGTCAATTGTGTCCATCCCTGACATATATTGCATGTAGAAATCCGATAGACATGCATATTTAAGCATTGTGTGTGAAGCCTACTCGGGCCATTAGCCAGAATCGGTGATGCTTGATGTGACATTGCATTAAGTTAAGCCTAGTATGTGTGCCGAAGAATGACTCCGAGAAATATGTCTTTTCGTTATGGGGCTTGGGATTAAAGTAGCTCTGAAGTACTTGGTGAAAGCCTCAAGATGTGTGTGGTTGAACACAAACCTTCACCACAAATTCATTGTGGGGTTGACTTAGACATCCTACATCAGTAGTGCATGCAAAGCCTATGTCCTAATGTATGGATTATGAGCGTAGCTAGATATTTTGGTAGCACTTATATTTGTTAAATACTTATCAGTCGAGATGAAGCTGTACCTGCATCGTGTTAGTTGATCACGATGACATGAGCCCGAGAAAAGCTGAATCGAACCCGTTCCATGCATATCTGTGAGAGGTATTACCCTCCATTACGTCGTTTGATCATGGTTTAGGCTTCAGAAGGATTGATAGCCTAGGCCTACTTAGCTCATTCTTCCCACCTAAGTTTTCATAACTTTGGGTGGTAGTGGTGCTCAAAAAAGAGGACATCGAAAGCATGCCTTGAGTGCATGAAGTGTGTGGTCTTGAGAACCCACGTTTTGATGTGATGAATTGATGTTATGTTAGTCTCATACGCGATTGCTTAAACAGTTGTTGGGAACCTCAGGGAAAACCCAACCAACATCATTTGCATACCTAGGTTCTCTTTACTTTGATGTTAAGCCTAGAAGATTGATTGATCTTGAAACCTCACCTTATGTAGAGTAGATACCCTTTTTATGTTTTGCTACATAGTGCATGTACAGATTGCTTGCAGGCAAGTGGTGCCCCGCCCAAGAGCCAGCTAGGATGGTCAAGGGGTGGGATTGTTATGTGGTTTGTGGTCATTCATAGCTGACCCTCGTTCATCTCTTATTTGTGGATAGTGCTGGTGTTTATGAGTCGAGCAAAAAATAGCGGGCAAAGACCCAATGCTGATCTGGCCCTCGAAGTTCATACTATTTACTGTTTTTTCATGTATTGCAAGTCTGCATGCCAATGTAATTTAACATGTTTAGTGTTGGTACATTTGATGAATGTAAGGCATTAAGGCCATAACTCTATTTTATAGCATTCAAGAGTAGGTTGATATTTATGTAATATTGCATTTAATACAAGCTTCTGCAGTTATGCCATTTATTCTGATTTGAGTGTGTTTTCTATTTATCACCTTTTAATTCCTAGTTTGTGTGTTCAGTATGGTGTGGAGTCCCGGTCGGACCTATTGTTATAATGTCTGTACATGCAAGGTGTTAAAATTTGGTATCATATTTTAGGACGTCGATCAGTAGTCTTTAGGATCCAAGGACAAATTTTTTTAAAAGGGTGGAGTGCATGTATAACACGTCATCTTAAAACTACTAAAAATAAGATGAATGTACACTTAGGAATGTGTTGTGAAAAACCTAAGATTTAACTTAACAAATTATTTTTAAGTGATTTTATATTCTAGGATAATCACTCATATTATATAGAAAGGGTAATTTGGTCAATAGAAGTCCTAGAAAGTTAATCTAAGTCAAGGTCAGAAGAAGGTAAACTGAAATCAAGAATAAGGTCAACAATGTTAAAAATGTGTAGATTAGGACACAACGTCGACTAGAAGTCAACACAATGCCAAATTGCAGTCGACGTAACTCCAACTGAAATTCGCCGCACCTTCTGAAATAAAATCGATGCATCTCCAAAGGAGAAGTCGACACATGCGTCGATAAGTAATCAACGTAACATGAAATTTTCAAGTATGTTGGCTAGATTTATTCTAAGGCAGAAGTCTACACACCTTCAGGTAAAACTCGACGTAGCGCCGGATACTCTTCCAGAAAGGAAAATATAGAGGATTTCTTTCAGAATTATTCGAAAATTATGCTTATGTAATTCATTTGAATTTGAAGAGTTATTAGAAGAATATTCAAGGAAAGAGATTTTCTACGAAATTACTAAAGAAGTATATTGAAGAAATTTGAAGAGATGGACGAAATTTCTGAAGACTATTTTAGAAAAATTTGATCAGAGATTATCCCCTTCCTTCTGAAGACAATCAATAGAGGAAACATTTCAAAATGTAAAAGAAATACTTACACTCAGATTTAAAAAGTAGAAGATATCAATATATAGATCAACACAGAACAATACAATGTAAATTCTTTAAGATGACTCTTCTTCTTCTTCTTTCTTTGCCATGAAATTTCTAAGACAATGGATCAAAGCTTATAATCCTTGCTTCTTTTTCATCAAGGATTCATCATTTCAAAAAGATCCAGTCCACTTAAGTGTCAATGAATCTTCAAAAATTGTTGAAGGAGGATTCAAATCTGTCGACAACTTTCTACATCTTTTCTTGATTTCTTTTTTTTTTCTCTTTCACTCCTATTTTGTGAAAAGAGTTTTTAGAATCCCTCTTAAAATGGTTCATATGTTTGATTAGATAACCTAATCAAAAGATCACACTGTGTGGTTCTTAGAGTCTCTATATCAAAAGACTCAGACACTGGTTCTAAGAGTCTTCTAATCAAAAGACTCAGACACTGTGATAGTGGACTAATGTGGTAGA
Organism: Platanthera zijinensis; assembly: GCA_039513925.1. NCBI lineage: Eukaryota > Viridiplantae > Streptophyta > Magnoliopsida > Asparagales > Orchidaceae > Platanthera > Platanthera zijinensis. The sequence goes on along the minus strand of CM077084.1, from coordinate 20,999,418 downwards.
AGTGTGGTTGTACCCAAATTTTGAAGAACCACTATAGTTTTGCTGTTCTTTTTGCTATGGATTTTCTATGTTTTTTTCTTTTTATTACTTGCATTCACTCTTTATTGTGATATACTTTGTTCTTGTTGTGTGATCTGTGGATGTTAATTTGAATTTAGTTAAGATTTTAATAAATAATTTTAAATATCTATTAATCCCCCTCTAGAAAATTCTCAAAGGTATAATTGTTCCCTTTCAATTGATATTAGAGGAAGGTTGATTAGAAAAAGTTCACCTCGATCACAAAGATTTGAACAGTAATAGTTTTACAACTACTAGTATATAAATCTATTTTGAAAATAAGTCCAAATAATTCCAAGGGATTTGCATACACAAGACCACCAATGTGTAACCTAGAAAAGTTTACACTCTATAAAGCCAGAATTAAATTATATATGAATTCTATTAATGAAGATATTTTCAATTCTATTCTTACATGACCTTCAATTCCTTATAAGAAGGAATCCAGTGAAAATACAACACAAGAGATTGCCCCCAAATCAGAATGGACAGAAGATAAGAAGAAAGATAAGGACTGTGATGCCAAGGCTATGAACATCTTGGTGTCCACCATATCTGATGGGATCTTCTAAAAGGTTGCAGATTGCCAATCCGCCAAGGAGATTTGAGACTCTTAGAAGTCTTCAAGTTTTTCACTTCATCAATGATTTGACTTCAAAAGTAGTATGTGTAACATGATATGGAATAAATGCGAGAAGAGTTAACCATGTCGACAAGAATGGTTAGCTTGTCAACATGAAGGGCTCATGTTGATGAGAAGTCTAATCGACATTTGATAGAGTGATTTCATAGTTGTGTCAATGAGAGGAGTAACCATATTGATGAGAATGGTTAGCTTGTCAAGGAGAAGGCTAGTTGATATTTGACAAGGCAACTTCAGCGTGCGGTACTTGCTAACACCACACAGTAGCACACGGAAATAGTTTCATGCACAGGTGATCGTGACCTTTATATCCACATGGGCTTTGGATCTGATAGCTGGCACTTTCCCTAAATCCTACTAGGTCGACTGAGGATAGAGTTTAAGCTCATTCTTATCTTGATTTTCCCTCTCCAAGTGAGAGAAAAAGGAGAGCCAAGGAATAGAAAGAGGAAGGAGATCTAGCTATTCGAGGAGCTTTGGAGCTCCATATCGCGAACCTAGTACAGATCTACGGAGAGGAACCTGCTGCGGTCATTTCCATCTGACTCAATTTGTGATTAATGGTGCTAAAGAGAACATCAAGGGTAACATACTTTTACTCGATCTTAAAATGTGTTTGGTCCTTTCATACTTGGATTTGCTTACATAAGGAGAGTCTCCTTTATTAAATAGTGGAGGGTGGGACCTTTTTTGGTTCGTTCGAACCCGTGTTGATTGTGTCTGTCGCCGACATATATTACATGCAAAAATCTAGTAGACATGCAGATTTAGGCATTATGTGTGAAGACCACCTGTTGTCGTTGGCTTGAATCGGTGATGCTTGATGTGACATTTCATTTAGGTTAAGCCTACTATGCATGCAAAAGAATTACTTTTAGAAATGTGTCTTTTCATTATGGGGCTTGGAAAAAAATTAGATCTTAGAGTACTTGGAGAAAGCCCCATAATAATGTTGTGGTTGAATGAAAACCTTAACCACAAATTCATAGTGGAGTTGAATTAGACCTCCTACATCGGCAGTCCTTGCGAAGCCTATGTCCTCACGTATGGATTAGGCGTGTAGCTAGATATTTTGGTAGCACTTGTATGTGCTAAACACTTACAGACTGAGGTGAATCCGTACCTTCATCGTGCTAGTTAATCGCGATGGCTTGAGCCCAGGAAAAGCTAAACCAAACTCGTTCCATACAAATTAGTGGGAGTTCTTAATCTCCAGTATGCTGTTTGACCATGGTGAAGGGTTGCAAAAGACTTGATAGCCTAGGCTAATATTAGATCATTCTTCCCACCTAAGTTTGCATAACTTAGGGTGGTGGTGGTTCTCAAAAAAGAATACATTGAAAGCATTCCTTGAGTGCATGAAGTGTGTGGTCTTAAGAACCCGTGTCATGATGTGTTGAATTGATGTCATGTTAGCCTCACACGCGATTGCTTAGGCGGTTGTGGGGAACATCCGGGTGAACCCAACTAATATCATTTGCATACCTAGGTTCCTTTTACTTTGATGTTCAACCTAGAATATTGATTGTACATAAAATGTCACCTTGTGTAAAGTAGATGTCATTTCTTTATTTAGTTACATATTGCTTGTGCGGCTTGCTTAGTGGTGAGTGATGTCCCGCCCCAGAGCTGGCTAGGATGGTCGGGGGTGGGATCGTTACACGGTTTGTGGAGAACTTATAGCTAACCCTGATTTACCTCTTATTTGTGGATGGTAGAGGTATTGGTGAGCCAAGTAAAAAATAGTGGCAAAAGCCCAATGTTGATCCGGCCCTCGGGCCAAACTATTTATTGCTTTTTCATGTATTTTTGACCTATGTATCGATGTATGTTTAGCGTGTTTATAGTTTATAGATTGGATGAATGTAAGGTCTTAATTCCATAACACTATTTTGATTGCAATCCTGAGTAGATAGACATTCATGTAATATTGCTTTTAATACAAGCTTCCGCTGTTGTGTCATTTATCCTGATTAGAGCCTGATTTTTTGTTTATCATCTTTTATCCTGAAATATATGCTTGTTTACGAAACCTGGGCATTCCATGAATGATTTTTTGTTATGTTTTTTATCACTAAATTTTGTGTTGCACGGTTATAGGTGACTTGGAGTGGTGTGGGCCAGTCTCAACCCTGTGATACTATAGAAGTAGTGCATCTACTGATGTGACGACAACCCGTCCTTCTGCTAAAATAATAAGGTTGGTCACAGAGGCGATATTCACAATGTTTAATGCACAACCAAGGCCACTTGTATATCCTCATACCCTTGTGGTGGCTCCATAATCGGTTGTTGCAATTGAGCATGTGGCTGAGAGACGAGCGTCTAACAAATAATCAAAGCATTTTCTAAGCTTCAATCCTCCATCTTTCACTGAGTCAGAATCCCCGATGGAAGTTGAGGATTGTTTATCAAGGATGAAGCCTTGACAACGACTAATATGAATGAGGCAAAGAAGGTCACCCTAACTACCTTCCTTCGAAACGGGGAAGCAAGGCTTTGGTGGGAAGAAATGGAGGTGCAAAATTTTTGGGGCATGCAGATTACTGAAATATCATGGCGAGACTTCTTAGAGTTGATCCTTCAGAAATACATTCCTTCTACCCAGTGGATCGCATTAAAGAACCAATTCATGTGTCTGACGTAGGGTGATTGCACGGCAGACGATTACTTTTATGAGTTCACTAAGATTAGCCTCTATGTTGGATCGATGTTAGAAGACAAGGAGGCTAAAACCAACAAGTTCTATGATGGGCTGTGAGATGATTTGAGGCTGCTACTAGCATGCCCAATGACACTTGGGTTTTGGATCTTGGTGCATACGACCAAGTTCTTGGAGTTGGACATGGATAGAGTGCAGCAGAGGAAGAGCTTCAATGCAAGAAGCACAACTTCAAGGCATCAACCTCTCAGGCAAGGGTAGAGTTTAGAAAGAATAAGAGGAAGTACATGTTTGAGGAACCCACTCCCTCTGCTGTCTCAGGAGCTATCACTGTGCGATGTCCTTTTACCTGTTTCACTTATGGAAAAGTGGGTCACAATGCTCGACAGTGTCGAAGCGGTCAACAGGAGGCCAAACAACAGATGCAAGCTATGCTGAGAAAGGGAAGGTAGCAAAGTCTTCCGCTTCCCAATATCCCCCGACTTAGCCGAGGTTCTACTCACTTGGCCAACAGGAGGCCATTTGACAAAATGATGTCATCACATGTATGAAATATTAGCTACCTTCCATGGCTTAATATGATTTATATCCCCTGTGTGATTCCATGTTTTACATGCTTGTAATTAGATTTGCCCTAATATTCAACTATCGATGAGAGCACTATTTGACACTGGAGCATCACACTCCTTTCTATCTGAGGACTTCGTGGTGCGTGTCACGACCCATCTAAAATCAAAGATCATAGTGCACTTCGGGCAGGTCGTGATGCCAGAAACATAGGGGAAAGAAACTCCATAACAGTTAGACGAGAGCTGATTTAGTGTTATTAAATTTAAACTAAATAGTTTGGAGAGAAATACATTATTTTATGAGAAAGTTTAAAAATTATAGCAATAAAGAGTTAAATACATACGAATTTTAACAAAACTCATGATGCAAAGTGTTGATACAAATTTCATGCAATAAGAATCCTAGAGAAAATGAACATGCAATATATCCAAATGCAGTACATATTTTTTAACCTAGCAGTTGTCCATGAATACAAGAGAAAACATATAATCATAATTATTATAGAAAAGAAAACATTATTCTGACAGTACAGGAAATAAAACATAAAACCTAACACAACATGAAATGAGCTAAACCTCTAAGAACAAGAACTTTGTCACATATCAAGTTTAGGTAGCAGGCGACGAAGTTACGTATACTAAGGCAAATTCCAAAGTAAGAAAGAAAACAATCTCAAAACATTGATAACAGTAGGTTAAGTAAAATACAAAACTAGCAAGGGATCATAAATATACATGTACCAATTTTCAGAGAAAGAAGCTAGCAAAATAGACAAGTAAATAAGTCAAGCAGAAATAACCAGAACTATTAGCCTAATCTAGAGTGCAACATATATTCATTCATATAATGACATAGGTTGTAACAACTGAAAGAAGTGTGTGTTTTTATTTTATTCCTAAGATTCATGTTTTAGATGGATTCAAGATCAAATTCAGGACTTGTCAGGGATTTAGAAGTTATGCATGTGATCTCTAAGGGGCGGCTCTTACAAACCCTCACCCTTGATCCATGGAGTTCATGCTTGCTACGATCGATCATTTGATCCCATTATGGATTCAAGAGGGAACTCAAGTCGAGGAGTTGCATTAATTAAATACTACTTTTCAATGTTTACTTATGATAATAATGAATTAAATGATTCACAGTTTAATGATTCCTAGCATATCAAGATATACTACTAATTTAACGATTCAGATATTCAAGATTAGAATTCATAAACATAAGACGGGGTGCATAAAATTAAGTTCAATGTTTACAAGCAAGAAGGATTTCTCTACTTGCCTTAAGTAAGGCTGAAAATGACTATGATAGCTAAGTGACGCAAACAAAATTTAGAAACCTTATTTTAGACCTATTTAAGCACAATCTGAAAGTGAGAGATAGATTTGTCTTAACTATAGAGAGGGGGTGAATAAAGTATTTAAAAAAACTTTGATTAGTTTTTATAGCGGAATTAAACTAAGTGATATCTATATGTATAAAGAGAAATAAAAACAAAGACAATCACAACACAGCAAATAAGAAATAGAGCAATCCAGACGACACAAAGATTTTATAGTGGTTCCCCTAAACTTGAGTACATCCACTCTTCTACCACTCTGGTAGGAATACACTATAGGTTTTTGATCAGGTTGCGCTGCTACCATAGGTTTTTGCTCAGGTGACCTATCACCACAAGATCTATTTCAAGGGAGATCTCACAACCCTTTGAGCTTTTGATCAGGTGTCCAAAAACCAAACCAAGTCTTTTGATCAGGAGACTTGACAATCAAAAGATAACTTTTGAAGGGAGTTAAAAACCCTTTGTATAGGAAAGTTAAAAAGAAAATGATGTTGTCTTCTCTTTCTTAAAGCACTGAGAAGACTAGTGGATGTTTGTTCTTATCAAAGCTCCCCCTGAGATGTAGAAGAGTTCAGGAGAATGAGAGCTTTGCTCAGGGTATAGGCCATCAGATTGAAGAAGATCTTCAGAAAACTTTTAGACTGATGAAGATTATTTGTCTCTTGAAAGTCCTAAAGTAAATATGAAGAAGACTGAAAATATATGAGAGTTGTGTTCTTCTTTCAGTTTTTTGTATTCACAATTCATTAGCTTCTGTATATTATGTTATTATAATCTTCTAAAAAAGAATCTTTTATATTCCTTGCAGAAATCAGCCTTTAAATTTTAAAACCTATCCTTGATTGACTGTCGAAATTCTGGGAGTTGAACGGCTAGAAAATGTCTTTAATTTGTTTCCTCAACTGTCCCAGTAAATAATCCAAATAATTACTCTGTGAATACCATAATTAATGCTACCTTGGAACGACTATATTATAGAGAATATGGAGCATTAATTATCAGAGCATTATAGATATATAATAATAAATTTTGAAATCAAACTGCCTTAGTCAATACTGGAAAATTGCAGGGAAAATAGTCGAACAGAACCTGGATCAATTTAGTCAAACTCAGGAAAAGTTTGTCGATCTGAGATCCAAGTTCATCGAACAAAAACCTCTCTTTCATCGAGCTGAGCTCCAAGATCTCTGAATAGAAAATTCACTTACCAATCTGAGCTCCAAGATCGTCGAACTGAGATAGTCTTTTCATCGTGCTGAACTTCTGGGAAGAGATCGGAGTTCGTCGATCTCAGCTAAGATTTCATCGTACTAAGCTCAAAGAAGAAGTCTGAGTTCGTCGATCTCAGCTAGGATTTTATCGAACTCAGCTTAGAGAAAGAACTGAGTTCGTCGATCTCCGATCGACGAAAGTCGAGCTTAGTTCAGAAATCTTCGAACGACTATTCTGCTCTTAGAAAACTTCTTTTCTCTGAAGGTCTTTTGTCTCTATGTCTTCTGAAGGTTGATCCAGCCAAGTGAGTTTGTTGACTTGACCTAGACCTAGATAAAAAACTATGACCCTAGACTATACATGTTGGGTCAATCTAAGCAATCCTAATAGTGAACCTAGCCCAAATCAATCCTAAATAGGTGGGGTTCCAACAATCTCCCCCTATTTGAGTGAGGTCACTAAGAAAAATATAACAGAAAGAAAAAAATCACAAAGCAGAAAAATATCTGGCAAATATATAACAACAGGGCCTTGTGAAATATTTATACAAATAAACAAGTTCAAATTAAATATAGAAGAAGTAAAATTATCAGGCTTCCTTTGAATCATTCTTCTTTTCATCTGTAGCTGGTTTTGTGAAGATAGTTTCCCTATTAGGATCAACAGCTTGCTGCTTTGACATCTTCAAATATTCTGCTCCAAGAATTATCACTGAAGCAGCTATAGGTACAACTGCTTCAGGATGCAAAGACATATATGTATCAACATTAAAGAGATTTTGTACCTGATATTTTTCCAGCTCTTTCTTCCTGTAAGAAGACATAGTTGTATATTGAGAAGTATCATGTCTTCTTCTTTAGCTTTCTTGATTTGAGAAAGTCCTATAAGTTTTATGAATTTGGCCATCCTAGAATTAGGATCCATCTTTGGATCACACACTGGGGACAAAGGCCTTTCATGACTAGATTTCTGAATATCTTGAGCTTGCTGCTGCTATTGTTGTTGTTTTTGAGACTGAGATTGAGATTCTGATCTAGATGGCCTATCTCTGCTGCTGTAAGAAGATCTGGATTGATAGGAGTGAGAAGTAGATCTTTGACCTTGAGAAACATTTCCTGAGGATCCAGCTGCAAGAGGAGGAGGAGGAGGAGGACCTCTCCTGAATTTAGGTGGAGGAGAGTATCTCCTGCTCTTCTTCCTTGCCTTCATTTCATTCTTGGAATATCTCATCTGGTTAGAGGAGTCTGGAGTGAGAGTTATATTATGCAGAATATAATAAGGAGTGTCAATAATGGAAGAGAGTTTAGGAGCAGCCTTGGGAGGAGCCTTTCTCTTAGCTTTTCTCTTCTTAGAGCTTATATCCTCAGAATTATCAGAATCTTCTTCATCATCATCAAAAGAATCATTTGTTGGATTATCATAGAGAGAATGAATTTGTTCAGCATATCATCAGTGAGGATAGGGTGAGACTAAGGTTGTACAGCTTCAGCCTGAGGCTGTTCTTGACTTTCTAGCTCTGCAACTTCTGTAACAACCTGAACACTCTCTTCTTCCATATCTGTAACACTATCTCATCCATGTCTGGAATTGGAGACTCAGACCAACCATAAGTTGGAGGAGAAAAGGCTTTAGGCTCAATGGGCTCAATCTCAATTTCTGCTGGAACTACAAAACTTATCTTTATTAGGTCTAAGACCTCAGAACTGACTGGGGCAGTTAAGATACTATAGCCATGGAAGCAGTATTCCCAAATACTGGAAAAATAATAATGAATTGTATCAAAGCTGTTAAACAAAGAAAAAATATCCACTGAGGGGACTATGAAAAAGAATGAAACTGTTGGCTCTTCGTAAAGAATCATTGATGTATCTATAAGCTCAGTGTCTATGATCTCAACATTTGAATCTATATTCTCAAAAACTGATGATATTGTTGTTGGAGGAGCTGGAGCTGCACTGCTAGAACTTCTTCATAGAACATCTCCCCTTGTTTGGTTTCAGAAGGACATGAACCCAGGCCCCCAGAAGAAGAGACAGAGGAGGAGTCAGCAAATTGAGCAGAAAGAGAGGAGATAGAAGCATCCAGAGGGGCAATAACCTCATCTATTAGCTTCTTAAGAGAAGGAGTTATGAATTGAAGAAGATCTTCAGAAATGTCAGATAAGTTGAGATAGAGGGGTTCAGGAGAAGATGGGGTATACGAGGATTGGTGACCATAATTGGAACAAACAGAGAATCCTTGAGGGAAGTATGTTTGTTGAAATTCTAGAAATGTGGATGGAAGATTGGATTGAGGGATGACATCTGGAAATTGATCCTTAATGGGTGAATGATGTGGAGATTGTTGAGGAGATGGTTTAGGAGATAGAGATGACAATAGATTGAAGTTTGATTGGGTAGAGATGGATGGAATGTCATCAAGATGAGGTGGAATTGGAGATTGAGGTTGTGGAGATAGTGGTGTATCCACATGGATATGAATGGGTGATGATGGTGGAGGTGGAGATACTTGATGAATGGAAATGGATAGTTGTTGAAGGGGAGTTGATGAAGGAAATATTGAATGAAGTGGGGATGGAGGAGGGATAGGAGAGAGAGGAGCATGATCTTCTTAATGAGGTGGGGGAGTGGCTGAATCAACCCTTGTGTTCTCTGAAGCTAGCCTGGAGGAGGAGGCCCTGGAGGGCTTGTGAATTACTCTCTCCCATCTGCCAAATAAGGCAGAAGTAAGCCTTTTTGAGGCATTAATAAAAGTGGTCTGGGAGACCAATAGTTCAGGATCCTTAGCTTGCAGAAAAATTCTCAATATCCTTCCAAAACATACATCCTTCTTACTGATTTTCCTTTTTTATCAAATCAAATAGAACTACTCCCCAGTTTACTTATTTCGTACTTACCAAGTCACTCATCAAATTAAACTGATGCCTGGTAATGTGGTCATGGGCAGAGTGCTTGCCCAAGATGATCTTTCCGACCATATCTGCGAGAAACTTGTATTCAACTGACAAGTTTTTCTTCAGCAGTTTGTTAGGGTTTCCCTGGGAGTGACCCATTACAACTAGCATTTCCTCAAACTCATTGCTTGTCAATTAAACATCATCTTCTCCATTAACAAAACCAAAAACCTCAGTCAAAATCTCTGGAGAAAGAGGAATCGGGTTACCAGAAATTGAACCGATGAGAACTGTAGAATCTTAAACCTGTGCAGTGAAAACCCATTCCTTAATCTCTGTTACTAGTAATTTGATCCTGGTGGTCATGAGAAATTACAGATTTGAACTTTCAAATAGTTTCAGGATATCTTGAAATATCTGATTAGAATGAGAGAATGATTCCATGTCAATATCAAATCCTGTGTCGAACTTCATGGTTGTAAGAAGTGCTAGAGAAATTGACATTGCTCTGCAAAAACAACAAGAGATCAAGTGCAGGAGAACTAGAAAGCGTGGGATGGAGTTCGATGAAAACCCTATTATAAGTTTTCAGAAGGCGAAAAGACAAACTCCGTCTGACGCAAAAGAAAAACTTTGAACTCAGTTCGACGAAAACTCTCATAAAGAGATAAAAGTCGTCGACCTAAGTTATAAGAGTGGAAAACAGATCGTCGATCTCCGTTCGATGAAATATTTTCTGAAGCAAGATCGTCGATCTCCGTTCGACGAAAATGAATTCAAAGAGATTTTGTCGATCTCAGGTCAACGAAAATCTCAAGAAGAGTTCACAGATCATCGATCTCCGTTCGACGAAAAATGACCAGTTCTTCAGACCTCAGACAAAAATCAAATTTGACCTTCTCCATTAATCATACCTAGCTGATTTAAGAAGAACAGATGTTTCTTTTCATTCAAGGGTTTGGTGAAAATGTTTGCCCTTTTTAAATCAGTAGAGATAAAGATAAGGTTAATTTTCTTTGTCTACACAATCTCTAATGAAATGATGCCTAATTTCTATATGCTTGGTCCTACTATAATGCACTGAATTTTGTGCAATGAAAATTGCACTAGTACTATCACAAAATATAGTTGAATTATTTAGATTGTAACAATAATCTAGGAGTTGGTTTTGAATCCAAAATATTTGTGAACACCAACTACCAGCTGCTATATATTCAGCTTCAGTAGTTGAAGTTGACACAGATGTTTGTTTCTTACAAAACCAAGACACAAGCTTATCGCCAAGGAACTAACATGTTCCTGATGTGCCTTTCCTGTCAACTCTACATCCAGCAAAGTCAGCATCTGAGAATCCAGTTAATTCAAATTCTGACTCAGTTGGATACCAAAGTCCTAGATTTTGGCAACCCTTTATATATCTTAAAATTCTTTTTAGGAAAATAAGGTGAGATTCTTTAGGATTCACTTGGAACCTAGCACAAAGATATGTAGCAAACATTATATCTGGCCTACTAGCTGTGAGATACAATAAGGACCCAACAATAGCCCTATATGTTTTCTAATCAACTTGCTTGCCCTATTCATCAGAATCAATCACAGTATTGGAAGTCATAGGTGTTTTCATAGTTGAGGCATCGAACATCCCAAATCTCTTAACTAGCTCAACATATTTAAATTGGAAAATGAAAATGTCATCGGGGGATTGCTTCACTTGAAGACCAAGGAAGTATGAAAGCTTACTCATGTTATTTATTTCAAACTTGGAATGCATCAGGTCAGAAAACCTTTTGCATAGTATGGAATCAGTAGATCCAAAAATGATGTCATCTACATATATTTATACTAATAAGATTTTATCTTTATGATGCCTAATAAATAAAGTCTTATCTACAATGCCCCTAGTGAAATTATGCTCTAAAAAAAGCTAGCTAGGGTCTCATACCAAGCTCTTGGAGCTTGCTTTAAACCATAGAGAGCTTTATGCAATATAAAAATAAAAGAGGGATGAGTTGGAGAGATAAAACCTGGTGGTTGCTCCACATAGACTTCCACTTTGAGTTCATCATTAAGAAAGGCACTCTTGACATCCATTTGATAGACTTTGAACTTCTTGTATGCAGCATAGGCAAGAAATATCCTGATAGCTTCCAGCCTTGCAATAGGGGCAAAGGTCTGGTAATAATCAATTCCTTCCTCTCGAGAATAGGCTTGAGCTACCACTCTTGCTTTGTTCCTTACTATAGCTCCTTGTGCATCCAATTTGTTTCTAAATACCCATTTAGTTCTAATGACTGGGTAGTCTATGGGTCTTGGAACTAAATCTCAAACTCTGCATCTCTCAAATTGATTGAGCTCCTCTTGCATTGCAATAATCCAGCGGGGATCTTACTCTGCATCTTTGATGGATTGAGGTTCAATCTGAGAAATGAAGCAAGCATGTATCAAATCTTGGTTGAGTTGATGTCTTGTTTGCACACTAACTGACATGTCTCCAATCACTTGAGATATGTAATGATCTCTAAGTGTGACAAGATCAATAGGAGGAGTTTGTACATCATTGGGAATTAATTCCTCTTGTGGAATTAAGTTGGTTGTTGTAGGTTCAGCAATTATTTCACTGATATCTTATTCACTATCTTCATCAACTTGTGGAGAAGGATGTGATATAACCTCTTTGGTGAGGTTTAAATCATCCAATTTCTCACACAGTTGGGGTACCTGCAATAAATCTCTAGAAGAAGAATCCTTCTCCTTATAAAACATGTTAGCTTCATCAAATGTTACATGTACAAATTCTTCCATTTTTAAAGTTGATTTATTGAAAACCATATAGGCCTTGCTGACTTGGGAATATCCAAGAAAAATTCCCTCTGCAGCTTTGGATTCAAACTTTCTAAGATGTTTCTTGTCATTATTGTGTATATAACATATACAACCAAATACTCTGAAATAATCTATTTTAGGTTGCTTCCCTTTGAGTAATTCATAGGGAGTCTTGCCCTTAAGTTTATGTATTAAACTTCTGTTCAGAACATAGTTTGTTGTGTTTATAGCCTCTGCCCAAAAGGATAGGGGCAAGTAAGTATTTGCAAGCAATGTGCCTGCAGATTCAATAAGGGTTCTATTTTTTCTTTTTGCTATCCCATTTTGTTGAGGAGTTCTAGGAGCAGAGAAGTAATGCCTGATACCTTCCTTCTCACAGAATTCTTGCATGAGAAGAGAATCAAACTCAATGCCATGATCACTTCTGATCAATATAACTAGAGTAGAGTACTCAATCTGAATGCTCTTAAGAAAGTCTGTAAGAACTTTAAAGTTATCTGATTTATTTCTCAAAAATAACATCCAAGTGAATCTAGAGAAGTCATCAACAATAACTAAAGTATAGAATTTCCCTCTCAAGCTTTGTATTGCAATGGGTCCAAAGAGATCCATATGTAGCAAGTTCAGAATCCTGGGTTAATCACTCTTATTAATAGATTTAAAGCTATTTTTAGTTTGCTTGCCTAATTGATAAGCCCTGCAGAGGATTTCCTTCTTGTAGGGGCTAGAAGGCAATCCTTTAACAAGGTTGTCCCTAGATAGTTTAACAATATTTTTTAAGTTTACATGACCTAATCTTTTATGTCATAATTCATTTGAATTACTAATCTGATTAAATAGGCAAATTTCAGAACTAGCTGACTTGAAATTAACCACATAAATATTTTCTTGTCTAAGTCCAGTTAAAACAGTTTTGTTATCTATTGAAGTAATAATACATGAAGATTGGTTAAAAGATATCTGATAACCTTCATCACATAACTGACTTATAGATATCAGGTTATGTTTTAAACCACTCACATAGGCTATCTTCCTGAAGGTGATAGCTCCAACTTTGGCATTCCCATAGCCTTCTGTTTGGCCATAGTTGGAGTCTCTAAAGATCACCTTTGATCCAAGCTTTGACTTGTAGTTGGTTTAGTTGCCCTTGCTTCCTGTCATATGCTTTGAACACCCACTATCCAAGTACCACTGTTGCTCTGTGGTAGGATAGTCCATCACCTACAAGAAAATATATTAGGTGTTCTTGACCCAGGTAACCTTGGGTCCTTGATTCTTCTCAAATTTATAACTAGAAATGTAAGAATAATCAGGTTGGTTTTTATATCCTAAGGGGTGAAATCTTCTACGTGGAATTATTCAATGGGTAAAGGGATTAACAAGTTTTGGTTTCTGATATTTAGTTTGATAGAAATTTAAATTTCTATTTTTAAAATTTGAGGTCGACAAATTTAGTTGAGTTCGTCGAGCTAAGGTCGACGAAAAGTATTTATGTCGTCGATCTCGATTCACAGAATGATAGTGCTCATTTTTTGCGTTCTACGATCGTCGATCTCTGTTCGACGAAATATATTGATTTCGTCGAGCACCCATTGTTGAGTAATCATACCTAAATTCTGGGTTCAGAGTTCATCGATCGTCGTTCGATGCAAAATACTGATTTCGTCAATCTGAGTTTGAAGAATTTTGTTGAACATTATTTTTATGAAATTTTTTATGTTTCTTTGATTTGTTCTTAGGTAAGATTTCAGTATTTTTATATGTAAGTTGTAAAACTTCTTTTCCTTTGTATTTAGCAGAGATGAATTTTATGGAGGTTAATAAAATATTTTTCTAAAGTATAGGTGGCTGACTAGATGAAGCTCCTAAGCCTAATTTACCATTAAGCCTAGCATTTACTATGCTGGTTATATCCATTAATTTTATACTTCTCCCATTTAGGGATTCTTCAAATTGTTTTGCTTCAGTTAGTTTATTTTTTAGAGAAATGATTTGTTCAGAAGCTATATCTAGTTCATCTTTTAATTTTATGTTTTCAGAAAACAAATTATCATATTCAATTAATTTGTCTCTGAGAAGTTTGATTTCCTTCTCAGATTTAATTAAGTCATTGCATAGTAACTTAAATTCAGTTTTAAAATGTTCTGAAGTAAAAAAATCAAAGGAGGATATTACCTGATCCTCTTTTGACTCAGAATCCTCATCTTCTGATTCTTCAGCTTCTGATGGATTGCTTGATGCATTAATAGCCATCAAACAAATCTCTCTGGCTTTGGCCTCTTCTTCATCTTCACTGGAGCTGGAAGATGAAGACTCTTCTTTTGTGTCACTCCAAGTCTCAGCAACAAAGCCTTTTTCCTTATTCTTCTTGTATTTGTTGGAAGTGGGCTTGCTGGAGTACTTCTTGTATTCCTTTTCTTTTTTTATCCTTCTTTTGCGCCTCTGGACATTCTGGAAGAATGTGTCCAGGATTTCTACATCCATAACAGACAATCTCCTTGGTAGGAGTCTTGTCATACCTTAGTTTGTCTTCATTCCTTATTGACCTTCTTCTGAAGTCCTTCCTGGCCATCTTATAGAATCTCTTAGCTAGGAGACTCAATAGATCTTCATTTGTAGGTAGTGCTTTAGATTTTTCAGATGCCTTGAAGGCAATACTTTGCTCCTTCCTTCCTGAGGTAGAAGTCTTCTGTTCAGCAACTTACCTGGTATTGATCAGCTGCTCATAGGACTTGAGCTTGCCAAACAAAGACTCCGAAGAAATTTCATTTAGGCTTCTGGCCTCCTTGATTGGCCAGATCCTAGAGTCTCATGTACTAGGGAAGCACATAAGGATCTTATCATTGATCTCAGTCAGTGATATGTTCTTGTACAAGTTCTTCAGCTCATTGATGATCAAGTTGAGTCTGTTGTACATATCAACAACTGACTCTGACTCTTCTTTCTTGAAGTTCTCATATTAGGAAATGAGATGAGATCATCTATCTTTTCTTTCATCAGTTGATCCTGCTACCATTTGGTTGATGGAATCCTAAATGGCTTTTGTTGATGTACCCTCAGCAACCTTCTAGAAAATGTCATCTGACATTATTTGTGTCAAAATGTTCATAGCTTTTACATCTGCTATCTTAGCCTTCTTCTGTGCATTAGTCAACTCAGGTGGTGGAACTGCACTGGTGCTTGTAGATGTTATTGCAGAAGGAGTAGGGGGCCTGTCAAAATGGAATTGTAAATGTCTTCATCAATTGAATTCATATACAGCCTAATTCTTGTCTTCCAAAGTGCAAACTTGTTAAGGTTACACACTGGAGGTCTGATGCTTGAATATTCTTTATTCTGTGTCATGATAGAAAAATACAAAGAGTAAATGAGATCTATCAAGGATCTTTTGGTTCAGGTGTTAGCCTATGAAACCAAACAACCTTTCCTTTGATACCAATTGAAAGTGAGGGATAGACCTGTCTTAACTCTAGAGGGGGTGGGTGGGGGGGTGAATAGAGAATTAAAAAAAATTTGATTAGTTTTTATAGCAGAATTAAACTAAGTGATATATATATATATAAAGAGAAATAAAAACAAAGACAATCACAGCAAAGCAAATAAGAAATAGAGCAATTAAGACGACACAAAGATTATATAGTGGTTCCCCTAAACTTGGGTACATCTACTCTTCTACCACCTAGGTAGGAATCCACTACAGGTTTTTGATCAGGTGCCCTTCCACTACAGGTTTTTGCTCAGGTGCCCTGTCACCACAAGATCTATTTCAAGGGAGATCTCACAACCCTTTGAGCTTTTGATCAGGTGCCCAAAAACAAAACCAAGTCTTTTGATCAGGAGACTTGACAACCAAAAGATAACTTTTGAAGGTAGTTAAAAACCCTTTGTACAGGAAAGTTAAAAAGAAAATGATGTTGTCTTCTCTTTCTCAAAGCACTGAGATGACTAGTGGATGTTTGTTCTTGTCAAAGCTCCCCCTGAGATATAGAAGAGTTCAGGAGAATGAGAGCTTTGCTCAGGGTGTAGGCCATCAGATTGAAGAATATCTTCAGGAAACTTTTAGACTGATGAAGATTGTTTGTCTCTTGAAAGTCCTGAAGCAAAACTGAAGAAGACTGAAAATATCTGAGAGTTGTGTTCTTCTTTCAGTTTTTTTATTCATAATTCATTAGCTTTTGTATATTCTGTTACTACAATCTTCTAAAAAAGTGTCTTTTATATTCCTTGTAGAAATCAGCCTTTGAATTTTAAAACCTATCCTTGATTGACTGCCGAAATTCTGGGAGTTGAACGACTAGAAAATATCTTTAATTTGTTTTCTCAACTGTCCCAGTAAATAAGCCAAATAATTACTCTATAAATACCATAATTAATGCTGCCTTGGAATGGCTATATTCTAGAGAATATTGAACATTAATTATCAGAGCATTATAGGCATATAATAATAAATTTTGAAATCAAACTGCCTTAGTCAATACTGGAAAACTGCAGGGAAAATAGTCGAACGGAAGCTGGATGAAGTTAGTCGAACTCAGGAAACGTTTGTCGATCTAAGATCCAAGTTCATCGAACTGAAACCTCTCTTTCGTCGAGCTGAGCTCCAAGATCTCTGAATAAAAAATTCACTTACCAATATGAGCTCCAAGATCGTCGAACTGAGATAGTCTTTTCATCGTGCTAACTTCTGGGAAGAGATCAGAGTTCGTCAATTTCAGCTAAGATTTCTTCGTACTTAGCTCAAAGAAGAAGTCTGAGTCCGTCGATGTCAGCTAGGATTTCGCCGAACTCAGCTTAGAGAAAGAACTGAGTTTGTCGATATCCGATCGACGAAAGTCGAGCTTAGTTCAGCAATCTTCGAACGACTTTTCTGCTCTTAGAAAATTGCTTTTCTCTGAAGGTCTTCTGTCTCTATGTCTTCTTAAGGTTAATCCAGCCAAACTGAGTTTATTGACCTGACCTAGACCTAGATAAAAAAACTATGACCCTAGACTATACATGTTGGGTAATCTAAGCAATCCTAATAGTGAACCTAGCCCAAATCAACCCTAAACATGTAAGGTTCCAACACAATCATAGATTATATTTGAAATATCAGAGAACCTACACTAGCACATGCAATTAATTTCACATAACCTGAACATGTGGGGGGTTTAGGAATATACCTTCCTCAAAGGTGAGGGGAGAGGAGACTACCACGAGAAAACGGAGAATTTGCGGTGCTTTGGCAAGGTCAACAATAAATTGGAAGGAATTTTGAGTGATCCCACCAATTGATTTGATGAGCGGCATCAAAAAACACAATTACACGGTGGCTAGGTGATTATAAGAGGGCAAAAATCTTGAATCACAAAGTACATGCAATTTAGAGTAAAAACATTGCAAAAAATTCAAGAAAATAAATAAAGGAGGGAAAAGAAGATCCTTACCTAAGAAAGCCAAATCCAAGACAAAAAATTTGAGTAGAAGAGGATTCGAACAAACCCTACGTGTGAAATTAGAGCCCAAGAAGGGAAAATGGTTGTCGGCCTGAGGAAGAGGATAAGAAGTTGTTGCTGACGCATTGGAGAGGAAGGAAGAACCACTAACCCTTAGATAAGAAGTAGGAGGGATATCGACCAAATAAGGAGGAGAGGAGGAGGTGTTAGTTGAAGTAAGCGGTGCAGGCAAGCAAGACTCAGGTGGCAGAAGCGAGCGAGAGGAAAGGTGCGGCGTGCGGCTCGCGGGAACGGGAGCGGGAGTCGGGTGCGGGAGAAAAAAGTCCTGAGTGAGTAAAAAAAGAATAGATTGGGAGAGTGGGAGACAGGGGATGGTCGGCTAATATTAGAGAGGAAGGATTTAATTAGGTTAATTTACAAAAGAGCCCTTAATTAATCTAATTAATTTAACCTCATTTTATTTTTTAATATGGATTATTACATTCTCCTCCACTTAGAAAGTTGTCCCAAAAGTTTTGAGGATTCCCTAAATAGGACCTTCTATAACGAAGATTCAGATGTCATTCATTCTAGAAAGATTTGCAAACCAAGACATAAAAGCTAACTACGAATATAATGAATTAGAAGGGAGAAGTGTGGAGACTTACCAAGATCAAGAGAAAAGTTGCCAATACTTATTATGTATGTCAGATTCAAGTTCCCAAGTGTACTTCTTAGACTTGTCATGCATCCAAAGCACTCTTACCAAAAGAATGGTTCTTGTATGAAGCTTGCGTACTTGATACTCCACGATCTTAGCAGGCTCGGCCGGATAAGAAAGACTGACTTTAGAATTCACATGAATTTCTTCAATGATGTGGTTAGGATCATGAATGTACTTCTGAAGTTGACTAATATGAAAGAAATTGTGAACACTAGCAAGTTGCGGGTAGCTTAAGATGATATGCACAACCCCCTACACTCACTGTGATGGTAAACAGTCATATGAACTGCGTGCTAAGCTTATGATGGCGACCAAACTGTTTCACCTCAGGAGAAAGGGGATACCTTCAAGAACACTTGATCACTCACATTAATTTCTAATGGATGTCGATGCTGATTTGCATACTTCTCTATCTCTCGATGACACGACAAAGCTGAAGTCAGGTCTTCCTTGTGGCTTCTTCCATTTCCTAAAGTAACTCAGGCCCCAACACACTTTTTCACCCACTTCTAACCAATAAAGAGGGGTCCTAAAATGTCTCTCATACCATGCTTCAAAGGGGGCCATTTTGAGGCTCTCTTGATAGATATTGTTATATGCAAATTCAACCAAGGTAGGTGTTCATCTCAAGCTCTCTTGTAATCCAGAATGTAATATCAAAGCATGTCTTCATACCTAATTAACCCTTTTGGTCTGACCATCGGTCGCTGGATGGTAAGCAGTGTTCAGGTTGAGTTCGGTGCCCAAAGCTTATTATAATACCTTCCAAAAATGAGATACAAATCTCGAGTTCCGATTTGATACTGTCCGCAAAGAAATCTCATGAAGTCTAACAATCTCTAATGCATAGATCTGAGCCATCTTCTCGATTCAAGGGATTGTTATAGTACGTATCAGAGTATCGTCTACCTTAGTAAATGATAGATTGGAGGTAGTGATGCCAAATGGGTTCCAGATGAGCACGGGTAGGAGAATTTGTGTAAAGGCGTGAATAGGGAATCATGATTTTAACTTGGAAGTGGTTTTGCTATCGTTATCCGAATTTTATGTGATCTTTGACACGGGCTAGCTCTTAAAACATCGAGCATACATTGATTGCAATCTGAAGGAAATCATACTGGAAAGGAACACTGAAGGTGAGACCACGTTTGCTAGTATGCGAGGAGAGAGCATGAAATTGGTGCCTGCTCTCCAAGTGGTCAACGTGGTATGAAAAGGTATAAAGTTGTTCTTCAAATTATTGGAGGCTTCAGACACAGAGCCCAGTCTGAGTGATGCTCTAATAGTTGCGTAGTACGTGGACATATTTCCAAATGAACTACCAGGGGATATGTCTCAGCGAGAGATTGATTTCAGCATTGAGTTAGTGTTAGGTGCCAAGTCCTTGTCATGCACACCATACTAGCCATATATCACCAAAAGAAATGGTGCACCTAAACGCTTAGTTGTATGAGATACTAGAGCAAGACTATGTATGCCCAAGTTCATCCCATTGGGGTTGCATCGGTCCTCTTTATAAGAAAGAAGAACAGAAGTCTGTATTGACTATAACTAGTTGAATAAGCTGATGGAGAAGGAATGATATCTGATTCTGAGAATCGATGACTTGTTTGACCAATTGGTTGGGTTGAAGGTATATTCAAAAGTGGACTTGAAATCTGGTTACTACCAGCTGAAGATATGAGAATGTGACATCCCAAAAACGATGTTTAATACCCATTATGGGTAGTATGATTTCACGATGATGTTGTTCGACCTCTCAAATACCCCGTCGGTATTTATGGACTTGATGAATAGGACATTCCGTAAGTACTTGGACCTATTTGTGATCGTCTACATCAATGACATATTGGTGTACTTCCAGTCTGAAGAGGACCATATAGATCATTTACGCGCACTTTTGATCACCTTGAGGATGAGTCAATTATACGACAAGTTCTCTAAGTGTGTGTTTTGGCTACTGTTGATGGAGTTACTCGATCATGTGATTAGTGGAGAGTACATCACGGTGGATCCATTAAAGATCGTGACAATCTGAGAGTGGCCTATGTTGAATAATATGGCAGAAGTTTGAAGCTTCTTGGGACTTGTCGACTACTATAAGCACTTCGTGGACATCTTCTCAAGGATCACACTTCCGCTCACTATGTTGATTAAGAAAGAGCAGAAGTACGTTTGGTCGCTGGAGTGCGCACGAGCTTTTAAGAAGCAAAGGCACTATAAGAAAATGGATTTTAAGCCACAACAAATTGTCGTGGCAAAAAGTCCAAAACAGTGGCTAAAGAATTTTAGCCACAACCTGCCTATGACAAATGGGCTTGAGCAATGCGAGTGTGACAAAAGTATTTGCTATGCTCTGTTGGAACACCCTATTACTAATTTGGGTAAGGATCACTATGCTTGTCTTAGGAATCCCAGTTGACCTAGTTGTATAGTTAAGAAGGTCAACATTAGAATGAGTCTAGGGCTTAGAACTTAGGTTTGGAGCTGCCCCCAGGACCATTCCAAGATCAAGGTTGAAGAGCTAAGTCTAAGGCAATTTTCGTCGAGCTCAGGTCGACGAATCGTCGAACTCCGTTCGATGCTCTCTGAGCTCAACTTCAATAAATCGTCGAACTCCGGTCGACGATCGTCGAGCTCAGATCGACTATCTGCTTTTGGCTAGCTTCTGCTTAGTCGTCGAACTCCCCTCGACTATCTTCTAGCTCAGTTCGACGATCCCTCCTTCAAGTTATTTCTCAGGTCGGTGAGCTCGGTTCGACGATCTTCGAGCTCAGATCGACGTTTTCTGTCTGCTTGTCTCATTTCATCTCTGAGCTCAGTTCGACGATCGTAGAGCTCAGATCGACGTTTTTTTAGAGAGATCGACGCTTTCAGGAATTCAAATGCTGCTGTTCTTTGGAATGTTTTTGAATATTATCAGCATTTATATCAGAAGATCTCCCAGCCGTTTGTCTTTTTTCTGGAGCAAGTTTCAAGGAATTATTCAGAGAATGTTTGCTGGACTTTCCTCTAGAAGACAAGACTCTTTTTGGAAGACATTTATGACTCCCAACGGCTATTTTGGACAAGGAAACTTCAGAAAATTTCAATTCCTCTCTTCTGTGGTTTTAAGATATACAGCATACACAAGAGAATAGACATATATTTGACAAGAAAGAAAGTGAACACACAGAATAGAGAATACTGATAGCAGAAGAACAACAGAAGAACTGTGACTTCAAAAATCTTCTTGCTGACTGAAAAGTGTTCACAATCTCATCTCAGAACTCCAGACACCTCATTTTCTCAGCCTTCTTGCTGAAACCATCCTTTGCTGGAGATCAAAGTTCTGAAGACCTATCACCCTAGAGCAAAGCTTCTTTTCCTGAACCTTTCTACATCTCAGGGGGAGCTTTGACATCATCAATCCACTTGTGCTTCTCTCATTTGATTGAGAACAGAGAAGACACCCTTCACTCTTATTTTTCTTTTCCTGCTATAAAAGGGTTCTTGAACTCCCTTCAAAAGTTCTGTCTGGTTCTGAGAGCCTTGTCAAAACTCAGTGGTGGCAAGACACCTTATCAAAAAATCTAGTTTTGGTTTTTGGGCACCTTATCAAAAGCTCATTGGTGTCAGGACACCTGATCAACTCATCCTGAGTGGATTCCTACCAAGGGTGGTAGAAGAGTGGATGTACCCAGGTTTTTGGGGAACCACTATATTTCCTTATGTCTTCTGGTTTGTTTGTGTGATTTGTTTGCTGTGTGCTGTGCTCTTTACTTCTTGTTTTTTTAACCTCTTACTAGCACTCTACACTATATCATAAATTGAATTTTATATGTGCTGTTTATTTCAACTGTGAAAAATTATTTTAAAATACTCTATTCACCCCCCCCCCCCTCTAGAGTTGAGATAGATCTTACCCTCACTTTCAATTGGTATCAGAGGCAGGTTGGTTGCTCATATAGGCTAACACCTGAACCAAAAGATCCTTGATAAGATCAATCTCTTAAGAGGATTATTTTCTATACATCTAGCTTTTTATTTAAAGACGTGGCACAGAACAAAGATTATGCAAGCACCAGACCACCAGTGTGCAACCTTTCTAAGTTTGCACTCTGGAAGGCAAGGATTAGATTATACATGAATTCTATTGATGAAGACATTTTCAATTCTGTCTTCACAGCTTGTCCAACTCCACCAGCAAGCTCAAGTACAAGTGCTGTTCCACCTCCTTCTGGAACAGATGCAGATATAAAGAAGTGGAAGACTGCAGATGCTAAGGCTATGAACATCTTAGCCCAAACAATGTCTGATGAAATTTTTCAGAAGGTAGTTGAATGCCACTCAGCCAAAGAAATCTGGGACAAACTCTCTGAAATTATCTCAGGATCTGCTGATGAAAGGAAAGATAGAAGATCTCATCTGATAAGCCAATATGAGAACTTCAAAAAGGGAGAAGCTGAATCAGTGACTGACATGTACAATAGACTAAGTCTAATTGTCAATGAGCTAAAAACCCTAGACAAAGAAATCTCACTGACTGAGCTGAATGACAAAATCCTGATGTGCTTCCCCAGCACTTGGGATTCAAGAATCTGGCCAATCAAGGATGCTAGAAGTTTAAATGAGATTACTACTGAAGCTCTCCTGGGCAAGCTCAAATCCTATGAGCTGCTAATTAAAAATAGAGAAGAAGAACAAAAGGCTACCTCTCCAGCCACAAGGAAAGAAAAGACCATAGCCTTCAAAGCTGTAGAAGAGGAGCCTGAAGATAAAGCTACAGGAAATGATGAGCTCATAAGTCTACTGGCCAAAAGATTCTACAAGATGGCCAGAAAAGACTTCAGAAAGAGACCATACAAGGGTCATGATAAACCAAGGTATGATAAATCAAACAACAATAAAGAAATTATATGTTTTGGTTGCAGGAAACCAGGCCACATTGTGCCTGACTGTCCAGAAAACAAGAATAAGGACAAGAAGGAAAGAAGAGAAAGAAGAAAAGAAAAGGATTACAAGAAGAATAGCTCAGACAAAGCCTCCTCCAGCAAGAACAAACATACAAGGAAGGGCTTTGTTGCTGAGACATGGAGTGAGACTGAAGAAGAATCTGAAGCCTCATCCAGTTCCAGTGATGATGAGGATGATGCAGATGAAAAAGAATTTTGCATGATGGCTGTCAATGTCTCACAGCAAAACTCTGATGAAGAATCAGAATCAGACTCAGAAACTCAACCTGATGAAGATCAGGTAATCAACTCTTTTGATTTTAATTCTGAGGACTTCAAAGATGAATTTAAGACACTGTGTCTAGATCTATTAAAATCTGAGAAGGAGATAATCTCTCTCAGGAATCAATTATCTGAGCATAGTGTCCTAAACTCAAAGAACCTCAAACTCTCTGAGGAGTTAGAATGCTGTAGGGAGGAGATAGCCTCACTGAAAAGTGAACTATCAAAGGCCAAAAAGTTTGAAGAATCCCTAAATGGGAGAAGTATCAGACTGATGGACATCACAAGCATAGTGAACTCTAGATTTAATAGCACACTGGGCTTGGGTGCCTCATCCAGCCAACCTATAATTTTGACAACTCCAATCAAGTTTGTCTCTGACAAAGGAAAGGGAGTAATAGAGGTACCCAGGAAGAATGCAGATCTGTCAGAGAAAAATTCAGTTCAACAGATGGCATCGAGCAGAGCTCGACGATCGTCGAACAGAGCTCGACGATCTAACTACAGATCATCGAACTCAGCTCGACGATATCCAAACTCTGAATTTCAGCATAATCGATCTTCGAACAGAGATCGACGATCTGACCCAAGATCGTCGACCTCAGTTCGACGATCGTCGAACAGAAATCAGGACTGTGAACATTCCTTCAATGGCACATCTGGATTCAATCCTAGAAGTCCCACATCCCAAGGCTTTAATCCCTATACTGAATGGATAGTACCTCCTAGGAGATACCATCCTGAAGGTTATAAGGATCAACCTGGGATGTCCTTTATTTCAGAATTCAAGGGATATCAACCTAGGCCCAAGGTTAACTGGGTCAAAAACAAATAAGCTGTTGTTGTGCAGGTGAAGACCTATCCAGCATCAAACCATCAATGGTATCTGGATAGTGGGTGCTCAAAGCACATGACAGGGGACAAGGACAACTTCACTTCCTTCAAAGCCAAGCTTGGACCCAAAGTAATTTTTGGAGACTCAAGCTTTGGAACTACAAAAGGATATGGTGCAGTCCAAATTGGCTCAGTCACCTTCAAGAAGGTGGCATATGTTGAAGGACTCAAGCACAACTTGATAAGTATCAGTCAACTATGTGATGAAGGATATCAAGTGACATTCAACAAAGCCATATGCAAGGTCAAGTCAGAGGACAACACAACTGTGTTGACAGGTAACAGAAGAGGTAACATTTACTTAGTGGATTTTCATTCACCTATAGTAGATATTTGTCTGTTCAATTCCATTTCAAAATCTAATATTTTATGGCATAAGAGACTAGAGCATATTAACCTTAGAACCATTGCTAAGCTATCTAAAGACAACCTTGTTAGAGGACTACCTTCTGGTCCCTACAAGAAGGAAGAACTTTGCAAGGCTTGTCAATTAGGCAAGCAAACTAAAAGCAGTTTTAAATCAATTAATAAGAGTGATTCACCTAGGATCTTGTACCTATTGCACATGGATCTTTTTGGACCCATATCTGTACAAAGCCTAGGAGGGAAATCCTATACTCTAGTGGTTGTAGATGACTCCTCAAGATTCACTTGGGTATTCTTTCTGAGGAAGAAGTCTGATAACTTCAAGTGTTTGACAGATTTTCTCAAATGCATTCAGATTGAGTTCAACACTCACATTGCCCTGATCAGAAGTGATCATGGGATAGAGTTTGATTCTCTTCTCATGCAAGAGTTCTGTCAAAGTGAAGGGATCAGGCACACTTTCTCAGCTCCTAGAACTCCTCAACAAAATGGGGTAGCTGAAAGGAAAAATAGAACACTCATTGAATCTGCAACTACATTATTGGCAGATGCTCACCTACCTCTATCCTTTTGGGCTGAGGCAGTGAACACCTCCAACTATGTGTTGAACAGAAGCCTGATACACAAGCTGAAGGGCAAGACTCCCTATGAATTGCTCAAAGGGAAGAAACCTAAAATAGGCTATTTTAAAGTTTTTGGTTGCACTTGTTTTATTCATAATAATGACAAGAAATATCTAGCAAAATTCCAAGCTAAAGCTGATGAAGGAGTGTTTCTGGGATACTCCATGATCAGCAAGGCCTATAGGGTTTATAATAAATCTTCCTGTAAAATTGAAGAATCTGTTCATATTATTTTTGATGAAGCTAACATGTCTTTCAAGGAGAAGAATGCTTCTACTATAGAACCTTTGCAGGTACATTCTCTAGCTGAAGACTTGAACAAATTGCAAGTTGCTGAAAAGAATGAGAGCAGTGATGATGAAGAAGAAGTTCAACATCTTGAAGAAAATCATCCTGAAGAGCCAGTTGCTGCTCCACAAGAGGATACAACAACACAGGCTGGTGAACAATCAACACTCCCTGTTGACTTAGTAACAACAAGAGATCATCCAATCACCCAAGTAATTGGAGAAATTTCAGCTGGTGTGCAAACTAGAAATCAGGTCAACCAGAACCTGATGCACACTTGCTTCCTATCTCAAATTGAGCCTCAATCCATACAAGATGCAGAGCAAGATCCACACTGGATCATTGCAATGCAAGAGGAGTTGCATCAATTTGAAAGGAACAAGGTTTGGGAACTAGTGCCTAAGCCAAAGGATCATCCCATTGTTGGAACAAAGTGGGTATTCAGGAACAAGCTGGATGATCAAGGAGTTATAGTCAGAAACAAGGCAAGGCTAGTTGCTCAAGGGTACTCTCAACAAGAAGGAATAGATTATGATCAGACATTTGCACCAGTTGCAAGGTTGGAAGCCATCAGAATATTCCTAGCCTATGCTGCCCACAAAGGTTTCAAAGTGTATCAAATGGATGTAAAGAGTGCATTTCTCAATGGGGACATCAAAGAGGAAGTCTATGTTAGACAACATCCAGGTTTTATCTCTCTAACTCACCCTGATTATGTTTACAAATTGCATAAAGCATTATATGGTCTCAAGCAAGCTCCTAGAGCATGGTATGAGACCCTAGCATGTTTTCTTCTGGAAAATGATTTTGTTAGGGGGAGAGTAGACCAAACTCTTTTTATTAGAACCCATAAGTCTCATACCCTACTAGTGCAAATTTATGTAGATGACATTATTTTTGGTTCTACTGATTCAAAATTGTGCAAAAAGTTTTCCAAGCTTATGCACTCTAAATTTGAAATGAGTAGCATGGGTGAGCTGTCCTTCTTCTTAGGACTGCAAGTCAAGCAACATGCTGAAGGCATATTTATTTCTCAAACCAAGTATGCAAAAGAATTGGTTAAGAAATTTGGTATGTCTGATGCATCATGTATGAAAACACCCATGCCCTCAAATGCTGTAATAGATGCTGATGAACATGGGAAACCTGTTGATCAAACAACATATAGAGTAATAATTGGCTCTTTATTGTACCTTACAGCTAGTAGGCCTGATATAATGTTTGCTACATGTATTTGTGCTAGATTCCAAGTTAGCCCTAGAGAGTCACATTTAATCTTAGTTAAGAGAATTCTTAGGTATGTAAAAAGTTGTCCAAATCTAGGTCTCTGGTATCCAAAAGATTCAGCATTTGATTTAACTGGATTTTCAGATGCTGATTATGCTGGATGCAGAATAGACAGGAAAAGCACCAGTGGAACATGTCAGTTCCTTGGTGACAGACTTGTCTCCTGGTTTTGTAAGAAGCAAACATCTGTGTCAACCTCAACTGCTGAAGCTGAGTATATGGCTGCAGGCAGTTGCTGTTCACAAATATTGTGGATACAGAATCAGCTCTTAGACTATGGCTACAACTTAGAGAAGTCTAAAATTTTCTGTGATAATACTAGTGTTATCTCTATAGCACAAAATCCAGTCCTCCATAGTAGGACAAAACACATAGAAATTAGGCATCATTTTCTAAGAGATAATGTAGAGAAAAATAAAATTGAACTTCAATATATTCCTACTGATTTGCAAAGGGGAGATATTTTCACCAAACCTTTGGATGAAAAGAAACACGGTTTCTTCCTAAATCAGTTAGGCATGTTAGATGGAGGAAGCCTTAATTAAATTACAAGATTTTGAAAAACTAAAACAGACCAAGACTAGGCCAAAAATCCTTCTTTTTGTGTCTGTAGAATGAGTTTAGACTCTGAACTGCGCTCGACGTTTTCCCCAAAATCGTCGAACAGAGATCGACGATTTTCCAAAAATCGTCGACCAGAGATCGACGCTTTTGCAGTCGTCGATCTGAGTTCAGAGCCCTCGCTAGAACTAGGCTTTCTCTCTTTCTGATCAGAGGCCGTCGAGCTGAGCTCGACGTTTTTCAACATCGTCGAACGAAGATCGCCGATTTTGAAGACTCTTCAGATTCCCTCTGTAGCCCAAATCGTCGAGCTAAGCTCGACGTTTCGTCAAGCTGAGCTCAACGATCTTCCTTTTCGCCGTCGAACCCTAATATAAAATCTTTCTTTCAGCCGTCGTTCTCCTTTTGCGCTTTCATACTCTGCAACTTTCTTTCTTTTCCCTCCAAATTCTCTACGCTTGGTCGTTTTTGGTTTTCTGTTGCAGGTGAATATGGCTGAATCAAGTGCTGCTATTGCTAAGATGAAGTTCGACACAGGCTTTGACATCGACATAAACTCCTTCGATGGAAGCGACCAGCGCTTCAAGGACATCCTGTTGAAGCATGAGACCGGGCGGTCTGCGGTTTGGACCTGGCGGATTGTTGACCGTGCGGTCTAGCGGTTTGGGTCTGGCGAGTTGTTGACTGTGCGGTCTAGCAGTTTCTCTCCAGCAGTTGCATATCCAGGTAGTTGCTGCTATGGTTCGGCGGTCTAGCGGTTTGTCTACAACGACTTGGATATTTGGCGGTCTGGCGGTCTGGCAGTCTGGCGGTCTCCTTCTGCATCTCCCTCTGGTCTGTCCGGGCGGTTAGCCTGTTATCTAACCGCGCGGACTGTGCGGTCTGTACATATCAAACCGCCCAGTCTTTGTACATTTATTTAGTCCCACATTGTTAGTTTGTACTCTCCTCTATCTCCTCCATTCTATAAAAGGGAGGCCATACCTTTGTAAATGATATCTTTTTGGATAATAAAATTTTCATTATTCAAAGTTCCGGCTTGTTTTCTAGTCGTTTTCTCTCTACTTTTACATGGTATCAGAGCCTTCGATTTCTGGCTCCTGATTCTGTCCGCTCTTTCCGCGCGGCTTGTTCTGTCTGCCCGCGCCCTGACCTTTGCCGCGACCTGTTCTAGTCGCTGTGCCCTTCTTTAGTCGCCGCGACCTGCCTGATCGCCTTTCCCGTCTGTTCGCGCGGTCTGCTCTCTTACCGCCCGACCTCTCTCCCTCTGCTTGTTCTGCGGCTTGGTCGTGGCCTCTCTGGCCGCTGGTGTCTGACATCTTGACCGCTGCATCTCTTCTTCCCGCGGCTTGTTTCTTAACCGCGCGGCTTCCCTTTGTTTTCCTCTATGGCTCTCTCTGAGACTTCTACTGCCACCCCTCCTGTTGCCAATCCGGTTCCCCCCCCTCCTCCTACTCTTTCCGGAAATCTTGGCACTGTTTCTAAACTTATTGGCTCCAATTATCCGGATTGGAGCGTTTCTTTCACCTTTCTCCTTCGCTCTCAGCGCAAACGTCATCACCTTACCGATGACCCTCCCCCTCCAGATTCTGCTCAATTTGACGAATGGGATGCGAGTGATGCTCTTGTCCGCACTTGGCTGGCTAACAGCCTCTCTGATGAATGCCTTCCCGTCATCCGCCATGATGAGACGGTCAAGGCCGCTTGGCTTCACCTTGCCGCTCTTTACTCTAAGGGGACCCAGACGTCCCGGATCTACACCCTTTATGCCGACCTCTTCGCCCGTCCTTCCATGACTCCTGCAGCAGCCTATCAGCAAGTTCAGGCTCTTGGCGCCGAGATTCTTCAAAATCGGCCCTTCTCCGCGGACGTGGCCACCCAACACAAACACTTCCAGGAACTCCTGGTTGTTTGTTATCTTCTGCGGCTTCCCGAGTCCTTTGATTTGATCCGCCAGCAGATCTTGGGTGAAGCCGAATCTCCCACCTTGGATGCCACCGCGGCTCGCATCGCCGCCGTTACTTCGCTTCTCCAGCGCCCTCTGTTGGCCTCCCCTCCTCCACCAGAGACCTATGCTCTCCAAACTCAGCGGGGCGGCGCTAGTGGCCGTAGTCACACCGGGCCGCGCGGCCTGTCCAGGTTCCTTTGTTCTCATTGTGGTCGTACCGGCCACACTGTTGAACGCTGCTGGCAAAAACACCCTCACCTTCGCCCCTCTGCTGATTCTTCCTCTCGGCCCTCTGCCTCTGTGGCCACGACCTCAGGTAGTGCTCACGTCGTTACCCAAGGTAAATGGCTGATTGACTCTGGTGCTACAAATCACATGACCGGCAATCCTCAATGTTTCTCTCTTCTTGAAACACATGATCGGTTACCCCCAGTTCTTGTTGCGGATGGTTCTCCTTCCCCAGTTCATGGGACGGGCATGGTGCAAGTTACCCCGTCGCTTTGTTTAATGGACACTCTCTATGTCCCGAAATTTCCCTGCAACTTACTCTCTGTTACTACCTTATGCAAGCAACTTCAGTGCTCCGTCTTATTCACTCCTTCTTCTTGTTGTTTTCAGGACCCGAGGACCCAGCGGACGATTGCTACTGGGACTGAGAGCGGCGGCCTCTACTTCCTCGACAATGTCTCTGCTCTGTCCGCCTTCTCTTCCTCGTCCACCGACCTGCTTCAATGGCATCTTCGCCTTGGCCATCCTCCAGCTCGGATTCTTCGTCAGCTTCTTCCCCACTTACCTTCCACGGGTCCTCCGCTCGACTGTGACGCATGTCAGTTGGGCAAACATCACCGTTCCCCCTTCCCACCAAAGCAAGGCCGTGGTTCCTCTCGCCCCTTTGATCTCATTCATTCTGATGTCTGGGGACCTGCTCCTACTCTCACCGTTGGGCGGGGCAGCTCTTATTTTGTAACTTTTATTGATGATTTCTCTCGATGTACTTGGGTGTATCTGTTAAAAGATCGCTCTGAACTCTTTTCTGTATGGCAAACTTTTTATAATATGATTAAAACTCAATTTGAGGTTTCTATTAAATTTCTTCGCTCTGACAATGCTAAAGAATACCTTAGTCATGAGTTTTCTTCCTTTTGTATGCAACATGGTCTTCTCCATCAGACCAGCTGTGTTTACACCTCCCAACAAAATGGGGTGGCGGAACGTAAAAACCGTCATCTCCTCGACGTCGCTCGCACTCTTATGACGCAGATGCATGTGCCTCGCTCCTATTGGGGCTATGCTGTTGTTCTTGCCTGCTATCTCATCAATCGTATTCCCTCTACTGTCCTTCATGGCAAGACTCCCTTCTCCATTCTCTACCCCGGCAAGGAACCCTTTTCTCTCCCTCTTCGTATCTTCGGGTGTACGGCATTTGTACATGCTCCGTCCGCTACCCGGGATAAACTTTCCCCCCGCTCCACCAAATGTGTCTTTTTGGGTTACTCCACCACTCAAAAAGGCTATTGTTGCTTTGACCCCATTCTGCGGAAACAGTTTGTTTCCGCGGACGTCACCTTCTTTGAAAATGCTTCCTACTTCTCATCTCCATCTCCTCCTCCTCCTGACCTTTCTTCCTCTCCACCATTACCTTGTGTTCCTTCCACACATATCGACGTCTCCCCTCCCATGTCTGCTCCGCCTCCTCTACCTGTTATACCCCTTTCCCCTTCTCCCGTTTCTCCACCGCCGTCTCTCTCCAGTCCCGGGCCAGCTTTCTCCGCCACGGACGCTCCGGTTCCTGAGGCTCAAGACGACCTAGATCTCCCTGTTGCTCTTCGCAAAGGGGTGCGGGCGTGCACCCAACATCCGCTTGCGGCTGTTGTTTCCTATGATCAGCTTACTCCTTCTCGCAGGCATTTCGCTTTGGCGATCTCGGCTACTACTACTCCTCGCACCTACCAAGAGGCTCTTGCTATTCCTCACTGGAAATCTGCCATGGATGAGGAAATCGCCACTCTTACTGAACGTGGTACCTGGACCCTTGTTTCTCCACCAGTGGGCACTGATGTGGTTGGCTGTCGCTGGGTGTTTGTTATGAAATTTCGCCCCGATGGCTCTGTGGAACGCTACAAGGCCCGCCTGGTGGCCAAAGGCTATACTCAGACTTATGGGGTTGACTACTTTGATACGTTTTCCCCAGTTGCTCGCCTCAGCACCATCCGTGTTCTTCTCTCTGTGGCCGTCAACCGGGATTGGCCTATTTCTCAGCTTGATGTCAAAAATGCTTTTCTATATGGGGATCTTCACGAGGATGTTTACATGGAGCAACCTCCGGGGTATGTTGCTCAGGGGGAGACACGTGTATGTCAGTTGAAGAAGGCCATCTATGGACTCAAACAGAGCCCTCGGGCATGGTTCGACAAGTTCAGTAGCATTGTGGCTGTTATTGGCTTTGCGAGAAGTTCAGCTGATCACTCTCTGTTTATTCGCAAAACCGCATCGGGTCTTGTGGTTTTGGCAGTTTATGTAGACGATATTCTTCTGACCGGCGATGACCAAGCTGGGGTGGACTTAACAAAGAAACACCTCCGTCAACACCTTGTTACGAAGGACATGGGCTCCCCAAAGTACTTTTTGGGGATAGAAATTTCTCGGAAGCCTGACTCGCTGGTCCTCTCTCAACGGAAGTATGCTCTTGATCTTCTACAAGATGCAGGACTGACCGGTGCCAAACCAGCTCGGTATCCCATGGCTACTGGAGAAGACAAGACATGGACAGATGACTCACCTCTTGTATCTGATGTCACGAGGTATAGACGTCTGGTAGGCAAACTCATTTATCTCACAGTGACCAGACCCGACATCTCATATGCTGTTGGCAAGGTTAGTCAGTTCATGCAGGCTCCCAGGGAATGTCATCTTCAATCTGCCTTAAAGATATTAGAGTATGTCAAAGCAGCACCAGGAAAAGGGTTACTCTTTCAGAAGCATGGTCATCTGAGAGTTGAAGCCTATTCAGACTCGAGCTATGCGGATGATAAAGGTGATCGGAAGTCTACATCTGGGTTTTGCACCTTTATTGGAGGTAATCTTGTGAGTTGGAAGAGCAAGAAGCAGTCTGTTGTCTCAAGGTCGAGCGCAGAAGCTGAATATCGGAGTATGGCGTCAACCACGTGTGAACTAAAATGGATGAGGGCTCTCATGGTTGACCTAGGAGAGGTCTACGACTATCCTCTTCCTATGTTCTGTGATAACAAGGCCGCTATATACATATCTCAAAATCCGGTCTTCCATGAGAGAACGAAGCATATAGAAGTTGACTGCCATTTCATCAGGGAAGAAGTCTTGAAGGGACAGATTTGCACTCCGTTCGTCACCTCTGACAAAGAGCTGGCAGATATCTTTACCAAGCCGGTTTCTACTTCATTCTTCCACATCTGTGACAAGCTGGGCATGATTGATATCTATGCTCCAGCTTGAGGGGGAGTGTTGAAGCATGAGACCGGGCGGTCTGCGGTTTGGACCTGGCGGATTGTTGACCGTGCGGTCTAGCGGTTTGGGTCTGGCGAGTTGTTGACTGTGCGGTCTAGCAGTTTCTCTCCAGCAGTTGCATATCCAGGTAGTTGCTGCTATGGTTCGGCGGTCTAGCGGTTTGTCTACAACGACTTGGATATTTGGCGGTCTGGCGGTCTGGCAGTCTGGCGGTCTCCTTCTGCATCTCCCTCTGGTCTGTCCGGGCGGTTAGCCTGTTATCTAACCGCGCGGACTGTGCGGTCTGTACATATCAAACCGCCCAGTCTTTGTACATTTATTTAGTCCCACATTGTTAGTTTGTACTCTCCTCTATCTCCTCCATTCTATAAAAGGGAGGCCATACCTTTGTAAATGATATCTTTTTGGATAATAAAATTTTCATTATTCAAAGTTCCGGCTTGTTTTCTAGTCGTTTTCTCTCTACTTTTACACATCCTAAACTTATTCAGAGAACAACAGCTGACTCCAATAATGACTACAAGGATGAAGATCGCCGCAGAAGAAATTAAAGAGTGGTGTTATACCGCAACAGACGAGACTGAGAATTCTGTTGTCGGCACCATTAAGGGGACTCAGGTACTTCTATCCTCGGCTCTTTTAACAGAAGTTTTTCAACTCAGTACTGGAGAAGACTCCATTGAACTGTCTGGAGAGGAGTATGACTCCATGCTGGATAGGATGGGTTACAATGCAGTCAACCCTCATAAGCTATTGAAGAAAAATCTGGCTATAGAATTTCAATTCCTGGCTGATGTAGTTGGGAAGGTGCTGTTGGCCAAGCACTCAGCCCATGACACCATATCCAGATATCAGTTCTGCCTGATGGGAGCTTTATTAGATAAGAAATACCTTGACTGGGGCTCCATCTTCTTCACTCTGATTAAGAAGAAGATCAATAAGAATGCAGTTAGTTATGGGAGAATCTTAGGGGTTTATCTGCACAACAGGTGCCCTGACCTTTTAACCTCCTCTGGCATGTTCATCAATGCATCCAAGAGGCTTTCCTGTGCCCTCTTCAGTAAATGGGACAGGCAGATCATAAACCCCTCCAGGGCTGCTGCACCACTTCATTCAGGCACAAGGACTATTTCAGTCACTCCTCCAGCAGAAGAGCTGCCTGCTTCTTCCCCTCCTCCAGCCATATCCACCCAAGCCGTCACCTCCTCACCACCAGTCACCACCATAATCATCTCATCCCCAATTACCATTTCCTCACCTATGTCATCCCCTCCTCTATCCACCTCAGAGGAATTCCATCCTCTCTTTTCCTATTCAACCTTCACCCTACCAACCTTCTCACTTATAGATGATTCCTTCATGGATGATTCACCCTCTACTCCTCCTGAGCCACCCTCAACTTCCTCCTTTCAACAAATGCTCCATGACATTCTCTCTCAACCCTCCTTCACACCATCTCTTACTTCCCCTATCTCCACCTCAACCTCCTCTATCTCCATAATTCCATCTTCTGAACCAACCATTCTATCTCCACCTTCCTCCACATTTTCAGTTTCAGCCACCATCCCTCCATCCACCTTTGCTCCTACCTCTGCTCAAGCCCCACTTGAGCATGTGGATCTTCCTAGTTTGGCAGACAGGCTGTATGAGTTGCTAGCTCCCAAGCTGACATCTCTACTGGAGTCTTCCCTGGCTCCACTCCTGAAGCAAGTCCAGGAGTTGTCTACCAAGCTTGCCTCCCTTTCCTCCTCCCAGGCTATCTCTTCTTCTGGGTGCCTTGATTCACCTCTCTCTGAACCAAGGCAGGGGGAGATGCCTTATGAAGAAGTGGATGCACCAGCTGCTGATCATATGTCTGCTCCAGCTCCAGCTCTTGGATGTGCTTTTGCACTGAATCTGCAGAGGCTGCTATCTATATTTGATACAGTCCATTTCAGCTGTCTGCCTGCAACTCCTGCTGAAGATTTGTCTAAGGCCATTGTGCCTATATCTATCTGTGATCCCAGCCTTATTGATTCCTACATCAAGTCCTGGAAGGCTGTGGATATCTCTGATGCTGCTACTAAGGCCATTGTGCCTCTTTCTGTTGAAATTACTGTTGCTGCTACTGCTGACATAGAGATGATTCCAGCAACTGCTGATGCTGATGAAATTGTTGTTGAGACTGCTGATGAAGAGCTTGCCTCATACTTAGTAGATCCCACTCCTGCTGCTCTCTCTCCTCCTGCTCCTGCTGTTTCTGCAAAACTTAAAGCTCAAGAAGAGCTTATCAGAAGAATTGATGATCTGTATGATCAACCTCAAAGTTCTGAGAGTGATCAGTACAGGACTGATTCTGATGATTCTATTAGCACTATTGCCAAGAAGAGAAAAGCTAGAAGTAAAGCAATGATGTCAGTCCCTCCTGCCAAAGCCAAAGACTCCAATGATATTCCATACTACATCCTGCATGACTGCCCCATCTCTGAGCCTTGGATGCAATACTCCAAAAATCAACTGAAAGCTATGAAGAAGAAGAGGAAGCTAGACAAATATGAAAAAGGATCTTCTCAATATCAGCCTCCTCCTCCTCCTCCTCCAGATTCTGGCTCAGGCTCAGCCCCTCAAGCTCCAGTTTCCAGACACAGTTCTTCCCAGTATTATCAAAGATCATATCAAAGGGGACAGCATCAAAGGGGATATCAATCAAGAAGAGATCAATTTAGAGGAAGCCAGAGAGGGCATAGACTTCATCCAAGGGAAGGGCAAGGTCACTCTGACCCTTCTTCAGGTCCTTTCCCTTACAAGCTGAAAGACACAATTATCTCCAGGACTCCTTCTATTGTTTCTGAAATCATCAACAGATATGAACCTCCTATTCCTTTTGAAGATCCTGAGAACAACCCTGTGTCCTGGACAGCCAGAATGAAAGAATTGGCTGTCCTTGATCAAATAAAAAAGGCCAGAGAACAAGGCAAGGATACTTCAAATATAACTACTTTATCAGAGCAGAGAAAGAAAGAACTGGAAAGATATGCATCAAGGAAATTTTTCAACCCAGAAGATTACATGAAGCTGCACCCAGAGGCTGTTGTTCCAAGGCCCAAATCTCAAACTTCTCTAGGTGCAGAGGATGACAGAAGGTCAAAGAAAGAAAGTCAGAATCCTAATAGAGAAATTTTATTTAAAAAGGGAATTGAAAGGAAGTGAACTGTGTAAGCTAAACATTTCATCCACCTTTGGA
Organism: Platanthera zijinensis; assembly: GCA_039513925.1. Taxonomy (NCBI): domain Eukaryota; kingdom Viridiplantae; phylum Streptophyta; class Magnoliopsida; order Asparagales; family Orchidaceae; genus Platanthera; species Platanthera zijinensis. The sequence continues at coordinate 20,963,186 of CM077084.1, read as the reverse complement.
TATCTGCTGCTATTTATCTGTGCTTTGCTTCTATATATCTTCTCTGCAATTTTGTATTAGCTTCTGTATTGTTGTATGCTTTTTATTCCCTATGATTGTCTGTAAATAGTAATCCTAACCCAAATAGGGGGAGATTGTTGGAACACCCTATTACTAATTTGGGTAAGGATCACTATGCTTGTCTTAGGAATCCCAGTTGACCTAGTTGTATAGTTAAGAAGGTCAACATTAGAATGAGTCTAGGGCTTAGAACTTAGGTTTGGAGCTGCCCCCAGGACCATTCCAAGATCAAGGTTGAAGAGCTAAGTCTAAGGCAATTTTCGTCGAGCTCAGGTCGACGAATCGTCGAACTCCGTTCGACGCTCTCTGAGCTCAACTTCAATAAATCGTCGAACTCCGGTCGACGATCGTCGAGCTCAGATCGACTATCTGCTTTTGGCTAGCTTCTGCTTAGTCGTCGAACTCCCCTCAACTATCTTCTAGCTCAGTTCGACGATCCCTCCTTCAAGTTATTTCTCAGGTCGGTGAGCTCGGTTCGACGATCTTCGAGCTCAGATCGACGTTTTCTGTCTGCTTGTCTCATTTCATCTCTGAGCTCAGTTCGACGATCGTAGAGCTCAGATCGACGTTTTTTTAGAGAGATCGACGCTTTCAGGAATTCAAATGTTGCTGTTCTTTGGAATGTTTTTGAATATTATCAGCATTTATATCAGAAGATCTCCCAGCCGTTTGTCTTTATTCTGGAGCAAGTTTCAAGGAATTATTCAGAGAATGTTTGCTGGACTTTCCTCTAGAAGACAAGACTCTTTTTGGAAGACATTTATGACTCCCAACGGCTATTTTGGACAAGGAAACTTCAGAAAATTTCAATTCTTCTCTTCTGTGGTTTTAAGATATACAGCATACACAAGAGAATAGACATAGATTTGACAAGAAAGAAAGTGAACACACAGAATAGAGAATACTGATAGCAGAAGAACAACAGAAGAACTGTGACTTCAAAAATCTTCTTGCTGACTGAAAAGTGTTCACAATCTCATCTCAGAACTCCAGACACCTCATTTTCTCAGCCTTCTTGCTGAAACCATCCTTTGCTGGAGATCAAAGTTCTGAAGACCTATCACCCTAGAGCAAAGCTTCTTTTCCTGAACCTTTCTACATCTCAGGGGGAGCTTTGACATCATCAATCCACTTGTGCTTCTCTCATTTGATTGAGAACAGAGAAGACACCCTTCACTCTTATTTTTCTTTTCCTTCTGTAAAAGGGTTCTTGAACTCCCTTCAAAAGTTCTGTCTGGTTCTGAGAGCCTTGTCAAAACTCAGTGGTGGCAAGACACCTTATCAAAAAATCTAGTTTTGGTTTTTGGGCACCTTATCAAAAGCTCATTGGTGTCAGGACACCTGATCAACTCATCCTGAGTGGATTCCTACCAAGGGTGGTAGAAGAGTGGATGTACCCAGGTTTTTGGGGAACCACTATATTTCCTTGTGTCTTCTGGTTTGTTTGTGTGATTTGTTTGCTGTGTGCTGTGCTCTTTACTTCTTGTTTTTTTAACCTCTTACTAGCACTCTATACTATATCATAAATTGAATTTTATATATGCTGTTTATTTCAACTGTGAAAAATTATTTTAAAATACTCTATTCACCCCCCCTCTAGAGTTGAGATAGATCTTACCCTCACTTTCACGCTCATTACATGGCAAATATGTTTTTGCCACGAATTTAAATCGTGGGTAAAGGTAGTTGAGTAAAAAAAGGGCAGGCCCAGCCCGGAAAAAACCCGGCTTGGCCCGGCCTGGAAAAAGCCCGGCTTGGCCCAGCCCGGGCCAAGTCCGGGCTTGGAGGCCTTAACGGGCCCCCATTTTAGTCGATTGCCTGGCCCAAGCCGGGTTAGGCAGAGCCCGAGCGCCGGGCTAGCCTGGGCATGACACCCCGGCTGGTGAAAAATCTCGCCAAAATAGGCGGGATTAAAATCCCGCCTAATTGGCGAGATTTCTATTAAAATCCCACAAATTAGGCGGGATTTTAATCCCGCCTGGAAATCAAGCCGGCCCAGCCTGGCCGAGTCGGCCTGGAGGGCCTTATCGGGCCCCTCTTTGAGAGGGAGCCAGAGCCCGGCCTGGCTCAAACTAGGCCCGGGCCTGACCGGGTCGAGCTTTTTTTGCACAACTAGCTAAAGGTCCTAATTTCAACACCCATTTGTCATGGCTCCTTCGTCATGGGTAAAGGCCACTCATTTACCACGATTACTCTTCTGTGACTAAAAGCCGCTCATTCTCCACCGTAATGAATCGTGGCAAATACTTATCAGATTTTTTTGAAATGTATTTGCCACCGTATTAAGTATATGAGAATTAATGTTAAAAATAATATATTTACGCATATATTATGAATAAATTTAAAAACTAAATTTTAGTCAATTATCTCATACTATTCTTTTGACATGGCAAATAACCGTCGCTATTACTTTTATATTTGCAACAAATTAAAAATTGTGGCTAAAATATTAGCCACAAAATAAAAAAACATGGCCAATAGTATCTTTTAGCAACAAATTTAATAAACCATGCCTAATGTGTTCTTCTTGCCATGAATTGGATATCTTGGGTTAATACTTGCTCATTAATCACAAATTAGGGGTCGTGGCTAATACTTAACTATTAGTCACGATTTTGACCCGTGGCAAAAAAAAGTGTGACTAAAAATCAATTTTCGAGTAGTGAGGGTCGTCAGACCACAACGATTAATTTGTGCTCGTCATGTGGTACAAAAGGTTATGAAGTTTATAGTGACGCCTTGGGGTGCTACTTGGGTTGCATGTTGGTTCAGTTTGGAAAGCTGGTTGCATATGGATCGCGCCAATTGAAAGTGCATGAGAGAAACTATCCAGTCCATGACTTGTATTTGGCGGTCGTGGTGTTCACACTTATACTATGGTGACATTACTTTATGGTATGAAGATTAACATCTCCATGGATTACAAGAGCTTGCAGTACATGTTGAGCCAAAATGAGTTGAATATGTCGCAAAGGTGGTGGATTGAGTTCCTGAGGGACTACACCTTCACTATTCATTACCCTTAAAGGAAGGGTAATATTATTACAGTTGCGTTGAGCCAGCGGGCTCCTGCACAAGCAAATTGAATTCTAATATGTGTGTTGGAGAATGACTCTGAGAAATGCATATTTTCGTTACGGGGCTTGGGATTAAAGTAGATCTTGGAGTACTTAGCTAAAGCCCAATGATTGTGTTGTTGTTGAATGCAAAACTTCAACACAAATTCATAGTGGAGTTGAATTAGACCTCCTACATTAGTAGTGCCTTGAAGCTTATGTCCTCGCGTATGTATTATGTGTGTAGATAGATATTTTAGTAGACTTGTATGTGTTAAACACTTACGGGCCGAGGTGAGGTCGTACCCGCATCGTGCTAGTTGATCACGATGACTTGATCCCAGGTAAAGCTGAACTGAACCCATTCCAAGCAGATCAGTTAGTGGTCTTACCCTCCAGTATGTTGTTTGATCATGGTTCAGGCCGCAGAAGGATTGATATCTGATAGAAAAATTCATGCACTCCAATCTATACTTGATTACGGCAAGTGTACCTATCAAAATATAATATAGTATATAAAAATATCAATGTCATATTAAAACTCGGGTTTGTCGAGTACTTCCACTTCGAGAAATACAACTATTATTTTACCGAAGAAAACTTAAGGAATACAAGAAATTGAAACTAAGATAAAATAAAAAAAAACTAAAACTTGATCAAAACACGCTTCGAATGAAATATAAATGATATTTATAACTTTCTAATCTATACCTTGACCGCGGGGATTCCCAAATTATGAACGTACCTCTCTCGAGAAATACGCCCAACTGAGATTAAGAATATTAACTGAACTCTTGTTCTATAATCGATAACCTAATACTCATATTATTGAGGTGAATCCCGCAAAACTGGAAGAATCGCGTCGTCCTCTCTCGAGGATTGCGTTCAATTCTCTTTATTCATGAGTGATCTCTTCGTACGCATGAGCCTTTCGGCTAATTAGAATATGAAAACAAATACGAAAGTCCACACATCGACATATGAACCTGATATTAATCACAAATAAACCTAAGAATCTAGATTGAAAATATAAAAGAGAGATAATATTTCAATTAAAGCTAGCAACGAATAAGATCTAAATATTTTACCTACTTAACAAAATAAATAAAAAACATGAAATGAAAAGAGACATTTGCATAAGTAAACAAAAATCTAAATTATATTTCATAAAAGAAATATACATGAAATCAAAGAAGTGCATAAATGAAAATTACATAAAAATTAAACTAAGCTAAATAAAAGAAAAGTACAAGAAATAAGAGAGAGGAAAATATGAAGAGATTAGGCCACTATATATAGGCAAAGTTAAGGATGAAGGCGAAGGAATATGTGGGGTTAGAATAATGGCATCATTAAAGAGGAGGAGATAATTAAATTAATTATTTTCGGAATTAATTTTTTCGAAGCTCAAATCGGGGGTCTAAACGACTTCAAATCAAAAAGTGTTCAACATGAAAGTTATTCGTCTCGGGGATATCTATAACTTTCATGTTAACAAATTTTTCTGATTCCGCCCCATTTATTTGCAAAATCGAAACTCCACCACCGGGAGTTCAAATAGGAACTCCAGGGGAACCGGATCCGGATCCGGTGAAGATGGAGGGGTAGAAGAAGAGTTGAAAGGCTACATTATGACGGGGAGGAATATGGGCAGTCAACAATAAATGAGAGTATATTAAGAGGTGGCAGCATCATTTAGAATTCATTTGCATGGGATTGAAGAGGCGTGAAGCACAAGTATATTTTAATGGGAATAGGAGATGTATGACCATATTGAAGGGAAGCTGATGGGTTTAGGCCAAATTGAATGATGGAGAGGATGAGTTGTCAGGCTATTTGCATGGGAAAAGGAGGTGGCGGGCATCTTGAAATAAAGGAGAGGGTGATTGTATTAAATGAGTTTTATGGAGAGGAAATGTTTATGGAGCCATAATAATAAGAAGTTGAGGAGATAGATCATTTAGTTTATTGGAATAGGAGAGGGTGTGCGTGAATGGGAATAACTATAGCATTGGATGGAGGTGGATGATGTTGATGGGCTACTTGAAAAATATGAATATGGCTGGAGAAAATATTGAGTGGCAACATTTTCTTAGGAGGCATTGCATGCATGGAATGGAGAGGGAATGAGGTGGCGTTGTGCATAGAGGGAGAAATAAATGTAATGTGAATTAGGGCCTGTTTGGGAGGGCTTTCTAGTTCCTTTTCGTTTTCTAGAAAACGCTACCGCACCTAATAAACTGTTTGGAATATCTACCGGTGGGAAAAGCTCTCACCAAAAACTTCTTTTTCTCCTCTATTTGAAAAGTCACCAGCCTTTTACTTTTCAACTTTTCGAAAAGTACTTTCTTATTCCCATACACATTTGATGCTACGAAAACATTTTACTCCTCTGGATCAAGTGCGACAACACAGCGAAAACACTAACCTTTCTCTAGACGAATATTTCGCTCGGGCACGATTTTTTCGCTCGGACGCGAATTTTTCGCCCGGGCGTGAAATTTTTCGCCCGGGAGCATAATTTTTCGCCCGAGCGCGAATTTTTCAACCGGGCGTGAATTTTTGCCGAGCCGCGAATTTTTCGCCCTTGCCGCAAATTTTTTGCAGGGTCGCGAATTTTTGGCCCGTGGGCGAATTTTTCCCCCGCACGCAAATTTTTCGCCAGGGCGCGGAATTTTTCGCCCGAGCGACAATCTTTTGCCCGAGCGCGAATGTTTCGCCCAGTCGCGAATTTTTCGCCCGGTCACGAATTTATCGCCCGGTCGCGAATTTTTTGCCCGGGCGCGGAATTTTTCGCCCGGGCAGGAATTTTTCTCCAGCGCGGGAATTTTTCGCCCGCGTGGGAATTTTTCGCCGGCCACGAATTTTTTGTCCGACCGCGGTTTTTTTGCTCAGGCGCAAATTTTTTCGCCTGGGCGTCTTTCCCAGAGTGATCGAGATGAGGAGCCGGATTCAATTATTTGTGAGTGAAAGATCTTTCTGAAACAGAACTGAATAGAATGCCCCGCAAATTTTTTCGCCCGGCGCAAAATTTTCGCCCGGGCGCGAATTTTTTCGCCTGGGTGCGAATTTTTCGTCCAGACGCTGTTTTTTTGCCCGATAGTGCATCTTTCGCCCGGGAGAAGTTTTTTCCCCCGGGCGCGATTTTTTGCCCGGGAGCTGTTTTTCCCCCCGGCCGCAGTTTTTTCACTCGGGCGTAGTTTTTTTGCCAGAGCGCGGTATTTTCGCCCGATCGCAATTTTATCACCCATGCGCGATGTTTTCGCCCTGGCACGAAATTTTTGAACGGGCGCGATTTTTTCGCCCGGGCGCGAAATTTTCGCCCGGGCTCAAAAGTTTCGCCCGCTCGCGAATATCTCGCCCGGGCGCGAATATCTCGCACGGGCGTGAATATCTCGCCCGGGCGCAAATATCTCGCCCGAGCGCGAATATCTCGCCTGTGCGCGCTTTTCGCCCGGGCGCTCCTTTTTTGTCCGGGCGCATTTTTTTGCGCCCCGACGGAAAATTCAGGCCCGGGAGGAAAGTTCGCGCTCGAGCGAATAATTCACGTCCGGGTGTAAAATGCGCTTCCGAGCGAAAAATTCGGTCTCGGGCGGAAAATTCTCGTCCGTCCGGAAAATTCATGCTCGGGTGAAAAATATGCACATTTTTAATAAAAAAAAGTCACTGCAACGGAGATTTGCCAAACAGTTTATAAAATGCTTCTTTCTGAAAATCTCTGCAAAAGAAGTTCACCCAAACGAATCTTCTTTTGCAATATAAATTTTCCAAAAGCTCATTTTCCCACCTTTCTTTTGCTACCACTCCTTTTCCTTTACGAAAAGCCCTCCCAAACAGAGCCTTAGGTGGGGCTGTATGGTTTCACGTAAAATGACATGTAAATAAATAAAAAAAATAATATATGAAATGACAGCCATATGGGGGAGGGGTTCACGTGGACGCATGGAGATACATAGGTGAGGTTCGATCATATTGGAGAGAGTGGCGAAGATGGCGTTGTGCATGAGAATATTATGTGGATGATGTGGCGGCATGCAACATATGAAGAGTTCACGTGAGTGTCCTTGCACAGGAGCGGCGAGACTTTGCCTTTTTGTCTTTGGACAAGTGCAGCTTAACTCTCGAGATTGGTCAATGCGACAACTTTAGTAATATGTCATTTTCAATGCCGGGAGTGCGACTGCAACATTAATCCTACAAAATCAAAATAAAATTAAATTAGAACAAAAATATAAAGCAATTGATTTATAAAAAAAATATAATATATTACTAGTTTATATTAAGTTTTAAACTAAATTATATCATAAAAATATATATAATTTCTACTTATCAATATCCTAGACCGACATTAGCTCCTTCTTCCCACCTAAGTTTGCATAACTTGGTGTGGTGGTGGTGCTCAGGAAAGAGTACATCGAAAGCATGCCTTGAGTGAATGAAGCGTGTCGTCTTGAAACCTGTGTTGTGATGTGATGAATTGATGTTATGTTAGCCTCATGCGCGATTGCTTAGGCTGTTGTAGGGAACCTCTAGGTTAACCCAACCAACATCATTTGTATATCTAGGTTCCCTTAACTTTGAAGCTCAACCTAGAATATTAATTGTGTTTGAAACCTCACCTTGTGTAGAGTAGATGTCATTTATTTACTTTTGTACATATTGCATATGCGATTTACTTACAGGTGAGCGGTGCCCTGCCTTGAATCCAGCTAGGATGGCTGATGGGTGAGATCATTACGCGGTTTAGGGTCAACTCATAGCTGACCCTTGTTGTACCTCTTATTTGGGGATGGTGCAGGTGCTGGTGAGCCGAGCGGAAAATAGCAGGCAAAAGCCCAATGCAGATCCGACCCTCAAAGGTCAAACTATTTACGGCTTTTTATGTATTACTTATCTGTGTGATGATGTATGTTTAGCATGTTTAGAGTTGATACATTGGATGAATGTAAGGCCTTATGGTCATAACTCTATTTTGATAGCATTCCTGAGTAGGTGGGCATTAATGTAATATTATTTTTAATACAAGCTTCCGCTATTGTGTCATTTATTATGATTATAGTGTGTTTTCTGTTTATCGCATTTTTAACTCCTAGCTTGTGTGTTTAGTATGTCGCGGAGCCTCGGACGAACCTATTGTTATATTGTTTGTACAAGTAGGGTGTTATAGTAGAAGAAACACAATCAATCTGAGTTTCACACAGAATGCCTTGAGCGAGTTTTTTACATGACTCCTTTTATTAATCAAAAACTTCACTAGAATTTACAATTAGAAAAACAATAGTCTCGAAAAGATTTCCAACTAATTTTTTAATGCTTTTTATAGAGTAGTGGTTCAATCATTTCTCATTCTTTACCACCTTCATTGCACCAATTGAATAGCGTGGATGGCAGGCCAAGACCAATGTTCGTTGTCATCGCCACTATCAAATTGGGGTGGGCCAGTCCAACGTAGGTGAGGGTCCTTCAATGTTAATGACATCTACTAAAGACACTATAACTCAGACGATTATAAGTATGTACAATAATATCATATCAGTATATTTCTACGGAATAATGTAAAAAGTAAGTCACAAGTTTGGCTTCGTAAAAGAGCATATTTGAGAGTCAGTCTGGATGTGTATTAATAACTGGCAACAATCATTGACTAATGAATAACATAGTGCATTGAATGCATGGAGAAGATAAGTATGCACATCAGTAAATCCAAGAGTAAGACATTGAAATATAACAAGGAATTATCGTTCCTCTGACAACACCTGCATCTTTCAAATCCCACAACCAATAACTTGCCATCACTATGCAGCTTGATTATTTCAAAAAAAAAGTTGTATTCTTGTAGAAGTTATCCTACCAGACATGTCTGTCCCATCACAGTTACTAAGTGAAGGATAAAGGATTGACTAATCACCAAGAGGGGGAGTGAATGGTGATTGGCTGTTTTATAGTTTTCTTTATACTTTCTTTTAAGACAGAAGTAGATTATAATTATGCACAATTAAATCAATCATAGAGCAATCACACAGTAACACGCCAAGATTTATAGTGGTTCCCCAAGAATGGGTAACTCTACTTTCCCCCTTCACCTATCTAGCAGAATGCTAGCATAGGCCATCTTCTCCAAACTTTTCTCAGATACAAATCCTACAACTCAAGAACAACAGTTCTCTACCTTAGACCTTCCACTCAAGATCCTACCACTTAGATATTTTACAAAGACCCTACCACTCAGGCCACACAAAACCCTACCTTAATCTCTTTCAACTAGAGATCTACACTAGGATCTTTCACAAGGATCCTATAACTCAGGCCACACAAAGCCCTACCTCAATCTCTTTCAACTAGAGATATACACTCAAATTCACCCTTGAATCCTACCACAAACTAAAATCCACCAAGGACCATACTATTACAAAGATTTGACTCAAATAACAAAATCTGAGTCCTCAAATAGAAGTAGTGTGTTTGCTTATTCTTCCTTGATTAGCTCTCAAGAAATCTTCTTGGAATGAGAAAGGATTGACCAAGAACACTTTTATCAGAGAAATATCTTCTGAATTGATGAAGAGTTGATGCGCCTAGAAGAATTGATCTCTCTAAAGACTTTTAGTGACTGAAAAAATAAAACAGGACCTTGAAAGTTTTTTCACTAAAGAATACTTTGAGAGAAAACTTGAAGGTGTGAGCCTTGAGAATTTTTCCATCTTTTCTTATGTGTATGTGCCAATGATTCTAGTCCCCTTTATATATGTTTCCCCATGGGCAGATGGTTGGGGACTTTGATAAGGAAAGTCCCAAATGGCTATATTATTTCCCTAAAGGAAATTCATGAATATGAAGGAATGAATAAATATCTTTCTTGAAATGCGTTGTTCTAGAATTAAATTGGATATTTTCTTTCTCCTTATAGCCCCTTAATTACGGCAGCAAAAAGAGGAATACGATTTAATATTAATTGTTGTGCAATCTGCGGCTTGAATTTAGCAAAGAGCCGTTAGAAAAATGCATATGGCGTGTCAACATTCCTCAAAGCAGATTCCTTCTGAAGATACGGTTGATAGAGACCTTTAGATCTTATAGAAGTTATACTTTTGGCAAAGACTACTTTTAACAACCAAACTGACAGCACCAAGAACTTAGGCAAATAACTCTACAAAACACTTTCTGGCGCAGTGAAGTCGATACAGTCGATATGCATTTAACTATGCAGTCGATACCTTGCAGTCAATACAATTGATGCACCCGATAAAATCTTAAATGTATTGTCGATGCAGTCGATACTTTGCAGTCGATGCAATCGATACTTTGTCTTAGTACTTAGCCTATGCACCCGATATTTTCCTGGGACAATTCTCTAGCTTTTGTCTTGAATATCTTTGCACTCTAATGACTTTCCCAAGATAGTGACTTGTCTAATATAAGATTAGATCATAGGTCAACATGAGTTTTGCACCTTGAGGGATTGCAAGGGCAAAACTCTATTTGGGTGACCATAAGCCTAACACTAGATTAGTCAAGCACTTTTGTTATACCTGTTACATCACAGCTAAGGCATGCATCAAATACAAGATGGTCATTGCCATTGTGGGGCCTTCTTCAAATCAAGAATCTTGTGAGCAATATTCCCAACAATCTTCCCCTATTTGAAGAATTCAGAACCTCATGTGACAATAATCATAACCATATAAAATAGGAAATTGATACAAGAAAAAAAAGCATTTCAGATTATATATATATTAAGAAATATCTAAAAGTTCATTAAGTTAAATTGGCATGCATATCCCAAAATATTCAAGTAATTTGGCACATCCTTTCAACACTTAGAAATATTCTCCTTCATCTTTCCTTTCCTGTCTCTGGAAGTAGCCCAGCGGCTTTGGGATGTACTTAGGAGGAGGAGGAGGTCCATGTGGATTTTTTTTCTTCTGTGAATTCTCCTCCTAGCCTCCTGGTCTTCATGCTTCTTCCATTCCACTGAGTTATAGTATCTGGAGATGTTGATCCCATGTTTGCAAAAATTATTTAAGGTGTATAGTATGATGTTTTTGGATATGGGACTCCATTCCCCATATCCTGACATATTCTGTATTTCAATCCTTCTTCTTTACCTTGCTTCCATGATCTCTTTTTGGATTTGATCAGCCCTCCTTTTTCTAGATGATGATTCTCCTTGCTCAGCTGGAGGGGGGTGATCATATTCTTCCTACACTTCTTTATAATCCTCTGGAGGGAGGTAACCATAATCTACAGGTGGGTCAGATTCAGGGATAGTTGGCTGGGGAGAATAATTTATTGGATCTAGTTGCAAGGCTTCTTTGACTGTGTTAGTGGTCCAGATAGCCTATTGTGTAGAGTAATGGGTAATGTACTCCTCCTCCCCTTTTTGATTTATTCAAGTGTCTCCTTGCAGATTGTCTCTTGGGCTTCACCAATTCTTCCTTCCAGCATGTTGACCCATGCAAGCACTATGTTCTTTGTCTATAAGAGATGATCATCTAGCAGTTGATTGCAGAAGTCCATTCTTTCTATTATCTTTATTATGTGGTCATCCATCTTATTGTTAGTGGCTTGGAATGCTTAGTAAAGATTTTGTCAAGTAGCATCTTGGTTGTCTATGACAGCCTGAATTCCTTGACGAGTCATGTCAGTTTGTCTTATTGTATATCTACAGTAGTTGCTGCTTTCATGAAGAACTGGAATGTATGAGTGTTTAGATAGTGCATTTCTCTTTCCGTTGCTGATATTTTCTCATTCTTCTCTTTCCTCAATCTTTGTACTGTCTTTTCCATAAAGTGGTATATGATTTTTCTCTGATTGTCCATCATTAGCTGCAGTTGTGCTAAGAAAAAATTAGGTTCTTCAGTTGGTTGGGGAGTTAGGGCTTGTAGATCAGCTTAAGCGGTTGTCTGGGAAGTGACTACAAGACCCTCATAATCTTCATATAAGCAGTCAGGGGTTGGCTATTGGGAGATTCCCTTGTTAGTGTCTGGTTCTTCCAACATATTTTTTCCTTTCCACAACACTATCTTAGTGCCAGTGGGGATAAATTCTATAGATGTTTCTTCAGTGTGAGGGTTTATGGCTGTGAAGGCTATTACTTTGCACATTACCTTCTCCACTTCTTCCATGGTAATCTTTCCTTAGGCAGAGTTATCTAGACTGGAATCCCATGAATCTCTTTAGTTGACTCTACTACCTGAGTCTATTGGCCATAGCCCTCAGATGCAGGCGCCCTCTCAACTGTAGCTAAGTCAATGAAATTTATATGGCTTTCTTGTTCCACCACTTCAGTGTGAAATGTGGAGGCATCCAAGACTTCCGTAGTAGTGTATTGAGGATCAAGTTGCTTATGAACTTCTCCTTGAATTACCACAACATTCTTTTGGGTAGCAAGTTCTTGGTGAACTTCTCCCAGCACTTCCTTCCCTGATCAGCCACACCCCCTGGATTCCTCCATAGGAGCTATGCTTTCTAGATCTTTTGGGATCATAGGTGCCGAGATTTCTGTGTGATGTTCCCCAGTATCCCCCCCCCCTCAACATGACTGGGGGATGGAGTAGAGCTTGCAGTTGGTATTACCTTCTTCAATCTTCTTCTCTTGGCAGTCACTTTCCATATAGAACTGGTCACATCTTTCTCCTCCTCTTTCTTCTTCTCATCCCCTTAGGAGAGTCTGGAGCTTGGTCCTCCCTTTTCAGGTTTGGGAAAAGGTTTATCCCACCTTTTTTTGGTTCTGTAATATATCCTTTTTGGTATTTAAAGGTACCTCAGGCAACTGGTTCAGCTGATCACCAAGACATTTGTGTACATGGAGAGAAATAATCATCCCCATGTTTGGTGTATTTGGGCAGACTTTCAGCTTCTTGAAGATAAGCTCACTCTAGTCTATTTTCTTTGTAAGAATTATTACTATCATGATGTCAAACATCTCTCTATGAATCCTATCATGAGTCCCAGGTTTGCATAATAGGACTCTACCTATTATATCTGCTAGCAATTTTCCTGGAATGTTTAACCCACTCCTCTCTAGAGAACCATATATATTATCTGAATATTCACACCATTGCAGAGCAGCCTTATTATATTCCTTTGAGATTGCTTCTTCTTCTCCTCCTTTTGAGAGATTTGGAGTGTCAAACCATCGGCTTATGCTTCTAGCAGAAATTCTTAAGTTGTTTCCTGAGATGGATGTCTTGATCATGGTACCACATGAACTAATTTTTCCGTTCTTCAAGAATTCTTCTATAGTATTTGGAATAATTCTTGTGGGTTCAGATAATATTACCTCTAATCCCACGTCACTTATGAGAAATAGTATATTATGGATTTCTGTCGGGCTATTTTGAATCTGTTGTGAAAAACCTTATGATTTACCTTAACAAATTACTTTAAGTGATTTTACAACCTAGGTTTATTACCCATGATATATAGAGAGGGTTATATGGTCTTAGAATTCCTAGGATGTCATTAGTATAAAGGACATAAAAAATACATACTGAATTTAAGAGGAAAGACATGAAATGCCAACATGCATCAACTAGAAGTTGACGCAATTTCGACTAGAAGTCGACGCAACTTTGACTAAAAGTTGATGCTATTTTGAGTACAAGTTAGAGTTACTAAACATGATAAGTCGACGTTAACTAAAGGATCAAGTCGACGTATACTCTGATATGAAATTGACGCAACGTCGATTATAGAACATAATTGACAGATTGTTTGAATAAAGCCAGAATTCGATGCTACGTCTATATGAACTTGACGTTATGTCGATTAATCTTCTGAACGAGAATTATTTTGAGGATTAAATAAGAATTGCTTCAAGAAAGGTTTGGTTGTTATAACTAATTCTTAGAAACATTGGATAAGGTTGCTTCTCAGCTATATAGAGAGAGAGAGATACACATGAACATCGATGGACAACAATGATCATCATATTCACATCAGATCTAAGTTTTGAGAGGTAGATTTCGACAGAGAAAGATAGGAATATTATCATATGAATTTGAAATTATTTCTTGGATTAGTCGATCATCATCTTGTTGTTGAATCTATAGAGAATCAGTTCTTTTTCTCAAAAGCAAATCAATTGCTGCATCAGATTTAGTGGAGATTAAAGAGAAATTTGGATTAAGAGTTTATAATGTTTAAGATTTTCTTATTCAAAGATTCATTAGATTACAAATTTTCAATTCACTCAGTGTCATATAGTCCTTAGGATATGAGATTCTTCTGATTCCTTACAAATTTTCTGATTTAATTATCATTTTCAGTTTGCGAATAAAGTTTTGAGAATTCCTCTTCAAAGGATTCAGTTAGACGTTCTGAGAGTCTTCTTAAGAAAGACTCAGTTTGTATTAGTTCAAGATCTCCTTATCAAAAGATCTGGTGTTTGGTTCTAAGAGTCTCCTGATCAAAATACTCAGGCACTGTGATAATGAATCCCTATCAAAGTGGGTAGAAGAGTGGATGTACCCAAATTTTGGGGAACAACTTTAATTTATGTGTCTTTTGTGGTTTTGCATTTATCTTTGTTTATATTGTTGTTGTGCTGTAATTTTATTTATCTACACCTATTTGTGGTTGATTGCTGATGTACATGCAAATTTTGTGAATTAATCTTAGTATTTGAAATAAAATTTTAATCTATATTCACCACTCCCCTCTAGAGAAAACTCTGAGGTATTTAGCAACTGTTCTCCCATTTCAGAATCCTCCTCACACAACTTTGCCTCTAGTGTTCACCTTGTCAAATGATGCACTTTTAGGAGCCATGGTAGATGTATAAGTTTTGACAAATACGAAGTTCGTGGCCGAGAGGAAGACGAAATATGAAAGTCTTGGTGTCGATATTTTGGGGATTACGTAGTTTATTTAACCTAGTGACTTTCGACTTTCAAAATTATTTTTATAATATGGAAGTTGATCAGGCGTGTACCTCATTAAGGAATATATTTCAAATATGTTGTGCGGATATCCTGTAATTTAGGCGCAAATTTGTTGTTTTCCTGTGAAGCCAACATTTGTTAACTTGTTGAGCTTGTTTCCTTTAGCTTTGTTAGGCATCTAATTTCCACTAATGCTAGATTGTATATATCTATAAATCAATTAGTTTGAAAAATAATACAGAGAAATGCGCATTACAATAAATTATATCATTTGAACAATAATTTTTCCATTAGAGATAAGCATAGGCTAGGAGTGAAGATTTACTCTAAGTTTAGCATGCCTAATTCAATTTTAAAATAATTGAGCTTTTATTCATCAAGGGACTTGGTGAAGATGTCTGCCACCTGTTTGTTAGTAGAACAAACTTAAGGCAAATATCTTCTTTTTCAACATATTCTCTGATAAAGTGATATCTAATCTCAATGTGCTTTGTCCCGCTGTGTGATTTACTTAGCTAGACATTATAATCTTTGAGTTGATGTTGAATATAGAGCAATTGAGCGCAACAAATTCCAGCAGAAATGTACTCAGATTAAGTTCTTGGTATATCCACACTAGTTTGCTTTTTACTGCTCCAAGAAATTAGTCTTCTTCCCAAGAATTGACATATTCTTGAGGTTCTTTTCCTATCTTTCTTGCACCCTACAAAATCTACATATGAAATGCCAGTAAGTTAAAAATCATTACTCCTAGTATATCATAATCCAAGATTTGATATACCCTTAAGGTATCTTAGAATCCTCTTGACAGAGGTGTAGTGAGATTCCTTAGGGTTCACTTTATACCTAGCACAAACACATATAAAAAACATGATGTCTAGTATACTGGTAGTTAGGTAGAGTAAGGACCCAATTATATATTTATACATGGTTTCATTAAAAGGTTTCCCCTTTTCATCTTTGTCTAGAGATACATTGGAGCCCATTGGAGTCCTCGTAGAGGTTCACTCTCCATTCCAAACTTCTTGATAAGCTTTTTTGTGAACTTGGTCTGAAAGATTAATATCCCATCCTTAGGTTGCTTCACTTGGAGCCCTAGGAAATATAACAACTCTCTCATACTGCTCATTTCAAATTTCCTTTGCATAAGGTTAACAAACTTATTACAGAGGTTGTCATCTGTAGATCCAAAAATGATGGCATACACATAAATTTGCACTAGCAAAATCTTGCCTTTCACTTCCCTTAGGAATAATATTTTATCTATCTTTCCCCTTAAAAAGTTATTTTCAATGAGAAAGTTAGATAGGTCTCATATCATGCTCTAGGTGCAGATTTGAGACCATATAATGCTTTTTTCAAATGATAAACATAATTAGGGTGAGAGGAATTTACAAAAACCTGGAGTTTGTTCTACATATACTTCCTCTTTCAGATTTCCATTGAGGAAGACAGACTTTGCATCCATTTGATAGACTTTAAATATTTTGAGAGCTATATATGCTAGAAACAACTTTATTGCTTCCAATATGGCCACTGGTGCAAAGGTCTTTTCAAAGTTTATTCCTTATCCTTGTCTATATCCTTGTGCAACCAGTCTTGGTTTATTCTTTACTATCACTCCTTGTTCATCCAGCTTATTCCTGAATACCCACTTTGTTCCTATGATATTATGGTCATGAGGTCTTGGGACCGGCTTCCAAACCTTACATCTTTAAACTGGTTTAGTTCTTCTTGCATAGCCAAAATCTAGGATGGGTCTTAATTGGCTTCTTCATATTTCTTTGGCCCTATCTGAGAAAAGAAGCTTAGATAAAGCACTTCATTCATAGTGCTTCTTCTTATTTGAACCCCTTGTCTTTGGCCACCAATGATTTGGTTTTGTGGGTGATCCTTCTAAAATCTTGTAGCAGTTTCCAAGTGTCTGTTTGTCTCAGGAACTGCTTCTTCAATGGACTGGTAATTTTCAGCTTCATCATTTTCCTCTTGTTCTTCTAATCTCACCTCAATACTAGCTGGATTAGGAATAGTTATTCCTTTTACATCTTCTTTATCAACTATCTTTAGGGTCTTGAGATTAGAACAGATGTTTGTTACTGAAGAACTAGGGGAATCTTCAAGTAGCATATTAGATTTTTCAAAGATAACATTAATTGATTCTAAAACTATTTTGGACTTTAGATTATAAATCCTATAAGCTCTACTATGAAAATTGTATCCAACAAAGATGTCTTCATAGAATTTTTCAGCAAGCTTAGTTTGGTGATGATATTCATTAATTAATACAAATATTTTGAAATAACCCAATGTTGGTTTTCTGCCTTTCAAAAGTTCAAAAGAAGTCTTATTGTAGTTCTTATTAATCAGGGCTCTATATTGGACATGACATATTGTACTAACTGCCTCAGACCAGAAGTATTCTAGTAGTGAGGATTCACTTAACATAGTCCTGACAGCCTCAATAAGAGTCATATTTCTCCTTTTTACAACTCCATTTTTTCATGGAGTTCTTGGAGACGAGAATTCTTGTGTGATACCCATGCTCTCACAAAATTTAGTCATTACTTCTAAATGAAATTCAGTACCATGGTCACTTCTGATCTTGGTCACAGAGCAGTCAATTTCATTTTGGATTTGCCTAATGAAGGTAGTGAATGTGGCTAAGGTATCAGACTTGTGTCTTAGGAAGAATACCCAGGTGAATCTGGAGTGATCATCAATAATTACAAATGTGTAGACCTTCCTTCCTAAATTATGTATTGGCATAGGACCCAACAAGTCCATATGTAATAGATATTAACACCTGGTAGAGTCCTTGAATCCCACTGATTTAAAGGAAGCCTTGGTTTGCTTACCCTTTTGACATTCATGATAAGGGCTTTCTAGTGCACACTTCTAATTGGGGCCTGCCCTAACCAATTTTTCTAATACCAGCTTATTAATAAATTTTAAATTCATATGAGCCAACCTCTTGTGTCATTGCACACACTGAGATGATTTGCCCTTAGCAATTAAACAAATAAGTGAGGTAGAGTTTAAGCATAGAAAATTATGGCAGTAGATATTTTCACTCTCAGTGCTAATTAGAATAACTTCTGAATCTTTAGATTTTCTAAAGAGACACTCATCCTTGTGGAATTTAATAACATAGTCAAGATCACATAGTTGATTTATGCTAATCAGATTATGTTACAAGCCTTCCACATAAGTCACCCTTATAATAGTGACTATGTTATTGGAGATCTTACCATAACCTTTGGTTTTTCCTGTTAGACCCTCCAAAAATCGCTTTTGGGCCATCCTCCACAGAGTGATATTCTATTAATAGGCTTCTTGTTCCATTCATATGTCTGGAACATTCACTGTCCAAGTACCATATAAGAGTTTGATTGGACTTTGAACATTCCTGCAAGATAAAGATTAATTCTTCTTAGGAACTCAAATCTGAGTGGGTCCAAGATTCTTGTTAGCATAGATAGATTGCTTTAGCCTTTTGACCATTCAGAGATGCATTATGGAATATTCCAAGTTTAGTTGTCGGTTGTCTAGTAGCTACATTTGAGACAGTTGTGTTGAACCAACAGTCAATAAAAAAGTGGCCAATTTTCCCACAACACCAACAATCAAACTTTTTTTTACCTTCTCTTAGAGCTCTCAGCAGGATTTGGATAACTTTTCTTGTGATCAGAAATGTGTCTGAAGGATGTTGCATATGATTCTTTGCATGGCTTATGGTGGTGTGCTGGTGGTAACTTAGGGTGCACAACCATAACCTTGCTCTTCCTTGCATCATTTCCTTCAGATACTTTTCCCTTACCTTTGATGTTGATGTTAACACCAAACACAAAAGGCTCAAGATCTTTCATCTCAATTTCCTCATGAGCTGCTCTGAAAGAACTCTTTCAACACTACACATCCTTGATCCCACTTGTGGAACACTCATTTTCCCAGTGTTTATAAACACTCTCATGGTCATAGTTATTTGATGTTAGGAGAACTTTTTCAAAAACAGTAGACTGTATGGGTACTCTCCCTTCGATACGAGTAATACTTCTACACTTCCTCTCATATCCTACACCACTTCTGTATGGTGCAAAGAAGTTGTATATTATGGGAAGAACTGTCTGGGGCTTGGAGTATTTGGCCACCAGTTCCCTCTCTTTATGATGTTCACTTCCCAATTTCTTGATGATTCTCTCTTTTTGAATTAACAGTTCAGCCTGCTCATCAATGATTTGTTTGAGCTCAATATTTTGAGAGTTTATTTGATAGATTTTGTTTGTCTTCTCCTCAAGCTGAGTTTTGAGAGGTTTGAGAATCTCAAGCTCTTCAGCCTGCCTTTTAACAAGCTTCTTGCCTTTTTTCAATGCTTCAAGGAGGACACCATACTTTTCAACCATCTCTTCAAACTTTTTCTCTGAATCAGAGTCATTCTCATTATTGGATGATGATGGTGCCTCTGACTCAGCACCAGTCTCATAATCAAAAAATGAAGTAGCAGTTTTGATTTGTACCTCATCAGGATGGGAGTCATCCTGATCTTCCCCTTCATTTAGAGCCACGAGTCAACGACTCTTTCCTTCCTCTTCAGTGTCACTATCAGTAGATGATAGTGGAGCATTGATGTCTGGTATGACAATAGGAAGTTCTAGTTCTTTTGTTAAGGCCATCAGCCCAACACATGCCTTTTCATCTTCTGAACCAGATGACCTGGAGTCACTATCACTCAAGGTATTTTCCTTCTGAGCTAGGAGGCTCTTCTCAGACCTTTTGCCTTTACGGTGCTTGTCTATTTTTTTGGATGGGATTGGGCCTTCTAGAGTTAGAGGAGGAAGACTTATTCTTCAAATGCTTTATTCCTCTCATCATCTTCTTTAGTTGTTTTGTAAACAAGGCCAAGTCCCCATCTGATAAATCAAATCTAAAAGTGATGGATTAAGATTCCTCTGACTTAGATTGTCTTCTAGGAGGAGATAAGGCCTTCTTCTTGCCTCTTCTGGCGCTCCCAGCCTTCAGAGCTATTAGTCTATCCTTGTTGTGCCCTTCTTCATTTTTTTCCTTATATTAAAATGCATTTCATAGGACTGCAGCTTCCCAAATAAGTTCTGAGACTAAATATTGCCCAGATTGCCCATTTCTCTAATGACACAAATTTTAATATCTTATTACTTATTAAGGGATCTTACGAAATTGCCTTTCCATTCATAGTTGGTAATGTTCTTCCATAGTTTTCAGACTATTTACTATTCTGAAGAACTTCTCATAGCATTCAGCAATATTGACCTTCTTCTACTGTCAGAAGGCTTCATATTCTTGATTAAAGAGGGTCTTCCTATCATCTCTCACTTCCTAGGTACATTCCATGTAAACAACCAAAGTATCCCACATTTCTTTGGTTGTGTGACAATGAATTATATTTTGGAATGTAGAATCATATATGACATTGACTATGATATTTTTGGCTCTTTTATCCGTGGTAGCCCGGATTAGTTCATCCTTTGTCATTTCAGTCAAATTCTTTGGAACTTGCAAAGTAGAATCAATAGCTGAGACCTTCATGGAGATAAAATGCCCTTCTTCAATGGTGGTGTAAGCCCTAGGGTCAGATGCCCCCATAAAGAGTTTTACGCTTTCCTTCTATATCCCAAAGTTTTCCTTCATATATATAGACAGTTTCATAGAACTTAATTCCTTATAACTTCCTTCTGATCCCATCATACTGTAGATCTTTCAACCCATTTAGAATCTTGTTCGGCTTTTAGGCCCTTTTGAACAACCTCTCTTTGATACCACTTGAAGGATAAAGGGCCGACAAATCACCTAAAGGGGGGTGAATAGGTGATTGACTGTTTTTTAGTTTTTTTATACTCTCTTAAGACAACAATAGATTATAATTATGCACAATTAAATCAACCATAGAGCAATCACAGCAACATTTATAGTGGTTCTCAAGAATGGGTACATCCACTTTCCCCTTTCACCTATCTAGCAGAATGCTAGCGTAGACCAACTTGTTGGGAATATTGCCCTCAATATTCAAAGATTTGAAGAAGTACCTCTCACAATGATAAGTACATATTGTCTTTGATGAAAAATCAATTTGAATCTGTGCAGGTCAACTTTCTCATGTTGATAGTCAATCTCAATAGGTCTTGAGATTAGTTAAGACCATAAGTAAACTCACTTATGTCTCTAAATCGGCCTAAGTATATAGTTGTTGAAGTTCAAGATGAATCGCTTTGATAAGTAAAGAGTACTCGACGATATCATCGCATATGTTGGCTGTATCAAAACGGTACCGTTTTGTAGAAACATTCACAAAATGATTTCGTCTTGATAGCATTATTACCATTAAGTGCTTAGGTTGGTGGGACTTAAATTGGCGAAAGCGCGGAAAGGTGATATCAGTTCATTCCTTTCTTGTCCACACTCTGATGGGACTTTTTCTAATTGTCGACCGTTAGAAAAGTCAAGAGTATATAAGGATAAGTTAAGGCAATCAAATAATAACCTTCGAGTTTTTTGAAATTGAGAAAAAATGAGAAGCGGTCGTAAATTGCATCAACTGAAGCTAGATCTCTCTAAAGATAATCTAAGGGAGAAATAAGTGTTCAATCAACTTCATGCAAGATGGAACGGTACTTGATCCACTCTAAAAGAAATAACTCTTTGTTCAGGTGCTGCTTCAAGAAGAAAGCTTTCTCTGAAAAACTAAAAAAGACTCATAAATTCAAGGTTCATCTATTATTGAGTCTATTATTATAACATTATTTAAAAAAATAATTCTTAATAGGATATTTTATAGATTTGAGGTAGGGCTTAGGGGCAATACTGAGGTGGAACTTTGAGAAAGACCAAGGTAAGATCTTGGTGAAGATCTGAGGTAGGATACCAACTAGGTCTCAGGGCTATAGGAGTTGGTTAACTCTGAGGTAGAGCTATGGAGAGCCGGAGGTAGGGTCAGGGTATAGACCTGAGGTGAGATTCTGCAGAATTTATGTTGTAAGTTCTTGGAATTGAGAAGTTTTCGAGGAGGTTGCCGAGTCCAGGACACTGCTAGGTGGTGAGAGAAAGCAGATGTACCCGTACTCTGGGGAACCACTATATATATTGTGTGCTAGTATGTACTGTGTTCTGTGATCTATGTTCTGTGTTAATCTAGCTTTAAATCAAAAGAGATCAATATTACAAAAAACACCTATTCACCCTCCCCCTCTAGGTGATTTTGAATTCCAATTATCATTCAAGTGGTATCAAAGCGAGGTTGGTTGACATATACTCAAATGTCTTACCAAGTTCCTACAAGGGAAATCTGTCTAACCACCATGACTTCAAATGAAGGTCATAAGGAGTTGAGCTCCATGAAGCTTTTTGTGTGCAGAAAAGATAATTTTGGCATTTGGAAATAGAGAGTCAAATTATTCATGGAAGCTTTAGATCCAAGGATTTACATGACTATAGAACAAGGACCTTTCACCTCATGAAGGCCTCTTCACTAGATTCAAATCTTCAAGTTCTAAAGATGTGCACATAAATGATAAGAGATGAGGTTGCACTAGCCACCATGGATAAGAGAGCCAAGAACATCATTGGTTGTGTCATTGATGACTCTACTTTCCAAAACATCATCCACTACAATGCAACTAAGGAGATGTGGGAGGCACTGATTGTGTATATGGAAGGGACTGAAGAAGTTATGGATGATAAGAAATCCCTGATGAACCAAGAATATGAAGCATTCAGGCAAGGAAAGAAAGATTATATTGTTGAATGCAATGAAAAATTCTTCAAAATAGTGAATGAATTGAAGACATGTGGAAGAGTCTTCACTGATTATGAGCTCAAAGATAAGTTCCTGAGATCTCTAACCAGAGACAGGGACAACAAGATCAACGCAATAAGGGAGATGGGGAATCTGACAAACATTCCTCCCCACACTCTCTTTGGAAAGTTGTTGTCATATGAAATGCAACTCAACACCGGAAAGGAGAGGATCTGGTTGCTAGGTCACGGTCCAAAGAAAAGGGGGTAGCCCTTAAAGTTGAAGGTATGATAAGAAGCGAGGAGAGAGTTTCCTCCCCTCCAATAAGGGCTCCTGACTTAGAAACTTATGAGTCAAAATCATCAGAAATAGAACTAACTGATGGAGAATTCACAGCATTCTCCAAACAGTTCAAGAAAATGATGTCCGGAAGGAAGCAATGGAAGAACAGACCTTCTTACTCCTCCAACTTAAGAAAGAACACAACAAATCTAACAGAGTCAAGAAGGACCCTAACGGGGCAGGTTTCTCTTTAAACTCAACAAACATATTTCATCTGACATTATATGTTATTGATGTAGTAGGGCTGGGAATGTCATTGCTGATTGCCTAGTTAAGAGGAAAGAAAAAGTGATTGCAGGAGAAAAGAGACAACACAAGGGGAAGAAGTCTAAAAAGACCATCCTTGCAAAGAAAGAAAAGTGTTGGAGTCAAAGTGACTCTGGCTCATCTGAGTCAGAGGATGAAGAAGTCTACATTGGGCTCTTTGCTCAGGATATAGAGTAAGAGGTACCTACTGCAAGTACATGCATCTGGGCCCCCTATCACATTCAGACAGTAACTGTGAGGAAGAAGAGAGTTATGGTTTCATGGTCAAGACTGATGAGGATGATCAGAATGACTCACATCTTGATGAGGTAATTATCTTAGCTCTATCATCTTTTGATTCAGATCATGAAATAGGCCCAAAATCTGAGGCACCCTCATCATCTAATGATGAGTATGAATCAAATTCTGAGAATAATGTCAATAAAAATATTGACAAGTATGGTGCTCTTCTAAAAGCACAGAAGAAGAGCAAGAAGCTTGATATGAAGCAAGCTGAGGAGATTGCTTCACTCTAGCTAGCAGAGTTTGAATGCCATGAGTCTGCTACCCAGCTAACTCAAATGAGCAGGGAGATCAGCAAGCTGTGAGGGATGATAATCATCCATTTTAGCACCATTAGTCAGAAGTAAAAGATCATTAAGGATCTTGAAGAAAAGCTCCTCGAGTAGAGGATGCTAGTGGCCAAGTTTTCAAAGCAACAGACTGTGATGCCTTTAATTGATAGATTCTTTGCTCCATTCAGAGGTGGAGTAGGGTACAATAGAAAGACAGAGATAGCCAAGAATAAAGGAAAGTTGTGGTGCCTCAAACCACCTTTCAAAAGGTGTTACTTCCTTCTAATAGGTATGACCATGACAACATGTATGGTGACTAGAAGAATGGAGGTTCCTCCAATAAGGGTAATAATGTTCCTCACTGTGGAGGAAGAAAGGATATGGGGTTGAGTGCTCTGAAAATATCCCCATGAAGAAATTTAAATGGATTAGTATGAACCATTTATATTTGGTACATCAGCCCCATGACTCAAGGGTAAGGAAGTTGCCTCCACTCAGGGTCCCATTCCTATGATAAAGCAGGCTGATAACAAAATAGTATCTCAATCTCACAAAGCAATATCTGATGTTATCAACACAATGTCAGCATGTAACATAACGACATTTGGGGCTGACAAGTCGATATCGTCTTATAAGACCACTTATCATTTTGCTCACAGCCATGTGATTGAATAGAGGAATCAAAAGAATGCAATGGCTTTCTCGTCTGAAACTGAACAGTCACATGTACATTCTATTCCCAAGAATGTTCAGAAGAGGAGGTGTAACATCTTTGAGTGTTGGTGTTGGAGTAAAGTGGATCCATTTTCTATTGACTGTTGGCACAATCCAACAGTGTCTTGCGCAAAGAAGAGCTTTCCTGCTAAAGCATCTATTAGTAGAAGATTTGTTTCAAATGCTGACAGGACCCAAGGACCCAAGTTCAGTTGGGCTCCTAAGGTAAACTGAATTTTTTCTTGCAAGTTAGTTCAAGTATCAATCTGAAGCAAATTTGGTACTTGGATAGTGGGTGTTCGAGGCATATGACTGGAACTAAAATTCTTCTTAAAGAGTATATCCCTGTGAAGAATAGACCAAAGGTCATATTTGGAGGTTTTGATAGAGGAGTCACTAAAGGATATGGTATGATCTCTAATGGCATGGTCTCAATCACAAGGGTACCTTATGTGGAGGGGTTACAACGCAACCTTGTAAGCATAAGTTAATTGTGTGACTTAGTCTATGCCATTGAGTTCCACAAGGATAAGTGCCTGATTAAAAAATTAGTTGACTTAGAGACAATTCTCTTTAGCACTAGGAGTGGATATGTTTATCACTTAGACTTTAAATTTTTTGATTCTTCCAATCTAGTTTGTCTTGTGGCTAATGAGAAGAAATCTCTCTATGTACAGTGGCACAAGAGATTAGCTCATATTAACTACAAAACAATTTGCAAGTTATTCTATGAAAATTTAGTTAGGGATGGACCCAATTTAAAATGTATTTAAAATGGTTCATGCCATGCATGCCAAATGGGAAAGTAAAATAGGACCACTTTTAAGGACATTGCACACAAAGACTCTATAAGATGTCTTTATTTATA
The DNA here is from genome assembly GCA_039513925.1 of Platanthera zijinensis. Classification (NCBI taxonomy): domain Eukaryota; kingdom Viridiplantae; phylum Streptophyta; class Magnoliopsida; order Asparagales; family Orchidaceae; genus Platanthera; species Platanthera zijinensis. The sequence goes on along the minus strand of CM077084.1, from coordinate 20,937,678 downwards.
ATATATGGATCTTTTGGTCCTCTACCCATTCAATGTTTAGGAGGGAAATTGTGTATTTTGTGATAGTAGATAATCACTTTAGGTATACATCGATCTTCTTACTTAAAAAGAAGTCAGATACCCTTAATATCGTCATGAAATTTGTCAAGTCTATTCAGAATGAAATGGATTATTCGGTGGTAAAAGTGAGAAGTGACCATGGAACAGAATTTCAATAAAGGACTATGATAAATATCTGTCAAGAATAAGGTATCTCCCAGTATTTCTCTTCTCCTAGAACTCCATAACATCATGGAGTAGCTGAGAGAAAGAATAGGACCTTGATAAAGATAGCTAGAACATTATTGAGTGACTCCTCACTGCCGAAATATTTTTGGGCTGAGGTAGACAATACATCTTGTTATTTTTTGAATAGGGCCTCTATCAATAAGGTTCATAAGAAAACTCCCTATGAATTGTTGAAAGGCAGAAAACCAATAATTCCCTATTTTAGAATCTTTGGATGCAAATGCTTCATTTTGAATAATGAAATCTCAATTAACAAAGTTTGCAGAGAAATGCAATGAGGACATTCTTGTTTGATACAACTCACATAGCAGAGCTTGTAGAGTATTCAACAAGAAAATCCATGTTGTTGAAGAATCAATTAATGCAATTTTTGACGAGACTAGCCAGATATATAAGGGTTGGTCTTGTCCTCCTAACACTATAGGTACTGATCAAATCTTGCAAGAGTTGTCTACCATGATAAGCCCAGCTCAAGCATGATCTCCCCTCCTTGTGAAGTTTCATATGATGAAGTTTAGCCAATAGATAGTGATCAGGAAGTTGTTGATGTATCTCACCAAGCTGAGTCTGTTGCTGTAACACAGACTGCTATTAAAAGGCTTTCTGTAGCATTCAGGCACTTAAATGATCACCCCATCAATCTTATTATTGGGGATGCCAACCAAGGAGTCACTATAAGTAGCAGAATTCACAATGAAGCGTTGTTTCTAAGCTTCCTTTCTCGGGTAAAACCTAAAAAAATTGAAGAAGCAAATCAAGATCCTTTTTGAATAAATACAATGCAAGAGGAACTACACCAGTTCAAGAGATGTAAAGTTTGGAAGTTAGAGCCAAAACCACAAGGGCACAACATTATTGGCAACAAGTGGATCTTCAGAAACAAGCTAGATGGGAATGGTGTAGTGGTGAAGAATAAGGAAAAGCTGGTTGCTAAAGGATACAGACAAGAGGAGGGCGTGACTTTGACAAGACCTTTGCTCCAGTTGCAAGGCTAGAATCTATAAGGTTGTTCCTTGCATATGCTGCTTGTAAGGGATTCAAGGTATAATAAATGGATGTCAAGTCAACCTTCCTAAATGTCAATCTCAAGGCTAATGTATATATAGAGTAGCCCTCGAGTTTTGTACATCCTACTCTTCATAATTATGCATATTTTCTTAGAAAACCTCTATATGGGTTAAAGCAAGCCCAAATGGCATGGTATGATACCCTATTTACCTTCCTCATTAAGAACAAATTCTCAAGGGGGGAGATAAATAAAACATTGTTCCTAAGGGAAACAAAGAGCAAGTGTATCCTAGTCCAAATATATATTGATGGCATTTTATTTGGGTCTACTGATGATGACCTTTCAATAGGTTTTCCAACCTGATGTAGGGGAAGTTTGAGATGAGCAGTGTGGGGAGCTTAAATATTTCTTTAGTCTCCAAGTTAAACAGTCTGAAGATAAAATTTTCATCTCTCAAACCAAGTACACTGGAGAGATTATTAAGAAGTTTGGCATGGAGTCTGTCTCCACTATGAAAACTTTCATGGGGTCAAATATATCTCTGGACAAGGATGAAAAAGGGAAACCTTTTGATGAATCCATGTATATGTGTAAAATTGGCTCTTTGTTATACTTAACTGCTAGTAGACTAGATATAATGTATGCAACCTATGTTTGTATTAGGTACCAGGCATGCTCCAAGGAATCTCACAGCTCAGTTGTAAAGAGGATTTTGAGGTACCTTAAGGGCACTCAACAACTTGGCATGCAGTACCCTAGGAACAATAATTTTGAGTAAATTGGATTTTTCAAATGCAGATTTTGCATGTTGCAAAGAAGATAGGAAAAGTACCTCTAGGACATGCCAGTTCATAAGAAGATGATTGGTCTCTTAGAGCAACAAGAAGCGGACTAGTATGGCTAATTCCACAGCTGATTCTGAATATATCTCAGTTGACAGCTCTTGTGCACATTTGTTATTGATTCAACATTAGCTGCAGGACTACAATCTTTAGATAATTAAAACCTCTATGTTCTGTGATTCATCTAGTGTCATCTCTATTGCTAAGAATCATGTCTCACACAGCAGGACAAAGCATATAGAGATAAGGTGTCACTTCATCATAGAGCATGTTGAAAATGAGGATATTTGTCTTGAGTTTGTTCCCGCAGACAAACAAGTGGCAGATATCTTCATGAAGCCTCTGGATAAAGCTAAGTTTAATTTCTTTAAAATATAATTGGGCATGCTTAACTTAGAATAGCCACTCCTTCTCAATTTAGTTTATCATTATGTAATACTAGTTTACTATTAATTGAATGTCATATGCTATATGTTAGGTCACTAACCATGATTGCAGACACAACTAAGTATGAGACACTTAACTCTCACTCATTATAGTGAATGTGTCGTCTTATTTTAAAGAGGGTTCAAAATGATGAAAAGAATACTGGATGAATCTATATCGACTTTATCGTCTAGATCATTTTGAGGAAACAAAATGATATTGCTTTGTCAAAGCGATATTGTCTTGACTGACTGTTATCGATTATTTTCTTCTCAAATTAAATTTCAGTCATCAGATCTTAAATAGATCACCACTACAGGTACGCGGTTCTTCAATTTCCGGTTTTTTGAGATAAATTAAAAATATATATATAAACTAAAGGGTTAAGTTTAGAACATAAACTCTTTTGCCCTAAATATACCGTCTTCAACTCTTCGTCTCATGCAACCACTCACAACGATAAGGCCTTCAATCAAATGGCACCCAAATCAGAGAAATCGCTTCATAAAGGAAGTGAGGTAGTTAGATCTGGATTATAATCTGCCTCTGAAGAAATCAAGTCAATAATCAGACAGCTGAATGTTGTCATCCTAGAGTACATTCTATTAGAGCCATGCCTAATTCTAAAGAAGGAAGTACTAGTGTTGGAACCAAAACTTGGCCTCAACGAGAGTTCAGACCCAAAGGGGTAGCTTGCACCTACTTCTCCCTAATTTGAGCTCCTGACCAGTCACTCGGAACTAGAAATTGACCCTGGCTATAGCGCGGAGGTCCCACCCCACACCCGGAAGATCTGTAGAACGCTTCCCCTCTCAAGCCAAAAGCTGAGCTAGGCACCTTGGAAGGCTCTCGCAGCAAAACCAAATAGCACAAGGAGGAGGAAGCCAAAAAAACTAAATCCCCTCCAAAGGTGCCCACAGGGTCTATTTGTAGAATTCCAAACCGGTTCTACAAACATCGCAACTCCGTTGTTCTGAAATGTTATACACAACCCATATTGGTCTGCCAACAACGTAACTCCGCTGTTCTAAAAGACTACTGGCAAGCCAACATGTGCAATGTGGTAAAAGACACCACTAGGCGAGTGGTCTATTAAAATGCCACTCGCCTGGAGAGGTGAGTGCTTGATAGGGCTGGCATTCACCACCGGCACGGGTTCTAGGGCGAGTGCAGGTCCAGCTACCCCCTACTCGCCCACCCCTCCCCATGAGCCAGGGGAGAGTGCGAGCCCATACTCTCCACTCACCCCCCACACTTTTGACCACACGCCTGAGCGAGTCGGGGAGGTCCACTGCACTCGCTCGTCTAACTCGCCTGAGACCTAGACAACACACCACTCGACTGGGTATTCCTATGATGGGCCCACTCATCGGGCACGGGATTGTACACAATTCCCGCTCTTTGCAAGATTGCCCCAAGCTCAGAAAGAATCACCTAACCCCTGGCGTTCGACGAGTGAGACTGGGGTTGGAAGGAATCTTATGGTGGGCTCCACAAAATGATATATATACATGCCTGTCAGAGGGACGATGTTACCCCCTCTTACATTCTTGATCTCGGCTACACCATGACTCTTTCTAAGGAGTTCCAAGAGAGGCTCAACCAAGCGAGGGAGCTCAATTTCTCCCGTACTGCGAACTCATGCCTTGGCTTACTAACTAGTCCCCGAGTAAACTGATAAAGCGCAAGCCTGCAAAAAAGGCTAGACTCGACTCAACGGTCGGCGAGCCCATCCTCGGCGGTCTACCCTCCACGCTAGGCCATGTACTCACTTCCTCCTCTTTTATACAAGAATTTGAAGATTCTGCTTGCGCCCATTAACTTCAATTAGACTGCCTGGGTATAGGCATTCTAGATACGCTTGCAGGCTGGACATTCTAATGGGAAGCGGGTCGATGATGATCTTGACGACCAGGGTGCTCTCCCACATGATGACGCAAGTCTCCCCCTGGTCTAGGTCAACCCCTCACCCATGTACTCGCATCCCCGAACTGTTACTAACGATCCTGCGAGAACCCTAGATAACCCATCTTCCCCTTATGTCCATTCTCACTACCCTTCTCATCCTTATCGCTTCATTCCAGCTCCTACCTTTGGGACCACCGGCCTGGGCTCTCTGTTGCTCAGGTTGCCAGCTCGCGAACCTAAGCATGATCCTACCCCTGATCCTTCACTCGTGGTGGGACATAGTACTGCTGCCACTTCAACAGAATAGTGAGGAGAAGAACAAGCAGGTTATACTCATCACAGAGTAAAGCACAGGAAGAAGCTCTTCTGAGAGCAGTAAGGAAGGGGCACAGAATCCTCAGCTGAAAAGCTTCTCAAGTGGTATCCTCAGCTGTCAGATTCTTCTGAGGAAACAAAAAGGGATAAGAATGCTCAGTTTTCAATATCTTCGGAACCTACAACAAAGAATGTCCATGTCAGTGGGTATTGTGGACATGATCTGTGCAAATATTAAGGGGGAGACTGTCAAGCTAGATTCTCCTGTTGATGAGGAGCAAGTTCAGTATAGGTTGCTGGACAAGCTTGAGTCTTAACTAGAGTACCTCCAGAACAGAATAGATCAACAATAATGCTGAAGATCAGCTTGTCCCTATAGACATTGCTGGGGTTGAGGGGGAGAGTACCCAGATGGTTGCGCTTGATGTGGAGAGCAAGTACAATCAGTTCAAGAATAGCTGGATTGCTCCAAATATTATTGATACAAGTCAGCAACAACCTATGGGAAATGCAGAGATTGAGGGGGAGATTCCAGTAGATCTCCCTTCTCAAGAATATGAGAATGTCATAACCTCCCTGACTGCAGCTGTTACAAGGAAGATAGGAAAAGAAAGGATGAAACTTATCAATTCCAAGGGAGAAGGCTGATTTTATGGAGAAGCAAGATGCGATATCCACAACTGAGTCAGAATACTTTGATGGAGCCGACTTCCCACGACATGTGGCCAAGGAGCGTCCTCCCTCCGACGATGATGGTGACCCGGTAAATTTGAATGGAGACGTTGCTGATGCGGCCGCCATTGATCCCCATCGGAGAGAGTTTATGGATTGGGACAATCGTTGCCGCAAGCTCGAGGATGGCTTTTCTTCCGCGACGCCACCGCCACCTCCGCCACATGTTTTGCTCGACGTCCGCCGCCATTTTATAAAAATATATAATTATAAATTAAATAATTATAATTATATATTTTTAATAATTTATTATTTTAAGCAATTTTATTTCAAGCATTTTTATATTTATTGCATTTAAATAAGTCATGTAATGATGGGGTGCTTATAACCATCATTGGTTGTTTTTATTATTTCATTTCTTGTATTATGATGGGTGCTTATAACCATCATAATTTTCATTTTGAATTTTGAATTTTGAATGTTGATTGGAGGGAGATTGAGTGGTGTAGGCTATATATAGCCATGTTATGAAGGATTAATTAGTGAATGAATGAAAATTTAAAACCTAATTCCTCTCTAAGAGAAATTTCGGCCAAAGAGAACTCCTCCTTGCCGCCGCCCCTTGGCTTGTGGTGTGAAGCCGCCGCCCCCCTTGCTCCCTCCATCCGTTCGGTGCGACTCCGGCGCGGCTTCCTTCGGTGCGACTCCTTGGAAGAAGGTTGCAAACCCCTCGGTGTGACGCCGGCGGATCCGTGGAGAGAGTGATTCTCCCACAGTTATCTTGTGTAAAAGTTTTCTGGTTGGCATGACACGAAGAAGGCGACGAATTTCTCTCCCTCCGTCGTATCTCCGGTGGTGCCGTTAAGGAACGATTCTAGTCGAGTGAAACCGGACTCATCCCATCCGGTTGGGTAACGAAAATTTCTACTTTATGTGTTTCTCTTCCCTTGATAATTCTTGTGGCATTGGCAAATTGCGTGGCTTGTGTAACGCTTGATTTTTCGTGGTTTAATTTATTTTAGTTATTGTCTTGTTTACCGTATTTTCGTTTAAGTTCGTGAGGCGTGGCGGCCCTCGTATGTATTTTGTTGGGAGAGAACCATCCTTGCCCGAATCGTTTGTTTTCGGTGGTTTCTCTTTTGGTACAACACGCTCGATCGAACCGTGTGGGTTCTTTTCGCTTGAGAGGACCTTGGCCTATCGCCTTGGTATTATCTAAGGGGTTTTGCGAACCCCACGTAATTGTTAATCTAATAATAATTTTAATCGATCTGATGCTACGTTAAATGCTTGAGTGTGACGTGAGAGTTATCAGAGAGCGTCACGTTAATTTGTCGGCCACCAAAACGCTCGAAAGAGCGGGCCTACATCAATTTGGTATCAGAGGCGGTCGTTTCAACTCCCAAGTTGCAAACATCCTCTCTGCGTTCTTCGTTGGTCGATCTCATCTTTCTAGGATCTGAAATTTTCGGATTGGTCTGCGTTTAGTAAAACCCTTCGGAATTTTAAACTTGTCAAAAAAATCTGAAAAAAACTATGTAGCTTCCTGCACTTATTTCCAGCAACATTAAAATAGAAAATTTTTCGATTCGTCCTCGTTAGGTCAGCCTGAAAATTGGAACATCGTAATTCTGTCCAGTTGGTCTGCAAATAGCGGGCTGAAATCTTTATTTTTCAGCAAAATTTCAAAAAAAAAATTCAAATCTCAAAATTCAAATTTAAAATTTAAAATTTAAAATTTAAAATTTATAAAATTTCAAATTTCAAATTTCAAAATTTAAAATTCAAATTTCAAATTTTAAATTTCAAATTTTCAAAATTAAAATTTCAAAATTTAAAATTCAAATTTGAAATTGAATTTCAAATTTCAAATTTCAAATTTAAAATTTCAAAATTAAAAATTCAAATTTAAAATTTCAAAATTCAACTTCAAAATTCAAAATTCAAATTTCAAATTTCAAAATTTCAAATTTCAAATTTCAAAATTCAAAATTCAAATTTCAAATTTCAAATTTCAAATTTCAAATTTCAAATTTCAAAATTTCAAATAATAAAATTCACCATTTCAAATTTCAAATTTCAAATTTCAAATAATAATTTTCAAATTTCCAACTTCAAATTCCAAATTTCAAATTTTTCTCAAAATTACAAAAAAAAATAATAGTGGTCTGCAAATAGCGGCCTAAAAATGTTATTTTTTTTTCTCAAAATCTAAAATTTAGAATTTCTGGTATTTCTCCATCTAATTATTAGTAAGAAAACAAAAAAAAAATTATTATTTTTCATTCAGTAATTATTTTTATTAATTAATTTTAAAATTTAGTATTTGGTGTGCCAATAGCCGGCTATATTTTATTTTCTGCAAAAAAAAAACTGAAAAAATTAATTAATAATCCTTATAATTTTCTTGCCCAGAAAATAAAAAAGTATGCATATATTATTTTTTGAAACTAGCGGGAATAATTAAATCTTTGAGATTTAATTAGGGCCAATTTACTTTTCTTTGCATGTGCACAAGTATCGGATCGAGTTTCTTCTCCGGTTCTCACTAAATGGCATATGACGTATATTCTTCTCGGTTAGACTATTCCTATGCTAAGGATATGGCTAAACACACCCCTAGGGCACACCACATTTATCCTACTTATGACGGTTTAGAGTATCCCAAAAATTTTAGAGACTGGCTTAAGGGATTAGAACAATATTTTAATTATCACTTATGGGATGACTACGAAAAGGTTAGCTTTGCCCGAGAGCGATTAGTAGGTCGGGCCCGATTATTTTGGTTAAACGAAGAGCGTCGTGTTGGTAGCTATCGTTATGCATGGCCGCACATGCGTAACCTTCTTTCGGATCAATTTGATCCCGCCTACCTGCGCACTAATAGCACCACACTCGTTAGTAAGAATAGTTACAGCACTAGACACGTATCGGCTTATAGGAGTGACCCTACGCCTCAGGATAGATCCTATCCCCAGAGAGGTAGTATTACCCAGAGTGTGCCTAGTCCCACCTATAGGAAACATAAGCCATTCCGACCCAAAAATTTGAACTCGAAAGAGGTTACTATTAGGGTGTTTGCTTCCTTAGCCTCGACATCTAAGCCCTCTGATATAGTGACTGATACCTCTGAGGATGCTTATGTGGATATAGAATCTCTGGAAGATGAAATTAATCGGCTAGGTGAGAGTCTTCCTTCACTTACGATAGTGCCTGACTCTCCTGTTGAACCTGAGGATGTGATTAGGATTGCGCCCGTCACTGAGGACGAGGCAAGTTTCACTGACGCTTTTAGTGATGTTGATGAGATTGGTTACCCTAGTGACCTGGAAGAGGATTTCTCCCCTGAGGAATCATCTCCAATCCCCTTCGACGATAATTTAGTCATGGAATCTTCTGTTGACCCTGAGCTAGTAGACATTCCGGTTGAGTCGGTAGAGTCATCCGATGCTGAGAGCTTACATGTCACTGATTTAGGTGATGACTTGCTAGGATTCGACGTTATATTGGTTGACCCAGGATTATTAGAGGTTTCTACGGTATTGGTAGAGTCACCTTGGGATGGATGTTCAGTTTGGGATAAGCTTAGTGTGATACATCCGGGAGTTAGTCCTTTGACATTATTATCGCCGCTTGGAACTCAAGCTAATTATTATACTCCCCTGGATTCGATTTGCCCATCCCCCTATTCTTACTTAGACGATGTCCCCACCTCATGGGAAGAATTATGTTTGGATGACGATAGCACTGAGGGCCCAACTGACTTTTCTTTGATGATAGCCCCTTCGCCTGAGGCCCAAGTTAGTTTGGAAATTTTATCGGATACAAATTTGCCTACTATTGAGACGATCACTGTTTCTGACGTAAGTAAAATTTCTAATGATTTGGTGGATTCATTCTGTGGCGAAACGTTAACTGAGGATGAGTTTTTAGTGAGGACGAATCCTCTATTCGAGTTTACTTTTGATTTTAAAGGCTTGCAACCGGAGGCGTTCTCTTGGACGCTTAATCCATGCTTTGACGTTGAGTGTGACTTGGTTCCCCCTACGGAGTCAACCATGTCGACTCTCCCTCCGGTTCCCTTAGCTCGAGTAGATGATTTAGTCATTTCTAGCCCTTCATATTTAGAGAAGTTTATTATTCCCGCCATCCCGTTAAACTTACTTAGAAGGACGTGGGCGAACGTAGTTGATGACGAACGTTTTCCGTTGACTATTTATTATGATATTTTTAAATCAAAATTTAATTTTAAATTTAAAACGAAAACATTGGAACCCACTACGTTAATTTTTGAATTTAAAGCACATGTGCCACTGGACATAATTCCGTTATTTTATTCTATTAATTCAAGTCATGTGGCACATGGGATCTCCCCTCATGGTTTTAATTTAATTAGGCGCATTTTTAATTTCTTGACCCTTCTAAATGCGTCTTTTAAATTACTTGCGAGGTTGTTTCGAATAGTCTTCCACCGTTATGTGAATGGTTTGGTTTTGATTTGTCTCACCCCTAAACGGATGCCCCCGGGCACTTTAGAAATATTAATGAATAGGCTCGTCCATTTTTTACGAATTTTACGGAAGTTTGGTGACATTACATTCCTGATAAAATTTTCCACTGATTGGGGCATAGCTCCTATTTTCATCGTTATATACTTTACGCTTTATGCTTTAATGCCAACAGAACTGTCTACCTCTCCGTATATATTTTCCACTATGCTTTCTATTGGGTTGGGTGGTGATAGTTTTCTAGGATCGTTCCCCTTCTCGGTCTCCATCGGAGGTACGTTGGTGGATGTTGTTGAAATTCTTTTTCCTTCTTTGGCTAACGCGTATTTGAGGTCCCTCCAAGACCACCTTTTGCCATGCAGGTTCTTCTTCCCCGCTGACGACCTTCCAGGCAAGTACAAACAGGCATACTCATCAGTGATGAGTATTTTTAAGAGGGGGAGGATTGATGGAGCCGACTTCCCACGACATGTGGCCAAGGAGCGTCCTCCCTCCGACGATGATGGTGACCCGGTAAATTTGAATGGAGACGTTGCTGATGCGGCCGCCATTGATCCCCATCGGAGAGAGTTTATGGATTGGGACAATCGTTGCCGCAAGCTCGAGGATGGCTTTTCTTCCGCGACGCCACCGCCACCTCCGCCACATGTTTTGCTCGCGTCCGCCGCCATTTTATAAAAATATATAATTATAAATTAAATAATTATAATTATATATTTTTAATAATTTATTATTTTAAGCAATTTTATTTCAAGCATTTTTATATTTATTGCATTTAAATAAGTCATGTAATGATGGGGTGCTTATAACCATCATTGGTTGTTTTTATTATTTCATTTCTTGTATTATGATGGGTGCTTATAACCATCATAATTTTCATTTTGAATTTTGAATTTTGAATGTTGATTGGAGGGAGATTGAGTGGTGTAGGCTATATATAGCCATGTTATGAAGGATTAATTAGTGAATGAATGAAAATTTAAAACCTAATTCCTCTCTAAGAGAAATTTCGGCCAAAGAGAACTCCTCCTTGCCGCCGCCCCTTGGCTTGTGGTGTGAAGCCGCCGCCCCCCTTGCTCCCTCCATCCGTTCGGTGCGACTCCGGCGCGGCTTCCTTCGGTGCGACTCCTTGGAAGAAGGTTGCAAACCCCTCGGTGTGACGCCGGCGGATCCGTGGAGAGAGTGATTCTCCCACAGTTATCTTGTGTAAAAGTTTTCTGGTTGGCATGACACGAAGAAGGCGACGAATTTCTCTCCCTCCGTCGTATCTCCGGTGGTGTCGTTAAGGAACGATTCTAGTCGAGTGAAACCGGACTCATCCCATCCGGTTGGGTAACGAAAATTTCTACTTTATGTGTTTCTCTTCCCTTGATAATTCTTGTGGCATTGGCAAATTGCGTGGCTTGTGTAACGCTTGATTTTTCGTGGTTTAATTTATTTTAGTTATTGTCTTGTTTACCGTATTTTCGTTTAAGTTCGTGAGGCGTGGCGGCCCTCGTATGTATTTTGTTGGGAGAGAACCATCCTTGCCCGAATCGTTTGTTTTCGGTGGTTTCTCTTTTGTACAACACGCTCGATCGAACCGTGTGGGTTCTTTTCGCTTGAGAGGACCTTGGCCTATCGCCTTGGTATTATCTAAGGGGCTTTGCGAACCCCACGTAATTGTTAATCTAATAATAATTTTAATCGATCTGATGCTACGTTAAATGCTTGAGTGTGACGTGAGAGTTATCAGAGAGCGTCACGTTAATTTGTCGGCCACCAAAACGCTCGAAAGAGCGGGCCTACATCATACTTATCTGCAGGGAGCTACTGTGCACAGTTGTTGTGGATCCAGCATCAGCTCCAGGACTACAATATTGAGATAAGTAACATTCTCATATACTGTGAGTCAACTAGTGAAATCTCCATTGATAGGAATCATGTCTCTCATAGCAGGACTATGTATATGGATTAGGTATCATTTTATTATGGAGCATGTGGGAAGAAATAAGTCTTGAATTTGTCCCCACAAACAAATAAGCGGTTGACATCTTTACTAAGCCACTAGATGAAGTCAAGTTCAATAACTTCAAGTTTGGGTTGGGTATGTTGACTTGATATAGCTTTAGTTGCTCCTAATTTTATTTCTGTTGTAGGAATCACTTTTCTTGCAGGTAGATAAGTCTCTCAAGTGGTATCAAGACTTTCAAGTCTTTTAATTGGTATCAAGACTTAAATGGACTCAAGTGTCCAGTAGAGAGAATGATAGAAGATGCTCCAGTTGAGGGGGAGCAAGTCAAGATGCTTCCTGATTGAGAGGGAGCAAGCAGCTGCAACAGTGGATCAAAGATCAACACTGCTGATCTGTATGTCCTCAGGACAATGCATAGACTGAGGGGGAGATCAACACTAGTGGATTGTTGCTGCTGAGAAGACAAAGCGGTTGCTGGAGAAGAGGAAAAGCCAGCACCTCCCTGACTATAGTTGCTTCTGCAGAAGTCATAAAAGGGGGAGGGGTGGAATTAGCTCAAGTGGGTCAATGATAGCAGCTAGATCAAGTGGATCAATGGACCAGTCAAGTGTCAAGTGGTTGTAGTGAAGTGTTGTATCAGTGGTATCAACACAAGAGGTATGATCTCTAGTCAAGTAGTTTGATCACTAATGTAGTGGAATATGGCTAGGATCAAGAGATAAATTCTCTCATGATCCTTTCAACTCCCTTATTAGAAAAATACTTTTTTTGAAGAAGCCAGAAAGGGAGAGGTGTGGGCAATACTTGACATGACTAAGTCATGATGAGTCAGTGCATATTACTTGAAAACATTCACGTAGTATGAGGAGTGCAATGACTACATTTTGAACCATTGTATATTACTTTCCCACCTCCATATGGTATGAGGAAGGTGCTTCAAGTGGTATAAGTAAAGTGCTCCATTTAAGTGGTATGAGGAAAGTGCATATTACTTGAGCAAATGTTCAAGTGGTATGAGAAAGCAATGACTTGACATGTTGAGTCAATGCATTCAAATGGAGAATTTGAATTAATATGCTGGAGAGAAAGAAATTCAAGTGGTATGAGAAAGATACATCTTCTAGCTTACAACTGCATTGAATTAATATGCTTTATGTGATAATTTTTCTTAGTATTGTTGTGTGTTCGGCCTTCTTCAAATAGGAAGAGATTGTTGGGAATATTGCTCTCAATGTTCCTTGGATTTGAAGAGACATCACCATCAATACTAAGAGCATAATTGTATTTGATGTATGTTCAAGTTCAATGTATGCAGAATGTTCTTTAGAACAAGTTTAGGCAGATTGTCTAAGTGATAGTGACATGTGGTCACAAGAAAGAATGCTGGAGAGATAGAAAATTGTCTAAGTCCGTAGGCGTTGAGTGAAGCCATGTTCACTCAACATCATATGTCAAGAAGCACTGAGTAAAGACAAAATAGCCAAAGCTTCAACATTGGCAGGGAAGAAATCTGGCTAAGTCTAGAAGCATTGAGTGAGGACAGCTCACTCAACGCCTGAAGAGAAAAGCGTTGAGTCAAGCTCAAACAGTCAAATCATCTGAAAATCTGTTAAGAATTCTGGCTAAGTCCAGAAGCGTTGAGTGAGGACAGCTCACTCAACATCCAGAGAAGGAAGCATCGACAGAACAAAGTTCAGTCAAAGCTAAAGAAGAAGTAGACAGAAATTCTGGTTAAGTGCATAAGCGTTGAGTGAGGACAGCTCACTCAACACTAGAGAAAAAAGCGTCGAGTAAAACTCGTGCAGTCAAAGCCTAAGAAGATGTCGACAAAAATTCTGTCTAAGTCCAGAAGCATTGAGTGAGGATAGCTCACTCAACGCCAACTCAACAAGGAAAATCGACTAAGTACAGAAGCGTTGAGTGAAGGCAGTTCACTCAACGCCTCAGCAAGATGACAGGCTTCAGAGAAGAGGCTAAGTCCAAATGCATTGAGTGATGAAGGTTCACTCAACGCACTCAACGCCTATCAATAGAGAGTGTTTGTCTAAGGACAAAAGCGTTGAGGGAAGTCAACGCACTCAGCGCCTATCAATAATAGAGATATTGGCTAAGTCAAAATGCGTTGAGTGATGAAGGCTCACTCAACGCACTCAACGCCTGGTAGTGCAGATTATTTGGCTAAGTGTTTTTGAGCTGAGTGAAGGTTGTTCACTCAACGCACTCAACGCCTGGGATGAACTGTCTGGATTTAGCTAAGTCCACAGATAGTGGCGTCAACAAACGTTAGCAAAATTCAAAAGAGTTGCGGGAAGTCAACAGTACGCGACAAATGACACCGCTTGCCTTCTATGTTGCATTTAATGCAAAAGCAAGATTGCAGCTTGCAAATCCAAGTGGGCCCACGCGACAAAGAGTCGTTGGACGGCGGATGATAAAGGGATTAAGATCGGCGGAAAGAGATTAACTTTTGGAGATTTGACTTTTCATAAAGAGGCAGAACTTCATCTTCTTCCTCTCATCATTGTTGTAGAGCCTGAAGCAGAAGTTCAAACTGTTGATCTAAAAGTTCAAGCAGTTAGCTGTTGCGATTTTCACCTACAACAGCAAGTTCAGAGAAATCTCTGAGGAAGAAGAGGCGGCCAAGGCCAACCCTAACTGCAGCAATATAGTTGTTGTGATCAATACCTTCAACAGTAAGTTTAGAGAAAATCTCTTAGTAAGTAGAAGCAGCAAGGCAAGCCTAGCTATAACATCTTCACAGCCCTAGCAGATCATCCCTGAAGAATAATTTTTGGAGCTGTGAAGAAGAAGATAGGACTGAGTTTTACTCTCAATTAAGTAAGAAGCAGTTCACTGCAAGATACTTCTCAGCACAAGCCAAGTCAACTTGAAGATCAGTTTCTTATTGCTGTGAAGAAGGTAGGGCTGAGTTTATCTTAGCTCAAAAAGGCAGGCTCAGAGAACTTTTCTCTGGAGTCAAATCTGCACCAATCAACCATTCTCTCTGTAGGATCCATTCTTGGATCTGATCTGTAGGGCCTTTGTGCTTGAGTTGTAAGCCTATTTTATAAAGGCTGAGGTATGATCCAGTTGTGGATCTGAGGTAGGGTCTGTGTGCCTGAGGTTAGATCTGGAGCAGATCTGAGGTAGGAGAGTCATTCTCTCTGAGTTGTAAGGCCTTTGTGCCTGAGTGGTAGGATCCTTCTGTGGATCTGAGGTAGGACCTTTGTGTCTGAGCTGTAGGAGAGTCATTCTCTCTGAGTGGTTGGCTATCCTCCTAGCCTGAGAAGTAGGACTATTAATTTAGTCTGAGGTAGGTTATCTTTGGATCACTGAATTGTAGGAGCAAGCTTGCTCTGAGGTAGGGTTTTGTGCCCGAGCTGTAGGTCTTGGAGGAGACTGAAAGATCCTGCGGGTTCTGTGTTGTAAGTTCTTAGAAGCCGAGATTTGGAAAAGTGCCTTGTCTAACAAGCTGTTAGAAAGGTGGGAGGGAAAGTGGACGTACCCATAATCTGGAGAACCACTATAAATCTTGTGTGTGTTGTGTGATTTCTTGAAAGCTAACTTAATCTAATTGACAACACATTAAAGCAAGGAAAAAGTCTTAAAAGACTGAAAAACCAAATCACCCCCCCCCCCCTCTAGGTGTTTAACTATCCTTAAAACTAAAGACTTTCAGTTGCTACCAGCCGTCTGGCAACAGCAGACTGCAATCATCCCTCCCAAGCAAGTCAGACAATTTTCTATGTAAAAATATTTTTAATTTAAAAATAAAAACAAAATAATTTTTGGTTGGGCCTAGGCCAGGGCCCGATTTAGGCCTATCAAAGCCTGGTCATCGGGCCCTCCCAAACCCCTCTTTGGATAAGCTTGGGCCGGCCTGGGCCTGTGCATTTAAAATCCCAACCTGCCATGCCGTTTGTGCACGCCTGCTACGGACTGCAGGTAGCAAAATTATGACTGCTAATTTTTTTTGTATCTTTGGGTGCCAACACCAATATTCGTATAATATTATTACGAGTGACAGGCCAGGGGAGGACCTAGCTTAAGGCATGGTCGGGCACGTGCCCGACCGTAAATTTCGCTAAATCCCGCAGGCGCCAGGGGTTAGGGAATTTCCGAGCGTGTAATGGGGAAGCGCGACGACGAAGGCGGTGTTGCGAACGGCGACTGAAACGTCCCGGTGGATTGTGTGTGCCTAATAGATGTTCTATTGATTCGTCGAGGTTCGTTCAGGTCAGGAAACGATTTTAAGACGAAGAAAGTAGCATCGCTGGAGTGTGCTCTTTTCTCTCCGGCCCCGTCTATTAGATCTATCTCCCAGGAAAGGCCCTAGCCCGCCGCTGCCGCTGATCGCACTGAATCTTGATTTTGCCCTAGCCGTGATCCTGGTGCCTTCTTCTTCTTCGGATAGATTGTTAATTGGTTCTGTTAATTGGTTCTGTTAATCTGTTAGACTGTTAACATTAATTGGTTTTGTGTTACCTGGAAAAGGGATTAATTACATCTAATCATCTAATGTTTCTGACTGATTTCCTTTAATTATTTCTTGTCTCGTGAAAATTGTATTCATCTGCTAGACTTTCTTAATACAATAAAAAGACTTGCATTCTACCTTCATACTCTTTTGAATGAAACTTACCCTCTCCTAGTATGGATGCTAAGTTTATTGTGTTACCCTACTGAGCTTGATTGGTTTATACATTCAAATTCCTTGTGCCCGGGCGGTGTAAAAATCCTAGTTCCGCCCCTGTGACAGGCACGGGGCTTCGCCCCTACAACCGACTGCGACTGTATCCCAACTACAATAGTGTATGGGAGGCCTCCAGTGCCCCGCACGACATTATTCCAGTCATGGCATTTCCCAGCACGACGGCGCTCCCACCGCTCGCAAATCCCAAGCGTTATACTTCGCGGTCGCTCATCTTTTTCGTATGCACGGGAGATTGCAAGCACGGTGAGAGCATATTTTTTTATATAGACAGAAGAATTCACCTATATGAACGCACTTTTTTTAAAAAAAAACACAAATTTTTAAAAGTGATTTTTAATAAAGATGAATGAAATGAAAAATTGAATGTTTAATCCAAAAGTGTTTCACTTTTAATATACTATAGATACCTACGAACCCCAATAATTGGATAAATATTTGAAATGCACTGTGGCCGTACATGACTAATGATTCACTGTGCAATATGAGTTATTTTTAGGTACCCGCGGGTACATAGAGGTAGGTGCAATACAATTTTAGGCGTTGGATTTGAGATCTGACCGCCAGCATTAAAAGGAGGAAAAAATATTTAAAAATAGGCAGAAGTTTTTGTTGATCAAACGGCTCCCAATGCATCGCGGGCACCATCCTCCATATGCCCGCATGTACCTAAAAATTTTCGGTGCAATATAACATGAAAACCACGATACCCTGGGTCGGGGGTGGTGCAGTGCAACGAATGCACTGCACCGTAAAGTGCAGTGCATCAGACGGTTGCGCTGAGATCTCGCGTGAGTTCAGCTTTGCGCCGCGATTTGTGCATGTTTTGAGATGAGTGCGTTTAGATGTGCACGCATCTCAGCACACTCGCACATCAACGCAACCGTCAGATTGCGCTTTACGGTGCACCACCCCCGAACCCTGATACCCTGGGAATAAACAGTCAGGATGCTCACTCTTTTGGTGGCATATATCCATGCTTTATGGCATGAGAATCAATACTTACATAATACTTTATATATATATATATACAAGTGACAGGCACGGGCCTTCGGCCCTGGGGGCATTCAGCGGGGGTGCGACAATCGGCGGGGTGCGACATTCGGCGGGGTGTGACATTCGCCGGGATGCGATATTCGCCGGTGGTGCGACATTTGTCGTGGGGACGACATTTGTCGTGGTGGCGACATTTGTCGTGGGCGGCGACATTTGTCATGGACAGTACCCGCCCCTATGGCCTCGCGCGACAGTACCCGCCCGCTCTCGGCGGGCTCCGCCCGCTCCGCAACATATACATATGAGTACTCAAAATGACCGTAAAAAAATATAAATCAAGAATATAATTTTTATTTTGTAAAACAAATAATATTTTAACGCCAAAACATTAATTTTTCTCATGTCATTCCTAGCTATAGACAATAGGTTTAGGGTATCTAGTGTTTTTATTTTTTGTATTTTAATATTGTAAAGTTATGTAATTACTTAAAAGGACATTGCCTTTATAATATACTAATATAAAGTGTGATATAATTGTGTAATTATGAATACAACTATAGGGGCAATATAGGGACATCAGGCAATGTTTCACCAAAAAGTAGTTTTTGTATATTAGTATATATATATATATATGTGAATACATATCATATGCGGGCTAGCTTAGGTGCGGGCGTACGGGCATGGAGATTTGGGGGTCAAGGAGGCTCCAAATCAAAAAGTGATCAACATGAAAGTTGTTCGGATCGCCGAGATCTACAACTTTCATGTTGATCACTTTTTGATTTGGAGCATCCTTGACCCCCGATTTGAGACCCGAAAATTGGAAAATTTTAGGTTTACTGTAGCAGTTTCGCCGCCCAGATTTTTCGGGTCCCAAATCGAAGGTCACGGAGGCTCCAAATCAAAAAGTGTTCAGCATGAAAGTTGTTCGGATCGTCAAGATCTACAACTTTCATGTTGATCACTTTTCAATTTGAAGTCGTTTTGACCCTTGCCCGTACGCCCGTTTGTCCGCACATGATATCTCCCCTATATATATATATATATATATATATATATATATATATATATATATATATATATATATATATATATATATATATATATTTATATTTATATTTATATTTATATTTATATTTATATTTATATTTATATTTATATTTATATATTTTTATATATATATATAGATATAGATATATATAGATATAGATATATACTAGTGTCTAGGGCTCCGCCCCTACGACCAAGTGCGACAGTACTCAGCTAGCGATGACGTTTATATATATACAAGTGACGAGCACGGGCCTTCGGCCCTGGGGGCATTCGGTGGGGGTGCGACAATCGGCGGGGTGCAACATTCGCCGGGATGCGACATTCGTCGGTGGTGCGACATTTGTCGTGGGGACGACATTTGTCGTGGGCGGCGACATTCGTCGGTGGTGCGACATTTGTCGTGGGGACGACATTTGTCGTGGGCGGCGACATTTGTCGTGGGCGGCGACATTTGTCGTGGGCGGCAACATTTGTCGTGGACAGTACCCGCTCATATGGCCTCGCGCGACAATACCCGCCCGATCCGCAACATATACATATGAGTACTCAAAATGACCGTAAAAAAATATAAATCAAGAATATAATTTTTATTTTGTAAAACAAATTATATTTTAACGTTAAAACATTAATTTTTCTTTTGTCATTTCTACCTATAGGTCATAGGTTTAGGATACCTAGTATTTTTATTTTTGTATTTAAATATTGCAAAGTTGTGTAATTACCTAAAAGGGTATTGTCTTTATAATATAATAATATAAAGTTTGGTATAATTGTGTAATTATGAATACAACTATAAGGGCAATATAGGAAGATCATGCAATATTTCACCAAAGAGTAGTTTTTGCATAATAGTAGAGATATAGATGTCCGGGTTCGGCGTGACTTTTTTCGGGACTCAAATCGGGGCCTAAATAGCTTTAAATCAAAAAGTGATCAACATGAAATTTGTAGATCTCATCAAGACCTACAACTTTCATGTTGATCACTTTTTGAAATAAAATATATTTGAGGGTCAATTTTGTGATTCTCTGTGTAAGGTTTCAGAGAACCGGTTCTCTATATAAAATATATATATGTATATACATATCAAATGCGGGCTCTTTACCTGTGCGGGCATGCGGGCGGGAGAAATCAGCCGCCTGATTAAACAGGAGTGAAATCAATCAATGACAGATATATACACGAACTCAGCGGCGTCCGGCGGCTTCGGGCTCGCCGGCCACGCCGACGAACTTTACCCGGCGGCGCAGGCTCGTCGGCCACCCCGGTCTCATCGACGTGAACGCCGATGAGTCCGGGGTGGCCGGTGGTCGGCGAGCCCGCAGCCGTCGGCCGCCCCTGGGTAAAAGACGTGAACGGCGAACTGGAACAGTATGATTAATCAAGGAATAGTGTGATTAATCAACGGTTCTGGATTAATCGGGCGGCTCTGCACATCCGCCCGCACGCCTGCAGGAAATCCCGCCCGCACTAGATCAATCCCCTATATATATAAATATAAATATATACACACACACACACACACACACACGAGTGACAGGCACGTGCCTCGGGCTCGATGGTCACGCGCCACAGTACTCGCCCGCCCCCGACAGGCCGGCGTAACGATTAAGACTCCGTTTTTATAAATATAATTTATTTGTAACCTATTATATATATATTTTTAATGAATGAAACAATTTCGGCGGGCTTCGCCCGCCCCCGGCGGGCCGGCGTAACGGTTAAGGCTCCGTTTTTATAAATATAATTTATTTGTAATTATATATTATTAATGATTAAATATTATATATATTATTAATTATTAATAATATATATTATTAATTGCATTTCATTACAGGCGGGTGAACAGTGACGTGCTATTTAATGAATATTAATTATATATATTATTATTTATTAATAATATGTATTATTAATTATTAAAAAAACAGTACAGCCTTTTTTTATAGTCTCACACTGCTAGTAGAGATGATGATTTCGGGTTTATATAATTTTTTTCGTAATCTGTGTTTGAAATCATCTGGGCTAGCAGGCTTGCGGGTTGGCTGGCTATTAGGCTTGCAGGCTGCTCTTTAGTTGATGTACTATATTCGGCGGATTGCTTGCGCGAGATTTTAGCGTGTGATGTTGCTAAAGCCCTTTTGAAATTATTTACCTAACTTTAGGATCCCTTAGTAGGTTTAGGAGCCCTACGAAAAAGTGGAGAGAGGGGGTGCGTTTGATCAGACGGTGTTCGAATTCTGTTGCAAAATTAGACGGTTAAGATGCTTCCTATGTCCATTTAATTCTTTGATCTGATATATCTTTATATGGTAGAGATATATATATAGGTTCACTGGAAATCCGCGTAACGCGTTTATTAAAATTGACCGCGCTCAGCATTGCAGTCGTTGGATTAGATCCAACGGCTGGGATTAAAATCAGATCGGTAAAAAGAAGCAGCGTGCCCGCCCGAGATAACCTGGAATCGCACCCTGTTCCACAAAGAGGATCTCACACACGCGCGAGAGAGCCTGCTCGCACGCGTGAGTTTTGTTAGCCACTGTTCGGATTGTTATATAAACAATAATACAACTTTGTTACAGGCGATGTGGGACATAAGTCTCGCACCGCATGGATGCGATCCGATCAGGCGCGGTAGATCACACTCGATCGAACAGCATCCAAGCGGAAAAGTCCTGCACCGCCTGTAACAAAGCTCAAATTATGTTTATATATTAATCAACCCAATGACTAACAAAACCTGCGCGTGGGAGCAGGATTGCTTGCGCGCATGTGTGATCCCGTGTAAACTCGGTGGGCTCGCTGCGAGCTCGTTGCTCCTTTTACCATCAGCGCTTAATCCCAACTGTTGGATCTAATCCAACGATTGACATGAAAAAAGCGCGGAAATATGGTATATTCGTGTTGCGCGGACATACATATTTCTGTACACATACATATGTGTGTGTGCATATACATATATATATATATATATATTATATATATATATAGATATATATATATATATATATATATATATAGTTATATATATATATATATATTATATATATATATATATATATATCTATATATATATATATATATATATATATATATATATATATGTGTGTGTGTGTGTGTGTGTGTGTGTGTGTGTGTGTGTGTAATAGGTTTAGGACAATTGCCTATTATAGGTATTTTTTTTTTTGATGGTTTTTTTATTGGGATATTAAGTAATTATAGAAATGAGCATAAGATTTATATAATTAAAAAATTTTATTAACATATGTTAAGTAATTAGCATAAAAGGAGAATGTTATATTAGGCATTTTTGAATGTTACACCAAAAGCAACTTTTCCCTTTATAGTAGTAAAAGAATATATATATACAAAAGCAGAGGATGACCTTGACTTAGGCATGGAATGCAAAAACTATTATGTTTTCAATTGCGGAACCATAACGATCCAATGCCTTATTCACCATGAATCCTCAAAGTAAAAATTCAAATTATATATGCATAATAACGACGTAAATTATCATACTGCAAGCTTTCAATTGCAGAGGTAGATGAGACCACACATATGAAGCATCGAGCACTTGCTATAGAAAAATTTCACATATACATTAAAAAAGGGAAAACGATTCATAGGAGATCAAACCTTGAACAATGCAAGGAGCCGTGAAACACTGGAGCACTCTCTACTAAAGATTGTAATGAAAGATCATGTTAAGGCAGACACAATTGTGGGATAAGGTAATGACAAAATCAGGGTTCGAAAGAAATCAGGGAAGAGGAAATGCAGAGATGCGTTGACTTACTTGGAGTATGCGCGAGGTGGCTGGTTGAGGGGAGGAAATCGCCTGAGATATCTTCTTCGGAGCCCTAGCCCTGCCCGCAGAGTTTGCCTTTTTCCTCCATGGATCTGGCCGCAGAGCCCTAGCCCTGTGCGAGTTCGAGGAGCTTTCCAAAATGGCGGAAGAGGAAGCCCGCTCCCAGCGATCTTCTCCAGCGAAGCCGCAACCAGTAGAGGTAGCGTCAGGGGTTCGGCGAGGAGGAGGGAGCGTGAGGGTTTATTGCGCTGGAAGAAGTCGGGCATTTCCATCGCAGGCGGAGGGAGGAAGCCCTTTCCGTGGAAGAAGCCGGCCATTTTCGTCTCCGGCTCTGAATCGCGAAAACGCGTGAGGGTCGTCTCTGAAGTTGCGGGAGGACTTCTGTGTTTGCTTTGCTTTAGGGGGATTTTGAGTTGGGTGAATATTGCAGGTCTCTTTTAATTTAGCCCTAATCCGGCAAAAAGACAAAAATACCCCTTAGTTAATCCAGCAAAATCGGTTTTATGAGGCATTTTGGGATTAAAATGTTACACATGATGTAACATACCTCTTTCCTTATAGTATAAAGATAGATAAATATATATATATATATATAATATATATATATATATATATATATATATATATATATTATATAAAACAATATACATATCTCAAAGGCACACCAAATTTTTACTTTCAGCCGTTGGATCTCCAAAACATTAACTTTCAGCCGTTGGATCTCATGCTCTCTAATATATCTATGATTTCCCATCTCTCAAGCCCGATAGAAGCCGCGACCCTTCCCTCAACCCCGATAGAATACATTTCTTCTCCCCGCCCCCTTCGCGATCCTACCAGCGGCTCTATGGCGATCATCTTTCCAGTTCTTCCTTCCTATGCAAATGGGATTTGAGACTTCCTTCCTCCTCAACCCCTTGCCACGGTTTGTCGCCGTCTCCGCATTGGAAAACCTGCCTCTCGCGCTTACTCATCCTTCCCGTACCCCAGGTCTGCGGGTCGCTCGATTTTCTCACCACAACCGCGCTCGCACTTCGCCGCCGCCGGCATCGCTGCTCCTCTGCTGCTCACACGCCCCTCTAGACTTCCAACCATCACAACCTCTGCGAAAGCCCACACTATTTCAGATACTTCCTATGGCTCCAAGTCCTTCGCCCCCTTCCTCCATGTTCGGGAAAGGTACCTAACATTCCTTCACAACCCTGCAATCCCCAAACTAAACCCCTTTCTACCAAACTCACGCCTAGCCATTTCTGCTACATACAACATAGTTGTTGAAATGTGTTATTTCTATTATAATCAGAATCATTCCCAGCGGCTCACTCATTGGACAGATTGGCCGTGGGAGGATCTCATCAACTACTTTATATTGTGTAGCTGCTCCAATATTTGATCAGAGATTTCTAGGTGATTAACTTTACTGTTGGTTCAGATTTCTTTTAATCCTGTCATTCCTTTTATATTATTGTCATATTGTTGGATTGGTTTACATTCATGTGTTTTTTTAATCCTTTGTTTGTCCTGTAACACTCCCAAAGAAGAAGGTTTATGTTCGTCTCCATCCTTTGCTCCAATGATTTTGCTAAACAGATGTAAAATGATGCACACAAACAGTTTGTTCTTTTGCCAATGTGAGGTATTTATAAGTTAACAAATTGATCCACACCGACTTACATGGCACTTGCTTGATTTAATGATTATGAACTTAAATGTTTAGGTAACTGGTCTTGGCATCTTATATAAAAGGAAAAAATATAAAGTGTAGAAATAATTATGGCTCGATAGCCCGTATAGGTAAAATTTTGAGTTTATAAGGATAAGCGGTCTTGGCAATTAAATGGTTTTGACAGGTTTATTTGGGAGATTTATTTGTAACTCAAACTCATCAAGAGTTCATTTATGTTCGAGAGTTCTGTTGATCAAGAGTTTTTTGGCACTTAAAATATATATGTAAGAAGTATATATGCATGTTCACATGAAAATCTCATGCCTAGCCATTTCTGCTACATACGACATAGTTGCTGAAATGTGTTATTTCTACTATAATCAGAATCAATCCCAGCAGCTCACTCATTGGACAGATTGGTCGTGGGAGGATCTCATCAACTACTTTATATTGTGTAGCTGCTCCAATATTTGACCAGAGATTTCCAGGTAATTAACTTTACTGTTGGTTCAGATTTCTTCTAATCCTGTCATTCCTTTTATATTATTGTCTATATTTTTATCTAAAAAAAATTCATTCATTGTTCATTAGAAGATCTCCGTTGCTTGCATTTCTGGCATCTTAATATTTTTTCTTCTTTTGGAATTTTTACGAAATATAGAATATAATACCCATAAATTTCATGTTCACAGGTGTTTTAATGAACAGTCCTAACAGAGTGCTCTGAAAAATCAAAGAGATTTCTCGCATTGAGTAACTAGACAAAAGAAGAAAGCTTACACTTCCAAAAGATTCAGGTAAGCCTATTTGCACGCCATTTGATTCTGTTTCTATGCTTGAATTTATTATTTTAAACTTGATTCTGATGTTTTTGTTAAACTTTTCATCACAAAATTAAATTGTGATTATATTTGTCTCCAAGACTCCAACAATCTCATGTTTTGTGGCAGATTTTGTACAATGCCAAAGAATATATTTATAAGCTGTTTTATATTTAGGTACATGGATTCTGTGATTTTTCTTTTACGATGAGATGTAGCTGCTGATAAATGTAATGGGGTAAACAATCAATGCAATGTGAGCACCTATTTTTTGCTAAGCCCAAAGTTATTTCTATACCACGGTATCTTAAATATTTATATTTTCATTTATGGTTTATGTTTGCTCTAGATATTTAGATATATTAAGGCATAGGATGATGCATGTTTTGATGCTAGAGACTCAGAGGAAGGTACAAGTCATTATAAATCCCTCTATCAATATTCCATGTTTTTACCTGTCAAAAATCTTCTGCTATATTCAAATCACAATTTCATATTACTGTTCAAGCTGTTAAATATGGAGAGCTTAATGGAGAGAGATCAGATCCACTATTATAATTTAGAGAGAATTTTGGAGACAAATCACGACACTAGGTGATGAAGTGCATGAGAGTTTTTATTTTCCACTATTTTTCTGTTCTGCAGGTGGTTCCTTTTTTTTCCTACAACATGTTGCCTCAAATTTTAGTCCAAACCCCATTAGGAACGCAATAAGCAATAATTAGCTATCTGATCCCAGGAAAAAAACAAATATTTAAGGATAGATTGCATGATTACATTGATGTTAATGACTTTAGATGTCTATACTTTGTGCTTGATTACACTGATTGATTGCCTTGAATGACTATCTTTGATCCTATTAATGTCATAATCATACTAGATTTTGCTAAATGCAAAGTTACCAAGATTTTTTTAAAATTATAGAAAAAAAATGTGCAATGTTGGTTGGTTTGATTTAGTATAGTTTTGAATGAGGCTATTTAAATTTCTATATAGGTTATACAAATAGCTCAACCTCTGCATTTTTTTAATAATGTTGCTAATGAACTATTGTATTGGATAGTTCTTGCAATACTCTAACCACTTTGTAAGTATTATTAAGTATTGGAATATTATTCCAATGGCCATCTATTGTCTTGAATCCCCACCGATATCACTAGCTATGACCGATGTCACCATCCACGACTAATGTCGCCCTCATGACCAATGTCGCCTTCCCCAATCAATGTCGCTCCCACGACCAATGTCGTCTCCCACGACCAATGTCGCCGCCCACGACCAATGTCGCCGCTCACGACCAATGTCGCAGTCACGACCAATATCGCCACCCACGACCAATGTTGTTGGTTTGCGGGCAAAGCCCACTTGGATGCGGGCACAGCCTGCAACGCCTCTTCGAGAACGGGCACTCCTAACGAATGTCGCCGCCCCCGAACAATGTCGCCGCCCCCAAACATTGTCGCCGCATCCGAACAATATCGCCGCCCACGAACAATGTGTTAAAAAAGCTTGAGCTTTTATATATATATATATGGGAGATACCATATGCGGGCAAGCTAACCGTGCGGGCGTATGGATAAGAGATTTTGGGGATCAAGATGGTCTCAAAACGAAAAGTGATCAACATGAAAGTTGTAGTTCTCGGCAAGACGAACAACTTTCATGTTGCTCACTTTTTGATTTGGAGCCTTCTTGCCCTTCGATTCGGGCCTCGAAATCAAGGACGGCGAGAGGCTTTACTGTAGCACTCTCGCCGCCCCCGACTTCGAGGCCCAAATCGAAGGCCAAGTCGGCTCCAAATCAAAAAGTGATCAACATGAAAGTTGTTCGTCTCGCCGAGATCTACAACTTTAATATTGATCACTTTTCGATTTGAAGTCTTCTTGAGCCTTGCTCCACGCTCGTACGCCCGCACTAGATATATCCTCATATATATATATATATATATATATATACGAGTGACAGGCACGGGCCTCCGGCCCGATGGCTACGCGCCACAGTACCCGGCCAGCGACGGTAGGCTCCGGGCATTTGTCGTGGGTGCGACATATGTCGTGTGTGTGACATTTGTCATGAGGGCGACATTTGTCATAGTGGCGAGATTTGTCGTAGGTGCGGCATCTGTCGTGGGGACGGCATGTGCAGTGTGTGCGACATTTGTCGTGGGTGAGACATTTGTCATGGATGGGGCATTTGTCGAGGGTGGAGCAGATGTAGTGGGTGTGACATATGTCGTGGATGCGACATATGTCGTGGGGGCAATATTTGTCGTGGGGGGCGACAATTGTCGTGGGGGCAACATTTGTCGTGGGGACGACATTTGTCATAGAGGTGACACTTGACGTAAAAATGAGAATTTCATGTATTTTAAAAGTTCAAAAATATAAGTAAAACATTACAAATATATATAAATGTGTGAAATTCAGAACATTTCTTTAATTTTTGTAAACACTTGACGCAGATGATGATTCAAATGACCATTACACCAAAAGAAACTAAAGCAATAGATGAATCAATTAGGTAATTTTGATCAAAACTAATCAGAATCTCAAACTAAAACTAAACATGAGCATGAAATTAGGTAATTTTGAAACGTAATTCTAAAAATTTGAGATTTAAAATAATAGTTGAATCAAAATCATAAATCCCCAGATCTAAAACCGAACAAATTACCCTAAATGTGTGAAATTCAGAACATTTCTTTAATTTTTGTAAACACTTGACGCAGATGATGATTCAAATGACCATTACACCAAAAGAAACTAAAGCAATAGATGAATCAATTAGGTAATTTTGGTCAAAACTAAACAGAATCTCAAACTAAAACTAAACATGAGCATGAAATTAGGTAATTTTGAAACGTAATTCTAACAATTTGAGATTTAAAATAATAGTTGAATCAAAATCATAAATCCCCAGATCTAAAACCGAACAAATTACCAAAACTGTTAATTTTGGTCAAAACTGACTGAGAATGAATTCAATGTTTTTTCATTTTTGATTTAAGATCTGATCTGATCAAAACTGTTTTCAGATCTAAACTTATACTATCAAATTTGAAGAGTTAAGATATGCCAAAAAAAATGAGGAATTCATTTAAGTATCAAAAGCCCAAACATATTATTCTCAGCATAGCAGCAATTAAGGAAAGAATCTATTTACTGTAGTTTGGAATCACGGGAGAAATTTAAACTGTCCGATGAAAATTGTAACATATATAGTGTTTCACAGTTAAAGTATATAAGTGCGAATGAGTCGAAGCTCTAAGGCGGGAGGAAGAAAGTAGCTCCTTCAAGAAACTAAGCATGAACATGAAATTAGGTAATTTTGAAACATAATTCTAATAATTTGAGATTTAAATCAATAGTTGAATCAAAATCATAAATCTCCAAATCTAAAACTGAACATGAGCATGAAATTAAGGATTTTAATCTCTAGGTCTTAAACGAAAACGAACAGAAGTTACAAATTTTTATTTTGGATTGAAACCGAAATTGCAGATTTTAATCTATAATCAAAAACTGGATCAAAACCCCAAAAACTGGATTAAAACCCCAAAAACTGGATTGAAACCTGAAATTGCAGATTTTAATCGTAGATCTGCAAAATATATAGGTGGTTTAAAAAAATTCTGATGTTAATCCCTAGATCTTAAACGAAAACGAAATAAGAAATGTGTAGTTCCTTAATGCGAAATGAACAATGAAATAAAAAACTGGATCTAAACTTGTTCTGTAAAAAGAACAGTGAAATAGATTTTGTACCTAAACTGGTTTTGTAATGCAAAATACGGAGTAAATTTGTAGATCGGTGGTAGGAAATGAACACCGAAAAGAAATCAAAATCTGGAAAATGAAGGATTTGGAAACTGGTTCTGTAAAAAGAAATCAAAATGTGGTAGTTAGATCGTGAGAAATCTGCAAGGAGAATGGATTCGCAAGAAATCAAAATCTGTAAAAACTGGTTCTGTACCGATATCGCCGGCGTTGGCAAATGGATTCGCAGGAGGTAGGCAGTCGTTGATGTCGACGGCGGCGGATCTTACAGGGCTCGGAATTCCTAGATCTGGAATAGGGAAATGAACAACGAAAATAAATAAAAATCTGGAAAATGAAGGATGTGGAAACTGGTAGTCACATCGTGAGAAATCTGGAAGGAAAATAGATTCGCAAGAAATCAAAATCTTAAAAAACTGGTTCTGTACCGATGTCGCCGGCGTTGGCGAATGGATTCGAAGGAGGTAGCGATAGCCAGTCGTTGATGTCGATGATGGCGGAGCTTGCAGGCTCGGCCTACGGAGCCCTTCACTCGACCATCTTCGTTGCTTGATGCCGGAGAGAAATGGAGAGGAAGAAGAACAACGTCGTGAAGTGCGTCGCCGAGAAAAATGCCGCGAAGTGCGCCACCGAGAGAAATGCCGCACAGTCGGGAAGATTGAGTTCCGCCGTGCCTTGGAAGGAGGAAGGAGTGCGGGATTTTTTTGGATTCAGCGGGTTTAGGGTTGTTTATTTGTAGGTTTTATAAGACATTGGCATACATCCGATGGACAGGATTTTGACAATCAAGAATCAATGGTTGGTATTTTTGGGTGGATTTATGAACTCACGCTATTGGCAGACCTTGATATATCTTTTTAATATAGTATAGATATATATATATATATATATATACAAAAGAATATGGGCAGCCAATAGGATTGCACGGTGTAACAATGAGGCCCTCCAAAGTAATCCCAACCGTTCATATGCGGGCATGAGATTTTGGGGTCAAGGAGGCTTCAAACCAAAAAGTGATCAACATGAAAGTTGTAGATCTCGGCGATCCGAACAACCTTCATGTTGATCATTTTTTGATTTGGAGCCTCCGTGACCCGTTCATATGCGGGCATGAGATTTTGGGGGTCAAGGAGGCTTCAAATCGAAAAGTGATCAACATGAAAGTTGTAGATCTCGGCGATCTGAACAACCTTCATGTTGATCATTTTTTTATTTAGAGCCTCCGTGACCTTCGATTTGGGAATCGAAAAGTCTGGGCGGCGAAGCCCGCCGGGGTGCGGGTGAAGCCCGCCGTCCCGAGCTGTGTACTGTCGCGGAGGGCACGGGGGGCCCCCCGTGCACTGTCACTCGTGTGTATATATATATATATATATATATATATATATATATATATATATATATAAAATATATATAATATACAGAATTCTTTATATGCGGGCGTACGGAATCACATTTTTGGGAGTCAAGGAGGCTGCAAATCGAAATGTGATCAACATGAAAGTTATAGATCTCGGCGTTCCGAACAACTTTCATGTTGATCACATTTTGATTTGGAGCCTCCCTGGCTTTCGATTTGGGACCCGAAAATCGGAAATTCCGCATGTTACTGTAGCAGTCTCGCCGCCCCGATTTTCGGGTCCCAAATTGAAGGCCAAGGAGGCTCCAAATCAAAAAGTGATCAACATGAAAGTTGTTCGGAACACAGATATCTACAACTTTCATGTTGATCACTTTTCGATTTGAAGCCTCCTTGCCCCTTGCACGTACGCCCGCACAGTATATCACCATATATATATGTATGTATATATATATATATATATATGTATATATATGTATGTATATATATATATATATATATATGTATGTATATATATACATACATATATATATGTATATAGATATATATATATATGTATGTATATATATACATACATATATATATATATATAGATATATATATATGTATGTATATATATATAGATATATATATATATGTATGTATATATATACATACATATATATATATATATAGATATATATATATATATGTATGTATATATATATATATATGTATGTATATATATATATATATGTATGTATATATATATATATATGTATGTATATATATATATATATATATATATATATATATATATATATATATACACATATATACAAGTGATAGGCACTGGCCTTCGGCTCTGGGGGCATTCGGCGGGGGTGCGACAATCGGCGGGGTGCGACATTCGGCGGGATGCGACATTCGTCAGGATGCGACATTCGCCGATGGTGCGACATTCGCCGATGGTGCGACATTCGCCGGTGGTGCGATATTTGTCGTGGGGACGACATTTGTCGTGGGTGGCGACATTTGTCGTGGGTCTCAACATTTGTCGTGGACAGTACCCGCCCCTACGGACTCGCGCGACAGTACCCGACCGACGACGACGTGCTTCGCCCGCTCCCGGCCCGCTCCCGGCGAGCTCCGCCCGCTCCCGGCGGGCTCCGCCCGTCCCGCAACATATACATATGAGTACTCAAAATGACCTTAAAAAATTATAAATCAAGAATATAATTTTTATTTTATAAAATAAATTATATTTTAACGTTATATATGTATATATATGTGTGTATATATGTATATATATGTGTGTACATATATGTATATATATGTGTGTATAAAGTAATTATACAGAGAGAACCAGTTCTCTGAACCTTATATAGAAAACCAGCAAATTGACCCCTAAATGTTTGTTTTTTCAAAAAGTGATCAACATGAAAGTTGTAGATCTCATCGAAATCTACAACTTTAATGTTGATCACTTTTTGAAAAAACAGCGTTTAGACCCCCGATTTGAGCCCCGAAAAAAGTCAAACCGAACTATATATATACATATGTTCGTGTTGACTTTTTTCGGGGCTCAAATCGGGGGTCTAAACGGTGTTTTTTCAAAAAGTGATCAACATGAAAGTTATAGATTTCGATGAGATCTACAACTTTCATGTTGATCACTTTTTGAAAAAACAAACATTTGGGGGTCAATTTGCTGATTTCTATATAAGGTTCAGAGAACTGGTTCTCTCTGTATAATTACTCTGTGTGTATATATTTGTATATATATGTGTGTGTATATATGTATATATATATACATCTCCTACCATATAAGCAAATATACTATTCTTTGCTCTTACCATAGGTTTCCCCTCCACCCTTGGATCAAAGTCAGGTTTTATTCTCATCCATTAGATTAGGAGGGAGAAAGGCATCTTTAGGAGTTAGAGAGAGAGGGATGAGGGAATATTCCTAGGCCTCCTAAAGCTAGAGAGAGGAGAGGAGGGAGAGAGAGAGAGGGAGAGAGTGGCTGGGGGGAGGCGGTGATGGGATATACTAATATAATGATATAACAATCTTTTAGTTTAATATATAGTATAGTATATATTTATACATATAAGCGGTGAGAGAGAGAAAGAGAGAAAGAGAGAGGGAGGAGGGGGATGGATGAGAGGGAAATTAATACACAGATCATTAATTAAAGACAAAATAAAATAAGTAACTGCTTCTTTAAGCAACTCTTCACCGCACAAGCCACGGATCATGTTATTTTTTACTGCACAAGTAAAAAATAATTTCCGTTTTTTTGGCATCTCTTCACCACAAAACATTCTCCTCCACACAATTAGACATTCAGCGGTTATTAATTAAAAACAAAATAATTTCCGTTTTTTTGGCATCTCTTCACCACAAAACATTCTCCTCCACACAATTAGACAATTAGGCCGGTTATTTCTTTACACGTTATAATAGACAGAAACATTAATTGCACGTTATAATAGACAGAAACATTAATTGCACGTTATAATAGGCAGAAACATTAATTGCACGTTATAATAGGCGGTTATTGCTTTACCCGACCTGAAGTTTAGCCTTGATTAGCACGTCATAATAGGCGGTTATTCATGAACGAAGCTTTTCCTCATGTTCTCAAGCTCTCCTCTCTCCCCTCCGTTTGCTCCACTTCCACTTCCCGACGATTTTTTCCCCGCCGCTGCCCCTGCCGCTGATTCTTCGCTGCGTGGAAGCTGGGTCCGCTTCTATGCGGCCGAAGGCCGCCCAGAGCATCAAACACGGGCGAAGCCCGTGTGCAGGCAGGCGAAGTCTGCCTGATGCGGCCGAAGGCCGCCCGAGAGCATCGAGCACGGGCGTAGCCTGTGCGAAGATGCTCGTATATATATATATACATATAGGATTAATCTCAAATGCGGGCTGGCTAGAATGCAGGCATACGGGCAATATTTTTTGGGGGTCAAGATGGTTTCAAATCGAAAAGTGATCAACATGAAAGTTGTAGATCTCGGCGAGACGAACAACTTTCATGTTGATCACTTTTTGATTTGGAGCCGTCTTGGGCTTCGATTTGGGCCCCGAAATCTGGGGCGGCGAACGCTTTACTGTAGCAGTTCCGCCGCCCCAGATTTCGGAGCCAATCGAGGTCCAATACGGCTCCAAATCAAAAAGTGATCAACATGAAAGTTATTCGTCTCGCCAAGATCTACAACTTTCATGTTGATCACTTTTCGCTTTAAAGCCTCCTTGACCCTTACCCGTACGCTCGTACGCCCGCACTAGAGTAACCCCCATACATATAATAGTGATATATAATAGTGTCATAGTGATATATACATATATATCTATATCTATATGCCAAAACATTTGTGCACATGTGAAGCCCCATAAATGTACATCAGAACAACATCAGCCACAGGATTGGCGGGCGTACGGGCATGGGGTTTTGGGGGTTAAGGAGGCTCCAAATCAAAAAGTGATCAACATAAAAGTTGTAGATCTCGACGATCCGAACAACTTTCATGTTGATCACTTTTTGATTTGGAGCCTCCTTGACCTTCGATTTGGGACCCGAAAATTGAAAAATCGTAGCCTTCCTGTAGCAGCCACGCCGCCCAGACTTTTCGGGTCCCAAATCGAAGGTCACGGAGGCTCCAAATCAAAGGGTGATCAACATGAAAGTTGTTCGGATCGCCGAGATCTACAACTTTCATGTTGATCACTTTTTGATTTGGAGCATTCTTGACCTTCGATTTGAGACCCGAAAATTGAAAAATCGTAGCCTTACTGTAGCAATCTCGCCGCCCAAACTTTTCGGGTTCCAAATCGAAAGTCGCGGAGGCTCAAAATCAAAAAGTGATCAACATGAAAGTTGTTCGGATCGCCGAGATCTACAACTTTCATGTTGATCACTTTTCGATTTGAAGCCGTTTTGACCCTTGCCCGTACGTCCGTTTGCCCGCAGCGACCCGTCGGGACGAGCGAAGCCCGCCGGAACGAAGCCCGCTTGGTTGCGGGCGAAGCCCGCAGCGACGCATCGAGAACGGGCGCTCGTTCGAAGATGCTAGTATGTATATATATATATATTTATATATATATATACAAGTGACAGGCACGAGCCTTCGGCCCTGGGGCCATTCGGCGGGGGTGCGACAATCGGCGGGGTGCAACATTCGGCGGGATGCGACATTCGTCGGTGGTGCGACATTTGTCGTGGGGACGACATTTGTCGTGGGCGGCGATATTTGTCGTGAGCGACGACATTTGTCGTGGGCGGCGACATTTGTCGTGGACAGTACCCGCCCGCAACATATTCATATGAGTACTCAAAATGATCGTAAAAAATATAAATCAAGAATATAATTTTTATTTTGTAAAACAAATTATATTTTAACGTTAAAACATTAATCATTCTTTTATCATTTCTAACTATAGGCCATAGGTTTAGAATACCTAGTATTTTTATTTTTTTTATTTAAATATTGCAAAGTTGTGTAATTACCTAAAAGATATTGACTTTATAATATATTAATATAAAGTTATGTATATTTATGTAATTATGAATACAACTATAAGGGCAATATATGGATATTTGCAATGTTTCACCAAAGATT
The DNA here is from genome assembly GCA_039513925.1 of Platanthera zijinensis. Classification (NCBI taxonomy): domain Eukaryota; kingdom Viridiplantae; phylum Streptophyta; class Magnoliopsida; order Asparagales; family Orchidaceae; genus Platanthera; species Platanthera zijinensis. The sequence continues at coordinate 20,902,964 of CM077084.1, read as the reverse complement.
AGTTTTTGCATAATCGTAGAGATATATGGATATATCTCAAATGCGGGCAACCTAATATGCGGGCGTACGTGCAAGCCATTTTGGGAGTCAAGATGGTTTCAAATCGAAAAGTCATCAACATGAAAGTTGTAGATATCGGCGAGACGAACAACTATCATGTTGATCAATTTTTAATTTGGAGCCTTCTTGGACCTCGATATGTATATAAATACCCGTCGGGGGCGGGCGAAGCCCGCCGGCGCCGGCCGGGTATTGTCGCGCATGGCCATAGGAGCAGAGCCCCGTGTCGGGCACTCGTGTATATATATATATTAAGAATAATAATTTTAGTATACTAAATATATTTAACAGTATTGCAAAATACTTTTATGATGGCCAATATATTCTACATTTCTAGTCTATATTTTGTGTTTCCTTTTTTAAAGCTTTTTTACATGAAAACATAGTATAGAAAAATGTACAACGTATCTGTTTTTAAAGCTTTTTTTACGAGTTATCAATTAAAAAAATGTACATTTTGGTGCAACATTCATTCAATACAGAAGAAATAATTGAGCCATTTAAATGGTGATTCTAGATATTCATCAAAATAGTTGATGGAAAAGAACCACAAACAATATTCGCAAATCAAGATCAAGCTTGAGTGCGTACTTCCAAAAAGCAATCATCGTCTATGTCAATTACACGCACTCAAAAAAGGCATCATCCAAAATCCATTCTTTCAGTTCTTAGAGAGTTGTTCGGGCCTATTTCACAAGTGTATGTCTGAATGTGATGGTGTAGAGAAATTTGAACTTGCTTGGGCACAAATGATAAGAACGGGTTTACAAGAGAACAAATGGCTTAGTGACTTGTACAATGTAAGGATGAAATGATCGAAAAGCCTTCAATAAAAAAAACGTATTTGATCTCTTGTCAACACAAAGGAGTAAATCGACAAACAATATCTGTCAAGACATGACCAATGCCACCAGCTCCCTTGTTGATAGTTTTTGTGGAATCGCATCACAGTGAACAAGAAAACTTTAGTTGCAAACAATTGAAGATGTCATGCTATAATAAGTCGGGTTTGTTTCTTAAGATGAAACAGAAGGAAGTCATTGAAGTCGGGTTGGTCTTAGAGGATGAAGAAATGCGGTCCGACATTGACAGATTATTTACTTTCAGAGCCGGCCGTAATGATGGAAACACGGACAATAAACAATGGAGGGTTCAAACCAAAATGGGAGATTAATCTGGATGCTTTGTGTTCTTGCTTCAAAATCAAGGTTGCAGATGTCGGATGTCGGGTTCACGTCGGTTTGAGTTTGAAATGTCATATGTCGGATTGCGGGGGATATATCGGGGATATTTTACAATATAGGATTTTAATATTTTATAAATTTATTAAACATAATGTATATTTATAAATTATACAAAAAAGATATATACACATAAATTATACAATAAATATATATACATATAATATGCGTAGATAAATTGCACAACAAGAAGCATTGAAGACAAAAAACGACATAAAGAGCATCAAATGAGGGTGAGACGAGAAAACAGTCAAATCTTGGCTCAAAGATATGCACAAAATATAGCACAAAACATAATATTATCGCTCGAACGCTTAAAAAAAATGAAAAATACATATATATTTTTAGTATTTGTTATATATCATCCACGAGATATCGCCCGATATATCGGGTAAAACCTATATATCGGGGCCTGAAGACCGATATATCGGGGATATTTTCAAAAACGATATTTTTGCTTAAAATGTCGATGTCGTTGCGTTTTTTGCTCAAAACCTTTATGTCGACCGACATCTACAACACTGTTCAAAATCGAAATTAGAGGATTTATAGAAGAAATCTAAGACATACTAAAAGATGCTGTGTATTGATCGAGCCATGAACTACATAGTTGAATGCAAATTGAACATAAAGGAGACACTAGCCTTAAGTCGTGTTTGGTTCTCAACCTTGTCAATCATGTTCGGCTAATGATTGATCAGTTCTCAAGCTTGTCAATCTTGTTCAACTAGTGGTGCGCGGGGGACCCGTGTGTGTGGCTGTGAGAGAGCCTTTCCCCTTACGTCGACGAATTGATAGTTTTTAGCATTTTTTAAACGTTTTCAATAAGTTTTTTAGCACTTTTTAGGGTTTTTATTATTTGGACTCCTCAATTTTTCAGAGTAGACGCGTACAGTTGAATAGTTTCGTTGAAAGATAGTATAGATTTAGAAGACGCGGAAATTGAAGGACTAGAAATCCCATTAACTTAGATAACCACCCTTATCACCCCCAATGATGAAGTGACGAATTGAACGGAATCATATGGCATAGTTTGTGGAGTTCAATTTCATGCCAGGAGTAATTACATGGTTTATTTGGTGATAATCATCAAGTGATCAAAGATCTGTATATGATGGATCTGTGAGAGAGAACGAAAACCAACTCAATAGAATAGGAATCTATGTTCAGAAGACATGATCTTGCAAACTGCCTTCTCGAAGAGACGAGCGGCATCAGGAATATTCGAACAGACATCCCTGCGAACAAGTCATCTACATAGGGAAGATTCACCTGCGAACAAGAGTGGTCTACGAGGGGAAGATTCATCTGCGAACAAGATTCATTTGCAAACATGAGGAGCGACAGAACTCCAAATTGGAAGTGAATCATAGAGAAGATCGCGAAAACAACAATGGAACCAACGACGAGAACGACAAAGACGGATGCAGGCACAATGCGGCGCCTTCTTCGAACAAAGTCGAGAAAAACAAGCTGATGTCATGTTGAGTAAAATAGTGTTGCTTGTTATTGGAATGCACAAAATTACGAAGTAGCCCTTCAAAAATGCATGATGCCAATGAACTAAACAACAAGACTTGCATGCAACAAATACATAATCAAACAGTATGCACCAAGAAAGTACTCATTGATACCATGCCTCCTACCATTCATAGAGATATGTTTGAAGAATCTACATTGAAGGGCTAAATTATAGAGGAGGCCATTGGCCCATTGCTTCATAAAAAGAGTATAAAAATTTAGAAAATTTATCCCCAAAATAAAGATTACCTCTTTGGAGAAGAGTAGAGCTCATGTCCAGCTCTGTTGGATGTTCCCCGAGTAGTTCTCTTGAGCAAATAAGTTATAAATCTCTTCTGGTGATCAATGAAAATGATTAGCAATAGTAAATGCGGCCACTTCTAACAAATCATCAAAAGGAAACATTTAGTGAACAATTATTTCAATGAATATCAACCTCAATCACATAGTATCAAGTACCATAATAGAGCATATAATCACAGGGAACAGTTACAATATATAGTTATTCACAAGTAGATCAAAATTAAACTTTCAAAACACTAACATGGAAATTCATGTCAGTTTGCGAGTCTATAACAAAAGATATTTCGGAATCATTTGGCTTAACAAGTATTGAAAAAACGATAAAGAATTCATATGGCTTCGTGCATTTAACACCTAGAGCATACTATCACGAACTTGTCTCTCTTCAAGCTCTCATGCGGCCTTAGCTCCTCTTTGCCACTCCGCGTAGCCTGGCTAAGTCAGCATCCTCCTGCAAAATCTAGGTGGTGATGAAGAAAGAGTGGAGAAACAACTCAGGTGAAACTCACAAGTGCGGAAACTCAAAGAACTTTATTGTTTGTCCAAACATGAATGAGTCATGAACATTCTAGAGAATTCATGTATCTTGTGCATACTAGAGAGAGATAGAATAATCTAGAATAATAGTTGTCTAGAAACTTCTGTAACCAAATCTTGCACGAGGAGGTTGGCTTAACTAGGCTATAAGGAGTGGCAAAGAGGGGCTAAGGCCGCGCATGAGCTTGAAGAGAGACAAATGCATGAAAATACGCTATAAGAGCCGATTAGGCCCACGACAAAAAAAAACATGTTAGAGATCAAACAGGTACACATTAAGTTGTTGAAAATACAGGCTCTCTCTCTCTCTCTCTCTCTCTGTCCTCCCCCACTGCCACTCAAGTTCTTCCTCAACATCTAGTTCTTGACTCAATTCAAAACCTTTCCCAACTATTTGTAATAATTTTGGGTCTTCCGACCTATAATCAATTGATTTAGGTTGGATGCATAAGATAACAATTGTGAATATCGTGCACGATAGGACGAAGTAATAACAAAGAGTTCACCAAACTTAAAGAAAGAAGAACATCAATCAAGAAAAAAATGTGAGGAACAACATCATCAAAATACAAAAATAAACAAAAACTAAAGTGAAACATGCTGCCAGTTGCATAAAATTAATGTATGATCAAAGTGCTATGGTGTTTGATTTCAGTAGAAGATCCCCCAGGTCTCAACAACTGAGATTTCGAAGTCGAAGACATCGTCTGGCTCAGCGGCAGCGACCGGAACATACACCTCATCTTCTTCTTGATATCAGACATCAGCATTGGAGCGGAAAGGCCACAAGAACGAGAAAGGATTTCTTCTTCCCTGACTCCTCCCCCCATTCTCCCTTTCGCCGGACCCACTACCACTTTCTCCACCGCCTGAGCTAATGTTACTCGGTCCAGAGCGCGAGCCACCGTCGAAGCCCTGCGGTGGAAGCTCCTGCCGGCATACCGGGCAGGAATTGTGCTGCGTTAACCAAGGAATGATGCAATCCGAGTGATACAAATGCTTGCACGGCATCTCCCGTGCCTCCGAACCCAACTCGAACTTCTCCTTGCACACCGGACAATGAGAATCCCTGCGAAGATGCCTATGGGCAATCTTGACGGTGGGCATGGAATCAATCAACGACCTCGCCGCGGGCGGAGGCCCGCGCCTATCACTGTGTGTCAATTGTTCAATCAAATCCTCGAGCCCTGGGCCCATGAAGTAGTCGGCAATGTTGGCGCGTCGGATCCCCACGCCCGGCCCGCCATTGAAGAGAACCTCGAACCCTCTATCCTCGGGAACTTGACCGCGAAAAAGGAGCCACGGGCCGGCTCCGAGGCCCATCCCGTCGCCTGCTGCCGCGTCATGCCTCGGCTGAAAGTCGTGCCCGCGATCCCTCCCCGCCATTCTTTGCCGCATCATGGCGGCAATGGCGTCCATCAAGCCAAATCGACGGTCGTGAAATTCGTCTGCATCCATTCCGAAGAAGGTGTTCATGGAACCCCCCATGTCATCGAGCTCTTGAACAAAGCCGCCGCCGCAGTTGGGGCAAACCATGTCTCGCCCGAGAGGCCTTATCCCTCGCATGCATCGGTGGCACCAGTGCGTGTTCCTAGCACTCGACATAGCCTCCAGTCAAACCAAAATTCAAATGCCTCCACCCAAAGATAGAAATCTGCAGGAAAGGAGAATGATAAAGCATATTTCAGCCCAAGAATGAAGTTGAATTCAAAAGAAAATGTCAGTTTATAGAAGCTATAAGCCATGTTCAGATTTGTTTTACAGTATTGTGCTCACTGTAATTGCATTGTGAAACCACTATGGAATTCTCTCTCTCTCTCTCTCTCGACCCGTCATCTTCCCCAAAATCCACTCTACACATTTCATCTCTCCTCTAGATCTTCCCCGTTTGATCTGAAAAATTCTCTCTCCTCCCTTGTATTCAAGAATCATCAGTTCTACATCAGTTGTTTGCCCAAATTAAACAAAACAGTTTCTATAAACTTCCCAAATTAGGTTCAATGGAGAGATTTGGGGATTTCTGCTCCAAATATTATAAAGAAGAATCTTACAAAAACACATCAGAGAGGGAAAGAGAGAGAAGCACAAGCAAACCCTAGATAAAAATTAGTCTACATCAAATTGAATGAACAAACATAGCTCTGCAACTGGAATCACAATCGCTCCAGAAAAGTTGATAAAACCCCCAAATAATCCACCACTAAGACCAAAATCACCAAAGGCAAATCCCTAAACACGTGATAAGATGAAATAAACACACCTAGAAGAAGTGAATCAAGCTTTTAAGCGAAGCCGACGTCGACGCATCATATCTTATTGCGGTTCCTACATCAAATTGAATGGACAAACAAAGCTCTGCAACTGGAAACACAATCGCTCCAGAAAACTCGACAAAACCCCAAATAATCCACCACTGAAAACCAAATCTCCGAACGCAAATCGCTAAACAAGCGATAAGATGAAAGAAAAACACCTACAAGAAGTGAATCAAGCTTTTAAGCGAAGCATACCTTACTGCGGTGATGAAGATGCTCACAAATTTGTGCCTCTGTGAAGAACCAGAAGAGAAACAACCGCCGATCCACCGGCGAATCCGTTGATCGGAGACTGGTAGAAGTCGCGAAGATTGAACAAGACTCCGAGGAGGAAGATCAGATCGAAATGGATCGGAAACTTCTAGAGAATCTGGAGATTTTTTAGAATCGCATGATAATTACGCGGGCCGATATTGGAGACCGAGGGAGAATTGCCCCCCTCACAGACTTTCCACGGACACAGCTGTCAAAATGGATGGGCAATTGGGCATTTTATGTTTTTTTAGATATTTATTATCTTACAAATATCAAATATGTACTTTAATAATTATTTTTTTTGAAGCTCACATTAGCACCGCACTATTGAGTATTAGCACTTTTTGTTATCCGCAATCATTGTTTTTTAAAAATTTGTTATTTCAATCGCGAAAGTTATCCGCACTCAAAAATTAGAAAAAGTGAGTAGTGGAGCACCATCGCCTGAAAGAGGAATGAGTGCTTGAATATCACAGAATAGAGGAGCACTATCGTTAAGAGGAAGAAAGCTCGCCGAATGTGGAAAAGATAGCCGCTAGATAATGGAGGAGAGCGCGTCGGGATAAAGAACATCGCTTGAGAAATGGAGGAGGAGCACTTGTCGGATTTGGAGCCCTTCAAGGCGGACGAAAAGAGAGGAGGAAGGGTCACCGGCGGAATCACGGTTTGGAGGGGAGGCGGAAGCACTACAGGGGCGAGTGCAAATAAGGAATAATTTTTGTGCAGTGCTTGCTAATAGAAATTCTAAAAGACCAAAAAAAGTCAAATTTTGAGTGTGGATAGCCAAAAGTGCGGTGTTAATATCAGCGTCATAATTGTATCAAAGAATAATAAATTCATGTTATGGCCATAATTTCAGCGGTATCTTTTAAATTTTTTAAGTTAATTATATGTGTAGGTCTCGAATCGATATTTGCAGCTCTTCAATATTTGTAGCATTGACGTACTCAGAAGCGACGGGAGCTTTGGCGTGCTCGGAAGCGACGGGAGCTTTGGCGTGCTCGGAAGCGACGGGAGCTTTGGCGTGCTCGGAAGCGACGGGAGCTTTGGCGTGCTCGAAAGCGAAAGGAGCTTTGGCGTGCTCAGAAGCAATCTTCGAAGGTTGAAAGAGATCTTCGAGCGGTCTTCAAAGCCGAAAGAGGTCTTCGAACCGTCCTCAAGGAATCTTTGAACTTTGAAGGCAATCATCAAGTGTTGATGGAAATTTTCCAAGTAATACTCATTACTCAAGCTCCGAAGGAGATATTTGAGTGTCCACGGAGACTTATGAAGGGATCTTCAAGCGCGCAAGAAGAACTTAGAGAGATTTTCCAAGGAAGAGTGCGGAGCTCTCTCGAGCGTAGAAAACCAAGTCCCCCAAATGGATGCTCTAGGCCCCCTTTTATATATTTGGAGAATGACATTTTGGTAATTAAGTTGCTGGATAGTCTAGTTATCCGTGCACCCATAATAATATATTTTGTTATTCTCACACTCATGATATGATATTTTGCTATATGCACACACATGATGAGTTATTTTTCTATCCACCCCCCCCCCCCCATAATTGAAAATTTACTATTTGCACACTCATGATGAGGGTTTTGCTATACGCACACCCATGATATGGTATTTCTCTATATCTACCCCCCCCCCCCCCCCCCCATGATTGAGGATTTTACTATTTGCACATACAGAATTGGTGTTTAACTATTCAAACACCCATGATGGATAATTTTACTATTCGCGCCCCCATGATGTAGGATTTTACTATCTGCACACTCTTGATGGGGGTTACTATTCACACCCTTATGATTAAAGATTTTATTGTTCGTACCCCCAAGGTGCATGGGGATTATACTTTGCGCACCCCCATGGTGGGGGATTTTACAATCTGCTCTCCATGTTGAGGGATTTTACTATCTGCACCCTCATGATAGAGGATTTTACTATGTGCACTCCTATGATGGGGGATTTTACTAACGGGTTGTTGGGAATTATGCCCTTCAATGTTCCTTAGGATTTGAAGAGACATCACCAATCATGCTAAGGGGCATAATGTATTTGATGTGTGTTGGAGTTATTGCATGCAAGTTGTCCTTGATTGGACAGGTGAACAGGAGGAGGAAGCTGGATGTCGAACAATTTGACTAAGGCAAAAACCGCTGAGACCACTAAGACAGCTGAGAAGAATGTCTCAGCAGAACCGTTGAGACAGCTGAGAAGCTCAACACATATCGTTGAGAGAAGTGTTGGTTCAGCTAAACCGCTGAGACAGAAGACAGTCTCAGCTATGAAGAAGTAACCGCTGAGACAGTTGAGACAGGTGAGAAGAGAACCACTGAGACAGAAGTGTCTCAACTGTGAAGAAGAAAACCACTAAGACAGTTGATAAACCGCTGAGACAGAAGTGTCTCAGCTGTGAAGAAGAAACCGCTGAGACAGTTGAGAAGGAACCGCTGAGACAAAACCAGCAGAAATCTTCTAAGTCCAAAAAGTGGAATTCGTCGAGCTTAGCTCACAGATCGTCGAGCTCAGGTTAAAGTTCATCAACCTGAGCCCGTCTTTCACCGAGTTCAAGTTGAAGGTTAAAGATTCATCATTTGTCGAGCTCGACTCATAGATCGTCGAGCTCAAGTTAAAGTTCATTAACCTGAGTCCGTCTTTCGTCGAGCTCAAGTTGAAGGTTGAAGATTCAGCGTTCGTCGAGCTCAGCTCACAGATCCTCAAGATCAGGATTAAAGGTTGAAGATTCAGCGTTCGTTGAGCTCAGATCACAGATCGTCGAGCTCAGGATTAAAGGTTGAAGTTTCAGAGTTCATCGACCTGAGCCCGCCTTTCGTCGAGCTCAAGTTAAAGTTGAAGATTCTGAAGTTCGTCGAGCTCAGCACAGAATTCGTCGAACTCAGATCGACGATCGTCAAGCCCAATCCAAATACTTCATACCGTTACGGGAAAGCTACAGTAGCGCCGGAAGCTATTGTTTGTCTTCTTCTGAGGGAGGTGGCGCTCACCATTCTTGATTGGATCCACATTCAGATAGTGCCGTTGATTTCAAATCAACTTGTATAAAAGAAAGAGAAGAAAAGAAGATCAGGGTTAACAAAACACGAGAACGAAACCGTGAACCAGAATGGAAGCATAAAACAAAATAGAGGCAACTGGACTTTGATCTTCTTCAACAAGATTGAAAGCAAAAGTCCAGCAGGCAAGCCAGAAGGCTAAGGGAGGAAGATAGCTGAAACTTCAGCAAGATTGTTTCCTTGAGAACAAGTTAGCTGATTCATACAATCAACAAAAGGAGAGAGCTGTGTGAAGGACTGTAAGCCTTCCACAGCAGGTAGCTGTATAAGAAGACTCATCCCTTCTACAGTAAGTGGGCTGGACTGATATCTGCTCAGTCCAACAAGTTGGACTCGGAGATTTATCTCTGAGTCAGTATTTCAACTTTACTTAATTATTTTCTGTAGGATTCAATTTATCTGAATCTGAGTGTAGGTCACTTTATGCCTGAGTGGTAGGTGACAAATTTGTCACTGAGATAGGTGCCCTGCTTGGGTACTGAGGTAGGATCATAGTGTGGATCTGAGCTGTAGGGCTTAATTGCCTGAGGTAGGAGAGTGCTGCTCTCTGAGGTAGGATCTAAGTGTGGATCTGAGGTAAGGCTGTCCTCCTAGCCTGAGTGTAGGGCCTAGTGCCTGAGGTAGGTGACTGGTGAGTCACTGAGCTGTAGGTGACAAGTGTGTTACTGAGTTGTAGGCCTTGGAGGAGGCTGAGCTATAGGTACCTGGATAGGTACTGAGTTGTAGGAGTGCTACAGCACTCTGAGAGTAAGTCCTTGTGCCTGAAGTTATAGGGCATTTTGTGCCTAAGTTGTAGGCCTTAGAAGTAAGGCTGAGTTAGGTGGTCAGTGGACCTCTGAGCTGTAGGAGCACGGCAGGGCTCTAAGGTAGGAACCCTTGTGGTTCTGAGTTTTGATTCTGAAAAGAATCTATATGTAAGGCTGAGGGCCTGAGGTGTAATCTCTGAGGAGCATTTTAGTGGAGTTTGTGCTTAGTCTAATAAATCAGTTGGATAAGTGGGAAGGAAAGTGGATGTACCCAATTGGGGAACCATTATCAATTCTGGTGTGCTTGTTGTGTTGCTTGTTTCCTTTTTGTATTGCAGGTAATTAGGACAAGCTCTAGATCAGCAAATTATAAACAACACAAAAAGTCTTAGAGAAATTTAAAAGACTTATTCACCCCCCTCCCTCTAGGTGGCTAGCTAACCTTCAAGTAATAATTTTCAAGTAGTATCAGAGGGAGGTTGCTCAAAAAGAATTTAACAATCTGAGTATACCTCTAAGGTTAGCTAGAAGATATAATCATGGGGCCAGGAATGAACTATAAGGAGCTAGGGGCCATGAAACTACTAATCTGGAGGAAGGAAGGATTTGACCTCTAAAAGCAAAGGGTCAGACTATTCATGGAAGCATCAGACCCTAGGATCTGTGTAATAGTAGTGGAAGGTCTTTTTGTCCCCACAAAGGCTTCTATCATAGATCCAACTGTGAGAGTGCCTAAGGCATATATAGAGATGGATAGAGATTAGGTAATTCTATCCACCATGGACAAAAGGGCACAAAATATCATAGCCAGTGCCATTGTTGACTCAACCTTCCAGAATCTTGTACACTAAAAGACCTCTAAGGAAATGTAGGACACACTTGTGGTCTTCATGGAAGACTCTGAGGAAGTTAGAGATGATAAGAAGTCCATTCTCAACCAAGAGTATGAGGATTTCAGACAAAACAAATCTGAAAAGGTGGCTGACTGCTTTAAAAGGTTCTTTAGGACAGTCAATGAACTAAGAACTTATGGTAGGGTCTTCAGCCATTATGAGCTGAATGACAAGTTCCATAGATGTCTCACCAAAGAGTGGAACACCAAGATTTCTATCATTAGGGAAATGACCAAGCTGGCAGACACTCCTCCACCAACTTTGTTTGGAAAGCTGATATCCTATGAAATGCAGCTGGCTGCTAGACTAGAAGAGGAGAAGAGCAGCCAATCCAAGTCCAAGGAAAATTTTATGACATTCATGGCAGAAGTCTCAAGGAGCAGAAGGAAAACTCCCTCACTACCAAGGAGGGAAGCTGAATCATGCTCTGAAAAATCTGAGTCAAGCTCATCAGACAACCACATGTTCGATAAAGATCTAACTGCCTTCTCAAGACAATTCTAGAAGTTCATGAAGAAGAAGGACTGGAGGAAAAGGCCATTTTCATCCTCTCACCACAAGAAGTCAGCCAAGGATGACAGGTATGTCCCTAAAACTAGTAAAAAGATCTCTTTTAATGTGATCTGTTATTGTTGCAGTAAGGTTGGGCATATCATTGCTGACTGCCTAGTCAAAAGAAAGGAAGAAGATGAGAAGAAGAAGAAAAAGCATCACCATCATCAAAAGGACAAGAAGAAGAGAAGTCCTTTGTGACTAAGAAGGAGAGAAGTTAGACAGATTCTTCCTCCTCAGAATCTGAAGATGAAGAGGAAGAAGCCTGTATAGGGCTGATATCTGTTGCTGTAGATCCAAAAGAAGAAGAGGAATATACTGCTGCCAGGATAGGAATCAGGGCCCCTCTGTCACACTTAGACAGTGACAAAGAGGAGGATGAAGAAGACTATGGATTTAAGGGGCTAATGACAATAACTGAAGAGGAAAGAAGTCAGGCAGACTTGGAATCAATCAAGGTACAATCTCTCACCATTCCTCCATCTTCCTCTGAGTATGAAACCAGTCCAAACACTGATGCATCCTCATCATATGATGAAGATTGCTCAGATTATGAGACTGATGTCAATCAATTGATTGAGAAGTATGGACTACTCCTGGATGCTCTAAGGAAGAGCAAAATTCTTGCCAAAAGGAAAGCAAAGGAGATTGAAGTCCTGAAGCCTTATAAAACTCTCTATAACAATAAATCTATTGAGTTTTATAAGAAGAGTCATGAGGTGTCTGAACTCAAGAAAAATCTTGAGTGTTAGACCAAGCTTCTAGAAGAGAAGAGTAAGCATATTAGATATCTGGAACAAAAGTTCATAGAGAAATTGGGGATTGTGATTAACCATTCCAAGTCATAGTGTCAATTGCCAAAAGCTGCAACCTGCCAAGTCCCTGGGAAGCTGAGTATTAATCGCACTAATCATCATTTCAAGTCTGAATTCCCTAAAAAGCTGACAGTATTTCAAAAGGTGAACTTACCTTCTAAAACTGTCAAGTTTGCACCTCCCCATGAGGATCAAACAAATGTGTGCTCTACCAGTGGGGTGAAAACACATGATCTCAGAAGGAGTGTTTCTGTACACTCTAGCCATAAAGCTCGGGATAAGCTCTTTAGATTTGGATCCAAATATCCTGTATCTAAAGAGATGAGTGAGACCACTAGATGACAGGCTCAAAAATACAATTTACCCATCCTGGACAAGCTGTATTTGGTTCCTCAGCACCTTCATGCAAGAAGAAGGAAGAAGCATCATGTAAGGCTTTTCATGCAAAATCTGCAGCTACTCACATCTCTCATGGACATCAATTTTGTGTTGCCCTGAAGAGAAGATACATTATTCATAAATGTTGGTGTTGTTGGAAGGTGGGCCACTTTTTCATTGATTGCTGTCATAACCTGAAGGTGGCTAGTGGACAGAAAAGTGCTCAGTCCAGACAGAGAGTTAGGCAAAAGTTTGTTTTCACTCTTAACAAGAACCTAGGACCCAACTATTATTGGGTGCCTAAGGGTAAATAAATTTCTTTTGCAGGTTGGTCCAAATACCTATTTAGATAAGACTTGGTATTTGGGCAATGGTTGTTCCAGGCAAGTGTATGGGACGAGATGATTGCTCTAGGAACAAGCTCCATAATAAGCAATAAACAAAGAATGAGACTCTTAAGTGTGAAATCCCCAAAAGCTAGAGGCAATAAGCCTCAAGGTAAGTCTCTCTCTCTTGTATAGAGATTAAGTTTGCAAGTTCATGTACTAAGTTAGATGTGCTTAGGATGAAACAAATTAATCAAGCACACCAGTCAGATAACAATGATTCATTATCCTTCACAATCATCTACATTGTTAACTTAAGTAGTCATTCCTCTCAAACCCAAAATAACATATATAAATCAGTGCATAATAAAGTTATCAATAAAACTGACTTATTGGCATGCTAGGTATCCATCATACTTGAATTAATAAAATATCTTGTTAATGATGTAACAAATAGAATATACTTCCATTCAGTGAGGAAAGCTACAAATTAATCAGACACTAAATGCCCTGTATCATTACAGAAATCGTAAGCGCAATCCTTAAATCTAAAAATGATTAATTGGTTAGTCAAATGAAAAAAAAGATAATTAGACTTCTTCATTATATATATAAAGGTGACAAGTAACGAAAAGCCACATTGCTCTTAAAAACCTTAACCCTAGCCATCGAGGCCGAAACTTTCTCAGTGTCTTGCCGCTCTGACTCAATGGCGCCAAAGATCTCAAAGGAGCTCTAGGAGGGCTATGAAATTATGAGGAATGGATTCAGTCATGCCTCACCAGAGATTAGGAAGTGTTGAGAATGATTGAGACCACAGGTTTGGAGTACGCTCTTTCTGAACCTTCAACCATTCTTAGAGAAGAAGTAGTGGAACTCTTCTCCAACGTCAAGGTGTCGTCCTCTCAAAACTCACTGAAATATAAGATTGGTGATATCAAGATTAAGATAAATCCAAAGAGACAAGGCAAAGCCCTTCATCTACCCGCCGTCAACCCTAGCGAGGAAGAAGAAACCACCATCATGGATCGAGACAATGCTCTCAGGTGGTGTGAATACAGTGAGGCCAAATCTGGGTCTCTGAAAAGGAAATTCTTCAATCAAAGAGGGAAACTGCTAGCAGATATAGTAGGGAAAGCCCTCATCTGCAAACTTGGATCACATGACACCATCTCCAGTTCAATATTTGATGTCATGACCAGGATAATCTTCAAAAAGCAGACTTGTTGGTCATCAATCATCTACCAGAGAATAGTAGACTGCCTACACACTCCAAACTTGGGCAGAATTCTTTCCATATACTTAGTAAACACCTACCCAGATACATTCAAGCTGGAGCAAGGAGTGAAGATTCACTACCTAAAAAGAATGGACATAAAAACATTGGATAGATTCACTAGGGTCCTATTAATGAGCCAACCCTCAGTAATAAATAATCCCTCTAGGGACACAAGGAAGAAACCTACTGAGGAGGAATGAACTGCTAGCTCTAAACCAGAGCCTGGAACCTCCTCTCCCGCTGATGTTGGGTTGCAAGTTGACTTATCTCTCAGTCAAACCTCTGCAAACTTCCAACTTCAAGTGAGTGATATGCATGTTGATAAAATCCATGCAAGTCCTAAGTCAGGACAAGTGTCAAAGAATGCCATTGAAGAAGAGGTTGTTGCAGAAGATGAGGAAGACATGGATGATGCTGATGATGTAGCAGCAGTTGAAATCATCTCTGCTGCAGAAGATAACAGGGAGCCTCTTGAGACATTATATACTTATCTTGATAAGTCAAGCCGAGAAAAGAATGCTTAGTCTGAGGGAGAGCATGATCAGATGGATCTAACAACTTTGGATTAAGTGGTCAATATAGTGGTTGAGTCTAGACCCACTACAGGTAATACTCATACCCACTTAATTAGTAGTGTTAATAGAGCTTTAACTAAGGAAATTTTTCCTTCTATAGGTGCTATAGTTGAGGGGGAGGCTTCTTAAGTCCATGCTCAGGTTGATTTCCCTCCTCCTATGAGCCATACATCATCTAACCCAATGTCAAATGAGGAATTAGTAAACCAATCAAAGCACTCATGGATGCCAAGACCACAACTCTCAAGGAGTATGTGGATCAATCAATTGCCAAACTGAGAGATGAATTGTCAACCCAAGTCAAGAAAAACAAAGAAGAGATCTCTCAATTAAACAAACAAGTCACCAACTAGTTTGATAGGGCTGGAACTGCTGGCATCAAACTGACCACCATCATGAAATCCTTGGACACAAGCCAAAAACTCTCTGTAGCTGACATAGGATATATCAAGAATTATGTAAGTGCAACTGATGAGGTGATCAGGGGTGCAACAGATCATGTAAATTTGCATGTCACAAATGTTGCTTTCCACTCTATGAAGGAGGCACTACTCCTGAAAGATGAGCTGCTTGCTGACAATGAGAGAATCTCCAATCCATATTAAGCAAATATAAAGCCAACAACCCCCTACTGCAAAATACCATCTGTGAAGAAGGCAAAAAGGGGAGAGCAGCCATGATAATACAGTAGCACTCATTGAAGAACAAGCCTTCAATGTTGCACAACTTGCTGCCTTCAAAGAACTAGGGTTTCACTACACCTTCCCCTCCTTGACAGAAAGAGGCCAGAGGACCTTGACTTCCTAGCACAAGCTAGAGTTACACATGATGCACAACTTGCTTCCAGAAAAAAGAGGGAAGGAACTCAAATGGCTGAAGAGTTTATGGCAAAGAGGAGAGTTGAGAACAGAGATGATCCAAATTATGAACAGCTAAGTGATGCCTCTAAATCCATTTGTTGAAACCAAAAACTTGGTCTCTCGTGGATTTTGGGGTCCCAAGAAAGGGGTGACCTTGCACCTACTACACTCGGGGTAATGTCACAGACCAAAGACTTGGGAAACAAGGAACAGACCCTCGGCTCTAGCATGGAGGTCCCACCACGCACCCGGAAGGTCACAAGAGCACTTTTCCCCCTCACCAATGGCTGAGTTGGGTACCTTGGAGAGCTCTCAAACTCTACCAAGAAGAAGAAACTAAGGGAGGAGGAAGCATAAAACTCACGCCATCAAAGGTACCCAAGGGGGTCTATTTATAGTTTCACCAAACCTAAGGACCAAAAGGTCACAACTACCCCTATGACAAATAGGCCTTATGCTAATAGAAAACATCCACACCGGAGGGTAAAGAGGTAACTCCACCCTGGGGGCACAACGGTAAAAACACGGCCCAAAAAGGTCCAGGGGGAATGGAGGCCAAGCCATACCCCCCACCTCCTCGGGCCTCACCGCGCAGGCGAGACCCTGGCCGCAGGCCGGTATCGCCCCGCGAGCTCACCGCACAGGCAAGACTCTGGATGCCGGCCGGTCTCGCCCTGCGAGCTCACCGCGCGGGTGATACCCTGGCCGTTAGTTAATCTCGCGCCGCGAGCTCACCGCGCGGGAGAGACTCTAGACGTCGGCCGTTCTCGCCCCACGAGCTCACCACGCGAGTGAGACCCTGGCCACTGGCCGGTCTCGCCCCGCGAGCTCACAGCGCGGGCGATGGCCGCCGGCCAATCTCGCCCCGCGAGCTCACCGCGCGGGAGAGACCCTGGCCGTCGGCCAGTCTCGCCCCGCGAACTCACCGCGCGGGCGAGACCCTGTCCGCCGGCCGGTCTCGCCCCGTGATCTCACCGTGCGGGCGAGACCCTGGACGCCGGCCAGTCTCGCCCCGCGAGCTCACCGCGCGGGCGAGACCCTGGCCGCCGGCCGGTCTCGCCCCGCGAGCTCACCGCGCGGGCGAGACCCTGGCCGCCGGCCGGTCTCGCCCCGCGAGCTCACCGCGCGGGCGAGACCCTGGCTGCCAGCCGGTCTCACCCCACGAGCTCACCGCGCAGGCGAGACCCTGGCCGCTGGCCGGTCTCGCCCCGCGAGCTAACCGTAGGGGCAAGACCCTTGGCGCCGGCCGGTCTCTCCCTGCGAGCTCACCGCGCGGGCGAGACCCTGGCTGCCGGCCGGTCTTGCCCCGCGATACTAAACACGCCGGCGAGACCCTGGTCGTCGGCCAGTCTCTCCTCGCGAACTAACCGTATGGGGCGAGAGCCTGGCTGCAGGCCGTTCTCGCCCTCGCAAGCTGACTGCCCGACTAGTCTCGCCCTACCCAGGGCTAAGGTGCAGGGGGCGGGATCCTGGCCTCTAGCCGATCCCGCTGCTGCTACCTCGCACTTATCGAGCTGGGGGCGGGTGTCGGCCAACTTACTGCACCTGCCCCCCAAGAAGGAGCCAAGGGGGAGGCAAGTTTTTGCTCCCCCTACTAGTATATGGCAAGGGCTAGGCCTAAATTGGCCATCAAGGGTGCAAAATCTCTCGAATAGCTTAAAAAACATGTAGCCGGTCCCGCGCATGTCGTGGGGGACCTGCTCTGCGAATACAGGGTTATACATAATCCCCGCTTTTTTCAAGCGAGTTCCACGCTCGGAAAGAATCATCCAACCCAACGTATTCGCTGAGTGTAGCTTTTTCTCGCGGTTTGGAGAAAACACAAGGCGTCTCCGAGGGGTCAACCTGTCATTCCAGCTGATGGGAGCCTGGGTGGCGAGACCCCCTTCGGGCAAAAAACACTTGACCTCCCGGAGGGGCCAACCTGCCATGCCAGCTGATGGGAGCCTTGGTGGTGAGACCCCCTCCGGTTAAAAAACACTTACCCTCCCGGAGGTGTCAACCTATCATGCCAGCTGATGGGAGCCTGGTGGCGAGGCCTCCTCCGGGCAAAAAACACTTAACCTCCCTAAGGGGCGAACCTGCCATGCCAGCTGATGAGAGCCTGGGTGGCGAGACCCCTCCAGGTAAAAAACACTTACCCTCCCGGAGGGGTCAACCTGAAATGCCAGCTGATGGGAGCCTGGGTGGTGAGACCTCCTCCGAGCAAAAAACACTTAACCTCCCGGAGAGGCCAACCTGTCATGCTAGCTATTGAGAGCCTGGGTGGCGAGACCCCCTTCGGGTAAAAAACATTTGACTTCCCGGAGGGGCCAACCTGCCATGCTAGTTGATGGGAGCCTGGGTGGTGAGACCCCCTCCGGGTAAAAAACACTTACCCTCCCGGAGGGGTCAACCTGCCATGCTAGCTGTTTGGAGCCTGGGTGGCGAGGCTCCTCCGGGCAAAAAACACTTAACCTCCTGGAGGGGCCAACCTGCCATGCCAGCTGATGAGAGCCTGGGTGGTGAGACCCCCTCCGGGTAAAAAAAGACTTACCCTTCCGGAGGGGTCAACCTGCCATGCCAGCTGATGGGAGCCAGGGTGGCGAGATCTCCCTCAGGCAAAAAACACTTAACCTCCCGGAGGGGACAACCTGCCATGCCAGCTGATGAGAGCCTGGGTGGCGAGACCTCCTCTAGGTAAAAAACACTTAACCTCCCGGAGGGGCCAACCTGCCATACTGGCTGATGATACTGAACCTACTATGCATGCTAAGATCAAATCTGGGAAAGACATTGTAATTAAGGAGTCTAGTCAATCATAGGATAGATAGGCTAATGTATAGAATAATATAATCTTTTGTTTTTGTTATATGGAAAAACATGTAAACCTAAAATTTTCTGATTAATGAATGAAATCATTTTCAGTATTATTTTTAGTTGTTTTCATTGTGTATATGTTATCCTGCAGTGAAATGTATGTACATCTAGTTTTTCTGTGTTTTATTATGAGTGATGTATATCTTTTACTAAGGGTTATGAGTTCTCCAAATAGGGGGAGATTGTTGGGTACACTGAAAAATATGTACCAGATTTGGAGAAGCCTCATCTTACTCATTGATATACATCAATTTGTATTTGATGGGATGTTTGAGTTTCATTGTGCAGGTGTAAGGTTTGCAAGAAAATTCTCTAAGTACAAGTGTCGACACTTGTGAAGAATTGTCTCGACACCCAGAAGTTGTGTCGACACTAGAAGCAAGGCCTGTGTCGACACCCAAAAGCTGTGTCGACACCCAGAATTTTGTCGACACCCAGAAGCTGTATCGACACCCAGAATTGTGTCGACACCTGAGGCAGGAATTGTGTCGATACCTAAAGCAGAAGTTGTGTCGACACCAAGGAGTTATGTCGACACCAGAAGAAAGGCATGTGTCGACATCCAAGAATTGTGTCGGCACCTGAAGAAGGTTTGTGTCGACACACACTCAGCGCCATCTTTCAACAACAGCTTTACTGAGTCTGAAAGGCTTGTGTCGACACACGGGACTTGTGTCGACACACACTCAACGACAGCTGGACATACACTCAACGCCATCTGTCAGCATCAGTTATGTCGAGACCAGGAGCAGTTGTGTCGACACACAGGACTTGTGTCGACACATACAATCAAAAGCTGTGTCGAGTAACAGAAGAATGACTATGTCAACACATGGAGTGTTGTGTCGACATCATCAAGACTTGTGTCGACACTTAGTCTATTTGTGTCGACACATGTGAAGCAGTTTGCTGAGTGGTTCATGCTGAGTTGTAAAGTCTTTGAGGAATCAACTGTCATGACTGGTGACTCGACAGCTGTCATAACCAACAAGTCTGACACCTTTATCAGAACTGTCAGAAGGTTGTTATAAACCGAATCAGCCGGTAATCATGAGGAAACTCTATATAAGGGACTGATCCTTGACAATCAGAGATAACTAAGGAAGTAATCAAGCAATTACGGGAAAGAGAGTTTGACAACAAGTAAAGGGAAAACCCTTAAGAAGGCAGATCCAGAACAGTCTGTAAGAAAGATTCAGATCTAATTCTGAATTTAAGGAAGGAGCTATCTGAAGATCAACTTCTACATCAAGTGAAGATCTACCTTATTTTGTTAAATCAAGAAGCTTTAAAATAGCTAAGTCAGGTTGGATCTGAAGATCTAATTTATTCAAGAACTGATCAAGAAGCTCACACCAATAGAGAGTTCTATCTGGTGAAATTTTTGTACCTTTAAAACATTCAATTTCTTGTAGGATCTTTTGTAAGATCTGAGTTGTAAGCTTGTAATTATAAAGACTGAGGTAGGGCTGAGTGCCTGAGGTGTAGGACTTGTGAAAGTCTGAGTTGTAAGCCTAGTGATAAAGGCTGAGGTAGGGCTGAGGCCTGAGGTAGGATTCTTGGGAAGAATCTGAGGTAAGACTTGTATAAGTCTGAGCTGTAGGAACCAATCTGGTTCTGAGTTGTAAGATCTGTGGATCTGAGTAAGTGGAAGGAAGTTGGGCTGAATTCAGTTCTCTACTGGATAGGCGAAGGGGGAAAGTGGATGTACCCATACCTTGGGGAACCACTATAAATCTGGTGTATGCTGTGTTGTGATTATTATGATGTGTATTGAATTTTCTGTGCTGAGTTACAACTAGCTAATTGCCTAAAATTCTTAAAGAAAATTAGAACCTATTCACCACCCCTCTAGGTATCTAGGCTCTTGAAATCAAGTCTTTCAGACGCTCCGTCGGTACATGACATGAAGGCTCGCCTTTCAAGTGGCCTCGATCCCCACTCCACCGTGGATCACTGTTATACCCCCTCGGGGTCCTACATCGACCAGGTCCTCACATATGTCTTCTTACCCCACTCTGGGTAAAATCCCTTCAACCTTTGCCGGCGACTGAGGCTGGGCAGGGCCTCTCGCCCCCCTCACTTCCAGGAACTCGGGGCAGGTAGCTGTGGCGTGACCATCCGCCTGGTGGAATTCATAGTATGGCAATGCTCCTTCTCCCCTCCTTCGGCTGTCTCGGTGGTCTCTCCCGTTGTCTCTTCCTCCTCCGCCTATTGCCAAGACTTGATGGGGTGGGGGCAGGAGCTGTCATGGGACTTGCCTTTGGAAGTTGAACCTCCCTTGGCCCCTGTGAAAGTTCCCCCCACCCTGGATGAGAGCTCTTCCTGGACCATGGGCAGGTCCTCCCTGCTTCTTCCAGACTGGTTCTAGACCCTCCTGTCACTAGAACCCCTGAGCTCTCTGCTCCTCCCTCCTTCTTCCTTCCTGATTGAAAGAGAAGGGATAGATACTACTCTAGAGGGGGGTGAATAGAGTAATCAAAAATTGCACTAACAAAGTTGACTTTCTGCTCAACTCCCTTGGAGTTAAATGCGGAATGAAAGTTATAGATATTTGAGATTAAACCTTAAAGCCTAACACAAGTGTTGTGCACAAAAAGGCAGCCAACTGTAATTACAGTTAAGGCTAGGAAACCTAAATAGCAACTAGCAAACCTAGTTAAGATCTAATCACAGCCACAATGCAAGTAATTAAATAAAGCAATCCAGACGACACAAGGAATTTATAGTGGTTCCCCAAACAACTTGGGTACGTCCACTCTTCTACCAACAAGGTAGGAATCCACTCAGGTTTTTGATCAGGTGCCCTGCCACCAACAAGATCTGCTTCAGGTAGATCAAGAAACCCTTTAGACTTTTGATCAGGTGTCTAAAAACCAACACAGGTTTTTGATCAGGTGCCCTGCCACCAAGGGATACTTTTGAAGGGAGTAATAACCCTGTATAGGAGGGGGAAAGGAGGTTAAGGTGTCTTCTCTATTTTACAATAGATTAGAGAAGCACAATAACTTGCACTGAGCTGGAAAGCTCTAAAAGAATCAAGGCTCCCCATGGCTCAAAGAACGTCCAGGTGAAGTCTTGCTTCAGTGCAGAAACACTTCAGTAAATACTGAAGGAAGAACTACAAGAATATATAAAATAAGAAATGAAAATCTTCTAGCAGCTATCTTCTTCTTCTTCTTCTTCTTCAAAAGATCTCTGAGTCAGAACTTCCTGGAAACAGGAGAACTCAGGTTGAAGAAGAGCAGAAGAGCTAACACTTCTCAGTTGAGTGAAGATTGCTGAGAGCAGTAAACTTGATCTTGCTGTAAGCTTGCTGAATGAATTTTTATCTGAGAACTAGTTGATTTCTTTCTTCAAAGAAGTCTTTATATATCAGCAGCAGCAACGGCTCTAATTGAGTTTGAATCTTGTCTTTTACTGAACTCTGCAAGCTGGGCTGCAAAAAGCATAAAGCAAAACAAAATACTGCAGGCAGATATCCTATAAAAGGATAAAGCTTTCTAAGAAGCTGCAAATACTTCTGATGAAATAATATAAGAGAAAGTCACATCAGAAAAGACTCTTTACAGCCAAGGAAGACTTTTTGAGTCTAACGGCTATAAAGGACAGCCTGGCAGAAATCAGATCTCAGCTATAAGACAAACAACTTTGTCAGGAAAGATTAGCTCATGCATAAAGAATAGAATAGATATTGCATGGAAGTAATATCACAATTTACTCAGATAATCTTTTATAAAATATGCCAAAATAATTATGAAATTAGTCACATCACAGAAGATGGCAAAAGCTATTTTAAAACATATAGCAAAATGTCAAACGACCCTCGGAGATCGTCGACTAACGCACGGAGATCGTCGACCTATCGGACAGATCGTCGAACGATCCAGATAGTCGAACTATCAAAGAAGATAGTCGAACTACCTCAGCAGATAATCGACCTATCAGAACAGATAGTCGAGCTATCAGATAGTCGATCTATCCGGACAGATAGTCGAACTACCAAACAAAAACAGATAGTCGACCTATCAAGCAGATAGTCGACCTATCACAGAAAACAGATAGTCGACCTATCAACAGATAGTCGAACTATCAGATAGTTGAACTATCCAAGCAGATAGTCGAACTATCAAAGCAACACAGATAGTCGACCTATCAACAGATAGTCGACCTATCAAAACAAAACAGATAGTCGACCTATCAATAGATAGTCAAACTATCAGATAGTTGAACTATCCAAGCAGATAGTCGAACCATCAAAGCAACACAGATAGTCGACCTATCAACAGATAGTCAAGCTATCAGATAGTTGAACTATCAGGACAGATAGTCGAACTATCAAAGCAAACAGATAGTCGACCTATCAACAGATAGTCGAGCTATCAGATAGACGATCGTCGATCAGCCGATAAACGATAGTCGAGCGACGTTCGACTATAGTCGAATGAAAAACTACTTAACCAAATATTCATCTGGAAAAGCAATTCTACACAACTAGGGAATCTAAACTATCAACTAACCTTTGACCATAGATAAATCTTGGGTCAATAGACAGAAAGAGAGGACTGAATTCAAATCAAAACCTAGGGTTCCAACAATCTCCCCCTATTTGAGTTAAGTCTCTCAACAATTAAAACATACAAAACTAATTACTGAAAGTAAAATAAAATGCATAAAATAGAAATAACTAAGCAGATATCATCAATCAATCAGATAAGAAATTAACTGTCAATCAATGAATAATTAAGGTGCTTCAGAGTTAGATTCAGGATTAGAAGAGCTAGAAACAAAAGTAATTTTTCTTGTAGGATCTAGAGCTTCTTTTTTCGATAGCTTCAAGTCTTGTTCTCCAATAATTTTCAATTCTGTTGTCCTTGGGACCACTGCCTCAGGATACTTTTCCATATATTTTGAAGGATCAAACATCTCAGGTCTGACCTGGAATTTTTCGAGCTCCTTCTTTCTGAATTTAGACATTGTGGTTAATCCTGCAGTGTCCTTTCCTTCAGCTTTTGCTTTCCTTATTTGCGCTGCTCCAACCAGTTCAAGAAAACGAGCCATCCTAAAGTTAGGATCAAGCTCTAGGCTTTCATAAACAATCTCAGAAGAAGTGTCAACTGGTTCTTTATCCTGATTAACTAGATAACAAGAGAGAGCAGACTTAGCAAAGTTCTTGCTAGAATTTTCAGTTAAAAAAATAAATTACTTACCTTTTGGAACATCTTTCTCAGTATGAACTGGCTTTGGAGATGAAACTTTTTTCTTTGGAGAAGGAGGAGGGGAAAAGGTTGGTCTTTGATATACTACCTCCTTAACTTGTTCTTTAATAGTATCAGGTCTTTGATAGCCAGTTTGGCTTTTACCTTGGAATCCTTGCGAACTTCTCCTTTGAGCAGGTTGAGATGGATTTGATCTTTCAGATTGAGAGGCAGATTTAGAAGATAAATTTCCTGAGGCTCCTGCACCGGGAGGTGGAGGAGGAGGACCTCTAGGATTCCATCTGGGAACAGGAGAGTCATACCTCTTAGACTTTTTCCTTTGCTTTTGCTGGTTCTTAGAAAACAACATCCAATGCTGGAAGTCTTTTGACTTTGGATCAATTCCTTTCAGTATATAATATGGTGTATCATTGTCTGGATTAGCAGGAGGAGGAGCAACAGCTTTTCTTTTCTTCTTAGCAATTCTTTTTCTTTTAGTCTCAGCAGACTCATCAGAATCAATCTCATCTTCAGAATTTGAGGAGATGGGTAGATCATATGGGTCAATAACATCTTTTATAGCTCTTTCTTTTTCCTTTCTAGCAGCTCTTTCTCTTTCTTCTTCTATGACATCATGTGCCAATAGAGCATCTAAATCCAAGCCGGGGGAATCGTCCCATATAGTAGATTTTTCAATCTGGGCATCTGCAGCTGATTCTTGAATCTCAGAAACTGTCAAAGTGACCAGTTCTGCTTGCACTTCAGGCTGAGCAACTTCAGAAATTTGAGCACTTGATACTGGTTGTACTTCTGGAGCAGATTGGATAACAGGTTCTTGAACTTCTAGAATTTCTTCCAATTTATCTGTAGTTTTATGAATAAAATTGTTCTAAATGACATTGAATCATGCCTTCCAGATATTCCCAAACTAGCATATCAGTTAACAAGTCTAAAAAGTAAGAAAAGGGAATACCTTCAGAATCAACCACAGCATGTCCTAACTCCCTCAATTCATCTAGAAAGGATGTGATGATTCCTTCTAGGTATAGGGCAACCAAGGGAGTAGAACTCTCTTCTAAACAGGCTTTAACAATGAATTCAGATTTCAAAACTGCATCAGAAATTTCCTGTTCAGATAGAGGAGGAGGAGGAGCTGAATCTTCGATTGCTTTCTCTGCTACTGCAAGATGAACTGCTGGAGGAGAGGCCAAGGGCTGCTCAGATACGTCTTCATCAAGCATCTCCCCCTGCCTGATTTCAGTAGAAACTGAAACTAGGCCCCTAGAAGAAGAGGGCTCAGCAGACTTGGAGAGTTTCAGAATAGCAGCAGTTAGAGAGGAGATAGAAGAAGCAAGGGGAGCAATTGCCTCATCAATCATAATTTTGATTGAGGGGGTATTTAACTCCACAATGCTAGATATAAAATCTGGAGTTATTTCAAAAAAAGATGATGATGATGGTGGAGGAATTTCAGAGGGTGGAAGAGCAGCAGTGATGGTATATGCAAGATGAGCTGGAAAATGAGCTGGAGATGGAACTGGAGATGGAACTGCAGAATGATGTGGAGATACATGGGTGGATGCAGGGTGATCAAGATGATCTGAAGAGGGAATTGGTGACTGAGGAGGAGTGGGAATTTCAGACACCAACAAATCAAAACTGGGTTGAGATATCCCAGCAAGATGAGTCGGGAGAGGAGATGCAGGAGGAGAAGCAGAATGTCGTACTTCAATTGAAGTTGAAGGAACTTCAACTGAAGTAGACGGCAGAACTGATGAAGAAGATGGAAGAGATAAATTTGCTGAGCCAGCTGCTAGAAGGGGGGAGAGACTGCGACAGTCCTAGTGCTCTCAGAAGTAACTGGAGCAACCCCTGCGGGAGCGGGCTTCAGGAAGGTCCTTTTCCATTTTGAGAACAAGGATGGATCCATCTTCTTGCTTGCGTTGATGGAGGAGGCGGCTGACACAAGCAGGTGAGGGTATTTCTCCTTCAGAAAAATTCCAACTACCCTTCCTAGGGTAACCTCTTTCTTTCCATTCTTTTTTTTGATTAAATCGAACATAATGCCAGCCCAATTGATCTGCTTCTTATTAACAATTGCACACATTAGTGCAAATTGTTGTCTTGTAATATTATCGTGGGCTGAGTGCTTTCCCAGTAGCACTTTTCCAACAATTTCCGCAAGAAACTTGATCTTAAATGGGAAATTCACTTTGAGCAGCTTGGAGGGAATGCCTTCGGCATGTCCCAGCTCAGTTAACATCCTTCCGAACTCAGGAGCATCTTGCTCATAATCTTCTTCACCATTAATTAATCCAAAAATTCCAGTCAGAATAGCGGGAGTCAATATTACCTCTTCTCCGCTAATTGTTCCAGTCATCGAATCATCAGTAAAAGATGAAGTGAAGGCCCACTCTTTGTTCTCTTGAGTGTTTATCTTTTTTCTGTAAGACATGAATTTCTCTAATCCTTGATCTCTGCACAGATTCAGAATCTCCACTATCCCTGGTTCGCAGCAGCTGAAGGCGTCGAAATCTACGCTGAAACCGGCATCAAACTTCACTACGGCAAGAAGCGCTGGAGCAATCGCCATCGAAAATGCTGTAGAAGACGAGGGAGAGACGGCGAGGACGGAGCGCAAGACAAAGAGCAAGACAAAGAGCAAGCGGGAAGACGGAATGCGAAAAGACGCTCTCCGTCGACGATAAGAGCAACTATCTTTTAACCTAGGTCAACTATCGGCTTTATATTAAAACAGCGATCGTCGATCTATTTAAAAGATACTGGAGACGATAGTCGAACGGTCGTTCGACGATCGGTCCTGAAGCAGAGTAGTCGATCAATCGTTCGACTATTTCTGTCTTCACAAACAGCAAGCTGTCGTTAACCATAGATCGACGATAAGCTCAACTTGTTCGACGATCTTCGAACGCCGGTCGACGATCTTCAAGCAGATAAGCCATCATCAACCATAGGTCGACGATAGGCTTGCTCCGTTCAACGATCTTCGAGCATCGTTCGACGATCTTCAAGCAGGTTTCAACACGGCAGACGTCACACTTAGTCTCTTCCATTAATCATGCCTAGTTGAACTAAAAAGAACAGATGCTTCTGTCCATCTAAGGGCTTGGTGAATATATCACCTCTCTGAAGGTCTGTGGATATGAACTCAAGGCTGATCTTGTTCTTTTCCACACAATCTCTCAGGAAATGGTGTCTAATCTCAATGTGCTTCGTTCTAGAGTGGTGCACTGGATTTTGTGCAATGGAGATAGCACTTGTACTGTCACACATGATTTTAGTGTTCTTGTGTGAGTACCCATAATCCAAAAGTTGATTTTGTATCCACAGGATCTGTGAATAACAACTAGCAGCTGCTATATATTCAGCTTCTGCAGTTGAAGTTGAGACAGAGGCCTGCTTCTTACAGAACCAAGAGACCAATCTCTCCCCAGGAACTGACAAGTTCCTGAGGTACTTTTCCTGTCAACTCGACAACCAGCATAATCAGAATCAGAATATCCAATTAATTCAAATTCTGACTCAGCTGGGTACCAAAGTCCTAGATTTGGACATCCCTTCAGGTATCTCAAGATTCTCTTGAGAAGAATCAGATGAGATTCCTTGGGGTTGACCTGGAATCTAGCATAAAGGCATGTAGCAAACATTATGTCTGGCCTATTTGCAGTTAAATACAATAGGGATCCAATAATGACCCTATAATTCTTTTGATCAACAGGCTTTCCCTGATCATCAGAATCAATAACTACATTAGTAGCCATAGGTGTATGCATTACTGAAGCATCTGCCATCCCAAACTTCTTTACCAATTCCTTGGCATATTTGGATTAGGAGATGAAGATGCCGTCAGCATCTTGCTTTACTTGGAGACCAAGAAAGTAAGACAGCTCACCCATACTACTCATCTCAAACTTGGAATGCATCAAGTTAGAAAACTTTTTGCACAGTTTGGGATCAGTGGAACCAAAAATAATGTCATCCACATACACTTGAACTAACAGGATTGTGTCCTTGTGGTGCTTGACGAAGAGGGTTCTATCAACTACTCCCCTAACAAAGTTGTGCTCTAACAGGAAACTAGCTAGAGTCTCATACCAGGCTCTGGGAGCTTGCTTTAGTCCATAAAGAGCTTTCTGCAACTTGAATACATGTGAGGGCTGAGTTGAAGAAACAAAACCAGGTGGCTGTTCAACAAATACCTCTTCCTTTAGCTCACCATTAAGAAAAGCACTTTTGACATCCATTTGAAAAACCTTAAACTTCATATAGGTTGCATAGGCTAAGAAGATCCTTATTGCCTCTAGCCTTGCAACAGGAGCAAAGGTTTGGTCATAATCTATACCTTCCTCCTGTCTGTAGCTCTGAGCTACAAGCCTAGCTTTATTCCTTACAATGATTCCATTTACATCCAACTTGTTTCTATACACCCACTTGGTGCCTATGATCAGTTGACATTTAGGTCTTGGAACTAAAGTCCATACTTTACATCTTTCAAACTGATTGAGTTCCTCTTGCATAGCAATGATCCAGTGGGGATCTAGCTCAACATCTTTAATGGTGAGGGGCTCAATCTGTGAGAGGAAACAAACATGCATCACATCCTGTCTTAACTGATGTCTTGTTTGAACACCAGCTGATATGTCTCCTATCACTTGAGATGTAGGGTGATCTTTAAGTGTGACAATATCAGCAGGTGGGATGTGATCTTCAGCAATAGTTGGGATTAATTCCTCAGGAGGAATTTGATCTACTATTGGTGGAACAACAACAACTTCTACAATGTCTTCATCACTATCTGATTCAGTGATATGAAGAGTTGAAAGATGGAGGATTTCTTGAGTGACATCTTTGGAAGATTCTTGTACCTGTAATGAACTTGAGGAAGGGGAAGTTTCCTTCTCCTTGTAAAACATTTGGGATTCATCAAAGGACACATGAACAGACTCTTCAATTTTAGAAGATGATTTATTAAAAACCCTATAAGCTTTGCTTACTTGGGAATATCCAAGAAAAATTCCCATTGAAGCCTTTGCTTCAAACTTTCTAAGATATTCTTTATTGTTATTATGAATATAAACAATACAGCCAAAAACTCTAAAATAATTTATTTTAGGTTTCTTTCCTTTAAGTAACTCATAAGGAGTTTTACACTTAAGTTTGTGTATCAGACTTCTATTCAAGACATAGTTGGCTGTGCTAACAGCTTCTGCCCAATAGGAAAGAGGCATATTAGTATCTGCCAACAATGTGCCAGCTGCTTCAATTAGTGTTCTGTTCTTTCTTTCAACTACCCCATTTTGTTGGGGAGTTCTAGGAGCTGAGAAGCTATGTTTGATACCTTCTCTCTCACAGAATTCTTGCATGAGAAGAGAGTCAAACTCAGTACCATGATCACTTCTGATCAAGGCCACATGAGTAGAGTACTCAGTCTGCACACATAATAGAAAATCTGTAAGGGCTTTGAAGTTATCAGCCTTAGTTCTCAAAAAGAACACCCAAGTGAACCTAGAGAAGTCATCTACAATGACTAGGGTGTAATACTTCCCTCCAAAACTCTGTATATTTATTGGGCCAAATAGGTCCAAATGTAATAAATACAGGATTATAGGAGAATCACTTTTATTTACTGATTTAAAAGACTTCTTGGTTTGCTTGCCTAGTTGACAAGCCTTGCATAGGCTCTCCTTCTTGTAGGGGCAAGAAGGTAAACCTCTAACAAGGTTATGTTTAGATAACCTAGATATATTCTTGAGGTTAACATGGCTAAGCCTTTTATGCCATAAAGTATTGTTATTGGTTACTTCATTAAACAAGCAGATTTCAGAGTGAGTTGAATTAAAATCTACTAAGTAAATGTTACCTTGTCTAATGCCTACCAATACAACATTATTATTTAAAGTAATATTACAAAGAGAGTTAGAGAATGATACCTGGTATCCAGCATCACATAACTGACTTACTGAAATTAGATTATGCTTCAGTCCAGTTACATAAGCAACTCTCTTGAATGTAACAGCTCCAATTGTCATCCTGCCATAGCCTTCAGTTTGACCACAACTTGAATCTCCAAAGATTACCTTTGGGCCAAGCTTTGCCTTGAACCTTGACAGATGTTCTTTATTTCCTGTCATGTGCTTGGAGCAACCACTATCCAAATACCACTTATTTTGAGTGATAGGATAGGTCTTCACCTGCAAATAAATCAATTTAAACATTGTGGACCCAGGTAACCTTGGTCCCTTATTTTTCACATAAGAAAAACTGGAAATAAATGAATAAGCAGGCTGAGGGTGATAACCTAATGGGTAAGATCTCCTAGGTGGGATTCTCCATGCAGATGATGGGTCAATGAACCTAGGGTTTCTATTCATATTCGGGTTTCTAAAGTTCTGGGTGTAATTTTGAAATTCATATTGGAAACGTCGACCAGCGTTCGACGATGACTGCTCAGATCGTCGATCTCTGTTCGACCACTGAGCTTGCGATCGTCGATCGACGTTCGACGATAGATGCTCAGATCATCGAGCTTCGTTCGACCACTGAGCCTGCGATCGTCGAGCAGCGTTCGACGTTTTTTGTAATTCCTTAAATTTCTGTTTTCTTTTCTCTCTTTTAGCTTTATTTAAAGCTCTATTTACTTGATTGACTTGCTCAGTGTTCTTTATTCCACTAGATGAAATAAAATTCACTGGAGTTGAAAGTTGATTTTTAAGAATGATTGGGGGCTCACTAGAAGATGCTCCTAAGCCTAATTTATTATTGCCTGACCTAGTGTTAGACATGCTGGTTATTTCAAGCAACTTAAGGCTTCTACCATTTAGAGACTCTTCTAACCTTTTGGATTTAGCTAACTCATTCTTAAGAAATTTAATTTCTTCACTAGAATTAGTGAGATCTTCCTTTAACTTGATGTTTTCAATAGATATGATTTCTGATTCAGCTAGCCTATGTCTAAGTTCTTTAATCTCTTTTTCAGAACTAATTAAATCTAAACATAAGGATTTAAATTCTAATTTAAATTCATCAGAAGTAAAGTCATAAGAAGATAATACCTCATCTTCTGTTGGCATCTCTTCATCAGAATCTAAATTCTCTGCAGCAGAGTGATTGCTGCAGGCATCAATTGTCATCAGGCAAACTTCCTTTGCCTTCTTTTCTTCTTCATCCTCACTGGAGCTTGAGGAAGAGGATTCCTCATCAGAATCGCTCCAGGTTTCAGCAACAAAGCCTCTCTCCTTCTTTTTATTCTTGAAGGAGGATGGCTTGGAATGCTTCCTGTGCTGATCCTTGTCTTTTCTTTTATCTTTGTTCTTTTCCTCTGGACAATCTGGAAGAATATGTCCAGGCTTCCTGCAACAATAACAGATTATTTCTTTAGAAGGGGTGCGATCATACCTTGGCTTATCTTCATACTTTGAAGATTTCTTTCTGAGTTCCTTCCTTCCCATCTTGAGAAACCTTTTGGCAAATAATGTCATCAGTTCCTCATTGGACTGGCTGCCTTCAGAAGTGTTAGCAGCTTTAAGAGCAAGGGTTTGCTCTTTTCTTGTAGGAGTTGGGGTCTTTGCTTCAGCTTCAGCTTCCCTAGACTTCAGCAGTTGCTCAAAAGACTTGAGCTTGCCGAGAAGGGCTTCTGTTGAGATTTCATTTGTGCTTCTGGCTTCCTTGATAGGCCAGATCCTCAGATCCCATGTGCTGGGGAAGCACATAAGAATCTTATCATTGACCTCTGTCAATGAAATATCCTTATCAAGGGTCCTCAGCTCATTGATGATTGAGCTGAGCCTTGTGTACATAGCTTCAACTGATTCAGCATCAGTTTTCTTGAAATTCTCATATTGTGAGATAAGGTTGGACCTCCTGTCCTTCCTTTCATCAGCTGAACCAGCTACAATCTGGTTCAGTGTATCCCACATAGCTTTTGATGAGGAGCAGTCAGCAACCTTCTAGAATACTTCATCAGACATTGTCTGAGCCAGAATGTTCATTGCCTTGGCATCTGCTATCTTTGCCTTTTTGTACTCATCATTGTAGTCTGGAGGAGGCACTGCACTCATATCAGATGATGATGAGGCAGTAGCAGCAGCAGGTGCTCTTGGTGGTCCTGTCAAAATAGAAGCAAAAATACTTTCATCAATAGAGTTCATATATAATTTGATCCTTGCCTTCCAGATGCCAAACTTAGCCAAGTTGCATGCTGGAGGTCTGGTGCTAGAATAATCCTTGGACTGGGCCATGATAGTGAAAGTGAATATCTATAAACTTTGGTATCTATCAGGATCTTGTGACTTAGGTGTTAGCCTATTCAGTCAGTCAACCTGGCTCTGATACCAATTGAAAGAGAAAGGATAGATACTACTCTAGAGGGGGGGGGGGGTGAATAGAGTAATCAAAAATTGCACTAGCAAAGTTGACTTTCTACTCAACTCCCTTGGAGTTAAATGCGGAATGAAAGTTATAGATATTTGAGATTAAACCTTAGAGCCTAACACAAGTGTTGTGCACAAAAAGGCAGCCAACTGTAATTACAGTTAAGGCTAGGAAACCTAAACAGCAACTAGCAAACCTAGTTATGATCTAATCACAGCCACAATGCAAGTAATTAAATAAAGCAATCCAGACGACACAAGGAATTTATAGTGGTTCCCCAAACAACTTGGGTACGTCCACTCTTCTACCAACAAGGTAGGAATCCACTCAGGTTTTTGATCAGGTGCCCTGCCACCAACAAGATCTGCTTCAGGTAGATCAAGAAACCCTTTAGACTTTTGATCAGGTGTCTAAAAACCAACACAGGTTTTTGATCAGGTGCCCTGCCACCAAGGGATACTTTTGAAGGGAGTAATAACCCTGTACAGGAGGGGGAAAGGAGGTTAAGGTGTCTTCTCTATTTTACAATAGATTAGAGAAGCACAATAACTTGCACTGAGCTGGAAAGCTCTAAAAGAATCAAGGCTCCCCCTGGCTCAAAGAACGTCCAGGTGAAGTCTTGCTTCAGTGCAGAAACACTTCAGTAAATACTAAAGGAAGAACTACAAGAAGATATAAAATAAGAAATGAAAATCTTCTAGTAGCTATCTTCTTCTTCTTCTTCTTCAAAAGATCTCTGAGTCAGAACTTCCTGGAAACAGGAGAACTCAGGTTGAAGAAGAGCAGAAGAGCTAACACTTCTCAGTTGAGTGAAGATTGCTGAGAGCAGTAAACTTGATCTTACTGTAAGCTTGCTGAATGAATTTTTATCTGAGAACTAGTTGATTTCTTTCTTCAAAGAAGTCTTTATATATCGGCAGCAGCAACGGCTCTAATTGAGTTTGAATCTTGTCTTTTACTGAACTCTGCAAGCTGGGCTGCAAAAAGCATAAAGCAAAACAAAATACTGCAGGCAGATATCCTATAAAAGGATAAAGCTTTCTAAGAAGCTGCAAATACTTCTGATGAAATAATATAAGAGAAAGTCACATCAGAAAAGACTCTTTACAGCCAAGGA
This sequence comes from Platanthera zijinensis, assembly GCA_039513925.1. NCBI lineage: Eukaryota > Viridiplantae > Streptophyta > Magnoliopsida > Asparagales > Orchidaceae > Platanthera > Platanthera zijinensis. The sequence continues at coordinate 20,869,681 of CM077084.1, read as the reverse complement.
AGACTTTTTGAGTCTAACGGCTATAAAGGACAGCCTGGCAGAAATCAGATCTCAGCTATAAGACAAACAACTTTGTCAGGAAAGATTAGCTCATGCATAAAGAATAGAATAGATATTGCATGGAAGTAATATCACAATTTACTTAGATAATCTTTTATAAAATATGCCAAAATAATTATGAAATTAGTCACATCACAGAAGACGACAAAAGCTATTTTAAAACATATAGCAAAACGTCGAACGACCCTCGGAGATCGTCGACCGACGCACGGAGATCGTCGACCTATCGGACAGATAGTCGAACGATCCAGATAGTCGAACTATCAAAGAAGATAGTCGAACTACCTCAGCAGATAGTCGACCTATCAGAACAGATAGTCGAGCTATCAGATAGTCGATCTATCCGGACAGATAGTCGAACTACCAAACAAAAACAGATAGTCGACCTATCAAGCAGATAGTCGACCTATCACAGAAAACAGATAGTCGACCTATCAACAGATAGTCGAACTATCAGATAGTTGAACTATCCAAGCAGATAGTCGAACTATCAAAGCAACACAGATAGTCGACCTATCAAAACAAAACAGATAGTCGACCTATCAACAGATAGTCGAACTATCAGATAGTTGAACTATCCAAGCAGATAGTCGAACCATCAAAGCAACACAGATAGTCGACCTATCAACAGATAGTCGAGCTATCAGATAGTTGAACTATCAGGACAGATAGTCGAACTATCAAAGCAAACAGATAGTCGACCTATCAACAGATAGTCGAGCTATCAGATAGACGATCGTCGATCAGCCGATAGACGATAGTCGAGCGACGTTCGAATATAGTCGAACGAAAAACTACTTAACCAAATATTCATCTGGAAAAGCAATTCTACACAACTAGGGAATCTAAACTATCAACTAACCTTTGACCATAGATAAATTTTGGGTCAAGAGACAGAAAGAGAGGACTGAACTCAAATCAAAACCTAGGGTTCCAACACTGATGTCTCGAGCCACCTTGCTCCTTCGACTCCGTCTCTGTTAGCTTCGCCAAATTCTAGACAAATGCCAGGTTGGCTGCCTCCATGGCTATCTACTATGCCGCCCTTTCCATCAGCTCCTCGAAGAAAAAGGGGGGCCTTTCGGGTCAGGCTCATCTTGAAGAACCCCTCGCGCAACCCCACCATGAAGGCCATCTGGAGGGCATACCCTGGCATCTCCTGGATGTCCAGGATCTCCTCTTGGAACCTATCAAAGTAGTGGGCCAGTGACTCCTCGGCCCTCTTCCTTATCAGAAAGATGGACTCAGGACTCTTCTTCCTCTTCTTGGAGGTGGAGAAGCGGAGCTAGAAGCTTCGACTCAAGTCCTCGAACCATTAGATCGACCTTGGAGGGAGTTGATGAAACCAGTCGCTTGTCTTGTCCTTCAACGTGATCACGAAGAGGCGGCACTTGAAGGCATCCGTCATCGACCTGATGGAGATGGCATCCTCGAACCACTGCAGGTGCTGGACGGGGTCATCCTTCCCGGCATAGTAAGCCATGTCAGGCTCTCTGAACCCTTCGAGGACGGGAGTTGAGATGATCAACTCGCTGAAGGGTAACCCCCTGAGTGTTAGTCTCGCAACCTCTACTCGCGTGACCTGCTCGCCTGGAGGGATGGCACTCGCCGGGCTGGGGAATAGCTACCGGCCGGTGAGGTCTCGCTCGACCCCCTCTCCAATCCTTTCCTTCCCAGGTCGCCTACCTGGTGCACTTCCTTCTCCCTCTACTGTGTAATCTCGCCTGTGCCCCTAGGAGGTAGCTCGCCGAGACCACTCTGGGTCAGCTCGCCGAGACCCCTGGGAGCCAGTCCCTGGGGGGTAGGGGTTGAGCTGTCAGCCTGAGGCGCAATGCTTCTCAGTATCTCCATGATTCCTTGGATGGAAGCCATGAACTCCTCCCTTCCTACGAAAGGTCGGGGGTTGGGGAGCTCACCGAGATCATCACTACCTCCCTGATCTCCAGCCATGGCACTCTCCTGAGATCTTCTGTGCTGGTTACTCTCCACGCTCACCATACCAAAATATTGAAACCAAAAACTTGGTCTCTCGTAGAGTTCAGGGTCCCAAGAAAGGGGTGACCTCACACCTACTACACTCGGGGGAACGTCACAGACCAAAGACTTGGGAAACTAGGAACAGACCCTCGGCTCTAGCGTGGAGGTCCCACCACACACCCGGAAGGTCGCAAGAGCACTTCCCCTCCCTCACCAATGGCTAAGTTGGGTACCTTGGAGAGCTCTCAAACTCTACCAAGAAGAAGAAACTAAGGGAGGAGGAAGCAAAAAACTCATGCCATCAAAGGTACCCAAGGGGGTCTATTTATAGTTTCTCCGAGACTAGGGACCAAAAGGTCACAACTACCCCTATGACAAATAGGCCTTGAGCCAAAACAAAACATCCACACCGGAGGGTAAAGAGGTAACTCCACCCCGGGGGCACAATGTTAAAAACACGGCCCAAAGAGGTCTAGGGGGAACGGAGGCCAAGCCATGCCCCCCACCTCCTCGGGCACCCGAGATGAATGGGCTCACCGCGCGGGCGAGACCCTGGCCGTCGGCCAATCTTTCCCCGCGAGCACACCGCGCGGGTGAGACCCTGGCCGCCGGCCGGTCTCGCCCCGCGAGCTCACCGTGCGGGCGAGACCCTGGTCACCGATCGGTCTCGCCCCGCGAGCTAACCGTGTGGGCGAGACCCTGGTCACCGGCCAGTCTCGCCCCGCGAGCTCACTGCGCGGGCGAGACCCTTGCCGCCGGCCGGTCTCGCCCTGCGAGCTCACCGCGCGGGCGAGACCCTGGACGCCGGCCGGTCTTGCACCACGAGCTCACCGCACGGGCGAGACCCTAGTCGCCGGTCGGTCTCGCCCCGTGAGCTCACCGCGCGGGAGAGACCCTGGTCGTCGGCCGGTCTCACCCCGCGAGCTCATCGTGCAGGCTGGAACCTGGTCGCCGTCCGGTCTCACCCCGCAAGCTCACCGCGCGGGCGAGACCCTGGCCACCGACCAGTTTTGCCCCGCGATACTAAACATGCGGGAGAGACCCTGGCAGCCAGCTGGCCTCGCTTTGCGAACTAATCGTGCAGGGAGAGAGCCTGGCCGCAGGCCGCTCTCTCCCCCACGATCTGACCACCCGTCCAGTCTCGCCCTACCTAGGGCTAAGGTGTTGGGGCGGGATCCTGGCCTCCAGCCGATCCCGCTGCTCCTACCTCGCACCTATCGAGTCGGGGGTGGGTGTCGGCCAACTTATCGCACCCTCCCCCCAACAAGGAGCCAAGGGGGAGGCAAGTTTTTCCTCCCCCTACTAGTATATGGCAAGGGCTAGGCCTAAATTGGCCACCAAGGGTGCAAAATCTCTCGAATAGCTTAAAAAACATGTAGTCGGTCCCACGCCTACCGTGGGGGACCTACTCTGAGAATACGGGGTTGTACACCATCATTATAAATGCTTGGGTAAACCATGGACAAATTCTAAAGAACATTGACAATGTATACCCTTCTTAGGAATGGATAAAGCACTTGGAAAGAAACTCTCTAAGGGAAAGAGTATTCAAAGAAAATCTGGTAAGGAAGAACAATCTCAAGAAAATACCCTCTAGATATATTTCAAAACATTTTCTTTACTTCAAGAGACATGAGAACAAAGCTGGAAAATTGAAGAAGACAGTTGCTACCAAGGATACTGCTTCAAGTTCATCAAAGAAAAGCTAAGATGAGACTGCAAGACTTAGGGTGCTTTAAATATTTAATCATTGTATTGTAATGAATATTAAAAGTGTAACAATGACAAATCTTTATCAATAAAATTATTATGAGTTGGCCATGACTATATTGATAAATGTGTAGTGCAATTCTCATTTATGTATCTGTGACAAATGAATATGTTTTTCTTTCACAAATAACTTGTAATCACAAGTTTACTTATGTTGTTTGGCTAAGTTAATGATTTGGTAGATCTTAATCAAAATGTTTATTGTAAATTATTAATAAAGTTGTTCTACCAATCATGTTACACTGATAGTGATTGATTAGGCACTAGTGATTATGGTTAGTCAATCATAGTGTCATGACATCCCACCTAGGGGGAGTTATCCTACACTAGGATGGCTAGTTGTCATGGTAATGTCTTTTTAGACTCATCATGATATGTTTTTGTGTAGATACTCCTAAGCATGGATAAGTGTTCTTCCTTCTTCAAATAGGGGGAGATTGTTGGGAATTGTTCCCGTCAATGTTCCTTAGGATTTGAAGAGGCATCACCAATTATGCTAAGGGGTATAATGTATTTGATGTGTGCTAGAGTTATTGCACGCAGGTTGTCCTTGATTGAACAGGTGAACAGGAGGAGGAAGCTGGATGTCAGACAATTTGACTAAGGCAAAAACCGTTGAGGCAGCTGAGAAGAATGTCTCAGAAGAACCGTTGAGACAACTGAGAAGCTCAACACATATCGTTGAGAGAAGTGTTGGTATCAGCTAAACCGCTGAGACAAAATACAATCTCAGCTATGGAGAAGTAACCGCTGAGACAGTTGAGACAGGTGAGAATAAAATCGTTGAGACAGAAGTGTCTCAGCTGTGAAGAAGAAAACCGCTGAGACAGTTGATAAACCGCTGAGATAGAAGTGTCTCAGCTGTGAAGAATAAACCACTGAGATAGCTGAGAAGGAACCGATGAGGCAAAGCCAGCAAAAATCTTCTAAGTCCAGAAAGTGGAATTCATCGAGCTCAGCTCACAGATCGTCGAGCTCAAGTTAATGTTCATCAACCTGAGCCCATCTTTCGTCGAGCTCAAGTTGAAGGTTGAAGATTCAGCATTCATCGAGCTCAACTCATAGATCGTCGAGCTCAAGTTTAATTTCAACAACCTGAACCCGTCTTTCATCGAGCTCAAGTTGAAGGTTGAAGATTTAGCATTCATCGAGCTCAACTCACAGATCGTCGAGCCCAGGATTAAAGGTTGAAGATTCAGTGTACGTCGAGCTTAGCTCATAGATCGTCGAGCTCAGGATTAAAGGTTGAAGTTTCAGAGTTCATCGACCTGAGCCTGTCTTTCGTCAAGCTCAAGTTAAAGTTGAAGATTTTGAAGTTCGTTGAGCTTAGCACAGAATTTGTCAAACTCAAATCAACGATCGTCGAACCCAGTCCAAATACTTCATACCATTGCGGGAAAGCTATAGTAGCGCCGGAAGCTACTATTTGTCTTCTTTCGAGGGAGGTGGCGCTCACCATATTTGACTAGGCCCACATTCAAATAGTGTCGTTGATTTCAAATCTTTCAAATCAACTGGTATAAAAGAAAGAGAAGAAAAGAAGATTATGGTTAACAAAACACGAGAACGAAACCGTGAACCAGAACGGAAACATAAAGCAAAATAAAGGCGGCTGGACTTTGATCTTCTTCGACAAGCTTGAAAGCAAAAGTCTAGCAGGAAAGCCAGAAGGCTAAGGGAGGGAGATAGCTGAAACTTCATCAAGATTGTTTCCTTGAGAACAAGTAAGCTGATTCATACAATCAGCAAAAGGAGAGAGTTGTGTGAAAGACTGTAAGCCTTCCATAGCAGGTAGCTGTAGAAGAAGACTCATCCCTTCTATAGCAAGTGGGCTGGACTGATATCTGCTTATTCTAGCAAGTTGGACTCAGAGATTTATCTCTGAGTCAGTATTTCAACTTTACTTAATTATTTCCAATAGGATTCAGTTTATTTGAATCTCAGTGTAGGGCACTTTGTGCCTGAGTTGTAGGTGAAAAATTTGTCACTGAGATAGGTGCCCTGCTGGGGTACTGAAGTAAGATCCAAGTGTGGATTTGAGCAATAGGGCTTAATTGGCTGAGGTAGGAGAGTGCTGCTCTCTGAGGTAGGATCCAAGTGTGGATCTGAGGTAGGGCTGTCCTCCCAGCCTGAGTGTAGGGCCTAGTGCCTGAGGTAGGTGACTGGTGAGTCACTGAGCTATAGGTGACAAGTATATCACTGAGTTGTAGTCCTTGGAAGAGGCTGAGCTATAGGTACCTGGATAGGTACTGAGTTGTAGGAGTGTTGCAGCACTCTGAGAGTAAGGCCTTATACCTGAAGTTGTAGGACACTTTGTTCCTGAGTTGTAGGCCTTAGAAGTAAGGCTGCGGTAGGTGGTCAATGGACCTTTGAGCTATAGGAGCACTGCAGGGCTCTGAGGTAGGAACCCTTGTGGTTCTGTGAAAGTATTTAGTTGTCTACATAAATCACCTAGAGGGGGTGAATAGGTGAGTTGTGCGTCTTTTTGCAAAATAAAAATTTAGAGATCTATGCACACAATTATCAACCAAGCAATCACAAACGACAAAAGATTTATAGTGGTTCCCCAACCTTGGGTACATCCACTTTCCCTCACCGATCTAGCAAACCACTAGACTCGGCTACTCCACTATCTCGGATTGAAAACCAATCCTACACCTCGGAACAAAGTTCCTACAATCTCGATCCACAACACGGATCTACACTCAGAAGAAAAAACTTCCTACAACTCGGAGACAAAAAGAGCTCCTACACTCGAAGAGAAATCTCCTACAAGAATAAATTGAGAGTAATTGAAAATACAAACAATAATTCTCAGATCTGGAAACAGCCGGCCTAGGTCTTCCTCTTTAATCTTCGCGGCTCTATCAGAATGGTTGAAGAAGAATCTCGGTAAACACTGGATCTGAAAATTTCTTTGACTCACACGATCTGAGAGATGATGAGGAGTTGAAGAGCAATCTCGATCTATAAGTCAACCTTTATTCTGAATCTTCTTGAACGCAAGCCCTAGGCGATTTGCACGATGAAGATCCGCGATGGCTTCCGTTTTTGGAAAGAAAAAATGTGATTAAGAAACTTAAAATATTTATTTTACAGCTTGTTAGGGTTAGTCAAAATGACAAGATCTTATATAAGATCTCCCTAACGGTCATATTTAGTCTTAATGACGTACACGTGGACCAATTACGTCAAGGCATTTGAAAATCAGATCTGACAAGACTTAGGAATTTTTCTGAAAAAGTTAAGCATTTCTCGAGTAATAAGTAAACTACTCGAGTGCTAATACTAGCTCTCGAGTGGTTGGCTCTGACTACCCGAGAAGAGCTAATTCTGGAAAATCTGAATCGATGAAGTAAATCACTCGAGTGGTTGATGGATCACTCGAGTGCTATACTTACTTTTCGAGAGGTAGACAAAACTTCTCGAGAGCTTGGACTTGGAGATAATTCTGGACAAGAATCTGATCACTCGAGTGCTGAAGCTGAACTACTCGAGTAATAAACAAACTACTCGAGTCCAAATGAATTTCACTCGAGTGGTCTAAGAACTTCTCGAGAACTGACTTATGTCAATCGACATAATCTTCTCAACTACTTGAGTACTCAGCTAGACTACTCGAGTAGTTGACTTAGAAAATTTTCTGAGACATAAATAACATCACTCGAGAAAGAGAGCTTATCTACTCGAGTACTGGACTTGGTTTCTCAAGTGCAAGAAAAGATCCACTCGAGAACCACTTCCATACTCGAGATGTAGACTGAATCTTCTCAAGTGCTGCTAAGTATTCTACTCGAGTACTAAAAGGACTACTCGAGTATGATACTTAGAATTTTCTCAGCTTTATGGATTTGACCTCTTCATCCCAAACAACACCCAATCTTCAACTATTAGTCCATGTGCTTGAATAAGAAGTGTATCCCAATTGAGAGGATACATATTGGTCAACACCTTGGATCACACAATGAGAAATTACATTGTATGATCCTGTTTGATGACCCACTGTATACTGACATTGGTCTACACTTAGCAATGTATCCAACAAACACATAACTAGAAAAGAGATCAAATACAAACTAAGTCATCTTAGTTCAAGGGTGACTTCATGCAAATCTAGGTGATTGTGGATACAATACCCAATATTCTGAGTTTGGATTCTGAAAAGAATCTGTGTGTAAGGCTGAGGGCTTGAGGTGTAAGCTCTGAGGAGCATTTTGGTGGAGTTTGTGCCTAGTCCAACAAATCAGTTGGAAAGGTGGGAGGGAAAGTGGATGTACCCAATTAGGGAACCACTATAAATTCTGGTGTGCTTACGGTGTTGTTTGTTTCCTTTTTGTATTGCAGGTAATTAGGATAAACTCTAGATCACCAAATTATAAACAACACAAAAAGTCTTAGAGAAATTTAAAAGACCTATTCACACCCCCCTCTAGGTGACTAGCTAACCTTCAAGTAATAACTTTCATGGACGTCAAGCTATGAGCATCGCGGCAGGGTATGAGCATGACGGGCGATGAGCTCGGCCACAGGCAATGAGCGTTGCGACGTTGCAAGCGTACTGTGAGTGTCGAGGTGTTGGGAGCTCCCTGTGTGCAAGGTGGCGGTGCGATCAAACCGTGAGCACATCGACGTTGTGAGGGCATCTTGAGCGCGGCTACATTGGGAACATACTGTGAGCACGAAGGCATTGTGAGTGCGTTGTGAGTGCAGAGGCGATGTGAGCCCCCATGAGCATAACAGCATGGTCAGGGAATCATGAGAACGATGACATTATGAGCGCCACGTGAGCGCGGAGATGTTGTGATCGTGCTATGAACCTAGAGGCGAGGTGGGCGCAGAGGCGAAGTCAGCTACAGGAAGCTGCAGTAAAGAAAGAGAATAGTTAGTCACTGCGACCAAGCATGATAAGTGCCAAAGACAGCGAGTATGGTACAAACACGCCCAGATGTTCACCTTCACCCAGGAATATTTGAACCAACTGATTGACGTGAAGTTGTCAGTGGAAAACGTCAAATTTGCGGCCTCTGAAAGCTTCAACAAGTTGCTCTCTCAGCCCCTCTAAGAGAGGTGGCAGGAATGTTACCTCTGATGCTTACTGCGGTAGGCGAGGAACTCATTCAAAGTCGATGTCGACGATGACGAGCCATTCACCCCAGTGATGAATTTTGTCTATTGTTCCAACCAGAGATCAGACGTGCCTACTGAGGAAGATGACGCCATCGCTTGTCTCCGCGAAGGCGAAGATCTTCCGGAAGACGGGGAGATTGAAGGTGATCTTCTCAAATCGCAGGAAGCAGAGAAATCACATGATCATCGCCATGCCATTCGGGTAGATCTGGGTTGGGACTATGCTAAAATACCTAAGTATCTGACAGTACTCTATCCATAGGGGAATTCACGGGCTGACTTTGAAATGCCGGATAGGGAGGACGAGATCCTCCTCCAGGATGGTATTTAGTCGCTCTCCTTTGTGAGGAAGTCTCGGCTAGTATCATTCTGGCAGGAACCTCTCCTTGAAATCTTTTAATTCCCTCTCCTCAGTGACAAACTTTTTGAAGACATCATCAACAAAGTTTATCGCATGTGTCATGGGACGAGCATTGGCATTATCTCTAACCATCATGAAGATCGAGAAGAAGAGTGGTGAGTGTTCAACCTCGTATTCGCTGAGTGGGTCTTTTGGCCCTCAGGACAGGTAATTCAAGAGCCTTTCGCCAGGGCAGGCGGAAAGGCTTCGGCCTGGATAGGAGGAAAGCCCCCAGAGTGGGCATAACTCTTTGGACCCAAGGCAATGAGTGTAGCCCCTTCACTCAATGCTCTCAACGCTTTTTGTCTCGAGGCATTGAGTGTAGCTCCTTCACTCAACACTCTCTACGCCTTTTTTATTGAGGAGTTGAGTGTATCTCCTTCACTCAATGCTCTCAACATTTTTTGTCCTAAGGCGTTGAGTGTAGCTCTCGCTCTCGGCGCTTTCTGAGTTAAGGCGTTGAGTGTAACTCACTCTCGGCGCTTTCTGAGTTAAGGTGTTGAGTGTAGCTCTCGCTCTCAACACTCTCGGAATTTTCTGAGTTAAGGCGTTGAGTGTAGGTCTCGCTCTCAACTCATCAATACCTAAACATGTTTCCTTTGGCATAGGATGGTTCAGTCAGATAAGTGAAGTAGGCGAAAGGGCTTCTGCCAAGGTGTGTGAGAAGCCTCCTGCCCAGTTGGGTTCAGAGGTAAATTTACCTGGATGCCCTTGGAGGTCTGCATTTAGCTCCTCGGAACAGCGGAGTTTGGCTGTTGGCAGTCCACTTTGGCCTGCATATAGTCTTTTAGAACAGCGGAGCTGCGTTATTGGCATACCCGATTTCTGGTTTCTATAAATAAGCCTATAGGGTACCTTAAGAGGTAAGCTTTCTCATTTTCTGAAGTCTTGCAGTGCTTTCTGAGGTATCCTTAGCTCAGCACTAGGCTAAGGAGGGAAAGCACTCTGAGATCTTCAGGGTTAGTGGAGGGACCTCCGTACTGAAGCCTACGGTCGGTTCTTTGGTTCCTTGTGGCTGGTCAGGGGTCTTGGCTTGGGAGAAGTAGGTGTTGGCTACACCCTAGGGTCTGAACTCTTGTTGTGGACAAGATTTTGGCTCCAATATTTCTGGTGTAGTGAGCGTGGACCGTAGTTGATACAAGAAAATCTCAAGCTAAGTCTCATGGCTAGAGGCGAGGACGAGGGAGCAAGCTCGCGAGGTTCTCCACCTCCGGCGAGTGGGGTGACGATGGGGATGTTGGAAGACTTCAGGAGGGTTCTTGCAAACCATCCAGTTGGCTTTCGCTGTGAGAAACGACTGGGCAATGCCTTCGATTCCAGTACCTTCTGTAGGCAAAAACGCTCTCGGACAACGCCTCAGGAAGGATATTCTGGCAGAGAATGATGAGAGGGATATCGTCGGGCGGGAACTCTTCCCCCGATAGGCCAATGCTGACAGGGTTAGCGAGCCGAGGCCACAGGATGTGCCCTCTCACAAGGTTGTGGGCGGGAGCCCTTTCAGTGAATTGATTGTCTCTGCCCCGGTCCCCGACGGGTTTAGAGAACCAGATATGTCTTACTATATGGGGAGGGACGACCCAGTACAACATTTTTAGTGGGTCAATGATGTCGTCTTCATTAGGCAGATGTCGGACGCCTTCAAGTGTAGGCTCTTTGTCATCACTTTGAAGGAGAAGGCAAGGGACTGGTTTCATCAACTTACCGCAAGTTCCATCTATTGCTTTGAATATCTATGTCGTGGGTTCCTGCTGAGGTTCTCCACGTCAAAGAAGAGGAAGAAGGGGGTGGAGAGCTTGTTCTCTATCAAGCAGAAGCCAGAGGAGATGCTGGGACGCTATGTCGATCAGTTCTAGGAGGAGATCCTTCTAGTTCAGGAGGTCCCGGGGTACACATTGATGCTCGCGTTTACCCTGGGATTGAGATCTGGGTTCTTAAGCATGGATCTGATAAGAGTGCTCCCCTCTCTTTCGAAGAGATGATGGAGAGGGCGGTGAAGGAGATAGAGATTGAAGCGGCCAACCCAGCGTTTGCCAAGAAGCTGGCCAAGTTGGTGGAGGATGATGTGAAGGAGACAGAAGCAGGGAATCAGAGAGAGAAGAGAGAGGAGAGGAAGATAGAAGAGCCCTGAGGTTAGGGTCACCAAGGGCAACACCAAGGTTGGAGGCATAGAGAGCCTAACAAACAGTTTTCCTAGAGGCCTCAAGAAGGTCCCCCCCCCCAGACAGGGAGAGGATTCTAAGGTGGGGAGAACCTACATGGTCAGGGAAGGTTTAATCCACCGGCTTGGATCGGGCAATACTTCAAAAATTCAGAAAACTCTAAGTTTGGACTTCATTTGTCGAGTACTACTCTTACTACTCGAGTACTTGATAGGACTACTCGAGAAACAAGAATGTCTCCCAAGGAATACTTCTCGAGTTCCAGTATGCCTCTCGAGAACAATCAGACTGCTTCTCGAGAACTTCAAGTCTGCCTCTCGAGACAGTGCTTCACTACTCGAGAGCAACATTATCTTCTCTCGAGTAATGCCTTTCCACTCGAGAAGTCGGATGCAGATTTTCGTCTTCAAGTTCAAATTTTTGTTATTCACACCCGGACTTTATAAGCCATATTTTCAGGTATGCCACTTTTATTATTTCTTTAATCATCATAAATTAAGACTTATATAAATAGAATAAGTTCAGAAATCCCAAATCACTCGATCTTTAAAACCCTTTCTCGAGAGAAAAGATGAAAACTCTTCGTCTTCCAGTTGCCGTCGCCATCTTGCCTCCGCTTCAGCTTTTTCTCTCAGAAAGAAGATTTTCGCTCATCTCTCTCAATCGATGGCTCCTCCATCCAAGATTGGAATCGGGAGTGAACTAGTTTTTACAGGAATCGCCGATTTGTCAGATTATTTTCACAATCTTTTATTGCTCTTACAAGCCGCCGGACTCTCATTCATTTTAGAGAACCCGTGCAAGATTCTATTTCCAGAGGTTGAAGAATTCTTCCAAAATGCCAAGTTGAAGAGAAATGGGAGGATTCTCAAGTCCAAAGTCTATGGGATTAAATTTAAGTTAACTACACCGATCGTTTCCAAACTACTTCGACTGCCCATTATTGAAGAAGAAGATGACCTAACCGTTGAAGACTACTATCATGCTTGTGCTTTTTGTGGTGTTTCTGCTGATGTGAACACTATTCGTTGTCCTGATCTAAATGCAGAGAGCAATCTTCTTGTGGATATTCTTGGAAAGATCTTGCTCTGTCGCACGAGTTCTATTAGCTTCATTACAAACAATATCTTCGATATGATGACGGCTATGATTTGCAGAAAAAAGTTTCAGTGGGGGATGATGATCTTTCACAAGATCAAGGAAAGCATACAAGCACCAAATTATGCCATGATTATATCTCTTCTACTTCATGAATTCAACCCAGAAGTCTTTAATCTCTCCAAAGGTACTACTCTGCACCATATGAAGAAAGCTTCCATATCTTCAATTCAAAGATGGGAACTCAAGCTTAAGAACCTTGCTCAAGCTGTATTAGCTCATGATCACAATGAAGATGAGGACAGGACCCCATCTTCCCCTCTACATCAAGTAGTTGGCACTTCAAGTGCAGCTGCTGAGGGGGATCCTGCTCCATCAGTCCCAGAGGTTAGCCATTCTACCCCTCCTCCAGATGTTGCTCCACCCGCTACTACTCCTGCAGAAGATCTGCTCACAGATGCTCAAGTACAAGAACAAGTGCTTTCTACAGAGGAAGATAACAGTAGAATGATAGAGAAACTCACTTCCAAAGAGCCTCCTTTCCCTATTCATATAGAGAAATCTCCTCCTCAAGAACCTTCTCCATCAGACCACCATTCTGAACAAAAATCACCTCATCATCAGTCCCCTCCTGTAGATGTGCTAAAAGAAGAAACAGTTTTGATTTCTGATACAGAAGAGACCCCTGAACCAGCTGAGGCTCCTCTCAAGAGCTTGGACTTCTCCCTTCCTACCATTCTTGGTGAGAAAGGAGATATTTTGATTCATACCACCAGAGCTCATTCTCATTGAAGAAATCCCTCCCTGGTCAGCTCCTATAGTAACTCCTCCTCCACCACCTTCTCAAGCTGTAACACATGCTGATGATACCATTCTTGGTAAAATAGAGCTAATGCTAGCACAACAAAGAAGTTATTTTGATGAATCTCTTAAGGTTGTAACTGAGAAAGTAAATGCTCTAGAAAAAGAGATGAGCAGAGGTTTTATAGAGATACAACACAATACTGATGAGCTTAAACAACTCTTCCAAATAGGTGGGAAAGCTCTAGACCACACCATCACCAGTATTGGTCAGGTGATGGATCAGTCAGTAACCTTAGCAAACAATCAAATCCAACTGGAAAAGAAAGCTCAAGAGCATACCTTCAAAATATGTGAAGAATTTGGAACTTTCAAAGAGGAAGCAATTTCCACCATATCCATAGAAGTCAGAAAGGGGGAGAAGCTGAAAGAAATACATGCTGATGTTCAGAACAAAATTGATGGTGTCAAATTCCATACTTATGATATAACTGTATGGATGCACAATAAGATATTTCCTGATCTGCAAGTCAATCCAAATCTTATTCCTCACCATCTAAATCCAACTGCTCAACATCCTCCAGTCCAGCAGCCAACTCTCTCTCCAAGACCTGAAGGCTCAGATGCACCACCTCCAGAAACTTATGCTCAAGTTTGGGAATCTAAATAGACAGATATGCCTCGTCTAGTACCTCCTAAAGTACAAATTCCTAAGAGAAGAAAATATGGTGATGGTGCCTCTACAAGTAGAACCACTCCTAATCCATAAGTAGAAAGAAGAAGAACCCAAGAGTTTGCCGAAATATGGAGCCCAACTTCCAAATCTCTAATTCTTGATACTCTGAAACTTTTCATGGACTATAATGAAAGCAGGAATGATCATTACAGCTCTCATAAATGGTAACTGTATGAGAAATCTTTAACTAAGAGAAGGTTATATGACAGAGAGTATGGGAAGAACAATCTTAAAGTTCCTCCTAAGCCTGCCAAATATTATCCTAAACCTTTCAGCTATTAGAAGAGGCAACAAGAAAAGAAGGAGAGAAAGCAACAACAACAAAGCAAGGAACAATAGACGATTAGAAAGATTTTCTTTATGAGATTTTGTTGAATTGGATTTCTTGGACAAATCAATAAATATAAATCTTTAATTTTGATTAATTGATTTTTCATTGCTTAGCACTTTTATCATTTTTATCACTGTGTTTCCTAGTTACATTATTTGTCTATCTTGATGTAATTCACCTTAGTATAGAGTGTTCTGACTTCTACAAATAGAGAGAGATTGTTGGGTATTATATCAACAATAACCTAGATTTATATGAAGTCACCCTTGAACTAAGATGAATTAAGTTGTATTTTATGCCCTGTTTGAGTTATGTGTTTGCAGGATATAATTACCAAGTGTGGACTAATGTCAGTGTACAATGAGTCACCAAACACAGGACCATACAATGTAATCCCTCATTATGTGATTCATGGTGTTGAATCATGTGTAGCCTCTCTATTGGGACACACTTCTTTTTCAAGCACTAAAGTTATAGGAGAAAGACTAGTTGATGAATTCCCTTAAGAGAAAATTTTCAGAAAGTCAATTTTTTTTTCTAAGTGTTATACTCGAGAAGGACCAATATGTACTCGAGTAAAATTGTAGCCATTTATCGAGTAAGCTTAGTCTAGTTGTCGAGTAACAGAAGTAGTTCTCGAGAAAGCTTAATTTAGTTCTCGAGAAGCTATGTAGTACTCGAGTAAAACTTACTTTGCTCTCGAGTCAACTGAAATATCTAGCTCGGAATTTTTTCTAAGTCTAGTACTCGAGAAGCTAAGGCCATTACTCGAGAAGGCCAAGACTTTGTCTCGAGAAACAGAATTCTAGTAGTCGAGAAGTATAACTTGTTCTTAAGAAGTCCAGTTAGTTCTCGAGTAGTGAGTTTCAATTTCTCGAGTAACAGAAGTTACTTCTCGAGAAGCCAGGAATTATTTCCAGTGTTTTCTCTAAGTCTTGTTCTCGAGAACATTATACTCTTTTCTCTAGAAACAAAAGTTATTACTCGAGTAGTCTCTAATCCATTCGAGAAATGAAGATCATTTTCCAAATATTTCTCTAAGTTCCGACATAAGTAATTTCAAATATGATTAACACTTGATTGGTCCACGTGTACAGTCTTTATGATTATGACCTTTAAGCTTGTCCTATAAAAGGTCTTATCAAATTTGACTAACCCTAACAAGAAAAGAAATCAAGTTTTTGAATCGTTTTAACATTATAAATCGGGAAAGCCGCCGCTCCTCATCGTCGTTCTTGCCGCTGCTTTTCTCCGACTCAAGAAATTTAGAACAGGAATCGATCAACAAATCAAGGCGTTTAACTTCTACAGATCTCTCATTTGATCCTGTTGATCTCAAGCATTTCAGATCCAGAGATTTCAGCATAGTCTTCTTCAAATTATTTCTGACAGAGCTTTCAATTTCAAGAAGGAAGAAATCTGAAGTTCTCATATCTGAAGTGAAGTTTTGTTTATTGTTATTGTAAATCTATTTCAATTCTTGTAGGAGATTTTATCTCCGAGTTTTGCACAAAGTTTCTCTTCCGAGTGTAGATCTCAGTTTGAGGATCGAGTTGTAGGAGCATTTCTCTGATTTGTATGATTGGTTTTTCAATTCGAGGTAATAGTGAAGTAGTCGAGTCTAGCGTGTTGCTAGATCGGTGAGGTGGAGAGTGGACGCACCCAAGATTGGGGAACCACTATAGATCTGGTGTTCTCTGTGATTTGTTTGCTTATTTTCTACGCTTCCTTTGTTCAATTTTTATTCCGCAAAAAGACGCAGACCTCACCTATTCACCCCCCTCTATGTGATTTAGGTAGACAACTAAAAACATCAAGGCTTATCCTGGCAGGATTCCTCATGTGATCTTGCCATCAGGCCAATGTAGGCTTCATCATCCTCTTTTAATTTTGATAAGGAAGACTCAGTCTAGCTTTTCTCCCTCTTAGCAATGAAGGTTTTCTCCTTCTTACTTCTCTTGTGGTGATGAATCTTTTCACCAGCTTCTTTCTTCTCAGGACAATCAGCCACAACATAATCTAGCTTGCTGCAACAGAAGCAAACAATCTTTTTAGAAAAATGTTTACCAGGTTTTGGATCATACCTGCCCTCTTTGGAGGGTTTCTTCTTATTTCTGTATTAGTCCTCTTGGTGCTGGAAGGAAGAGGTAGATTTGCCTCTCCATCCCTTCTTTTTCATCAGCCTCATAAACTGCTTTGAGAAAGCAACAAACTCCTCATCAGACATATTACAGCCTGATTCCTCTTGATCTGAATCGTCTGACTCAACTGGCCTTCTTAGGAGAGAAGGATTCTTCTCCTTGCTCCTCTTGGAGCTATCTGCCTTGAAGGCCACAGAAGTTTCTTTGGTCTGACCTTTACTAGTCTTCTCTTCCTCCTTCCTTGCTGTCAGCTGCATCTCATATGAAAGCAACATACCAAATAGTATGGATGGTGGAGTATCTGCCAGCTTTGCCACTTTTCTAATGACACATATCTTAGTGTCCCAGTCTCTAATAAGAGACCTAAGAAACTTATCATTTAGCTCATAATTATTAAAGGCCTTGTCACAGGTCTTTAACTCATTAACTGTCCTGAAGAACCTTTCATAACAGCTAGTTATTGTCTCCTCCCTGATTTGTCTGAAAGCTTCACGCTGTTGATTCAACATTGATTTTCTATCATCTCTCACTTCATCAGTTCCTTCCATATACACTATCAAGGTGTCCCATATTTCCTTTGAGGTCTTGCAGTCCACCTGGTTTTGAAAGGTGGAGTCATCTATGGCACTAACTATGATGTTTTGTGTCCTCTTATCCAATGTTGCTAAGATGACTTCATCCTTAGTCATTTCAGTGTACTTCTTTAAAGTCTGAAGATTTGCATCAAGGACAGATATTTTCATGGGATGAAGGGTCCTGATGGCGACGATGCTGATGCGGTCGTGGATCCTCGTCATAGAGAGTTCGTGGATTGGGACGGTCGTTGCCGCAAGCTCGAAGATGGGAGTCTACCACGACATTTCTTCGCCAACGCCACCGGCACTGTATGTTTTGCTCGACGTCCGTCGCCGCCAATAAATAAAATATATAATTATAAATTACATATTATAATTATATATTTTATCATTTTTATTTTAAGCAATTCTATTTTTAGTATTTCATTTTATGTTTGATGGGGCTTATAACCATCAATTGTTATTTTTATTTCATGTTATTAATTATTGTATTTGTTATGTCATGATGGGTGCATATAACCATCATGAGTGGTTTAATTTTCAAGGGTAGAGATTGAGTGGTGTATCCTATATATAGGCCATGTCATGAAAGATTTTGTAGAGAATGAATGAAAATTGAAAACCCTAATCTTGCTTGAGATTTCCCTCCTCCTCTCCTCTCCTCCTCTCAAAATTTCGGCTACCCTCTTTCTCTCCTTCTTGGCCACCGACCACCCTCTTCCCTCTCTCTCTATTCGGCTCCTCTCCACCTCTTCCTCCCTCTCATATTCCTCTCTAAGGAAAACCCGACCCCTTCATCACCACAAACCCGGACACCTTCTTTCCTCCCTCTCAAATTCCGGCCACCTCCTCCTCCTCCCTCCTCTAGATCTCTATCACCACCCCCACTCTCTTCAAAAACCAAACCCGACCTCTACTTCTCCTTCACAACCCGAGCCATCCTTCTTTCCCTCATGAATATTCAGCCACCTTCATAGCCGCCACCCTCTCCCTCCCCTTCCATAAATTCGGCCACCCTCCCCACCACCCAATACCAGCCACCCTCATCCAAACAAAACCCGAGCAACCCCCTCAACATAAACTGAGCCAAACCCATTGAAAAGAATAGGCCACCACCTTTTCTCTCTCTTCTTTCCAAATATATATTCCCTTAAGGTTTCCCTCTCCTAGGGTTTGGCAAAAGGAAGAACGGCTTGCGATTCCATCGTCCGACACGAAATCGTGGACTTACGTGGAAATAAAAAAAATCAACCACCTTCGTGTTATATTCCTCCACTCGTCTTGTGGACGGACTTCTTGGGATTGGGTAATGATTTTCATAAACCTCTTTGTGTGATTTCTTCTATAATATTTGTGAGACTATGGTGGAATATAAGGCTGGTAATAAGCCCTGATTTATATTGAATGTTGTGCGTAATTAAAATCTAAATTTTAAGCGTTATTTGTCCTAATATTTTTCATAAAATTAGAGCGGGTAAATTTCGTAAACACTTGTAGAAATCTGTCTCCTTAGCCTTGATTTATTCGGTGTTCAAGTGATTTGGCAACCCTCATATTAATTAATTTGGGTTGAATTTGGACTATATTTTAATCGCTATCTTAGTCTGGATTTTCTTTTATTGGAATTGTGAATCGCTTGCATATAATTTAATTTGAATAGCTAATTGTCCAGATCATGTGGGTCCTTTTCGCTTGAGCGAACATTGTCTTATAGCCCTTGTTCAATCTATAAAAGGGGTAGCATCCCTTTGCGGTGTGCATTACTATATTGGTTGATCACGTTAGTATTAATTTAGATAAATATTGCTCGCTACATATTTAATTTATTTGTCAAACCTAAGAGCGCGTAGTATTTAATCCATCGAAACCATGGGCCTGTATCAGGTCCTTCTTGAACTGTGATATAGATCCTAGGATCAGATGCTTCCATGAACAATATGACCCTTTCTTTCCATATACCAAAATTTTCCTTCCTGCAGAGAGGAAGATTCATGGATCTAAGCTCTTTATAATTCTCTCCTGAACCCATCTTAACCTTCTAATAGCTAACCTGGAGAACTCCTCAGACTGTTAAGTCTTTTCTTGAATAACCTCCCTCTGATACCACTTGAAAGTATTTGATTATAAGGGTATCTAATCACCTAGAGGGGGGTGAATAGGTTATTGCAGTCTTTTATTGAGTCTTTAAAATCTTCTTTGATGTATGTCCTACTGTGTATACTTATTTCAGCTTTCAAGAAAACAATATTCAGCACAGCAAAACACAATACAAAACACACCTAATTTTATAGTGGTTCCCCAATGTATGGGTACATCCACTATCCCTCTCCGCCTTTCTAACAGTATGTTATACAAGGCTCTTATACAAAAACTATGGATCCTCAGAGATTACAGCATGATCCAGTAAGTCTCCACTAAGACTTACAACACTAGCGCATAGCCCTCCACACAGTAATCACCTGACAACCACACACAGGCACAAATGCCCTTTATACAGGCTGGGATAAACAACCTCACACAGATTCACACAGGAATCCAATCACATAGCCTTTATAATTTAGGCTTTATAATTAGATCTCACAGATCTCACACAGAGCCTAATCAATCTAGGCCTCACCACAGATCTTTCACAAATCCACTGATTTTGAAAGTGTTTGTTGATTTGACTCAAGAGAAATTATTCTCTGAGTCAATTTCTTCCTGCGCTAAGAAATTCTCAGCCCTGTATGCTTCTCAGCAATAAGGATGATAATCTTTGACTATCTACTGCTTGTGATGGAAGTTTCTCAGGACCTTGATCCTGTTCTTGTTGATGAAGGGAGAATATTCAGAATAAATATCTTCAATCAGCTAACCTTTATTGACAGGAAAATTAATTGCACTACCTCCCCTTCTGTCTAGAGAAAACTTTGTGCAGATATCTTCTTCTTCTTCAACAATCTAAAGATAGATCTTCAGATTTGGCTCAGCTTGGATCGTGAATCAATTTCAGCTAGGGTTTGCCTAGACTGATTCGTCTTCCTCAGATAAATCCTCTGTTCTTGATGTAGCAGATGTTAATTGCACCAGTAAACTCAGAAACCCTTCAGATTTTTCAATTGAAGTTCTTAGTTCTGTAACAATGGCGGATGAAGACGACAAACTCCTGCTTCTCTTTTTTTTAGAATGTTAATCAGAATCCCTACTTTGATCTTAATCTCAGCTGTTATTTATAAACCCCGTCGATTTGTGGGATGTTTGACACGTGTCCCAGTTTTAACGGTGGTTAAAACCTCGGCTTAATAAAATTGAGATCCACTATAGACTGACGGCGACGTTAATGTCGATTTGCAGCATTTAAATAACAAATCAAAAAATCATTGACTTGTTGACTTTGCTGACGTCGGCATCATTCTGGACTTAGCCAAAATCAAGCAATAATTCAAAAATCCTCAGTTCGACGAACTCAAAACTCAGTTCGACGAACCCAGAGCTCGGCTTGACGAAATTATGCAATACTTCAGAAAACTTCAGTTCGACGAACTCAAAACTTAGTTCGACGAATCCAGGACTCAGCTCGACGAAATCAAGCATCATCTCAGAAAACTTTAGTTCGACAAACTCAAAACTTAGTTTGACGAATCCAGAACTCAGCTCGATGAAATCAAGCATCATTCTAGAAATCCTCAGGTCGACGAACAGGTGAAAGCTGAGTTCGACGAAATCTGAATTTAGCTCGACGAAATCAAAGCTCAGTTCGACAAAAACTGGATAAGCAATACTTTGACCATTCTGGACTTAGAATTTTCTTCAGTTCTGCTAGGCATTGAGTGGCGTTGAGTGAATAGGCCATCTCAACAAATCTGGACTTAGAAATATTTTTTCTGGCTTTGTCTCAGTGGTTCCTTTTCAACTATCTCAGCGGTTTTTTCTTCACAGCTGAGACTATCTTCTGTCTCAGCGGTTTCTTCTCAACTATCTCAACGGTTTCTTCTTCACAGCTGAGACTATCTCCTGTCTCAGCGGTTTTGCTGAGACCAACACTTCTCTCAATGTTTTGTGTTGAGCTTCTCAGCTGTCTCGATGCTTTTTCCTTAGTAAAATTGTTCAGTTTTCTGCCTGATGGCATTGAGAGCGTTGAGTGTATAAGCTTCACTCAACGCTTTTATACTTAGCCTAATTTTTTGTAATCTTGCCTTCTTGCTGAAGTTTGGCATTGACAAACTCAGCATGGTGTTCAGTGATGAAGCTTCACTCAACGCTTCTGGACTTAGTCGAATTTTTGGCTTCCACTGCTTAGGCTTTGACATGATATCCTTGTCTCAACGATTCTAGCCATATGGCATTGAGAGCTTTGAGTGATCTTGCCTTACTAAATGCTTCTAGACTTAGGTATTTTTCTGAATTTCCAACCTATCACCTTGAGTCCACCTATCATTATCTCTTGAACTATATGTCCAATCGTTGTGACAAAGACCAACCTGTATGCATGAACTTAAATATACATCAAATACAACTATGTGTATACCATTGACCTGTTTGACTTCTTACAAATCTAGGACATTGGGATTAATGGACCCAACACAGCAGTAGCCGCTCGTGAGGATCGAGGAAGTTCTGCCAGGGGAGGAGAGGATAGGTATGAGGACAAGGCAGATGTTGGAGCCTGAGGAGGGATCGAAGTGATCCACGAGGGAGTGGGGATTGAGTCCACCCAAAAGGGGAGCTTCCAAACCATGTATAGGAGGAGTGTCGCCTCGACCTCCCTGACTCCCCCTAGGAAGAAAAGGTCACCTTCTCGTCGAAGGACATGCCAGACTACGAAGACCCATTCTGTGAGGCCTTGGTGATCCAGATGGCCGTAGAGAACTTCATGTTCTCCAGGATTCTGGTGGATAATGGGAGCTCTATGAATGTGATCTTAAGAAGGAGTTTGATGAGATGACGGTGGAGTCTCGAGGGGGTGATGTCCTCAGATGGATTGTTTTTCGGGTTCTTACGGGAGAAGAAGGAAGTTGAGGGAGGGGTGGGACTGCACATAATGCTGGGGGTGTCGAGGAACTGTCGGTTCGTCATTGTTGACGCTCCGAGCAACTACAATGCCATCTTTGGGCTCCCCCTCATCTGCGCCTTTCGTTGCATCCCCTCCTCATTCCATTAATGTCTCAATCTTAGCAGTGGAGGAGTCCAGGTCCAGATCAGGGGACATCCAACGGTGACAAGGCAGTGCTATGTGATGGCTATCAATACCATATCTTGGATGGCGGAGGTGGAGGAGTTGGATGAGGAGCTAGAGGCACAGGAGGAGGTTGTAGAGGAGGGGTAAGTGAGCATAGTGGAGGTCAGGTAGAAAGCTGTGGAGAAGCAATAAAGAGATGGTGAAGCAGGGGTAGAGACCCAAGGGGGCGGAGAAGTGGAGCTGCAGGGAAGTCAGCTAGAGGTAATGGAGGTTAAAGAAGTTGGAGAAGAGGAAGAGCCCGAGTAGGGTGGAGGGCCAAGGATTGGAGGGGAGCAATCCGTGTTAGAGCCGACAGAGAAGGTCGTGGAGATGGAGGTCTTCACCAGGGTGGGGAAGGCAGAGCGGGTGAGGATTAGCGACCGCTTGATCCCTGAGGATCAGGAGAGGATGCGGGAGTGCATCCAAAAGAACATTAACGTCTTCGCTTGGAGTGCGGCAGACATGTCGAGCATCGATGCGGACGTGGTTTGCCACCATCTGAATCTCGACCCCAGGACACGCCCCATCCTCCATAAAATGAGGACAGTCATCATAAAGTTGGAGGAGCCCATCCGTGAGAAGGTTACCATCAGATTCAAATGCACCCCCCCCCCCCCGATGTCAAAGATGTCTCTTTCATCACAAGGGAGAGATGTTTCAGCTATAAGATGATGCCCTTTGGGCTAAAGAACGCAGGAGCTACATACCAACGTATGATGGACCGGATTTTCCAAAATCAGAGGGGGAGGAATCTGGAGGTCTATGTTGATGACTTCATGGTGAAGAGCAGGGAGGTGGACTCACATCTTCTTAACTTGGAAGAAACGTTTGACACCTTGCAGAAATACAAGATGTGGCTAAACCCCTTGAAGTGTGTCTTTAGGGCAAGCCAAGAAAAATTCCTTGGCCATCTTTTAACCCCCGCAGGGGTAGAGCCTAACCCCGATAAGGTAAAGGACATAATGGACTTGGAATCACCATGTAACACTAAGGAGGTTCAGCGCCTGACGGGTAAGCTCGCCGAGCTAAGTAGATTTCTCTCCCGGGTTAGGGAGAAATGCGTACCTTTCTTCAAGGTGCTGCGGGAAAATTAGAAGTTCAAGTCGACATAGGAATACGAGGAGGCTTTCCAGGCATTGAAGGTAAAACTCTCTCGAGCGCTGCTCCTTTAGAGCCCGGTGGAAGGGAGGATCTAGCTTTGTATCACGGGGTGGGGGTGGAGGCCGTAAGCTCTATTTTGGTCAGGGAAGAAGGGAAGATGGAGTTACCCATCTACTACGTCAGCAGAATATTTAAGAAGGCTGAACTCCGTTACCCCATCCTTGAGAAGTTGGCCTTCTCCTTGATCTTCTCGGTCAGGAAGCTTAGGCATTACTTTCAGGCCCATTCGGTCAAGGTAGTGACAGACAACCCCCTACACAAGATTTTTGAAGGGGTGGAACACTCGGGGCGGTTGGCCAAGTGGTCCATCGAGCTGAGTGAGTTCGTTATCACTTTTGTGTCATTGCTCTAAATCAAGGCGCAAGCGATGACCGATTTCTTGGTCGACTGCGTCGTTGAGGTAGAAGGTGAGAAGCCACTGCCACGGGATGCTTGGAATATGTTGGTTGATGGAGCCTCAGGGAAGCATTCTCTAGGGGGAGGGATAGTGCTAGTATGACCTTAAGGGGTCACTATAGAACAGGCTGTGGTCTCGCACTTCCCCGTCACCAACAATCAGGCAGAATATAAGGCCGTCATAACAGGGCTGCGACTGGACAAAGTGCTCGGGGTATATGACGTGGAAATGTTCACAGACTCGTTGGTGGTGGCATCGCAGATCAGGGGTGAGTATGAGGCTAGGGAGCCTACCCTCATGAAATACTTTTCTAAGGTAAGGGTGATTGTTGGTGGGTTCCAGACATTCTCAATCCATCATGTTCCCAGGGAGGAGAGTGCAGCAGCCGATCGGCTGGCTAAATATGGACCCCGAGGTGGAGGAACTTTGACCGAGTTGTTCAACCTGGCAATCGAGAAGGGAGATTTGATGGAAGTAGATCGACAGCCCTCATGGGTGGATCCCTGTATAGCATTCCTAACTACCGGTAAACTTCCTGAAGGGACCAAAGATGCGAAGGGCTTCAGGCACAAATCAACACATTACTTAATGCATTAAGGAGGGATGCATCAGAAGATGTTGTCGGGGCTCCTGGCGCGATGCGTGGCAGAAGAGGAGATCCCGCGGATCCTGGAGGAAATACACTTGGGCGAATGTGGCAGTCACTCAGGAGGAAGAACTTTGGAAGCAAGGGTGGTCAAGCAGGGGTACTTCTGGCCATCCCTAAGTAAGGATATGGCGGAGTTCGCAAGGAGGTGCCAAAAATGTCAGCTATATGCCCCCTCCAACTCTTGCCCGCCCAAAGGCTTCGGAGCATCACGGCACCGTGGCCTTTCGACATCTGGGGGATGGATTTGGTTAGGCCTTTTCCCCCGGCATGCGGGCAGATAAGGTTTCTTCTGGTTATGATTGATTATTTCTTAAAATGGCTGGATGTCAAGGTATTGGCCAAGGTGACCTCCCAATTCATCAGAAATTTTGTATGGGGGGAGATCATCTGCCGACATGGATTGCCTCAAGCCATTGTCACGGATAACGGGCCCCAGTTTGCCAGTGAAAAATTCATCAGTTTCTTCAACCAGTTGGGGATCGACCTCAAGTTTTCCTCCATCAACCACCCAAAGAGCAACAGCCAGGTGGAGGCGGCAAACAAAATCATCGTGAACCTGCTTAAGAAGAGGGTAGAGAACTTAAGAGGGAGTTGGGTAGAGTAACTCCCCTAGGTGTTGTGAGCTCTGCGGATAACCCCCAACACGTCCACCGGGGAGACCCCCTTCAAACTTTCTCATGGATGCGAGGCGGTCCTGCCTGTGGAGTTCTAGGTTTGGTTGCCACGAGTAGTGGCTACTAGAAGAGGAGATGAGGAATGGAGGGAAGAAAATGAATGGGAACTGTGACTCTCGCTGGACATGGTAGAGCAATTTTGCGACATAGCCATAGTCAGGCAGGAGGAGATTAAGCAGAGGATGGCCAAGTACTTTTATAAGCATGTCAGGATCAAGCAGTTCAAAGAAGGAGATCTGGTCTTAAAGAAGGTCGATGCCGTTGGAAGGTCGGCAGCCGTTGGAAAGCTCAATCCTAACTGGGAGGGTCCCTATATAGTTGAAAAGGCCTTGGGGTTGGGAGGATACCATCTCCAGGATGTGGAAGGGGTGACCATGGGCCACACTTGGAGTAGCGACGACCTGAGGCATTTCTACCCTTAGTTGGGGTAAGATTGTACATCCTATTATAATGAATTCATTGAATTGTTCCAGGTTTGTTTCTCTTGAAGTTTGCATAAATTTATGGTTTGAACGACCCTGAGTAGATCCTGCTGACCGGGCTCCCATCAGCTGGCAGGGCTGGAAGGCGTACTAGACCCTGAGTAGACTCGCTATCCAGGCTCTCACAAGTTGGCAGGGTCGTAGGATTGCTTGGGGGTAAGGTAAAAAATTGTGTTTTGAATGACCCCGAGTAGATCCCGCTCACAAGGCTCCCATCAGCTGGCAGGGCTGGAAGGCACACTCAGACCCGAGTAGACCCATTGTTCAGGCTCTCACTAGCTGGCAGGGTTGTAGGCTTGCTTGGGGGGGTAAGGTAAAAAGTTATGGTTTGAATTACCCCGAGTAGATCCCGCTAACCAGGCTCCCATCAGTTGGCAGGGTTAGAAGGCGCACTCGGCCCTAGGTTGACCCCCTATCTAGGCTCTCACTAGATGGTAGGGTCGTAGGCTTGCTTGGGGGGTAAGGTAAAAAGTTTGTGGTTTGAACGACCCCGAGTAGATCCCGCTGACCAGGCTCCCATCAGCTGGCAGGGATGGAAGGCGCACTCGGCCCAGAGTAGACCCACTGTCCAGGCTCTCACTAGCTGGCAGGGTAGTAGGCTCTCTTGGGGGTAAGGTAAAAAATTTTGTGGTTTTGATGGCCCCGAGTAGACCCGCTGTCCAAGCTTTCACTAGCTGGCAGATCTGAAGGCTCGCTCGGCGGCAAGATGCAAAGTGTTTGGGGTAATTAGATCTGGAACCGCTCTTGCTGTCAGGCTCTCACCTAACTGACGGAGCTCTCAGACTTATGATAAGCATTGTGAAGAGCTTTGCCAATGGGTTTTCAAACAGCTAACACATATGTTGGGTACATTGGAAAATGTGTACCTGATTTGAAGAAGCCCAACTTAGCTCAATGATATACATCAAGGTGTATTTGATGTTGTTTTAAGTTGACATGTGCAGGTGGAGAATTGATAAAGTATGCAGAAAAATTCTAAGTCCAAATGTCGACACAAAGGAAGCAGTGTCGACACACAGAAGAAAATAGTCGACACAACACTGGGAAGCAGTGTCGACACATAGCAGTTAGTCTACAACTACACTGGGAAAAAGTGTCGACACAGAAGAAGTAAGTTGACACAACACTGGGAATTTGTGTCGACACAGAAAAAGAGTCGACACAACACTGGGAAATTGTGTCGACACAGAAGAAAAGAGTCGACACAATACTGGGAAATTGTGTCGACACAGAAGAAAAGCGTCGACCTCAACATTGGGAGAATGTGTCGACACAGAAGAGTATAGTCGATCTCAAGATTGTCGACATCATCTGAATGTGTCGACACAGAAGAAAATAGTCGACCTCAAGTTTGTCGACACCAGCAGAATGTGTCGACACATTGTGATTAAGTCGACACATTATAGCAGAGTTAAAAAATGAATGTGTCGACACCTGAAGGCTAAGTCGACACTTACTAAAGTTATGATTCTACAACAACTGTGTCGACACACAGGACTTGTGTCGACACACTGAAGAGTCAAGATCAAGTTATTTGCAGAAGAAGCTGTGTCGACTCAAAGGCAACTTAGTCGACATCACTGAAGACTGTGTCGACACCAAAGTCAATTATGTCGACACAGATAGACAGATGGACTCGACACTTTCTAACAGACTGTTTCAACAACTTGTGATTCAAGACTAAGGCACAGGACTTGATTGAAGACTTGACAGCTGTGGGTTACCACCGGTTAACTGAAGCTGTCAGACTTGTCAGAAAACGGTTAGAAACCGGATCAGCCGGTTACCATGAAGAATGTCTATAAATAGACAGATTCAGAAGGAGAAAAAAAAACAACATATAGAACTGACCTTTTGAAATACATTGGATCAGAAAGTAGAGAAGGATTACAATTCTACTCATTTCAAGAAAGTGCTAGGCACTTAAGAAGATCTTCTCCGGGAGATCTAAGAAGACTATCTAAGGATAGATCTAAGAAGAGTTCTAATCAGAATTCAGAAGAATCATTCAAAGTTCTGGATAGAGAGAGATCAAGTCAGAATTTGAAGAAGAAGAAAGAATCCACCAGTGGATTCTCAAGAAGCTGTTTGGAATCAACTCAGCTAAGTACATTTTCAAGAAGCTTTGAAGAAGGCTAAGAAACAGTTGATTGCATCAGCTGATCAAGAATTGTCATTGCTTTTTCTCTCTCAACTTTGGCAAGACAATTAAAACAATCTTTTCTATATTTCTGTAGGATCTGTTTATACAGATCTGAGTTGTAAGCCTATGTTATAAAGGCTGAGTGTAGGAGTGTTGAACTCTGAGTGGTAGGGTTGATTGCCTGAGTGTAGGAGAAGGATATTCTCTGAGTTGTAGGCCTTGGGGCAAGGCTGAGGTAGGGCAGTTGTGCCTGAGTTGTAGGAACCAGTTGGGTTCTGAGTTGTAAGATCTATTGATCTGAGATAAGTGGAAGTTTGGCCGAATCTAGCATACTGCTAGATAGGTGAAGGGGGAAAGTGGATGTACCCAGACCTTGGGGAACCACTATAAAACATAGTGCAATCTGTGATGTTTTGTTTTCTGTGATTGCTGTGTTTATTATATTAGTTATTGAATTGAATTTTGCCTAGAAGTTTTAGAAAGAGAAGCAGAACCTATTCACCCCCCCTCTAGGTGTTTAGGCTGCCTTGAAAGTTAAACTATCAAGTGGTATCAGAGGGAGGTTCCTCAAAAAGGACTTAACAGTCTGAGGTAGATCTGATAGGCAGATTCAAGAATCAAGAAGATGGTTCTGGAGAGAATCATAAGGAGCTAGGGTCAATGAAATTACCCATATGCAAGAAGGAAATCTTTGGGATCTGGAAAGAAAGAGTCAGATTGTTTATGGAAGCATCTGACCCAAGGATTTACATCACAATACAGGAAGGCCCCTTCATACCAATGAAGATATCTGTTCTTGATGCAAATATCCAAACACCAAAGACTTATTCTGAAATGACCAAGGATGAAATCATCTTGGTAACCATGGACAAAAGGGCACAGAACATCATTGTCAGTGCCATAGATGATTCAACATTTCAGAATCTGATTCACTGCAAGACCTCCAAGGAGATGTGGGACACATTGATTGTCTACATGGAGGGATCTGAAGAAGTAAGGCTGGACAGAAAATCTATGCTAAATCAGGAGTATGAAAGTTTTAGACAAGGAAAATCTGATAGCATAACTGAGTGCTATAAGAAATTCTATAGAATTGTGAATGAGCTAATATCCTATGGAAGAGTCTTCAGTACCTATGAACTGAATGACAAATTCTTAAGATCCTTATCAAAGGATTGGGATACAAAGATCTGTGTCATAAGAGAAGTGGCAAAATTGGCAGAGATATCTCCTCCAACTCTGTTTGGAAAGTTGCTATCCTATGAAATGCAACTTATGGTAAGGAAGGAGGAGGAAAGAAACTCAAGAGGAGAGCATAGAGAAAAGACTGTGGCATTTAATGCTGAAGCCACTAGAAAGAATAGGAGGAAATCACCATCTCCTCCTAAGGAAGTTGAAGAAGGTAGTTCTGAAAATTCAGATAAGGGTTCAGTCAGCTGTGATTCAGATGCAGACTTTGCTGCATTCACTAGGCAATTTCAAAGGTTCTTGAAAAAGAAGCAATGGAAGTCTAGGCCTTCCTCATCACAGTAAGTAGATGACTATTATCAGAAGAGAAGGTCATCAAGGAAAGAGAAAAGCAGGTCAAAGCCCAGCAAAGCCACTACTTCAAAGATTGTCTGCTATTGTTGCAATAGGCCTGGACATGTAGTGGCTGATTGTCCTGACAAAAGGAAGGAATCTTCAGAAAAGAAGAAGACTTATTAGAAAGGCAAGAAGGAGAAATCCTTTGTAGCAAAGAAAGATAAAAGTCTGTCAGACCAGTCAACTTCAGAATCAGGATCTGAAGCTGAAGCATATATTGGATTATATGCTGCATCTAAGGAAGAGGAGTTTATGCAGTTGCTAGACTCCATCAATGAACATCAATGCATGGGTTTGATGACAAGATCAGAAGAGGACCTATGCCGGAATCAGTCTGGTTCTAATGAGGTAAACTGTCCTTCTTGTACATCTGTTTGTAATACAAGTGAAGAATCAGCTACATCTGCATCAAGTGATGAAGATGCATCTGGATCTGAAGGAGATGTCTATCAATTGATAGACAAGTATGGGGACCTGTTGCAGGCCCTTAAGAAAAGCAAGAACCTGGTTAAATCACAGGCTCAGGAAATTGCTGATCTAAGGGTTGCAACAACTGAGTTAGAAAAAGTCCTTGATCAAAAGTTAGCTGAAATTGCCAAGCTGAAGAATATAACTATTATTCAGATGGGCACAATTAATTATACTAATGATCAAGTAAAGAGTCTGGAGGACAGACTTAGAATTGAAAGGGATTTAGTGGCTAGTTACTCTAAGCCAAAATCTGTCTTACCCTTGATAGATGAATTTGTCACTCAGAAGGTAAGGCTGGATTAGGATTTAAGAGTAACTCCAGGGCTGGCAGATTCAAGAGGAAAGGCAAAGCCCCTATTCAGCCACTAAACCTTTCAGTCCCCATAAGGTTTGGTAAGGAGAAAGTGCCTTCTAACATATATGATCATGAAGACATTCAGGATCATATTAAGACAAATGTTCTGAAGAACAAGGGTGTTAAGGCAAGCAGGCCTACCTATGGTCATAAACCCTATGGTTTTAAGAAATCAGTAGGTGAAGTTGCAACAGCACCAGCAATGAACAGAAATGCTTCTGACAAGGATGTATCTAGATCTAGATACAATAAGTTTGAATGTTGGTGCTGTGGCAAGAGGGGTCATTTTGCATTGGACTGCTGGTATAACACAAGTGTTATAAAGAATAAGAGTCTACCTGTTAGAAGAGGTTATGATAACTTTATTAAGGCTAACCTGAACCAAGGACCCAAGACTTACTTGGGTTCTAAGGGTAAGTAATTCTGTATTGCAGGTGAATCCAAGTTACCATGCCCCTATATGGTACTTGGATAGTGGTTGTTCCAGGCACATGACTGGAACAAAGGGGCTGCTGAAGGAGTATTCATCTGTCAAAGATGGACATAAAGTGATCTTTGGTGGAATCTGAAAAAGGAGTCATCAAAGGATTTGGTAACATCTCTTCAAACCTAATTACTATCACCCAAGTGGCCTATGTAAAAGGTTTGAAACATAATCTAATAAGCATAAGCCAGCTGAGTGATCTAGGATATGACATTTCATTTGGTAAGGATGGATGTCATATCAAAAGGTCAAGTGATCAAGAGATCATATTGACTGGGTATAGGAAGAGAAATGTGTATTGCCTTAATTTTGAATGTGAGAATAAGGCATCCCCCATTTGTCTTGTAGCTGATGACAATGCTTCTCATTGTGTTAAGTGGCACAAGAGATTGGCTCATCTAAACTACAAGACAATTGGCCAACTCTTTAGTAAAGAACTAGTGAGGAATGGGCCTCAAGTTAAGTGTATAAAGGAAGGGGTATGCTCAGCTTGTCAAAAGGGCAAGCAGACAAAAACCTCATTTCAAAGCCTTGAAAACAAGGATTCTGTGAGGTGCTTATACCTCTTGCATATGGATCTTTTTGGTCATATGCCAGTTCACAGTCTAGGTAGGAAGGTCTACACTCTAGTGGTTGTAGATGACTATTCTAGATTTACATGGGTGTTCTTTCTGAGACAAAAATCTGAAACCCCAAGTGTATTATTTAATTTTGTAAAGCAAATTCAGAATGAACTGAATAGTACAGTGGTCAAAATTAGAAGTGACCATGGTACTGAGTTTCAATCTGAAAGCATAACAAACTTGTGTATAGACTTTGGGATTTTCCAAGAGTTCTCCTCACCTAGAACACCTCAGCAAAATGGTATTGCTGAAAGAAAGAATAGAACATTAATTAAAGCTGGTAGAACTCTATTGAGTGACACCTCTCTCCCAGAATATTTTTGGGCTGAGGCAGTTAACACTGCTTGTCATGTCATCAATAGGGCTTCTATCACCAAAGGCCACAGAAAGACTCCCTATGAGATTGTGAAAGGCAGAAAACCAAACCTATCCTATTTTAGGATCTTTGGTTGCAAATGCTATATACTTAACAATGGCAAGTCATATTTGACTAAGTTTGCTGCCAAATCCCAGGATGGGATATTTGTTGGGTACAGCACAAATAGTAAGGCCTATAGAGTCTTCAACTTAACTACTCAAGTTGTTGAAGAATCTGCGCATGTTGTATTTGATGAAACAAGATTAATCAATTGTGAGTTGTCTTGTAGATCAAATGACTCAACAGGTATAAGCAAGAAGATGGACAAGCTCTCCATTGCTGAAGCTTCAAAGGAAGAGGGAGCATTGGAAAATGAAGCTGCTGTCCAGGGGGAGTACAAGAGATAATGGAAGCTGATGAAAACCAAGAGGAACAGCAGAATGAAGGAGCTGGAGATGCACAACCTGAAGGGAATCTACCTCCAGCTATAAGATATCTAAGAGATCATCCTACTGATCAGATAATTGGTGATCCAAGACAAGGAGTGCAAACTAGAAGCAGAAATCAAAGCACAGTTTTGCATTCTAGTTTCTTGTCCCAAATGGAACCTAAGAAGTTTGAAGAAGCTATCCAAGACCAGCACTGGATTGATGCTATGCAAGAGGAGCTGAATCAATTTAGAAGGTGCAAAGTCTGGGAGCTTGTTCCTAAACCAAGAGGCCACAACATAATTGGAACTAAGTGGATCTATAGGAACAAGCTAGATGAAAGTGGAATAATAGTAAAGAATAAAGCAAGATTGGTTGCAAAAGGATACAGGCAGGAAGAAGGGATTGACTTTGATCAAACCTTTGCTCCAGTAGCAAGGCTGGAGGCAATCAGAATGTTCCTTGCCTATGCAGCCTACCAAGACTTCAAAGTATACCAGATGGATGTGAAGTCAGCATTTCTGAATGGTGATCTTAAAGAAGAAGTATATGTAGAGCAGCCATCAGGTTTTGTAGATCCTCTTAAACCTGATTCTGTGTATAAGCTTAGGAAAGCTTTGTATGGGTTAAAACAAGCTCCAAGGGCTTGGTATGAAACCCTGTCTACCTTCCTCATTGAGAATAAATTCTCAAGAGGAAAGATAGACAAAACTCTATTCCTTAGGGAATCCAAAGGAAAGATCATCTTAGTCCAGATCTATGTTGATGACATAATCTTTGGATCTACTGAAAACAACCTTTGTAAAAAGTTTGCCAAACTTATGCAAGGGAAGTTTGAGATGAGCAGTATGGGAGAACTTAAGTTCTTCTTGGGACTCCAAGTAAGACAGACTGATGATGGATTGTCCATATCCCAGTCTAAGTTCACCAAGGAATTAATTAAGAAATATGGTATGGAGTCATCCTCCTCCATGAGAACTCCTATGGGAACAAGTATGCCAATATGCAAAAATGAGGCAGGTAAACCTGTTGATGAATCATTGTATAGAGGAATAGTTGGGTCTCTACTATATCTCACTGCTAGTAGACCTGACATTATGTATGCAACATGTGTCTGTGCTAGGTACCAAGCCTGCCCTAAAGAATCTCATTATACTGCAGTCAAAAGGATTCTGAGATATCTAAAGGGCACTCCTACTCTAGGTCTTTGGTACCCTAGGAATAGAGATTTTCAACTAACAGGCTATTCAGATGCAGATTTTGCAGGATGTAGAGAGGATAGAAAGAGTACTACAGGTACTTGTCAATTCCTGGGAGGAAGACTAATATCTTGGAGTAGTAAAAAGCAGACTAGTGTGGCAATTTCCACAGCTGAGTCAGAGTATATTGCTGCTGAAGCTGCTGTGCACAGCTATTATGGATGCAGCATCAGCTTAAAGATTATGGTATTCAGGTAAGTAGAACACCCCTTTTATGTGATTCTAAGAGTGCTATTTCTATTGCTAATAATCCAGTTTCTCATAGTAGAACTAAGCATATAGAAATCAAATATCATTTTCTTAGAGAACATGTAGAAAAAGGAGACATCTCATTGGAATTTGTAAAAACAGATTATCAAATAGCAGATGTATTTACTAAGCCTTTAGATGAAACCAAATTCAATAAATTCAAAATTGAATTAGGTATGTTAACCATTGATTAATGTATTAACAAAATCATTAACAATGCTATTGAAATGATATATAAGTAAGTTAAAGTAATAACAACCTAATCAAGTGTTAAAAAAAAAGGACACATTGAAGTTACAGAAATTGGCTAAGTAAGAATGTGTCGACACATTCAGTAATAATGTGTCGCCTCAGAGAAATTATGTCGACAAGTCAGAAATATTGTGTCGACACAGAGACTATGTGTCGACACTTAAGAGTTTTATTGTCGACTTAACCAGAAATGTAATGTCGACTCAACCAGAATAATGGTGTCGACACTTACAGAATATGGGTCGACACTTGTCCTTAGTGTCGACACAGAATTTCTGTCTTTCTACTATGTATCCACGGTATCGACATAACCACAAGTTGGTGTCGACACATAGTAGGCTGAAGAAATGTCGAGTTAATAGAAGTTTGTGTCGACACATTCCGTCTGTGTCGACACATTTAGACTGTTTTTGGCGCCTTTTGAACTTCTTTCAACAGAAGCTATAAATAGGTCAAAAGCTCTTTTTGTCGACACGCTTTCAAGGTTTTCGAGACTCAAACCCTGTGTCGACAGTCTTTCTTTCTCTCTCTCTCAAGCTTTCTCGACACAACGATGGCGCCAAGGATTGAAGATAACATCAATGAAGGATATGAGTTAGTGCGCCAGGCCTTTGCAGAGGCGCCGCCTGATGTTCAAGGAGTTATCACCCTTCTCTCTGCATCAGGGTTAGAATTTCTCATTTCAGAACCAACTAAGATCTGGAAGAAGGAGGTGCACGAGTTCTTTATCTCTGCATCAGTCCATTCTACTGGCCTCAAGATTAAGTCCACTGTTCAAGGGACGAAGGTAAAGATTAATCAAAGAAGTTTAAGAAAGATCTTCCAACTGCAAGTAGTTGAGAATGAAGAGGAAGTTCCTATATCTAAGACAAGGGAAGCCCTTCAATGGTGTGGCCTGGATTCAGGATTGAAGATTTGAGCTACATTCAACAGGAAGGGAATGAATCAGCAAGGGAAGTTCTTGTCTGAAGTAGTTGGAAAGGTAATCCTCTGCAAGACAGGTGGACATGATAGGATTTCTGCCTATATGTTCAGCCTGATGACCAGGATAGTTTTTACTATTCCTACTGATTGGTCAGGAGTGCTCTTTGACAAGATCAAAGAGGGAATCAAGAAGCCTAACATGGCTAGGATCATGAGCCTATACTTCACTGGAGTGATTCCTAAAGTGATGCAGCAGCTGCAAGGGAGTAAGATTAACCATATGAGAAGAATGGATATGAGACTCTTCTCAAGATGGGATAGGGTGCTGTCCAAGGATGTGCCTGAAGAGAGCAGGCCAGACACCCCTGTGAAATCCCCTACAGAAAATCAAGAATCTGAACAAGTACAAGAAGATCCACTGAGGACACAGCTTGACTCAACTGTGGTCCAGGAAGTATCAACACCTGCACAGATGCAGGGGGAGCCAGTTTCCACTCCTGCTCCAAAGGTATCTACTCCTGCTTAGGTATAGGGGGAGCTAATGTATTTTACTATAAAAGACATTGCTCATATTCTTATTACTGCACAGGTTCAGGGGGAGCTAGTGTCCACACCTACTCCTGACACTACAAATATTGAGGTGCAAGTCCAAGAGGAAGCACAGTTAAACATATCTCAAGATTTAACTGCTGCAGAAGTGACCACTCAACTGGAATTTACTATGGAGGAGTTATTCCCAGATGTTGATACTGCTGCTTATAAAGAAGGAGGTGGACCAGATATTGAGAAGTCCATAGGAATGGACATTGATCAGGAAGCTGCTGTGGAAACACAGGTTGAGGATGAGCCAGTGGATGTTGAAGCTGAGCAACACCTCCCTGGAACAGATACAATTCATCATCCACAAGAAAGAATTCATGTAGATACTTCCTCTGAAACAGAAACTGAAGAAGCCAGGCTGGCAAAGAAAAGAAAACTTGTTGTCTTTAAGAGAAGAAGCAAGAACTATAAGCAGGCATTACAGACCACAACTCCACAAGTTTCTCCAGCCTTTGATTACAATAAATTTATGGTAGATCTTCAAGTAAAATTGGATGACCAAAGGATGGCTCTGGAGAAGTATGTTGATGAAAATAGCAAGTCAGTTCAGTTTGACTTAGCTCAGGATATCAAGTCCATCCAATTTCAAGTCAACTTGCATAAAACTGAAATGACAGATTGCTTCCACAAGGGCGACAATGCTGTAGTTTATCTGGCTAAACAACAGGAGGCTATTTCTACAAAGGTGGATGATATTGCTTTGAAGCAAAGTTATGTTTTGGAAAATCAAATTAGAATGAATGAGAATTTAACTGAATCTCATAATGAGATTATTGAGGAGGTCAAGAAGATTGTTCCAGGTCTGCCTGCAGATAGAGCCAAAGAAATGGAAGAATTTGATAAGAATTTTCAGGCTGCTATTGCATCTGTTAAGACTGCCATCACAACCTCTCAAAAGGACATATCTGAAAAGCTTCAAAAGTTAAGACCATTTTTCAAAGAGGGAGTGAATTATTTGGATGGCCAAATTCGATTTCAAAAGGAAGATTTAAGAGATCATGTATCTAGAGAAGCCATAAAGGGGGAGAGGATGCTAATTCATGCAGGCTCTGAGCACACCAAGTGGGTGACCAATAGCATACGAGCCACTTTGGGATATCCCCCATTGTGTGATGATGCTATGGTAGCTGAGTCAGGAATACAATCTAATCTACTTGAAGGCAATCAACCTGAGGTTGCCCAAGTCATATACCCCCCTCCAGATTTTGATTTGATTGATCAGAAAGTTCAAGAAATGTATAGTCCTCCAAAGGAGGTTACTAACATTGTCTTTGGAAAGGTTGATAAGCCTGAGGCTACTCTGAAAGAACAGCAGGATGCTCTATTGGCAAAGAATAAATTCAGAGAGCAGGCTGTACTGAAGCCAGATTATGAGCAGTGGAGTCCTACTTCAAGGAACATCATACTTACTGCATGGAAAGCTGTACAAGATAAAGTTCATGAGAGAGGAAAGTGGTACAATGAAATTGAATGGCAGAAGTATGAGGCAAGGCAAGAGGCAATTGTACAATTCAGAAGGAAAGCCAAGCTGGGAAGACTGCCATCAGATGCTAAGGAGCCAAGCAAATACTTCCCAAAGCCTTTTCATTATTTTGAAAGGCAAAGGATCAAGGAAGAAGCTCAGAAGAAAGCTGATCTTAAAGGAAAGAAGATAGCTGAAGAATCAGAAGCTCCTGTGACAGCTACAATTCAGTCTGGCAAAGGGATTACAATTAGAGAGCCTGATCAATCCTGATTTTGTTTTAAATGTTGTAATGATCAAATGTAATACATTGTAATCAAACATTACCCAGTTATAAACAAAATGTTGTTTGGCATATTATAATGTGCATTCTGTGATGAATTATTCTATGTTATGTTTTGTCTATATTAAAGTATTCCTACTATGTCATTAATCATCATTTAGTACTGTTTATAAATGGTGTATATCATTGGCTATAGGGGTTATGACTTCTCCAAATAGGGGGAGATTGTTGGGTACATTGGAAAATGTGTACCTGATTTGAAGAAGCCCAACTTAGCTCAATGATATACATCAAGGTGTATTTGATGTTGTTTTAAGTTGACATGTGCAGGTGGAGAATTGATAAAGTATGCAGAAAAATTCTAAGTCCAAATGTCGACACAAAGGAAGCAGTGTCGACACACAGAAGAAAATAATCGACACAACACTGGGAAGCAGTGTCGACACATAGCAGTTAGTCTACAACTACACTGGGAAAAAGTGTCGACACAGAAGAAGTAAGTCGACACAACACTGGGAATTGTGTCGACACAGAAAAAGAGTCGACACAACACTGGGAAATTGTGTCGACACAGAAGAAAAGAGTCGACACAATACTGGGAAATTGTGTCGACACAGAAGAAAAGCGTCGACCTCAACATTGGGAGAATGTGTCGACACAGAAGAGTATAGTCGATCTCAAGATTGTCGACATCATCTGAATGTGTCGATACAGAAGAAAATAGTCGACCTCAAGTTTGTCGACACCAGCAGAATGTGTCGACACATTGTGATTAAGTCGACACATTATAGCAGAGTTAAAAAATGAATGTGTCGACACCTGAAGGCTAAGTCGACACTTACTAAAGTTATGATTCTACAACAACTGTGTCGACACACAGGACTTGTGTCGACACACTGAAGAGTCAAGATCAAGTTATTTGCAGAAGAAGCTGTGTCGACTCAAAGGCAACTTAGTCGACATCACTGAAGACTGTGTCGACACCAAAGTCAATTATGTTGACACAGATAGACAGATGGACTCGACACTTTCTAACAGACTGTTTCAACAACTTGTGATTCAAGACTAAGGCACAGGACTTGATTGAAGACTTGACAGCTGTGGGTTACCACCGGTTAACTGAAGCTGTCAGACTTGTCAGAAAACGGTTAGAAACCGGATCAGCGGTTACCATGAAGAATGTCTATAAATAGACAGATTCAGAAGGAGAAAAAAAAACAACATATAGAACTGACCTTTTGAAATACATTGGATCAGAAAGTAGAGAAGGATTACAATTCTACTCATTTCAAGAAAGTGCTAGGCACTTAAGAAGATCTTCTCCGGGAGATCTAAGAAGACTATCTAAGGATAGATCTAAGAAGAGTTCTAATCAGAATTCAGAAGAATCATTCAAAGTTCTGGATAGAGAGAGATCAAGTCAGAATTTGAAGAAGAAGAAAGAATCCACCAGTGGATTCTCAAGAAGCTGTTTGGAATCAACTCAGCTAAGTACATTTTCAAGAAGCTTTGAAGAAGGCTAAGAAACAGTTGATTGCATCAGCTGATCAAGAATTGTCATTGCTTTTTCTCTCTCAACTTTGGCAAGACAATTAAAACAATCTTTTCTATATTTCTGTAGGATCTGTTTATACAGATCTGAGTTGTAAGCCTATGTTATAAAGGCTGAGTGTAGGAGTGTTGAACTCTGAGTGGTAGGGCTGATTGCCTGAGTGTAGGAGAAGGATATTCTCTGAGTTGTAGGCCTTAGGGCAAGGCTGAGGTAGGGCAGTTGTGCCTGAGTTGTAGGAACCAGTTGGGTTCTGAGTTGTAAGATCTATTGATCTGAGATAAGTGGAAGTTTGGCCGAATCTAGCATACTGCTAGATAGGTGAAGGGGGAAAGTGGATGTACCCAGACCTTGGGGAACCACTATAAAACATAGTGCAATCTGTGATGTTTTGTTTTTTGTGATTGCTGTGTTTATTATATTAGTTATTGAATTGAATTTTGCCTAGAAGTTTTAGAAAGAGAAGCAGAACCTATTCACCCCCCCCTAGGTGTTTAGGCTGCCTTGAAAGTTAAACTATCAACATATTTTAAGTAAGGATAAGGTAATTCAGACCCATCTCGGCACCTTTCTCTCAGCAGGGGTTTTTTGGCGTGCCTTTTTGGCATGTCCCTCTAGGCATACCATTCTCGGTGAATTTTACCTAATTAATCTATCCACCGAACAGACTGTGGTCATCGCCTAAGAGACTAAGGCGTGTGTGAAAGTGCGAAAACACGCATGATTGACATGAAGCAAAAAAGAGAGGAACTCAGACGATGTCGTATCGGCAAGGTCCTTCCGGTAAACTCCACTTCGTGTGTAAGGATTATGTGCGGTCATCACCTAAGAGCCTAAGGTTTGAGCGAATATGAATAAGCATTTGTGAATGGAAATAAGCGAGAAGTGAAAATTAATGATAAAAAGGGTATTTCGGCAAAAAGATGGAAACTTTATATCCCAAGAAAGGTTACATATTTTTAGGGGTTTTCCCCTTACATAAAAGTTCAAAGAAAAGAAAAAAACTACAAGTTTAACGGGCAAAAGGTCTTCAGGATGATTCGTCGGGCTTCCCGCTAGACGTCTCGCTGGATGTCTCACTAGTATACCAGTCGCTCTCGCTAAATATAACTTCATCGCCCTCGCTTGGGGAATCATCCTCTCCTGCTGGCTTAGTGATGGGATCGAATAGACAAGGCAGGATCCTGCGCGGAGTGAGCGTCTTGCCGCCCTCGTTTAGAAACCCAGATTCTCACAGCTCTTGGAACATGCACTTGACCGCCGCATGTGCATTCTCCTGCATCATCACTTCTATCTCATAGTTAGAATATTGGTGACTCTTGACCTTCTCGACCGGCGGCGAAACCAGTGCCTTAGCCTCCTATGCTCATTTAAGCTCGGCCTTCAGTAGCATGATCTCGCACCTAATAGCAGCCTCCCACGCACGCGATAGCTGGGCTTGGGCAGAATCCTATAAGAAATTCGTTAAAACTAAATTGTACTAAATGGTGGGAATAGCCATGAGGTAGAAGGCCTCTAAAGTTTCACATACCTTAGTCTTCGGGCGGAGAGTGAGAAGTTTCTGGGAGGCCTCCAGATTGGCCTTCAGGGTGACCACCTCGATAGCGATGAGATCCCGTGTCTTGAGTGCCTCGCCCAGGTTGCGCTCAATGCTGAGGTTGCGGCGCGTAGACATATGTGTAATCTCAAACATGCACAGCTGGGCTCGAACAGCTTCATGGGCGAGAGACTTGGTGGATTCCTAGTCACATATGCTCGCATCCACCCGGTCATAAAGCCCAAAGCCGAGCGTGAAGGCTTCACGGCTACTTGTGTCCTGCTCCTTCAAGGAGGGAAGGAGCGATGAGATGGAGACCCGGTTAGCCTCCGAGTCCTACTAAAGAAGGGTTTGGCCCTCATCGTCCAGGTGCTTCCCGCCAAGGCCGAAATTCTGATGCCCTCTCGGTACCGGTTTTGCAGGAACTTTCTTTGAGGTGGCGACAACCTGCGCGACAATATCCGTTTCACCCGCAGCAGGTGGGGCTTCGGCTGGGGTTTCAGCGATGGATTTACCCTTGTCTATCGCAGATTGTTTTGACTTCTTGGAAGGGGCTGAAGGAGGAGTGCCAGACTTCCGCTTCCGGACATGAAAGTGAAGGGATAGATACTACTCTAGAGGGGGGGGGGTGAATAGAGTTATCAAATTTTGCACAGACAAAACTTAATATTCTACCCAACTCCCTTGGAGTGAAGTGCGGAATGAAAAGATTATAGATATTGATTTAACCTTAAAGCCTAACACAAGTGATGTGTACAAACACAAGCTAACTGTAATTACAGTTAAGCTTGGAAAAACCTAATCAGCAACTAGCAACCTAGTTATATCTAATCACAGCCACAATGCAGGAATTAAACAGTGGAATCCAGACGACACAAGGAAATTTATAGTGGTTCCCCAAACAACTTGGGTACGTCCACTCTTCTACCCACACGGTAGGAATCCACTCAGGTTTTTGATCAGGTGCCCTGCCACCAACAGAATCTGATTCAGGTAGATTCAGAAACCCTTTAGACTTTTGATCAGGTGTCTAAAAACCAAGCACAGGTTTTTGATCAGGTGCCCTGCCACCAAGGTATACTTTTGAAGGGAGTAATAACCCTGTACAGGAGGGGGAAGAAGGTTAAGATGTCTTCTCTATTTTACAATAGATTAGAGAAGCACAAAAGCTTGCACTGAGCTAGAATGCTCTAAAGAATCAAGGCTCCCCCTGGCTCAAGAATGTCCAGGTGAAGTCTTGCTTCAGTGCAGAGAAACTCTTCAGAAAGTTCTGAAGGAAAGAGCTACAGGAAGAAAAGAAATAATAAAATAAAAGATCTTCGAGCAGCTATTCTTCTTCTTCTTCTTCTTCAAAGGAACTCTGAGTTAGATCTTCCTGAAAGCAGGAGAACTCAGGTTGAAGAAGAGATGAAGATCTTAACACTTCTCAGTTAGATGGAAATTGCTGAGAGCAGGAAGCTTGAGCTTGATGAAGGCTTGAGAGCTTGAGAATGAACAACTGGTTCGCTATTAGCTTCTATTTACTAGCTTGAATCCTTCTTCAAAGGGTTCTTTATATAATCATCAGCAAGCAACGGCTCTCTTCCATTTGAATTATTTGTCTTCTTCTAAGCCTTGAGACCTGGGCTGTAAATATCAAGAAGACAGAAATATCTCTGCAGCAAAACATTCTATAAAAGGAATAAACCACTTTCTAAGAAGCTGCAGGCTTAAATCAAATAACAGAAGGACTAAATAAAGTCACATCAGAAATAATCTCTTTATAGCAAAAGAAGACTTTTCAGTCTAACGGCTATAAAGGGCTGACAATAGATAAAGTAAATTAAAATGACAGCTAATAAGACAAACAACTTTATCTTAAAAAGATTTGACTCAGGCAAAAGAGATGGAGCAAATATTGCCTGGTTATATTATCATACAGCTTAAAATACTGTGCCAGAAAATGTATTAATTAATTAAATATAATAAATAAATACAAAATATAAAGGCAGACAGAAAACGTCGAACGACCTTCGAAGATCGTCGAACGACGCACGGAGATCGTCGAGCTATCGGGCAGATAGTCGAACGATCCAGATAGTCGAACGATCCAGATAGTCAAACTATCGAAGGAGATAGTCGAACTACCCTGGCAGATAGTCGAACTATCAGAGCAGATAGTCGAACTATCAGATAGTCGATCTATCTAGGACAGATAGTCGAGCTATCAAGCGCATAGAGATAGTCGACCTATCAAGCAGATAGTCGACCTACCTCAGAAAACAGATAGTCGATCTATCAAAAGATAGTCGAACTATCAGAACAAACCAGATAGTCGATCTATCAGCAGATAGTCGAACTATCAGATAGTCGACCTATCAGGACAGATAGTCGAACTATCAAAGGCAACAGATAGTCGAACTATCAAAAGATAGTCGAACTATCAAGACGAAACAGATAGTCGATCTATCAACAGATAGTCGAACTATCAAGGCGGAACAGATAGTCGACCTATCAACAGATAGTCGAACTATCAGATAGTCGATCTATCAGGACAGATAGTCGAA
Source organism: Platanthera zijinensis (assembly GCA_039513925.1). NCBI lineage: Eukaryota > Viridiplantae > Streptophyta > Magnoliopsida > Asparagales > Orchidaceae > Platanthera > Platanthera zijinensis. The sequence continues at coordinate 20,826,839 of CM077084.1, read as the reverse complement.
CTATCAACGCAGACAAAGCGTCGACCAACTGATAGACGATCGTCGATCAGCCGATAGACGATAGTCGAGCGGCGTTCGACTATCGTCGAACGAAAAACCTACTTAACCAAATTCTTAATTTGGAAAAGCGAGGACTCTACAGCTAGACTTCTAACCATTGACCATAGATATTTCTTGGGTCAAGGGGCACAAAGGAGAGGACTAAACTCAAATCAAACTAGGGTACCAACAATCTCCCCCTATTTGAGTTAAGTCTCTCAAAATCTAAAACAGCTAGCAATAGAACACTAAAAATAAATTCAGCAAATAGTTAACAATAAACTGGCAGATTATCAATCAGATAAACAAATAATCAAATATATCACAGCAGTTTAATCAAACTATTAAGAATCTTTAGAGTCTGGTAAAGGATCAGAAGAACTAGAAACAAAGGAAATTTTTCTTATAGGGTCATCTGATTCTTTCTTTGACATCTTCAGGTCCTGAGCACCAATGATCTTCAGTTCTGTAGCTCTGGGGACAACAGCTTCAGGATGTTTTTCCATGTACTTTGACGGGTCAAAAATCTCAGGATTTACCTGGAACTTTTCAAATTCTTTCTTTCTGTAGACTGACATGGTAGTAAAACCAGTCGTATATTTACCTTCGGCTCTTGCTTTTCTTATTTGGGCTGCTCCTACAAGTTCTTGGAAGCGAGCCATCCTAAAGTTAGGATCGAGCTCAGGATTTTCATATACGGGCTCAGGAGAAGCAGCATCAGCTATTATATCTAGATAAGACATGAGAGTATACTTAGCAGAGAGGTTCTTGCTAGATATCTTAAAACAAAATAAACTATTTACCTTTTGATACAGTTTCCTCAGTCTGAACTGGAGAAGGAGAAGGAATTCTTTTCTTTGGAGAAGGAGGTGGGGAAAAGGTTGTTCTTTGAGCCACAACCTCCTTCATTTGTCTTTGAGAACCATAAAATGATTTGCCTTGAGAGCTTTGATAGCCTTGTCTTGGCTGGGGCTGAACAGACGCAGATTTACCAGAGGAGGCAGTAGGATGAGCTGAAAGGTTCCCAGAGGCTCCTGCACCAGGAGGTGGAGGAGGACCTCTGGGAGTCCATCTTGAGACAGGAGTATCATACCTCTTGGTTCTTTTTCTTTCTTTTTGCTGATTCTTCGAAAACCACATCCAATGCTTAAAATCCTTGGATTTGGGGTCAATGCCCTTCAAAATGTAATAGGGAGTGTCATTGTCCTTATTGGGAGGAGGAGGAGGAGCAGCTTTTCTTTTCTTTGCAGCAGATTTCTTTTTCTTTGACTTCTCAGAAATATCAGAATCATCATCATCATCAGAATGGGATGATGGAGGGTTCTCATAAGGATCATAGGCTTCTGAGACAGCCTTTTCTTTAAGCTTTAGAGCAGATTTTTCTCTTTCCTCTTCCATGGCATCCAGAGCCAGAAGGGAGTCTAGATCTAAACCTGGAGAGTCATCCCAGATGGATGACTTTTCAAATTGCAAATCTTTCTCTTTCTCTTTTAAAGATTGAACTCTTAAATTCCATGCTGCTCTTGCTTGAGCTTCTTCCAAACTCAGAATAGGAGAGTCAACTTTGACTTCCTCTTTCTCAGACTCATCTTCTTTATTATCTAAGAAGGATTCCAATTCAAGGTCTACTTGAGTATCAGAAATACTTGGGTCAGCCTCAGAAACAACTGCTATGATCTGAGCAGTTAAATCTTCTTTAATAATATCTGTAAAATTATGAATACATATCTGCTAAATAAGCTTGAATCATTCCTTCAAGGTATTCACATACTATCAAATTAATCGACTCATCAACAAAACGAATGAAAGAGTTACCTTCATATTTAACCATTTCCCATGATTCATTCAGATAAGAAGTTATAACTCCTTCCAGGAATCTAGCAATCATAGGAGTGGAAAGATCTTCTAAGCAAACCTTAACTGCAATCTCAGATAGCAGGATTCCATCTGCTATTTCCTTCTCAGACAAAACTGGAGCTAAAACTTTCTCAGCAGGAGCTATCTCTTTCTCAGCAGGAGCAGATTCCTCCTGGGCAGACATGACAACATCTGGAACTATTTCTTCCTGAGCAGACATGACTGAATCTTTTAAAGCTGGAGGAGAGGCAGGATGATCTGAGGCATCTTCATTGAACATCTCCCCCTGCCTGATTTCAGTGGATACTGAAACCAGGCCCCTAGAGGAAGATGGCTCAGCTGATTTTGACAAGGATTTGATGGAGGCAGACAAAAGATCAATGGAGGCTGCAAGGGGAGCGATTGCCTCGTCAATCATGGTTTTGATTGACGGGGTAATCAGCTCCACAATGCGGGAGATAAGCTCTGGAGAGATTTCAAAAGATGAAGGATGAGAGGTGGATGGAGCTGCAGCAGATATGGTAGTGGTGCTGGGATGAGAAATGGCGTGGACAGGGGATCGAGCAGGAGATGGAGTAGGAGATGGAGCAGGAGAGTTTATTGGGGAATGAATTGGAGAATGAATTAGAGATACAGGAGGAGTAAGAATTCTCTCTGATCCTAACAAATCAAAGCTAGGAGCAGATATCCTAGCCAGATGAGCAGGTAGAGGAGAGGCTGGAGGAGACAGAGGAACAACCGTAGTTGTTTCAGGAGCAGCAGAGGAAGAGGGTCGTACCTCAGCTGAAGTTGATGGTACTTCAACTGAGGCAGACGGCAAAACAGAGGAGGAGGAAGGAATAGCTGAGCCAGCTTCAACAGGTTGAGGAGCGACTGGTACAGTCCTTGTGCCCTCAGATGTTGCTGGAACAGATTTCACAAACGTCCTCTTCCACTTAGAGAACAAGTGGGGATCCATCTTCTTGCTGGCGTTGATTGTTGTTGCAGTTGAACTTAGCAGCTGGGGGTATTTCTCCTTAAGGAAGATTCCAATGACCCTTCCCAGGGTGACTTCCTTCTTACCAGTCTTCTTCCTGATTAAATCAAACAAAACAGCTGCCCAATCTATCCTTTTTCGATTAACAATCGCACACATGAGTGCGAATTGCTGCCTTGTTATATTGTCGTGGGCAGAGTGCTTACCCAGGAGCACTTTTCCGACTACCTCAGCGAGGAACTTGATCTTGAAGGGGAAGTTTACTTTGAGCAGCTTGGTAGGAATGCCCTCAGCATGTCCCAGCTCAACCAGCATTCTTCCAAATTCCTGAGCGTCTTGCTCATAATCCTCATCACCAATAACTAATTCAAAAACATCAGATAAGACGGCCGGAGTCAGGATAACTTCTTCTCCGCCTATGGTACCAGTCATCGATTCGTCTGTGGAAGACGACGTGAAAGCCCATTCTTTGATTTCTGGAATATTGATCTTAATCCTTTCAGACATCAGCTTCTCTAAACCCTGATCCCTGCAGAGTTGGAGAACTTCCACGATTCCGGCATCGCAGCTACTGAATGCTTCGAAATCCACACTGAATCCTGCATCAAACTTCACTACGGTTAGAACAGCTGGGGAGACCGTCATGGATTCGCTGGAGAAGGCTCGAGAAAACTACAGAGAACGAAGAAGACGAAACGCCCGGAAATCGCAAGCGGGAAAGCAGAATGCGAAAGGGCACGCTCCGTCGACGATAAAGCAAAAGATCTTTTAACCTAGGTCGACTATCGGTTTTATATTAGACCGGAAATAGTCGATCTATTAAAAAGATACTTGACCCGATAGTCGAACGGCCGTTCGACGATCGGCTCAGAAGCAGAGTAGTCGAACCATCGTTCGGCTATTTCTGGCTTCACACGCAACAAGCTGTCGTCGTTCAGAGATCGACGATGAGCTCAACCTGTTCGACGATGGTCGAACGTCGATCGACGATCTTCAAACAGATAAGCTATCATTAACCAGAGGTCGACGATAGGCTCAATCCGTTCGACGATCTCCGATCATCGTTCGACGATCTTCAAGCAGATTTCAACAAAGGCAGATATAGTCACACTTAGTCTCGTCCATTAATCATGCCTAGTTGAACTAAAAAGAACAGATGCTTCTGTTCATCTAAAGGCTTGGTGAATATATCACCTCTCTGAAACTCAGTGGATATGAACTCAAGACAGATCTTGTTCTTTTCCACACAATCTCTCAGGAAATGGTGCCTAATCTCAATGTGCTTGGTTCTAGAGTGGTGCACTGGATTTTGTGCAATAGAAATGGCACTGGTACTATCACACATGATCTTGGTGTTCTTGTGTGAGTAACCATAATCCACAAGCTGGTTTTGAATCCACAGGATCTGTGAACAACAACTGGCAGCTGCTATATATTCAGCCTCTGCAGTTGAAGTTGAGACAGAAGCCTGCTTCTTACAAAACCAAGAGACCAATCTCTCTCCCAGGAACTGGCAAGTTCCTGAGGTGCTCTTCCTGTCAACTCTGCAACCAGCATAGTCTGAATCAGAATATCCAATTAATTCAAACTCTGACTCAGCTGGGTACCAAAGTCCTAGATTTGGACATCCTTTTAGGTATCTCAGGATTCTCTTTAGAAGAATCAGATGAGATTCCTTGGGGTTGACCTGGAATCTAGCACAAAGGCATGTAGCAAACATTATATCTGGCCTACTTGCAGTTAGATATAATAGGGAACCAACAATGGCCCTATAATTCTTTTGATCAACTGGCTTGCCGTGATCATCAGAATCAATAACTACATTAGTAGCCATGGGTGTAGGCATTGCTGAAGCATCAGCCATCCCAAATTTCTTTACCAATTCCTTGGCATATTTGGATTGGGAGATGAAGATACCATCAGCATCTTGCTTAACTTGGAGACCAAGAAAGTAAGACAGCACACCCATACTACTCATCTCAAACTTAGAATGCATCAAGTTGGAAAACTTTTTGCACAGTTTGGGATCAGTGGAGCCAAAGATAATATCATCTACATACACCTGAACTAACAGGATTGTGTCCTTGTGATGCTTGACGAAAAGGGTTCTATCAACTACTCCCCTAGTAAAGTTGTGCTCTAACAGGAAACTAGCTAAGGTCTCATACCAGGCCTTAGGAGCTTGCTTTAGTCCATAAAGAGCTTTCTGCAACTTAAAAACATGAGAAGGCTGAGTTAAAGAAACAAACCCTGGTGGTTGTTCAACAAACACCTCTTCCTTAAGCTCACCATTTAGGAATGCACTTTTGACATCCATTTGGAACACCTTAAACTTCATGAAGGCTGCATAGGCCAAGAAGATCCTTATTGCTTCTAGCCTTGCAACAGGAGCAAAGGTTTGGTCATAGTCTATACCTTCCTCCTGTCTGTAGCCCTGAGCTACAAGCCTAGCTTTATTCCTTACTATGATTCCATTTGCATCTAACTTGTTTCTATACACCCACTTGGTGCCTATGATCAGTTGGCCTTTAGGTCTTGGAACCAAAGTCCAAACTTTACATCTCTCAAATTGATTGAGCTCCTCTTGCATTGCAATGATCCAGTGGGGATCTAGATCTGCATCTTTAAAGGTGAGGGGCTCAACCTGTGAGAGGAAACAAGCATGCATCACATCCTGTCTTAATTGGTGTCTTGTTTGTACACCAGCTGATATGTCTCCAATCACTTGAGATGTGGGGTGATCTCTAAGTGTGACAATATCAGCAGGTGGGATGTGATCTTCAGCAACAGTTGGGATTAATTCCTCAGGAGGAATTTGATCTACTGTTGGTGGTACAACAACAGCTTCAACAGCTTCAGCAATGTCTTCATCACTGTCTGATTCAGTGATCTGAAGAGTTGATAGTTGAAGGATTTCTTGAGGGGCATCATGTACCTGCAAAGAACTGGAGGAAGAAGAATTTTCCTTCTCCTTGTAAAACATCTGAGACTCATCAAAAGTCACATGCACAGATTCTTCTATCTTACAGGTTGATTTGTTATAAACCCTATAAGCTTTGCTTACTTGGGAATATCCAAGCATGATTCCCATTGAAGCTTTTGCTTCAAATTTTCTAATGTATTCTTTATTATTATTATGAATATAAACAGTACAGCCAAAAATTCTAAAGTAATTAATTTTTGGTTTCTTTCCTTTAAGCAACTCATAAGGAGTTTTACACTTAAGTTTGTGTATCAAACTTCTATTCAAGACATAGTTGGCTGTACTAACAGCTTCTGCCCAATAGGATAGAGGCATGTTAGCATCTGCCAACAATGTACTAGCAGCTTCAATTAGTGTTCTATTCTTCCTTTCAACTACCCCATTTTGTTGGGGAGTTCTAGGAGCTGAGAAGCTATGTTTGATACCTTCTCTCTCACAGAATTCTTGCATGAGAAGAGAGTCAAACTTAGTACCATGATCACTTCTGATCAAGGCCACATGAGTAGAGTACTCAGTCTGCACACAAAGTAGAAAGTCTGTAAGGGCTTTGAAGTTATCAGACTTAGTTCTCAAAAAGAAAACCCAACTGAACCTAGAGAAGTCATCTACAATTACTAAAGTGTAATACTTCCCTCCTAAACTCTGTACATTTATTGGGCCAAAAAGGTCCAAATGTAATAAATACAGGATTCTAGGAGAGTCACTTTTATTTACAGATTTAAATGAATTTTTGGTTTGCTTGCCTAGCTGACAAGCCTTGCATAGGCTCTCCTTCTTGTAGGGGCAAGAAGGTAAACCTCTAACAAGGTTGTGCTTAGATAACCTAGATATATTTTTAAGGTTTACATGACTAAGCCTTTTATGCCATAGGGAATTATTATTAAGGGTTACTTCATTAAACAGGCAGATTTCAGAGTGAGATGAATTAAAATCTACTAAATAATATTACCTATTCTAATACCTACTAAAACAATATTATTATTCAAAGTAATATTGCAAGATGAGTTGGAAAATGAAACCTGGTAGCCAGCATCACATAGCTGGCTGACTGAAATCAGGTTATGCTTCAGTCCATTGACATAAGCAACTCTCTTGAATGTAACTGCTCCAATTGTGATCTTGCCATAGCCTTCTGTCTGACCACAGCTGGAGTCTCCAAAGATAACCTTTGGGCCGAGCTTAGCTTTGAATTTTGACAGTAGATCTTTATTTCCTGTCATATGCTTAGAGCATCCACTATCCAAATACCACTTATTTTGAGTGATTGGATAGGCCTTCACCTGCAAGACAGTTATTTAGACAGAGTGGACCCAGGTAACCTTGGGTCCCTTGTTTTTCACATAAGAAAAACTGGAAATATAAGAGAATGCAGGCTGAGGGTGATAGCCTAGTGGGTGAGATCTCCTAGGTGGGATTCTCCATGCTGATGATGGGTCAACAAACCTAGGGTTTCTATTCTCATTTAGGTTTCTATGGAATGGATTATGATTTTGAAAATCATATTGAAATCGTCGATCGACGTTCGACGATGGGCGCTCAGATCGTCGAGCTTCGTTCGACCATGGAGCATCCGATCGTCGAGCGGCGTTCGACGCTCTTTGCATTTCTTTGAAAAACTTCTTTCTCTTTTCTCTCTTAGCTTTATTTAGGGTTTTATTTACAAGGTTTACTTGCTCAGTGTTCTTCTTTCCACTAGCTGAAATGAAGTTCACTGGAGTTGAAAGATTATTTTTAAGAAGGACTGGGGGTTCACTGGGAGAAGCTCCTAAGCCTAGTTTATCATTACCTGACCTAGTGTTAGTCATGCTGGTAATTTCTAACAGCTTAAGGCTTCTACCATTAAGGGATTCTTCTAATCTCTTAGACTTAGCTAACTCTATTTTAAGAAATTTAATTTCTTCACTACAAGTAGTGAGATCTTCCTTTAACCTAATGTTTTCAGAGGCTATTGATTCTGAGTCAGCTAACCTATTTCTAAGTTCTTTTATTTCTTTTTCTGAACTAATTAAATCTAAACTTAAAGATTTAAATTCTATCTTAAATTCTTCTGAAGTAAAATCATAAGATGAAAGTACCTCATCTTCAGTAGGCATCTCTTCATCAGAGTCAGAACTCTCTGCAGCAGAGTGGTTGCTGCAGGCATCTATTGCCATTAGGCAAACTTCTTTTGCCTTCTTCTCTTCCTCATCTTCACTGGAGCTTGATGAGGAGGATTCTTCATCAGAATCACTCCAGGTTTCAGCAATGAAACCTCTCTCCTTCTTCTTGTTTTTGTGGGAGGATGGCTTGGAGTGCTTCCTGTGTTGTTCTTTGTCTTTTCTCTTTTCCTTGTTCTTCTCCTCTGGACACTCTGGCAAAATGTGTCCAGGCTTCCTGCAACCATAACAGATGATTTCTTTAGCAGGAGAGCGATCATACCTTGGTTTGTCTTCATAGCGTGAAGACTTCTTTCTGAACTCCTTTCTTCCCATCTTGAGAAATCTTTTGGCAAACAATGCCATAAGTTCCTCATTAGATTGGCTGCCTTCAGCATCTGCAGCCTTAAGAGCTAGAGATTGCTCTTTTCTTGTTGGAGTGGGGGTCTTGGCTTTAGCTTCTGCTTCTCTGGTCTTCAGCACTTGCTCAAAAGACTTGAGCTTGCCGAGGAGAGCTTCAGTTGAGATCTCATTAGTGCTTCTGGCTTCCTTGATGGGCCAGATTCTTAGATCCCATGTGCTAGGGAAGCACATAAGAATCTTATCATTGACCTCTGTCAATGATATGTCCTTGTCCAGGGTCCTCAGCTCATTGATGATTGAGCTGAGCCTGGTGTACATAGCTTCAACTGATTCAGCATCAGTTTTCTTGAAGTTCTCATACTGTGAATAAGGTTGGACCTTCTGTCCTTCCTTTCATCAGCTGAACCAGCTACAATCTGGTTCAGTGTATCCCACATGGCCTTTGCTGAGGAGCAGTCAGCCACCTTCTGGAACACCTCATCAGACATTGTCTGAGCCAGTATGTTCATTGCCTTGGCATCTGCAATTTTGGCCTTCTTGTATTCATCATTATAATCTGGAGGAGGCACTGCACTCATATCAGATGATGAGGCAGTGGCAGCAGCAGGTGCTCTTGGGGGACCTGACAAGATGGAAGCAAAAATACTTTCATCAATAGAGTTCATATATAATTTAATCCTTGCCTTCCAGATGCCAAACTTTGCTAAGTTGCATGCTGGAGGTCTGGTGCTAGAATAATCCTTAGACTGGGCCATGATAGTGAATATCTATAAGCTCTTGGTATCTATCAGGATCTTGTGACTTAGGTGTTAGCCTATACAGTCAGTCAACCTCCCTTGATACCAATTGAAAGTGAAGGATAGATACTACTCTAGAGGGGGGGTGAATAGAGTTATCAAATTTTGCACAGACAAAACTTAATATTCTACCCAACTCCCTTGGAGTGAAGTGCGGAATGAAAAGATTATAGATATTGATTTAACCTTAAAGCCTAACACAAGTGATGTGTACAAACACAAGCTAACTGTAATTACAGTTAAGCTTGGAAAAACCTAATCAGCAACTAGCAACCTAGTTATATCTAATCACAGCCACAATGCAGGAATTAAACAGTGGAATCCAGACGACACAAGGAAATTTATAGTGGTTCCCCAAACAACTTGGGTACGTCCACTCTTCTACCCACACGGTAGGAATCCACTCAGGTTTTTGATCAGGTGCCCTGCCACCAACAGAATCTGATTCAGGTAGATTCAGAAACCCTTTAGACTTTTGATCAGGTGTCTAAAAACCAAGCACAGGTTTTTGATCAGGTGCCCTGCCACCAAGGGATACTTTTGAAGGGAGTAATAACCCTGTACAGGAGGGGGAAGAAGGTTAAGATGTCTTCTCTATTTTACAATAGATTAGAGAAGCACAAAAGCTTGCACTGAGCTAGAATGCTCTAAAGAATCAAGGCTCCCCCTGGCTCAAGAATGTCCAGGTGAAGTCTTGCTTCAGTGCAGAGAAACTCTTCAGAAAGTTCTGAAGGAAAGAGCTACAGGAAGAAAAGAAATAATAAAATAAAAGATCTTCGAGCAGCTATTCTTCTTCTTCTTCTTCTTCAAAGGAACTCTGAGTTAGATCTTCCTGAAAGCAGGAGAACTCAGGTTGAAGAAGAGATGAAGATCTTAACACTTCTCAGTTAGATGGAAATTGCTGAGAGCAGGAAGCTTGAGCTTGATGAAGGCTTGAGAGCTTGAGAATGAACAACTGGTTCGCTATTAGCTTCTATTTACTAGTTTGAATCCTTCTTCAAAGGGTTCTTTATATAATCATCAGCAAGCAACGGCTCTCTTCCATTTGAATTATTTGTCTTCTTCTAAGCCTTGAGACCTGGGCTGTAAATATCAAGAAGACAGAAATATCTCTGCAGCAAAACATTCTATAAAAGGAATAAACCACTTTCTAAGAAGCTGCAGGCTTAAATCAAATAACAGAAGGACTAAATAAAGTCACATCAGAAATAATCTCTTTATAGCAAAAGAAGACTTTTCAGTCTAACGGCTATAAAGGGCTGACAATAGATAAAGTAAATTAAAATGACAGCTAATAAGACAAACAACTTTATCTTAAAAAGATTTGACTCAGGCAAAAGAGATGGAGCAAATATTGCCTGGTTATATTATCATACAGCTTAAAATACTGTGCCAGAAAATGTATTAATTAATTAAATATAATAAATAAATACAAAATATAAAGGCAGACAGAAAACGTCGAACGACCTTCGAAGATCGTCGAACGACGCACGGAGATCGTCGAGCTATCGGGCAGATAGTCGAACGATCCAGATAGTCGAACTATCGAAGGAGATAGTCGAACTACCCCGGCAGATAGTCGAACTATCAGAGCAGATAGTCGAACTATCAGATAGTCGATCTATCTAGGATAGATAGTCGAGCTATCAAGCGCACAGAGATAGTCGACCTATCAAGCAGATAGTCGACCTACCTCAGAAAACAGATAGTCGATCTATCAAAAGATAGTCGAACTATCAGAACAAACCAGATAGTCGATCTATCAGCAGATAGTCGAACTATCAGATAGTCGACCTATCAGGACAGATAGTCGAACTATCAAAGGCAACAGATAGTCGAACTATCAAAAGATAGTCGAACTATCAAGACGAAACAGATAGTCGATCTATCAACAGATAGTCGAACTATCAAGGCGGAACAGATAGTCGACCTATCAACAGATAGTCGAACTATCAGATAGTCGATCTATCAGGACAGATAGTCGAACTATCAACGCAGACAAAGCGTCGACCAACTGATAGACGATCGTCGATCAGCCGATAGACGATAGTCGAGCGGCGTTCGACTATCGTCGAACGAAAAACCTACTTAACCAAATTCTCAATTTGGAAAAGCGAGGACTCAACAGCTAGACTTCTAACCATTGACCATAGATATTTCTTGGGTCAAGGGGCACAAAGGAGAGGACTAAACTCAAATCAAACTAGGGTACCAACAGGACACTTGGCTGGGAGGAAGATCCCATCTCATTACGACAGGCGAGGGCTGCAGACTTGGCGAGAGCCAGGGTAGCGGCAGAACCCCTTGTCTTGTCAAAAGGTTGGTTGAGGGGGAACTCCTGCTCACCTATGAAATCCATAAAAGTAAGTCTTATATAGTTTGAAGCGAGAGATTAAAGGGACAACACGAAATGGTACCTTCGCCGGCGGGAACCGACAGAAGAGAGTCGAGATTTCGCCGCAAGAACTTGACGTCGAAGTTCTTGGTCCCAAAGAAGGTGAGGATGGTTGTCTTGCATCCCCCAAGTGCCGGAGTCCTGTAATTCTCCTCATCGTGCTGGATCGGCGAGAGAGGAACATTGCCGAAGTTCTCGGATACGAGCACGAACTTCTAGGCCAAGTTGTGATTCTTGTTTGCGAGATCGCTGGTCTTAATCGTCTGCCCCGAGAAGAAGACGATTCCGCTTTTGGCCCGGAAGTTGAATAGTTTCCTGAAGATGGAGAGACTGAACTCAATCCTTTCCGTGCGCATATAACTGGCGAAAACCACTGGAAGTCCAATGGAATTAGGATTGAGTTGGGCCGGGAGCACTCCATAGTATCAAAGGGCCTGGTGCACTTCCGGCCAGAGGGGGAGGCGGAACCCTACCTCAAAGTGCTCTAGCGGGATGACAAGCTCCCCTTCTGGCATAAAGTTGATCCTGTCTTCACTCTCGAGGTTGCGTGCGATGAACTCAGGCGGAATATAGTTCGTGACTATGGAAGCATACTCCGCTCGGTTAAGCGACAAGGGGGGAAGTCGTGCTCGATGAAGTTATGCGCACACTTGATACGGCCCTCGGTATTGCCTTGCATTTTGTAGAAAGGTGGAATGGGAGATAAAAATCGTGGGTGAGAGGCCTAACGTTGCAGAAGTGGCGAAAGCAAGGGAGGAGGACGAAGACGAAGGTTCGGAATCAAATGGAAGTAAATACGGTTGGTAAGCCAGCCTATTTATCGAAAAATACAGTAATCATGAGATTTTTCATAACAGTGGAAGTGCGGATAGCAACTTTGATATTTCGACACATCGTATCCTTCCCCGCCCCGCTGATGCTTCCTGTACCTGCAGATGGCAAGAGCCTCCGGGAGCGATCCTGGGTTAGAGCAAAGCAACGACAAGCATAAAAAATAAACGTGGCGCGAGAGCTAGCATTCAGCAAGATGGTAAGAATGGCATGAAAAATAAAAGGTTAGATATGATAGGCCTCTCGTAAGCTTAGAGCCATAATAAAATATATGTTCAGTTTATTATACATGCACGAAAAAGGGGTACATGGCGGGAAGGGTAGGTTGGGAGGTTGGGGTAAGTGGGGGCGAGAACCAGTGGGGCTCAGTATTGTTCCCACCGCTAGAGACCCCAACATCGCCTCCCTGTCCTCGGGGGCACTCGCGGATAGTGAAAGGTTGTCATATCAGTGAGATCCTGGTGGACCAGGCGCAGTTGGTTCTGAGCCCGCGTGATGTTCCTTCTAGGAGAAGTCTCCTCGTTTCCCCCTCTCAGGCACTCCGTCTCACCAAGAAGTTGTGTATAATCCCGCTCGATCGCACATAGTCGCGGCACAATCGATGCCAGGAGGGTAGTTTCCCATAAGGAGTCCTCTCGCTGCATCCAAATGAGTTTCGACAGGACTTTAGATATTCTATCCCTCTGCTTCTCGGTATCTCCGGAGTCTTCAAGGAAGCTCACCATCTCACTGGGAGAAGGTGGAGGCGAGATCACCTCCTCATTTGCGTCGGCGTCCTCCGCAGTCTCCTGATAATCTAGTGAGGGGGATGTGTCTGGGCCAATTTAGGGGCGGGAGGAGTGATCAAAGGGCGAGAATGGGTAGTGTTTACCTGATTGCTAGCGGGAAGACCCAGGTCTCCCTTCGAAAGATCTCCCAAAAAGTGGGCGGTGCGGTTTCCACTAACTTGGGGTGAAGGATACCTGCCCCAACAAGTGATTCTTGGCTAGAGGCAAGAGGGCAGTATCAACCCCTCCGGGCGGGCGAGAATCCGGTACAAGAACGGGAGACTTGTTAGCAGTTCTCCTGTGTGAGAGGGGAAGGCCGGTCGCTTGATCGATAGGGTCCTTGGCGGCGAGAGTCCTGGACCTCGGGCTGACGATACCCAAGGTTTCGGAAGTGGATACTGCGGAAAGCTATGTAAGTGAAGGAAGGAAAAAAACAAGCCAGTAAAAGCGAAAGCCAGACAAGAAAATTACCGAGAGCAATCACATTCTTGGCCCTGGTAATCGGAGGGGTAGCCTCCGAGACCGATTGTAAATTTTTATTGGGAATTCGGGTTGACTCGGTGTTCGCTGGAGGAGCATTGGCAATGCCTTTCGGAACCATCCCCTATGAGATAGGTAGTATATCAATACAACAAGCCCACTTTGGGGGTTAGCGCCAAAAGGCGGGGAAAAAAAGAACATCTGGAACAATAACAGGCTCCTCGCGGGCAGGGGTTGGGGTCGGCGAGGCAAGCTCATTCCTAGAACTGTCTTGTAGAACCGACTTGGCCTTCTTCTGCCGGTAAGTCGAGTCTGCTGGCCTATTGACCATAAGCCACGGGCGAATCCAACACAATCGGTGAGAGCCCTCACCTGAGCAGCGGTGAGGCGGTCCTGGACCTCTTGCGAGAGTGGTTTCATGGCCTGTTTGGTATACATCTTTGAAGCAATGCGAGAGCACAAACGACAAATAGGGGCAGCATGAATTGTTTCTTGGAGACATGCTCTAGCATATATATATACATAGGGCCGAAGTGGGACCCACAAAAGATTCCCTTCCAAGTCAACAAGCACTCACCGAATATTGGGTGTTGGACTTTTCTTTTTGAGCGTAGGACTCGCTCATAAAGAGCGGGGATTGTGTACAACCCCGTATTCGCTGAGTGGGTCTTTTGGACCTCGGGACAGGTAATTTAAGAGCCTTTCGTCAGGGCAGGAAGAAAGGCTTCCGCCTGGATAGGCGGAAAGCCTCAAGAGTTGGCAGAACTCTTTGGACCAAAGGCGTTTAGTGTATCCCCTTCACTCAATGCTTTTTGTCTCGAGGCATTGAGTGTATCTCCTTCACTCAACACTCTCAACGCCATTTTGTCTTGAGACATTGAGTGTAGCTCCTTCACTCAATTCTCTCAACATTTTTTGTACTAAGGCGTTGAGTGTAGCTCTCGCTCTCAGCGCTCTTGGCACTTTCTGAGTTAAGATGTTGTAAATGTTTGTTTTATGATAGAGTGACCTAGAGGGGGGAGGGTGAATAGGTCCAATTTAATTATAGGATACTTTTAGATGATGAAAATTACTTTTCTATCTTTATTACCCCAGTCTGATGAAACAGAAAAAATAAACAGCAATTAAAGATCATCACAACACATCAAACACAGCACAGCAATCATAACACAGTACACAAGATTTATAGTGGTTCCCCAATTGAGGGGTACATCCACTTTCCACCTTCGCCTATCTAGCAATGAACTAGATTCAGCCAAACTCCTTATTTCTTTACTCAGATCCTCAGATCTTACAGCTCAGAGGCTAGCTGGCTCCTACAACTCAGACTATACCAGTCTTACCACTCAAATCACCAGGATCCTACACCTCAGAGAAATACCCACTTCTCCTACCTCAGGCAACTCCTGCCCTACCTCATCCTTTATAACACAGGCTTACAACTCAGAAAAATTAATTCCCCTACACTCAGATCTACAGTAGATCTTATAAGATTAATGATGGTGAAAAGAAAGATTCAGAATTAGTCACCCAGCAAGAGAGAAACGGGTGACTGCTTCTTGAATTAAACTTGATAAGTCAGCTTCCCTTGATCCTTGTTGTAGTTGATTCGATCTGACCCTTCTTAGCTTTTGAAAGCTTCTTAAAGTTGAAATTAAGGGTAGATCTAGGCTGGAGAATGTTGAAGACGATTCTTGATCAGGCTTCTCTCAACCTTTTGAATTTTAGCAGATTACTTCTTAGATCTGGCTTCACCAAATTTTTCTAACTACCTTTTCTGAAGAGTTGATCCCTTTAAATAGGCTCTATTAAGGGTAACTGGCTGATCTGGTTAATAACTGCCATCTGACAGTTCTTATAGTTGTCAAGTACCTCTGGCTAGATTTATGTACTCAGGAAATAATTCTGCTTGAAGTATTGAAACTTGACTGTTGGATGTTTAGACACCAGTTCTGGATATCGACACTACTCTTGTAGTGATGTCGACATAATTCTGAATGTGTCGATATGGCATTCACCTTGTCTCGACAGTACTGATGTAGAATGTGTCGACACAAGTCTTGTGTGTCGATACAGCTTACTTCCTGACTGATGGTGTCGACCCAAGTCCTGAGTGTCGACACAACTTTCACCTTGACTCAGCACTCCTAATGTATAGTGTGTCGACACTAGTCCTAAGTGTCGACATAAGTACTTCTTGTCTCAAGCACATCTTTGACAAAGGTGTCGATACTGGTCTAGTGTCTCGACACTTCTGTACTTAGTTTTATTTGCCTGCACAAGAACTTAACATACATCAAATACAACTATGTGTGTATCATTGAGCTGAAAAAGATTTTTCAAAATCAGGTACACAGTTTCCAATGTACCCAACAATCCCCCCCCCCTATTTGGAGAAATCATAACCCTACTCAATGATAAACACATGTTCACAAAAATATTATGAATTAGACATAAAGATAACAGTGTTATTCTATAACACGAACAAGATCACATATTACATTATACATAAATCAACAAGAATAATGTTGAACATAAGATAAAGCAAAGAATTGCAATACTAATTAATTAACACACAGAATGTATGTGCAAACCAAAAATTTTATTAATAGTTTGTCAAAAGATTTACAACTAAGAGCTTTAGTTATACAATGTTTTTAGAACAAATACAAAACTTAAAATATCCTAAGGTAATATTGGTTCTCTGATAACAATCCCCTTTCCAGATTGGACTTTGGCTTTAACTTCTGGTTCCTTGTCATCAGCAACCTTCTTGCCCTTGTCATCTTTCGTCTTTGCAATTTCTTCCTCTTTTAGCCTTTGTCTTTCAAAATAGTTGTAGGGCTTTGGAAATTATTTACTGGGCACAATAGAATTAGCAGGAATCCTTCCTATCTTTAGATCATGTCTGAATTTTAGAATGACATCCTGATTCTTTAGATGTTTATCCCATTCCTGCTCTGAATACCACTTACCCCTTTCAGTTATATTATCATTAACTGCTTTCCATGCAGTGAGAATAATAGATCTGGAGGTTGGGCTCCAGTGCTCAAAATCTGGCCTGGCCTCAACTTGTTCTCTGAATCTCTTTTTTGATAACTGAGCCTCTATTTCCTTAGCAGTAAAAGACTTGTCCATTTTCTCACTTAATACATTCTGATCTAAACCTTGAAGAGGACTGTACATAGTCTGTATAGCCTGTTGAATATCCTCAAACTGAGCTGGTTGGCAACCAGACTCAGCAACTTGGTCTTCATCATACATGATGGGAGAGTAGCCTCAAGTCTATCTTATTCTATTGGAGGTCCAGATAACATGCTCAGCACATGTCTATATCATTGCTCTCTCCTCCTTTATGATTTCTCTTTCAATATGATCACTTAAACCATTCTTATGAAATCTTAATTGGCCTTCCAAGTGATTGATTCCAAAAGTTAGAGTTGTTTTTACTTTAAGTAGATGATCATCCAGCTCCTTATCAGATGCTTTGATATCTTGTAAGAGTGATGCTTTATGAGCTGCCAGTCCTGTTTTCATTTCTTTTGTAGTGGAATCAATCTTAGTTCCCAAACCAGTGGCCTGGTTCTTTATTTCTTCTAATGTAGTATTATGCATTATGATCAGATTTTAATTCATTCTGTTCTGATTCTCAAGGACATAGCCTTGCTTGATTTCCACATCATCTTCTAGTCGTTTGGCTTCCAGTTATTTCTTGGCTAAGTAAACAACATCATTTGCTCCTTTTTCAAAGAAATTAGTCATGTCTGTCTTTGACAAATTTACCTCAAACCTGATAGATTTTATATCTTGAGCCAGTTGGAATTATAAATCTTTATGGCTTTCATCAACATATTTCTCAAGAGCTGTCCTATGATTATCTAGCATTATCTGAATTTGCACTAGCAGAGAGTTAGTGTCTACTATAGGAGCATCTGGTGTTCCAGATTGTAAATGCTCTTTGTAGCTTCTGCTTCTTTTTCTAATTTCAGACATTTTTTGTCTTTTTGAGCTGAGCAGCTTCCTCTTCCTATGAATCTGAAGAGCTTACCATCTCCACAATCTTATCCAGCTCAACAGACTTCTCTTGTATATCTCCTCCAGTGCCTAGGGCAAGTTCTGGTAACTCCCCCTGAACAGTAGCAACTCCATCACCAATATTAATGGTATCTTGGTTTATTTGTTCTTGAACCTCTTCAGTAAGAGAAATAACATCCTCTTGAGCTTTAGTCAAGTCTTGGTCTAGAATAGCAATTCAGGTTTGTGATATAGGTTATGAAATTGCTTTCCATAATGACAAGTGTCTGATAAGGAATTCAAGTGATCAAGAGATCATCTTATTAGGCACTAGGAGTGGGAACATATATTTTCTAAATTTCTTAAGTGTAAATGAAAAATCATCTGTATGCCTAGTAGCTAGTGAGAAAGACTCATTATGTGTGTAATGGCACAAGAGGCTAGCTCACTTAAACTATAAAGCTATGAGCAAGCCATTCTCTATGGACTTAGTTAGAAACAGTCCCCAGCTCAAATGCTCCAAAGAAGGGTTATGTCTTGTATGTCAAAAATGCAAACAGACAAAAGTCTCCTTTAAGAGCATTCAGTCCAAAGATACTGAGAGGTGTCTCTACTTACTTCATATGGATCTATTTGGTCCTATTTAAGTTCTTAGTTTAGGTAGGAAGTCCAATACCTATGTGATTGTGGGTGATCACTCTAGGTTTGCTTGGGTATTCTTCCTAGGGAGAAAGTCTGAAACACTAGACATCCTTGCTGATTTTGTCAGACAAATTTAGAATGAGATGGGAAGTTCTATAGTCAAGTTTAGAAGTGATCATGGTACAAATTTTCAATCTGAAAAGATGACAAAATTCTGCAAGGAACTAGGGATCTTTCAGGAGTTCTCCTCTCTAAGAACACTACAACAAAATGGAGTTGCTGAGATGAAGAATAGAACTCTCATTGAGGCAGATAGAACAATGCTGAGTGATACATCTCTCCCAAAATATTTCTGGAATGAGGCTGTGAACACAACATGCTATGTTCAAAATAGGGCCTTGATTAACAAGAATCACAACAAGACTCTCTATGAACTAATGAAAGACAAAAAACCAAATCTGTCCTACTTCAAATTTTTTGATAGTAAGTGCTATGAATTGGACAATGGGAAAACTTATCTAACTAAGTTTTCTAAGAAATCCTATGAAGGAATATTCATAGATATAGTATGTTGGGGCTGCGGTCCGAAATCGCCCCCGTGCTGCGGTGCTATGCGGTAATGGCTTAACTGGCTGCCCCGTGGATCCGCCCGAGGACCTTTGATATAAAGATTAGTGGCGTCGTCCTCCATCAGTCCGGGCTTTTGGTTGAGTTGGTTGCGCTAAGTCCTCTTAATTGGTATCAGAGGGAGGTTGCGGGTTCGAAACCCCAGGGTCGTTTCCGGGCGGGGGATTGTTTGGGCTGCGGTCCAGAATCGCCCCCGCGCTGCGGTGCTATGCAGTAATGGCTTAACTGGCTGCCCCGTGGATCCGGCCGAGGACCTTTGATATAAAGATTAATGGCGCCTTCCTCCATCAGTCCTGGCTTTTGGTCGAGTTGGTTGCGCTAAGTCCTCTCATAGTACACACAGCAAAGCATATAGGATCTACAACTTGAAACATCAAGTTGTAGAAGAATCTATTAATATGGTTTTTGATGAAACTTCTGTACTATTTAATGAGATTTCTAACAACTCTAGTCTAGGTGATGTAGACTCTAGAATGGAGAAGTTAAATATAGGTGACTCATCTGATTTAGAGTTACGCACTAGAGATAATGTAGAAATTCCAATAGAAGATACAGTAACTGCCCAGGGGGAGGAAGAGAATCATCCTAATCCTCTTGTAGAACTAGGTGATGGTAGGCACCTGCCAGTAGCTATTAGACACCTTAGAGATCATCCTATTGATCAGATAATAGGTGATACCAGGTTAAGGGTAACTACTAGAAGTAAACATCACAATAAGGTTCTATACTCTAGCTTTCTCTCACAAGTAGAACCTAAAAAGTTTGAAGAAGCTAATTCAGACCCCAACTAAATTATTGCTATGCAAGAAGAGCTCAATCAATTTGAGAGATACAAAGTCTGGAGTCTAGTTACTAGACCTAGTGATCACGATGTCATAGGCACTAAGTGGATTTACAGGAATAAACTAGATGAATATGGGGTTATAGTTAAGAACAAAGCTAGATTAGTGGCTAAAGGATATAGATAAGAGGAAGGAATAGACTTTGACCAAACCTTTGCTCATGTAGCTAGGCTAGAGGCCATAAGGTTGTTTTTAGCTCATGCAACATATAAAGGATACAAGGTCTACCAGATGGATGTAAAGTCAGCATTCCTCAATGGTACACTAAAGGAGGAAGTCTATATAGAGTAGCCACCAGGTTTTATAAAGTCTAAACTCAACTCTCATTTCTTCAAATTGCACATGGCTTTGTATGGGTTAAAATAGACACCTAGAGCCTGGTATGAGACCATGTCTACCTTTCTTATAGAGAATAAGTTTTATAGAGGAAAGATAGACAAGACACTATTCCTTAGGGATATCAAAGGTTCAAGCATCCTAGTCTAGATATATGTAGAAGACATAATTTTTGGGTCTACTAATGAGAAGTTGTGTATAAAATTTGCAAGGCTTATGTAAGGCAAGTTTGAAATGAGTAGCATGGGTGAGCTAAAGTTCTTCTTGGGATTCCAAGTTAGACAATTTGAAGATTGTATATCCATCTCTCAGTCTAAGTTCACTAAAGAGTTAATTAAGAAGTATGGTATGGAGAATTCTTTTATCATGAGAACTCCAATGGGTTCTTCTGTGTCACTACATAAGAATGAATCTGGGAAACAAGTAGATGTAACCTTGTATAAAGGCATAATTGAATCACTCCTTTACTTAACTGCTAGTAGGCCAGATACTATGTTCTCAACATGTGTGATGTAGGCCTATGGTTTAAAAGAGAGATTTTCTTGAAAACATCCAATAGTTATATAGGGAGGAGGTGTGGTTGTTGTTCGGTTTTGTTCTTGGAGGAAGAGGGTAAGTGGCGGTTTGAATGGAGCTAGGGTGGCCGGCGGTTTGTAGGGAAGGGAAGAGGGGCTGAGAGAAATAGAGAGGGAGGGAGAGAAGAGAGGCTGGCGGCCAAGGTAGAGAGAGGGAGAGAGGGTTTGGCCGAAATTTGCCAAAGAGGGGGGGGAGGAAAATTCTCTCAAGAATCTCTAGGTTTTTTTCAAATTTTCATTCGTTCAATACTTAATCAAACAAAACATGGCTATATATAGCCTTACACCACTCAATCTCCTCCATACATATTTAGAACAAAATAAAAACAATTCCAAAATTAAAAATGCATGAAAATGGAAGCAAATATATGATGGTTATAAGTATCCATCATAATTACAAGAATAAAAATATAATAATAAGATTGCTTAAATTAAAACATTACTTAAATAGAAATTACTATAAATAGAAATTGCATAAAATGATAAAAGATAAATAATAAAATATATAATTATAATTTTAATTTATAATTATATATTTTACTTAAAATGGTGTCGGCTGACGTCGTGCAAAATATGAAGCGGCGTTGGCGAAGGAGCGTCACGGCGTTGACAAAGAAGCGTCGCGGCGTTGGCAAAGAGCGTCGTCATCAATTCCCCCACACTTAAAATCACTCATCTCCGATGAGTGGCCCGTGAGGGGGGAACAGTCAGAAGAAAGCAGCAACATTGGGGAAAGTCTGGCTTAATAAAATTTTAGGATGGTGCCAATTAAGAAATCGGCACGAACCTGCCTCTGATACCAAATTGATGCAGGCCCGTGGTTTAAAAGAGAGATTTTCTTGAAAACGTCCAACAGTTATATAGGGAGGAGGTGTGGTTGTTGTTCGGTTTTGTTCTTAGAGGAAGAGGGTAAGTGGCGGTTTGAATGGAGCTAGGGTGGTCGGCGGTTTGTAGGGAAGGGAAGAGGGGCTGAGAGAAATAGAGAGGGAGGGAGAGAAGAGAGGTCGGCGGCCAAGGTAGAGAGAGGGAGAGAGGGTTTGGCCGAAATTTGCCAAAGAGGGGGGGGGGAGGAAAATTCTCTCAAGAATCTCTAGGTTTTTTTCAATTTTTCATTCGCTCAATACTTAATCAAACAAAACATGGCTATATATAGCCTTACACCACTCAATCTACTCCATACATATTTAGAACAAAATAAAAACAATTCTAAAATTAAAAATGCATGAAAATGGAAGCAAATATATGATGGTTATAAGTATCCATCATAATTACAAGAATAAAAATATAATAATAAGATTTCTTAAATTAAAACATTGCTTAAATAGAAATTGTCATAAATAGAAATTGCATAAAATGATAAAAGATAAATAATAAAATATATAATTATAATTTTAATTTATAATTATATATTTTATTTAAAATGGTGCCGGCAGGCGTCGTGCAAAATATGAAGCGGCGTTGGCGAAGGAGCGTCACGGCATTGACGAAGAAGCATCGCGGCGTTGGCGAAGAGCGTCTTCATCAATTAATGATGACGACGCTCTTCGCCAACGCCGCGATGCTTCTTCGTCAATGCCGTGACGCTCCTTCGTCAGCGGCGTTGGCAAAGGAGCGTCACGGCATTGACAAAGAAGCATCGCGGCATTGGCGAAGAGCGTCGTCATCAATTAATGATGACGACGCTCTTCGCCAACGCCGCGATGCTTCTTCGTCAATGCCGTGACGCTCCTTCGCCAACGCCGCTTCATATTTTGCACGACGTCTGCCGGCACCATTTTAAATAAAATATATAATTATAAATTAAAATTAAAATTATATATTTTATTATTTATCTTTTATCATTTTATGCAATTTCTATTTATGGCAATTTCTATTTAAGCAATGTTTTAATTTAAGAAATCTTATTATTATATTTTTATTCTTGTAATTATGATGGATACTTATAACCATCATATATTTGCTTTCATTTTCATGCATTTTAATTTTGGAATTGTTTTTATGATGTTCTAAATATGTATGGAGGAGATTGAGTGGTGTAAGGCTATATATAGTCATGTTTTGTTTGATTAAGTATTGAAAGAATGAAAAATTGAAAACCCAAGAAAATCAAGTGTGATTTTTTTCTCCCCCTAGGCAATATTCGGCCATCTCTTCCCTCTCCTATTTTTTTCTCTCCTCCCCGGCCACCAGTCAACTCTTCTCTCTCTCTCTCTTACCTTTCCCGGCCTCACTCCTCCTCCCCTCTCCTCTCAAATAACAGCCACCACCCTCCTCCCCCCTTCCTTTCTCTCTCAATTCAAGCAACCACACTCTTCCCCTCTCCCTTTCAATCTCTCGGCCCCCTCTCCCTATCCAAGCAGCCACTTTTTCTCTCCCTCCCTCTCTATTATTTCCTCACACCTACCTCCTCTCTTTCCTCCCCCACCAAGCAGCCGCCGACCCTACTCCCTCCTCCACCACCAACGGCTACCACACCTTCCTATAACCCGACAATATCTGCCTCATCCCCTCCCTAAACCGACAACCACCTCCATTTAACAAAAAAAGAATTAATTATAATCTACCACCTTTTCTATCTCATTTTTTTCCATATATAATTATCCCCGGTTTTCCCTATAATCATTCCCCTCATCCCTATATATATTGGAAGCTCCAAGAAAATCTCTCTTCTAAACCATGAGCCTACATCAATATGTCTGTGCTAGGTACCAAGCATGCTCCAAAGAGTCTCATTACACTGATGTAAAGAGAATACTAAGATATCTTAAGGGCACACCCAATCTTGGGCTTTGGTATCCTAGGGATAGGGATTTTTAACTCAAAGGGTACACAGATGCTGATTTTGCATGGTGCAAAGAAGATAGAAAGAGTACTTCTAAAACTTGTCAGTTTTTAGGGAAAAGACTCATAAGTTGGAGTAGGAAGAAGCATACTAGTGTTGCAATTTCAATAACAGAATCTGAGTATATATCTGATGGAAGTTGTTGTACACAGTTGCTGTGGATTCAACATCAACTATTAGACTACAGTGTATAACTAAGTAAATCTGTTATGTTTTGTGATTCTACTAGTACAATTTCCATTGTTAATAATCCTATTTCACACCGTAGAACTAAACATATAGAAATTAGATATCACTTTCTCAGAGAGAATGTTGAAAAAGAAAATATCAGCTTACAGTATACTCCAATAGAAAGATAAGTTGGTGACATTTTTACAAAACCCTAAATGAAAGCAAATTCAATTACTTTAAATTTGAACTAGATATGTTGAACAGTGAGTAAACATTTTCAATTAGTAACAACAAAAGACTGTACAATTGATAAAAGATAACTAACCATGTCAACAAATTTAAACAAATAAGAAAGACTTGATATAAGTCAAGAAATTATAGTCAAAACACAAATTTTGTCTCAAAGTCCAAGAATTATGTCGAGACACCACAATGTTTGTCGACACTATAGGCAGTATTGTGTCGAGACACCAGAATGAGTGTCGACATAATAGGTAGTCATGTGTCGAGACATTAAAAATTAGTGTTGAGACATAAGGGTATCAAGACCCCGAGGTATGTGTCGAGAGACATGAACCTTGTGTCAACTTAAGTCGATACATCTCGATTGTGTAGGTTTTCAGTGTCGACACTAGGCATTTCCCAAATTTTCAGATAAGTATTAATACAACGCGCCTTCTCGCCTACCGCATACAGTTACTATAAATAGAAGGTGTAAGGAGTTGTCGACTTTGCATACTAGAAAACTTGAGAGACTGTTCCCAGAGTGTCGAGACTTAGAAATCCTTAGTCGACTCCTCTCAATCTCAAATTCTCTCAACTCCAATGGCACTAAAGATGGACGATAATATCAATGAGGGTTATGAGCTAGTGCGAAGCGCATTCGACTCCGCATAAGAAGAATTCAAGAAGGTGATAGACCTAATCAATGAAGCAGGTCTTGAGTATCTACTTTCAGAACCAACCAAAATATGGAAGAGAGAGGTATCTAAATTCTTTTCCAATGCTTCTCTCAACACTACGTCAGCCAAGATCAAATCAAATATTAATAAAGCAAGAGTAAAGATCATAATAAAAAGGTTGGATAAAGTTTTTCAGATTCCAAGAATAGTATAGGAAGATGAACTTGATTCCAGAATGACTACAGAGGCAATAGTGTGGTGTGGAATGGATCCAACCACCAGGTTTGGTACTTCATTACACAGGAAGGGAATGAATTCCCAAGAGAAATTTTTGTCTGAAGTAATAGGAAAGGTGCTCCTCTACAAGACTGGAGCACATGACAGGATTTCATCCTTCATGTTCAACCTGATGACAAGGATTATATTCAAGATAAAGACTGATTGTAATAAGGTTGTGTTTGATAGGATAGTAGAAGAAATTCAGAAATCCAATATGGGCAGAATAGTTAGTCTGTATCTGGTTAAGACTATTCCAGATATCATTAACCAAAAAGTTGGAATAAAGATCAATCACATGAGAAGGATGGACCTAAGAATTTTGTCTAGATGGGACAGGGTCTTGTCTAAAGAGACTCCTGAACCCAAGACGTATAAGAAGGTAAAGGGCAAGAAATCTGTGGTAGAGGAAGTTGAATCCACTAGTGATTCTGAAGAAGAGGTGAACTTCAGTTCAGATAAGGATGTTGAGGAAGAACAAAAAAAGATCTCCAAGGTTCTCACCTGGAATTAGTGTTCAGGTGTAGGGGGAGAATTTGCAAGAAGTGCATCAAGTTGAGGGGGAGAACCTCACTAAATTACCAATGGATACAATAACTACCATTATAATAGAAGTAGTTCAAGATCTAGAAACTATTCAATAACCTGTTGCGTATCAGATTGTGGTTCAATCCTTTCACATAAGCCACTTTTGTAATGGTAACTAGGCCATTAGAAATATTACCATATCCCTTGGTGAGTCCTTTCTCTGACCCTCCAAAGATGACTTTTGGTCCATTCCTAACTAGAGTGTAATCTCTTAGCAAACTCCTTGTTCCAGTCATGTGCCTGGTCCAAGTACCATACTGGTCTTCCTGTGGTACTTGGTTCCACCTGCAAACATAAAATTAGTTCACCTTAGGCACCCAAATAATTTTGGGGCCTTGGTTTCTATTAGGCTTTGCTGTGCGAAACATAGCTTGCTTTCTAAACAAAACTGGTTGAATCTTATATGAAGGTGTTGTTGGATTATACCAACAATCTAGGGTAAAATGTCCAACCTTCCCACGGCACCAATACTCAAATCAGTTGTATCTTTTCTTTGGTTGCACATTTGAAGTTGTTCTTTTGTGCAACATAGAATTGTCATCCAACTTCCAATGTAGTGGTGCAAAATTCACACCCTAACCTTTCTGATTTAAGTGTGGTGTACTGGGACTAGCTCTAAGAATTCCTTGGCTTCTTGGATTGATCACCCTCTATGGAGGTATTTGGCCTTTATTGTCATTAGATGTATGTCCCTTCTTGTAAGTCTCTTTATTGACCTTGCTGGTAGAGCACTCAGACATCATGTGCCCAGGAACACATGATCATAAGCATTTATTAGAAGGCAAATACTTGGATTGTTGCTTACATAGACCTATTGGGGCTATACCCTTAGGTATAGATTTCTTTTGAACTTTTTGTTCTTGACATACCCTACACCACTTCTAAATGGTGCAGAGAAGGTGTCTATGATAGGTAGCATTGACTTGGGCTTTGAGAATTGAGTCAGGAACTGTCTTTCCTGGGTGAGCTTTGCTTCCAGATCCTTGACAGTCTTGACCTGTTCTAATATTACCTCTGCCTGGCTATCTATCTTATTGGTTAGTTCTATAAGCTTTAGTTTTTGCTGGTCCAACTTTATATTGGCCCTTTCCAACTAAAAAGATACTCCCCTCAGAGATTCTAATTCTCTTGCCTGATCCTTAGCAAGTTGTTTGCATGTAATCAAGGTCTTTAGTAATTTTCCATATCTGTTGATAAGGGAGTTAAAATTATCTTCAATGCCTGAATCATGTTCTCTATTATTAGAGGAGTGTGAAAATGATTCATTTTCTGATGCAGAAAAAAATCTGAAGCTAAAATATGAAAGATTGATTTTACCTTAGCAGGATCTGAACAATCCTAATCTCCTTCTCCTGATTGGGTCTCCTCAATAGCCATCAGGCCCATGCAAGCCTCCTCCTCTTCTGATTCTGATGAATCAGATTCACTGATAGATAGTGTAGACTGTCTCTTTGCCAAGAGGCTTCTGTTAGCCTTCTAGTGTTGTCCATCCTTCCAGTTCTCTGATTTTTTCTCCTTTCTTTTTGTTGGGCAATCAACTATGACATGCCCTTTCCTGTTGCAACAATAACACACAATATTAGTCTTAATATATTTGTTCTGTGAAGAACCATACCTGTCTCCAGATTTATTTTTCCTGGGCTTATCTGGATGATTGGTCTTCTTGAGAGAAGAGTCTACAGTTGGTCCCCTCCAGCTGCCTTGCTTTCTTCTCCTCAACATCTTCTTGAACTGTCTAGAGAAGAGAGATAGTTCCTCCTCATTCAAGTCTCCTTCTAATGAGGATGATTTTGAACACTAAGAAGATATTTCCAGTCTTTTTGAGAGTGTTGACTTCTCTCTGACTTTCCTTGATGACTCAGCCTTTAGGGCCAAGGTCTTTTCTCTACTGTGTGCTCTAGCTGAATCTTCTTCAGACTTCCTGAGATTGAGTTATAACTCTTGGGACAATAGCTTGCCAAATAGATCCTGTGGGTCTATGTTGGCTAAGTTCCCCATTTCTCTTATGGCACAGATCTTGATGTCCCATTCCTTGTTCAGGGACCTCAAGAACTTGTCATTAAGTTCATAGTTAGTAAATTTCCTGCCATAAGTTCTCAGGTTGTTTACAATTTTGAAGAACTTTTCAAAACAATCAGCCACTGAGTCTTTCTTATCCTGTCTGAAGGTTTCATACTGTTGGTTCAGCAGAGATTTCCTATCATCTCTGACCTCATCAGTTCCTTTCATGTAGACAATCAGTGACTGCCACATTTCTTTAGCTGCCTCGCAATGAATCAGATTTTGAAAAGTGGAATCATCTATTGCACTGACTATTATATTTTGTGCCCTCTTATCCATAGAGGCCAGAATTATCTCATCCTTATCCATCTCCATGTAGGTCTTTGGTGTCTTGATGTTGGCATCAAGAACTGACACTTTTGTGGGAATGAAAGGTCCTTCAACCACTGTAATGTATATTCTTGGATCTACTGCCTCCATGAATAATCTGACTATTTCCTTCCAAATTCCAAAATTCTCTTTAGAGCAGACTAGGAGCTTGATGGAATTATTTTCCCTTTGAGCCATGATATATCTTTCTCTATAATCCTTTGGATTCTCACTAGGCTGTTATGCCTACTCAGTGAACCTTGCCTCTGATACCAATTGTAAATGTTTGTTTTATGATATAGTGACCTAGAGGGGTGAATAGGTCCAATTTAATTTTAGGCTACTTTTAGATAATGAAAATTACTTTGCTATCTTTATTACCCCAGTCTGATGAAACAAGAAAACTAAACAGCAATTAAAGATCATCACAGTACATCAAACACAGCACAACAATCACAGCACAGTACACAAGATTTATAGTGGTTCCCGAATTGATGGGTACATCCACTTTCCCCCTTCGCATATCTAGCAATGAACTAGATTCAGCCAAACTCCTTCTTTCTTTACTCAAATCCTCAGATCTTACTGCTCAAAGCCTACCTGGCTTCTACAACTCATACTATACCAGTCTTACCACTCAGATCACCAAGATCCTATACCTTAGAGAAATACTCACTTCTCCTACCTCAGGCAACTCCTGCCCTACCTCAGCCTTTATAACACAGGCTTACAACTCAGATAAATTAATTCCCCTATACTCAGATCTACAAGTAGATCTTATAAGATTAATGATGGTGAAAAGAAAGATTCAGAATTAGTCACCCAGCAAGAGAGAAACGGGTGACTGATTCTTGAACTAAACTTGATAAGTCAGCTTCCCTTAATCCTTATTATAGTTGATTTGATCCTACCCTTCTTAGCTTTTCAAAGCTTCTTGAAGTTGAAATTAGGGTAGATCTAGGCTGGAGAATTTTGAAGAAGATTCTTGATCAGGCTTCTCTCCATCTTCTGAATTCTAGCAAATTACTTCTTAGATCTGGCTTCACCAAATTTTTCTAACTACCTTTTCTGAAGAGTGATCCCTTTAAATAGGCTCTATCAAGGGTAACCGACTGATCCAGTTAATAATTGTCAACTGACAATTCTGACAGTTGTCAGTACCTCTGGCAAGATTTCTTTACTCAGGAAACAATTCTGCTTGAAGTGTTGAAACTTGACTGTTGGATGTGTCGACACCAGTCCTGGGTGTCGACACTACTCTTGTAGTGATGACGACATACATCTGAATGTGTCGATACGTCGATCACCTTGTCTCAATGCTGCTGATGTAAAATGTGTCAACACAAGTCTTGTATGTCGACACAGCTTACTTCCTGACTGCTGGTGTCGACCCAAGTCCTGAGTTTTGACACAACTTTCACCTTGACTCAGCACTCCTGGTGTAGAGTATGTCGACACTAGTCCTGAGTGTCGACACAACTACTTCTTGCCTCAGCACATCTTTGACAAAGGTGTCGACACTGTTCTAGTGTCTCGACACTTTTGTACTTAGTTTTATTTGCCTGCACAAGAACTTAACATACATCAAATACAACTATGTGTATATCATTGAGCTGAAAAGGATTTTTCCAAATCAGGTACACAGTTTCCAATATACCCAACAGGCATTGAGTGTAGCTCTCGCTCTCAATGCTTTCGGTGCTTTCTGAGTTAAGACATTGAGTGTAGATCTCGCTCTCAGTGCTCTCGGCGCTTTCTGAATTAAGGCGTTGAGTGCAGGTCTCGCTCTCAATACATCAGTACCTAGACAGGTTTCCTTTGGCCTAGGATGGTTCGGTCAGATAAGTGAAGTAAGCGGAAGGGCTTTCGCCAAGGTGTGCGAGAAGCCTCCCGCCCAGTTGGGTATAAAGGTAAATTTACCTGGAAGCCCATGGAGGTCTGCATTTAGCTCCTCAGAACAGCGAAGTTTGGCTATTAGCAGACCACTTTGGGTTGCATATAGTCTTTTGGAACAGTGGAGCTACGCTGTTAGCAGACAAGATTTCTGGATTCTTTAAATAGACCCACAGGGTACCTCAGAAGGCAAGCTTTCTCATTTTTGAAGTCTTGCAGTGCTTTCTGAGGTATCCTTAGCTCAGCACTTGTCTAAGTAGGGGAAGCACTCTGAGATCTTCTGGGTTAGTGGAGGGACCTCCGTGCTGAAGCCTATGGTCAGTTCTTTGTTTCCTTGTGGCTAGTCAGGGGTCTAGGCTTGGGAGAAGTAGGTGTTGGCTACACCCCTAGGGTCTGAAATCTTGTTGTGGGCTTGTTTTTGGCTCCAACAGCGAGTATTGAAAGCGAGAAAGACAAAGGTCTGAATAAGTCACGAGCAAGAAAGGA
Organism: Platanthera zijinensis; assembly: GCA_039513925.1. Classification (NCBI taxonomy): domain Eukaryota; kingdom Viridiplantae; phylum Streptophyta; class Magnoliopsida; order Asparagales; family Orchidaceae; genus Platanthera; species Platanthera zijinensis. The sequence continues at coordinate 20,796,652 of CM077084.1, read as the reverse complement.
AAATCACAACAGTGTAATTTATACGTACTCACCCGCTCTATTTATAAGCAAAGGCTAGGGGAGTTTGGCTACCTCGTCTCGATTATCACTTGAAGTTGCTACCTACCATGCATAGAAAGTCAGCAAATCTTTAACCATCGAGGATTCAGTTAGAAAAGCGCTAACTCACCAATATCTACATAGTTAACTCCAAAAAAACTGCACAAAAGAATGAAAACAGACATCATCACAGAGAATACAAATCACAAACCCAACACGAGATCGAAGCTCATCACTTAGAATAAATATAAAGATATCAAATTTTTTATTACAATATTGCCAAAGGCAAAAAAGAGAAAAAAAGACTTAGGAAAAATCTTAATTCTTAGGAGGCCGCTGCTTAGGAAGAGGAGGATGTCGCCCGACCTAGCCCATGTCGCATGCGCGCTAGTATTGCTCTCTCTCTCCACAACCATCGCATTATCACCTCAGTGCAGCTGTTCTTCCATCCCCACTAATCTCCTCACAGATCTAAAGCTCACTTGCATCCTGGATAGCTCCTTGCGGTGTAGCTGCTAGGGATGCTCAGTCATAGCTTGTCACCGCTCCAGCTCATTGATCATGCAGAAGTGGCACTCAGCACCAGGGAGTCTCTCCAAGAGCTTCTCTATCTTCGTTATTCGAACCTCCAATGCAGAGATCCGGCAATGAGGATTGCAGATGGCGAGCTGATCAAACTTTGCCTTCAACTCCATGTAAGGACGAATTGTCGCTTAGCGATAATTGGGGAGGGGAGGTAAAGGGCGTCAATAAAAGCACCCCCGGGGTTGAGGGTTGACCTATCAAGTAAAGAGAAAGTCGTATGTGTCAGATAAAGCCACAACAAAGAAGCAATCTACTATCCAGCAAACAGCGAGTTACCTAGTCGAGGAAATATAGATCGGCGAGGGGAAGGATTGTGATGAGTTGAATCTTACTGGCTTAACGAGGAGCCTCCTGGATGCTTGGCGCCTTTCCCCTGGCAAAGATCACAAAAATCTCACCCCCCCCCCTCCCGTCCTCGACGCAAAGAAGTGTGAGTATGTTCTTCTCGACCTTTTGACGAGCTCGCGGGGGCGTTTGAGGGAGCAAGAGGATGTTGGGGGAGAGCATCATGAGGAGTAGAGGAAGTCGGTGGCAAAGGAGGTGGCGCCAGAAGATTTCACCCCAATGGCTGTGACGAGCCTATCATAGGTAGAGATGTCTTACTCGTCCCTAGTTGTGAGATCTTCTCTACGGGCGTGTCCTTATGTCTTGGACCAATGACTTATTTCTCTGGCCACTTCTTAGACGAACGGACGTTGATTTAGATGGAATGGCCAGGTGGCGGCTCCTACTGGGATTCAGGTGTGACTAAGAGAACTGATCATAGAGGAGGCACCAATAAATGCTCGTCAAAAGCCTTAGTAGTCAGCAATGGAGATGCAAGTAACAAAAAGCCTAGTTCGGTGACAATCTAAAATGTTACGACGGCTTAAAATACACAACTATGAGGTTTTAAACCTTACAAAGCAATGAGATCTGACTGTATCTGGGTCTGGGACCCGACAAGGTCTGCTAGAGGAGGCGACAGCAGTAGAGGATGGCGAGAAGACCCGGGCGAGGGTTGTTTTACATTATCGGCAAGTCCTAGTTCATCGAATATTTTTTTGAGTGTCGATAGGGACCTCAAGATTATCTATCGGAGTAGAGACATCCTCAACATCAGGTTGTAGATTCTTCTTCTTTTTGAAGGCAAGCGATTTCTTCTTCAGCGACTTCTTCTTCTTTGAAGGATGGAGCTCGACAGAGTCATCACCATCTCGGGGCCTTTTTGAAGTCTTCGACCCAAGTAATCTCGATAACTCAACAATGCTCGCGTTATAAGCATCCTCGGCAGACCATGACATCATATGTGAGTTCAAAAAGTGTGCCTCGGGAAGGAGCCACTTCATATTTATAGAGGTCGGGAACCAGTAAGAGACCGTGAGTAGTCCATATACTCGCCCCCAACAACTCATTGAATTAGTATTAGATGTTTCTTTCCATGGTCCTGCATTACACGCAAAGAGCGGAGATTGTGTATAACCCATATTCGTCGAGAGTAGGCCCACTAAAAACCATGTTAACAAAAAGTCAAGGTCAACAGGCCAAGATAGAAGTCAAAGTCAGCATTCAAGACAATAGAAGACCTAGGTGAGTATGGAGAGCACCCCTTGCATACTCCATGTAGGCGACAACATAGATACTTGACTAAGCCAGGCGAGCTCCTCTGGAAGTCGCATGGTCTCCAGGTGGAGTCGGGCTATAAATAAGGCCCTCACCCCTTGGATTTGCCTATAAATAGGACCCCAGGAGGTACAAGGTTAGAGATCTTTTCCTGGACTTTTGGGTGATCTTTTGGAACTAGATATTGAGGACTTGATCTATGAGACAGTGATCATCCCCTAGGTCATCATCTTGTGATAGTCACCAAGTTAGTGTCTACCTTGTACCCTGCTCGACCATTTTTAGTTGTGGAGGTGAAGCTTGTTTTAATCATCTGAGTACGTGGTGAGACCTCCCTATCGCAGTACTTGGGGTCCTCTTAGTGTTCCCTCTATTTTTGTGTCCTTTCCCATCAAGCTGTCAAGCCCGACTACTGGACCAGTAACCTTAGACTACATTGATCCAAATGTTGGAGTGGGGAAATTTTCCCGACTTCAACAATCATGATTATCGCAATCCGTTACGTGTGTAATAACCCACTTAACCACTTGCGTAACCACCATTATTAGTGGGGGATTTTATTTATTTAATTACAATCTAGACTTAAGAAATATTATAGAAATAATACATGTTTAAAGCCATATTAAATATGGTCTGCACCCAATAATTTGGGTGGTTACGATGTGTAGTTATTTGCATAACTACCATAGCCACTATCTAGGGCATATAAAAAGGCCACCAGACCCCTCCCATTTCTAACCTTTTCTCCTCTCATATTTTTTCTTCCTCAGGTCACAGCTCTATTGAAATCCTCTTGCAAGTCACCTCCTCCTGTCGAGTGACCCGAGAATTCATCTAAGTCCACAATGCTCAGAGAAGAATACGTTTTGCCGGTCACTCCAAGAAGTCCCCTACATATGCGACATTATGCAAGTTCACACCAACACATCTCTACGCACCTCACAACACTGCTCAACAGCTAGGCAGTGCCCAAGAACGTCAATCGCCCCCTAAAAGTACAAAAAACTAAGCTTCGTGTGAGGCGGTCTATTGCTCACCGAGCACATTTGTATTCTCTCTCATCTGCAAGTTGTAACATAGAGTGGCATGTCACCGTCAATTCCACTAATAATTTGTAAACTGCCGCTGATAGTAAAGTTTGACTAGTACCAAACCAGTCACATATTTTTTATCTAGTTGAGAGGTTTTTTCACGTTAAAATCATCTTGTGCACTTCTTTATTTACTCTGTGACTATTTGCACGTTCGACCGCTCTACGGGCTAAGGCGACCTAGTTTAGTCTGGTATACCAGAAGCGTTGAGTTAGCCGCAATAGTTTGGCTCTGTCTATGGGAAAGAATTCCCCGAAGACATTAAAGATAGTATCCACCACCCAACGATACTCCTTACTGACAGTAATGGCAGAAGGAAGGCTAACGCCATCTGGGAATCTACAGGAAAAGGTTTTGGAAGTGCCAGATCCTCTCCCTTCCACGTTAACATGCCTTGAGACAAGGAGTCTGTCAGCATACTTGAGAATGGGCTTATTGAGCGCATCGCCTAGATAAATGAGCTCCAAGCCCAAATTCTAGCCCCTATCAAGAAGTAGTACATGCTTCTACAACACTATTCAATCCAACCAGCTTGCCCGGACCAGAAGCATTTTTTGCCTCAACTAAATATTCCACATGCAAGAAATATGACATAGAAAAAGAATTCTATGATATAAGTAGTTTACCAACTCCTGAATAATTGGTCCAAGAACTAGAAGCTAGCCATCTTCGCTACCCTCCTAACAATGAGAATGTAAGTTGCAATGAGCTCAGACGTGTGGAAGTTCATGGACCACCTATTGAAAAGCAATGGCAAGACGATCATCATGCCCTGATGGATTCCAATCTTTTCTACAAATGCTCGCCTTTCCCCCCAGCCATCTTGTCATGCCCCATTCTGACTGGCTTCGAGTTCCTGGATATTGATATATTTGATGGAGTAGGTGATTCGCTAACGCATGTTAGACATTACGTGGCTATTATGCACATTTGTAGTGCCTCAGAAGAGCTCCTATTTTAGGTGTTTCCCGTCACGCTAATAGGACAAGCTAAAGCTTGGTTTCACTCCATGGATGAGGGAAGGATTAACAGTTTTGAGGAATTAACATATCTTTTTGTCAATTAATTCACTTATAGTAGTAACAAGAAGACTGCCTCTAAAGAATCAAGCAAGCAGCAGGTTAGAAAAAGGAAGCAAATGCTTGTTGAATAAGAGAACATCGTCGACGTAAAATTTTCATGCCACTCAATGCCTATCAAGACATGATCTTTCAAGTTTTTTGCGATCATCCTGCCTAGCGTAGGCCTAAGTCGCTCGCCCCAAATCAGGGAGATCTCTTGAGATATTGCAAATATCACCGAAGACCTGGTCACGATACTGAGGAATGCAATCTCCTAATAGAGGAAATTCAACAATTTGCTTGTTTGGGGTGATTGATCAGTTCCTACTGCAAAAGAAAGAGCAAGCCCACCATCCAGGCCCAATGAGCATTACCATAACATCGGGGAGCCTTGAACCAAAGTGAAACAAGTCTTGGTGGAAAAGGAGATCATAATGAACATGGTATTCCTGTCAACACTACTTCAACTTAAGATGACAATTGAAAACCTCGAGCTCGTGTCAACTAGTGCACATATCTCAGGAAGCGCTCCAGTTTCAGTCTTAGGAACCGTCACTCTTCCAGTCACTTCTGGATGATTAACAAGCTTGCACATGTCATCATTCAAGAAGATTCTGACTATGGCGCAATACTTAAATAATCAATTCTGGATGTTTAACAAGCTCGCATATGTCTTCATTTCTCAAATTAAAGCATTCAAGGAAGAGCTTGGACACAGTGATGATGCCCTAGTGACCTACTGCAACTTTCTCCCACGCAATAATGACACACCGTCGGGGCCTTGCCCTAGTGACCTCTCACTGCACCAGATTGAAGGTGCACCATTCTCCCCTGCGGTATGACACCGTTATTTCAAGGTAATCCCCCTCCCAAGCACCAAATGGTTGGTAGTGTCTACACCTTGTCGTCTTCAATGACCTCCCACTGCCCTGGATCGAAGGTAAGTCCTTCTCCCTTGCAGTAGGTCATGACACCGTCAAAGCATGCTCCCCTCACAGTTGCCTTGGTTCAAAGATTGGTACTTCATAGTTACAATTAGCGACACCCTCCAGTTCGGATATCTTAATCTTTGTTAGTCCATAAGGGCTCGTCATTCGCCTTTATAGTAGATTGAGACATCACTAGGTCTTGTCCTTCAACAATCAACTGATCAGCAACATCCCCCAATATGACGCTCTAATTTCTTAATACATGGCTAGTGGGGTCCTCCTCACGCCCTGATAGGAGGTTACGACATCGCATGAGTCTCGTCCTTCAGCTTCAAACATCTGAGAAAGAGTATAGTGAACATGCTCAAAGCAATGATGTCAATACCACATAAGCTCAATCAATATCATAGTAAGGCTCAATGCTGGAAAAAATTTGCAAATGCAATTCAAAAGGGAACTTAAAGCGCCATACACATCATAAAAAGCTATTATAAAGCACGAGTGCAAAAACTCAAAAATAGGTACAAAGTCTATCATAAAAACACGAGATCGTACAGACTCAACTAACAAAGCAAACATACACAAATAAAACTTACAAGGGCAAGATTACTACTTACCTACAACATCAATATCAGACTCAGAGCTCGAGTCATCATCCTCAAAGAGATAGTCAAATCCAAGACTAGAGATGTCACACTCAAGTCTCCTAGCCACCATCCAACAGCCTTCGACAGTCCACACCTAAGTGGAACCTCTTGAACATCTTTAATCTAGGAATCTACCTCCTTGGACCAGACCTCATCCTGGATCTCCTCCCCAAGTAGGCAACAATCATGCATATAGTCCCGAGAATCTCTGTACTCTGCAAGCCATGCGTCCTTGAGCTCTACAGCTCGATCCTTTGAAGAGAGCCACTCCACCTTAGCCTTTGAAGCCTCCAGATCGGCCTCCAAACGAGAAGTATCTTCCTGAGCATTCTTCAGCAACTAAGTGGTCTGCTTTACCAAAGATTTTTTGTCTGCAATGCCGCTCGAGACTCCCCAAGCTCTGTGTTCAGCTCTAACCCAATCTGTCGAAAGCGAGATATATTTTGATACCGCTTCTCTTTCAAGTCAGTAAAAGAATCATCCGCTTCCTTAAGCCTTTCCTGAAGTGCCAGATAGCCATCCTTTATGCTTACATGGTGGTCGTTCTACGCAAGCACTATATTGGTCTGAGCATCAATCTATAATAAAAGAAAGGAGTCAAATTTACACAAAATACAAAACCGTAAACTAGGAAAAAATAGATACTCACCACACTGCACATTGCCTTCAAAGAAGAACACATGTGTTTCTCTTTCACCACCTGAGGGGCGGGTGCCTCCGAATGGGGAACTTGTGTAGGGTTTTCTATGAGTGAGTGGAACAGTACATCATATGTGCGCAACATAGTAAAGTTATAGAAAACCCCACAGAGAAATTGGATCTTACAATGAAACATTAATCAAGAAGTATGAATCTGAAGGCATAATATACCTATATGGGATCGAGACGAAGCCGATCTAGATGCTCCAAGGAAATATTCATGTTCTGTAGAGTATGAGAGCATATAATAATGTCTGTGCCTTTACGGGATTTCCATACTAACGAGAGAAACAACTCTCCGTCGTCACACGAGGGCAAGTTAGAAGGGATGATCGAGGCCTTCGTCTCCACGAATAGCTAGGTTCGCTTCCAAGAGAGGACCGACAGCGCTAGGGCTTTAATTCGCATGGGGAGTTTGTTGTCAAATTTGCCGCTCAGAACACTTCTTAAATTAGGGCTCGGGAAAACTGGGGAAAAGACTTGCCCTAAATCTGAAATTATATCTATATATAATGTCCAGTGAATCGGATTTATCCTTTACCCTTTAGAAAAGATGAACGAGGTTCAAAGGTTAAAGCAGGCCAAAAGCAAGTCTAGCCGATATTGTTTAGTTGATATTTTTCTAGTCGACACTAAACTTAGTCATTTCCATCAATCTGAAACTGATATACATTATTTGGCTTAAACGACTGCATGATTTGTTGACTACATTGATTGCATCATGTCAACAGCAACATATCAACTACAACATATCAACTCCATCAGCTACATTAACTGGACCATCCAATCGACAAGTCTATCTAGCCGATAAAACTTCTAGTCTATACCTTCTAGTCGACAAACTTTCTTATCAGCAAACCTTCTAGCCAACAAATTGTTTTACAGTTTCTAATCAACTAAGTTTGCCTTTACACCCATAACCTTTATGAGTCAAGCTCTAAGAACCCTTTTTTTCTTCACCTTCGAGTTTTATGCCCAGAATTGTCGTTTTGCAGTGACACCAACACTTGGGAAGGTCTTCACTACAAAACATTGATCCTTCTTACAGTAACGATCACCAAAGAAGTAGAAGTACATAGGTTAGAATAATTAGGTCTAAGTCCACAATCACATGTAGTATAAAGAAAGCTGAATCACAGCACAGTCCACATAGAAATGAAACAAAAACGGAAGCAATAAAATGACAAGGATAAAACGGGCTCATGCCCGGTACATCATGTCCTCACAACAACACTCTCGTGGAAGAAAACTATACTAATCACTCATGGATCCTGAGGTCGGTGCTCCTGTACTAGACTAACCCACCTCCATGTACACCGTACTCCGCTGTTGCTGCATCTCCTGCCTCCCATCCGGAGCCCCTGAAATGTTTGGTCCACCGACCGTTAGTCAAAATACTAGGCCTGGTTTCCCCCGCCCCTCCCCCCAATGGCTCCTAGGCACCGTGCAGGAGGAATGATAGGAAAGCTATGATGGTGGAGAGTGGGCAAGCAGGTGACAGTGGACCTAACTAGCAGTTATATAGTAATATACACAGTGATATAAAAGAAATGCAAGCTAGCAATACTAAAGTAAAAGAGTAGTAAAGAGTAGAAGGTAAAGTACAAATTATAAAAGAAATGTAACAGTTAACCACAGAGAAAGTAACCTTAGCTTATAAGCATGTCACACAAGCATATAAACAAAGGGGTCGTTTTACAAGGCCTAACGTATAAAAAGTCTCATATCAATTTATACGTTAGGGGTAAGGGTTGAAATATGATGATGACTTGATATGCTATGTTATGTGGGTTTAATGATATGTTCATACAAGTGCAACACACACACACGACTCTATACGCATTTAGTTCCTCCATTTGGAGTTAGCTAAACTCTCAAGTACCTGCCGTCGTGGCAAATAGAGGTAGTGGGTTTTGCCACCCCACCTCTAGGCTGGTATTCACACCACTTAACCTATACCTTTGTACACCTCAACGTGAAGAACACACCGTGGAGCCTCTGCATACTCTGCTGGCAAATCCACCAGTCTTTTCCTTGGCTAAGTAAAAACTACACCCGCTGAGTCATCGTATCGACATCAGTGTGAATAACCGTCAAATACCGAAGACCCACTACCTTATGCGCATGTAGCCATGAATTCCAGAGCCATCGGCTCCCCGGACTAACCTGTCTGTTAATACTACCTTCTGAACCTTCGACTCGTCGGGCTAAATTGCCCATTTCCACAACCACCGAGCCTACCGCTCGGGTAACCAAACCAAGCTATCCTCCCAAATCATTGGGGTGAGTGAAAGTGAAGCCCTAGTATTTACTAATTGCTCTTTGACATTTTAGTCTTACGGTTTAAGGTTAACCTTGGACTGCCCAGGGCATTCCCTGTGAAGGGCTCTCGAGGGCACTAGGAACTACGATGGGCTGAAGCCCAAAGCTCCCTTCCGCAAGGTACTTATTATTATTGGTATCTACCCATGTTCTAACTCTCCTGATCTTACACTTGAACTAAACCTAAGTGTATTTAGACTTTCTTCAAGGAAAAGACGATCCATCGTCGATCCCGAGAACAACCTTGCATCCTAGTCAACCAGACTATCACAACTTGGTTCCTGCTTATAACCTCTTTCACATCCAATCAGACCAAGTACACCATCTATCCCACCTTCCCATTCCAAAGCTTACTAGTTATCATATTTCTATAGCTTTACTATGTGTAGGTCTAATGAACTATATGGCGTGCATGAAAGGTGACCCTTCCAAATATTTATCCAAATAGCCTAAGATTATTTCTCGGGGTTTAACATAATATTTTAAAGATAAATCCATAATATAATATTTTTCCTAATTTATTTGACATTTATATAATTTTTTGCAATATCAGGTCAACCGTGCTTTTGAACATCAAGTATACTTTTATGACATGTTATGGCCTCAACAAAATTATTAAAGGTGTATATCATCAAAATAACAAAAATTACTAAAATTCACAATTTTTTAAAAAGGATTGACCACCAAACTAATTATTGATTAAATAACCTCATTACTAGGGCAAAGCGGGAAATAATAAAAGTAATCATCCAAAAATTATATAAAATTTACCAAATGTTAACAGTGACCAGAAAAGATAACTAACCAAATTTGGTAATTTTCCAAACATATTTGGCCACATAAATAAATCATTTAATAATATTCTACACAAGACACTTTGTGAAGCATCCTATATGAAAAGACTTCTAATAATTTTGTAAATATTCACAGAGCATGATGAAGCCTTAATATGTTCTCAAACCAAATTTCATAATTTTTCAGTGAGTAAATAACTCATAATAATTTTTCTTACTAATAGGGCAATTACTAGGTTTATGAATGAAGTATAAAAAATATTATTCCAAAATACATTCCAAAATCTTCAGAGATTATTAACAATTATATAAGATCACTACCTAAGTTTCATGAACATCCAAGATCATATAATTATGCAATAAAATTATGAGTAAAGGTACCCTAATTGGTCCTAAACTATTTTAGAGGGGATGTAAGTTCCTAAAAACTCTAATAACATTTTCTATGGCCTATTTCCACCCTATGAATTCATCAACAAAGTTCCAAGACATTCCAAGGACATATGGTCTTATGTCCTTCTTTGAGCTCAAAATTCAACCCTAGAGTTCATACTAGGGTTCTAGGGCATTCCAACCCTAAACCACCCAAAATCTCTTGTGGGGGTGTTTTATATGACATTAAGTCAGTGGCCAAGGTTTCATCCCTTTTGGATGGGGATTGGCCACTCAACCCATCAAACACACATTTGCCCTAACTTGCCCCTTAGGGACCAAACTTTGGTCACATCAATATCTACTCAAATCAAATTTAAATGGGCTGAGATTTTTACCAGTGACCTATCATGACCCTAAGGGTCATCCAACAAAATTTTGGGGAATTGTGAGGTCATGAGACCCTCTAATTAACCCATACAAGGATTATTATTAAATATTTATAAAACTATAGAACAATATTTTCTAAAAATTCCCATGTTTAGATATGTTCGAGGTATAAGTAAGAGTGACCCCCAATCCAAATTTCAAGTAATTTGAATGGCTAGATTGATGGGGGAACTCAATTTAGTCTCTGTTTAACCCTATGTATAGACTGCACCATTTTGAGTGATATGGTCAGACCACTAACCCAAATGGGTGAAATTAATTTTAACATAAACTAGACCTCAAGGGATACAACTTTGATGTTGACCATTTTCCCATTAGAGGGCCCTAAGTATTTTTAATAATTAATTTTAAACATTGTAAATAGTGTGACAGAATGAAATGAAATGAATAATATTAATCCTATTTATAGAAAAGCGCGACACGAATCTTGGTGCAACAGTCGATGATATCCCGTCATCGTCTCCAGCGCGCCAACGGTCACTATTTCTTAGTCCTGGGCTGACTTTGCCCATGATTTCACGGCCACCCACGCCCTTTCCCGGTAAACCACTGCCAACACCATCTTCGTTGAAGTGGTGGCTGGCGATTCGCGATGGTAGACAGGCCGGAGATGGCCGGAACAGTGAATTATTAATGGAGAAAAAGCTTGAAAAATCAAGCTCTCGGCTCCCTTGATCTAGGACCAATTGGACCCAAACCTTGGGGTCAACATATGAAGATTTATCCACAGAGAGAGAGGAGGAAGACAGGACCTTCTGAGGTGGCTAAAGTCGAGCCGATCGTCGTGTCGCCATTGCCGGTGGTGGCAGTTTCGGGTGCTCTGCAACCACACTACCAGAAGGCTCAGCTCCTTAAAGTAAATGGTGGAAATGGCTTCTCTGGGTCTGGGGAAGCTTTTAAAATACTCAAATGGGGGAGTAGAAGGGTCTAAGCTCAATGGCCATTAATAGCCATGAAGGAACTTTTTTGGCCAACTGAAAATCCTTGAATTAAGCCACCAAGGGGCCAGCCATGGATGTTGATCTCCTCATAACTGATCAGGGGAGATGGACCAAGTTATTAGAATTGAAGAGAGGAGGCCCTTGGCCTTCCTTGGCCATGAATGGCCTCTTTCTCTCTTTCTCTCTCCTCCATTAAAGGAAAAAATGAGGTTTCTCTCTCTTAGTCACCCCATCCAGAATTTGAGTGCCATTTTAGGTAAATATCAGCCTCCTAAGCTTGTGGACCACTCCAAAGAGCTTAGCCCAAGTGAATTGGGCTTGGTTAGGTCAACTTGGGTTAATTTGACCCATTTTAGGGTTGAGTTGACTTTGGTCAATTTGACCTTTTGGGTAGACCCCAATGGATCCTTAGTGAACCATTGGCCTCCCCTAAGGTATAGGGAGACTTGGGTAGGGTTGGTTTGGCACCTTAGTGGTCACTTGACCTATAATAGTGCACTTTGCCACTTAAGGGTTAGGGTTGACTTTGGTCAACTTGACCACTTGGGTTGACCCCATTGGGTCCTTAGTGGCCCAATGGACCTCCCAAAAGGTTAGGAGTACTATGGTGGGGTCATGGGGCCAAGTTAAAGCCCTAAAGCCAAACCATAGGTTTGGTGATGGGGTTGTGCTATAGGCAGACCAAGGTGATTCCTACCTTTATGCCCTAGTTCACGTGGTCTTCTTGAGCTTCCTAGGGTTTTGTCAAGACCTAGTCATGACAAAATCACTCCTAGGGGTCTAATTGTTTGAGGGATGTTACACGAGCCACCTCGATCAATTTTATAATTTCTCGTACGTTATTATATGTGACCCCATAAGCTAAAATTATGCTGGTAGTGAGACTAACTCGTTGACTACTTCTAGTTCACAAAGACTCCAACAACTTTGGGGTGGAAGACCCAAAGACTTCAAGATCAGGATCAACCGAAGTAATCACATCTTGAGAACTATAAGGGACCTCCTAGACCTGACAATCTCTCTGACTTGAAGAAGATCGAGGTATCGCATCCACTTCACTGCTACCTTTTAGTATGAGCTTGCTTTTCCGATCGCGAACCAGTGGAGCCACAACAACACACTCAGAATCAGCTGAAAGTCCGCACAACAACAGACATTTCTCCTCCATAAAGAAAGAAATACTAAATAAATTATTTGTCAGTTCCCGAGGCTCTATGAACCCCCAATATCGAAGTAAAGTCCCACTCTCGCCCCTTTTGACGACGATAATGATTAGGCAATGAATTCCGAAACTCGGGTGGGCCCTAGTAACTGCGAACATATCCAAATAAGGTGTTCCTATGGCGAAGATCCTTCTGGTTTTCAAAATCAAGACAACTTTTGTTACTAAAAACCTCAACATGTATGTCACCGTCAACTCGAATCTCACACCATTCTCTGAACAGATCCAAAGAATATTTCGAGCCATGCTCCCTAAAATATTCGGCTAGCCCCATGATACGAATCATTCTAAGAGGAGTAAATTGGGATACGAGAATGATGCATAACTTCAAAATATCGACCACCTCCTCACACAACGGAAGTCGGAATCCAGACCTCAGTATCGACTCGCACAGCGTCAACCAGCCCTCTAATAGGTTTTGAACTCTCTTTTCAACATGTGTGTTGGAGCTTTAGGAGACTGGGCGGACTTATGTCTAACCACAATAGTCTATCTATCTCAGTGACCTAGTAGTTTGGTCCAGCAGTCTGGTGGTGTGCAACAGCAGTGGCAGTCTGAGGAATACCCGCAGCAGCGGTCTAGAGGATAGCTGCAGTGGTATAAAGGAAGCCACAACGTTCTGGTTGAAAGTCGCAGTAGTGGTCTGTCAGTTAGCCGAAGCAGTATGAATAAAGCAATAGCGGTCTGGCAGAGAGTCACAGTAGTGATCTGTCTGTGAGCCGCAGCGATCTGGGTGAATTCGCAGCGGTCTGGTTGAAGCCACAGTATCGGACGGATGGTTAACCGCAACTGCGGTCTAGTGGAAACCTGCGGTTGCTGTCCGGTAGCTTGTAGCAGCTGCAGTTTGATGGGTAGCCGCAACTACGGTCTGGTGGCAACCCGTAGTTGCGGTCTAGCGGTTTGTACCAGCGGTCTTCCCTGGCAGTTAGGTGTCTTTCCTAGTTACCGCTTGGTGTTCTGTTATTTGTTGCATAGTGGGCGGTTTGACCATGTCAAATCGTGTAGACCGCTCTGTTGGTACCCTAGTTTTGATTTGAGTTCAGTCTTCTCTTTCTGTCTCTTGACCCAAGATTTATCTATGGTCAAAGGTTAGTTGATAGGTTAGATTCTCTAGTTGTGTAGAATTGCTTTTCCAGATGAATATTTGGTTAAGTAGTTTTTCGTTCGACTATGGTCGAACGTCGCTCGACTATCGTCAATCAGCCGTTCGACGATCGTCTTCCTGATAGCTCGACTATCTGCTTGATAGGTCGACTATCGGTTGTTTTTGATAGTTCGACTATCTGTTTGATAGGTCGACTATCTGTTCTCTTTGGTAGTTCGACTATCTGTTGATAGGTCGACTATCTGATTTGTTTGATAGTTCGACTATCTGCTTGGATAGTTCAACTATCTGATAGTTCGACTATCTGTTTGATAGGTCGACTATCTATTTTTGTTTGATAGTTCGACTATCTGTTTGATAGGTCGACTATCTGTTTTGCTTGATAGTTTGACTATCTCCTTGGATAGTTCAACTATCTGATAGTTCGACTATCTGCTAATAGGTCGACTATCTGTGTTGCTTTGATAGTTCGACTATCTGTTGATAGGTTGACTATCTGTGTTGCTTTGATAGTTCGACTATCTGTTGATAGGTCGACTATCTATTTTGGTTGATAGTTCGACTATCTGCTTGGATAGTTCAACTATCTGGTAGTTCGACTATCTGTTGATAGGTCGACTATCTGTTTTATTTTGATAGCTCGACTATCTGTTGATAACTCGACTATCTGTTTTCTGTGATAGTTCGACTATCTGTTGATAGGTCGACTATCTGCTTCGCTTTGGTAGCTCGACTATCTATCCTGATAGTTCGACTATCTGCTAAGGTAGTTCGACTATCTTCTTTGATAGGTCGACTATCTGGATCGTTCGACTATCTGTCTGATAGGTCGACGATCTCCGTGCTTCGATCGACGATCTCTGAGGATCGTTCGACGTTTTACTGTATGCTTTGAATAATTTTGTCGTCTTCTATGATGTGATTTATTTCATATTTATTTCAGCATATTTTATAAAAGATTATTTGAATAAATTGTGATAATATTTCCATGCAATATCTATTCCATTCCTTATGCATGAGCTAATCTTTTCTGACAAAGTTGTTTGTCTTATTAGTTGAGATATGATTTCTGCTTGATCTGTCAGGCTGTCCTTTATAGCCGTTAGACTCAAAAAGTCTTCCTTGGCCGTAAAGAGTCTCTTCTGATGTGACTTTCTCTTGTATTATTTCATCAGAGTTATTTGCAGCTTCTTAGAAAAGCTTTATCCTTTTATAGGATATCTGCCTGCAGTATTTTGTTTTTCTTTATGCTTTTTGCAGCCCAGCTTACAGATTTCAGTAAAAGACAAGGTTCAAACTCTTTTGAGAGTCGTTGCTACTGCTGCTATATAAAGGATTCTTTGAAGAAAGAAATCAACTAGTTCTCATATTTCAAAAGCTAACTGCAGCATTCAAACTAAGAACTTACAGTTTTCAACTGCTCTCAGCTCATTCACACCTAACTGAGAAGAAGTTTTAGTTCTTCACTCTTCTTTAACCTGAGTTCTCCTGCTTCCAGGAAGATTTGCACTCAGAGCTTTTTGAAGAAGAAGAAGAAGAAGATAGCTGCCTAAAGAAGAAATTTTATTTCATATTATTTTTCTTCTTGTAGCTTTTTCCTTAAGTATTTTCTGAAGTGTTTCTGCACTGAAGCAAGACTTCACCTGGACATTCTTTTAGCCAGGGGGAGCCTTGATTCTTTAGAGCTTTCTAGCTCAGTGCAAGTTATTGTGCTTCTCTAATCTATTGTAAAATAGAGAAGACATTCTAACCTCCTTTCCCCCTCCTGTAAAGGGTTATTACTCCCTTCAAAAGTATCCCTTGGTGGCAGGGCACCTGATCAAAAACCTATGTTGGTTTTTAGACACCTGATCAAAAGTCTAAAGGGTCTCTAGATCTACCTGCAGCAGATCTTGTTGGTGGCAGGGCACCTGATCAAAAACCTGAGTGGATTCCTACCTTGTTGGTAGAAGAGTGGACGTACCCAAGTTGTTTGGGGAACCACAATAAATTCCTTGTGTCGTCTGGATTATTTATTTAATTCTCTGTGCTGATTGGCTGTGATTAGATTTTAACTAGGATTGCTAGTTGTTGTTTAGGATTCCAAGCCTTAACTGTAATTACAGTTGGCTGCCTTTTGTGCACATCACTTGTGTTAGGCTTTAGGGTTTAATCTCAAATATCTATAACCTTCATTCCGCAATTAACTCCAAGGGAGTTGAGTAGACAGTCAACTTTGCTAGTGCAATTTTTGATTACTCTATTCACCCCCCCCCCTCTAGAGTAGTATCTATCCCCTTTTCTTTCAATTGGTATCAGAGGGAGGTTGGCTGACTGTATAGGCTAACACCTAAGTCACAAGATCCTGATAGATACCAAGGATTATAGATATTCACTTTCACTATCATGGCCCAGTCCAAGGATTACTCTAGCACCAGACCTCCAGCATGCAACTTAGCTAAGTTTGGCATCTGGAAGGCAAGGATTAAATTATATATGAATTCTATTGATGAGAGTATCTTTGCTTCTATTTTGACAGGACCACCAAGAGCACCTGTTGTAGCTACTGCCTCATCATCAACTGATATGAGTGCAGTGCCTCCTCCAGATTACAATGATGAATACAAAAAGGCAAAGATAGCAGATGCTAAGGCAATGAACATTCTGGCTCAGACAATGTCTGATGAAGTATTCCAGAAGGTTGCTGACTGCTCCTCAGCAAAAGCAATGTGGGATACACTGAACCAAATTGTAGCTGGTTCAGCTGATGAAAGGAAGGACAGGAGGTCCAACCTTATCTCACAGTATGAGAACTTCAAGGAAACTGATGCTGAATCAGTTGAAGCTATGTACACAAGGCTCAGCTCAATCATCAATGAGCTGAGGACTCTTGATAAGGATATTTCATTGACAGAGGTCAATGATAAGATTCTTATGTGTTTACCTAGCACATGGGATCTGAGGATCTGCCCTATCAAGGAGGCCAGAAGCACAACAGAAATCTCAACAGAAGCTCTTTTCGGCAAGCTCAAGTCTTTTGAGCAAGTGCTGAAGTCCAGGGAAGCTGAAGCTGAAGCAAAAACTCCAACTCCCACAAGAAAAGAGCAAACCCTTGCTCTCAAGGCTGCTGATGCTTCTGAAGGAAGCCAGTCCAATGAAGAACTGATGGCATTATTTGCCAAAAGGTTTCTCAAGATGGGAAGGAAAGAATTCAGAAAGAAGTCTTCAAAGTATGAAGATAAACCAAGGTATGATCGTACTCCTTCTAAAGAAATAATCTGCTATGGTTGCAGGAAGCCTGGACATATTCTTCCAGATTGTCCAGAGGAAAAGAATAAATATAAAAGGAAAGACAAGGATCAGCACAGGAAGCATTCCAAGCCATCCTCCTACAAGAACAAAAAGAAGGAGAGAGGCTTTGTTGTTGAAACCTGGAGCGATTCTGATGAGGAATCTTCCTCCTCAAGCTCCAGTGAGGATGAGGAAGAAAAGAAGGCAAAGGAAGTTTGCCTGATGGCAATTGATGCCTGCAGCAATCACTCAGCTGCAGAGAGCTCAGATTCTGATGAAGAAATGCCAACTGAAGATGAGATATTGTCTTAAAATGAATTTCAAAACCACACCCAGAACTTTAGAAACCAGAATGAAAATAGAAACCCTAGGTTCATTGACCCATCATCTGCATGGAGAATCCCACCTAGGAGATCTTACCCATTAGGTTATCACCCTCAGCCTGCTTATTCATTTATTTCCAGTTTTTCTTATGTGAAAAACAAGGGACCCAAGGTTACCTGGGTCCACAATATTTAATTGATTTATTTGCAGGTGAAGACCTATCCTATCACTCAAAATAAGTGGTATTTGAATAGTGGTTGCTCCAAGCATATGACAGGAAATAAAGAACATCTGTCAAGGTTCAAGGCAAAGCTTGGCCCAAAGGTAATCTTTGGATATTCAAGCTATGGTCAAACTGAAGGCTATGGAAGGATGACAATTGGAGCTGTAACATTCAAGAGAGTTGCTTATGTAACTGGACTGAAGCATAATCTAATTTCAGTAAGTCAGTTATGTGATGCTGGATACCAGGTATCATTCTCTAACTCTCTTTGTAATATTACTTTAAATAATAATGTTGTATTAGTAGGTATTAGACAAGGTAACATTTATTTAGTAGATTTTAACTCAACTCACTTTGAAATCTGCTTGTTTAATGAAGTAACAAATAACAATACTTTATGGCATAAAAAGGCTTAGCCATGTTAACCTCAAGAATATATCTAGGTTATCTAAACACAACCTTGTTAGAGGTTTACCTTCTTGCCCCTACAAGAAGGAGAGCCTATGCAAGGCTTGTCAATTAGGCAAGCAAACCAAGAATTCATTTAAATCAATAAATAAAAGTGATTCTCCTATAATCCTGTATTTATTACATTTGGACCTATTTGGCCCAATAAATGTACAGAGTTTAGGAGGGAAGTATTACACCCTAGTCATTGTAGATGACTTCTCTAGATTCACTTGGGTGTTCTTTTTGAGAACTAAGGCTGATAACTTCAAAGCCCTTACAGATTTTCTATTATGTGTGCAGACTGAGTACTCTACTCATGTGGCCTTGATCAGAAGTGATCATGGTACTGAGTTTGACTCTCTTCTCATGCAAGAATTCTATGAGAGAGAAGGTATCAAACATAGCTTCTCAGCTCCTAGAACTCCCCAACAAAATGGGGTAGTTGAAAGGAAAAATAGAACCCTGATTGAAGCTGCTGGCACATTGTTGGCAGATGCTAATATGCCTCTTTCCTATTGGGCAGAAGCTGTTAGTACAGCCAACTATGTCTTGAATAGAAGTCTGATACACAAACTTAAGTGTAAAACTCCTTATGAGTTGCTTAAAGGAAAGAAACCTAAAATAAATTATTTTAGAGTATTTGGTTGTTTAGTTTATATTCATAATAATAATAAAGAATACCTTAGAAAATTTGAAGCAAAAGCTTCAATGGGAATTTTTCTTGGATATTCCCAAGTAAGCAAAGCTTATAGGGTTTTTAATAAATCTTTTTCTAAAATTGAAGAGTCTGTTCATGTATCCTTTGATGAATTCCAAATGTTTAACAAGGAGAAGGAAACTTCCCCTTCCTCTAGTTCATTGCAGGTACAAGAATTTAATAAGGATGTTACTCAAGAGATTCTTCATCTTTCAACTCTTCATATCACTGAATCAGACAGTGATGAAAACATTGCAGAAGTTGTTGTTGTACCACCAATAGTAGATCAAACTCCTCCTGCGGAATTAATCCCAA
This sequence comes from Platanthera zijinensis, assembly GCA_039513925.1. Taxonomy (NCBI): domain Eukaryota; kingdom Viridiplantae; phylum Streptophyta; class Magnoliopsida; order Asparagales; family Orchidaceae; genus Platanthera; species Platanthera zijinensis. The sequence goes on along the minus strand of CM077084.1, from coordinate 20,777,514 downwards.
CTATTGCTGAAGATCACATCCCACCTGCTGATGTTGTCACACTTAGAGATCATCCTACATCTCAAGTGATAGGAGACATATCAGCTGGTGTTCAAACAAGATATCAGTTAAGACAGGATGTGATACACGCTTGTTTCCTCTCACAAATTGAGCTCCTCACTATTAAAGATGCTGAGTTAGATCCCCACTAGATCATTGCTATGCAAGAGGAACTCAATCAGTTTGAGAGATGTAAAGTATGGACTTTGGTTCCAAGACCTAAAGGCCAACTGATCATAGGCACCAAGTGGGTGTATAGAAACAAGTTGGATGCAAATGGAATCATTGTAAGGAACAAAGCTAGGCTTGTAGCTCAGGGCTACAGACAGGAGGAAGGTATAGATTATGACCAAACCTTTGCTCCTGTTGCAAGGCTAGAGGCAATAAGGATCTTCTTAGCCTATGCAGCCTATATGAAATTTAAAGTTTTTCTGATGGATGTAAAAAGTGCTTTTCTAAATGGTGAGCTAAAGGAAGAGGTATTTGTTGAACAGCCACCTGGGTTTGTTTCTTCAACTCAGCCCTCACATGTATTCAAGTTACAAAAAGCTCTGTATGGACTCAAACAAGCACCAAGAGCCTGGTATGAGACTCTAGCTAGTTTCCTATTATAGCACAACTTTGTTAGGGGAGTAGTTGATAGAACCCTCTTCGTCAAGCACCATAAGGACACAATCCTGTTAGTTCAAGTGTATGTGGATGATATTATTTTTGGTTCCACTGATCCCAAACTGTGCAAAAAGTTCTCTAACTTGATGCATTCCAAGTTTGAGATGAGTAGTATGGGTGAGCTGTCTTACTTTCTTGGTCTCCAAGTAAAGCAAGATGCTGATGGCATCTTCATCTCCCAATCCAAATATGCCAAGGAATTGGTAAAGAAGTTTGGGATGGCTGATGCTTCAGCAATGCATACACCTATGGCTACTAATGTAGTTATTGATTCTGATGATCAGGGAAAGCCTGTTGATCAAAAGAATTATAGGGTCATTGTTGGTTCCCTATTGTATTTAACTGCAAGTAGGCCAGACATAATATTTGCTACATACCTTTGTGCTAGATTCCAGGTCAACCCCAAGGAATCTCATCTGATTCTTCTCAAGAGAATCTTGAGATACCTGAAGGGATGTCCAAATCTAGGACTTTGGTACCCAGCTGAGTCAGAATTTGAATTATATTGGATATTCTGATTCTGATTATGCTGGCTGTAGAGTTGACAGGAAAAGTACCTCAGGAACTTGCCAGTTCCTGGGAGAGAGATTGGTCTCTTAGTTCTGTAAGAAGCAGACCTCTGTATCAACCTCAACTGTAGAAGCTGAATATATAGCAGCTGTTAGTTGTTGTTCACAGATCCTGTGGATACAAAACCAACTTTTGGATTATGGGTACTCACACAAGAACACAAAAATCATGTGTGATAGTACCAGTGCTATCTCTATTGCACAAAATCCCGTGCACTACTCTAGAACGAAGCACATTGAGATCCGGCACCATTTCCTGAGAGATTGTGTGGAAAAGAACAAGATCAGCCTTGAGTTCATATCCACAGACCTTCAGAGAGGTGATATATTCACCAAGCCCTTAGATGAACAGAAGCATCTGTTCTTTTTAGTTCAACTAGGCATGATTAATGGAAGAGACTAAGTGTAACGTCTGCCTTGTTGAAACTTGTTTGAAGATAGTCGAACGACGTTCGAAGATAGTCGATCGGATCAAGCCTATCGTCGACCTATGGTTGATAATAGTTGATCTGCTTGAAGATCGTCGACCGGCGTTCGAAGATCGTCGAACAGGTCGAGCTCATCGTCGATCTATGGTTGACGACAGCCTGTTGTTTGTGAAGACAGAAATAGTCGAACGATTGATCGACTACTCTGCTTCAGGACCGATCGTCGAACGACCGTTCGATCATCATCTCCAGTATCTTTTAAATAGATCGACGATCGTTGTTTTAATATAAAGCCGATGGTCGACCTAGGTTAAGAGATCATTGTTTTTATCGTCGACGGAGAGCGTCTTTTCGCATTCCGTCTTCTCGCTTGCTCTTTATCTTGCGTTTTCTACCGCTTCGTCCTCGCCGTCTCTCCCTCGTCTTCTCCAGCTCGTTCGATGGCGATTTCTCCAGCGCTCCTAGCAGTAGTGAAGTTTGATGCAGGATTCAGTGTAGATTTCGACTCCTTCAGCTGCTGCGAACCCGGCATTGTGGAAATTCTTAATCTGTGCAAAGATCAAGGGTTAGAGAAGCTCATGTCCTCCAGAATAAAGATAAACACTCAAGAGATCAAAGAGTGGGCATTCACTTCGTCTTCAACTGATGATTCGATGACCGGAACTATTGGCGGAGAAGAGGTAACATTGACTCCCGCTATTTTAACTGAAATATTTGGATTGATAAATGGGGAAGAAGAGTATGAGCAAGATACCCCTGAGTTTGGGAGGATGTTAACAGAGCTGGGACATACAAAAGGCATTCCCTCTAAGCTGCTCAAAGTAAACTTTCCGTTTAAGATTAAGTTTCTTGCTGAAATAGTTGGAAAAGTGCTACTGGGAAAGCACTCCGCCCACGACAATATTACAAGGCAGCAGTTTGCACTGATGTGTGCAATTGTAAATAAGAAACAGATTAATTGGGCAGGCGTTATGTTTGATTTGATTAGGAAAAAGAATGGCAAGAAAGAAGTTACCCTGGGAAGGGTAGTTGGGATTTTTTTGAAGGAAAAGTATCCCCATCTGTTGGTTTCAGCTGCCACCTCTATAAACGCCAGCAAGAAGATGGATCCATCCCTGTTCGCCAAATGGAAAAGGACCTTCCTGAAGCCCGCTCTAGCAAGGGTTTCTCCAGTTACATCTGAGAGCGCCAGGACTGCCTCAGTCACTCCTCCCCTTCAAGAAGCTGGCTCAGCAAACCTCTCCCTTCCATCTTCTTCATCTGCTTTGCCGTCTACTTCAGTTGACGTTCCATCAACTTCAATTGAAGTATGACCTTCTACTTCTCCTCTTGCATCTCCTCCTGCATCTCCTCTCCCGTCTCATCTTGCTAGGATATCTCATCCTAGTTTTGATTTGTTGGTTTCTGAGATTTCTACTCCTCTTTATTATCCAATTCCCTCTTCTGATCACATTGATCACCCTACATCCACTCTTCCATCTCCAGTTACATCTCCAGTTCCATCTCCAGTTCCATCTCCAGTTCCATCTCCAGTTCATTCTCCAGCTCATCAGGAATACACCATTCCGATTGATCTTCCATCCGCTGAGATTCCCCCATCATCATCATCATCCTTTGAAATCTCCCCAGCTTTCATATCTAGCATCTTGGAGCTAATTACCCCCTCAATCAAAACTATGATTGAAGAGGCAATTGCCCCTCTTGTTTCCTCTATATCTTCTTTGACTGCTGCTATTCAGGCACTCTCAAAGTCTGCTGAGCCCTCTTCCTCTAGGGGCCTGGTTTCAGTATCTACTGAAATCAGGCAGGGGGAGATGCTTGATGAAGATGTATCTGAGCAGCCTTTGGCCTCCCCTCCAGCAGATCATCATGCAGTGGTAGAGAAAGCAATAGAAGATTCAGCTCCTCCTTCTTTATCTGAAACAGAAATTTCTGATGCTTTATTGAAATCTGAATTTATTGTCAAAGCTTGCTTAGAAGAATGTTCTACTCCCTTGGTCGCCCTGTACCTAGAAGGAATTATCACTTCCTTTCTAGATGAGTTATGGGAGTTAGGACACGCAGTGGTCGATTCTGAAGGTATTCCCTTTACTTACTTTTTCGACTTAATAACTGATATGCTTGTATGGGAATACCTGGAAGGGATGATTAGATGTCATTTAGAAAAATTTTATTCATAATACTTCAGATAAAATGGAAGAAGTTCTAGATGTTCAAGAGCCTGTTATCCAACCAGCTCCAGAAGTTCAACCAGAACCAGCTGTTCAAGTATCTGAAGCTAATCAGCCAGCTCAGCCAGAAGTGCAAGCAGAACTGGTCACTATGACAGTTTCTGATCTTCAAGAAAAAGCTGCAAATGTTCAAATTGAAAAATCTACTGTATGGGATGATTCCCTGGGTTTGGATTTAGATGCTCTCCTGGCACAGGATGCCATGGAAGAAGAAATAGAAAAAGCTGCTCTTAAGGAAAAGGAAAGAGCTATGCAAGATGCATTTGATCCCTATGATCTGCCCGTTTCTTCTAATTCTGAGGATGAAATTGATTCTGATGAATCTGCTGAGTCAAAAAGAAAAAGAATTGCTAAAAAGAAAAGGAAAGCTGTAGCTCCTCCTCCTCCTAATCCAGATAATGATACTCCTTATTATATTCTGAAAGGCATTGACCCTAAGTCAAAAGATTTCCAGCACTGGATGGCTTTTTCTAAGAATCAGCAGAAGCAAAGGAAAAAGTCATAGAGGTATGACTCTCCTGTCCCAAGATGGAATCCTAGAGGTCCTCCTCCTCCACCTCCCAGTGCAGGAGCCTCAGGAAACTTATCTGCAAAACCTGCTACTCAGTCTGAAAGATTAAATCCATCTCAGTCAGCTCAAAGGAGAAGTTCACAAGGATACCAAGGTAAAAGTCAAACTGGCTATCAAAGACCCGATGTTGTTAAGGAACAAGTAAAGGAGGTAGTGTATCAAAGACCAACTTTTTCTCCTCCTCATTCTAAAGAAATCAAAAGCTCAACCTCTCCTAAGCCAGATCACTCTGTGAAGGATGTTTCAAAAGGTAAGCAAAATATTTTATCTAAAAATTCTAGCAAGATATTTGCTAAGTCTGCTCCTCCCTCTTATCTAGTCATTCAGGATAAAGAACCAGTTGATACATCTTCTGAGATTGTTTATGAAAGCCCAGAGCTCGATCCTAATTTTAGGATGGCTCATTTTCTTAAACTTGTTGGAGCAGCTCAAATTAAGAAAGCAAAAGCAGAAGGAAAAGACACTGCAGGATTGACCACAATGTCAAAATTCAGAATGAAGGAGCTCGATAAATTCCAGGTTAGACCTGAGATATTTGATCCTTCAAAGTATATGGAAAAACATCCTGAGGCAGTTGTCCCAAGAGCGTCAGAATTGAAGATCATCGGAGAACAAGACCTGAAGCTATCGAGAAAAGAAGCCCAAGATCCCTCTAGAAAGATTAATTTTGTTTCTAGCTCTTGTGATCCTAATCCTAACTCTGAAGCTCCTTAATATTTCATTGATTGACAGTTAATTGCTTATCTGTTTGATTGATGTTATCTGCTTAGTTATTTCTTTTCATTCATTTCATTTACTTTCTGTAATTAGTTTTGTATGTTTTAGTTGTTGAGAGACTTAATTCAAATATGGGGAGATTGTTGGTACCCTAGTTTTGATTTGAGTTCAGTCTTCTCTTTCTGTCTCTTGACCCAAGATTTATCTATGGTCAAAGGTTAGTTGATAGGTTAGATTCTCTAGTTGTGTAGAATTGCTTTTCCAGATGAATATTTGGTTAAGTAGTTTTTCGTTCGACTATGGTCGAACGTCGCTCGACTATCATCGATCAGCCGTTCGATGATCGTCTTCCTGATAGCTCGACTATCTGCTTGATAGGTCGACTATCGGTTGTCTTTGATAGTTTGACTATCTGTTTGATAGGTCGACTATCTGTTCTCTTTGGTAGTTCGACTATCTGTTGATAGGTCGACTATCTGCTTTGTTTGATAGTTCGACTATCTGCTTGGATAGTTCAACTATCTGATAGTTCGACTATCTGTTTGATAGGTCGACTATCTGTTTTCATTTGATAGTTCGATTATTTGTTTGATAGGTCGACTATCTGTTTTTCTTGATAGTTCGACTATCTGCTTGGATAGTTTAACTATCTGATAGTTCGACTATCTGCTGATAGGTCGACTATCTGTGCTGCTTTGATAGTTCGACTATCTGTTGATAGGTCGACTATCTATGTTGCTTTGATAGTTCGACTATCTGTTGATAGGTCGACTATCTGTTTTGGTTGATAGTTTGACTATCTGCTTTGATAGTTCAACTATCTGGTAGTTCGACTATCTGTTGATAGGTCGACTATCTGTTTTGTTTTGATAGCTCGACTATCTGTTGATAGCTCGACTATCTGTTTTCTGTGATAGTTCGACTATCTGTTGATAGGTCGACTATCTGCTTCGCTTTGGTAGCTCGACTATCTGTCCTGATAGTTCGACTATCTGCTAAGGTAGTTCGACTATCTTCTTTGATAGGTCGACTATCTGGATCATTCGACTATCTGTCTGATAGGTCGACGATCTCCATGCTTCGGTCGACGATCTCCGAGGATCGTTCGACGTTTTGCTGTATGCTTTGAATAATTTTGTCATCTTCTATGATGTGATTTATTTCATATTTATTTCAGCATATTTTATAAAAGATTATTTGAATAAATTGTGATAATATTTCCATGCAATATCTATTCCATTCCTTATGCATGAGCTAATCTTTTCTGACAAAGTTGTTTGTCTTATTAGCTGAGATATGATTTCTGCTTGATCTGACAGGCTGTCCTTTATAGCCGTTAGACTCAAAAAGTCTTCCTTGGCCGTAAAGAGTCTCTTCTGATGTGACTTTCTCTTGTATTATTTCATCAGAGTTATTTGCAGCTTCTTAGAAAAGCTTTATCCTTTTATAGGATATCTGCCTGCAGTATTTTGTTTTGCTTTATGCTTTTTGCAGCCCAGCTTACAGATTTCAGTAAAAGACAAGATTCAAACTCTTTTGAGATCCGTTGCTACTGCTGCTATATAAAGGATTATTTGAAGAAAGAAATCAACTAGTTCTCATATTTCAAAAGCTAACTGCAGCATTCAAACTAAGAACTTACAGTTTTCAACTGCTCTCAGCTCATTCACACCTAACTGAGAAGAAGTTTTAGTTCTTCACTCTTCTTCAACCTGAGTTCTCCTGCTTCTAGGAAGATTTGCACTCAGAGCTTTTTGAAGAAGAAGAAGAAGAAGATAGCTGCCTAAAGAAGAAATTTTATTTCATATTATTTATCTTCTTGTAGCCTTTTCCTTCAGTATTTTCTGAAGTGTTTCTGGACTGAAGCAAGACTTCACCTGGACATTCTTTTAGCCAGGGGGAGCCTTGATTCTTTAGAGCTTTCTAGCTCAGTGCAAGTTATTGTGCTTCTCTAATCTATTGTAAAATAGAGAAGACATTCTAACCTCCTTTCCCCCTCCTGTAAAGGGTTATTACTCCCTTCAAAAGTATCCCTTGGTGGCAGGGCACCTGATCAAAAACCTGTGTTGGTTTTTAGACACCTGATCAAAAGTCTAAAGGGTCTCTAGATCTACCTGCAGCAGATCTTGTTGGTGGCAGGGCACCTGATTAAAAACCTGAGTGGATTCCTACCTTGTTGGTAGAAGAGTGGACATACCCAAGTTGTTTGGGGAACCACTATAAATTCCTTATGTCGTCTGGATTGTTTATTTAATTCTCTGTGCTGATTGGCTGTGATTATATTTTAACTAGGATTGCTAGTTGTTGTTTAGGATTCCAAGCCTTAACTGTAATTACAGTTGGCTGCCTTTTGTGCACATCACTTGTGTTAGGCTTTAGGGTTTAATCTCAAATATCTATAACCTTCATTCCGCAATTAACTCCAAGGGAGTTGAGTAGACAGTCAACTTTGCTAGTGCAATTTTTGATTACTCTATTCACCCCCCTCTAGAGTAGTATCTATCCCCTTTTCTTTCACGCTCGACTTTTATTTAGTCCCACATCGGTTGTTGTATTCTCTCATCTCCTCTGATTTCTATAAATAAGGGGGCATGCCTATATAATAATTATCTTTTTGGAGCAATAAAATTTGCCTTTATTTATATCTTTTTCACATGGTATCAGAGCTACTCGGTCCTTTGCTCCTATTCGCGCGGCTTCTATTCTGTTCGCACGGTTTCCCTCCCTGCCCTCCCTTGCTTCTCTTTCTGTCCACGCGATTTCTCTCTAATTCCTATACTGTTTCGGCTTGTGCCCTTCTTGGTCGCATGGTTTCCTTGTGCGCGTGCTCCCTTTGCTTCTCCTCCTTTTTTCTCCTCTCGCTGCGTCTTATGTAACCCCTACAGGCTCCGCCTCCCGGTCGCAGCTTATTTTTTTCTTACTACTGGTGTGTTGTCACATTGACCGTGCGGTCTTTTCTCTCCTCATTACGTTCCTGTCTGAGCAGTTTCTCTTCTTTGTTATGGGCTCCTTATTTTGGTCGCGGTATCTATCCTGTCGTTGGTGTGTTGACACTGAGACTGTGCGGTCTCTCCTCTTGTTCGCGTGGTTTGTTTGTATTGTTTGTTCGTGTGGTCTGTTTTATGAAATCGTGAGGTTTCTGCCTATTTTCTATGGACACTCCTTCTACTTCTACTCTCTCTATTCCTCTATCTCTTTCTACTTCTCTGCTTCTAGTAATTTGGAGACTGCTTCGAAGCTTATAGGTCCAAATTACCCTGACTGGAGTGTTTCCTTCATTTTTCTCTTGTGTTCTCAGCGCAAACGTCATCATTTGACTGATGACCCTCCTCCTTCTAGATCTATTTCTTTTGATGATTGGATGCTTCTGATGCGTTGGTGCGGACTTGGTTGGCCAATAGTTTATCTGACGAGTGCCTTCCTGTCATCCGGCATGATGCAACGGTCAAGGTTACCTGGAATCATCTTGTCGCCTTATATTCCAAGAGAGCCCAAACTTCGTGCATTTATACTTTGTATGTCGATCTTTTCACTCGACCAGTCATGACTCCTGCTTCAGCCTATCAGGAGGTTCAGACTCTTGGTGCTGAACTTTTTCAGCATCGCCCTTTTTTGCAGATCTAGATGGGCAACGCTGGCATTTCAGGAGCTTTTGGTTGTTTATTATCTGCTTCGCCTACTGGATTCCTATGATATGATCCGTCAGCAAATTCTTGGAGAGGTGGTTACTCTGACTCTAGATGCTCTTGCTGGTAGGATATCTGTTGTTACTACTCTTTTTCAACATCCTTTGCTCTCCTCTCCGTCTCTGACTCATAATCTTGTGGCTCATCTAGCTCGTCATGATATATCTAGTAGCCGTAGTGGCCGTACTGGTGGCCGTGGTGGTGGACGTGGTTACTCCAAGCATCTTTGTTCTCATTGTGGCCGACTTGGTCACTTGGTTGATTGGTGTTGGACCAAGTATCCTCATCTTAGTCCAACATTAGCTGATTGCTCCAAGCCATCCATGTCTTCTCTTGCTACTTCTAGAACTACTCAATTGGCTACTACAGGTAGGTGGCTTATTGATTCTGGTGCTACAAATTATATGACCGGCAATTCTTGTCTTTTTTCTTCTCTTGATAAGAGTAACTGGTTACCTCCGGTTCTTATTGCGGATGGTTCTCCTTCTTCGATTTGTAGATCTGGCACTGTGCATATTACTCACTCTCTTCAGCTGCATGACACCCTTTATGTTCCGAATTTTCCGTGCAACCTTCTTTTCGTTACTGCTCTTTGTAAACAGTTGCATTGTGAAGCTATTTTAACTGCCTCTACTTGTGCTTTTCAGATTCCTCATTCCTAGGAGGCGATTGCTACTGGGACTGAGAGAGGCGGCTTGTTCTACCTTGATACTGCTTCTGCTTTTTTACCTCTTCATCTCTGCTTAAGTTACATCTTCGCCTTGGGCATCCTCCTCCTCGAATTCATTATCAGCTTATGCAAGATTTACCTCGCGGTGATTCTACTCTGGATTGCGAAGCTTATCAGTTTGGCAAGCATCACTGATCTTCTTTTCCTGCTAAGCATGGCCGCGGTTCTTCTCGTCCTTTTGATTTGGTTCATTCCGATGTTTGGGGTCCTGCTCCCCTTCAAACTATTGGTAAGGGTAGTTTGTATTTTATTACATTCATACATGATTTTTCCAGGTGTACGTGGTTATATTTATTACGCGAACGCTCTGAGATTTTCTCGGTTTTTTCTGCTTTTTATTATGAAATTCATACACAATTTGATTCCCCTATTAAAACTCTTTGTACTAATAATGCTAAGGAATATCTTAGTTATTAGTTTACTTCATTTTGTTTGGATCATGGCGTGGTCCATCAAACTACTTGCCCTTATACTTCCCAACAGAATGGTGATGGTGAACATAAGAATCGCCATCTTTTGGATGTGGCTCGTGGTCTTCTAACTCATATGCATGTTCCCCGGTCTTATTGGGGTCGTGCAGTTCTTCTTCCATGTTTTCTCATTAATCGAGTTTTGTCTTCGGTTCTCAATGGACAAACTCCCTTTTTTATTCTCTATCCTGATGAGACACCCTTTTTGTTACCTCTTCATGTCTTTAGTTGCATAATGTTTGTTCACTCTCCTACTTTTGGACGTGACAAACTCTCTCCTCATTCTGTGAAGTGCATCTTTTTGTGATATTATCCGACACATAAAGGGTATCACTGTTTTGATCCTATTCTTTAGAGACAGTATGTGTCGGTGAATGTTACTTTCTTTAAGAATGCTCCATTCTTTTCTTCTCCCTCTCTTCCTTCTTCTTCTGATGGTTCTTCTTCTTCTCCTGATGTATCTGCACGTCTTCCAGAGCCTGCCCTGCTTTCTTCTTCTCATATTTCTGATTCTTCTTCTGACTCCTCTACTATACTCTCTTGAACTATTGTAACTAGCTCCCAGGCCAGTAGTCACTTCTTTGGATGGGGCTGATACAGTAGACAAGTCAGATTTGGATCTTTCAATTGCTCTTTGGAAGGGTGTTCGCTCCTGCACCCAGCATCCTCTTCAGGTTGTGGTATCTTATGCTAAGCTCTCTCCTTTGTCTAGGAACTTTGCTCTGGCCCTCTCAGCTAATATTGTTCCCGACTCATATCAATATGCTCTTATTATCCCTCATTGGAAGGCTGCTATGGATGAAGAGATGCATACTCTTACTAAACGGGGTACTTGAACTCTTGTTCCTACACCTCCAGGTGCTGATGTGGTTGGCTATCGATGGTTCTTTGTCATTAAGTTTGTACTTGATGGCTCTATTGATCGTTACAAGGCCCGGCTTGTTGCCAAATGTTTTACACAGACTTATGGTGTGGATTTCTTTGATACTTTCTCTTCTGTGGCAAGGATTACTACAATTCGTGTGCTCTTTTCTATGGCCATCAACAAAGACTGGGAAATGTCTCAGCTGGATGTGAAGAATGCCTTTCTTTGTGGTGATTTACAAGAAACTATCTATATAAATCAACCTCCTGGGTATGCTGCTAAGGGGGAGTCTCAGGTTTGTAAACTACGAAAGGCAATCTACGGTCTTAAGCAAATTCCCAGGGCCTGGTTTGACAAGTTCAATGAGGTCATTTCGTTGGTTGGGTTTGCTCGAAGTGCTGCGGATCACTCTTTATTCATTCGCAAGACATCGATCAGTCTTGTTGTCCTTGCAATTTATGTGGTTGATATTCTTCTCATAGGGGATGATAGAGAAGGTGTCGGTTGGAGATGACAAGTGTTGGAGTGAGAACTCACCTCTTCTTGAGGATATCACTAAGTACAGATGGCTTGTTGGGAAACTAATTTATCTGGCAGTCACAAGACCGGATATTTACTATATATTAGGAAGAGTGAGTTAGTTTATGCAAGCTCTTAAGGAGTGTCATCTACAGTCGACAATGAAGATTCTATAGTATGTGAAAGATGCTCCAGGAAAAGGACTTCTATTTCAGAAAAGGGCATATTTAAAGGTTGAGGCATATTCTGATGCGAGCTATGCAGATGATAAGGAAGATAGGAAGTCCATATCTGGGTTCTATACTTTTGTTGGCGGAAATTTGGTCAGCTGGAAGAGCAAGAAATAAGTTATTGTCTCCAGGTCAAGCGCAGAAGCTGAGTATAGGAGCATGGCTCTAACTACTTGCGAGCTTAAGTGGTTACAGACACTTATGCTTGATTTTGGAGAGCTTTATGATCATCCTCTGTCAATGTTCTGTGACAACAAGGAAGCCATATATATTTCGAGGAATCCTGTCTTTCATGAGAGGACGGAGCATATTGAGGTTGATTGCCACTTCATTAGAGAGGAGATTTTGAAGAATTGCATTTGCACTCTGTTTGTTACCTCCGAGAGAGAACTAGCTGATTTCTTCATCAAGCCAGTTACTCCTTTCGAGGAGGTTTGTAGCAAGCTAGGCATGATAGATATATATGCTCCAACTTGAGGGGGAGTATTGGAGCTTGAGGAGATCGGGCGGACTTAAGTCTAACCACAGCTGTCTATCTATCTCAGCAACCTAGCAGTTTAGTCCAGCAGTCTAATGGTGCATAGCAGCAGTGGCGATCTGAGGAATAGCCACTGCAGTGGTCTGGAGGTTAGCCGCAGCAGTCTAAAGGATGCCGTAGCGTTCTGGCAGAAAGCCGCAACAGTGGTCTGTTGGTCAACTATAGCGGTCTGAATGAAGTCGTGGAGGTCTAGAAGAGAGTCGCAGTAGCGGTCTGTCAATGAGCCGTAGCGATCTGGGTGAAGCCGCAGCGGTCTATTTGAAGTCATAGTAGCAGACGGATGGTTAACCGCAACTGCGGTCCAGTGGCAACCCACGGTTACTGTCAGGTATCTTGTAGCAGCTGCGGTTTGATGGGTAGTTGCAACTACATCCTGGTGGCAAACTGTAGTTGCGGTCTGGCGGCCTGCACCAGCGGTCTTCTGTGGCAGTTAGGCGACTTTCCTAGTTGCTGCTTGGTGTTCTGTTATTTGTTGTATAGTGGGCAGTTTGACCATGTCAACCCGCGTAGACCGGACAACTTGTATTTATTCCCACATCAGTTGTTGTATTCTCTCATCTCCCCTGATTTCTATAAATAACGGGGCATACCTATGTAATAATTATCTTTTTAGAGCAATAAAATTTTCCTTTATTTAGCACTTTTTCATAATGTGGTATCCTCACTTCAAAGTTGGCAGATATCTCGTATCGTTTTCTCCAAATTGCAACTTGCTCAGCAGTAAGCAGGGAGCGTAATCGCATGGGTCAAGATTGTGCATTGCGCCTTGGGATCTGAAAAGAAAAACAAATAAAAATTATGTAAAAGAACGCCAAAAAGCATTCACACATAACAAAAGAAAGCCGCTTTGATGGTACGATAATCACACCTCGGGCACCCAATGGAGATCCCCCACGCAGAGTACATGTAAGACCACATAGCAAACACACAAAATCGTGTTAATGCAGCGCGCGCGGGCAAGCGCGCGCGGGCAAGCGCGCGCGGGCAAGCGCGCGCGGGCAAGCGCGCGCGGGCAAGCGCGCGCGGGCAAGCGCGCGCGGGCAAGCGCGCGCGGGCAAGCGCGCGCGGGCAAGCGCGCGCGGGCAAGCGCGCGCGGGCAAGCGCGCGCGGGCAAGCGCGCGCGGGCAAGCGCGCGCGGGCAAGCGCGCGCGGGCAAGCGCGCGCGGGCAAGCGCGCGCGGGCAAGCGCGCGCGGGCAAGCGCGCGCGGGCAAGCGCGCGCGGGCAAGCGCGCGCGGGCAAGCGCGCGCGGGCAAGCGCGCGCGGGCAAGCGCGCGCGGGCAAGCGCGCGCGGGCAAGCGCGCGCGGGCAAGCGCGCGCGGGCAAGCGCGCGCGGGCAAGCGCGCGCGGGCAAGCGCGCGCGGGCAAGCGCGCGCGGGCAAGCGCGCGCGGGCAAGCGCGCGCGGGCAAGCGCGCGCGGGCAAGCGCGCGCGGGCAAGCGCGCGCGGGCAAGCGCGCGCGGGCAAGCGCGCGCGGGCAAGCGCGCGCGGGCAAGCGCGCGCGGGCAAGCGCGCGCGGGCAAGCGCGCGCGGGCAAGCGCGCGCGGGCGCGCGCGCGGGCAAGCGGGCGCGCGGGCAAGCGCGCGCGGGCGGGCGCGCGGGCAAGCGCGCGCGGGCGCGCGCGCGGGCGCGCGCGCGGGCGCGCGGGCAAGCGCGCGCGGGCGCGCGCGCGGGCGCGCGGGCAAGCGCGCGCGGGCGCGCGGGCAAGCGCGCGCGGGCGCGCGGGCAAGCGCGCGGGCAAGCGCGCGCGGGCGCGCGGGCAAGCGCGCGCGGGCGCGCGGGCAAGCGCGCGGGCAAGCGCGCGCGGGCGCGCGGGCAAGCGCGCGCGGGCGCGCGGGCAAGCGCGCGCGGGCGCGCGGGCAAGCGCGCGCGGGCGCGCGGGCAAGCGCGCGCGGGCAAGCGCGCGCGGGCGCGCGGGCAAGCGCGCGCGGGCGCGCGGGCAAGCGCGCGCGGGCAAGCGCGCGCGGGCGCGCGGGCAAGCGCGCGCGGGCGCGCGGGCAAGCGCGCGCGGGCAAGCGCGCGGGCGCGCGCACAACCCTACTTATGCGCGTGAGCGCAGCCCCGCGCGCAGGAGTATGTGGGCACACGCATAGGTGCACGCGGGCATGCACACACATACCAGCACGCGGGTGCACACGAACGTGCATGCATACCCACACATAGATGTCCGCGTGGGTGCGAACGATAATGTGTGCTCGGCTCTTCTTGCACATGCGTGCGGCCCCGCGCATGGGTGGGCACCGGCGCGCACGTAGGCCCACATATGGGTGCACGCGGGTCCTCTTCGTGCATGTGCGTGCAGGCGAGTCCTGCGTAGGTATGCCTTTTTCCGCTCATCCGTTTTGCACCTTCTTGATGTACCTTGACGTGCGTGCCATCGCCATTTTTCCAACATCTCTGCATTCGTCGTCACTATGATAACCACATCCCAGTCTCTCGTGAGAAATCCTTGAAAGTATCTAGTGTCAACCTAAATCACCTAGAAGAGGGTGAATAGGTGAGTCCTGTGTCTTTTTGCGGAATAAAAATAACTAGAAAGAAAACACACAAAAACACAGAGATTTATAGTGGTTCCCCGAGTTGGGTATGTCCACTGTCCCGCATCGCCTATCTACCACGAAGGGCTAGATTCGGCTATTTCAACTGTATCTCATATTGCAAATAATTTAACACCTCGGAGCCTCAACTCCTACAACTCGGAGACAACGCTCCTACCACTCAGAGAACGAACTCTCCCACAACTCAGAGAATAACCTCTCCTACAACTCGGAGAACAACCTCTCCTACAACTCGATCCTAAAATAAGGATCTACAACTCTGAGGGAAAAACCTCCCACAATAGAAAAAAGATTTACACAAGAAAATATTAAAAATAATCTTCTATAGATCTGAAATCTTCGATCCCTCGTTCCTCTAAAAGGTTAATCTTGAACGTCTTGAAGATAAGAGAAACTGAAGGCTTATAAGACTTGATTAGAACACAGGGATCAACTAGATCTGAGTAGAATCGGAATCTTCAGAGATCAATGATCTAATCGACTTTCTTAAGGAAGAATGAATCGTGCAGCAAGAAGCCTTCGGTTGTGCGAGTTGCGAAGAATGTATCGTGCGCCGACGGGGAATCTTCGTTCTTGATATTTCTTATTTTTTTAACAATAAGCACAATTAGGGTTGATTGAAATCCACCCTACATATATATAGGAAACCTTCTTCTGTAACGGCTAGAAACATCCTTCATTATCGAGAAATCTGGAAATTACTGTACATGGGAATCGGGACAAACCGTGTCGGAAATTTGAAAATAGAAGAAATAACCCAAAGTATAATTCGCCGAGTATCGTCGAGTATATATGGGTATACTTGTCAAACCACCTGGATACTCGATGAAATTTACTTGGACAATTCCAACCAGATCGATCATGTAACTCAACGCTTGGCAGAAGAGATACTCGATGAATTCGACGAGTATCGGCTAGTACACTCGACGAATTCGACGAGTATCGGCTTGCTGACTCGACGCATGTTTAAGTGATATTCGACGAATATCACTTAGAGAAATCCAGAGAAGTAAAGTCAAGATGACTCGACGAATTCATCGTGTATCGATATGTATATTCGACGAGTATCGATAGATACACTCGATGAATTCGACGTGTATATATGATGATACTCGACGACTTTTACTTAACTTATTTCCAGGAATTCGGAGATTATTCCCTAAGTAAATACGACGAATTCGACGAGTGCTAGTAAGAATACACGGCGAATTTGATGAGTATTCATGAGTATACTTGACGAATTCGACGAGTATCCATTACTATACTCGACGAATTTTACTTAGAGAAAATATGCTCTTCTGAAAGCCGCAACTTGATCTTCTTGGATTCTTCTAAAGTATTTGAAGTAAAAGTACACCCCCAATATAGAGATTACACGTGAGTCAACACCTTGGCCTACACAATGAAGGATTATGAAAGTATCTAGTGTCAACCTAAATCACCTAGAGGGGAGTGAATAGGTGAGTTCTATGTATTTTTACGGAATACAAATTACTCACAAATAAACACACAAAAACATAGAGATTTATAGTGGTTCTCCGAGTTGGGCAGGTCCATTGTCCTGCCTCGTCTATCTACCACGAAGGGCTAGATTCGGCTACTTCACCTTTACCTTAAATTGCAAACAATCTTACACCTCGAAGCCTTAACTCCTACAACTCGGAGACAATGCTCCTACCACTCAAGAACGAACTCTCCTACAACTCGGAGAACAATCACTCCTACAACTCAGAGAACAACCACTACTACAACTCGATCCTAAAATAAGGATCTACAACTCGAAGGAAAAATAATCTACAATATCGTAAAAGGATTTACAATAATAGATTAAAGCTAATCATCTACATATCTGAACACTTTGGTCTTCCTTTCCTCCGAAAAGTGAAACTTTAAAATCTTGAGGAGAAAGAAAATCTGAAATCTTGAAGACTTGATCTAAATAAGGAATCCACTAGATCTGAATGAATCTTCAACCTTTTGAGAATGGAGATCTAATCGACACTAGTAGAAGATGATCAGATCATGCGTCGTTGACGTCAGTCGAGAGAGAATCGCAAAATTGCCAGAATGATAGCTGACAGGTCTCTTTTTGGAAAGTCTCGATTTGAGAAACATCCTTCCTTATCGAGAAATCTAAAAATTACTGTACATGGCGATCTGGACAAACCGAGCCAAAAATTTGAAAATAGAAGAAATAATCCTAAGTATAATTCGTCGAGCATCGTCGAGTATATACGGGTATACTCGTTGAACCACTTGGAAACTCGATGAAATTTACTTGGACAATTTCAGCCAGATTGATCATGTTACTCAACACTTAGTAGAAGAGATACTCGACGAATTTGATGAGTATTGGCTAGTATACTCGATGAATTCGATGAGTATCGGCTAGCAGACTCGACCCTTGTTTAAGTGATACTCGACGAATATCACTTATAGAAATCCAGAGAAGTAAAGTCGAGATGAATCGATGAATTCATCGTGTATCGACATGTATATTCGACGAATTCGATGAGTATCGATAGATACACTCAACGAATTCGACGTGTATACACGATGATACTCGATGACTTTTACTTAACAGATTTCCAGGAATTCGGAGATTATTCTCTAAGTAAATACGACGAATTCGATGAGTGCTAGTAAGCATCCATGACAAATTCGACGAGTATTCATGAGTATACTCGACAAATTCGATGAGTATCCGTTACAATACTCAACGAATTTTACTTAGAGAAAATCTGTTCTTCTAAAAGCCATAACTTGATCTTCTTGGATTCTTCTAATGTACTTGAAGTAGAAGTACACCTCAATAGAGAGATTACACGTGAGTCAACACCTTAGCCTACGCAATGAAGGATTACATTGTATATTCCTGTGTTTCAAGACCCATTATAACCTGACATTGGGTTGTACTTAGCAATATCGTCCTACAAACACATAACTAGAAAATAACATCAAATACAAACTCAATTCATCTTAGTTCGAGGGACACTTCTTCAAATCAGAGTTATTGTGGATACAATACCCAATAATCTCCTTCTATTTGAAGATGTCAGAACCCTACAAACTAAGGTGAATTGTACACACAATAATCTTAAAACATGAATAGGAAAGAACATATAAAATTAAGAAATAATAGCATTCCAAGTCAAAACATTAAATTATATATATATAAGTTCTATATGGGCAAACAATATCCACAATCATCAACTGAAAAACAAATCAAGCATGTTTGCCCTGGCTTTTTTGAAACTGTCTACCAAAATATGCCTTTGGCTTCAGATAGTACTTTTACGGAGCTGGAGGAGCGTCTGGATCATCAAAGTTATACTTCCTGAAGTGTAGTCTTCTTTTTGCATTTGCCACCTCATGCTACTACCACTCCTCCCTGCTATAGTAATCTCATTTGTTCTCGTTGGTCAAGACTACCAGTTTGAAGGTGTCTATGATGATGTTTTTGTAGATAGGAATCCACACTTCATCCATTTCTTTGTTGGGCTCAGACCTTACAGTAGAGGGGCCTTCACTATATCTTCTTCTTTTATCAGCTGGTGGCGGTAATTCTTCAACTATATGAATATCTGGCTCAATAGCAGCATCAGATTGATCTTCAGATTCTATCTAAAACTGAGTATACTCCTGGGCAGGCAGAACAAAGTCATGACTAGGATCTGGTATCACCTGTTCTAGCATTCTGGCTTCAGCCGGCCCTGCAAATAGCTCTCTATGTAGCCAACAGAAGTTATCATAGTAGTAGGTGCTTGCAGCCTTGAACTGAACTTTCATTGAGGCTTCCTTAGTTTTCAATTCATTCTCCCCCTTTCTAACTTCAAGTACTTTAGCTGCAATAACATTGCTATAATAGACTATTTGGTTGTCAAAGTAGTTCATCCCTTCATTTTGGGTATTAATGACTATTTTGGCATTCTCATCAACATTCTGAAGGACAGTAAGGTTGCTCTTCAGCCCATCCATCGTGTAAACAATGGACTGACCACCTTGCATAAACCAAGAATCCAGCCTTGAATCCAGCTTATTAAAATGTACCATGATCTCTACAAGGCCATTGTTCATATCTTTTTTAGTTTCTATCACTTTTTCTAGTACCATCTTCAGAGAGAGATTGAAACTTGCTTGTTGCTTTGCCAGCAGGGCTTCTATAGACTTCAGGAGAGAAATGTCTGAACTTGTACTTAGAGTGTCTTCAACAAGAATACTGGGGGAGGAGGGAAATCTACACTTGCCTCTGAGTCACTGGGAGACTCTTCAATAGGAGAAATATGAGCTTTAGCTAGCAATCCAGTATCTTAAGCCCTTAGGATAGGAGGATTCACCTCTGCATCTCCTTCCTCATCAGAAAGATCAATAATCTCTACCTCCTCCAATGGAGGTCCGCCGGGAATCTTTGCAATACTTCTTTGAAGATTGCGCACGAATCTGTCCAACTCTGTTTGAATCAAGATTGAAGCATGAGTCGGCTCCTCCTCAGTCCTTACAGGTAGAATATCTGGGAGACTTACGATCAGATTCTCTGTAGCAACAAGCGAAGTAGAATCATTTATATTATCAGCAGCTTCAGGAATGTCTACAT
The DNA here is from genome assembly GCA_039513925.1 of Platanthera zijinensis. Taxonomy (NCBI): domain Eukaryota; kingdom Viridiplantae; phylum Streptophyta; class Magnoliopsida; order Asparagales; family Orchidaceae; genus Platanthera; species Platanthera zijinensis. Next base: position 20,758,103 of record CM077084.1, on the reverse strand, counting down.
CATTTACATTATCAGTAGCTATAAGAACATTATCACCATCCTCATCATAATCAGCAACATATATCTCAATATCAGCAGCAGCATATACCTCAAGATCAGTAGTATCCAAAACAGCATCAGCAACTACCTCACCCTCAGCCTCATCAGGTGCAAACTCAACAGAAGCAGCTCAGCCAATATTAGCAACCTTAGTGAGTAGATCATCTATCTATTCCACTGAATATGGTACAGAAACCTCTATAGTTGGAGTTAGTACCGCTGGCTCGGAAATGATAGGAACATCTGATTCTAAAGTAGTAGGAACACTCAAGGGCACTATTACCTCAATAGCCACTTATGTTTCAACATACTCCCCCTCAACTCCTACACTCGAGCTCTCAGGAATCTCATGGGGGGTAGGAGTAGGAATTCTTTCCTCAAGAACTTCCTCCTCTTCCTCCTCAACATCAGGGTGCATTCTGATACCACCTTGTCTTTAGATCCTCCTATTCCACCTGGAGAAGATAGTGGAGTCAATTTTCTTCAGTTGGTGAATAAGAACTCCTTTGGACATGTCAAATGTATCTCTATCCAGTTGATTCAAGTAAAGGCTGATTATCGGTCCAATGTTAGGTGCTCAGAAGTTGTCCTTATCCTTCCAAAAAAGCATTATACCCCATTTTATTCTCTTCCTACATATGATGGCTATGAGAATCTTGAACATTTCGGAGGAGAGGTAATCATGAGTTCCAGTTTTGTACAACAGTACTTTGCCAAATATATCTGACAGAAGTTTTCCTTCGTCGTTCATCCCTTTTCTCTTGACAGCCTTAGTACCTCTTGGTAGTCCATAGAATAGCAAAGCCCTTATGAAATCACCGTCTTCTAACTGATCTTCTTCGACACACACTGGGAGTCGTAAGTACCTTGTGAGTAGAGAGGCTTTTACTTTGACTTTGATTTGCTTCACTTTGATCTTGATCAATGTATCTTCCTTGTGGAGTTTGGCATACTAGAAGAACTTTAGAACCTCCTTGTCCAACACCTTGCAAGGGTGTTCTAGGACAAATGAGAGACCATCCGATTCCAACATGGGGATGATGTTCCTGAATTCATCCACGATCGTAGCGAAACCTGTTCGAACTAGCTCTCCCTATGCGAGCAATTCGCTAGAACTTCAAGGAGCCATAGACGGAGAGCAGAGAATCGAAAACGGAAAACTATAGTCGTGTAATCTCTGATGCAGTGAGGACATCGACTTCGTTGGAGCAAGCTACTAGACACTTGATAAGAACTGTAGTCGCGGAGCTGTGACGCGACGGAGAAGACGATCTCGACTATCGCGTAATATGAATCATCGGGAGGGAGACGATCGACGGAATCGGAAGCCTCTTTTGACGAAATGAATACATTTTACCCCGAGAACTTTATATATATATATATATATATATAAAGTATGGAGAAGGGAAAACGATGCGTGCCTGAAACCAGCGCCTCTACGGATCCAATAGAAATATTGACCTAAGTACGATTCATCAAAATGCCATGAAAGCCGAGCAGATTTCGTCAAAAATCCACGAGTAATGTCGTGAAAACTTGTATTATCTCGACGAATTTTTACGAGTTCATCTTGATGAATTTACCTTATAAATTGTCTACTGAGAAATGTACTTCCCAGGAGAATTTCTGTCTTCTTAGTCGTATTCACGAGTCCTTGTTTAGCATGCCCAGTTCCATTTTGAAAAATAAGAACTTGGCCTCGACCAGTGGCTTCGTGACAATACTTCTTTGTCGACACAAGGCAGATCAGTAGTCAACACAGAAGACACTACCTAACTGTCTCGACACAAGGCAGAACTAAGATGAGTCGATACAGAAGACAGAGTGTGTCAAAACTACCTAACTGTCTCGACACAAGGTAGAACTAAGATGTGTCGACACAGATAGTAGATGTGTCGACACAAATAACAGATGTGTCGACACAACTATGCTATCTCAACACTTTCTGTTCTGAGATGAAAACTATTCTAAGTATGGAAGTGTTGGGTCTGTCAAAGATGTCTCAACACAGATTTTGAGACAACTTGTCTACTTCAATGCTTATATAACAGAATGTGCTGATTCAACATCAATCAAGTCAAGTCCGGTCAGATCATTCTGGTCGACACGGGAAGGCTTCACTTCTATAAAGACAGTTCAAGGAAGGATTTGCTGGCAATTGCTGATGTCATCAATACCAATCCAAGCCGTCTGATATTTCTATAAATAGGAGGTGCTTCCTTCAGAAGTAAAAACCCGATTCTATTCTATTCATCAGTCTCTCTCTATTTTAAAAGACAAATCAAAAAGTAGAAAGAGAAGAAGAAGAAGTTGATCCTCAAGAAAGTCTTCAGATCCCTTTACTTGGGTTGATCTGGGGATTAAGTGATCTGTTCATCAGCATCTTCAAACTATTTGATCTGATCTTCATCAAGAAGTTACTGATTCAGAAGAAATTCAATTCAGCCTGATGATCTATCAAGAAGAAATCAAACTGCAGTTGAGTAAAAAGATCTGTACACATAGATCCAACAGATAACAGGTTTTATGTTTTTCTGTAATTTTTTTTATCAAATTTCATTGTAAGATCTCCTAGAGATCTGAGTGGGTAGGAGATCTTATTCTCTGAGTTTTGTAAGCCTAATCTATAAAGGCTGAGGTAGGATTCTGGGTGAATCTGAGGTAGGTGATTTGGGGTAAATCACTGAGATTGTAAGCCTAATCTATAAAGGCTGAGGTAGGTGATTGAGGAGATCTCTGAGGTAGGAGATTGAGATATCTCTAAGGTAGGGCCAGTGGGTCTGAGTATAGGTTTCTTGGAGAGAAACTGATCCTTGTAGGATCTGAGGATCCGAGTTATGAAGGAGGAGCTATAACCTTATCTAGCACATTGCTAGTAAGGAAGAAGGGGGAAAGTGGGTGTACCCTAGATAGGGGAACCACTATAAACTTATTGTGTCCCTTGTGTTGTGTGATGTGTTCTTTGCTGTGTATGCTGTGATTAGTTCTTATTATTATATTATTTATGTTGGGTATAGCTTATATTCCGAATTGCAATAGGGCACATTGCTAAAGTTAAAAGAACTACAAAGAATTTTAATAGGTTACCTATTCACCCCCCCCCCCTAGGTGACTTTCTACCCATAGGCTTGACTTTCAATCTCCTCGGGAGAGTGTTATTCCCCGGTTCGGCGAGCGCTGGCCGGATCGGCAAGGTGGAGCAGTGAGATCCCACAGCTCGCCTGGTAAGGGGTGGCAGCCCCTTCAGTGAGTTTGTTTCATCTACCCCAGTTCCAGAGGGGTTTCGGGTCTGGAGATGTCCTACTATACCGGTAAGGATGACCCAGTTTAGAAAATCCAGTGGTTCGAGGATGTGGTTTCGATAAGGAAATTGTCAGATGCCTTTAAATGCAGACTCTTCGCCATTACCCTCAGGGAGAAGGCAAGGGATTGATTCCACCAGCTAACGGTCAGCTCTATCTATTGTTTTGAGGACCTATGTCGGGGGTTCATGCTGAGGTTCACCACTTCCAAGAAGAGGAAGAAGGAGTCTGAATCCCTGTTTCAAAGCAAATAGGGGGTGAACGAGACCTTGGAGAGCTATGTGGACCGGTTCCAGGAAGAGGTCACCCAGGTCCAGGAAATGCCAGGGCATACCCTGATGATGACCTTCACCTTGGGGCTGCAGTAAGGCTTCTTCTGTATGGAGCAGAAGAGGGTGCCTCCTCTCTCCTATGAGGAGCTAATGGAGAGGGCAGCGAGGGCGGTTTACGGCGAGGCGTCGAACCCAGAGTTCTCCAGGAAGTTAGCCAGGTGGTCCAAGGAGGAGGAGAAGGTATCAGGTGGTGGTAAAGGTCAAGAGGTGAGGAGAGTTGAACCCCGGCATAGGGAACAGTGGAAACAGCAGCAGCATTAGCAGCCAAGATGGGGGCTCCAGGAGCCAAACAATCGGCTCAGCTGGTGGCAGCAGGAGTGGCTGGACGAGGGGCCGAGGAGAGGTTTCTATGGAGGAGACTAATATCAGGGGGTCATGGTCAGTTTAACCCCCCAGGCTAGAGGCAATTCCAAAGGCCTCCTCTCCCCCAATCAACATCAGGCTATGGTGATAGCCTTAGAGTGGAGGAGATCCCGGCAGAAGAGGAGATAGGGGGTCTGGGTGGAGTTGCCCAATTGTGACTTCCATCAGTAGGAGGGCCATGATACGGCCACATGCCCGGAGTTCCTAGAGTTAAGGGGAACCAGGTAGCAGCTGTAGCAGTAAGACCGTCGAGAGGTGTAGATCGAAGAAGTCCTGCCTAGGGGAGAGGAGGATAGATGCAAGGACCGAGCTGATGTTGGAGCCCAAGGAAGGATCAGAGTGATCCATGGGGGGTGGAGTTGAGGCTGCCTGGAAGAAGAGTCTCCATACTATGTATCGTCAGAGCGTCGCCTCCACATCTCTAGCCCAACCCCCGGAGGAGAAGAACACCATCTACAGGAAGGACATGCTAGATCATGAGGATCCTTTTTGTTATGCATTGGTTATCCAGACCGCGGTCGAGAATTTTAATTTCTCCCGGATCCTCATCGATAACAGGATTTCGGTCAATGTCATTTTCAATAAGGCATTTGACATGATGAAGGTGGAGGCCCGGAGGGTGCTAGCCTAGGATGGACCTCTCTTTGGGTTCTCAGGAGAGAGGAAGGAGATTGAGGGAGGAGTAGGACTCCATGTTACCTAGGGGCAGTCTTGAAACTACAGGTTTGTCATTGTGGATGCACCCAGCAGTTACAATGCCATCTTCAGACAGACCCTCATCAGTTCCTTTCGCTGCGTGGCCTCATCTTTCCATCAGTGGATGAAATTAAACTCTGAGGGCATCCAGTTCAAGGACCGAGGAGACCCCAAGGTGGCAAGGGAATGCTATGTCACCGCGGTGAACTCCATCTCTTGGTAGGGGAGCCGAGGAGATGGAGCGGAGTATGGAGGAGCTGTCCAGGTAGGAAGCCGAAGGAGAGGTGGAGGAAATGGAAGTGGAGGAAGAGTTCCACACCCAGGTGGAGGTGGCAGAAGGATTTTTGGAGGAGCCGGTCAAGGTGATGGACATGGAAGAAGTTGAGGAGGAGGTCACGGTCCTAGATAAGGGATCCATTGGAGAGTGGGAAGAGCAGTCCCGACTGGAAACTGCCGAGGAGGTGGTGGAGATGGAAGTTCTCACTTAGGGAGGTAGGGTGGAGAAGGTGCGGATCAGTGGTGAGCCCGGAGGACTAGGGGAGAATGCTGAAGTGCCTCTAGAAGAACGTAGACGTCTTCGTGTGGAGACGACAGAAATGTCAGGTATTGATGTGGATATTGCCTGCCACCACCTCAAACTGGATCGAGAAGCCCGCCCCATCCAGCAGAAGAAGAGGTCCACAACGGACAAGTTGGTTGAGCCAATCTGGGAGGAGTTGGGCAAGCTCCTCAAGGCCGGCTTCGTATCTGAAATCCAATACCCCGCCTTGATCTCCAATGTTGTAATGGTTAAAAAAGGAGACGGCTGATGGTGGATGTGTGTTGATTTTTCTTTATTAAATAAATCATGTCCTAAGGATTATTATCCTTTGCCTCGGATTGATGCGCTGGTTGATTCAGCCGTCGGTTTTTCTGTGATGAGTTTATTAGATTTTTTTCAGGTTATCATCAAATTAGGATGCACGTGCCTGGCATAAATGATGTCTCCTTCATCAATTGGGACGGGTGCTACTATTATAAGATAATGCCCTTTGGGCTAAAGAACATAGGGGAAACATATCAAAGGATGATGGATCGGGTCTTCTAAGAGCAGAAGAGGAAGAACCTAGAGGTGTATGTAGATGATGTTATGATCAAAAGCCGGGAGGTGGACTCTCATCTCTGAGATCTGGAAGAGACCTTCGGCACGCTGCGGAAGTATAAGATGAGGCTAAACCCCTTGAAGTGTGTCTTCGAGGCAAGCAGGGGTAAGTTCCTGGACCACCTCCTTACTCCTACAGGTGTAGAACCCAACCCTGATAAGGAAAGGATGATCATGGAGTTGGGGTCACCTAGTAATGCCAAGGAGGTCCAGAGGCTGACAGGAAAGTTGCTCGGGCTGAGCAGGTTCCTCTCTCAGGCAGGAGAGAAGTGCTCCCCCTTCTTCAAGGCATTAAGGGGGGTCAAAAGTTTGAGTGGTCCAAGGAGTGTGAGGAGGCATTCCAAGCCTTGAAGAGATAGTTGACACAGGCTCCGCTCCTCCAAGGGCCCAAGGAAGGGGAGGACTTATCCCTGTACCTTTGGGTCGGAGCTGAGGCCTTGAGCTCTGTCTTGGTCCGAGAAGAAGGTAAGAAGCAGTTGTCGATCAAATATATGAGTAGGGTCTTAATGAAGGTGGAGCTATGATATCCTATCTTAGAGAAGCTGGCTTTCACTCTAGTCATCTCGGCCCAGAGACTCTGACCTATTTCAAGGCACACTCCATCCGGGTGGTGACTGACCATGCCCTCAGCAACATATTCGAGGGGGTCGAGCATTCAGGGAGGTTGGCAAAGTGGTCGGTGGACTTGAGTGTGCTCGATATATCCCTTGTTCCCCGCTTCTCAATCAAGGCCCAGGCGATGGCCGACTTTCTTGCTGACTATGTGGTCAAGGTGGCGGAGGCGGAACTCACTCGTTTGATCCCTTGGAAGGTGATGGTGGATGGCGCTTCAGGAAAGCATTCCTTGGGGGTGGGGATAATCTTGGAAAGCCCCCAGGGAGCAAGGATCGAGCAGATGGTGGTAGTACATTTTTCCATCACCAACAATCAAGTCGAGTATGAGGCAGTGATAGCAGGATTGCGCCTGGCCAGGGAGCTGGGAGTGCATGATGTGGAGGTCCTCACAGACTCCATGGTGGTAGCCTCCCAGATCAATGGGGAGTTCGAGGCAAGGGATCCAACTCTCCTGTTGTACTTAGCAAAGGTGAAGGGGGTAATCGGCATGTTCCAAACATTCTCCATCTAGCACATTCCAAGGGAAGAAAATGAGCGGGTGGATCAATTGGCCAAGCATGGACCTCGGGTGGGTGGCACTATCACCGACTTGTTCTGCTTGTCCATCGAAAAGGGGGAGCTGATGTATATAGACCAGCACCCATCGTGGATGGATCCTTTTTCAACTTTCCTATCCACAGGGGAGTACCTGGAGGGGATGTACAAGAAGTGATTCGAGTATGAGTCAGCATACTACCTCATGTATAATGGGCAGCTGTATAGGAAGACACTCTCGGGGATGTTAGTATGTTGTGTGGCCGAGAGGGAGATCCTGAGGATTTTGGAAGAGGTCCATTCTAAGGAGTGTGGGAGTCACTCTGGGAGCCAGACCCTGGAGGGGAGGATAGTTAATAAAGGGTATTTCTAGCCAACCCTGGGCCATGGCACCGCTGAGTTCACGAAGAAGTGCTACAAATGCTAGTTGTTCGCCCCTCTCCAACTTCTACCAGCTCAGCGTCCTAGGAGCATCACGGTACCCTGGCCCTTCGCCATCTGGGAAATGGATCTGGTAGGACCTTTCCCCCAGGCCAGTGGGTAGAAGAGGTTCTTATTAGTCATGATTGATTATTTCTCTAAGTGGTTGGAGGTGAAGGCATTGGCCAAGGTGACCTCCCAAGTAATCAGGAACTTTGTATGGGGGAGATAATTTGTAGACCCGAGTTACCCCAAGCCATTGCCACAGACAATGGGCCTCAGTTTGCCAGCACGTAGTTCATCAGCTTTTGTGGACAACTTGGGATTGACCTCAGGTTTGCCTCGGTACATCACCCCAGGAGCAACGGTCAGGTGGAGGTGGCAAACAAGATCATTGTAAACCTCTTGAAGAAGAAAGTTGAGAACATGAAGGGGAGTTGGGTAGAATTGTTTAAATTATTGAAGTGGAAGTGGCGATCTGACCGGGCAGACCAAGCGGTCTGGAGCTGGCGATCTATGTGGATAGACCGAATGGCCTGAGAAGGTGTATAGCTCTCAACTGTGTTCTCTAGTGAATCCAGGCGTATATGATGTTTATTCGTAGGTGTTGCAGACTCAATTGGATTTTGCGGAGTCTGCTTTATCGGACTGGTTCTGGGAGCAAAGGGAGACCGACATAGTTCTTGTCTTGGTCTCGGGTTCTCTGATAGGTGCTATGTTCGCCTAGTTCGCGCGGACTGGAGTCTTGCTTCCACAGAGCTTGCTCAGAGATTGCTGGATGCAAGACTTGGTCTTGATTGAAGATAATTCTTAGTGGCATGTCCGATGTACTCGTAGTATCCACCTGTTTGCCATCATGTGCCAGCTATCTGGCAGCTCGGCCTCTTCGGCTCTGACCTTGGTGCGAGCTGCGGATACGCGGTCTGGTTCTGTGTCCACCAGGTGCTTCGTGTAGGACTTGGAGTTGATCCAAATTGGCGCAGACTTGGCGCCTGTCCACATAGTCGCTGCGACCTGTGCGGACAAGTTGTGCTAGCTGCAGATAGGGGGCAGTTTACCTATCTATTGGGGAGGTGATCACACTCCTTCCCATGCCTATAAATAGGACCCCCTATCACATCAATAATAACAAGAGTGAATAGTAAGTGAGCGGGAGTTAGTGCTGCAGTCTCAGATTTTCTATCTGTGCGAGTTGAGAAGTCTAACCGGTTGCTTTTGCAGGTTGTGTGGCTAGCACTGAGAAACAAGGTGTTTGGTTCTGACTGCTGTCAGGGATCATTGGAGCTCGCAGTTATCAACCAGCGGTTAAGACACAGGTTGCGATTAGCGATCAGTATTCTTCTCTTCTTATGCACTTTCCCAGTTCAATAAGCTATCCGCCAGTGGGCAGTTTGTTCCTCTGTTCGGCAGCACAGTTCGCAGTCTAATTGGAGGCTAGGTGACCTCAGCGGTCAGGTAGCTTGTAGTTTACGGACAGCACTTCTTCAGCTTGAATAACGGGTAGTCTGCGTGACCTCGCGGTCTCGACAGATTTTGTTGTTCAGTTCGGTAAGGGTGGCGGTCTCGGCGGTCTCAGCTTCTGTCCGCCCGACTTCTTGTTTTTTGTTGTTTTCTGCTTCCTTATTTTACTTTTTGAAATCATGTCTCACCATGTATACCTCTTAATGTAAAGAAGATTGTTAATATAGGACCTGCTTGTTACTTTCCTTGCATCTGGTTTATTGAGCTTGGTTATAATTGAAGTGTTCCTGCCCCTGGTTCCCATTTTCCGCTTAATCAAGGTTGTTTCTTGATATTAAAGGTGGCATTCCTGGTATCTTGAAATTTTTTACATGGTATCAGAGGGAACGGAGGCTTGAGTAGTGATCAGCCACCAAGTTTTCTCTTCTCTGGAGTTTGTTAAATCAGTGATAGTGCAATGGATGGTGGGTTTGCAAGAGGTCTCAGTATTGAGCTTTTAACGCTGACCAACTTTAAGAAGTGGAGGTCGTGCATGGAAAGCTATCTTCTTGGAGGGGATTTGTGGGAAGTTGTGTGTGGAGACAACATGGCAGAGGTTACTGCTCCTACTGGGTCTACTGAAGAGGTGAGAGTTTGGAGGAAAACGAATGTAAAGGCAGTGTTTACTCTCAAATGGGCTATCTCACCTTAGCTCTTTGACCACATCATTGGATGTCGGTCTGCTGCTGAGATTTAGACTTACCTTGATGGATTGTTCAATAAGAGGAATGTAGCGTGGCTACAGTTCTTGTAAAATGAGTTGGCAAGGGCCACTCAGGGAGATTTATCCATCTCCACTTTCTTATTGAATTCGAAGGACATGTGCGTTGAGATATAAGTGTTGGATCCTGATGAGCCTATCTTAGAGGCGAAGCTGAAGATGTACATAATCTGCAGCTTGCAGAAGGAATATGTGTCCTTTGTTACCTCCATTCAAGGTTGGGCTACTCAGCCATCTTTGCTAGAGCTGGAGAACCTGCTAGCTTCACAGGAGAGCTTAGCAAGGCATATGGCTGGTATGGTTGTCTCTGGAGGAGATAATGAAGCCCTCTTCTCTGGGAAGAAAAAAAAAGGTGGGACAAGAAGTAGAAGTCATCTGGTAGCGATGGTACTTCAACTTCTTATCAAGAGAAGAGTTCCTCTTCTAATAAGAATGGGAAGAAGGAAGGGCCTAGATGCTACAAGTGCAACTTGCCCGGACACTTCAAGCGTGACTGCAATGTTAAACTTTAGCCGGGGCATGCTGCAGGTAAGGAGGAAGCAGGATCTAGTACTGAGGAAGGGGGATGGGGGAATGCTTTTATGACAGACACTTGGGTTCGTGTTATGTCCACCGTCAACTACCATGATGACTGGATCATCGACTCTGGGTGTGGTCATCACCTAACTGGGGATGAGTCGAAGTTCTCCTCTCTACAAGCATACTCAGGTAATGATGCTATAATTACTGCTGACGATACTATTCATGCAGTCGAGAAGGAGGGTATTGTCTCATTGGGCAGTGATAAGGGCCCACTCACTTTAAGGAGTGTTTATCACGTGCTCGATATGAGAAAGAACCTCTTCTCCGTGACCAACGCGGTAGATTCAGGTTACTACGTTCTGTTTGACCCAACAAAAGTGAGATTTCTCCGAAACATATCAGCGGTGAAGACTGATGTTGCTCACATTGGAAGGAGAGTAAAGGACTTGTTTTTTCTATCAATAAGCTCCTATGTTGATTAGATGAGAGTCAATGATAGTGCGGCTATCTGGCATGAAAGGCTGGGATATGTCGGGATGGACAAGGTGAAAGCCATGGCGGTGAGAAGCCTTGTGAAAGGCTTGACAAATTTGTCATCCTTCGGCGACGGTCACGTTTGTGCCGGATGTCAATATTGAAAGGCACATCGCCTTCCGTTTGAAAAGTCACAAACTAGAAGTAAAGCACTATTAGAGTGTATCCATGGTGATCTGATGGGGTCGACTGTCACTACCAGTCTTGGGGGTAGCAATACATGTTGGTACTGATTGATGACTACTCAAGGTACATGTGGGTGTACTTCATGAAGGAGAAGTCTGATGCATTCCAATTGTTTGTGGAGTTCAAGGAGCTGGTAGAAGGCCGGCTTGGCCTGTGAGTGAAGAAGCTGAGAACTGACAACGGAGGTGAGTTCGTTTCAACTCACTTCTCTGATTTCTGCAGGAAGCATGGCATCCGGAGAGAGCTCACTTGTGCTCACACTCCACAACAAAATGGAGTTGCAGAATGGAAGATCCATTATCTGACGGAAGTCTGCAAGTGTTGGCTTCATGCAAAGGGCATTCCCAGGTCCTTTTGGGCGGAAGGAATGGCCTGCACATCTTATATCATCAATCAGATGCCTCTGAGCCCGATCAACATGAAATCTCCTCATGAGATGATGTTTCAAGAGAAGTCCGGCGTAGAGCACCTGAGTGTGTTTGGTTCGGTATACTATGTGCACATCTCCGATGCTCTCCAAACCAAGCTTGATTCAAAGGCAAAGAAATTTGTCTTTGTAGGATATGATGAGAGGATGAAGGGGTGGAAGTGTATGGACCCAACGACGAAGTAGTTTGTGGTATCAAGATACGTGGTCTTTGAGGAACTGGCATCGTATGGTGGTAGCTCTGTAGTGGAGTTGCAGGAGAGTAGACTGGAAGTTGGGCAGGAGGAAGCTGCAAGAGATCTTCTAGTAGAGCTATCAGTGTGACCCGGAGCTCCAGGAGTTTCTAGCTTCGGGTCAGAAACTTCCGGTTCAAGAAGTAGGGGGAGCATTGCTCCAGTTTTGCCCGAGAACAGAGCTGGGTCAAAAGAAGCAGCGGAGGTGGTTAGCAATGGCCAGACTCTTCTGGGATCGAAGAGGATCATTAAACCACCGGCTCGCTATAGCGAAGGAAACATGGTGAGCTTCGTCTCTTGTTTATTCATAGGCCCTTTAGACGAGCGGGAGCCTTCCAAGTTTGAAGATGCCACTGGGGTCAAGGAGTGGGATGACCCCATGGATGAGGAGATGGCAGCCCTCAGAAAGAATGAGACTTGGGATCTTGTGCCCAAGGTCAATGGTGTTACTCATGTGACATGCAAGTGGGTGTATAAACTAAAGAAGGTTGATGGAAGCATCGATCGATACAAGGCTCGCCTTATTGCTTGAGGGTTCTCTCAATAGTATGACGAAGACTATGAGGAGACATTTAGTACAGTCGCCAAAATGACTTCTGAATGAGTGGTGATTGCCTTGGCGGCTTGCCAAGGATGGAAGATGTGGTAACTTGATGTTAAGAACGTATTTCTTTATGGAGAGATCGATAAAGACATCTTCATGGTTCAACCACCAGGCTACGTGTCTGAAGTTCATTCTGTACATGTCTGCAAGCTCCGTAAGGCTCTTTATGGCTTGAAACAAGCGTCTAGGGCGTGGTACGGAAAGATCGCAGAATACCTCCAATTCTGTGGATATCTTGCTTCTGATTCGGATTCGAGACTGTTTATAAAGAAAATGGGGAGCTTCATGCCTTGGTGCTGCTGTACGTGGATGATATGATCATCATAGGGAACTCTAAGGAGGAAGTGGATAGGCTTAGGGTCGAGCTAGCTATATGCTTCGAGATGAAAGACTTGGGTAGCTTCATCACTTTCTCAGTCTCGAAGTGGAGAGGAAGGAGAGCGGGATACTCGTTTCCCAAAGAGGATATGCGGATTGTATTGTGAAGCGATTCAGTATGAGAGAGGGGAAGAGTTGCTCTATTCCTCTGGATTCAGGGTTAAAGCTTCGACGGGATGAGGGAAGGGCTATTCCAGACCCCATGTGTTCTGGGCTCTGGTAAGGAGCTTGATCTACCTGATGATTACAAGGCCATACATTGCTTATGATGTTGCCCGCGTAAGTCGGTATATGGCGGACCCTCGGAAGTCTCATCTTGTGGCGGTGAAGAATATCTTGAAGTATGTGAAGGCTACTTCTGATATGGGTCTCCTGTATAGGAGAGACACGAGCTTCAACTTGCACGGTTACACAGATGCTGATTATGGGGGAGACTCGGACGATCGGAGGCGGACGTCCGGTTATGTTTTCACATGTGGATCAGCAGGCATCTCGTGGTGCAGAAAGAAGCAGGACTCGGTGTCCATCTCTACTAAGGAAGAGGAATACAAGGCTTTGGCCTTGACAGCTCGAGAAGCCATCTGGCTTAGGAGACTAGTAGAAGACATTCATGAGGAAGTGTCGGGGCCTACTCTGCTCCGCGGTGACAACGAGAGTGCTCTCAAACTGGTTAACAATCCAATTTTTCATGCAAGGACCAAGCATATAGAGATCGAGCACCACTTCATTCGGGAGAAGGTGTTAGAGGGGTCTCTTATGGTCGAGGATGTTTGGAGTGAGGAAAACATTATTGATATATTCACCAAGCTGCTGGTGAAGGGGCCCTTTGTGCGGTTACAGGGGCAGTTGGGGTTGATCACCACTTCCCACTTCAAGGGGGAGTGTTGAAATTATTGAAGTGGAAGTGGCGGTCTGACCGGGCAGACCGTGCGGTCTAGAGATGGCAGTCTGTGCGGATAGATCGGACGACCTGAGAAGATGTATAGCTCTCAGTTATGTTCTCTAGTGAAGCCGCGCGGATAGGATGTTTATCCGCAGGTGTTGCAGACTCGATTGGAGTTTGTGAAGCCGTGCGGATAGTTCTTATCTTGGTCTCGGGTTCTATGATAGGCACTGTGTTCGTCTAGTTTATGCGAACTAGAGTCTTGCGTCTGCGGAGCTTGTTCAGAGATTGTTGGATGCAATACTTGGTCTTGATTGAAGAAAAGTCTTGGTGGCGTGTTCGCTGTACTCGCGGTATCTGCCTGTTTGCCGGGGTGTGTCGGCTATCCGGCAGCTCGGCCTCTTCGGCTCTAGCCTTAGTGTGAGCTGCAAATATGCGGTCTGGTTCTATGTCCGTCAGGTGCTTCGTGTGGGACTTGGAGTTGATCCAAGTTGGCGCAGACTAGGTACATGTCAGCATGGTTGCTGCGACCTGTGCGGACAAGTTGTGCTTGCTGCGGATAGGGGGCGGTTTTCCTATCTCATGAGGCGGTGATTACACTCCTTCCTGTGCCTATAAATAGGACCTCCCCTGTGACATCAATAATAATAAGAGTGAATAGTAAGTGAGCGGGAGTTAGTGTTGTGGTCTTAGATTTTCTGTCTGCACGAGTTGAGAAGTCTAACTGGTTGATTTTGCAGGTTGTGCGGCTAGTACTGAGAAACCAGGTGTTTGGTTCTGACTGCGGTCAGGTATCAGTGGAGCTTGCGGTTATCAACTAGCGGTTAAGCTGCAGGTCACGGTTATCGATCAGCTGTCTTCTCTTCTTCAGCACTTTCTCACTTCAATAAGTTATCCGCCAGTGGGCAATTTGTTCCTTTATTTGGCAGCACTGTTCGCGATCTAACTGGCGGCTAGGCGACCTCAGCGGTCAGGCGGCTTGCAGTTTGCGGATAGCTCTTCATCAGCTTGAATAACGGGTAGTCTGCGCGACCTCGCAGTCTTAACATACTTCACTGTTCAGTTCGGCAAGGGCGGCGGTCTCGGCAGTCTCGGCTTCTGTTCGCCCGGCTTCTTGCTTTTTGTTATTTTCTCCTTTCTTATTTTACTTGGCGAAATCATGTCTCGTCATGTATACCTCTTATTGTAAAGAAGATTGTTAATACACGACCAGCTTATTACTTTCCTTGCATCTGGTTTATTGAGCTTAGTTATGGTTGAAGTGTTCCTGCGTCTGGTTCCCGTTTTCCGCTTAATCAAGGTTATTTCTTGATATCAGAGGTAGCATGCCTGGTATCTTGAAATTTTTACAAGAACAGCTTCCTTCAGTCCTCTGGGCCTTGAGAACCACCCCCAATACAGCCACAAGGGAGACTCCTTTCAAACTCTCTCATGACCGTGAAACATTACTCCCTATAGAATTCAAGGTCCGGACACCTCGAAGTATTGAGGCAGAAGGAGGTAGATAAGAGTGGCAAGCTAAGAACGATGATGAGCTATGGCTCTCCTTGGACATAGTGGAGGAGCTGCGCGACCTGTCAGCTATCCTGCAGGAAGAGATCAAGCGAAGAATGGCTAAGTATTTTTATAAGCACGTTCGAATCAAGCAGTTCACGGAGGGGGATTTGGTCTTGAAAAAGGTTGATACAGCCATAAGATCAGCTGCCATGGGAAAGCTCAACCCCAACTGGGAAGGCTCGTACATTATGCAGGAAGCATTGAGATCCGGAGGGTATCGCCTCCAGAATGTGGAGGGCGAAACCCTAGGTCACACCTAGAGCTGTGATGAATTGAAGTGTTTCTATCCATGAAATATGTACGTACTTTCCTTTGATTAAATAATGAAACCCTTTGATCTTTCAACTCTTTTTGGCAATAATATTCGTGGCGCGCCAAGATTTCTTTAGACCCCGAGTAGATCCCGCTGCTAGGCTCCCACCTAGCTGACAGGGCTGGATGTCACTCGAGGAGTCTACCCATGTCTCGAGATGCTCCCGCCGTCAGGCTTCCATCTAGCTGGCCTGGTCGGGATCCTCGATGGAAATATTTCTTTCTCTGGAGCTAGGTCTCGAGATGCTCCCGCTGTCAGGCTTCCATCTAGCTGGCAGGGTCGGGATCCTCGATGGACATCGTTATGGCTCTAGAGCTAGGTCTCGAGATGCTCCTGCTATCAGGCTTCCATCTAGCAGGCAGGGTCGGGATCCTTGATAGACATTTTTCTTGCTCTAGAGCTAGGTCTCGAGATGCTCCTATTGTCAGTCTTCCATCTAGCTGGCAGGGCCGGGATCCTCGGTGGACATCGTTATGGCTCTGGATATATGTCTCGAGATACTCCCGCTGTCAGGCTTCCATCTAGCTGGCACGGCTGGGATTCTCGATGGACATCTTTCTTGCTATGGATCTAGGTCTCTAGGTGCTCCTGCTGTCATGCTTCCATCTAGCTTGCAGGGCCGGGATCCTCGATGGACATCGTTATAGATCTGGTGTTAGGTCTCGATATGCTCCCGCTGTCAAGCTTCCATCTATCTAGCATGGTCGGGATTCACGATGGACATATTTCTTGCTCTGGAGCTAGGAATCGAGATGCTCCCGATGTCAGGCTTCCATCTAGCTGTCAGGGCCGAGATCCTTGATGGACACCTTTCTTTCTCTAGATCTGTCTCAAGATGCTCCCACTGTCAGGCTTCAATCTAGCTGGCAGGGCTGGGATCCTCGATGGACATCATTATGGCTCTGGAGCTAGGTCTCGAGATGCTCCTACTGTTAGTCTTCCAGCTAGCTGTCAGGGCCGTGATTATCGATGGACATCTTTCTTACTCTGGAGCTAGGTCTCAAGGTGCTCCTACTGTCAGTCTTCCATCTAGCTCGCAAAACCGGGATCCTCGATGGACATCGTTTTGGCTCTGAAGCTAGGTCTCGAGATGCTCCCACTGTCAGGCTTCCATCTAGCTAGCAGGGCCGAGATTCTCGATGGACATCTTTATTGCTCTGGAGTTAGGTCTCGATATGCTCCAGCTGTCACGCTTCCATCTAGCTGGCAGGGTTGGGATCCTCGATAGATATTGTTATAGCTCTGGAGCTGGGTCTCGAGATGCTCCCGCTGTCAGGCTTCCATCTAGTTGGCAGGGCCGGGATCCTCGATGGACATATTTCTTGCTCTAGAGCTAGGTCTCGAGATGCTCCTGCTGTCAGTCTTCCATCTAGCTGGCAGGGTCAGGATCCTCGATGGACATCATTATAGCTCTGGAGCTAGGTCTCAAGATGTTCCCGCTGTCAGGCTTCCATCTAGCTAGCAGGGCCGGGATCCTTGATTGACATCTTTATTTCTCTGGAGCTAGGTCTCAAGATGCTCCCGCTGTCAGGCTTCCATCTAGCTGCTAGGGCCGAAATCATCGATGGACATCATTCTTGCTCTAGATCCAAGTCCCGGGCTGCTTTTGCTAATAACCACAAGGTAGTTGAAGTTACTTGGGACAGAGGCTGGGGTAACATGAGGCCCGGCAATTTTTGGGAGAGCTGGAGGTGGCGAGATGGGATCTCGGCAACTCCCATGGGGGTGGCATTATCTGAGCAAGGCAGGGTCAAAGATGGCGAGATGAGATCTCGGCAGAAGGGCGGGTCGAGGCTATGCTCGGCAACTACACCCCACCCCCATCAGGATTTTACTTTGGAAATTTTTGGTTCATAACAAATCTCTAGAGAGCAGGAATCCTGAGGCGAGCTGGGTGGTCATAGGTCTAGCTCGGTGAGTAGCCCGACCCTACTATTAAGGGGTGGCGAAATCTCCGGGTCTCTGCGCGAGCATATATCCTAACTCAAATACATTCTAACGGTGAGTGCTATCCTAGCGAGGTTGCACAGTACAGGGGCAACATGCATGCGGATGTAGTACAAAAAACAAATACAAGAAAGTTTTGCTAATATTTCAATAATGAACTCGCAATTTACAGGGAGCTCACCTCGGTGAGAGTACAAAAGGGGGGATGATATTTACATAGCAAAAAAGAAAAAGAAGAGAAAAAAGACGACGAGCTAGCTCTCCACCTCCCATCCAGAATCATCATCCTTGAAGTCGAGGATGCTCTTGAAGAGCGAGACGAAGCTGTCTTCCTCCTCGCCGGGTGGAGCAGGAGGGAGGAAGAGCTCCGGCACAAGATCCTTCACTGTCATGTCCTCGCAGCCCTCCATCAACACCTGCATGTCCTTCATAATCTGTAGAGTGAATTCGGCAGTGCTGATGGAGTTGACCCGCAATCTTTCGACAACCTCCGCCTCGCTAAAGTTCTTCGGCCTTTTGGACGTACACCAGACTCGCTGCCGACCTGTGGGAGGAAGATGTCCATTTGGCGGGCGAGCTTGCCCCGGAGCCCTTGGTTCTGCTCCTCCAGCGCTTTGTTCCTCTCCTCCAACGCCTTATTTTTCTCCTCCAGCTTGGCGGCACGAGCGTGCATGCGATCCGTGGTCCCGGCATCCTGTAAGGCAAGGTAAGGTAAGAAATTGTGGAAAACCTAAGTGAAAAGGAGAAGGGGTCGGCCGATAATTACCACCCCGCTGGCATCTTTGGCGAGGAGGTACTCGGCAATCCCCAGTCACTTTGCCAGGTCGGCGGCATCATCCTTCGCGACATCCTGCTCCTGCTCTGCCTTCGCTAGGTTGTGTTTGAACTAATAGCAGCGGCGAGTCAACATGTGTGCAAGCTCCAGCGCGCGCATTTGATCCCACGAGCTCTCATGGGCGAGCCGCCGGAGGCTCATGTCGTCGAAGTCTGTGGCGTTCTAGTGGTCATAGAACCCAAACCCTAAGGCAAAGTCATGCCCGCTGGGAGGTTGGCGCTCCGACCAGTAGGGTATGAGGGAAGAGATGGAGACCCTGTGGGCCTGCTCATCCTATCGAACCATCAGCTCGCCGAGCCGGTCCTTGGCCTTCCCGCCAAGACCAAAAATTTGGTGGTCCTTCTGCAGTCCTAGCTCACGGGCCACGAACTCCTCAGTGGTGTTGGATGTAGGCGGGTCGCCTCCGCCCTGGTCCTTCTCTGGCAACTCTCCAGCATGGTCTCTGCGGAGCTTAGGTATATTTGATGTTTGTTGGGTACATTGGAAAATGTGTACCTGATTTGAAGAAGCCCAACCTAGCTCAATGATATACATCATGTTGTATTTGATGTTGTTTTGAGTTGACATGTGCAGGTAAAGAATTGTTAAAGTTTACAGGAAAAAATTCTAAGTCCAAGTGTCGACACAAAGGAACATGTGTCGTCACATAGAAGAAAGTTGTCGACACAACACTGGGAAAGTGTGTCGACACAGAAGGTGTAAGTCGACACTACTCTGGGAAAAAGTGTCGACACATAACATAGTCTACAACAACACTGGGAAATTGTGTCGACACAGAAGAAGTAAGTCGACACAACACTGGGAAATTGTGTCGACACAGAAGAAGTAAGTCGACACAACACTGGGAAATTGTGTCGACACAGAAGAAGTAAGTCGACACAACACTGGGAAATTGTGTCGACACAGAAGAAAAACGTCGACCTCAACATTGGGAGAATGCGTCGACACTGAAGAGTATAGTCGATCTCAAGTTTGTCGACATCATCTGAATATGTCGACACAGAAGAAAATAGTCGACACCTGAAGGCTAAGTCAACACTTACTAAAGTTATGATTCTACAACAACTGTGTCGACACACAGGACTTGTGTCGACACACTGCAGAGTCAAAGACCAAGTTAGTTTCA
Source organism: Platanthera zijinensis (assembly GCA_039513925.1). NCBI lineage: Eukaryota > Viridiplantae > Streptophyta > Magnoliopsida > Asparagales > Orchidaceae > Platanthera > Platanthera zijinensis. The sequence goes on along the minus strand of CM077084.1, from coordinate 20,738,895 downwards.
GAAGAAGATGTGTCGACACAAAGGCAATTTAGTCGACATCACTGAAGGCAGTGTCGACACCAAAGTCAATTGTGTCGACACAAATAGACAGATGGTCTCGACACTTTCTGACAGACTGTTTCAACACTAAGGCACAGGACTTGTTTGAAGACTTGACAGCTGTGGGTTATCACCAGTTAACTGAAGTTGTCAGACTTGTCAGAAAACGGTTAGAAACCGGATCAGCCGGTTACCATGAAGAATGTCTATAAATAGACAGATTCAGAAGGAGAAGAAGACAATGAACAACATATAGAACTGACCCTTTGAAATACATTGGATCAGAAAGTGGAGAAGGATTACATTCTACTCATTTCAAGAAAGTGCTAGGCACTTAAGAAGATCTTCTCCGGGAGATCTAAGAAGACTATCTAAGGGTAGATCTAAGAAGAGTTCTAATCAGAATTCAGAAGAATCATTCAAAGTTCTGGATAGAGAGAGATCAAGTCAGAATTTGAAGAAGAAGAAGGAATCCACCAGTGGATTCTCAAGAAGCTGTTTGGAATCAACTCAGCTAAGTACATTTTCAAGAAGCTTTGAAGAAGGCTAAGAAACAGTTGATTGCATCAGCTGATTAAGAATTGTCATTGCCTTTTCTCTCTCAACTTGGCAAGACAATTTAAACAATCTTTTCTATATTTCTGTAGGATCTGTTTATACAGATCTGAGTTGTAAGCCTATGTTATAAAGGCTGAGTGTAGGAGTGTTGAACTCTGAGTGGTAGGGCTGATTGCCTGAGTGTAGGAGAAGGATATTCTCTGAGTTGTAGGCCTTGGGGCAAGGCTGAGGTAGGGCAGTTGTGCCTGAGTTGTAGGAACCAGTTGGGTTCTGAGTTGTAAGATCTATTGATCTGAGATAAGTGGAAGTTTGGCCGAATCTAGCATACAGCTAGATAGGTGAAGGGGGAAAGTGGATGTACCCAGACCTTGGGGAACCACTATAAAACATAGTGCAATCTGTGATGTTTTGTTTTCTGTGATTGCTGTGTTTTCATATTAGTTAATAAATTGAATTCTGTCTAGAAGTTTTAGAAAGAGAAGCAGAACCTATTCACCCCCCCTTCTAGGTGTTTAGGCTGCCTTGAAAGTTAAACTATCAAGTGGTATCAGAGGGAGGTTACTCAAAAAGGACTTAACAGTCTGAGGTAGATCTGATAGGCAGATTCAAGAATCAAGAAGATGGGTTCTGGAGAGAATCATAAGGAGCTAGGGTCAATGAAATTACCCATATGCAAGAAGGAAATCTTTGGGATCTGGAAAGAAAGAGTCAGATTGTTTATGGAAGCATCTGACCCAAGGATTTACATCACAGTACAGGAAGGCCCCTTCATACCAATGAAGATATCTGTTCTTGATGCAAATATCCAAACACCAAAGACTTATTCTGAAATGACCAAGGATGAAATCATCTTGGCAACCATGGACAAAAGGGCACAGAACATCATTGTCAGTGCCATAGATGATTCAACTTTTCAGAATCTGATTCACTGCAAGACCTCCAAGGAGATGTGGGACACATTGATTGTCTACATGGAGGGATCAGAAGAGGTAAGGCTGGACAGAAAATCTATGCTAAATCAGGAGTATGAAAGTTTTAGACAAGGAAAATCTGATAGCATAACTGAGTGTTATAAGAAATTCTATAGAATTGTGAATGAGCTAATTTCCTATGGAAGAGTCTTCAGTACCTATGAACTGAATGACAAATTCTTAAGATCCTTATCAAAGGATTGGGATACAAAGATCTGTGCCATAAGAGAAGTGGCAAAATTGGCAGAGATATCTCCTCCAACTCTGTTTGGAAAGTTGCTATCCTATGAAATGCAACTTATGGTAAGGAAGGAGGAGGAAAGAAACTCAAGAGGAGAGCATAGAGAAAAGACTGTGGCATTTAATGCTGAAGCCACCAGAAAGAATAGGAGGAAATCACCATCTCCTCCTAAGGAAGTTGAAGAAGGTAGTTCTGAAAATTCAGATAAGGGTTCAGTCAGCAGTGATTCAGATGCAGACTTTGCTGCATTCACTAGGCAATTTCAAAGGTTCTTGAAAAAGAAGCAATGGAAGTCTAGGCCTTCATCATCACAGCAAGTAGATGACTATTATCAGAAAAGAAGGTCATCTAGGAAAGAGAAAAGCAGGTCAAAGCCCAGCAAAGCCACTACTTCAAAGATTGTCTGCTATTGTTGCAATAGGCCTGGACATGTAGTGGCTGAGTGTCCTGACAAAAGGAAGGAATCTTCAGAAAAGAAGAAGACTTATCAGAAAGGCAAGAAGGAGAAATCCTTTGTAGCAAAGAAAGATAAAAGTCTGTCAGACCAGTCAACTTCAGAATCAGGATCTGAAGCTGAAGCATATATTGGATTATATGCTGCATCTGAGGAAGAGGAGTTTATGCAGTTGCTAGACTCCATCAATGAACATCAATGCATGGGGTTGATGACTAGATCAGAAGAGGACCTATGCCAGAATCAGTCTGGTCCTAATGAGGTAAACTGTCCTTCCAGTACATATGTTTGTAGTACAAGTGAAGAATCAGCTACATCTGCATCAAGTGATGAAGATGCATCTGAATCTGAAGGAGATGTCTATCAATTGATAGACAAGTATGGGGACTTGTTGCAGGCCCTTAAGAAAAGCAAGAACCTGGTTAAATCACAGGCTCAGGAAATTGCTGATCTAAGGGTTGCAACAACTGAGTTAGAAAAAGTCCTTGATCAAAAGTTAGCTGAAATTGCCAAGCTGAAGAATATAACTATTATTCAGATGGGCACAATTAATTATACTAATGATCAAGTGAAGAGTCTGGAGGACAGACTGAGAATTGAAAGGGATTTAGTGGCTAGTTACTCTAAGCCAAAATCTGTCTTACCCTTGATAGATGAATTTGTCACTCAGAAGGGTAAGGCTGGATTAGGATTTAAGGGTAACTCCAGGGCTGGCAGATTCAAGAGGAAAGGCAAAGCCCCTATTCAGCCACTAAACCTTTCAGTCCCCATAAGGTTTGGTAAGGAGAAAGTGCCTTCTAACATATATGATCATGAAGACATTCAGGATCATATCAAGACAAATGTTCTGAAGAACAAGGGTGTTAAGGCAAGCAGGCCTACCTATGGTCATAAGCCCTATGGTTTTAAGAAACCAGTAGGAGAAGCTGCAACAGCACCAGCAATGAACAGAAATGCTTCTGACAAGGATGTATCTAGATCTAGATACAATAAGTTTGAATGTTGGTGCTGTGGCAAGAGGGGTCATTTTGCATTGGACTGCTGGTATAACACAAGTGTTATAAAGAATAAGAGTCTACCTGTTAGAAGAGGTTATGATAACTTTATTAAGGCTAACCTGAACCAAGGACCCAAGACTTACTTGGGTTCTAAGGGTAAGTAATTCTGTATTGCAGGTGAATCCAAGTTACCATGCCCCTATATGGTACTTGGATAGTGGTTGTTCCAGGCACATGACTGGAACAAAGGGGCTGCTGAAGGAGTATTCATCTGTCAAAAATGGACATAAAGTGATCTTTGGTGGATCTGAAAAAGGAGTCATCAAAGGATTTGGTAACATCTCTTCAAACCTAATTACTATCACCCAAGTGGCCTATGTAAAAGGTTTGAAACATAATCTAATAAGCATAAGCCAGCTGAGTGATCTAGGATATGACATTTCATTTGGTAAGGATGGATGTCATATCAAAAGGTCAAGTGATCAAGAGATCATATTGACTGGGTATAGGAAGAGAAATGTGTATTGCCTTAATTTTGAATGTGAGAATAAGGCATCCCCCATTTGTCTTGTAGCTGATGACAATGCTTCTCATTGTGTTAAGTGGCACAAGAGATTGGCTCATCTAAACTACAAGACAATTGGCCAACTCTTTAGTAAAGAACTAGTGAGGAATGGGCCTCAAGTTAAGTGTATAAAGGAAGGGGTATGCTCAGCTTGTCAAAAGGGCAAGCAGACAAAAACCTCATTTCAAAGCCTTGAAAACAAGGATTCTGTGAGGTGCTTATACCTCTTGCATATGGATCTTTTTGGTCCTATGCCAGTTCACAGTCTAGGTAGGAAGGTCTACACACTAGTGGTTGTAGATGACTATTCTAGATTTACATGGGTGTTCTTTCTGAGACAAAAATCTGAAACCCCAAGTGTATTATTTAAGTTTGTAAAGCAAATTCAGAATGAACTGAACAGTACAGTGGTCAAAATCAGAAGTGACCATGGTACTGAGTTTCAATCTGAAAGCATGACAAACTTGTGTATAGACTTTGGGATTTTCCAAGAGTTCTCCTCACCTAGAACACCTCAGCAAAATGGAATTGCTGAAAGAAAGAATAGATCATTAATTGAAGCTGGTAGAACTCTATTGAGTGACACCTCTCTCCCAGAATATTTTTGGGCTGAGGCAGTTAACACTGCTTGTCATGTCATCAATAGGGCTTCTATCACCAAAAGCCACAGGAAGACTCCCTATGAGATTGTGAAAGGCAGAAAACCAAATCTATCCTATTTTAGGATCTTTGGCTGCAAGTGCTATATACTTAACAATGGTAAGTCTTATTTGACTAAGTTTGCTGCCAAATCCCAGGATGGGATATTTGTTGGGTACAGCACAAATAGTAAGGCCTATAGAGTCTTCAACTTAACTACTCAAGTTGTTGAAGAATCTGTGCATATTGTATTTGATGAAACAAGATTAATCAATTGTGAATTGTCTTGTAGATTCAAATGACTCAACAGGTATAAGCAAGAAGATGGACAAGCTCTCCATTGCTGAAGCTTCAAAGGAAGAGGGAGCATTGGAAAATGAAGGCTGCTGTCCAGGGGGAGTACAAGAGATAATGGAAGCTGATGAAAACCAAGAGGAACAGCAGAATGAAGAAGCTGGAGATGCTCAACCTGAAGGGAATCTGCCTCCAGCTATAAGATATCTAAGAGATCATCCTACTGATCAGATAATTGGTGATCCAAGACAAGGAGTGCAAACTAGAAGCAGAAATCAAAGCACAGTTTTGCATTCTAGTTTCTTGTCTCAAATGGAACCTAAGAAGTTTGAAGAAGCTATCCAAGACCAGCACTGGATTGATGCTATGCAAGAGGAGCTGAATCAGTTCAGAAGGTGCAAGGTCTGGGAGCTTGTTCCTAAACCAAGAGGCCACAACATAATTGGGACTAAGTGGATCTATAGGAACAAGCTAGATGAAAGTGGAATAATAATAAAGAATAAAGCAAGATTGGTTGCAAAAGGATACAGGCAGGAAGAAGGGATTGACTTTGATCAAACCTTTGCTCCAGTAGCAAGGCTGGAGGCAATCAGAATGTTCCTTGCCTATGCAGCCTACCAAGACTTCAAAGTATATCAGATGGATGTAAAGTCAGCATTTCTGAATGGTGATCTTAAAGAAGAAGTATATGTAGAGCAGCCATCAGGTTTTGTAGATCCTCTTAAACCTGATTCTGTGTATAAGCTTAGGAAAGCTTTGTATGGGTTAAAACAAGCTCCAAGGGCTTGGTATGAAACCCTGTCTACCTTCCTCATTGAGAATAAATTCTCAAGAGGAAAGATAGACAAAACTCTATTCCTTAGGGAATCCAAAGGAAAGATCATCTTAGTCCAGATCTATGTTGATGACATAATCTTTGGATCTACTGAAAACAACCTTTGTAAAAAGTTTGCCAAACTTATGCAAGGGAAGTTTGAGATGAGCAGTATGGGAGAACTTAAGTTCTTCTTGGGACTCCAAGTAAGACAGACTGATGATGGATTGTCCATATCCCAGTCTAAGTTCACCAAGGAATTAATTAAAAAATATGGTATGGAGTCATCCTCCTCCATGAGAACTCCTATGGGCACAAGTATGCCAATATGCAAAGATGAGGCAGGTAAACCTGTTGATGAATCATTGTATAGAGGAATAGTTGGGTCACTACTATATCTCACTGCTAGTAGACCTGACATTATGTATGCAACATGTGTCTGTGCTAGGTACCAAGCCTGCCCTAAAGAATCTCATTATACTGCAGTAAAAAGGATTCTGAGATATCTAAAGGGCACTCCTACTCTAGGTCTTTGGTACCCTAGGAATAGAGATTTTCAACTAACAGGCTATTCAGATGCAGATTTTGCAGGATGTAGAGAGGATAGAAAGAGTACTACAGGTACTTGTCAATTCCTGGGAGGAAGACTAATATCTTGGAGTAGTAAAAAATAGACTAGTGTGGCAATTTCCACAGCTGAGTCAGAGTATATTGCTGCAGGAAGCTGCTGTGCACAGCTATTATGGATGCAGCATCAGCTTAAAGATTATGGTATTCAGGTAAGTAGAACACCCCTTTTATGTGATTCTAAGAGTGCTATTTCTATTGCTAATAATCCAGTCTCTCATAGTAGAACTAAGCATATAGAAATTAAATATCATTTTCTTAGAGAACATGTAGAAAAAGGTGACATCTCATTGGAATTTGTAAAAACAGATTATCAAATAGCAGATGTATTTACTAAGCCTTTAGATGAAACCAAATTCAATAAATTCAAAATTGAATTAGGTATGTTAATCATTGATTAATGTATTAAACAAAATCATTAACAATGCTATTGAAATGGTTTATAAGTAAGTAAAAGTAGTAACAACATAATCAAGTGTTAAAAAGGACACATTGAAGTTACAGAAATTGGCTAAGTAAGAATGTGTCAACACATTCAGTAATAATGTGTCGACTCAGAGAAATTATGTCGACAAGTCAGAAATATTGTGTCGACACAGAGAATATGTGTCGACACTTAAGAGTTTTATTGTCGACTTAACCAGGAATGTAATGTCGACTCAACCAGAATTATGGTGTCGACACTTACAAAATAGGTGTCGACACTTGTCCTTAGTGTCGACACAGAATTTCTGTCTTTCTACTATGTATCCAAGGTGTCGACATAACCACATATTGGTGTCGACACATAGTAGGCTGAAGAAATGTCGAGTTAATAGAAGCTTGTGTCGACACATTCCGTCTGTGTCGACACATTTAGACTGTTTTTGGCGCCTTTTGAACTTCTTTCAACAGAAGCTATAAATAGGTCAAAAGCTCTTATTGTCGACACGCTTTCAAGGTTTTCGAGACTCAAACCCTGTGTCGACAATCTTTCTTTCTCTCCTCTCTCAAGCCTTCTCGACGACTCGATGGCGCCAAGGATTGAAGACAATGTTAATGAAGGGTATGAGTTGGTGCGCCAGGCCTTTGCAGAGGCGCCGCCTGATGTTCAAGGAGTTATCACCCTTCTCTCCGCATCAGGGTTAGAATTTCTTGTCTCAGAACCATCCAAGATCTGGAAGAAGGAGGTGCACGAGTTCTTTATCTCAGCATCAGTCCATTCTACTGAACTCAAGATCAAGTCCATTGTTCACGGGACTAAGATTAAGATTACCCAAAGAGGTTTGAGAAAGTTTTTGCAATTACATGTAGTTGAAAATGAAGAAGAGGTTCCTAGTTCTAAGACAAGGGAAGCCCTTCAATGGTGTGGTTTGGATTCAAACATGAAGATTGGAGCTGCATTCAATAGGAAGGGTATGAATCAGCAAGGAAAGTTCTTGTCTGAAATAGTTGGGAAAGTAATTCTCTGCAAGACAGGTGGACATGATAGGATTTCTGCCTATATGTTCAACCTTATGACCAGGATTGCCTTTACAATTCCTACTGATTGGTCAGTAATCCTATTTGACAAGATTAAAGAAGGGATCAAGAAGCCTAACATGGCTAGGATCATAAGTCTATATCTCAATGGAGCAATTCCTGAAGTGATGCAGCAACTGCCAGGATCTAAAATCAATCATATGAGAAGGATGGACATGAGACTATTCTCCAGGTGGGAAAGGGTGCTGTCTAAGGATGTGCCTGAAGAGAGCAGGCCAGACACCCCTGTGAAATCCCCTTCTCCAGCTCACGAGACTGAGCAACAACAAGAGGACCCACTTAGGATACAGAGTGAAGAACAACCTGCCTCCACTATAGTTCATCAAGTAGATACATCTGCACAGATGCAGGGGGAGCCAGTTCAATCTCCTGCTCAAAATGTATCTACCCCTGCTCAGGTACAAGTGGTACAGGTGTAGGGGGAGCAAATGTATTTTACTATAAAAGACTTTCTAAAAGTTTTTTTTCTCTGCACAGGTTCAGGGGGAGCATGTGTCTTCTCCTACTCCAGATATGCAGCTGCCTGAGAATGTGCACAAGGATGCACCTAATGACTTATCTTCAGGTGCTCCAGTTCAAAAAGAATACACTCTGGATGAGTTATTTCCTAATGCTGACATAGCTACTGATAGAATAGAAGAGGACCAAGATGTTGAGCAGCCTCTTGACATAGAGCTAGAACAAGGAGTGGAGAAAGTTCAAGAGATTGAAAAAGTACAAGAAGTAGAGGAGGAGCAAAGAATTGAGGGGGAGCCAGTACATGTTGAAACTGAGCAACATGGCACTGAAGCAGATAGAGTTCACATTGAGAGTACTTCTGAATCTGAAACTGAAGAAGCCAGGTTGGCTAAGAAAAGAAAACTGGTTGTATTTAAAAGAAGAAGCAAGACTTATAAGCAGGCTTTACAGACAACACCTCCACCACCACCTCCTGAAGTTGATTATAACAAGTTCTTGGTGGATTTACAGGTGAAATTGGATGACCACAGGGTGGCCATAGAGAAATATGTTGATGAAAGCAACAAAACTCTGCAGTTTGACTTAGCCCAAGATATCAAATCTATCCAATTTCAAGTCAACTTGAATAAAACTGAAATGACAGATTGCTTCCACAAGGGTGGCAATGCTGTAGTTTATCTGGCTAAACAACAGCAGGCTATCTCTACAAAGGTGGATGATATTGCTTTGAAGCAAGGTTATGTTCTGGAAAATCAAATAAGAATGAATGACAATTTAACTGAATCTCATAATGAGATCATTCAAGAGGTGAAGAAGATTGTGCCAGGGATGCCTGCAAATAGAGCCAAAGAAATGGAAGAATTTGATAAGAATTTTCAGGCTGCTATTGCATCTGTTAAGACTGCCATCACAACCTCTCAACAGGAAATATCTGAAAAGCTTCAAAAGTTAAGACCATTTTTCAAGGAGGGAGTGAATTATTTGGATGGCCAAATTCGATTCCAGAAAGAAGATCTTAGAGATCATGTATCAAGAGAAGCCATAAAGGGGGAGAGGATGCTAATTCATGCAGGCTCTGAGCATGCCAAATGGGTGACCAATAGTATAAGAGCCACATTGGGATATCCACCATTGTGTGATGATAACATGGTGGCTGAGTCAGGTCTACAAACAGGACTACTTGAAGGTGACCAACCTGAGGTTGCCCAAGTCATATACCCCCCTCCAGATTTTGATATATTGGATCAGCAAGTGCAATATATGTATAGTCCTTCAAAGGAGGTTGTAAATGTTATCTTTGGAAAGGTTGATAAGCCTGAGGTAAATTTGCAAGAACAGCAAGATGCTCTACTGTCAAAGAAAAGATTTAGAGAGCAGGCTGAGCTGAAGCCAGATTTTGAGCAGTGGAGTCCTACTTCCAGAAATATAATACTCACTGCATGGAAAGCTGTCAAAGATCAAGTTCATGAAAGGGGCAAGTGGTACAATGAGCAGGAATGGCAGAAGTATGAGGCAAGACAAGAAGCCATTGTACAATTCAGAAGGAAAGCTAAGCTGGGAAGACTTCCACCTGATGCTATGGAGCCAAGCAAATACTTCCCAAAGCCTTTTCACTATTTTGAAAGGCAAAGGCTCAAGGAAGAAGCTAAGAAGAAAGCTGATCTTAAAGGAAAAAAGATGGCTGAAGAATCAGAAGCTCCTGTGACAGCTAAAATTAAATCTGGCCAAGGGATTGTTATTAGAGAGCCTAATCAATCCTGATAATGTTTAGTTCTTTCATAATGTTTTGTAATGATGTAATGTGATCAGTCAAAGAAAAACCATGTAATCAAACATTACCCAGTAATAAACAAAATATTGTTAAATCTGTGATAGATTGTTTTATCCATGATGTTCTTATTATTTTGTTTATAATTAAGTATCCCTGTGTATTGTCATATATCATCATTTTATACTATTTCTAAATGGTGTATATCATTGGCTATAAGGGTTATGACTTCTCCAAATAGGGGGAGATTGTTGGGTACATTGGAAAATGTGTACCTGATTTGAAGAAGCCCAACCTAGCTCAATGATATACATCATGTTGTATTTGATGTTGTTTTGAGTTGACATGTGCAGGTAAAGAATTGTTAAAGTTTACAGGAAAAAATTCTAAGTCCAAGTGTCGACACAAAGGAACATGTGTCGTCACATAGAAGAAAGTTGTCGACACAACACTGGGAAAGTGTGTCGACACAGAAGGTGTAAGTCGACACTACTCTGGGAAAAAGTGTCGACACATAACATAGTCTACAACAACACTGGGAAATTGTGTCGACACAGAAGAAGTAAGTCGACACAACACTGGGAAATTGTGTCGACACAGAAGAAGTAAGTCGACACAACACTGGGAAATTGTGTCGACACAGAAGAAGTAAGTCGACACAACACTGGGAAATTGTGTCGACACAGAAGAAAAACGTCGACCTCAACATTGGGAGAATGCGTCGACACTGAAGAGTATAGTCGATCTCAAGTTTGTCGACATCATCTGAATATGTCGACACAGAAGAAAATAGTCGACACCTGAAGGCTAAGTCAACACTTACTAAAGTTATGATTCTACAACAACTGTGTCGACACACAGGACTTGTGTCGACACACTGCAGAGTCAAAGACCAAGTTAGTTTCAGAAGAAGATGTGTCGACACAAAGGCAATTTAGTCGACATCACTGAAGGTAGTGTCGACACCAAAGTCAATTGTGTCGACACAAATAGACAGATGGTCTCGACACTTTCTGACAGACTGTTTCAACACTAAGGCACAGGACTTGTTTGAAGACTTGACAGCTGTGGGTTATCACCAGTTAACTGAAGTTGTCAGACTTGTCAGAAAACGGTTAGAAACCGGATCAGCCGGTTACCATGAAGAATGTCTATAAATAGACAGATTCAGAAGGAGAAGAAGACAATGAACAACATATAGAACTGACCCTTTGAAATACATTGGATCAGAAAGTGGAGAAGGATTACATTCTACTCATTTCAAGAAAGTGCTAGGCACTTAAGAAGATCTTCTCCGGGAGATCTAAGAAGACTATCTAAGGGTAGATCTAAGAAGAGTTCTAATCAGAATTCAGAAGAATCATTCAAAGTTCTGGATAGAGAGAGATCAAGTCAGAATTTGAAGAAGAAGAAGGAATCCACCAGTGGATTCTCAAGAAGCTGTTTGGAATCAACTCAGCTAAGTACATTTTCAAGAAGCTTTGAAGAAGGCTAAGAAACAGTTGATTGCATCAGCTGATTAAGAATTGTCATTGCCTTTTCTCTCTCAACTTGGCAAGACAATTTAAACAATCTTTTCTATATTTCTGTAGGATCTGTTTATACAGATCTGAGTTGTAAGCCTATGTTATAAAGGCTGAGTGTAGGAGTGTTGAACTCTGAGTGGTAGGGCTGATTGCCTGAGTGTAGGAGAAGGATATTCTCTGAGTTGTAGGCCTTGGGGCAAGGCTGAGGTAGGGCAGTTGTGCCTGAGTTGTAGGAACCAGTTGGGTTCTGAGTTGTAAGATCTATTGATCTGAGATAAGTGGAAGTTTGGCCGAATCTAGCATACAGCTAGATAGGTGAAGGGGGAAAGTGGATGTACCCAGACCTTGGGGAACCACTATAAAACATAGTGCAATCTGTGATGTTTTGTTTTCTGTGATTGCTGTGTTTTCATATTAGTTAATAAATTGAATTCTGTCTAGAAGTTTTAGAAAGAGAAGCAGAACCTATTCACCCCCCCCCCTCTAGGTGTTTAGGCTGCCTTGAAAGTTAAACTATCAATGTTGTTGTTATTGTTTCCCCTTGGAGACCACCATCGCATTCTTAATCTTTTGTAATGGCATGAGGTGGCAAGGCGAGCTAGATTCCGTGGGGTCGGGCCACTTCTTGCTGGAGGAAGGTTTGCCCGACCTCAGCTGGCTTCGGCAGGCTACTGCGATTGCCCGCTCGCGCACTAGTGGGTCTGGGTAGAGTACCGAGTCCACATAAGGCGAGTGCTCAGGAATCAGCCGTTCCCATGCAGAAAAAGATTTGGGAGTTAGAAAATTGTTATTATCCGTAAGCGAGCCCATTGAGTAAGAAAGAAGGGAGAGAGCTATACCTTCGCTAGGCGGGACCGGGGGAAGCGAGTCAAGGCCCCTTCGAAGGAAGGCAACCTCGAAATCCTTGCCGAGGAAGAATTTGTGGAGCTCGTAATCATCGCCCGTCACCATCGGGGGCTGATACACCTCCTCGCTCCTCTGTCGAGGTGAGAAGGGTATATTGCCAAGCTCACCATTGATGAAGACAAGCTTCGAGAACCAATTATTGTTCTTGTTGGCTGTCTCGCAGACCTTGAACTGCGAGTCGGCCAAGAAGATGACCTCGTCATTGGTCTCCCGGTAGATGAAGAGCTTCCTGAACACTGTCAAGTTGAACTCTATCCGCTCTCGGCGGAGGTAGCAGGTGAATGCCACCATCATGGCGATGGCATTCGGGTTCAATTGGGTGGAGACCGCCTCGTAGTACTTCAGGATTTGGCGGATCTCTAGCCATAGGGGGAGGCGCAACCCCACCTCAAAGTGCGAGATGGAGAAGGTGATCTCATCCTCATAGAATGATTTGATGGCCTCGCCTGCTGCGGGTAGGCATGCAGAGAACCCCACGGGGACGTAGTCGGCGATGAAGTCGGCGAGCTCCTGCTCGCTGGTGTTTCCCTCGAAGAAGCTGTACTCGGCAAATTGCCGAGTATATTTCGACCTCCCAACAACGTCGGGTCGCATTTTTCTCATGACTCCAATGGTTATGGCTCGAGTGTAGGTGGCGAGAAGGGCATGAAGAGGGGAGTAGGAATCAACAATAAAGGCAATAGCCAGGGGGTTGGTGATGGGGCCTATTTATAGAAAACAGAATTAATTGTCGAGCCGATCGGTCAGTCCGGCTCACCGACCTTGACTCACCGACCCCTGCAACCTGTTATATCTTATGGCAAGATGAATCCAAAGCGCATCATGTTATGCAGAATATATAAATAGTAAAATCTAAAAATTGTTCAAGTATAGAAAAGGAAAGTACAACAGGGAGAGTTATTTTAGCGTGCGCAAGCTGGGGGCTAGAGGTGAGTGCTAGTAGGCTCAGCTAGGGAGCCATTTCCACCTACCCTGCCCACGCGTCCCCATCCCCGGAGGTCGGCGCAGGTTGTTGAACTCGCGTACCAACTCCAAATCATGGTGGATGAACCACATGTTCTTGCTGATCCTGTCCATGAGCAGGGTGGGGGACGTCATCCCGCTTACCAATCTGCGCTTCACCTCGTCCGCGAGCAGCACGTAGTCCCGCCCTAGTGCCTGCAGCCTATTCTTGTCGATAACATTCTCCTCCTGCATCCTGCGCAGCCCGCATCCCTGCTTCTTGAAGAACTCAAAGACTCGCTTCCTCAGCTCAACAAAGTCTAGCGAGATGTACAAGAAGTTCTCTATCATGTTAGGGGAAGGGGGTGGCGAGTGTTGGGCTGGCTCAGAAGATTTTACAGCCTCAGATTGGCTGGGAAGATCTGCAAAGACAAGTAATCATGATGAATTTATAATTGGTGAGTGATTCAAGAATTAAGCGGGATGGTCTAATATAAGTGGAGCTTACGGGACGGGCTCGGCTGCCCTCGATGGGTGTATGAAGGGGCCAGGCTAGGTCCTTACCGTGACCTTGAAGTCGAGTTCTTTGGGGGATAAGCTCGAAGCTCGGGATGGACCCGGCATCTCCCCCCCCCCCCCCCCCCCCGTGAGTGCAAGTGCAGGTGTGGGCTACCGAGACGGTTTGCGAGCTAGCAACTCCTGCCTCTGCAAGTCCAGTCTTGTGGTCCCGAAAGGAGGCGACGGGTCGTGTAGGCGAGTATGGGGAGTTTTTGTCCGTGATTCGTCAGGGGGAGAGTCGACTCGTAGCGTGGAGGCTTTGCCATCGGTCTAATGGTTGTTTGGGTCGGCAGGGACCACGATGATCTCCTTTTCCTTTAGTTTGGGGGCTGGCCCAGAATCTTGGGTAGGGTTCGGGTCGCGGTAGACCGACTCTACAACTTTTGGAGTTGGCTTGGCTTTCTTAGTAGGTTGAGGATTTGAAGACTCTTGTGGCGAGGCGCTGGGATTTATAGCAACTAGGCTGGCCGCGCGAGCGGCGTTGAGCCCGCGAGTATGTCCAGCCTCTCTTGAAGCTCTTTGGAAAGAGGCATCTCAGTAAGATCAAAGTAAGGGGAATGGCAAAGGTCGCCCAGGTATGCAGGCGTGTATATATAGCCGCTAGTGGATCCCACCAAAATATTCCTTTGGGATGGCTGACCCACTCGCCGATCTCTTGGGGTTGGATGTTTCTTTCTGAGTTTGGGCAATCTCACAAAGAGAGGGGATTGTGTACAACCCCGTATCCGACAAGTGGTGTCGGCAAGAGTAAATCCAGCCATCTCGGGCAGTCCAAGTCCCAAGCAAGTCGGGAGGGAGGCAAGAGTCATGTAGCCTCACCGACTCGCCAGGCGGGGTAGGACATGTGAGGGGAGAGTGGAGAAAGTGGGCTCATACTCGCCCCAGGGTCTCGGCAAGTAGTGGGCAAGTGGGGAAGACCTAGGCCCGCACTCGCCCAAGGCAGAAAGAGGCAGCGACTGCGAGCTCCATTGAGCACTCACCGCCCCAGGCAAGTGGACGTTTCATAGGTCCACTCGCCCAGTGATGTATGTTGTATTCTTACTATTCTACTCCTGATCTGGGCTGCACATAGCTGTTTAGAACGGCAAAGGCATGCTATATGCAGACCATTTTTCAGAAAACTATAAATACACCTAGGGAGGTACCTTAGAAGGCATGCTTAATCGTGCCCTGATCTTCTTGCGCTTTCTAAGGTATCCTTAGCTCGGCACTTATCTAAGGAGGGGAAGCACTCTAAGATCTTCCGAATGTGTTGTAGGACCTCCGTGCTGGAGCCTTGGGTCTGTTTATTATGCTAAGTCTTTGGTCGTTCAGCTTGCGAGAGAGAAGTAAGTGTGCGATCACCCCTTCCCCAAGGATCGAACTCTACAGAGACCGATTCTTCGGTTTCAACAATATAGAAGTTCTATATGGGGCAAACAATATCCACAATCATCAATTGAAAAACAATTCAAGCATATTTGCCCTGGCTTTTCTAATATTGTCTGTCAAAATAAGCTTTTGGCTTTGGATAGTACTTTTGCGGAGCTGGAGGAGCATCTGGATCATCAAATCTGTACTTCCTGAAATGTAACCTTCTTTTAGCATTTGAAACCTCATGCTTCTACCACTTCTCCTTGCTATAGTAATCTCAGCTATTCTCATTGGCCAAGTTGACCAGTTTGAAAGTGTCTAGGATGATGCTTTTGGAGATAGGAATCCACACTTCAACCATTTCTCTATTGGGCTAGGACCTTACAGTTGAGGGGCCTTCACCATATCTTCTTCTCTTATGAGCTATTAGAGGTGAGTCTTCAACTATCTGAATTTCTGGTTCAGCAGCAGCATCAGATTGATCTAGAGATTCTGACCAATATTGAGTGTACACCTGAGCAGGCTGAACAAAGTCATGACTAGGATCTAGTATCACCTGTTCTGGCATTCTGGCTTCAGCTGACCCTGCAAACAGCTCTCTATGTTGTCAACAAAAGTTATCATAGCAGTAGGTGTTTGCAACCTTGAACTGAACTTTCATTGAAGCTTCCAGCGCATTAACCATAGTTTTCAATTCATCCTCCCCCTTTATGACTTCTTCAAGTACTTTGGATGCAATAGTATTGCTATAATAGACCATTTGGTCGTCAAATTAGTTCATCCCTTCATTTTGGGCATTAATGACTGTTTTGGCATTCTCATCAACATTATGGAGGACAGTGAAGTTGCTCTTCAGCCCAGCCATCGTGTGAACAATGGCCTGACCACCTTGCACAAACCAAGAATCCAGCCTTGAATTCAGCTTATCAAAACGAACCTTGATCTCTGCAAGGCCATTGTTCATATCTTTTTCAATTTCTTTCACTTTATATAGTACCTTATTTAGAGAGATATTGAAACTTGCTTATTGCTTTGCCATCAGGGCTTCTATAGACTTCAGGAGAGAAATGTCTGAACTTGTACTTGGAGTGTCTTCAATAGGAATACTGGGGGAGAAGGGAGATCAACACTTGGCTCTTAGTCACTGGGAGACTTTTCCATAGGAGAAATATGAGCTTTAGACAGCAGTCTAGTATCTGGAACCTCTAGGACAAGAGAATGCACCTCTGCATCTCCTTCCTCATCAAAAAGATCAACAATCTCTACCTCCTCCATTGGAGGTCCACCAGGAATCTTTGCAATACTTCTTTGAATATTGCGCACGAATGTGTCCAACTCTTTTTGAATCGAGATTGAAGGATGAGTCGGCTCCCCCTCAGACATAATAGATTGAAGCTATGGGAGACTTACAATCAAATTCTACAAGCGAAGTAGAATCATTTTCATTATCAGCAGTTAGCTCATCCTCATAAGCAATATCATAATCAGCAACATTAGTATCCAAATCATCATCAGCAAATCTCTTATCCTCATCCTTTTCAGATACTATCTCGGTAGCAGCAACCCTACCAATTTCAGCAATCACTATACGAAGATCATCTGTCTCTGCAACTGTATCTAGTATCACTAGTTCGGGAACATCTGGAACTGTTGAAGAAGCATCTACCAAGGGTACTTGCTCATCAGTAACCACTTGGCTTTCAGATGACTCCCCCATGATTCCTGCACACGAGCTCTAAGGAATTTCACGGGGGTATGAGTAGGAATTCTTTCCTTGGGAACTTCCTCCTCTTCCTCAACATCAGGGTGCATTCTGATTCCATCGGGTCTTTGGATCCTACTATCCCACCTAGAGAAGATAGTGGAGTCAATTTTCTTCAGGTGGTGAATAGGAACTCCTTTGGACATGTCAAATGTATCTCTATCCAGGTGATTCAAGTAAAGGTTGATGATCCGTCCAAAGTAAGGTGCTCAGAAGATGTCCTTTATCCTTCCAAAAAAGCACTACACCCTAGTTTATTCTCTACCGGCATATGATGGCTACGAGAATCTTGAACATGTCAGAGGAGAGGTAATCATGAGATCCAGTTTTGCACAACAGAACTTTTCCAATGATATCTGACAGAAGTTTTCCTTCGCCATTCATCCCTTTTCTCTTGACAGCTTTAGTACCTCTTAGCAATCCACAGAATAGCAAAGCCCTTGAGAAATCACCATTTTTTAACTGATCTTCTTCATCACACACTGGGATTCATAAGTACCTTGTGAGTAGAGAGGCTTTTACTTTGATTTTGATTTGCTTGACTTTGCTCTTGATCATTGTATCTTCCCTGCAGAGTTTGGCGTGCTAGAAGAACTCTAGGACATCCTTGCCTAACACCTTGCGAGGTGTTCTAGTACGAATGAGAGACCGGTCGATCCCAACATGAGGATGACGTTCCTGAATTCATCCACAACCGTAGCAAAACTTATTCGAACTAGCTCTCCCAATGCGAGCAATCCGCTAGAACTTCGAGGAGCCATAGATGGAGAGCAGAGATTTGAGACACGAACCAATCAGCTTGGGAAGAACTTTGGATGAGGGGATTGAAATCGAGAAGAAAAGAACTTAGAGGAATCATTGGCTATTGGAGACTAAGAGGAACTACTGTCGGAGACGAATCGTCGGGGAATACGACGACAAGTTATAGTTGCGGAATATGAATCGTCGGGAGGGAGATGATCGACGGAATCGAAAGACTCTTTCGACGAAGTGAATACCTTTTACCCCGAGAACTTTATATATATATATAAAGTCTGGAGAAGGGAAAATGATGCATGCCTGAAATCAGAGACTCTTCGGATCCAATAGAAAAATTGACCTAAGTACGATTCATCAAAATGCCATGAAATCCGAGCAGAATTTATTGAAAGTCGGCGAGTAACATCGTGAAAACTTGTATTATCTCTATGAATCGACGAGTTTCTACGAGTTCATCTCAATGAATTTGTCTTGTAAATTTTATCTACTGAGAGATGTACTTCCCGAGAGAATTTCTGTCTTCTTAGCTGCCTTCACAAGTCCTTGTTTAACATGCCCAGTTCCATTTTGAAAAATGAGAACTTGGCCTCGTCCAGTGGCTTCATTAAAATGTCTACGACCTACTTATCCGTCGGGACATAGCTGAGAGTTATGTCCCTATTCTCCACATCCTCTCGGATGAAATGATATCTGATTTCGATGTGCTTTGTTCAACTGTGAGAGACTAGATTATTTCCAATCGCTATTGCACTGGAGGAGTCGCAAAACATCGGAATCTTCTTGAATTTCAAGTTGTAATCTTCTAGCTGATTCCTGATCTAGAGAAGCTGTGTATAACAACTACCAGTAGAGATATACTCCGACTCAGCAATGTAGGTTGCCATATAATTTTACTTCTTGCTGCTCCATGAAATATGCCATCTTCTAAGGAATTAGCACGTCCCGGAAGTGCTTTTCCTATCATCCTTGCTACCTACAAAAGCTGCATCTGAAAATCCAATTAGCTCGATATCATTACTTCTTGGGTACCATAATCCAAGATTTGGTGTACCCTTAAGGTATCTCAAAATCCTCTTTGCAGTGACGTAATGAGATTTCTTAGAGTTCACCTGAAATCTAGCGCACACGCATGTGGAAAACATTATGTCGGGTCTACTAGCAGTAAGATAGAGCAAAAACCCAATTATGCTTCTATACTTGGTTTCATCAAAAGGTTTCCCTTTCTTGTCCTTATCTAGAGACATAGTTGAACCCATTGGAGTCCTCATCGAGGTTGTGTTCTTCATTTTGAATTTCTTAAGTAATTCTTTGGTGAACTTTTTCTGAGAGATGGAAATTACATCGTTAGATTGTTTCACCTGAAGTTCTAAGAAATACTTCAGCTCTCTCATACTGCTCATTTCAAACTTCCCTTGCATGAGTTTAGAAAAATTCTTGCAAAGGTTGTCTTCCGTAGAGCCAAAAATAATGTCGTCTACATAGATTTGCACTAGCAAAATCTTACCTTTTACTTCCCGAAGAAATAATGTCTTGTCTATCTTTTCTCTTGTGAACTTGTTCTCAAGAAGAAAGCTAGACAACGTCTCATACCAAGATCGGAGAGCTTGTTTTAAGCCGTATATAACTTTATTAAGAAAATATAGATAATTAGGGAAAGTTGAGTTGACAAAACCTGGGAGTTGTGCTACGTATACTTCCTCTTTTAGATCTCCGTTAAGGAATGCTGACTTCACATCCATCTGATAGACCTTGAAGCCTTTGTGAGCAGTGTACGCAAGAAAAAACCTGATCGCTTCAAGTCAGGCCACTAGAGCAAAGGTCTGATCGAAGTCGATCCCTTCTTCTTGTCTGTACCCTCGAGCTACAAGCCTGACTTTATTTTTTATAATCGATCCAATTTCGTCTAGCTTGTTTCTCAATACCCATTTGATACTGATTACGTTCTACCCTTCGGGCCTAGGCACCAACTCCCAAACCTTGCATTTTTTAAACTAGTTGAGCTCCTCTTGCATAGCCATAATCCACGAGGCATCCTTGTTTGCTTCTTCAAACTTCTTTGGCTTAACCTGAGACAGAAAGCTAAGATGTAGAACTTCGTTAGCAGTACCTCTTTTGGTTCTAACACCGTCGTCTGACTCTCTAATGATCATATCAACCGGGTGATCTCTTAGGTGTCTGAACACTTGATTTCTTCCTCTCCCACCAGCAGGTTCTGCCACATCTATTGCATCTCCTGTAGGTTGAGGTAGTTCTTCATCTAGTCATTCTTCATCCACCAAACTTGAATCGACGACCTTGACTGAGCTTGGAGCATCTTCCTTGACCGCTTCTTCCAAGCTTATTTCCTTTAACCTGATACTTGCATCTACACCAACAATACTAGACGAGCTACTATGAAGCATGCTTGTCTCATTAAATATAATATTTATAGACTCTTCTACCACCAGGGTTTTCTTGTTAAAAATTCGATAAGACTTACTATGGCTACTATACCCTACAAAAATACCTTCAAAATATTTTTCACTAAACTTTGTACGATAATACTTCCCATTGTTAAGTACGAAGCATTTTCTGCCAAAAATCCTAAAGTAGGACACAGTCAGTTTTTTTCCCTTCAACAGTTCATAGGGATTCTTACGATGGCTTTTGTTGATTAAAGCTTGGTTTTGTACGTGACAAGCTGTGTTGACTACTTCGGCCCAGAAATACTCTGGTAGTGAAGCGTCATTCAATATAGTTGTATATGCTTCAATGAGGGTTCTATTCCTTCTCTCAACAACTCAATTTTATTGTGGAATATGCGGAGAGGAAAACTCATGAAAGATACATTGACTTTCATAGAATTCTGTCATGGCACCAAACTCAAATTCTGTTACGTGATCACTTCTGATTTTGACCACCGAGTAGTTTAATTCGTTCTGAATTTGCCTAACAAAATTAGTAAAAGTCTCAAAGGTGTCTGACTTGTGTTTTAGAAAGAATACCCAAGTAAAATGAGAGTAATCATCAACAATGACCAGCGTATAGACTTTACCTCCTAAACTGTGAATTGGTATAGAACCAAATAATTCTATATGAAGTAAATACAACCTTCTAGAGGAATCTTTTTCAGCAATACCCTTAAAGGTAGCCCTTGTTTGCTTACTCATTTGGCATGAGTGGCATAGACTCTCTTTCAGCCACTTAATGTTGGGAGCATCACGCACTAAGTTGTGAGAAAACAACATAATTATAGTTTTGAAATTAATATGTACTAATCTCTTGTGTCAATGGTCACAGGGAGACGCACTATCTTTTGCCAAAAAGCATATTGGTGTAGAATTGTCCAAACATAGAAAATTTAAGCACAAAATATTTCTATTTCGAGTGCCTATCAAGACTGTCTCCAAATTGGCAGACGATTTTATCAGACACTTGCACTTGTAGAACTCAACCATATAGCTTTTGTCACATAATTGACTTATGCTTATAAGATTATGTTATAATACTTCAACATAAGCCACGTCTGTGAAGGAGACAATGTCGTTGGAAATCATACAATAGCCTTTAATGATTCCCCTGTCAGACCCTCCAAAGATAACTTTTGGACCATCTTCGATTGGGGTAAATTCTAGCAGTAGGCTTTTAGTCCTTGTCATATGTCGAGAGCATCCACTGTCCAAATACCAGATTGGAGTTCTGTTGTCCTTTGGAGGTATGCAATCACAAATCATTTTCCCTTAGGAACCCAAACAGATTTGGGTCCTTGGTTCCTTATTAGTTTAACACCACTTGGAACATTAACGTTGCGAGTGGTCGGTCTTGCACTGGTAACTCGTGGAGTTTCAAGCTTTACTGGATGAAACCAATAATCTACGGTAAAGTGACCAATCTTGACACAACACCAACAGTCAAACCTATTATGCCTTCTATTGTACTCCTACTTTTCCTTTTGAATGGGAGGTCTAGCAGGAGCAACTGTCTTGGAGTAAGAAGCCTCATAATTATAGCAAACACAAGGCTTCTCTATTTCCTTAGCCTTAAGAACAACAGTTTTGGCTTTGGGTGCCTTCTTAAAATTTGGTCCATGAATGTAAGGACCATACTCTTTGAGAGTTATTTCCTTATAATGTGCCTTGAAAGCACTAGCATCAAAGTCTCGAGGGCGGGTCCATCCTTGGTAGCGCTTTTTAGGCTCCACATAAGTTGGCCTAGCAAAGTGTCCATGGGATGTCTCAAAGTCGTATTTATTTGAGGGAAAGATAACCTTCTTAAAAGAGGGTTGACTTTCAGGTGCCTTCCCTTTGCCTTTGGTAGTGGCTTTCTTAGCAGCCTTATCTTTCTCAGTTATATGGCCAAGACCACTACCCTTCTTCGGAGCAGAGAATTCATCAATGAGAGGAAGAATGGTCTTTGGTTTAAAGTAAATTTCAACAAGTTTCTTTTCCACCAAGAGCTTTTTTTTCTAACTCATCTAAATACTTCTCCTTCTGACTTAATAGTTCAGCAGAGCATTTTAATTTGTCTTTCAAAGAGTGAACTTCATTTCTGAGAGGAGTTAATTCAGCAATTTCCTCCTTTAGGCTTGACTCCACTACCTTGAGAGAAGCAATCTCTTTTGATTGTTTTTTTACTACCTTGCGTCATTTGTCAAATGCTTTCAAAAGTTCTTGATGCTGAGCCATCAAGTCAGCTTCATCTTCCTCAAAAGAGTAGTCTTCATGATCATTAATGGAAGTTTCCGATTCAGAGAGCATTGTGTGAGAGTTTACCTTCTCATGGAATTGGGAGTCACCTACTTCCGCATATGATTGAACGATGAGCCCGAAGTAAGCTTCTTCATTTTCAGAGCTTGACTCACTTGAGTCACTAGAGCTAAGAGTCTTGGACTTCTTTGCAACGAAGCTCTTCTCTTCCTTCCACTTACCTTTTAAGGATCTCTTGTCTTCTTTCATGGATCCTTCATTCTTCTTGTACGGACACTCTGTAATCACGTGTCCTAGCTTGTTGCAACAATAACAAACTATGTCAGAGGAAGAATGTTTGTTTGGTTTAGATTTATACATTTTCTCTCGGTTGTAGCTTTTCTTAGACTGATCACCATCATAGTGTGATCTTATGAAGTCTGAGGAGGAGGACGAATTTTTCATTTGCCTCCTCTTGCTGAGCAATCTTTTGAATTGCTTGGAGATTAGTGATAACTCTCCATCAGATGTAACATCCCATTTCCAACTAGACCCCTAAGAATGGTTTTGCCATGACAAAACCCTAGGAAGCCCAAGAAAGAGTCAAGTGGACCTAGTGTTGTGGATAGAGGCACTATGGTCTGCAAATAGTAAACTCCAAAACCTTGGTTTAAGGTGATCATGAAGCTTCACCAAGACTCCAAGACCCCACCCATACCTTTATAACCCTATTAAGGGGTCAATGGGTCACTAAGGACCCATGGAGGGCAGCCAAAGGACCTGAGTTGACCAAAGTCAACTCTAACCCTAATTGGGTCAAATGGACCTACACAAGGGTCAATTGCAGTCTCTTAGCCAAATGGACCACACCTATACCTCCATAACCCTAGTGAGGGGTCAATGGGTCACTAAGGACCCATGGAGGGTAGTCAAGGGAGCTAAGTTGACCAAAGTCAACTCTAACCCTAATTGGGTCAAATTGACCTACACAAGGGTCAATTGCAGTCCCTTAGCCAAGTGGACCCCACCCCTACCCTCATAGACCTAGTGAGAGGCCAATAGGTCACCAAGGACCCATTAGGACCAATCATAAAGGCTAGGTTGACCAAAGTCAACTCTTGACCCAAAATGGTCAAAGTGCCCTAGTTAAGGGTCAAGTGACCTCCAAGGGCCAATCCAACCCCACCTTGACCATAGGGGAGGCTAATGGGTCACCAAGGACCCATTAAAGAAACCTCAAGGACCAAATTGACCTAGGTGGGCCCTAGTCCAACTTTGGGTCAAGTTAGCCCAAATGGGCTAACTCAAGCTCAAGCCCATTGCAATTGGGCTAACCTTGACTTAAGTGACCAAATGGACTTGTGGGCTGCCATGGGATATGTAGGAGCCAAATTTCAGGCTTGGTGACTAGGAGAGAGAAAGTCACCCATGGAGGAGAGAGAAAGAGAAGGAAGAAGAAGGAAGGAGGACTTTGTGCTCCTCCTCCCCCTTCCCCAACCTCCCCATTCAATTCAGCAAGGCAAGGGGAGTGCAGCAGCAATTTTTGACTACTTAGAGCAAGCTCCACCCCCCCTGCCTACCAAGCCGCCAAGCTTGACTTTGGCCAAAAATGGCCAAAGTGTTTTCAGCCACCTAACACCTCCCCTCACCCTCTTAAAAGCTTCCCTAAACTCCAAGGAGAATTCCCCACCACTTTCCTGAAGAAGCCAGATTGTTTCATGTGTTTTTGAAGAAACCCAACCACCACCACCACCATGGCATTCCGGCGATCCTCCCGACTTCAGGCTGCCAAAAAGGTCCTCCTCCACTCCTTCTTGCATGGGCAGATCTTTAGAATCTTTAGAGCCGAGGTTTGGGCTCAATTGAGCCGAATCCAAAATTTAAATTCATGGATTTTCCATGAAATGTCCGCTTGTTGGGATCGCCGGAATAGGGCTCCCCGGCGGCCAAGCCGCCGCCTGGAGATAGCCCCAACCACCACGAAGGTGTTGGCGGCGGTGGCCGGCCGGGGAGGTGGCCGGAGCGCCGGCGGCAGCAGCTAGAAGATGGCCCAGGCGGGATGAATCCTGGCCGTCGGCTGGAGGAAGGAGACAACCAGATCCCGTCGGTTTTGCGCCAAGATTCGTGCGGAAATTGATATTAAACTATGGAATTATATATTTCATTTCATAATTCTGTCACACTTTTCTTATTTAATAATTTTAATTATTAAAAATACTTAGAGACATTTTCAGGAAAAGTATTCAACACATGAATTGTAGCTCTATGAGTCTACTTTCATAAAAAATTGGTTTGAACCAATTTGGGTGCCTGGTTTGACCAGGGCACATATTTTGGTGGGGTCTATACATATGTCTAGGCAGACATTAAAAAGAGTGCCCACACTTCATCCTTAGCCCAAATGAGTTGAAATTTTGGAAGGGAGTCACACTAACTAATATATAGACCCTGACAAAAAATGGGAATTTTTGGAGATAATTTTTCTATAGTTTTGTAAATAATTTAATTTATCTAGGGTAAATTAATTTGTGGGTCAAATGAAGTCCAAATTCATCCAAATTTTGGTGGGAGGTATATGAGGTCAATATAGACCTCTGGTTAAAATTTCATTAAGTTTGGAGGTGATTTGAATGGAAGTCATGCAAACCCTAGCCTTGCCTTAAGAAGGGCATTTTGGTCCAAAATGTAATTTTTGCTTAGAGTGTCCAATTAAACTCAACAGAGGTTCAAATTTGGAAAACTGACTTGTCATGAACCTTTGCACCTTCCAATGAAATATGGGGAGGTTTGGAATTGATTTGCCCCAAGATCCTAGGTCAAACCCTAAGGAAGGGCTTTTGTACCTTGTGAAGGGCATGTGGCCAAAACACCTTGTATGACTATGAAATTTTGTAGGGAGGGTATTATGGTAACTATAACCCTCTGTTTAAAATCTTAGTGTGTTTTAGAAAGTTTGGGACCCACAAAACCCTAACCCTAGTTTAGGGCACAAATATTGTAGGGTTGGAATGGGCTATCTAAACTCCTCAAACTAAGATGAAATTTTGGTAGATTGGTCATAAGGATATTATGAGCCTCTGGTAATTTAATTGGGAATTTTGGGACAATAGTTATAGTACTTCATTTGTAACATAAGGGATGCCTCAATTTAATAAATTGAACATTATGGTCCCTCTGACCCTTGGGAGGTCATTAAAGTTTGGCAGAGGAAGTTTTGAATCATTATATGCATATATAAATTTTATGAAAATTTTTGGATACATATTTGAGGTACTTACTTCACAAGCTTGTTAAATGAGGAAATTATTCAATAATTTAATTAAGACTATTTACTGATAAATAAATTATAAAATTTGGCCCAAATCATTTATATGCTATTAGAATCATACTGGAATTTTCTCTGAATTTTTGGAAGCAATATAGTCTTTTATATTTCTTTAAATGAATTTTCAAGGGTTAAAATGAAATAGGAATTTTGGGATAAAACCTTACTGAAAAAATTAGATATTTTGGAAGATGAGTTAAATCCTTATTTTAAATATCATATAAAATTAGTGGAATGATATCTTGCCTGAAAATGGTACTTCATGTTCATTATTGGAAATTTTAGTCACTAGAATAATTAAATAAATTATTAAATAAATAAGAAAAATTTTGGGTCTCTGGATTTAGAGCTTAAAGGTAATAATGGACCTCTATTAATTATTATAGGAGTATTGGATGATTATTTGATATACTCCCCATTTTACATGGCATTTAACCTTGTGGTCTGCATTTAGTAAATTGTTGAAAGGAAATGATTTGGCATAGTTGGAGTTAGCCATCTTGCTAGATTTTGTAGATGTAGATGAGTCATCCTAGAAGTTTAGGTTAAGTAGTGATATATGAGTTGGTAGTGTTGAGTAGTGTTTTGGGTCGACGAAAGATCGTCTTCCCCCGTAGAGTGAAAGGTCAAAATCACCTTAGGTTTAGTCTACCGTAATATGAAAAGGAAATGGGTAATGGATATGGGATTAGTTACCAACCAACAAGAATAAGTGTCTTGCGAAAGAGAGCTTTGGGATTCAGCCCATCATAGCTCCTAGTGCCCTCGAGGGCCCTTCACAGGGAATACCTTGGGCAGTCCTGGGTAAAACCTAAGTCGTAGGTATAAAATCGCCACAAGAGTAAATAGTAAACTTAGGATTTCACACTCTCACACCCCAATATCTCGGGAGATAGTTTGGGTTACTCGAGTAATAAGCCCAGTGGTTATGGTGATGGGCATGGTGGCCCGGCGAGCTTCGGCTCGGTTGTAGAATATGACGGACAGGATAGTCCGGGGAGCTTCAGCTCGATTGTTGATTATGACGGACGGGATAGTCCGGGGAGCTTTGGCTCGGTTGTTGATTATGACGGACGGGATAGTCTGGGGAGCTTCGGCTCGGTTGTTGATTATGACGGACGGGATAGTCCGGGGAGCTTCGGCATGATTGTTGATTATGACGGACGGGATAGTCCGGGGAGCTTCGTCTTGATTGTTGATTATGACGGATGGGATAGTTCGGGGAGATTTGGTTTGGTTGTTGTTTGGACTCATGACTATTGCATGTGCATAGAAGGTATAAGGTGGTGGGTCTTCGGTATTGGATGGTCGATGCACCGACGCCAATATGCTGACTCGACAAGTATGGTTAGCACTTCGCCAACAGAAGTCCGGTGCGCCAACCGGCAAGAGTACGCAGGAGTCCCCTTTGTGCACCAAGCGTTGAGACGTACGATAGGTCTGACCGGTAGTGCTTTACTGGTTTAGAGGTGGGCGAGGTCCAACCCACCGCTTTCGTTTGCCACTACGGAGGTATCCTGGGAGGTAACGGCTCTGAAAGGGGGAACTAAAGGTCTGTGTACACAGAGTCGAGTGGGTGAGTTGTACTTGCATGTTCACATCATAGCATAATTGTATTTCATAGCATAACCATTGCATATAACCTGACACCTAATGTATAAGCGGTATGGGACGCTCTATACATTAGGCCTTGCAAAACGACCCCTTGGCCTATAAGTTCGTGTGAGCGTGCTTATAAGTCAAGGTTCTCTTTCAGTATTATATATTTAAGTCTGCTAGTAAAACCGACACCCTATCGTATAAATCGGTATGGGACTTTTTATACGATAGGAGCCCTGCAAGAGATCCCTTAGCTTATGTGTATTCACATAAGTTAAGGTTACTTATTCTAACTTTGTATCATTATTACCATACTTAGAACTGCTAGTCTAGTTCTGCTGTCATCTGCTATTTGACATTCTCCACCTTCATGTCCTTTCCTTTCCTTCTCCCCTCTCGGTGATTAGGAGCCATGGGGGAAGGGACGGAGGACGATAGGACTTAGTCTTTTAGACTAACGGTTTTCGAACCACATCATTTAGGGGACCACGGAGCCCAGCATGGAGGAGCAGCCCCGGAGGTCGGCACGCTTGGAGATCGGACAGTCTAGTACTGGAGTCCAGATAGCAGGGATTGTGAGTCCCGAACACTAGTAGTTGTATTAGTTTGCTTCCGCAATGAGTGATTTGTAGTGAGGACTTGATGTACCGGGCATAAGCCCGAGATTTTTATTATATGTACTATCTATGGACACTCCCTTCGTGGAGCTTATTTTCTTTACATGTGATTTTCTGTGGACTTGCTTTTATTTTATTGCTACAGTTGTGATCGATTTTGGCCGGCAGAATCGGCATCTTGTAGTGACGACCTTCCCGGGTGCGAAGGTATCACCGCAAGGTGGCGGTTCTGGGCCTAAGACCCCGGTGTCGAAAAAGAAAAAAAATAGGGGTCTTACATCAGACAACTCAGAGCCTGATGTGTTTGGCTCAGAGTCTTCTGGGGCATCTGGAGCTCGTGTCCTTACTAGTGACATAGCTTTAGATTTTCTTGTCCCTTTGGCTTTCAAAGCTACTTACTTCTCTCTGCTTGAAGTCCTACTACTTTGCTCCTCTTTCTTTCGAGTATTCATTTGTATTTAATAAGAGAGGAGCTTCCCAAACAGATTCTGGGGATCAATCACTAGCAGCTTTCCAAACTCCCTAATGGCTACCACCTTTGTGTCTTAGTCCTTTGTCAGGGATCTGAGGAATTTGTCATTTAGCTCACCATTAGTGAAGGTGCGACCGTAATTTCTGAGGCCGTTAATGATCTTGAAGAATTTTTTAAAACTGACAACAATTGTATCAATAGCACCTTGCTTAAATGCCTCGTATTCTTGATTCAGCAAAGATCTACGATCGTCTCTAACTTCTTCAGTTCCTTCCTAGAGAACTACGAGACAATCTCACATCTCTTTGCCAAATTTGCAGTGGAATAAGTTTTGTAGCATTGAGTCGTCCACTGCACTGGCTATGATATTCTTTGCCTTTTTATCCAAGAAGACTAGGGAAATTTCATCCTTGATCAAATCTATCATTTTCTTTAGAATCATAACCGTAGGATTCAGAGCAGAGGGCTGTGTAGGAATGTGTGGTCCTTCTTCCACAATCTGAAGTAATCGTGGATCAGCGACTTCCATATATGAGCTGACTCTTTCCTTCCACATAGGAAAGTTCTCCTTAGTGCACACCAGCAACTTTATCGAAGACATATCCTTGCTTCTGTCCATTTCAACTGAGCGGTATTTCTTGACAACTAGATAGGAGATCTTGTTCATGGTGTTAGCCTTATATCAAACAACCTCCTCTAATACCAATTGAAAGTATCTAGTGTCAACCTAAATCACCTAGAGGGGGTGAATAGGTGAATTCTACATCTTTTTGCGGAATAAAAATAACTAGAAAGAAAACACACAGGAACACAAAGATATATAGTGGTTCCTCGAGTTGGGTACGTCCACTATCCCGCCTGGCCTATCTACCATGAAGGGCTAGATTCGGCTACTTCACCTTTATCTCAGATTGCAAACAATCTTACACCTCGTAGCCTCAACTCCTATAACTCGGACACAATGCTCCTACCACTTGGAGAATGAACTCTCTTACAACTCGGAGAACAACCTTTTCTACAACTTGGAAAACAACCTCTCCTATAACTCGATCCTAAAATAAGGATCTACAACTCGGAGATAAAAACCTCCTACAATAGAAAAAAGATTTACCCAAGAAAATATTAAAAATAATTTTCTATAGATCTAAATCTTCGATCTGTTTCTCTGAAAGGTTGATCTTGAACGTCTTGAAGAATAAGAGAAACTGAAGGCTTTGAAGACTTGATCCGAACACACGGATCAACTAGATCTGAGTAGGATCGGAATCTTCAAAGATCAATGATCTAGTCGACTTGCTTAAGGAAAAACGAATCGTGCAGCAAGAAGTCGTCGGTCGTGCGAGTTGCGAAGAACGTATCGTGCGTCGATGGGAATCTTTGTTCATGATATTTTTCATTTTTTTAACAATAAGCACAATTAGGGTTCATTGAAATTTCTTTCGACAATTCTAACAAGATCGATCATGTAACTCAACGCTTGGCAAAAGAGATACTCGACGAGTATCGGCTAATATCCTCGACGAATTCGACGAGTATCGGCTAGCTGACTTGACGCATGTTTAAGTGATATTCAACGAATATCACTTAGAGAAATCTAGATAAGTAATGTCGAAATGACTCGACGAATTCGTTGTGTATCGACATGTATATTCGACGAATTCAACGAGTATCGATGGATACACTCGACGAATTCGACATGTATACACGATGATACTCGATGACTTTTAATTAACGGATTTCCAGGAATTCGGAGATTATTCCCTAAGTAAATACAATTAATTTAGCAAGTGTCAGTAAGCATATATGATGAATTCGACGAGTATTCATGAGTATACTCGACGAATTCGACGAGTATCCGTTACTATACTCGACGAATTTTACTTAGAGAAAATCTGCTCTTCTGAAAGCCGTAACTTGATCTTCTTGGATTCTTCTAATGTACCTGAAGTAGAAGTACACCCCAATAGAGAGATTATATGTGAGTCAACACCTTAGCCTACACAATAAAGGATTACATTGTATAGTCATGTGTTTCAAGACTGACTATAACCTGACATTGGGTTGTACTTAGCAATATCGTCCTGCAAGCACATAACTAGAAAACAACATCAAATACAAACTCAATTCATCTTAATTCAAGAGACACTTCTTCAAATCAAAGTTATTGTTGATATAATACCTAGCAATCCTTTCTTTTCTCACGCTCTGACTTTGAACATCGAGGATTTTGGGGGATAAATGATGGGGACAGGCTTAATTTATAGAGAAAATGGTGCGTAAATAGCAGATCATTCATGATCCCCACTAACTTGGTGGGGATCATGGAGGTAACCATCACGCACACAATCGGCGCGCCCGATCTCCCGCACGACCCGCGCATGAGATCCCAAACTGCCTACCACCGGCCAAAACGGTCGGCAGCCTCCGCTCTTCGGCGGTCTCCCACTCGGGACATGGGGCTCCCGCCCGGCCAAGGTCGCGCCTCGCGGCCGCAAGCCCGAGGCCGTGAGGCATGGCGGGCGACACTATCGTCCTTCCCGGTTAGCAGGTGCGACCTCTCCTACAGCTGTGTGGGCGCGTCCGCAAGAGGCATCCACGTGCCGCGTCCGGCTTCCGCGGCCACACCCTACGATCGCAAACCAGCGGCCATGTGGGGCGGATCTGTCGCCCACCGAACACATTTGTTTTCTCTCATCTCCAAGCTGTAATGAGGAGCGGTCTGTCATCCTCAATTCCACTAACAATTTTAAACTATCGTTGATAGTGAAGTTTGACTGGCACCGAACTAGTCATGTGATTTTTTACCCAGTTGAGAGATTTTTACACGTTAAAATCGTCTTGTGCACTTCTTTATTTACACTGTGACTGTTTGCGTGCTCGATCACTCCACAGGCTAAGACGGACTAATTTAGTTCGGTCTACCAAGAGCGTTGAGTTGGTCACAATAATATTATTAACTATAATAAATGCTAGGTATTAATGTTTTAATATTATAAAAGTTAATTATTTAATTAAAGTTAATATATTAAAAATTAATTATAAATTTTAATCTATTAATTAACAATATAAATAAATATTAATAAGAATTAACGTTAATATATATATATAATAATAATTTAATATATATTAAAATATTTTTTTAAAAATTATATTGAAATAGTAGTGTGCAAAAAGTCCGGGCCCGGAAAGTCCGACTAGACCCGACCCGGTAAAAGTCTAGCCCGGGCCAAGGCCGGGCTTGGGGACCTTATCGGGCCCCCTTTTTGAGAGGGAGCCCGAGGCCGACCTGGCTCAAGCTGAGCCTGGGCCAAGCCCGGTTGGCAAAAAACTCGTGCCCGATCGGCCTAGCACAAGCCCGGTCCGGTTGGATTTTTTGGACACTTATTGAATGCTATTTTTTTCAAAAACAATATTAAATGATAAGTATTAATGTTTTAATATTATAAATGTTTTGTATATATATTTGTTGCGATCTAACTCGACGTCTCCGTCGGGCCGAAATAACTTGGACAGTCTTAGCTCTCGGAACGGTCGAGCGCGCGCACAATCAATAGAGTAGCTCGGTTGTACACAAGCAGTTTTAACGTGGAAAAATCCCACAACTGGGTAAAAAACCACGTCACCGGATCTGTGCTTGTCAAAGTCCACTATTTCCTGGCGGTTACAGCTTGTTTGTGAAGTTGAGGGTGACAGACCACCTCTCGTTACAACTTTGGAGTGAGAGAACACTTGGCACACGGAGGACGATAGGCCATCGCGCCGGGGGTTGTTACAAATTGCTCTTCGCGCTAGTGGTCTTTGGATACCGGCTTGCAGATTCTGGATGTGGGGCAGAGCACCTGGACTTGCGGTTGTAGGGGCCACTTGGGACTTGTGAGATTTGGCTTCGTCAGGTGGCTTTGACTTGACTCGCTTGTAGCTCGGGTGTGGCTCGGGTGCGGCTCGGGTGCTGCTCGGGTGCGGCTCGGGTGCTGCTCCTAGGAGGAATTTGGCAGAGCTCCGACCTGAGGAAGAAAAAGACTCGGATGAAAAATGTAAGAAATGAGGAGGCCTGAGCCTCCTTTTATAGGCTCCGGATGGTGGTTGTGGTGGTTACGCGACTATCCGCACACCATAACCATCATCATGATTATTTTTGGTATAGTTTAAATGCGTGTATTTTGCTATTTGGAGGTCGTTTACATAAATTACCAAATATTAATTAAATTCCCTCACACTAACCTGGTGGTTAGTGGGTGGTTACACGTGGATCGGACGGCCGGGAGCGCCCCCATCGATCGGACGACAGAAGCGGGACTCCACAGGAGGGCGGAGAACTCGCCGCCAAGTTCGTTAGTGAGGGGAGGGCTGTCAACGGCGGCCGGGGCGGAGCGGCCGCTCCCTTGGCCGCGTGCAAGCGACCGAGGGAGGGGGAGGACGGGGCAGCCGCCCCCTGGCCGCGCGGGCGGCCGAGGAAGTGGTGGCCCGGGCGGCCGCTCCTTGGCCATACCGGCGGCCGAGGGATGGGATGGCCCGGCGGCCGCCCCCTCGACCGTGTGAGCGACCGAGGAAGGGGGTGGCCCTAGCGGCCGAGGAAGGTGGCAGCCCGGGCGGCCGCCCCTTTAGCCGCTCCGGCAGCCATGGGAGGGGGCGGCCTGAGCGGCCGCCCCTCTTGGCTGCGTCGGCGGCCGAGCGAGGGAGAAGCTCGGGAGGCCTCCCCCTTGTCCGTGCGGGTGGCCGAGGAAGGAGGCGGCCCTAGCAACCGCCCCCTGGGCCGCGCCGGCGGCCAAGGGAGGCGCGGCCCGGGCGGCCACTTCCTCGATCGTGGCTGCGGTCGGCACTGCGAGTGAGGGCGGGCTGCTGGAATTCGGGGGGGGGAGGTCGGTCGCCCGCCGCCGGTGAGGTGGGGCTCGCGACGGTTTGCCCATTACGCGTAATGAGATCGATGCGTGGGGATCG
Source organism: Platanthera zijinensis (assembly GCA_039513925.1). Classification (NCBI taxonomy): domain Eukaryota; kingdom Viridiplantae; phylum Streptophyta; class Magnoliopsida; order Asparagales; family Orchidaceae; genus Platanthera; species Platanthera zijinensis. The sequence goes on along the minus strand of CM077084.1, from coordinate 20,705,526 downwards.
GGCGCGGTGATCGCGCGCGCGGTCAATCCCATGATCTCTCCTCTTTTAGGTAGAGATCATGGGTGCGTGGTTATGTGCACACCCAAACTTTATAAAATGGGGGTCATCCCCAACAATTGCCCCAAGATACTTGTTGTATGAGGCCGCTTCGGACAAAGAAAAACAAGGATTTTTTTTGTTCATCTTGTATGACTGCGACGATGGCGAACGGTGATGGACTTGAGACGACAAGTGGTTGTGCCATGCAAAGTCGGGTAAAAATGTTAAAATATATTATGGTGTAAGAGAGGCGACGAACGCACCTGGGGGAGGAAGTTGTTGCTCCCGGAGGCGTGCGCGGGGTCGAGCATGGGCACACACACTGACATGTGCTGGATAGCGCGCGGGAGCACCTACGAAGGTGCGCGTGGGTGCGCCCGCATGGGCACGCGCACTCGGTCGCATGCGCGGGCGCGGGCTTACGCCACGACTGTGTGTGCTTGGCTATGCGCAGGCGCGGGCACGAGGGCCTGTTGTGCGGGCGCGGGCGTGCCGGGGCGCGTGTGCGTGTTCGGGCGCTTCACAGATATTTTTGATTCTATCGGGCAACGCGCCTTTTTGTGCATGATGGGGGTGCATGACCTTTGATCGGACTTTTTAGTCTAAATTTATTTTTAATTTTTGTGGCAGGGCTCGAAACGTACTGCGAGGCCGATGCGTCTTCGCTCCTCTCTTACCGAGGTTCAGGTTGCAATTTGGAGGAGGAGGTTCAGCCTACCTGCCGACCTTGATGTGAGGATGTCGCGTGTTGAGGAGAGGGCCCAAAATCCTCCTCGTGGCTGGTTGACAATCTGCAAGACCTTGAGATCGGGATTCTGGTTCCGTCCATGTGAAGAAGTGATTGAGATTCTGAAATTCTGTGGCGTGCTGATTTCTCAGTTTACTCCCTTGGAGGTAGTACGCCTCATGAGGTTGGTTGTCTTTTTTTACAAACATAGTGGGAAACTTTATTTGGACTGCTTTCGAGATTGGTGTGATATTCGTTCGGATGGTGGTGAGCGTATGGAGATTTATAGCAACAAGAGTTGGCTTGATTTTCAGATTCGGACGGACCGCCGTCACGGAAACACTTTGTTTGGTTATGTCAGGAACTCTTGGGGCTTGTCGGAGCTGTGGAACACGCTGCCTGATTGTTGTCGTCGTCAAAAGGGGAAAGAGCGGGAGTTTTCTCCAGTACTGGATTTTTAGAGCCCCGCGAGTTGGCGAATCGTCTGTTCGGTATTTCTTCATTTGTGGAAGTGAAGCGCTTGTTGCGGTGCGTCATTTCTTCAGACTCTGGGCTAACCGCTGAGACATCTTTAGTTTGCCCTAGGAAACAGAAGGCCATTGTAGTTTCTCGGGGTAGTGGTAGCGTGGCGCCTTACTCATCTTCTCTAGAAGGTGACTCTCTTTCCGACAGCTGTGGCGGTTCGCCTCCCGAGGTACATGTGATTGGATCATCTGCCCCCTAGTCTTTCCCTGCGGAGGCGGCGGCTCAAAGGTTATTTTCTTCTTTGAAAGCGATGAATGAATTGGTAAGCGAGCTTGGTTATTTTTGGCTCTTCTTTATTGTTGTTCGGTGTTAACTTCTCTCCATCCTTTTTTTTACAGATTGAGGCTCAAGTTCAAATTGCCATCACCCGGAATGATCATTACGTGAGCTTGAAGGACGGGTATCTAACCCTCTAGGAGAAGTTTCGAGCGGCGATAGATTCTCCTGTCGCTTTGAGGTATGATCATGACCGGGACGTTTCTCGATTTCGCCGGATTAGATCGGAGCTAAAGTCGTACTTGGAGGAGACTCGAGCATTCTTAGTGGTGTAGAAATCTTTGGTGGAGAGGACTACACATATGTTAAAGCGTGCTCAAGAGGAGACTTCTCGTTTGTAGACGGAGCTTTGTGCAGCGAAGGCCCAAGAGGTAGCATTATCTTCTGATAGCCATGTTCTGGAGTTGAAGGCTGCTGGTCTTGCAGAGTACATGGAGTCTCTGGATTTCATGCGGGATCGGTGCTTGATCAGCGTGGAAGTTCGTGATGAGATCTGGAGTAAGGAGGTAGAGCCTCAGATGGAAACATTCGAGAGTTGGCCCTCAAGCGTGGAGTCTCGATGGCTTTTTGTCTTGTTAGAAGGAGCTTGGGATGCGACGTATCCGGCTTTATCTTTGATGATATCTCTGGCGATGAGAACTTTGATGTTGATGCGGTCGACGTGTAGTAGCGTTATTTCCCTGTATTAGTGTGTGTTTGCCTTTTTTTTCTTTTCCAGTATGGTGTCTTGTAGGTCGTCATTGTTATTTGACAGTTCTTGATTAGCGTGTTTACGCATGTATTTGTACATTGTTGTGATGATGATTGTGTCCTTTTTCTTGCCTAAGCGTTGTTTGACTTGTAGTGTTGCTTTGTGTGGGCTATAATTGTGTTTGTAGTTGGTTAGTAACCTAGTTTTCACGAGGATCGCTCGTGGCTTAATTCGCACGAGGATCGCTCGCGGCTTAGTTCGCAAGAGGATCGCTCGCGGCTTAGTTCGCACGAGAATCGCTCGCGGCTTAGTTCGCACGAGGATCGCTCGCGGCTTAGTTCGCACGAGGATCGCTCGCGGCTTAGTTCGCACGAGGATCGCTCGCGACTTAGTTCGCACGAGGTTCGCTCGCGGCTTAGTTCGCACGAGGATCGCTTGAGGATTAGTTCGCACGAGGATTGCTAGCGGCTTAGTTCACACGAGGATCGCTCGCGGCTTGGTCGTGAGGGGGGCAGGCCCTGACGACGTCCTGGCGTAGAAAGACAGGTTCAGTGAATAACTTTTGTACTCAAACCGCATGCGCAGTCTTACCTTTCGCACAAGGATCGCTCGCGACTTAGTTCGTGTAACACCCCAAAAATGAGAAGTGGTCATTGGAGGTTATCGCGCGGCGAGAGCTCAGTGAATTAAAATACCTAGGGCTCATGTTGTTACTGCCTGGCGGTAGGAAGCTAGCGTGTCGCGGTAGCACCCAACGCTTTCAATATTGTCGACGAATCATTGAGCGTGCTATCGCGCGGTGCTAGAGAGTTATCGCGGGGCGCTAGCTCCGGCTGGTCAAAGCAGTCACCGTCTGTGATACCTTGCGGCGGTAGGAGTTATCGAGTGGCGGTAGCTTTCAGATAAAGGCTGGAATCGAGATTTCATTCTCATTTTATCTCACACACTCTCTTGCTTAGTTCTGGAGTTGGAAGAGGAGGAAAAGTTCAGGAGCTCAAGAGGAGATCGATCCAAAGTGTGCTTGTGATCGGAATCGCGAGTCGGCGCTAGATCCGTGGAGAGGAAGTTGTGACAATAAATTCCATCCAGATCAAAGATCAAGGTTATGGCTCCGAAGAAAACTACATGGGTAACGACCTCCTGCTTGGACAAGTGAAGTCCAACTTTTGCATGTGCATGGAATCCTCCACAAAAAGGTGGAAGTGTTAAGATAATTCCATTGGGTCAATACTCGTTATCCCCGGTTAAGTTTGCATGTAGATCCAGAATTGTGTAGTACGGAATAGGCATGATGTGTGAAGCCCATCCGGACATGTTGATCTGGATTGGTGATGCTTTATTTTGCGAACTGGAGAAGACTCCACGTATAAACGAGTATTGTACGGGATCTGTGGGTTGTGCCTGTGAAAGGGAGTAATAGGAAGTACTAGAGTTGAATTCCAGGAAAATACCCAGGGAAAATCACGGTTTTGGAGAACTGTTGATATCGTCAGGTGATAGTGAGTGTCGTCGATGGTGATAGCTCCCAGTGAGCTATTTGTGGTGTAAAAGACCAGTATTCTGGCACTGCAGGTGGTTGCAAGGTTTTCTGGATAGTTGGTCCCGTTATGATTGAGGTTGGGTACAGAAAGTGTGTTCTGTCGCTAACGCCGAGCGATAGTGGTTGTCGCTGGCGATAGCTCCCAGATAATTTGTTATTGTGAAGCCAGACTCTCGGAGACATTGTGGCTAGTGTGAGCGATGAGCTCTTAAAGGCCAGTGAGCCGAATGGACAAGGGGAAGCCGACCCGCGTCAGTCTAGGCATTGAATTGACGATTTGAGCAACGGGCAAGGGCTTAACTGTATCCACGTTATGGTTGTCTAACTTGAGTGCATAGGTTATTGGCGTTCGTTAGGATCACATAATGAGAGTCTGTGGTTATACGCCATCAAGACTAAAGTCTCCGATTGTGGGTCGTGGAGCATGAATGCTCAAAGTTGCTGTTAGGTCTGGGACCTCTGAACGGTGGTGGGACTCTGGGTAATTCGATTCACCGATAATGTGCCCTGAGTGCACAGAGCGTCTGGCAGTGAGGTCGACATTTGTGATATATTTAAATGTGTGGAAGTGCACTTTCTTAAGATATATCTGTTGAGATTGCATTGCTTGTAGGGATTAACTACTTCCCTGAGTATGGGGTAAGGTCGTTATAATTGGTCAGCTGAATGTTGACCGTTGCCTTGTTTCCCGCCCTTGTGGTGAGCTGTCCCTATGTAGGTGCTGGACTGAGGGGTAAATAGCGGGCTGAAGCCTTTGCTACTAAGATGACCCTCGAAGGCTGAGTTTTCCTGTTTTCATGTGTGGCTGGCCTACGTGTCAAAGTATGAAACCACTTGATGTAAAGAGAACAGTTGTATGGCCTTAAGGCCAAGACATATGTTTTATTTATATATATGTCATTCATGTACAAGCTTTTGTAGTGGACATTCCTACAATTTTGAGTTCTTAACTTAAATGCTTCTGCTAGAATGCTCTGAGTTGGACGCGTTCATAGTTGAACTTGGATTTGGAAACAATAAGTAATCTCCTTACCTGTCCGTAGTATATGGCGTCGGGCCCCGGCCGGACCATCTGTCATATGATATACGATGGGTGGTGGTGTTACAAATTGGTATCAAATTCCATTCCTAGTCTTCCTTCTTCGAATTCGTGGTCGAATTCTTTTAAGGGGTGGTGAGCACGTGCATATGCGCTACCGTTATAACATAACTAAACTCATGAATGCTTACTTAGGAATGAAAATACAATTGTTTGAGGACCTTGCGCATTCCTTTTAGTTGTGTTTACCGCTTTGGTTGGTCGCTAAATTGTGTCTTGTACGCTTATAGGTGACTAGAAGTGGTGTGGGGCAGTCGGAACCCCGACATTCTGTTGAGAGTGCGACACCTGCTGATGTGCCCACACCTCCTCCTTCTATAGAGACAGTACGCTTCACTACTGAGATAGTGCTTGTGGTTATGAATGCACAACAGACTGGGCAGGCATGGCCTGTAATGGTGCTAGTGTAGGCTGGTGCGAGGCAAGAGCATGTTGAGGCTTTGATAGATACACGAGCAGCTGAAGATAACTGAAGTAGTTTATGAGTTTCATTCCTCCTAAGTTCACGGGTGTAGGATCCCCAACGCAGGCTGAGGACTGGCTTGCGCGAGTCAAGAGGATATTGACTGCATTAGGGACAGAGGAGGGACAGAAAGTCACCTTGGCCACTTTCCTGTTGGAAGGAGAAGCTCGGCTTTGGTGGGACGAAATGGAGTTGCACCACTTAGCAGGCAGACAACTATCGGAGGTCTCGATAGATGAGTTTTCAAGACTATTCATGGCGAAGCATCTGCCGTCGGCGCAGTGCATAGCCATGGAAAATTAGTTCCAACATCTAACTCAAGGAGATGGTAGTGTGGATACCTATTTACATGAGTTTACAAGGTTGGGATGCTATGCGGGATCTATCTTTGTCGAATAAGAGCGTAAGATCAATAGGTTCTACGAGGTACTGCGGGATGAGCTGAGATTTCTACTCTCGAGTTCGGTGAACCAAGGGTTTCAAGCATTGGTGGATATGGCTCATGCATTGGAAAAAGATATGAAGAGGGTATAGGACAAGAGGGACTTGGCTGTGACATAGCCGGAGTTCAAAGTGTCGCGTCCTGAAAAATCTAGCTACTACAGGAAATGGAACAACAAAAGGTTCAAGTCTTTTTGACACGATCCTTCTACAGTTGCGTCTGGAGCAACTTCAGGGAAAGACCCTTGTACGTGATATACTTGTAGCAAGCCGGGACACTTCGCTCACGACTATCGTTATGGCCCTCCAAAGGAGTAAAAGAGAACTGGTGCAACTTATGCTGAAAAGGGAAAGACAGTAGTGGAGTCCTCTACATCCCAGGTGCAGCCCCGAGTATATAACCTTGGCCAACAGGAGGCCATAAAAGTAAAGTGATGTCGTCACAGGCTTTGTTCTTATTCAGGACTGTCCGGCAAGAGCACTGTTCGATACATGTGCTTCGCATTCGTTTCTATCTGAGGACTTCGTGTCACGGATCGGAGTGCCTACTAGTATGATAGCAGAGAGTATGAATGTGTTATTGCCTAACGGATGCGTGATGCGTGTGGATAGGTCTTTCTATGTTGAGGTGAGGATAGGAAGTCAGTAATTCAGATTGGAAGCATCCGTACTGCCGATATCTGAGTTCGATGTGATCTTTGGTATGGACTGGCTCTCGAAGCAGCGTGTCTGTATTGATTGCAACTCAAAGGAAGTCACGCTGAGTTATAATACCGAGCTAGTGACTAAATTCGCTGGTATGCGAGGATCGAGCGAGATACTGATGTCTACTCTCTAAGTAGTCAAGGATGTTCGGAAGGGCGCGAAATTGTTCTTCATGCTTATTGAGGTTGTTGATCCAAAGACCAGGTTGAGTGACGTTCTGATTGTATCGAAGTACACAGATGTGTTTCCAAAGTATCTTCCTGGGTTACTACCCCAGCGGGAGATTGAATTTGCTATTGAGTTTGTGCCAGGTGCAAAACCTGTGGCCCGCTCGTCGTACCGTGTTGCGCCAAAAGAGATGACGGAACTGAAGGTTCAATTGCAAGAGTTGCTAGAGCAAAGCTATATACACCCAAGTATGTCACTTTGGAGCGCGCCGATCCTCTTTGTGAAAAAGAAGAACGGTAGCATGCGTCTATGCATCAATTATAGAGAGCTGAATAAGTTGACAGAGAAGAACAAGTATCCAATACCACTGATTGATGACTTGTTTCATCAGCTAGTGGGATCAACGGTATACTCTAAGCTAGATCTGAAATCTGGCTATTACTAGTTGAGGATTTCGGAATGTAACATTCCCAATACAGCGTTTGGTACACGATATGGGCACTATGAGTTCACTGTAATGTCGTTTGGGCTAACAAATGCGCCATCGGTGTTCATGGACCTAATGCATCGAACATTTCGAGAGTACTTGGACTTATTTGTAATCGTCTTTATTGACGACATTTTAGTGTACTCTCAGTCTGAAGAAGATCATGCAAACCATTTGTGGATGGTGTTGCACACCCTGAGAAGACACAAGCTCTATGTAAAGTTCTCAAAGTGTGAGTTCTGGTTGTCTTCAGTGGCCTTTCTTGGCCATGTGATAAGTGCAGACGGCATTGCGGTGGATCCGGCAAAGATAGTTGCGATACGGGAGTGGTCGGTTTTGTCTTTTGTGGCTGAAGTCCGAAGTTTCCTTGAATTTGTGGGCTACTACAGGCGCTTCATAGAGAACTTCTCGCGGATAGCTTTGCCTCTCACCACACTGATAAGGAAAGATCAGAAATTTGTTTGGACGCCGGAGTACGCGCGAGCTTTTGAGGAGCTGAAAAGTCGTCTGACTACAACGCCAATCTTAACGTTGCCATATGGTTCAGACGACTATGAAATTTATAATGATACATCAGGGAGCGGCCTAGGCTGCGTTCTTGTTCAATTCAAAGAAGTGATCGCCTATGGCTCACGCCAGTTGAAAGTGCATGAGCAGAACTATCCCGTCCACGACTTGGAGTTGGCGGCGGTGATATTTGCACTTAAACGGTGGCATTATTACTTATATAACATGAAAGTTGACATCTTCACGGACCATAAAAGACGGAAATATCTATTGGATCAGAAGGATCTTAGTATGTTACAATGGAGGTGTATGAAGTTCTTTGGGGACTACACCTTTGAAATTCATTATACTCCTGGGAAGGGAAACGTGGTCGCAGATGCCTTGAGTCATAGGACTCCGACAAGGGAAAATTGATTACAGATGCATGATGAGCGTCTGATCTAGGAGCTGGAGGCTTTAGAGATTTTTTGTGTTGACAAGTATTCCACTGCAGATGCGTGCCTAAACTGGATGAAGGTACAGTATGACCTTGCGAACAGGGTTCGGCGAGCAACGGAACTCGATGAGAGTCTAAAACGCTATGTAGCGGAGGGGTCAAATTCTCAGTTCTCATTAGACGTGGTCTTTGGCGAAAAGACGGTCGATTTTGCATCCCCAACATTAATAAGTTACGGGAGGAGTTGATGTACGAAACACATTTTACAAAGTACTCAATCCAACCAGGGAGCACTAAGATGTTCAAGGACATGAAGAAACTGTTCTTGTGGCCAGGTATGAAGAAAGACATAGCACATTATGTGGCAAAATGTCAGACCTGTGCCTTAGTGAAAGTTGAATGCCAGAAATCTGGAGGTTTCCTGAAATCGTTGCCGATTCCGGTATGGAAGTTTGATGATATTTCTATGGATTTCGTGCATGGGCTGTCGAGTTCACAGAGCAGAAACGATGTCGTATGGGTGATCCTTTATAGGCTAACGAAAGTGTCACACTTCATACTGAACAGGAAGGATGGTTCAGTTGAGAAACTAGTTAAGCTGTACGTGGATAATATCATATGATTGCACGGTGTGAAGTGTGACCCATATCATCATAAGTGATCGAGATGTGCACTTTACTTCAAATGATTGGAGGCTAATCCATCAGTTGTTGGGGACTAGACTAAAGTTCAGTACGACCTTTCATCCGCAAACGAATGACCAGACTGAGAGGACCAATAGAACGATGGAGGACATGCTCCGAATATGCCTTAGATTTCAGGAAGAGGTGGGAAGACTATCTTTATATGATTGAGTTTGCCTATAATAATAGCTACCAAGCTAGTATACAGATGTCGCCTTTTGAAGTTTTGTACGGTAAGAAGTGTCGTACACTGTTAGCTTGGGCAGAATCAGGCGAGTCAAATCCATATAAGCGTAAGGAGGTCGAAGATGCAAATTCGACCATACGTACTATACAAGAGCGACTATTGATAGCCCAAGGCAAGCAAGCGAAGTACTACAATGCCAAGCACCGAAACGTGGAGTTTGCGGTTGGCGATTGGGTATACTTAAAGATCAAGCCATTCAAAGGCATGTCCAGGATTCGGCGCTTGAAAAAGTTGAGTCTGAGGTATCTTGGTCCGTTTGAAGTGGTTGAACGAGTTTGAGAAGCTGCTTATCGGTTAGCTCTTTCAGCGGAACTAAGTGGCTTGCACGATGTGTTTCACATATCGGTTCTACGAAAAGCTGTGAAAGAGCTGACGCAAGTGATTGCAAATGATCGAGTATCGGTTGATCATGGGCTAACGACAAAGGTTAGGCCCATTCAGATCGAGGATACGGAGATCAAGCAACTGCGTAATAAGACAATCGGGATAGTCAAGGTCCATTGGGACAACTAGGCCATGAAGAGTTGACATGGGAGCGAGAGCAAACCATGCACGAAGAATATCCCGAGTTATTTGTAAAATGATATTATAACATTGTTTTGTGAAAGGAAAATATGTTTTAACATATTAGTTGCTGGATTTCCTTATAGATGCGTACAATTTCGGGACGAAATTTCTGTAAGGAGGGGAGGGTTGTAACACCCTAAAAAATGATAAGTGGTCATTGGAGGTTATCGCGCAGCGATAGGCTTATCACTGACAATAACTCAGTGAATTAAAATACCCAGGGCTCGGGTTGTTACCGCTTGGCGGTAGGAAGCTAGCGCTCCGCTGTAGCACTGATGAGTCCCTTTTATATACCTATTTTCGGACTCATCTGGGCTTGTTTTCCTTTGCTTGCACTTCACTTTTAGTTCATTATCGTTTATATTTCATCTTATCCTTATTGTCATAGGAAGTGAACCTTTCGGCCCGTGGTTGTGTCTATTTTGTACTTTTATTGGTTGTTCTCCTTTTTTTGCTTATCTGGAATGTCTGCACACATCGGTGATGGGTTTAGGGGTCGTGTGCGTGTTTCGGGGACGTTTGGAAGCAGGAATACTGCGCACGATCATCAGATATAGTGCGCACGACCACTGGTCGTGCGCCGATGATCGTGCGCAATGTACCCTGATTTCCAAAATCTGCCTGGGGTAATCGCACGACCACTGGACATAGTGCGCACGACCACGGGTCGTGCGCCACTGATCGTGTGCATTGATTCCACTTTTCCTGGAGTTCTGTCTGGGGTAATCGCACAACCACTAGACATAGTGCGCACGACCACCGGTCGTGCGCCATCGCTCGTGCGCGTTACCCCAATTCTTCTCTTTATTCTGCCATGCCAATACGCACGATCACTGGCCATAGTGCGCACGACCACTGGTCGTACGCCCGTGATCGTGCGCATTGTTTAAATCTGCTTTCTATAAATAGCGCAGGTCTCGCCCTAATTTGGGAGAGCCCGACTTTTCTCCGCCATTTTCGTCTCTAAGGAGGTATTCCGCCGTCCTCCTTCATCTTCCACCGTAGGGAGGTGCTCTGGGCAAGCTTTCATCGCCAAATCCAAGCCAGAGCTTCCTCTCGGCCTCCTCCTTCATCCTTGGGCTTCAAGAAGAGTTTTGACCTAGCTTTCTCCATCAAGCTAGGAGAAGTTGTTTCATCCTCCACCGGCTCGTGACACGAAGAAGACGGGTCCATTGGGAGTGAGTGACAGCCTCCTCTACCCCGGACGCAGTTAAGGACCGAGCTTGGACGCGGATTGACAACCCGGCGATTCCAACCGTGAACCCTTGGCAAGACTTCGGATCCGGTCAATTTCGCACACCTTTTCTCCTATTGTTGTTGTAGCTTAGTTAAACTCTTTGTATTTGATGAAGTATTCTTATTGTAAAATACTTTTATGTGTAATCATGTCTAAGTGATCGTATGTTTGCGTTATTTACTTGAGGTGCGCCATATTCCATCCACCATCCACCCTTATCGCACTAGCAATTGCTAGTGGTGTGTGTTGCGAAGAGGTGCTCTCGACCCTCATTCCACAAGCCTACTCGTCCATCCGCCCTGTGATTCGGTGCATAGAGGCCCGACTAGTCTTCCATCCCGCCTGGCGAAGCATCGCATAGCGGCGTTGCATAGGAGTAGTTGTTAGAGTTTTACTTTCTTTTATCGCAATACCAAAAACCCCCTTAGTTAACGCCGACTTAAGGACTTCAATCTCAAGTCCTCCTCGAAATTAACTCCACCTTACTGTGTTCCTTGAGAGATCAATACTTGAGAAAACTCGCCCATTTTATATTACTTGTGCGACCGGTTCACTACCGTGATCTTACGCATCAAGTTTTTGGCGCCGTTTCCAGGGAACACAGTCGTGTGAGTTTTTGGAGAAGAAGATATTAGATTCAAGTCCTTTTCCATTTGTGCATAGCATTTTCTTATTTGCTTTTGTGTTAGAATTTTTATTTTTGCTTATTCCTTTTTGCCATTCTCTAATTTTTGATTTAGATAGCAGATCTGTGCTAATTTTTATTCTAGCCGTGTAACATTTTTCCTGCAATTATTTTTTATTCGCGATGTCTTCTTCTGCTGAGTGACGTCTTATTGACATTTTGCGCCGAGGCATCAACGTCATGGCTGCTCTGAATGCCAAGCATTGTATTCAGTGTTTGCTATGTCAGGGTGTGGGGCACATGTTGAAGGATTGCCCTCGTTTGTGAGAGCCTTCTCCCTTTGTGGGCGCAGCCGCAGCAGTCCCCTGTTCGCAGGAGACTACTGTGGACGGGCCTACTAGGGTGTTGTCTGGCCCACACACTGATTTGGCTCACCTAGCTCGTTCTCTTCCTGTCATGATTACGGAAGAATCTCTTGCCGCATATATATCCTTCATGGGTTCCTCAGCCCCTTTTTACGAGCTTCCTTTGAGTGAGCTCTCTCACTCGGATGTTAGCCCGTAGGGAGTGGATCGGGAACTCATGGACGATCCGGTATGGGAAGATGAGATTGTTCCGGTCGTCGATGGGGTGGCGTCTGCGGATGATGTTGCGTTGGGGCCTACTCATTCAGTGCTTGATTTAGAGAGCAGTTTTGCCCCTACGTAGATTTTGCCGGAGTTTGCTACTCGATTTTTGTGTGAGTCGGCTGATGATGCCATGTTTGTGGATGATTCGGTGCCCGAGGTTGCGCCAAAGTGGGATGATGATTCCTCTATCTCAGATGGAGAATGTGGATCTTCGGATCACTTCTACGCACCCCGGTGGGACGTGGAGTATTCTTTGTCTGATGCGGAGGTTTGTACCTCCTTATTAGATGAGATGATCCCCCTTACCACCGCGGACCTTGAGTTGTCGGATTCCCCCCGATACGACTCGTATAATACCGACGATGATCTTTGCTTGGATCTCAGTGAGAGTGAAGCCGGAGTCACTCTCCCATTTTCTGATTATTTTAGTTCTTCATCAATTTTATTACTTGATCCCCCTTCCTTATCTGAGCCTGTGCAGGATGAGTCTCCACGGGTACGGTGGGATGACGATGAGCCTGGTACTCATGTTGTTGACATCGCTTCCTACATACCTGTGGTGGACGATACCTTGCACGGCAAGGATTTTTTGTGTGAGTTGAGTGAGGGCCAGGCCTCCTCCTCATCTTACATTCTGTTTCCTCTACTTGCAGATAGCAAGTATTATTATTCAGGTAGAGGGGTTACTGTTCTATGACCGTATCGGTACCCGTTACCGACACGGATATTAGGACAGTTGCATGTTCACTTTTCCTTTCATAGGCCCATTAGCTAGATATGTATTGAATTTAATAAGTCGTGTTGGGATGACAATAACTCCAGTACTTATCTTTCAATTTCTGCATTTTGTTTTTTTATGTCTAGATTAGTTTTAATATTATTTTGTATTTTGTATATTTTTCTTTTGTTTTTGCGGAGCTCGCCCCTGCAGGTATTCATGGAAACTACGTATTGGCGGGGTTGTGATTCTTCGTATGGCGGACCTGCTTCTACTTTTCATGCGCCTTCTGGTATGCTCACTAGCTGAGCATTGGGTAACCTCTTCCCTTAATCCTTTATGATTTTAATTCCCATATCTTATGATGTGTTGTTTAGTTTAAGTCTAGGGGAGAGCTTATGTTTGTTACCTTTTGCACGTGCATATTTCATGTGCATACTAGAAGCTTTTATAGTTATTATTTTGTTTAGTTCATGTCTTCGCACACCACTGCACCCACATGAGTGCGTGCTTAGTTGTTAGCGTGCCGCGAGTTAAACTCGTGTCTTTGTTAGATTTGGGAAAATTATGGTGTTGGCTTAGGATTGTGAGACAGAGTAAAATGTTGACCTTGTTGTGCTCCTAGTCAACTGCTCTCGTTTCATGTAGAAATTCGAGTAGATTTAATTTTTTTGTATGCTTATAGTTTTATATTTTTCTATTTACGTAAATTCTTTTTATTCTACTTAAAATTGGTGAATCCGGTGTGAATAAAACGGTAGCGTAGGAATGTGTGTAGCCGTCACTAGACTCGTTTTGCTCGAGTCTAGAGGAAGGATTATCTTTCTTGGTGGCTAAGAACTTGCCCCAAGCTACTCTTGAAGCATTGGTACATGGTTAGTCTAGCATGAGTGTGATGTATGCAATCGTTTTGGCCTGGTTGAGCTTTGTACCCATTCCTAACGTCTTATCCTCGCTAAGCCCCGTTGTGCCTACCCCTTCCTTTGATTCAGCTCCACCATGATTTCACCAAAGCCTCATAGCCGATCTTAGTCGCACACCCAAGTCGAGATTTAGAGTTCTTCTATTTTCATGTTGGGGTGTTGATGTGGTGATCTCTTTGTGAAGATTGTGGAAGTGCTCCCAAGTTTATATTTGCTAAGATTGTGAAAATAAAAAGATGAAAAAGAAAAAAGAAAAATATTTGTAAAGCAAAAATTGAAAAGAAAAAGGTTGATTGAAAATCTTTTTGGAGATGTGATTATATTTGGAGTAGGCGGTGCACACACCCATAAGTTAAAAGTTAAGTCTGGGGGTGTGGTGTACTCATTTGTATTGTGGTTAGCGGTTGGATTCATTTGTTTTAGGCTAGCTCATTTGGGTTATGTGCATAGCCTTCCTGTTTATCCTTGTGTACCTCACCGTAACCCAAGCCCCATCTCTTACCCTTAAGTCCTACGGATTCACGCTTGAGTCGAACTAGTGCCGTGGAGAGAGTGTGAACGGGAAAGCGTATGGTCCCCGACATTGGTGGATTCCTTTGGAGGTGATCCCGAGCCCCGATCTTTAGCAAAGCTCACCTTAGTGGCCTGCCTACTTTCTTCTTACGCGTGACCGGATGATTCACCGTGATTCTACTTTTGAGTAGTAGTAAAATTTTGATACGCATTGTGGAAAATATAAACTATTCTGCATACTTAGAAATTTTCTCTATTGTATTTTTACTCACGCGAGCATGCGACTTCGCATAATACTCTGTTTTTCAATTTATTTGTTAGTTAGTAACTTTCCCTATCTGCTTAGATTTTGTTTACTCGGGACGCGCAAACAATTAAGTCTGGGGGTGTGATGAGTCCATTTTATATACCTATTTTTGGACTCATCTGGGCTTGTTTTCCTTTGCTTGTACTTCACTTTTAGTTCATTATCGTTTATATTTCATCTTATCCTTATTGTCATAGGAAGTGCACCTTTCGGCCCGTGGTTGTGTCTATTTTGTACTTTTATTGGTTGTTCTTCTTTTCATGCTTATTTGGAATGTCTGCACACATCGGTGATGGGTTTAGGGGTCGTGTGCGTGTTCCGGGGACGTTTGGAAGCAGGAATACTGCGCACGATCATCGGATATAGTGCGCACGACCACTAGTCATGCGCCGATGATCGTGCGCAATGTACCCTGATTTCCAGAATCTGTCTGGGGTAATCGCACAACCACTGGACATAGTGTGCACGACCACCGGCCGTGCGCCACTGATCGTGTGCATTGATTCCACTTTTCCTGGAGTTCTGTCTGGGGTAATCGCACGACCACTGTACATAGTGCGCACGACCACCGGTCATGCGCCATCGATCGTGCGTGTTACCCCAGTTCTTCTCTTTATTCTGCCATGCCAATACGCACGATCACTGGCCATAGTGCGCACGACCACTGGTCGTGCGCCCGTGATCGTGCACATTGTTCAAATCTGCTTTCTATAAATAGCACAGGTCTCGCCCTAATTTGGGAGAGCCCGACTTTTCTCCGCCATTTTCGCCTCCGAGGAGGTATTCCGCCATCCTCCTTCATCTTCCACCGTAGGGAGGTGCTCCGGGTAAGCTTTCACTACCAAATCCAAGCCGGAGCTTCCTCTCGGCCTCCTCCTTCATCCTTGGGTTTCAAGAAGAGTTTTGACCTAGCTTTCTCCATCAAGCTAGGAGAAGTTGTGCCATCCTCCACCGGCTCGTGACACGAAGAAGACGGGTCCATTGGGAGTGAGTGTCAGCCTCCTCTACCCCGGACGCAGTTAAGGACCGAGCTTGGATGCGGATTGACAACCCGGCGATTCTAACCATGAACCCTTGGCAAGACTTCGGATCCGGTCGATTTTGCACACCTTTTCTCCTATTGTTGTTGTAGCTTAGTTAAACTCTTTGTATTTGATGAAGTATTCTTATTGTAAAATACGTTTATGTGTAATCATGTCTAAGTGATTGTATGTTTGCGTTATTTACTTGAGGTGCGCCATATTCCATCCACCATCCACCCTTGTCACACTAGCAATTGCTAGTGGCATGTGTTGCAAAGAGGTGCTCTCGACCCTCATTCCGCAAGCCTACTCGTCCATCCGCCCTGCGATTCGGTGCATAGCGGCCCGACTAGTCTTCCATCCCGCCTGGCGAAGCATCGCATAGGAGTAGTTGTTAGAGTTTTACTTTCTTTTATCGCAATACCAAACCCCCCCCCCCCTTAGTTAACGTCGACTTAAGGACTTCAATCTCAAGTCCTCCTCGAAATTAACTCCACCTTACTGTGTTCCTTGAGAGATCGATACTTGGGAAAACTCGCCCATTTTCGAAGGGCACTAGCTCCGGCTGGTCAAAGCGATCACCGCTTGTGATATCACGCGGAGGCAGGAGTTATCGCGCGGCGGTAGCTTTCAGATAAAGGCTGGACTTGATATTTCATTCTCATTTTCTCTCACACACTCGCTTGCTTAGTTCTGGAGAGGGAAGAGGAGGAAAAGTCCAGGAGCTCAAAAGGAGTTCGATATAAAGTGTGCTTGTGATCGGAATCGCGAGTCGACGCTAGATCCGCGGAGAGGAAGTTGTGACAATCAATTCCATTCGGATCAAAGATCAAGGTTATGGCTCCGAAGAAAACTATAAGGTAATGACCTCCTGCTTGGACAAGTGAAGACCTACTTTTGTATGTGAATGAAATCCTCCACCAAAAGGTAGAAGTGTTAAGAGAATTCCGTTAGGTCGATACTCGTTATCCCCGGTTAAGTTTGCATATAGATATGGAATTGTGTAGTACGAAATAGGCATGCTGTGTGAAGCCTATCTGGACAGGTTGGTCTGGATTGGTGATGTTTTATTTTACGAACCGGAGAAGACTCCGCGTATAAACGAGTATTGTACGGGGTTTGTGGGTTGTTCCTGTGAAAGGGAGTAACAGGAAGTACTGTAATTGAATTCCATGAAAATACCTAGGGAAAATCACGATTTTGGAGAATTGTTGATATCGTCGGGCGACAGTGAGTGTCGCTGATGGCGATAACTCCCAGTGAGCTATTTTTGGTGTGAAAGACCAGTATTCTGGCACTGTAGATGGCTGCAGGGTTTTTTGGATAATTGGTCCAGTTATGATTGAGGCTGGGTACAAAAAGTGTGTTCTGTCGTTAACACTAGGCGATAGTGGTTGTCGCTGGCGATAGCTCCCAGATAACTTGTTATTATGAAGCCAGTCTCTTAGAGACATTGTGGCTAGTGTGAGTGATGAGCTCTTAAAGGCCAGTGAGCTGAACGGACAAGGGTAAGTTGACCCGTATCAGTCTAGACATTGAATTGATGATTTGAGCAACGGGAAAGGGCAGAACTGTATTCACATTATGGTTGTCTAACTTGAGTGCCTAGGTCATTGACGTTTGTTAGGATCACAAAATGAGAGTCTATGGTTGTACGCTATCAAGACTAAAGTATCCGGCCGTGGGCCGTGGAGCATGAATGTTCAAAGTTGTCGTTAGGTCTGGGACCTCTGAACGTTGGTGGGACCCTGGGTAATCCGGTACACCGATAATGCGCCCTGAGTGCACTGAGCGTCTGGCAGTGAGGCCAACGTTTGTGATATATTGAAATTTGTGGAAGTGCACTTTCTTGAGATGTATCTGTTGAGATTGCATTGCTTGCAGGGATTAACCGCTGCCCCGGGTATGAGGTAGGGTCGTTATAATTGGTCAGCTGAATGCTGACCGTTGCCTTATTTCCCTCTCTTATAGTGGGTTGTCCCTGTACTGGTGCTGGACCGAGCGGGAAATTATGGGATGAAGCCCTTGCTGCTATGATGTCCCTCGAAGGCTGAGTGGAAAAGTTTTCCTATTTTCATGTGTGGTTGGTCTGCGTGCCGAAGTATGAAACCACTTAATGTAAAGAGAACAGTTGTATGGCCTTAAGGCCAAGATAAATGTTGTATTTATATATATGTCATTCTTGTACAAGCTTTTATAGTGGACATTCCTACTATTATGGGTTCTTAACCTAAATGCTTTCGCTAGAATGCTCTGAGTTAGGGTGTGTTCATAGTTGAATTTAGATTTGGAAACAATAAGTAATCTCCTTACCTGTCCGTAGTATATGACGTCGGGCCCCAGCCAGACCTTCTGTCATATGTTATACGTTGGATGTGGGTGTTACAGTTCGCACGAGGATCACTCGCAGCTTAATCTTACCTTAAACTAGTCGGACATTATTAAAAAGGAAACATAATGTTTGAATAACTGATTGTTTATACGTGTCTGGTCTTGTGGTTCTTACTCATCATAGAGTTCAAATATGATAAAAATACTTTTAGGAAGTTCAAATTAAGGAGTCACTAATATTCAGGGCTACAGCTTCTATTGGCTGGGCTTGCTTAGAGTAACAAATCTTGGCAGCTTCTTGGTTTCCACGTACAACACCTGTCCCTCCAGTAGTGGGGAATTTCATGGCAAGGTGAGGGATTGAAGGAATGACTTTGAAGATTTACTGAATGGGTCTACAGAAGATCGCATTTGAAGGCTGAGCTTGAATCCACCACGACGAACTGGATTTCGTGCATAGCTTGCCTTGGAAACTCTCCCATGGTGACTGGTAGAGTTATCGTCCCTTGTGCTCAGACTGGATGGTTGTCGAAGACATAGACAGGTACGGTTACTGGTGTGAGATGTTGAATGGTAAGCTTCATGCTTTGAAGAGTGGAGAAGAATAAGACGTCGACCGAACTTCTATTGTCGACAAGTATCCTTTCGACCTTATAGCAGGGATCTTCGATCCCTACACTGATCACGAGAGGGTCTAGGTGGGGTATCTGGATTCGCTCAAGATCTTCATCCCTGAAGGCTATGGTGGAGTCTTGCTTGCATCCTTTATATTCGTGGACATCTTCTTGGGCACTTACTGAAAATATCTGGGTAGAGAGAATTGGTGACCCGGCGATGGTTTCAATATTCCCAACTATCTGTTTGCCACTGGCTCCTCCTTACTGGGCATCCTGCTGATCTCTTGTCTGCCTAGGGGGAGCTTGTTGATCTTTTTAGCGTCCTTGCAAGAACCTACCCAGAAGTCCCTGGAGAACTAGATGCCCGATTTCATCCTTCAGTCTTGCACACTCCTCCATATTGTGCCATGTTGCCTGATGGAATTTGCAATACTTTGACTGGTCACTTTTGGGATTTGGGGCAGGCTTCTTGGGTTGGTGTAGAGTCGGCTTGTTCTGGATGGCATAAAGCACATTCGTGCGGGTGGTATTTAACGGAGTGTATTCTCGGGGTGGCTGTCCCCTCTGAAAGTCACGTCGTCGTTGGTCATTCCGACGCTCTTCCTGAAATATTCCTTCCTGGACTTTTGAGGACTATTCTCTGTCCCTCTTACGTTTCTAGTCTTCATCAAACTGCTGACGATGTGCTGTAATAGCTTCATCTGCTGCTATCTGCGCTTCCATACGGTGCACAAGGTATGGGTAGCTAGGGACAATTTCTCTCATCAGTGTCGAGTAGAACCCACTGGAGCGAAGCCCTCCGAGAAATACTCCCCTCAAGAGTTTAGGGTCTACTCCCGGGATTTGGCGGGCTTCTGCGGTAAACCGACGGAAAAACTCCTTCAAAAATTCTCCTTCGTTTTGTCGAATTCCTGACAAATGTGAGGGGTCTCAGATGATTCTTCGGGTGGCGATGAACTGGTAAGTGAATTGTCTCATTAATTCCGTAAAGTTCGTGATAGTTCCCTCCCTTATAGAGTGGAACCAGGTCCGAGCTTGGCCTTTGAGAGTGGCTGGGAATACTTGGCAGAGTAGTTGATCAGGTGCATTATAGATCCTCATGATCGTAGTAAAGTGGTTGACGTGTTCTAACGGGTCGTCTGTCTCGTCAAAGGTTTTGATATTCGGTAGTTTAAATCCATGCGGGATTTGATGAGCCAAAACTGGAGGTACAAGTGGGGAGCCCTGGTGAACTGGTTGATGGGGGTGAACATCCCGTCGGCCAATCTGCCTGCATTCCTCGGTGATCATCTCCCGTATCTCTTCCCGAGTGAATCTTTTGCGTGACGGTAAACGTGGTTCTTCTTTTAGGATTTGGTCACGACGACCAGTTTCAACTGCTCTGAGGACCGGGTGAGTGGAACTAACGACATCGAAGAATTCTTCTGTCGCTTCTCTTCGCAGAGCTTCCCTTGGTAGTTCATGGCTTAGTGGAGGCGGGGGATTGGCCAGTGCAGGCGGATGAGTGGGAGGCGCTCCAATATTCCTAAGCAGAGTATGCATCTTGGTTTGCTGCTCCTCCATCTATCGAACTCGTCCCTCCAATGTTATTATTGAGGCAAGAACAGTTTCTGCTTCGAGGGACACGTTTGCAAGTAAATGGGAGTGGGCTGTCTTAGTGCATCCTCCTGGGACGAATGTTTCAGCTATCTGGGTACTCCTCTTTGCCATTGAAGCTGCTCCTTGGAAACTGTTGGGTTAAGAGTTCTATCTTGAGTACAGCTGTGCCGAGGGTACATGCTTTTAAGGATGTTGGGAACTCATTTCTTACAGACGATGCCAAACTGTTGCGGTCTAACTCGACGTCCCGGTCGGACCGGAATAACCCAGACTGTCTTAGCTCTCGGAACAGTCGAGCACACACACAGTCAATAGAGTAGGTCGGTTGTACACACGCAGTTTTAACGTCGAAAACCCCTCAACTGGGTAAAAAATCACGTGATCGGATCTGTGCTGGTTAAAGTCCACTATTTTCTGGCGGTTACAACTTGTTTGTGAAGTCGAGGGTGACAGGCCACCTCTCGTTATAACTTTAGGGTGAGAGAACACTTGGCATACGATGAACAACAGGCCGTCACGCCGGGGATTGTTATAAATTGCGCTTCACGCTGGTGGTCTTTGGATAGCGGCTTGCTGATTCTGGATGTGGGTCGAAGCATCTGGACTTGCAATTGCAGGGGCCACTTGGGACTTGTAAGATTTGGCTTCATTAGGTGGCTTTGACTTGACTCGCTTGAAGGTGAGGTGCGGCTCGGGTGCGGCTCGGATGTTGCTCGTAGGAGGAATTCAGCAGAACTTCGACTTGAGGAATAAGAAGACTCTGAAGAAAAAAATAAGAAATGAGGAGGCCTGGGGCTCTGCTCCGGGTGATGGTTATGGTGGTTACGCGACTATCCGCACACCATAACCACCATCATGATTATTTTTGTTATGGTTTAAATGTCCGTATTTCGCTATTTGGAGACAATTTACATAAATTACCAAATATTAATTAAATCCCCTCCCACTAACCTGGTGGTTAGTGGGTGGTTATGCGTGAATCGGACGACGGGGAGCCCCCCCATCGATCGGACGATGGGAGCGGGACTCCACGGGTGGCCGGCGAACTCGCCTCCAAGTTCGTCGGCTAGGGAAGGGCCGCCGATGGTGGTCGGGGCGGAGCGGCCGCTCCCTTGGCCACCGACAGCCGAGGGCGGGGGCGGCCACCCCCTTGGCCGCGCGGGCGACCGAGGAAGGGGGCAGCCCGGGCCCCCGTCCCTGGGCCGCACCGGCTGCCGAGGGAGGGGGCGGCCCGAGCCGCCCCCTAGAGCGTGCGGGCGGCCGAGGAAGGGGGCGGCCCGGGCGGCCGCCCCTTGGCCGTGCGGGCGGCCACCCCCTTGGCCGCTGCAACGGCTGGGGGAGGGGGCGGCTCGGGCGGCCGCCCCCCTTGGCCGCGCCGGCAGCCGAGCGAGGGGGCGGCCCGGGGGAAGGGGCGGCCCAGGAGGCCGCCCCCTTGGCCGTGCGAGTGGCCGAGGAAGTAGGCGGCCCGAGCGGCCGCCCCCTTGGCCGCGCCGGCGGCCGAGGGAGGTGCGGCCCGGGCAGCCGCTTCCTCGGCCGCGGCGAGAGAAGGCGGGCGGGCGGCATTCGGGGGGGGGGGGGGGGGAGGTCGTCCGCCCGCCGCCTGCGAGGTGGGGCTCGCGGCGGTTTGCCCATTATGCGTAATGAGATCGGTGCGCGGGGGATCGGAAGCGGTAATCGCGCGCGCGATCAATCTCATGATCCCATTTCTTTTGAGGTGGAGATCATGAGTGTGTGGTTATGTGTATACCCAACCTTTATAAAATTAGGGTCATCCCCAACAATATATTAAGTATTAACGTTAATATATATAATTATATATATATATATATATATATATATATATATATATATATATATTAAAAATATTTTTTTTACAAAGCAGCACTGTAGCCCTTAAGGAGAAATTATTCGGTCCGGAGCCCGTTCCGAAATCTCTGTTCGGAAGCCATCGGTATTTGGCACGTGGAACAAGCAATGTCGGTGAACAAAAAATTTTAAAAAACAATTGCGATTTGTGAACCCGTTCGGTAGTGTCGGAAAGAGGGAACCCGGAGTCTGGGCATCGAACGAAAAATTTTCTGTTGAAAAAGGGCTGCAGTGCCGCTGCCTGCTGCCGGTCCCCACCCGCAACAGGAAAATAGACAGTAGCTTCTTGCCACTGTCAGTGCCTAATAATTGTTTGGCGGGGCGACAGAAAAATCGGCTTTATGTCGCAGATGTGCCGCCCCGCCAAACAGATCCTTACTGGAGAAACTCGTTGAGGAGTGGCTGCCGAAGTTGAGAGCTTGTCGGAGGATGTTCTTGCCACGCGGAGATAAAGGATGGGGGGGGGGGGGGGGGGGGAGTCGGGCTTCGCGGCATCCTGCTGAGAGAGTATCATGCAAAGTAATTTCTAAACCTAATGATTACGCGCGTGCACACACATGTGTGTGTAATTAAAAATATTAACTAATTACAATCAAATGCTCGTATATCGCTCTAGTGGGCTCAAAATTTGTCCCGAACGGGCTCGTTATGACCGTCTCATTGACATACTTCCAACAAAATGATCAGAAGCCAGTTACGAGTTTATTTACTCATTTTCGCTCTCCAAAACATTTGTGGACAATTTAAACATCAAAACTGGTCAAATAACGTCCGAATCACGAACGGACGACTCTGTTGGACACATAATATTAACATGAGTCTAATGGAGCTTATTGTGGTAAATTTTGAGGTTGTTTGCTCGATTTCCCACTTTTTTGGATAATTATGTTATTTAAATCTCGCGTACGTGCCATAATTTTTTTGATAATCATCGAAATTGAACGCATACCATTTTGTCGAACTCGAATTGACTTCACGAGTCTAACAAAATTGACTGAGATGAGTTCCAGGATCGTTTGCTCGGTTTCGTCTTTTTGGATAATTTATGCCATTTAATTTTGCGTCCTGATTATAATTTCAATGATTTGCAAATCGAGCGCGGATAATTTTGTTGAACTCGTATTCACTTCACGAGTGTAACAAAACCGACAGAGATAAATTCTGAGCTAACGTTTGCTTGATTTCACATTTGTAGATATATACGTTATTTGAACTCGCGTTCACGTTATAATTTCACCGATTCACATGAGAATTGAGCACAAATAGTTTTGTTGAGCTCGTATTAGCTTCACGAGTCTAACAACTCTGACAGAGGTGAATTCCGAGGCTATTTGCTCGATTTAACCTTTGTGGATAAAATCGTTGCTTGAACTCGCATTCGTGTTATAATTTTGTCGATGCTCATCAGAATTGTGCACGTGCAATTTCGTTTAACTCATATTGGCTTCATGAGTCTAACAAAACTGACTGAGTTCAATTCTGAAGTCATTTACTTAAAAGTCATATTTGATGTGCGTAGCTTGAGATGACTATTTTGATCACTTAATATATATGCGCCAGAATGCGATGAAACGAATTTCGTTGAATTCATATTGGTCTTATGAGTGTAACATCCCTGACCGGAGTCCATTCTAAACTCATTTGCTCAAAAGTCTGTTTTAGTTATTGTAGCTCGAAATTCAGAGTAAACTAATTGTAATTGATTTACCGAAACAACAAGGTCACTGTGGCCCCAAATAGGCTCACCAAGAGAGTTCGATTGAACTGCTTATGTTCCTTATGATGCTCAATTGTACAGGTCAGTTTTTTGTGATGTTATAATGATTGTCTTTTCTGCAACAAAAATTAGTTTCATTATCATGTAAAGATTCCTCCTCATTCTTCTCCTCACAAAACAATTTACATTTTATGAATAATTTCACTTGTTGTAGTTTCTCAAACTGTTATTATTATATTAGAGAGATGAGAAAGGTTTCAAAATTCTCTGACGAGTGAAAGTTGTTGTCGTCTGCTCGAGGCACTTGGTAGACGGGGCCTGCTAAACTGTTTTAGTCCACTGAGCGGTTTAGCACGTAAACATTCAAAGTTTTAGAGAGCTGTGAGAGAGTGATTTTATGACATGGAAAACCCACAATCAGGGTGAAAAACCATGCGGTCGATTCTGTGTCGACCTAACTTCCACTATTTTGAATTTTTTACAAAGCTTTTTTTGGGGAAGGCGAGGACGACATGCCGCTTCTCGTTACACTTGATGAGATGAGAGAGAGTACATAGAGCGCGACAAGGCTCCAAATTTTTCTAGTGATCTTGCTCTTCCGCAAAAAGGCATCTTGACGGGCTTGACTTGGTGACGCTGAGAGAGCTTATCGATTACTTCCACACTTCGCAGACGCCCGGAGATAGTGAGTGGTTGTTGGGGGTTGCCACTAACCAAGTGCTTGACAGGGCTTGGGGCGACTTTGTCCATCTTGATGAACCTTGGCAGAGTTCCTTGGTGGAGATCACGCGGAGAGAAAAAAGGGAGAGAGAGGAAGTAGAGAGAAAGTTTAGAGTCTGGGAAAAGGATTCAAAAGAAAGTAGAGAAAGAGGCTATTTATAGACTTTTAGAAGGACGATTTGACAATTTTGCACAATAACTACCGGACAATTAATAGGAACGCCCGGATTTCAGCACACAGATCGTCATTTTTAGTGGTATGACGACCCTACCCCTAGGCCGAAAAAGGCCTGCTCGGAAAAAAGGTGGCCCGACGGTTCCCGCGACCGCCCCTCCCCTTCACGCCGAGCGGCCCGGGGGGGGGGGGGGGGCCTTGGCGAGGCCGGCCAAAGTCGGCCTTGGCTTGGGCGGTCGTCCCCCGAGGCCAGCCGTGATCGAGAGAGAGGGCGGGGGGGGGGGGGGGGAGGTGGCCGGCCTTGGCCTGGGCGGCTAAGGGGAGGTCGTCCCCTTCGAGGTTGGTCGCAGCCGAGTAGGGGGGGTGGCGGCTGGCTGAGGCCGCCCTTGGCCCGGGCAGCTAAGGGGCGGTTGTCCCCTACGAGACCGGCCACAACCTGGGTGGTGGTGGGGGGGGGGGAGCGGTTGGCCATGGCGGGGCTGGCCGAGGCCCCCTTTTGCCCGGGCGGCCTAGGGTCGGCCGGCCGCGGCCGAGGCCGCCCGTGCGTCAATTTCTAGCTTAACAGCCAATTCGAAATCGATTTGACAAATCGACATGCATGGATTTCTAGCTTAACACCCAATTCAAAATCGATTTCCCAAATCGACATGTGTCAATTTCTAGCTTAATAGCCAATTCGTAACCGATTCTACAAACACTTCATCTTGATTCCTATTTAATTAATTCTCAGTAACTTAAAAAATCATTATTACAGTTGATTTTCCAATATAAATAAAAATCAAAACAATCATTTACTTAATTTCCATGTATTCTTCATAGGTGATCACATATGTTCTTTCATTGATTGGAAGACACAT
The DNA here is from genome assembly GCA_039513925.1 of Platanthera zijinensis. Lineage (NCBI taxonomy): Eukaryota > Viridiplantae > Streptophyta > Magnoliopsida > Asparagales > Orchidaceae > Platanthera > Platanthera zijinensis. The sequence continues at coordinate 20,680,069 of CM077084.1, read as the reverse complement.
CAGAATTGAAATATTACATTGACATTGAAGGGAAAAAAGGAAAAGTATAACAATTCATAAATGTAAAGTTTTTTTGACGGTCATTAGGATTTAAGGTTTAAGATTTAGGTTTCGTTTGGTTCAGTATTTGGAGCAGTCGGCGGGAGGAGACGGACTGATTTTGGAAACAAAGGGGGAGACTGCAACTCGAAATGGAGTGGTTTGCTCCATTTCCCAGGACACAGCGGGTCCAAACGAGACAAACGCCACCGCACGACATTTGGTTACCTGTCGTGCTGCGGCGTTTGCCACAAACAGTAGGTCCAATTGTCCAAACTCCCCGCCAAACGTAGCCTTAAAGGCTTCATTTGGTTTAGCGGGAGGAGCAAGCGGGTCCAAACGGAGCTTTCAAACCGGAGGTGGGAGGGGGGGGGGGTGGGGGGTCGAAATGGAGCGGTGGTGGGGGGCGTTTCCTCCTTACTGCAGGTGTAAACGGAGACGGAGTTCCGTTTGGTTACCCTCTGTCTGGGGCATCTGCTCCAAACGCCGTCCGAAAACGCTAAACCAAATAAAGCCAAAGTCTACACACACTATCCGTCTATGAAAATTCATGACAACACAAATGGACACAATAATGAGCAATCCAATTCACCTCTCTCGAACCGAAGAGCACGTGTAAAATCAAAAGAGAAATACTGAAATAGTATGAAAAAATTTTAGGTGAGTTACTCCCACCTAGATTTAGGTGGGAGAATAAATAGCAAGATTTGGACCCCACTCCTCAATCCTTCCCAAAAATTGGGCGGGTTTTTTAGACCCAAAATTCCCCCCTCCAGCGGCGGCTCCCAACGGCGACACCCCCCTCCTCCAGCGGCGACATTCCCCCCTCCTCCCACGACGACACCCCTCCTCCTCCATCAGCGACCTTCCCCCTCCTCCCGCGATGACACCCCTCCTCCTTTTGCGGCGACCTTTCCTCCTACTCCCGCAGCGAGACCCCCCTGCTCCACTTCTATTGATGATATTTATTCCCACTATGGGACCCCCCTGCTCCTACCGCGGCGAAACTCCGACCTCCTGCTCCACCAACGACGAAACCCCGGTCTCCCAATATTTTGGTGAAATACTGATAGTTCTGATAGTATTTGAACAAATACTGTATATTATGACAGTATTGTGACAAAAAACAAACAAATGATAATCTATCAAAACGGTATAATGTTACATTATGTAATTGTATTAACATCTTATCCCCACTATTATATTTAATATGATATAAAATATTTAATTTATGAATTATATTATGCGCGATATTGAACAATATATTGACAGTATTTTGGTGAAATACTGAGACTTCTAATAGTATTTTGGTGAAATACTGAGAGTTTTGATGATATTTGGTCAAATACTATCAGAACTCTCAGTATTTCACCAAAATACTGGGAGGTTGGGGTTTCGCCATTGGAGGAGGTGGACGGGATTTCGCCGCTGGAGGAGGAGGCGGGGTTTTCACTGCGGGAGGAGTAGGAGGCCGGAGTTTTGCAGCAGGAGGAGGAGGTCGGGGTTTGGTCGCGGGAGGAGGAGGAGGCCGGGGTTCGCCGCGGGAGGAGGTCGGGGATCGCCGTGGGAGGAGGTCGGGGATCGCCGTGGGAGGAGGTCGGGGTTCGCCGTGGGAGGGGGATGTCGGGGTTTGCCGTGGGAGGGGGAGGTCGGGGTTCGCCGTGGGAGGGGGAGGTCGGGGTTCGCCGTGGGAGGGGGAGGAGTCGGCCTTAAGGTTTCACTGGGAGGGAGATGAGAGATCGTGAGGTGCAAGAAATTTTTGAAGGAAGAAAAGAGGCAGGATCCATTTTAAGTTTTGGTATTTATTCTCCAACCTAATTCTAGCAGAGAGAAGCCGTAGCCTTCTGCCTAGGTCGCTAGTGAGAAATGCAGAGATAGCTAGATAGAAGGCGCAAATGGAGAAGAACAGAAGGGCCGAGAAATTAGGGTTTCAGCGACCACAGATCAGCCAAACGCCTCTATCTTTCTCCTCCAATCTATCCCGCCAAGCCGATCAAAGAGCAGCGGCCTCAGTCTCTTCAACCTGCGACATGGATCCCAAACGCGACTCACCGGAATCATTGAATTTCTCAAACTTGGTAGGAACGTGTCCCGACATGTGCCCAGGTACTATACTTCTCTGCTTCACCAGGATCTGCTGCGATCCTGAGACGTGCACTTTTTTGGTACTGAACGGATTGCATGGGCCGCTGCCCGCACACCCCAACCCTTGTTGGGTTGTTGAGGCCGGGAATCGAAACCTGTCCCTTCTAGATGAGATAGGTTCTCTTGAACTCTCATCCCCAACTGCTAATGCGGAGAAGGGTTGGGGCTGTGCGGGCTTCAACCCATTCTATCCGTTCAGGGACGCCTTAAGATTGCATCAGGATCCCCTTGTGCTTGCTTTCCGGCTTTTGGCCATTCAAAATGGATAGATGAAAACTAATTATACTGTCAAAGGATATCTCGACTAACTCTTTTTGAGTAATCAACGTCTTTTATGTGTCTAATTACTTGAATTATCAGTAATTGCGGTTAAATTATTTGTCAAATGTAACTGTTAACTCTGTTAAAACAAGCTGCAGTCGTGTGTAACTGCCAGGAGTTGCCCCCGGGCGTGAGTGTAGTGTCATTAATGTCCTTCATGGAGCCATACCTGTAAGCAAGATGATATGAAGGTCTCATATGTATTAAGGAACGATATGAAAATACTGCTATTAAGCAAAATCCCTTCCCTTCTTCCCGTGAAGCTCCAAAAGGAGATTCATTTGACACTTCTATTCAGGCTCCGAACTTAGGAGGTCCTTCACGTGAGAGAATTCACACTCGAACGTTATCAGTGGTATCAGAGCCGCTTTTTGGCTGCCGTTTCCGACAACGATGGGTGAGCACAACATCGAGAATCAAGACCTACGCAAAGAAGTAGAGATCATCAAACAATCAATCCAGGAGATGGAAGTTAAACAGACTACGAAATATGATTGCAATACTAGTAGTTGATAGGGACAAAACACTCACATCCTTCGTAATTCCTCAAGAGCAGAGATAAGTCCATCGAGGGGCATATTCATTGCCCACGCGCTGTGCTTGACTGGAGATCCCCCGATTCAATGGCGGCTCTGTAAAAAAGTTGCTATACAGAAGTGAACAATTTTTCAATATGGATGAGACTCTAGAAACGCTGATGGTCAAGTTGGCATCAATGAACATGGAAGGAAGGGCCTCTGCTTGGTTCCAAAGCTACACCCGAGCCAGGATTCCTTGTCTTGAGCTATCCTGGATTGAGTTCGCCATAACAATTCATTAGGGGTTTGACTCCTTGTATAACGACCTCATGAGTGTATCTCAAGGAGCTCAAACAATAATATTCAGTGCAAAGATACCTCGACAAATTTGAAGTGATGCGTAATAAGGTATTCATTACTGAAGATTATGCTATCAGCCTTTTCTTAACAGGCTTGAGAAGAGACATTGTGCTGGCAGTGAGGATGCTTTTGCCTTCCACCCTTCAAAAGACTTGTAGTCTCGCACGCATCCAGGAAGAATAATTCTCTTTGTGAGTTAAAAAAGGGCCTCATCATCAGGGGTTGCAAATATTGGCCACAATTCAATTTCCCCTCTTAGACCCTTGTCTAGAAACAATCAAGGCACCAATTCATATGTTGTCTACACCTTAAACCCACAAGAATCTAATGCCTAGAGAAATGGAGGAGAGAAGAGCAAAGGGGCTTTGCTATTGTTGTGATGAACCCTTTAGCTAAGGTCATTGTTGCAACAAGAAGGAACGAAGCTATAGCTGATAACAACAAGCTACAAAGGCAACATGTATGCAAACAATTCCAGTGTAGCATGCAAGGAGTAAAGTTTGATGTTGATATGATGCATCCTCCGTCGCATTCAAATATGCATGACGTCATCTGCGTCTTGGAATTTATTATTATTATCATGCACTTTTTTATTGTTCTGTACCTCTTGCGCGCACCTGTTTTTATTTGAAAATGTTTGGCTCGTCGGTTTGACCGTCCGATGAGACCCTGAATAAATAGGCCTAGTAATTTTGATAGTTAGGACGAAAAAAGGCAAGCTTAAATTATTTAAAATATGCATAAATTTAATTGGGAAAAGAATTTAAGAGATACCCAAATATCAAATAAAGAATTGTTATTTGGAAAGGGTTGTATTAAAAATAATGCTTGGAGAAACTATTCAAAATTTCTCATTAGGAAGGAATGTCAAAAGTAAATTGGAAGCAAGGTATTGGGAAACTAATTAAATGCCAAAAATTAGGCCCATTAACGATTTATTTAAAGGGGCCTCTGCCGTAGAAAAAAACAGTAGCCGAAAATTGAACAGAGAACGAGCCTCCACTTGTTTTCTCTGTTTTGCCGGCAGGATTCTCCATTGACTCCAGCCTGCCTTGTTCTTACTCCAGTGATTCTGCCTGGAAAGGCTTCCAGGAAACGTACTCCACCGATCCAAGCCCGACGACATCAACCGCCAGTGCTCTCGCGATCTAAGCACTATTCGCCGGACCAGTTGCCGCCATCCTCCTTCCGCAACCTGGTGCCGTCGACTAAGCCTCTCTACTCCGGCACCCCTACCCCTGCGATTGCTCCCGTCCGTTGTTGTTGTCGACTTCAACGCTAAACTCAGACGACTCGTCAACACAATTACGCGTCGACCCCGGGGTGGACCAACTCCTCTGCGGTATTCGACACTGTCTCGCTTCATTTATGCGAACAACTTAAATAACTTTGAGCTTGCCTTCGAACGTTCTTTCTGATGCGGGACTCCAGAGTGGCGAGCAGGCGCTGACTCCTATCCCGCATCATAAAAATGCACTTTTATGATGCGGGACAGGCGTCAGCGCCTGTCCGCCACCCTGGAGCCCCACCAGGGGGCCCACCTGGAGTCAGCACCAGACGACTTTCATCAGGGCCGCGAGCCGGACACCCCAACCAGCTCTCCGTCATGGAATCACCACAATGCGGCAGGTTGTTGAGGCCGGGGCTCGATCCCCAGACCTCCTAGATAAGAGGCCTTCACCAGCACTCTCATCACCAACTGAGCCGCGGTTCAGTTGGTGATGAGAGTGCTGGTGAAGGCCTCTTATCCAGGAGGTCTGTGGATCGAGCCCCGACCTCAACAACCTGCCGCATGGTAGTGATTACATGACGAAGAGCTGGTTGGGGTGTACGGGCCGCGACCCTGATGAAAGCCGTCTGGTGCTGACTCAAGGTGAGCCCCCTGGTGTGACTCCAGGGTGGCGGGCAGGTGTGATGCCTGTCCTGCATTAGATTCACACCGACCATCAAAGCCTCAAGTTCTTAATGGATCAAAAAATTTCAACTCCCCAGCTCATGGGCTTTGATTATTTAATTCAGTACAAGAAGGGAACAAAAAATGGCACTGCCAATGTATTATCTCGTAAAATAGGAGGATTATCTACTATAATCACCATTCGGACAGATCTGTTAGAGAAGGTGAAGAGCTCATGACATGAAGACAAGGCTATGCAGAAGATTATTCAAACCAAGAAAAAATATCCAACTTATTTACCTAAATACCAACGAGCACAAGAAGTTTTGAAGGAGGGAAAAATAGTGTTAGGAAATAAAGAAGTAAAAAAGCTCATCTGTCATCTACAGGAGGGCATTCTGGAATTCACGCCATTTACAAGAGTATCAAACAAGTCTTTTACTAGAGAAATATGAAGGAGTTCATCCATGGTTATATCAGTAAGTGGCTCATCTGCCAACAATGCAAAACCGACAAGCAAATCAACGAGCCTCTTACAACCCCTGCCAATATCTTATAAAATATGGAAGGACATATCAATGGATATCATTGAGATTTGAGGGACTTCCACAATCTCAGGGGTATGACACTATCTTAGTAATAGTGGATAGATTGAGTAAATATGCTCATTTCTTGTCCATGAAACATCCTTGCACAGCCTCATAGTAGCCCCATAATTCATGAATGAGGTATTTAAACTTCATGGAATGCCAAATTCTATTGTGAGTTATAGGGGAGGTTATTTTTATTAGCACCTTTTGACAATAGTTTTTTCTATTACAAGGGGTGCAGTTCAATACATCCACGACATACTTCCCCCAATCAGATGGTCAAACCGAAGTAGTCAATAAGTGTTTGGAGAATTACTTGAGGTGTATGACCAATGACAAGCCCAGGAAATGGAGTCAATGGTTGCCCTTAGCAGAATGGTGGTATAATAATTCCTTCCACAGTGCCATTCAATCAACTACCTATGAGATTGTGTATGACCAGCCACCCCCACTCCACACTCCTTACATTCCAGACTCTACAAAGGTAGAAAGTGTGGATAGAAGATTGCAAGCTAGGGAAGAAAGTGCTCTCAGGATGGTGAAGCATCACTTACAAGAAGCTCAAAATCGCATAAAGGTGATGACAACTAAGAAAAAAGGGAGAGGGAGCTAGAAATGGGGGATATAGTCTGCATTAAACTCCAACCTTATCGACAACTGTGCATCAGAGTTGCTTATTATAGTAAGTTATCCCCAAAATATTTTGATCCTTTTCCAATCACTTAGAAGGTAGACAAGGTGGCCTACATGGTACAACTTCCAACATCAGCCAAAATTTACAACACATTTCATATATCCCAACCAAGGTTGCAAATGATGGATGTCTGGGACACGCCGATTTGGATTTTTATGTCAATTTTTTATACATCGGGGATATTTCATATATCTGATTTAATATTTAATTAATTATATTTATAATTACATGTTATTTTTATTTATATATGTTACTATATTTGCTTTTTTACAACCTATTGAACATCTAAATCTTAAAAGTTATGTGAAATATTTAAAATACAATACGTTAATTATAAAACATTGTAAAACTAGCAATTTTATGATGTTTGCAACTATATATGTTTTCTATAACATCAAAATTTTAAAGATTAAATTTTAAACATACCTTATTCTTCATCGGTCACATACTCATCAATAGTCGGGATTGTAGATAAAATATGGTCATCATCCGACGAACCCTTAAGATCCATCTTATCCATCTCAAACTTTTTTCTCTTTCCCTTCCTATAATAACTAATGGCCACATCTTTGCCCTTTATTATTCTAGGAGGTCTCTTGCATCATGATCAGTGCTGACCATATCTCAAAGTTGCACGCACCGCAACCCCTCTCCAGGAAAAACTTCATTGTCGCCATTAACATACCTTAAGTCTTCATGAGTCACATACTCATCAACAGTAGGGATTACCGAGAAGAGAGAACTGTCAGCAGTGCAACATAGAGAACTAAAGAAGAAAGTAGAGAGTCAAAAACTCAATATCCATATTAATATGATAGCAGCATTACAACACAAAGAACTAGAGAAGAGAAGAGAGGGTAAAGAAGAGAGAACAACCAACAGTGCAACACAACGAACTAAAACCGAGAAGTGAGGAGAAGATCGAGAACTCAATATCCATATAAATATGATAGCAATAGTGCAACATAAAGAACTAGAGAAGGGATGAGAGATCCTTAAAAACTAGTGAGAACCAAAAAATGTTGTAGAAATGAGGGAGAGAGGACGGGGTAAAAAAAACTTACAGTGGCTTCGACGAAATGGGAGATTGAGGGAGTGAGGGAGAAGAAGCAAAAAAATCCTAGAAACCAGGGAGAGAGTCGTTGAAACAGGGAGAAACAAATGAGAACCCTAGAACCAGGGAGATAATCGCCAGAGAATTAGAGAGAACAACCACACACATGCTAGACGGCCAGAGAGAGCGAGGAATAGGGCACTAGAGGAATGAAATCAGACACGGGATAATAATACAACGACCAGACTAAAATTAGACGCGTGAGATCAATTACGCGAGGAACAATCGATATATCAGCTGGTTCTTGTTGATGCACGAAATGCGCCCCTGATTCCTGCAAAGAGAAAAGAGGGTGGAGAAAACTGCAAGCAACTGCTTACTAGCGGATAAAGACAGCCAGAGCCGCGGATCGCGACAACACCAGACTTCGCCCGCCGCGACAAATGCCACTTTTGCGACGGGCTTTCCTTTTATTAATCGAAGATGATTACAAGGAAAGGTAAAAAACGTCGAGCTATGCGAGCGGCAATTCGCAAAGCCTGAAAATCGAGTCTGCAACCTTTAACAAGGGGGGCTACTGGGTTCGATTCAACCTGCTTTGGGTGTGTCGTCCCCTATTTATAGGCTCAGGGGTCTGCCCAAACAGGCAGGGCTAAAATTACCCTCTGCCCGGGGTACAGGAGAACCGGGCAGTGGTGACGGGAAGCAAGGGAGGAGAAGAGGCGGGCTCGCGAGTCCGTTCAGGATAGCGCGGACCGGGGCTCGCGACCTGGGGCCTTTGCCTTGATCTGCCGCTGGAAAGGCGCCGACCTGGGCGGACTGCCGATCCTATCCGCCACTGCTGATGGCGACCTGACCAGCTCGCGAAATTTAGATCAGGGCCTGGGGATCTGGAATACTTCCGCGACCTCGGGATCGAGTCCGCGGAGACCTGCTGACCGCAAACTGCTTTGCGGATTTTAGGTTAACAGTTCTCGTGCCGATATAACGGGAACCTGCTGATATATTGGTCTTTTTTTTCAAAATGCTATAGCCCAATAGTAAATCGGTAACGTGTTGTTTTATGTGTCAAACCCAGGGGCGGATCCAGAGGGGGGCCCGAGGGACACTGGCACCCCCATTATTTTCCAAATTGGTTAGTGCATTTGAATTCTTCTCGTCGAGGCAATGGATTTTGACTACTTAAACGTCAAAAACGGTGGCCAGATGAGGGAAATACTACTCTGATAAGATTGAAACGTTTAAAATTTTTTTTGTTTGAAGGAAGTTAATGTCTGGTCCCCCCTATTAAAAATTTTAGAACACAGTGACACATTCAAAAAAAATTTATGTGCACCCCCATTATCAATTTGTGCACCCCCATTATTAATTTTCTGGATCCGCCACTGGTCAAACCTATATATTGGTTGACATGTTCGACAAGTCGGCCGATACAACACTGATCCCAGCTCAAGCAACACATTGACGAAGCACTTGTAGAACCCAACATTCCAGAATTCATTTCTCAAGAAGGGCACATTCTCACTACACCCGAAGCAATATTGGAACAAAGAATGATCAACCGCCATAGAAGAGCCATTTTCCAAGTACTCGTCAAATGACTTAATTCTAGCCTAGAAGATGCCACATGGGAAGACTACTACCATATCAAGGAGGCTTATCCCACCTTTGATCCTTGAGGACAAGTATTTCAAAGGAGAGAGTATTGATGTGCTAATTACCCGAATTACCTGTAATTGTGTTAGTATTACGTGTCAAATGTAACCGTTAAGTTTGTTAAAACAAGCTGCAGTCATGTTAAACGGAGTTGTCCCGAAGGCGTGCGTGTAGTGTCATTAGTGGCCGTCATGGAGTTCATGGTACCATGCCCGTAAGCAAGAGGGTATAAATGACTCATACTTATTAAGAAAATATATGAAAAATACTGCTATTAAGCAAAATCCCTTCCCTTCTTCCCGTGAAGCTCCAACATGAGATTCATTCGACACCTCTATTCAGGCTATCAGAGTTCTGGAATAAATTTGATTATTGTGTTATCTGCTGGCTGATGATTTTCCCCCCATATTTAGATTAATCCGTTTTTCTCTATTTGTTTCAGCAAAGGAAAGGGCCCAGCGTGAAAGGCTTAGAGACCTGGCAGTGTTTGAGAGGCTAAGTGGACATCCAGGAAAAACTTCTTCAAGCCTTGCTGTGAAAAAGGTGAATTTTTAGTTGAGCATCATTTTTGCTAGGCATTAATTACCAGTAATTGCCTACTACTATGAGTAAATAACACCGATCAGTTCTAAAATTAATGAAATCTCCAAAACTTTATCTCTTTATGCCGATCTCATGTATAAATATTAACCCAATTTGAGAATGTATATTATTTGGACTTTCGAGGCTACCCGGCCGTTGCTGCCACTGGCAGTTTTGCTGTCGTTGCTGCCACTGGCAGTTTTGCTGTCGTTGCTGCCACCGCCAATTTTGCCGGCAGAGCAAAAAATGCTAGCCCACCCATATTCAGATGCTTGATATGGGGTCCATTTCCAAAAATTTCACCTTTGGATGTGAATGGGTTAGGATAAAGGATAGTCATATCCACTAGCTTGTAATTGAACTAATTCCCATTCAAGCACACATTATATTAAGCAGAAAAAGAAAATGACTTCCTGTCATACTTGTTGAATCCACTTCTTAGTCAGACCAGCATTTAGAATGATGATGCAACAAAAGTGCCTTTCATCATAGGAGAAAAAGCAGAACCATATTAATTGATCAATTTTGGTTACAGCCATTATAGCAGGGATCCTCTCCATTTGGGACCAAATGGACAGTGTCCATTTGGGACCAAATGGACAGTGTCCATTTGGGACCAAATGTACAGTGTCCATTTGGGACCAAATGGACTGTCCATCCATTTGGGACCAAATGGACTGTCCATCCATTTGGGACCAAATGGACTGTCCATCCATTTGGCGGTCCAGATGGAGGGAAATCATATCCAATGGGCAAGGCTTTACTAGAGATGCAAAGTAAAAAAGAAAAAAAAGCATTTAAGCTTGCCCATTGGATAGGGTTTCCCTCTATATGAATCGTCAAATGGATAGTCAATTTGGCCCCGAATGGGGAGGATCCCCGTCCTCATTTATAAAGGCATGGACTCTACTTTTACACCATCTATTATCACTAGTAACATGCCATGCAGCTTTTCTTCCGCTTACTGCTTAGTCAGTCAAAACAAATTTAATATCTCTGTGAGAAAATCTAAATAACAAGATCTTCATTTCACAAAAGGTTAAGTTACATGAGTATGACCCCCTATTTATAAGGAGAAGAGGAAGAAGGAATATACAACAAACGATATGAAACTAAAATACAACATGCGGATAGACGGTTAATTTTTTTTCAGACCGCTATAACTGAGCGGTTAGACAGACAGTCCGGTCCACACAAGTATCTGCTGGTCTTTACTTCTTAGGCCGATGCTGCCGATCTCCATCAGCAGTCCACTCCACACAAGCGGATAGCTGCATAAATCCGTCAAACTTCAGGACCACAGCTCCCTTGATCATTAGGCCGCAACAGTAGCCTCTATCCGCAGCTTCAGTTTCGGATCTATTCGTAGCTTCAGCTTCTCCTCAGACCGCGACCTCTATCTGTAGCGACTTCAACCTCCTGTCTGCCAAACCCACAACAGTGGGTTGAACAAGCCTCCTTGAACTATTAAGGAAGCGGGCTCAATGATCCCAAGCTGACAAGATCTCTGACCAGTCTGCCAGAGGCAGTCCACAACATTGCTGGAACCAGACTGCCAAGGCTATCCCGCCAGTCCGCTAACTCCAGATCGCCAAGCTTAATCCGCCAGACTGTCAATCTCCAGACCACTTGGACTAAGCCGCCAGACCGTCAAACCTCCAGACCACCCGGACTAAGCTGGAGCATATATGTCAATCATGCCCAGCTTGTCACAGACATCTGAAAGAGAAGCGAACACTGGTTTGGTAAAGACGTCTGCATGCTCTTTGTCAGAAGTGATGAATGGAGTGCATATTTGATTCTTCAATATTTTTCTCTGACGAAATGACAGTCAACTTCAATGTGTTTTGTCTTTTCATGAAAAACTTGATTCTTCGATATATGCATAACAATCTGGTTGTCACAAAACATAGGTAAAAGATGGTCATATACCTCTCCCAAGTCAAGCATAAGGGCACGCAACCATTTCAAGTCGCAAGCGGTCGATGCCATGCTTCGGTACTCAATTTCAGCACTTGACCGTGACATAACAAATTGTTACTTGCTTTTCTAGCTGAAAAGATTTCCTCCCACAAAAGTGCAAAAACCAGAATTAGACTTTCTATCTTCTTTATTGTCAGCATAGCTAGCATCAGAATATGTTTCAACTTTCAGATGAATATGTTTTCGAAATAATAACCCCTTCCCTAGAGACTCTTTCACATACTCCAGAATTTTCAAGGCAGAACGAAGATGACATTCTCTTGGAGCTTGCATAAACTGACTGACCTTCCCTATTACATAACAAATATCAGGTCTGGTAACAGTCAGATAGATAGATAGATGAGTTTTCCCACGAGTCGTCTGCACATAGTACTATTTAAAAGAAGAGATGAATCCTATGTCCAAATTTTGTCATCACCAACGGACATAGGACATCGAACAGGTCTTGCCCCAAGAAGATCAGTTTCTTTCAAAAGATACGCATACTTCCGTTGTGAGAGTACCCCAGAGTTGTGTTTTCGCAAGATTTTTATTCCCAAGAAGTACTTAGAAGAACCCGTATCCTTTGTAACAAAATATTGCCGAAGGTGTCTATTTGGTAGATCAATTCCTTCCTTATCATCACCAGTAAGGAGAATATCATCCACATAGATAGTAAGAATCACAAGACTTTTAGTAGTTTTGCGAATAAAAAAAGAGTGATTAGCGGAACTCCGAGTGAAAGAGACAACCTTGCTGAATTTGTCGAACCAGGTCCATGGGCTTTTGCTTTAGACCATAAATTGCCTTCCGTAGCTTGCATACCTGAGACTCCCCCTGAGCAACATACCCAGGAGGTTGCTCCATGTAAACCACCTCTTGTAGATCACCATACAAGAAGACATTCTTCACATATAACTGATACATCTCCCAACATCTATTAACCGCTGCAGATAAAAGAACATGGATAGTGCTGATGCGAGCAACTGTGGAGAATGTATCAAAGAAATCCACACTTTACGTTTGAGTAAAGCCTTTTTCAACAAACCTAGCCCTATAACGATCAATAATGTCATCCGGATGAAACTTGATGACAAAGACCCACCAACAACTGACCACATCCACACCCAGTGGAATAGAGACAAGAATCCAAGTACCCCTTTCGGTTAAGGTCTTCATTTCTTCATCCATTGTCGCTTTCCAATGCAGAATAACAAAAATCTCCTGATAGTTAATCGGGACAGCATTTGCCGAGAGAGCAAGAGCAAATCTCCTTCCAGCTGAGGATAAACGAGCATAAGATACAACATCATGAATGAAATGTTTCGTGCACGTTCTAACCCCCTTTCGTAGAGCAATATGAAGGTCAAGATCCGACTTGTCTTCTGTTATAGATCCACCCGTCAGAGAGATTACTGTCCCGAGAACTGTGAGCAATGGATCCAAAGGTAGGGGAAAATCAGAAGACAGAGGTGAAGATAGAGGAACTAGTATGGGAAAAGAAGATAGTGGCGTATATGGTGGAATAGATGCGGGTGGAGGCGTGGAAACAATAAGAAGAGATGGTGAAACATCAGATTGTGAGAGTAGAAGCTCGAGAAAAATAAGACATATCTTCAAAGAACGTAACATCAACAAAAGCATTTTGTTTCCTGAGCAAGGGATCAAAGCACCGATACCCCTTTTGGGTCAGTGATGGCGCCGACCCGGCCCCACTTGACGACGCGACGCACCACTACAATCTTCGACCCAACACGAGAAGGGCCTATCGCGACATGAGCCGTGGAAAATTTATTTAGCTTGACTATTTCGTTTATCAAATATTTTATGCGCATTTTATTTTAATTTGGCGCACCCGATCAACCAAAGTGTTAGGCGGTCATGGTTTTTTTTTTCTAGCATTTTGTTTAGTCCTGAACATTTGGAGGGTTGGGATGTGCTCTTGTTGATGAGTGGTTGGGAGTACTCCACATGGGGTGTATAAATACTCCAAACCTTGGCTAGATGCCCTAATGAATAGCTGAAGCTTTTTTTTCTCATCGATCCTGAGTGGCCGACATCTCCTTCGTGCGACGCGAACCCGGAGCCTCTTCGGCCTTTCCGACGGATCCCCATCCTCTCCGACGCGACACCGGCGGGCGCTGACCTTACTCCGGCGAGACACCAACAGCGTGGTGGAGTGTCTCCGCCCTCTTTCCCCTTCGTGCGACGCGACGGGGCGGCGTACGACTCACCACTTATCTTGCGGTTGGGCTATTCCGCCCGTCGCGACACCAGATCGCAGTGGTGGGAGTCGTCTTCCCCTCTCGGCGACACCTCTACTCTCTCCGCCAACACCGCAACGGCCTCTCGGACTAGGTCAACGGGATCTCTTGGGTAACAGTTCCTCTTCCCCCACCCCACCTTGTGTGTTTCGTCTAAATTTCAGTTCTTGTGGTTGTGGATGATTTGGTGGGTGATCGGAATCGGTAACGGATCTGTGTAGGAAGAGCAACGCCCGCCTTTCCCCAACCTTTGGTCCGAAAGGGGTGGCATCCGGTTTCGAGGTTCTTGTCGGAATTAATCCACAATCCCGCTAAAATCTCCGCCTCAAAATATTACTTCCGACACGCTCATCTTTGTAGGTTTTGATTGTGTGCAAGTGCTATTAAGCCGTGGTGAATTGCCGTAAAGTGCACGCTAGGTATTTGATGAAATGTCTCACTCACGCGCGTAGTTTGTAATTGTGCGCACACCCTTGAGTTTGCTACATCAATTTGGTAAGGTGAGGTGTGGGGAAGAGGAACCGTTACCCAAGAGATCCAGTTGACCTAGTCCGAGAGGTCGTTGCGGTGTTGGCAGAGAGAATAGAGACATCACCGAGAGGGGAAGACGACTTCCACCATTGCGATCCGGTGTCGCGCCGGGCGGAAGCCCAACTACAAGATAAGTGGCGAGTCACACGCCGTCCCGTCACGTCACACGAAGGGGAAAGAGGGCGGAGTCACTCCACCACGCTGCCGGTGTCTCGCCGGAGTAAGGTCGCCGCCCGCCGGTATCGCGCCGGAGAGGATGGGGATCCATCGGAAAGGCCGAAGAGGCTCCGGGTTTGCGTCGCACGAAGGAGATGCCGACCACTCAGGATCGATGAGAAAAAAGAAGCTTCAACTATTCATTAGGGCATCTAGCCAAGGTTTGGAGTATTTATACTCCCCACGTGGAGTACTCCCAACCACTCATCAACAAGAGCACATCCCAACCCTCCAAATGTTCAACACTAAACAAAATGCTAGAAAAAAAAAAGAAAACAACCGTGACCGCCTAACACTTTGGTCGATCGGGTGCGCCAGATTAAAATAAAATGCACATAAAATGTTTGATAAACGAAATAGTCAAGCTAGATAAATTTTTCGCGGCACATATCGCGATAGCCCTCCTCGTGTTGGGTCGAAGATTGTAGTGGTGCGCCAAGTCGTCAAGTGGGGCCGGGTCGGCGCCATCAATCCTCCCCCGCTCAAAACCACTCGTCACCGGTGAGTGGTCTAAGCGGTAACGGTGTAGCATGTAATCATCCAGACGCTCCATCTCCTCGGCGGTCACCCAAGTGGCATCACAAATAGTAGGGGTGTGCAAAAATAACCGAAGAACCGAACCGAATGGTTTGGGTCGGTTCTAAATAACTTCGGTTCAGGTTCGGTTCCCATAATATCAGAACCGACAATTCAGGCGGTCCTTCCAACGAACCAAGTAGCGATGCACACCACCACCAACGGAAGCAATCGCTTCGTCATCCAAAATCTGATCTGGAACAAAAATAACCTTCGAAAACCTGGGAAAAGCATTAGTAGTAGGCACATAGTATCACCGGGAGCCTCACAAGGAGGTGAGGGGGGTAGCTCCCAGGTAGACGACTGTGCAGATGTGGTATCACTCCCAAACCCATGAGAATGACCTTGAGGAGAAGAAGATGGGAGAAGTAGTTCTTGCGGTGTTTCATGAAACAATGTAAGGTCGGAAACATTAAATACTGGGTGGATGCCCCAATCAGTAGGTAAGTCAAGTACGTACGCATTGTCACTCAACTTCTTTAAGATCTTAAAAGGGTCGGCACGCCGGTTGGCTAATTTCTTTATGGAACCCGAAGGTAACCGTTCAGGAATTAACTTCACTAAGACTAAATCTCCGACATCAAAATTGTAAGCCTGCTTGTGCACATTCACGTGAGATTGGTAAGCATTGTTTGTAGTGGTCAACCGGTGGCGGATCTCGTTGTGCACCGCGTGCAAGTGATGAACAAAGTCATGAGCAAATTGACTTGATTTATATGCGGGAGGTAGCGGAATCAAGTCAATAGGCACACGTGCGTTGTAACCGTGCACAATTTCATTCGGTGAGAGACCCGTGAAACGATTTTTTGAATTATTATAAGCAAGTTGGGCTTGGGGAAGGATAAGATCCCAATTCCCCTTGTGATCGCCCACTAAACAACGTAGCAAATTACCCAAACTCCGATTGACCACCTCGGCTTGACCATCCGTTTGGGGGTGGTATGCCGTGGAAAATAGAAGTTTTGTACCAACCAGCATCCATAAGGTTTTCCAAAAATAAGATGTGAATTTAACATCTCTATCTGATACAATATTCTTGGGTAGACCTCTATGACTAACGACTTCCTTAAAATAAACTTTTGCGATGTGAGAAACGTCATTTGTGCTATTGCAGGAAATAAAATATGCCATTTTGGAGAAACGGTCGACAACGACTAGAATGGAATCATGTTTGCGTTGTGTTAGTGAAAGGCCCAGAATAAAATCCATACTAACGTCGTCCCATAGTGTCGATGGAATGGGAAGTGGTGTATATAAACCCGTATTGTTTTTGTTACCCTTAGCGAGTTGACACGTTCGACAACTACTCACAACTTGATTAACCATTCTTTTTAAGCCGGACCAAAAGAACTTATCTTCGACCAACGTGATGGTCTTGTCACGGCCAAAATGAACACCCAAACCGCTGTTGTGCATCTCCCAAATAATAAAAAAGTCAAAGGGAGGAATCCGGAATGCATAAACGCGACCCCTTAAATAAGAACCCATCACGTAGAAAGTATTCGGAAATAGTGTGTGGGGATTGCGCTTGTAATGAGTGAAATATATCCTTAAAATCCTTGCATTCGGCATATTCATGACAGACACGTTCAAAGCCTAGGATTTTAACGTCAAGGGTAGTTAAAAGCAAAGTAACACGGCTAAGCGCATCGACAACACGGTTATGTTTGCCTTTGCAATGTTTGATCACAAACGAGTACTCTTGGAGGAAAGAGACCCATTTGGCTTGTCGCGGGCTAAGCTTATGTTGAGAGTTAATATAGCATAAGGCGTCATGATCAAATAAGAGGATGAATTCCTTGGACAAGAGGTAGTGGCGCCAATGGTGTAGACTTTGTACGAGGGTAAAAAATTCACGTTCATAGTTAGAATAATTAAGTTTCAGACCGCTTATCTTTTCACTAAAAAATCCAACCGGATGACCCGCTTGGCTTAAAACACCACCTATGCCCACACCCGAGGCGTCACAAGAGACCTCAAAAACTTTATTAAAATCGGGTAACCGGAGAACCGGAGCCTCGATCATCAAGGTTTTAATTTTATTGAAGGCAATAGAGGGGGATTTAGACCAAATAAACTCACCAAGTTTCATACATTCGGTAATGAGAGCCATAATAGTGCTAAAGTTGCGAATAAATCGGCGATAAAACGTGGCTAAGCCATGAAAACTACGAACGTCTCGAATAGAGGTAGGTTCCGACCAATCGACAATCGCTTGAACTTTTGCGGGATCAACCTTAATGCCGTCCGCGCTAATAATATAACCCAAAAGACGTCGGAGGATTCCATAAAAACACATTTCTTCAAATTTATAAATAATTTTCCGCGCGGAGAACTTCAAATGTTTCCCTTAAATGTTTGCCTTAAATGCGACATGTGGTCAAGTGCGGACATGCTATAAATAAGTAAATCATCAAAATATATCACCAAGAATTTTCCCATAAAACGATTAAAGATTTGAGTCATCATGCGGAAGAAGGTGCTTGGGGCATTGGAGAGTCCAAACGGCATGACTAGCCATTCGTACAAGCCTTAGATTTAAATGATGTTTTCCATTCGTCCCTTTCTCGAATCCGAATTTGGTGGTAGTCACTCCTAAGATCAATTTTGGAGAAAACGGTGGCACCACTAAGCATGTTCAAAAAGTCATCTAAACGGGGGATGAGAAAACGGTACTTAATAGTGATTTTATTGATAGCCCGGCTATCGACGCACGTGCGCCAAAAGCCATCTTTCTTCGGGGCAAGGAGTGCCGACACCGCACATGGACTTAAACTATGCCGAATGAGACCTTTGGAGAGTAGATCCGAAATTTGGGCTTGGAGTTCCGCATGCGCACTAGGATCCGAAATTTGGGGGAGGTTGGTATCAGATTTCGACGCAAAGTTTTCTTAAACTTTGCCGACCCTCCCGTCTTCACCCTCATTTTATGCACACACGGTCGGGATACGACTATTCCCGGTCCTCATTCGCGTCCGATACGATGGATGACAACCCCGATAATCGTGAGGTTACACAAGCACAATTGGCGGCCGTCCAACGTGATTTGACCGATCAAATTGCTCACCTCACCGCGGCTTTTGCCACTTTGACACAAACACTTCAAACCAGTTTCCAAAACCCGCCCCCAACATAATCCCCTTCCTCGCGACCTACCAAACAATTCTCCACGCCCACATGCGAATGCGGCCGGTCATGCTCCGCATGCGGATTGGAATAACGACCTCACCCGACACATTAAAATTGACGCCCCAAGTTTTGACGGCTTGAGTGACCCGAAGCATTTTAGGGTTTGGCTCATCAAAATGGAACGCTATTTTGATTGGCAACGATTAGATGATGACCAAAAGGTTATCGTCGCTCACATGAAATTAGAAGGTCGCGCTCAAGTGTTTTGGCTAAATGAAGAACGTCGCCTAGGGGGCATAGCTCACACATGGCCCCAAATGCGTAACTTACTCACCACTCACTTCGTCCCCGCCTACCACCACACTAATATGTTTGATGAGTTCACCTCCTTGCGACAAGGTAATCGCTCGGTGAGCGAGTACATGGGTCAGCTCAACAAATTAATGATTCGTTGTGAAATTCAAGAGATGTCAGAGCTCACCGTCTCACGCTTCCGTAAGGGCCTTCGCCCGAAAATACAAAGCCA
Organism: Platanthera zijinensis; assembly: GCA_039513925.1. Taxonomy (NCBI): domain Eukaryota; kingdom Viridiplantae; phylum Streptophyta; class Magnoliopsida; order Asparagales; family Orchidaceae; genus Platanthera; species Platanthera zijinensis. Next base: position 20,661,012 of record CM077084.1, on the reverse strand, counting down.
AATCCGGCGCATGACTACCATGATCTCAACACCGCCAAGAGCGCCGTCCTTGACATTGAAAAACATATTTCGATGACTGCCACTCCGCGGGCGACCACCTCCAAAGGATTTTTCCATTCCAAATCCACCTCCACACACGCAAATAACTCAAAGGGGAAGAATGTCTTCCAAGATAATTCCAAATCCGTTATCATCACCGCTTGAAAAGCCAATGACACTTCGGGCGAGCGCATCCCCTTAGGCAAAACTAGCAAAGCACACATCACTTGCTATGCGTGTAATCAACTCGGCCACTATGAGGTTGAATTCTCCACTCGCCGCAAGTTAGTCACATTGATTGAACCTACGACCGATGACGACGATCTCGTTTACGAGGAACATAGTGACGTTAAGGAGTCCGACATTCCTAGTGACCTGGAAGAGGAGTATTCCTCCACAACCTATCGGTCATGCGTTGCATCTTGACTACCCCACGTAGTAGCCATGATTGGAAGCGCTCAAGCATTTTTTCCTTGTATTTTAAAAGCGGTGAGAAATCATGCAAACTAATAATTGATAATGGGAGTTGCATGAACGTGGTTTCCGAAGCCGCGGTTCTCCGAATGAAATTAAACCCCGAACCACACCCCACTCCTTATCAAGTGGCTTGGGTCAATAAGACCTCTATTCTGGTTACAAAGCGTTGCTTAGTGCCCCTTGTCATTAAGGACTATGTCGATCAAGTTTGGTGTGACGTTATTTCCATGGACGCTTGTCATGTCCTACCTGACCGTCCTTGGCTTTTTGACTACAATGTTACTCATTTCGATCGCACTAACATTTATGAATTTTAATTTAAAGACCAACGCATCACATTGCGCCCCACCACACCTAAGAACCTTAAAACTAAGGACACGACCGTCCCCGCGGTCAAACAACCACTCACCTTAATACACCCGAAAGCATTTGAAAAAGCAAGCTTTTCCTTGAAGATGGTTTGGGTTCCTTGTCGATGAAAAAACAAGCTTTTCCTTGAAGATGAAAAAACAAGCTTTTCTGGTGGTATAATTTATGCTTTAGTCTTACTTCAAGCTAACGACATTCCCCTCCACACATCATCGTTGCCCACCGATATCTTGACCTTGCTTAAGGAGTTTAAGGACGTCCATCCCGAGGAACTCCCCTCCGAATTACCCCCCTACGGAGTATCCAACATGCCATCAATTTCGTTCCGGGATCTACTCTTCCCAACCTCCCCCACTATCGCCTTAATCCTAGTGCACATGCGGAACTCCAAGCCCAAATTTCGGATCTACTCTCCAAAGGTCTCATTTAGCATAGTTTAAGTCCATGTGCGGTGCCGACACTCCTTGCCCCGAAGAAAAATGGCTCTTGGCGCATGTGCGTCGATAGCCGGGCTATCAATAAAATCACTATTAAGTACCGTTTTCCCATCCCCCGTTTAGATGACTTGTTGGACATGCTTAGTGGTGCCACCGTTTTCTCCAAAATTGATCGTAGGAGTGGCTACCACCAAATTCGGATTCGAGAAGGGGACGAATGGGAAACAACGTTTAAATCTAAGGAAGACTTGTACGAATGGCTAGTTATGCCGTTTGGACTCTCCAATGCCCCAAGCACCTTCTCCCGCATGATGACTCAAATCTTTAATCGTTTTATGGGAAAATTCTTGGTGATTTATTTTGATGATTTACTTATTTATAGCATGCCCACACTTGACCACATGTCGCATTTAAGGCAAACATTTGAAGTTTTCCGCACTGAAAAATCATTTATAAATTTGAAGAAATGTGTTTTTATGAATTCCTCCGTCGCCTTTTTGGGTTATATTGTTAGCGCGGACAACATTAAAGTTGATCCCGCAAAAGTTCAAGCGATTGTCGATTGGCCGGAACCTACCTCTATTCGAGACGTTCGTAGTTTTCATGGCTTAGCCACGTTTTATTGCCGATTTATTCGCAACTTTAGTGCTATTATGGCTCTCATTACCGAATGTATGAAACTTGGTGAGTTTATTTGGTCTAAATCCGCCTCTATTGCCTTCAATAAAATTAAAACCTTGATGATCGAGGCTCCGGTTCTCCGGTTACCCGATTTTAATAAAGTTTTTGAGGTCTTTTGTGACGCCTCGGGTGCGGGCATAGGTGGTGTTTTAAGCCAAGAGGGCCATCCGGTTGGATTTTTTAGTGAAAAGATAAGCGGGCCGAAACTTAATTATTCTAACTATAAACGTGAATTTTTTACCCTCGTACAAAGTCTACGCCATTGGCGCCACTACCTCTTGTCCAAGGAATTCATCCTCTTATTTGATCATGACGCCTTACGCTATATTAACTCTCAACATAAGCTTAGCCCGCGACAAGCCAAATGGGTCTCTTTCCTCCAAGAGTACTTGTTTGTGATCAAACATTGCAAAGACAAACATAACCGTGTTGTCGATGCGCTTAGCCGCGTTACTTGCTTTTAACTACCCTTGACGTTAAAATCCTAGGCTTTGAACGTGTCTGTCATGAATATGCCGAATACAAGGATTTTAAGGATATATTTCACCCATTACAAGCGCAATCCCCACACACTATTTCCGAATACTTTCTACGTGATGAGTTCTTATTTAAGGGGTCGCGTTTATGCATTCCGGATTCCTCCCTTCGACTTTTTTATTATTTGGGAGATGCATGACGGCGGTTTTGGTGTTCATTTTGGCCGTGACAAGACCATCACGTTGGTCGAAGATAAGTTCTTTTGGCCTGGCTTAAAAAGAATGGTTAATCAAGTTGTGAGTAGTTGTCGAACATGTCAACTCGCTAAGGGTAACAAAAACAACACGGGTTTATATACACCACTTCCCATTCCATCGACACCATGGGACGACATTAGTATGAACTTTATTCTAGTCCTTCCATTATCACAACGCAAACACGATTCCATTCTAGTTGTTGTCGACCGTTTCTCCAAAATGACGTATTTTATTTCCTGCAATCGCACAAATGACGCTTCTCACATCACAAAACTTTATTTTAAGGAAGTCGTTAGTTATAGCAGTCCACCCAAGACTATTGTATCAGATAGAGATGTTAAATTCACATCTTATTTTTGGAAAACCTTATGGATGTTGGTTGGTACCATACTCCTATTTTCCGCGGCATACCACCCCCAAACGGATGGTCAAACCGAGGTGGTCAATCGGAGTTTGGGTAATTTGCTACGTTGTTTAGTGGGCGATCGCAAGAGGAATTGGGATCTTATCCTTCCCCTAGCCCAACTTGCTTATAATAATTCAAAAAATCGCTCCACGGGTATCTCACCGAATGAAATTGTGCACGGTTACAACGCACGTGTTCCTATTGACTTGATTTCGCTACCTCCCGCGTATAAATCAAGTCAATTTGCTCATGACTTTGCTCATCACTTTCACGCGTTGCACCACGAGATCCGCCACCGGTTGACCACTACATACAATGCTTACCAATCTTACTCGAATGTGCACAAGCGGGCTCACAATTTTGATGTCGGAGATTTAGTCTTAGTGAAGTTAATTCCTGAACGGTTACCTTCGGGTTCCATAAAGAAATTGGCCAAACGGCGTGCGACCCTTTTAAGATCTTAAAGAAGTTGAGAGACGATGCGTACGTACTTGACTTACTACTGATTGGGGAATCCACCCCGTGTTTAATGTTTCCGACCTTACACTATTTCATGAAACACCGCAAGAACTACTCCTCCCATCTTCTTCTCCTCAAGGCCATTCTCATGGGTTTTGGAGTGATACCACATCACCACAGTCGTCTACCTGGGAGCTTCCCCCCTCACCTCCTTGTGAGGCTCCCGGTGATACTATGCCTACTACTAATGCTTTTCTCAGGTTTTCAAAGGTTCTTTTTGTTCCAGATCAGATTTTGGATGATGAAGCGATTGCTTCCGCTGGCGGTGGTGTGCATCACTACTTGGTTCGTTGGAAGGACCGCCCTATTTGTGATGCCACTTGGGTGACTGCCGAGGAGATGGAGCGCCTGGATGATGACGTGCTACACCGTTACCGCTTAGACCACTCACCAGTGACGAGTGGTTTTGGGCGGGGGAGGATTGATGGCGCCGGCCAGACCCCACTTGACGACGCGACACACCACCACAATCTTCGACCCAACACGAGTAGGGCTATCACAACATGAGCCGTGAAAAATTTATCTAGCTTGACTATTTCTTTTATCAAACATTTTATGCGCATTTTATTTTAATCTGCCACACCCGATCGACCAAAGTGTTAGGCAGTGATGAGTTGTTTTCTTTTCATTTTTTTCTAGCATTTTGTTTAGTCTTGAACATTTGGAGGGTTGGGATGTGCTCTTGTTGATGAGTGGTTGAGAGTACTGCACATGGGGAGTATAAATACTCCGCTAGATGCCCTAATGAATAGCTGAAGTTTTTTTTTCTCATCGATCCTGAGTGGCCGGCATCTCCTTCGTGCGATGCGAACCCGAAGCCTCTTCAACCTTTCTGACGGATCCCCATCCTCTCCGGTGCGACACCGACGGGCGGCGACCTTACTCCGACGAGACACCGACAGCATGGTGGAGTGACTCCACCTTCTTTCCCCTTTGTGCGACGCGACGGGGCGACGTGCGACTCGCCACTTATCTTGCGGTTGGGCTATTCCGCCCGGCGCGACACCGGATCGCAGTGGTGGAATTCGTCTTCCCCTCTCGGCGACGCCTCTATTCTCTCCGCAAACACCGCAACGACCTCTCGGACTAGGTCAACGGGATCTCTTGGGTAACGGTTGCTCTTCCCCCACCTCACCTTTTGTGTTTTGTCTAAATTTCAGTTCTTGTGGTTGCGGATGATTTGGTGTGTGATCGGAATCGGTAACAGATCAGTGTAGGAAGAGCAACGTCCGCCTTTCCCCAACCTTTGGTCCAAAAGGGGTGGCCATCCGGTTGCGAGGTTCTTGTCGGAATTAATCCACACTCCGGCTAAAATCTCCGCCTCAAAATATTGCTTCTGACACGCTCATCGTTATATGTTTTGATTGTGTGCAAGTGCTATTAAGCCGTAGTGAATTGTCGTAATGTGCACGCTAGTTATTTGATGAAATGTCTCACTCACGCGCGTAATTTGTAATTGTGCGCACATCCTTGAGTTTGCTATATTAGTCAGACAGTGGCCCAAAAAGATGCACTTTACCGAGCGAGGCGAAAGTTTGTCACGACTAGGAGAAGGAGAATGAACAAATGCTGTGCAACCAAAAACACGGAGAGGTAAAGAGAAAGGTTGAGCTCCTGTACGTAAAATGGAGAACGGGGTATCACCCTGAAGAACCGATGTGGGAATATGGTTGAGATATCAAGAATGAAGCACGACATGTCCCCAATACGACCGAGGAACATTCATCTGTGTGAAAAGGGTGCGAGTTACATCCATGAGATGTCGATTTTTGTGCTCAGCAACCCCATTTTGCTGAGATGTGCAAGGACAAATAGTTTGATGAACTATGCTCTGATGCATGAAGAAATCGAAAAATTATTGACTAAGATATTCTCGAGCATTATCAGTTCGAAGAATTTTAAGAGAAACATCAAATTGAGTTTGTATCTCATAGTAAAAAGAGCTAAATACAGGAAAATTTTATTGTTCCATAAAGATAATTATTACATAGGTATGCCCCCTTATTTATTGAAATGAGGGAGATGAGAGAATACAACAAGCGATGTGAGACTAAATACAAGCCGTACGGGCTGAGCGGTTTTACCCTGTCAAAGCGCTAGACTATACAACAAATACAATCTCCTAGGAAGTCTCTGAACACCTACAGCGGCTAACCGCCAGACCGCTGCTGCGGCTAACCTCCATACCGATGCTGCGGCAAACCACCAGACTGCTGCTGCGGCTAACGACCAGACTGCTGCTGCGGCTAACGACCAGACCGTTGCTGCGGCTAACCTCCAGACTGCTGCTGCGTCTAACGACCACATCGCTGATGCGACTAACCTCCAGACCGCTGTTGCGGCAAACCACCAGACCGCAGCTGTGGCTAACCTTCAGGCCGCTGCTGCGGACAGCTACCAGGCCGCTGTTGCGGACAACCACCAGGCCGCTACTGCGAACTCTTACCAAGCCGCTAGGAAGGCTACCAGACAGGCCGCTAGTTCTAACCGCCAGACCGCTGACTAGACAAGCCGCTGTGACTAGAAAGACTAACCGCCCGGTCTCATGCTCCAACACTCCCCCTCAAGTTGGAGCATATATGTCAACCATGCTCAACTTGCTATAAACTTCCGAGAACGACGTGACTGACTTTGTGAAGAAATCGACTAGCTCTTTATCAGAGGTAACAAACAGAGTACATATCTGATTCTTCAATATCTCTTTTCTGATAAAATGACAATCCACTTCAATATGCTTCGTTCTCTCATGAAAGACCGAATTTCTTGAAATGTATATAGCCGCCTTATTGTCACAGAACATCGGTAGGGGATGATCATAAATCTCTCCCAAATCCAGCAAGAGTGTTTGTAGCCACTTCAGCTCTCAAGTAGTCAGTGTCTTGCTTCTATATTCAGGCTGTTGGTAGGGATAGTTTGTATTTTGTTACGTTTATTGATGACTTTTCTTGGTGTACGTGATTATATTTACTTCATGAACGCTCTGAATTTTTTTTCCATTTTTACTGTGTTTTAAAATGAAATTCGTACACAGTTAAAATTCTTCGAACTGATAATACTAAGAGTATCTTTGTCATCAATTTACAACATTTTGTATGCATCATGACATTGTTCATCAAAATACTTGTCCTTACACGTCTCAACAGAATGACATTGCTGAACGTAAGAATCGCCATCTTCCGGATGTGCCTCGTAATTTTCTCACTCATATGCATGTTCCTAAGTCTTATTGAGATCATACTGTTCTTCTCTCTTGTTTTCTCATTAATCGAGTTTCATCTTCAGTTCTCAATGGGAAGACACCGTTTTCTATCCTGTATCCTGATGCGACTCCGTTTTCTTTACCTCCTCGTGTCTTTGGATGCACAACGTTTGTCCACTCTCCTTCTTCTGGTCGTGACAAACTCTCTCCTCGTTCTGTTAAGTTGATCTTTCTGGGTTATTGTCCAACACAGAAAGGGTATAAGTGTTATAATCCTGTTCTCCGAAGACAGTATGTTTCCGCAGATGTCACTTTCTTTAAGAATGCTACTTTCTTTTCTCTTTCCTCTATTCTCCCTTCTTCTAATGATTCTGCTTCTTTTCCCCTTGTCTCGGCACCATTTCGAGAGCCTGCACTTCCTTCTTCTTCTTCTATTTCTCATTCTCCTGCTGACTCTGATTCTTTTACTGAGCCGCTGCCAACAGCTCCTGGTCTAGTAGTCTCTCCTTTGGGTGGAACTGATACAGTAGACATGACAGACATTGATCTTCCGACTGCTCTTCGGAAAGGTGTTCGTTCATGCACACAACATCCTCTTCGGGATGTGGTCTCTTATGCGCAACTGTCTCCTCTGTCTAGGAGCTTTGCTCTTGCTCTATCGACGAATGTTCTTCCCTCCTTCTATAGTGATCCTCTGGTTATTCCTCATTGGAAAGCTGCTATGGATGAAGAGATGTCTCTTGTTCCTACCCCTCCTGGAGCTGATGTGGTTGGCTGTCGCTGAGTATTTGTCATCAAATTTCTCCCTGATGATACTGTTGATCGATACAAAGCTCGGCTTGTTGCTAAAGGGTTTACACAAACCTATGGTGTGGATTTCTTTGACACATTTTCTCCTGTTGCTCGGATAATTACGATCAGTGTTCTTTTTTTGTTGCAGTAAACAGAGATTGAGAAATGTCTCAGTTGGATGTAAAGAATGTTTTTCTTTATGGTGATTTTAATGAGACAGTTTATATGGAGCAACCTCCTGGGTATGTTGTTCAGAGGGAGTCTCAGGTGTGCAGATTGAAGAAGGTTATCTATGGTCTTAAGCAAAGCCCTTGAGCCTGGTTTGACAAATTCAACGAATTTATTTCTGTTATTAGATTTGTTTGGAGCGTTGCAGATCACTTTTTGTTTATTCGGAAACCTCCCTCTGATACCAAGTGAAAAGAGTTAAATAAAGGAAAATTTTATTGCTTCAAAAAGATAATTATTACATAGATATGCCCCCTTATTTATAGAAATGAGGGAGATGTGAGAATACAACAAGCGATGTGAGACTAAATACAAGCCGCGCGGGCTGGGCGGTTTGACTAGGCGTGTTCATAAAGCCCCCCGAGCCCGGGTTTCCCGAACCGGGCCCAGGCCCGAGCCCTGATTACTGTCGGGCCGGGTTGGGCCGAGCTTCTGGCTCCGGGAGGGGGTCTGCTAAGGCCCCCAGGGCCGGGCCGGGCCCAGGCTTAGCCCGTGCCCTATTTGTTTTTAAAAAATTAAATATAAACTATTAATTATTTAATTTTATTTTAATTATTTATTTTAATTTTATTAATTTAATAATTAAATTATTAATTATAGGCTGCCAACCCTATTTAATAGGGCTGACAACCTATAATGAGGCAACGACTCTAAGAGCCGTTGGAAACTTAGAGCCGTTGATTGTTAAAGGGGGCCGGGCCGGGCCCGGCCCGGGCTTAGCCCGGGCCTAGAAACCGGGCTTTGCCCGGTATAGGCCGGGTACCGCTCATATATTTGGGGCCTTGTTAGGCCCCATGGCCCGACCTGGGCCCGGGGTGGGCCTAGCCGGGCTTTTAGCGGGTCGGGCCCGGCCGGCCCCCCGAGCCCAGTTTTTATGGGCACCCCTAGGTTTGACCATGTCAAACCGCCAGACTATATAACAAATACAATCTCCTGGGAAGCCTCTGAACACCTACAACGGCTAACCGCCAGACTGCTGCTGTGACTAACCTCTAGACCGCTGCTGCGGCTAACGACCAGACCGCTGCTGCGGCTAACGACCAGACCGCTGCTGCAGCTAACCTCCAGACCGCTGCTGCGGCTAACGACCAGACCGCTGATGCGACTAACCTCCAGACCGCTATTGCGGCAAACCACCAGATCGCAGCTGTGGCTAACCTCCAGTCCACTGCTGCGGACAACCACCAGGCTGCTGCTGCGGACATCCACCAGGCCGCTACTGCGAACTCTTATCAAGCTGCTGGGAAGGCTACCAGACAGGACGCTGCGACTATAAAGACTAACCGCCCGATCTCATGTTCTTACACTCATTACAAAAACCCATGAACACAAAATAATGCTCAGAATATTCTCTCAAAAGATAAAACCAAGTATATCGAGAGAAATCATCAACAAACGTAACAAAATATAAACTCCCCCTACCAACAGACCTAACGGGAGCAGGGTCCCAAATATCTGAATGAACAAGTTCAAATGGACTAGAAGAACTACGTCCTTGTCTTGCTAGAAAGGATGAACGATGATGCTTGCTAAGTTGGCAGACCTCACAGTTCAAAGAGGAGTCCTCCTGAGGCAATCCGGTAGGAGTTGGTAGATAAGACGAAGAGGAGGATGACCAAGACGAATATGTCATTGCATAATAGAAGTGGAGAAAGCAGTGACATTGTCTAGGAAGAAGAGCTCATTGCTTTCAGTCCCAGTACTAATCTTCTCCTTGAAGTGTGGATCCTGAAAAGAACAAGTAGTAGATGTAAAAGTAACCGTGCAATTCAGCTATTTACGGAGCGAGAATAGAGAGTAAATTGCACGAAAAAGACGGAACGTAAAGCGTGTCCTCAAGCCACAGAGACGGAGTGACACCGACTGTACCAGTCCCGCATACTGGAGACGGATTACCATCCGCAACAAAAACCAGAGCAAAAGAATAAATCAGGATCACCTGTCATGTTATTAATAGCTCCCGAATCAATTAGCCACTACCCTGAGTGACTACATTAGTACTGTCCAAAGAAGAAAAGGCAAGCGACGTGGACTTCTTTGTGTTGTCACCCGCAGACGGGTGAAGATGAGAATATTTAGCCCAACAACGATCAATAAGATGGCTCGTCTTTCCGCAATGAGAGAAGATATAACGAGACACACCACGCCCACAAGAATGACCTCCACGACACTAGAATTACCAGAGCGAACCTGATGAGCAAAGGTGTCAGGATGGGGTGGGGAGGCAAGTAGAGGACGCTGAAGAAGAGTGGTAACAACTGCAATACAGACAGTAGTAGCAGCAAGGGTGGTAGAATCAGCTTCGCCAAGAATTTGTTGTCTGATAATGTCATAAGATTCTGGAAGACTAAGAAGATAACACACAACCAGAAGTTCCTGCAAGTGTTTGTACTGTTCAGCTAGATTAGCGGAGAACGAACGTTGTTGTAGAATTTTAGTGCCAAGAGCTTGCACCTCCTGATAAGTAACAACATGAGTCAAAGTAGAGAGGACAACAAATTAGCATATAACGTATATATACGCGACGTCTGAGCGCCTTTCAAATACAAAGCAGCAAGATGAGTTCAAGCAGCTTTAGCGGTCTCATCATGTCGAATAATTGGTAGGCACTCATCACGGAGACTGTTAGCCAGTCACGTCCTGATTAGAGCATCATTGGCATTCCGGTCATCAAAGACAACGACTCTTGAGCTGGAGGGTCATCAGTGAGATGATGACGTTTGCGTTGAGACCTCAACAAAAACACAAACGAAACACTCCAGTCTGGATAATTCGGGTCGATCAACTTAGAAGCAGTTCCAAGATTGCCAGACAGAATAAAAACACTTGGTGTGGTTTGAGAGGAATATGCGGATAAAGTGGAAGACGAGTACTCGGTATCCGCCATAAAGAAGACGACTAGAAAAAAAACAACCCACGCGGTTAGAAGGAAAGCTCAGTGGGCGATTAGAAAAACCGGAGTCCGCAAAAACCACAGAAATTGCAGAAAAGCAGAAAATTGCAGAAGGCGGGCGGTTTGAAAACCGGAATCCGCAAGGATTACAGAAGAGCAAAGCGGGCGGTTAGAAAACCGGAAACTGCAAGTATCGGGTGAGCTCTGATTACATGTGAGAAAATCTAAATAACAAACTTTTCATTTCACAAAAAGGTTAAGTTACATGAGTATGACCCCCTATTTATAGGGAGAATAAGAAGAAAGAATATACAACAGATGATAAGAGACTAAAATACAACATGCGGATAGGCGGTTAAAAATATTTTAGACTGCTATAACTGAGCGGTTAGATAGACAGTCCGCTCTACACAAGTATCCGCCGGTCTCTAGGCCATTGCTGCCGATCTCCATCAACAGTCCGCTCCACACAAGCGGATACCTGCATAAATCCGCCAAACTTCAGGACCACAGCTCCCTTGATCATCAAATCGCAACAGTAGCCTCTATCCGCAGCTTCAGCTCTGCCTCAGACCGCGGCCTCTATCTGCAACGACTTCAATCTCCTGTCCGCCAAACCAACAACAACGGGTTGAACAAGCCTCCTTGAACTATTAAGGAAGCGGGCTCAATGATCCCAAGCTGGTAAGATCTCTGACCAGTCCGACAGAGGCAGCCCGCAACATTGCTGGAATCAGACCGCCAGGGCTAACCCGCCAGTCCGCTAACTCCAGACCGCTAAGCTTAATCCGCCAGACTGTCAATCTGCCAGACCGCTTGGACTAAAGCCGCTAGACCGCTTGGACTAAAGCCGCTAGACTGCCAAACCTCCAGACCACCTGGACCAAACTGCCAGACCGCCCGACCAAACCGCCAGACCGCCAAGCTTCACAAAATCTTACAATCTCACTTATATTTATTTTCAAGATGGTATCTATTTTATTTACATATTTTAAAAATTGTTATTGTTTGGAAATACTAATAGTGTTACCCTACAGTACATTCCATTTTTTATCTGCCCAAGCTTTTAATATATTTTTATGCATTTATGATAAATTTCACATGTATTTTGTCATTATCATATTTGTTTATTTATGTTATTTCTTCATATCGCCCTATATCTGACTGAAAAATTTGGCTGCACACTAGTTTTGCAGAACTTTGTCGAGCATTGAAGTGCACTCATCTGATTTACGTCCTCCTCCAGTTTTGCGGAACACACTAAAATATCTTCTGGACTTAATGATTTCTTCCGAGCATCCATTTGAAATTATTCATGATTTTGTATTTGATAGGACAAGGTCTATACGGCAAGATCTGAGCATTCAAAACATCATCGATGAACATGCAATAGAGATGTACGAGAAAATGGTATTACTTTTTATTTTTCATTTCTATTTATGTGATAGAATCAAAATTGCTTGTAGCAATGCACGATTGTCGATAATTTAAAATGTAGGTTCCCTGCATGGTATTTGTAAAAATATTTTGGTTTAGACTTCTTGGCTTAATTCCAGCTCTTCTTGATATTTCAGCAGCTTTCTGTGTCAGAGATCATACTATCACTAGTATAAAATTTCATGTGTATTTCTTCCCAAATCTTCTTGAAAATCATTTGTGAGAATTTAACATGGTTTGGTTGAATATTATTTTGATTTGGAGAATAGACAAATTTGAAATTCACTGAAATTCAAACCCCCGAACAGATTGACATTGTCATTTACATGGTTCATCATAGGTTTCTGAAGAAAATTTATATTTCAAAGATTGAATAGATGAAGCTTTCAAAGGTATTTTGTTACGGAGCTACTAGTTCGGTGGTTGCGGGACAGAGTGAACACTCAAAGTGAAGCGACAAACTCAAGCGATGCGAGCACTCAAAGGGATTGAAGATAGGTGGGGAGGACAAGAGAAAATACTCAAAGTAACAAATTTGTTTTTGTATCAAATTGACATACAAGATACAATTTAGAGACAGGCTCCGGGAGAGTGAACGCTCAAGGCGAGTGAGGAAGAGAGTGTGATGGAGATCGCGGTGATCTGCTTCCCGTTCAGACGATCTGTGTTCGCGGATGCGTCGAATGGTCGTTCCGAGTCATTTTTATGTATTACTTTATTTATTTCGATTGTATTTGAAATCTGATCGGTTCAGACGTTATGAGCCGTCCGATCTGGGTGCCCTCATTCAGTTTTAGGTTTATTTATGTGCATGCAGGCGACTGATAGTGGGATCGATGGTTTTCTACGTGAAATTGGAAATCGTCGGTTTCCCCGGTGTGACTCTGGGATCCCGCTCCTTGATGCGACTCAAGGAGATGACAACCACCTCCCTCGCCGCCTTCCCATCACCATAAGTCCTTCCTCTCTCCATTTCCGACCATTAAGTCACCACCCTTCTTATTCCCTATCTTCCCTTAGCTGAAAACTTCCTTCTCCGTGTCTTCCGCAAAGCCAAAGGCCCCGACAACCCTACTCCCACACAACCATCAACATCTCCTTCCCTCTATCCGCTGAAATCTCCTGTCGACCCACTGTGTGGCCTTTCCTCCACCAAGACAACCCTCTTGGACCCTCCTCTACAAAACCTCCCCCAGCCCTTGTTTGGCCTTCTTGCACAACAGAACCCTTCATTCCCCTCCAAATCTCCCTAATTCTCCCCTCCCTCAACCAACCATTCTCACATAAGCCTACCTGTGACTGATTTCCCTAATCCCCACCACCAAACAACTCTCCTATAACCTCCATAGTCCTCCATTGCTACATTAAACCACCGCCTGCATGCGTAAGTCGTTATTTGGGATTGTTGTCTTCTATTATTGTGTACATGGAACTATATTTTATTGGATGTCATTTTTTCATTTGTTACTAGTATTGGAAAGTTGTGTGATTTGCAAAGCCTATTCCATGCACGCTTAAAGCAATTGCACCTCAATTAATTGTGGATTTAACTTGCTCTCTTTGTTACTTCATTTTGTGAACGAATGTGCTTCCGGCTTCCGCCTAAAGTTTTTTTTTCAATTTATTACTTGTCATTTTATTCAGACTATTCCTTGCATTGCATTAACATAACATTGCATTCCATCTAGGGTCACATTCTAGATCACTTGTGTCGTGTCAACCTACTCTTGAAAGAGAGAGTTCCTAAGACAAAGTGAATGAGAGAGAGAGAGAGACCAAAACTGGCAATGATCCCATATGAGATAACACTCATACCCCTTCCCCTTATATAGATGATGGAGGACACGCATAATAATAATTATTATAATTGTTACACAAAATAAATAAAATGCCCATCTATTTAGGCCCATAAGGCCTCTCTTCTCTAGCTCCTCCTTTAGTCCCACATCTTGGGTTTGTATTTAGCTCTCTCTCTTTCTATAAAAGGAGACCCATTGTATAATGTAAATTAATGAGATGATATGAGAATAATAAAATATTGGCTTATACAAAAATATTGGCTTATACAAAAATATTGGCTTGTTTTATTCTTTATTTCCACATGGTATCAGAGCCACAGAACAAATCCCGTTTTTTTTTGATTGCCCTCTCTCTCTAACCTCTGGATTGATCTCGCACTCGCCATTCCTGTTCTCCGAGGATTCAAGCTTTTGACCTCTCGAACTCCATCTTCTGCCTGCTGTTCTCGTGGTTTGCTTCCCATTCTTGCTGCGTAGCTCCTCTGCCCTTTTTATGGGCTCTTCTGCTGACTGTTGGGTCCCTCTCCAGCACTTGTCGAGACCTGCGACCTCCCATTTTGAGCCAACAGTAATTCGTTAAGACTGTAAAGCTGCGATCACCTCCTGAATATCACGAAGTCAGCCTCTTGCCGAAGCTTGCCGAAGCTTGCCGACCTCGCCTGATCTCGTGGAGATCACATCGTGCACCGCTTGCTGAGCTCGCACGCTCCTCTGTTGAGTCTGTCTTCCTCACGATCTCACCACGTTCACCTTTTGCATAGATCGCCGTCCTCATTTGTTCGCCGCTTGCAGAGTGCCCACACCGTCTACTTGCATTCTCTCACAATCAGAGCTGCTTCTTTCGAGTTCCTCTTTGTCGTTGTTTCTCAAGCTCCCCCTTGCCGAGCTCTCTCTTGCCGAGTTCTCAACTCGCCGTGACCGCAACTTGCCGACCACTCAGAGTCTTCTGTTTGTCGAGCTCGCTGCCATCGATTCCTTGACAAGCTCATCTCCCGTCGAGGTCCTTTTCTGCAAGCTGAGCTAAATGGAGCTGCCTAGTCCAATGCTGCTCGCCATGCTCCCCTGTAGTCGGTTTATGTTGCCAACCAGTCATGAGAACACCTGCAGTTTCTTCTAGCCCTCTTAACGGTCTGTCTTCTATTGCAGCTCGCTCTCCCTTCAATGGTTTTTGCTGCCGTCGATGCTCTGACTGCCCTTGTTCTTGCGCTGAAATTGACATTCCGCGGGACGAACTCCGACACTTGCGGGAGCTGATTGCTTGCAACTCTGGCCTAATGACCTCCTCCGCCCATGCCGGTCTCTTTGCCTTTCCTCTTGACTCATCTTGGTTTGTGGACTCCGGAGCTACCAATCACGTCTCTCCACAATAGCCCTCTCTGTACTTGGACTCTCCGTGTCCAAAATTCATCATAGTGGCAAGTGGTGACACCACTCCTGTTGCGGGCTCCGACGATATGTTGCTCACCTCTTCTCTACCTCTCTGCTCTGTTCTTCATGTCCCTGACTCTCAATTCAATCTGCTCGCTGTCAGCCGCCTAACTCATGATCATGATTACTTAATTACCTTCTCTTCCTCTTCTTTTGTTGTGCGAGATCGGAAGACGCGGAATTTCATTGGTATGAGGTGGCTTTGCAATGAGCTCTACTCTCTAGATCTTCCTTCCTCCACTCCCTCTTTCGTCAGCTCAATTGATTGGCATCAATATCTCAGTCATGCTCCTCTTCCCATTCTCCAGAAAGCTCTCCCCGATGTATCTTTTTCTCCTTTAATTGTGATTCATGTATTTATGGGAAACAACGCCGCTCTATTTTTTCTCGTCATCGTACTCAGAGTGCTGCTCCTTTTGATTTAATACATTTCAATATATGGGGTCCCTACAAAACTGCTAGTATATCTGGTTATAGCTACTCTGTTACGTTTATTGATGATTATTCACGCATGACTTGAGTATACATAATGCATGATTGCTTTGAGCTTCTGTCCATTTTCTGCTCCTTTACTGCAAAAACCCAAACACAATTTTCTCGTGCTATCAAAATTCTTCGCACTGATAATGCGCGAGAATACACTGAGCATGCTTTCCAGGAAGTCCGCACCTTGTTACGCATCATCCACCAAACCTCTTGTGCATACACACCACAACAAAATGGCGTTGCTGCGCGGAAGATCCGCCACTTTCTCAAAGTTGTTCAGTCTCTCTTATCGTAGATGTAGGTCCCCACTACCTATTGAAATTCCTCTATCTCCACTATTTTTATCTCATTAACCGCATGCCCTAGTCCTTCATCTAAATTGCTACCCCTTCTCTCTTATTTCTTGAACGCATCCCATCCCTCCGACCCCACAGGTCTTTGGCTGCATCTGCTACGTTCACTATTTGGGTCCTCCCGTTGATAAGTTGACCCCTACATGTTCGTTAGGTGTCCGCGCACCCAGAAGGGCTATGCCTGATACTCTCCCTCCACCCGCTGATGTCACTTTTCTAGAAAATCATCCTTTCCATCAATTCGTTACCACCTCAATGCCACCGCCTGATCTCCCACGTTCTCTTGTTTCTACCAATTCTCCTTTACCATCTTTACTACTGACACCATCGCCTGCCTCGGCTCCTCTTCATGTCTACTCATGCCTCTATCCTCTATTTGGTGCCCCGCGATATCCCCCATCTACTACTGATACTCCGCAAACTACTGATTCGACGACACCCTCCACCGTGCATCTGCTTTCAAATTATGTTTCCCTGAATCATCTCCTATGATTTGCACAGGTTTGCGACCTCTCTATCGTCTATTTTCATTCCCTCTTTTGTGCAGGAAGCCCTTCAACATCCAGGTGGCGTGCGATAATGGATGAGGAAATGGATGGACTTTTGGCTAACCACACTTAGGATATTGTTTCTCTTCCTCCTAATCAACATACCGTGGACTGCAAGTAACTATTTACTATGAAACATCACCTGAATGAGACTATTGATCGACTCATGGCCCGTCCTCTTACCCGAGGTTTTACTCAACAACACGACTTTGATTATGAGGAGATTTATTCTCGGTGGCAAAACTCAACATTGTCCGTGTCCTACTCTCACTGTTCGTTCATCGCCATTGGTCGCTATATTAGCTTGACATTAAAAACGCCTTCCTCCACGACAATCTTGTGGAGACTGTGCACATGCATCAACCTTCTGGTTACACAACCACGAGGGAGTCCCTTGTCCGTCATCTGAAGAAATCTCTATATGACCTCAAACAGTCTCCATTGGCATGGTTTGAAAAGTTTAGTCAGGTGGTTCGTGAGTTTGGCTTCACCCGAAGTTTGGCAGATTTCTCCCTATTTATTCGACAACATTCATTTGTCACATTGATTCTTTTAGTCTACGTTGATGACATCCTTGTTACTGGTGATGATCTTCCCAGAATCACCCAAACTCAGCAACATCTTGCTTCTCATTTTCAAACTAAGGATCTGAGACGACTACACTACTTATTGGGAATTGAGCTAGCCCGATGACTTGATGGTCTCGTCTCAGCGAAAATATTGTCTCGATCTACTTCATAATGCATGTTACTTTGGATTTCAGCCTGTGGACACACTTATGGATGCAAATAATCAACTCCGAGCTTATGGATCCAACTCTGATCAATCTCTCCCTAATCCGGAGTATTATCTCCACCTTGCTGCTAATCTATCTTATTGTCACACGACCTGACATTTCCTTTGCGGTTGGTGTGGTCAGTCGCTTCATACATACCCCTTAGGTCTCTCATCTTCATGCCGTTGAATGTATTCTTCGATATTTGAAGAATGCTCAAGGACATGGGCTCGTATACAAGCCCTATACTTCTTTATCTCTCATTGCATATTGTGATGCTGATTACGCTGAGTCCCTGAACGATTGTCGGTCCACAAGCGACTACTGCACATATTTTGGCGGGAACATGGTTACTTGGCAAAGCAAGAAGTAAACTGTGGTTGCTTGGTCTTCAACTGAAGCAGAGTATATCACTCCATAGTTGTTGCCGTCTTAGAACTTATATGGATAGAAAGTCTCCTCACTGATTTTGGTGTCAAACTTCCATCACCAACAATTCTCTTTCTGATAGTTAAACTGCTATTCACATCGTCGAGAACTCTGTGTTTCATGAGCGTACAAAACATATTGATGTTGATTGCCATTTTGCCCGGGAAAAGGTTCAACTTCAGAAACTGATTCTACGACATATGCGGGCTGTCTATCAAATCTTCAATATTTTCACTAAGACCTTATCTTGCCCACTTTATCAGCAATTTCGCTCCAAGCTTAGTGCCTACGACTTGTACGCTCTAGTTTGTGGGGGACTGTTACAAGAAATAAATAAAAAACTCAAATATTTAGGCCCATAAGGCCTCTCTTCTCTAGCTCCTCCTTCAGTCCTACATCTTGAGTTTGTATTTAGCCCTCTCCTATGTTATTAAAGGTGCGCCTTAGGCGAGCCTAAGGTTCAAGGCTCACCAAACTCAGAGGTTTGTGCCTCCATGCACCTTATTTGCGCCTTTGGAATATAAAAGGCGCGCCTAAGTGAGAGTTTTGTTGTAATTTTTTATTTCAAAAATTAAGCAAAAAATTTATGTAAGAACTCAATAATTTTTTATTGATTTAATGTTTGTGAAAGATAATTGTGCTTTGATATGATGCAAGTGACCACATTGATTCTATTTTTAAGAGAGATAAATGATAGTAATAGATGCTTAATTAATAGACTAGATGAAGGATTTGATTGAGAAACTGAAATGATGCTTGATGTTGATTATTTAAAATTGATATGGTTGCGCCTTGCCTTCGTCATGGCGGTTCCCAATCATGGCTGGTGGCACGATGCTCCAGTAGTCTTGTCATATATGTGAGGGTGTTGAGCTTCAAATTTTTGTCGGATCTTTGAGAATTTCGGTGGTATGCAGTTGTTGGATGAGAGGTGCTAGTTTCTTGCGCGATAATGAGGAGAAATGACGATGTTCCAAAAATGTTGGGAGAGAATTGAATGGAGTGTGATGTATAATTATTTTAGATGCGGTGGTAGCTAGGGTGTGCAGCAAAAAAAGAAAGGCTGCGGGTAGAGTAGGTGAAGGAATGGGGATTAAAAGTTGGTGCCAACAAAATTTGGGGGAAAAAGTTTAATCTGGCAGCTAGTGCCCAAGAACAATGATGATAGCTTGGGGATGGAGAGATGACAAGGAACTCAACTGCATGTCCCCTTTATCCTTTTTGTAAACAATAAGTCTGCAATGAAAATTGGAGGAATGGGGCTCGATGGGACAAAAATGCAGGGAAAATGTGTGAATGAATTCGTTAGCTCTTGTGTGGGCATCAAAGTTGAGGAGGTTGGAAGAGGGCTGGGAGCGAGAGTAGGAAAGTTTGATGCCGGTGTGGAGAGAGAACATGGAGAGGTCACTCACATATTCTTATGAATTCTATGTTCCCGCGGTCTTCATTTGGAAAATCGGGTAGTGAGACTTGTGCATTGATCGTTGTAAGGTCTCCGTCATTGACCTCCTGTGTCGCGTCAGGAATCACGTGGTCGATGATGGTTGTTAGCTTGTCGACAACCAGAGAGCGGGACCCATCGGGGGGGGGGGGGGGGTCCTGCTACTTGAACGAGGTATAAGGTGTGGTGGTGACGTCCTGGAGGTGGGGCTCTCCTGCTACTTTGGCGGCATGGCGACCTCGCCAGATGGTCAAGTTGGGGGCCGACGATAGAAATTGTTGGGGCAGCTGAGCAAGTTGGTATGTTGAGCGATATGATGGAAAGTGTCTCCGTGGTGGGGACCGCGTTGTCAAACTAAATGGGACAACAACCCTTGAAGTGACGCGTCGATAAAGTTGACGGTTGTCGTCATTATGTTTAGGCGACGACCCATGGAGGTTTTCGGGGCGTCTTAGAGGCCGCCATGCATAGTGCTAGTTCCTGGAGACTGCAGGGGGGCTGCGGGCCATAGGAAGAGAGCACCAGGTCAAACCATTGCTATGAAGCGTCTAGTTCAATGGTTGCGGGTGAGAGAGAGGGAGAGAGAGAGAGAGAGAGAAACCGAAACCCACAATAATCTCAGATGAGATAACACTCATAGCGCTCCCCCATATATAGATAAGGGAGGGTGTTACGATCAAGATAAATTCAAGGAGGAATCTGGCGAGGGGAAGGGCCGGTGGAGGTGAGGGAAATACTAAGGCTTTGTTTGGAAAGGCGTTTAACTCCGGTACGTTTGGGCCAAACGTATCGCTGCATCATCTTCCCATTTGGTTTTCCACCTATTTTTGGAATCGCGCCTAAAAGCTGCAGGCGTGAAATCCTCGCATCCCCAAACCCGTAGCCTCTGCTCCAGTTTGTCGCGTTTGGGTCAAGGGAGGAGGAAAGTTGCGGCATTTCTTCTCCGACATCCAGAGATCGCAACGACATCACCAGGCGTGTGTTTTCCGGCGATCCAGAGCTCCAATGTGTCGCGTTTAGGAGAAATCCCACATCCGTCGTCTCTCCCGTCACCGCCGACAGCATCCCGCGTTTTCTCCGACGAGAATCAAGGTCGATCCTTGCAGGTGCTGCGGTTGCCGGAGGTGGTGGAGTTGAGACCGGCTCCGCCTCCGCCAAGCTCCAGCACCTCCTCCTACTCCTCCATCTCCATTTGGAGATCACCGCCGTCGGACGTGGAGTTGAGACCGGCTTCGCCTCCTCCGCCTCAGCCAAGCTGTACTATCCATCTCCGACGATGGCTGCTCTTCTCCGGCGAGGGCGGCTCTTCCTGATCTCGCAGGCGGTGGTGAAGGCACGACGGAGGCAATCAGACTATCGTATATAAACTATAGTATAATATTTATAAACTATAGTATATAAACAGTAATATTTATAGGTTAAAAAATAATTTAAAATTTATATTAATAATTAACAGTATATATAAATAATTATATTAATATTTATAGATTAAAAAAATAATTTAAAATATATAATAGAAAATATATATATAAAAAAATATTTATAAAATGTCACTGCTATTTTGCCAAACGGTTCTCTGTTCTGAACTGCTCTGCAAACACAGACTACTCAAACAGATCTCTATTTCCAGCAACCAGTTTCCAACAGCTCCATTTACAAACCTGGATTAACAACAACTCCTTTTACAACCGCAACCGCTCTCCCAAAGGAAGCCTAAACCCTAGAAGGGAAGAGGGAAGACTAGAGAGAGGAGAAGATAGAGAGCGATAGAGAAGTTCACTATATTTCTTCCATAGCCATTACAAGATCCCAAAAGCCCTATATATAGGCGTCGTGACATAATTGTAAACAACACAAACATAAAACAATTATTAAAACACTTAAACGCTACGTCACGACTCGATATAACCGACTCGATACAACCCGACTCCACATTTAAATAATAATCATACTGCAAGATAACTGATGGCGGATCCAATGCAAGATAACTGGCGGTGGATCCGTAACACTCAATCCGTCCTTCAAAACGAGCTTGCCCTCAAGCTCGTGTACCAAGCGGGTGGCCGAATCATCTGGTACCTTGACCTCCCGCCAAAACAGGTCCAGAAAGACGGGCGGCGGAAGCAGTGGCTTGCCAAGGTCAGTGGGGCGGTGGTGAGCAGCAACCGCAAGGATGTCGGGGACGTGACAGTCGGCAGCAGGAACAGATTCGTCGAAAACAGCGGGGCTCAGGGCGGCATAAGAGGCGGTGATGCGGCCGGCGGAAGTGGCAAGACAGGGGCCGGGGGAGCAAGAGCCGAGAGAGGGGGCAGTGAGATGGCCGAAGGAGGCAGCGAGATGGCCGAAGGAGGCAGCATAGCGGGTGACCAGAGAGGTGGCGAAAGCAGTGGAGGTACGACCACCGTGGAGAGATGTGGTACATCGGCGACCGATGCGCTTTCGATGGGGGGGGGGATCAACTGCGGCGCAGAGGAGGGGGTTGGTGTCGTAGAGGAAATTTGGGGGTGACATGGCAAGGAAGCGCTCGCATGGTGTAAGTGGCCGCCGTGGTGGAGACGGTTTAGGGTAGGGAACCTCGTGGGGGGTTGCCGAAACCCGTCTGTCGATCGCAAGGAGACGATCGACTTTGGCGTGGAGAGAGACACATGTGGCCTGGATTTGTGTTGCTAGGACAGAGAAATCCAGCCCGGGGGAGGCCGATTGGGCGGCGACCATTGCGCTAAGGCTGTAGATTGGAGATGGTGCCGGGGTCGGCACGATAGGCCGACAGAGGCTGGTTGGCAGAAAGGGGGAAATCTGTGTGGAGTCGGTGGAAGACAGAAGCCCCGTGCGGAGTTGACGGAGCGGTGCGTGGAGGAGCTCGCTGGGAGTGACGGCGAGGCGGTTTGGATTTCGGTCGGGGGAAATAGGAGAAACCCATGCGGAATCGGTGCTAGGTCGCGTGCTTGGAGGAATCCAGAGGCAGATCCGGTTGCTGGAGGAGGCGTAGTGGCAGATCAGGGCGGATCCGGTTCGGGCAGGATGCCGGAGGCAGATCCAGTTGCTGGAGGAGGCGGAGCGAACCGATCTGGTTGTTGGAGAAGCAGAGTAGTGGTCTTGGACCGACGATCTTGGAGCGGTGGTCGAGCAGCGACAGATCGATCGCAGAAACCACGATCTGGGAGGGGCGAGGCTCGGCGGATTGATCCCGCGACTGGTTTCGAACCGGGGTCGCTGGCTGCCGGTCCTCTACAGAGAGTGGCAGACGGATCGAGTGGTGGGCAGTTAGACCGAGCGACAGATAGGGCTGGTGCGGCGATCTGGAACTGGCCGATCGAGCGGCGGGCTGATTGCAACAGAGAGCCTATCAGTCGACGGCTTTGGGAGAGGAAGCAACACCGGCTGCTATGAGCGGACGGTCCGGCAGGTCAGACCAATTGTTACGATCAAGATAAATTCCAGGAGGAATCCGGCGAGGGGAAGGGCCGGCGGAGGTGAGAGAGAGACAAAACCCTAAAAGGGAGGAGGGAAGACTAGAGAGAGAGTGAGGAAGATAGAGAGAGAATTTCACTATATTTCTTCCATAGCCATTACAAGACCACAAATGCCCTATATATAGGCGCCGATGGCATAATTGTGAATAACACAATCATAAAACAAATATTAAAACACTTAAACGTTACGACACGACTCGATACAACCCGACTCCACATTTCAATAATAATAATACTACAAGATAACTGATGCCAGATCCAATGCAAGATAACTGGTGGCGGATCCGTAACAGAGGGCATACGTAATAAAATTATTATAAGTAATTAATATTAACTACTTAATTAATACTTATTAAATACTACAAATAGATGCTATTTTGTCCATAATCAGGCAGTTCCAAACTTCACTCTGGTGGCTCCTTGACAGTGTCAATAGTTGGTAGCACGACACCCCTGTAGTCCCATCGTAGATGCGAGGGGTCTGCTTGGACGTGTGCGTAACACAATTCCTTTTGAACAATTCATGGTGTTTATGTAGTTGAGTCTCCATGCCAACTCAGGCTTCGTTTGGATGGGCGGCGGGACGCCGGTGCGGGAGTAGACGCCGCCGCAAGGTGGGAAAACAAACGCTCTTTCCGCGTGCGCGGCGGCGTTTGCTCCCGCCCTCCTTCCGCGGAATGGAGAAATGGCTCCATTCCCAGTGGGAGTTCTCTGGTCTGGTCAGTGGGTTTGCTCCCTTTCCAGCCGCCTGACGCCCTCCCAAATTAGCCCTTATTTTGTTTACTTCTCATTGTTTTGTTTTCATAGGTATCACTGATTTCTTCTTCAGTTAATTCCTTCCATATGATTGATCATTTTTAAGAAGTTTGAACTTTTGGTTTTCTATTATTTAATACTAGTCTAAAAGGGAATTGAAATTTGTTGAATGAGAAATTTAACCTTGAGCTTTTGTTTAGTGATTTCATGATTTGTGAAGGATTGTGTAGAACTTAGGTTCTGTTTGGAGGAGCGGTGCTGGTGGCTCCGGTGAAAAATGATGCTTCAGTGAGAAATTGAGTGCACAGTTGAGCGCTCAATGAAGATTTTAGCCTTTCCCACCGCACTGGAACTCAAAAATAGACCTTTTCCCTACACCATTTCTCCGGTGAAGTATTAAATCCTTTACTTAAGCTTTCATTTATCTAATAGTTTGATATTTTGAAATACAGTCCAAGTAGCTTATTTTCTTAATAGATGTAATTAAGTTACAAAATGTTCTGATCTCTTTCTTTTCCTTTTTGTGGTCACAGCATGTCTATCAACCTCAGCTTATCTTAGTAGGCATTTTATGAAAGTCTAATTGAAGGCACTAGTAATGAACTGATTATTTAAATATCTATATTTATGTTTATTTACTTCATCCATTATTTATTTGCAGGTCGAATTTCATATAATATCCCATCTGAAGCTAGCAAAAAGTCACCGTGATCCTGATAATTCGTCCTTGCATTATCTTAACATGGAGCAGCTTACAAAGTGCCTCTTGTCTCTTTATGAAATATATGATCTGAATAGAAGTCCAGAGTTCATAATCAAGAAAGAAAATGAGTTTCATTCATTTTATGTACTCCTCCATCTTGGTCGTAAGAATTCAATAATGGTTAATATCTGGCTTTGCAAATTCTGATGTGTTCAAAAACTTCATTACACCATTATGATTGATATGATTCAATGCACGAGCGTCTGATATTATCCGCCAAAACTATCTACAGAAGGAATCACTCTCTTTGTGGTTTCGTCATCTATCTTCTCAAATTCTCCTCTCGAGAGAAATGCGTTTTGCAAGGACTCTATTAAGGTGCATTTTCCATAAATTCATAATTTTTATATTGTTTGACTTTATTCTTTGATTATATTTTATATTTATATAGCTTACCGAATATTGCTATTTAAATTTTATTAGACATCTATGCTATTGCCGGTCCCGCCATACTAATGCAATGAACTGACCCTAAATTACTGGGATAAGGCTATCCATGATGATTAGTAAATTCATATTATATCCAGCGGCAATGATTTTAGATTAAACTTTTTGTCAGTGGGCCTTTTTCTATATTTCTTGTTCTTTTTCAAGTTAAAACTGCATTGCTGCAACATCATGTTACGGAGCTGCACGACGCCGAGCCTCCATGGAAAAATTACACGCGCCGGCGCGTGTAACAGACGGCCCCACCGAGACCATGAAGGAGATCGTGGCCTAGTCGTTGTCATCTCATTTATTTCAGCGTTTATGTTTTATTTTGGCAATTATGTTTTATTTCGGCTTTTATAATTTGATGAATTATTCACGCCGCTGTTCGCACCCCACTGCTATAAGGGGTAGCACTTGTACTCGTTTTGGACATCTTGGATGAATGTGTGTTTTCCCTCCTCTCCTCTCTAACCCTAACTTCTTCCCCTCTCTTCCTCTCCTCTACCCCTCTCCCGTTCTCCTCCCCATAGCCGACCGTACGCCCACCGCCCTGGTTTGTACCAAACTGGTCAGACCTACCATCTTCGTCGGCCGCCGGAGTCCCAGCCCGCGCTGCCGCTCCGTTCCGCGTCGCACCGACTGCGGCCTCACCGCCTGCGCCGCACCGTTCGTGCCCGCACAGGTCCGCGCCGCACCGCCGCGCTCGCACGAGCCCACGCCGCACCGTTCGCGCCCACACATCCCACG
Organism: Platanthera zijinensis; assembly: GCA_039513925.1. Lineage (NCBI taxonomy): Eukaryota > Viridiplantae > Streptophyta > Magnoliopsida > Asparagales > Orchidaceae > Platanthera > Platanthera zijinensis. The sequence goes on along the minus strand of CM077084.1, from coordinate 20,635,371 downwards.
CCGCACCGCCGCGCCCACACCAACCAGTTTCGCACCGCCCGCGCTGCTCCCTGCCGCTGCTGCCTCACCGCCCTTCCGTGACTATAGAGGCAACCACACGCTCCACTGCCGAGGCCCCATCAAAAAATGCCAACGAGTCGCTCCTACGCCATGTCGACACCTAGGAATCCCTCGTGGCCTCCATGCATGCCTCCCTGATCGTACTTCATGCCAAGTTTGATGTTCACCAACCTTCCGCCGCCTCTTCCGCCAACGGATCCGCGTGCCCAGCCACCGACACATCCATCCTCGGGGAGGCACCACAATCGCACATCAGGGACTCCGTGCACCCTTTTCCCCCTGGCCGTCCAGCCCTCGCTTTGGACCTCCCCACCTTGTCGGGGTGGACCCGATTGGGTGGATCGCCAAGGCGAAACAGTACTTTGATCTCCAGCACACCCCCGAGCATGACAAGACCTCTACCGCCATCGTGGGACTCGACGGCTCCGCCTTTCATTGGGCCCGGTGGCTCTGACAGTCCAACATGACTATCTCTTGGCCGGAGATCAAACATGAGATGATCCGCCGCTATGAAAGCCGCTATTCCGGATCTGCCATCGAACGACTGTGTGGGGTACGCCAAACCGGCACATTGGATGATTACATCGATGAGTTCGTGGTTCTCGTCACCCATGTTCCGGGCCTACCACTGGATCATTATCTTGGCTTCTTCATGTAGGACCTTCTGCCCAACATCCGGTCCTGGCTCCGCACCCCTCACCCCCGGACGGTTTTCGAGGCCCTCGACACGACCCTCCTCGTGGAGGCAGATTTGTCTCCTTGACCCCTGAGGACTCCAGGAGGGCCTCCGCCAGGAGGCCGGCCGTGGTGGACCGCTACTCCAGAGCCATAGGTCCCTCGACCCCCTCCAGCCGGCCAGCCTGGCCTTCCAAGCCCTCTGCAGCGATTCTCCAACCACGAGTTTGACGACTTTCGTCGCAAAGTGCTATGCTTCCGCTACCGTCAGCCCTACTCCCCTACCCACGCCTGCGTGGTCAAGGAGTTCCACGCCATCATCGACGACTTCGAACCGAAGATTACTTTGGCGGATTTTGAGGATCTCGAGATCACTGCGGAGGACATCACCGAGGCCGCCGCCGACGTCGGCCTTCATCGTTTGGAGCTTCTATGTTTCTCCGTGGGCGGCATTTCAGGGCCCCAAACCATGAAGTTGACGTGGCAAGTTGGGCGACCGCCGCATTGTCATCATGGTGGACAACGAGGCAAGTCATAATTTTCTCTCCTCTCACCCGGCCCAGCAGCTCTGCCTTCCGATGGAGCCCTCCTCGGACTTTACTGTTAGTTTGGGAGATGGTCGCCGCCGCTCGATCCAGGGCCGTTGTCCGACCGTCTCGCCTTCAGTGGGCCCTTACTCAGTGACGACGGACTTCTACGTCTTCGGCCTTGGCGGGATCGACGCCATCCTGGGAGTTGCATGTCTCTACATGCTGGGGGACTATGACACTGCGGTTCCTCCAGGAAGGTCGGGAGTGCTGCCTTGTGGGGGATGCCAGACTACTTCGCACCCCGTCTCCTTCCGCACGATTCAAAGGATTTTGTTTATTTTATGTTGTGTTAAATAATTGATAGGGTCAGAGCCCCGATCCCATCGCAGTCAGGGTACTGTCGTGATTGGCCATAGTGGCGGAGTCCCGTGCCTGTCACTCGTATATATAAATATAAATATCTATATCTGTGTATTTATGTATATACATATATATGTATGTATATGCGTGTGTGTGTAGACACCCTCATATTTTGTTGCTTTTATACTTTTTAGAATGATCTTATTGTATGTCATTGATAGTATTGTGGCATATAAAATTTTTACCAGTATTAAACATCACTGCCATTACTTTAATTGTGATACCTGTCTCTTGGGATATATTCTTTTTAAAAAATTGAAGTTATATGTATGTACACACACACACACACACACACACACGTGTGGCACGGGGATCCGACCCTACGTGAATGCAACGGCGTGGGGAGAGACATTTGTCGTGGGGGCGACATTTGTCATTGGGGGCGACATTTGTCATGGGGGGCGACATAGGTCGTGGGGGCGACATTTTTCATGGGCGGCGACATTGGTCGTGGGCAGCGACATTGGTCGGGGGCGGCCTCATTGGTCGAGGGCGGCGTCATTCGTCGGGGGCGGCGTCATTCATCGTGGGCGGCGACATTCATCGTGGGCGGCGACATTCATCCTGGGCGGCGACATTCGTCCTGGGCGGCGACATTCTTCGGGAGCGGCGACATTCGTCGGGGGCGGAGACATTCGTCTAGGGCGGAGACATTCGTCGGGGGTGGTGTCATTTCTCTTGGGGGGGGGGGGCGACATTCAGTTAGAACCATATGCGTATCATTAGCCTTGCCTAAGCATAGAAATTCAATTAGCTTTCCATAGCACATCAATACTCTTTGCATAGGTTTAGCTCGACTGCTCGTGTTCGATTCCCCTTAGTTGCGAATTGGCTACACCCATCCGTGGGTTCAATGAAATAAAGAGGTGAAATGATTTAGATAATCCAAATTTATGAAATAAAGAGATGAAATGATTTAGATAATCCAAATTTATGAAATAAAGAGATGAAATGATTTAGATAATCCAAATTTATGAAGAAAATTTTGCTTTAAAATAACTCTAGTAAGTAGGGTAAATTGTATTTGGAAAATATAAATAACATCATGCAGAAGACATCAATTTAAAACATATGAAAATAAACAAATACGAAATTTAAAGAGAGAATTAAACAATAACAAATTATACCTGAATATGATTCCTTGCAGTCCATGGATTGATCCATTTAATTTAGGTTTTTATGGCCATGCTATTCACAGGCCACGTCATGTTTAATAACCTGCATACAATGTTAAATTAGACACAAAACTACAATGAAATCTCAAGCATAGAAAGCAACATATACTAAAAGTAATTACCTGCATACAATGTTAAATTAGACACAAAACTACAATGTAAACTAACTTGATAATTTAATTTTTTTCCTCCAATAATACTCCGGAGCAAGGCACAATAAAAATTTATGCACAAAATCACAAAGAGATTCAATGCGACTATTGATATGAATTGAAGGAATTTTATAAGCAAGGTGTTACATGCTCGGGATTGCGAGCGTGTGCTCTGGGAAAGAGGAGGGAAGTCCTCAAGGGAGGAGGAGGGATTCCGGAGAGCTATGGCGGCGGCGGCTCGCGGCGTTTGAATCTGCGGAGGTGGCCTGCGGGGTTCGCGACTTGCGGGAGGCGGCACAGTGGAATCGCGGTTTTCGCGATTCCTGCCGGAGACGTAGCCGGCTAGGGCAATTGGGCGGGATAAGCACAGTAGAGAGAGAGAGAACTAGAGAGAAGGTTTAGAGAAAACAAAATGAAAATACTTCTTGCTTGCTTGTCTTGGCCACACAGGCACACACACACATAAATAGTTCATAAAAGTGCCCCCTCCTTGGGCTTAGACATGGAGGATCGATTACACATACAAAAATATAAAGTAGACTAGATAAAATAGTTCGCGACATGCACAACCAAGGCGGGACCAAGGCGGGACCATCACATCCCCACCCTTCCCGACGACAAGCTTGCTCTCAAGTTTGGTCTGTAGTGACGGTGGGCGTTAGATTGCCCGTGTCAGTGTCAGCATCCCGTTCAGAAGCCGAGTTGTCGACCTCCAACCAGAAGAGGATCTTGCAGCGAGCCAGCGATGTCCACGGAAAAATGGCTCGTCGCAGTTGTAACAGAGGCCCTTGGCACGACGGTCATTCATCTCCTGTGGCGACAATCGTCGAATGGTAGTTGGGCGGTCAGCGTCACGGTCTGGGGCGATGAGACTGGCTGTGGTCGATGACATAGGCCGCGGAGGACGCTTGGACCCCTCGGTGTCCTGGTGATGTAGATGAGGGCGGTCCAAAAGCAGACGCTTCTCGCAAATGCGAGCCAAACTCATTGCCGTGGTCATATCTGCGGGTGCCTGAAATTCTACGTCCATGTAGAGGTGCTCATGGAGTCCCGCTGTGAAGATGGACACCTTCTGTGTCGGAAGAACGGTGGTAGTGTGGGCCAGGAGGACTTGAAACTGTTCAAGGTACTCGTTGATAGGACCAGTCTGCCGGATGGAAATGAGATCCCCCAAGGGATTGCTGTGGAGGGGTGGCCCGAAGCGGAGGGTGCAAATCACCTTGAAATCGTCCCAAGAAAGGAGTGGTTTCTCCCGTTGCAGTTGGGAAAATCAAAGTTGCGCGGGGCCCATCAGGTGAAAGGCAGCAATGCCGAGCCACTCGTCCGAAGGGGTGCGCTGGTGGGCGAAAAACTGCTCGCAACGAGAGAGCCAAGCTAAGGGGTCTTCGTGGCCGTCGATATTGGAAAATCTAGCCGCAAGTATCGTGGCACCCCGTTGCTGTCATGCCGCGTGGGACAAAACTCTGGCAGGGTTGGCGGAATCGGCGCTTCATTGGAGGAACCCGTGGCCGGTTGGGCCGGTCGGTTAGCTGCTAGTTGGGTGGTGACGGCGACAATGAGTGCGTTGTTGTTATCCGTGAGGAGCTTGGTGAAAGACTCGAAAATCTGCGAGAGGGAGGGTTGATCGGCCATTGCGTGAGGCGGAGGTGGTGGGTTAGCGGCGCCGGAGGGAATGGAGGTAAAAGGTGCCTGTGGCGGAAGTAGTCCGATAGAGGCGGTGAGCAAGGGCCCCCCGTCAAGGGAGGAGCCGAGAAGGATTCACGGGGAAGAGGGGCCGGCGGTGAGCGGCCGGTGCGAAGCCGGGTGTTGAGGGTTTGACTGCGCGGAGGGGTCGTGCTGGCCGGAGGAGGTCGGGGAGGGGCCAGACGGGCCGCAGCTGGTCGGGAAGGGGCCGTGCGGGCCAGAGGAGGTCGGGGCGGCGCTGTGCGGGCCGGAGTTGGTCGGGGCGGAGCTGTGCGGGTCGGAGTTGGCCGGGGCGGCGAAAATGAAAATACTTCTTGCTTGCTTGTCTTGGCTACACACACATATAAATAGTTCATAAAAGTGTCCCCTCCTTGGGCTTAGACATGGAGGATCGATTACACATACAAAAATATAAAGTAGACTAGATAAAATAGTTCGCGACATGCGCGATCAAGGCGGGACCGTAACACAAGGCAAGTACAGTTTCACCCCCAACCCTTCCCAACTGTAACTATAAGGACACTACTATAAAATGACAGAACAATGTCTACTTCATATCCTTTAATCCATAACCGAATCGTAGTCTGTGGTAGAAAAGAAAAATAAACATAAATGGTACTTCTCATCATTCATTAGATAATTTTTCAATGACTAAACCGATCAATGATGTAGTCCAATATAACTAAGAAATAATGAAATTATCCACTCCTGTAAGCATTTGCCTCGTTCTGATTTAGCAAAGAGAAGAAGAGATGATGAACACAACAAAACACAACAAAGCATGCATCAATCTCATTGTATCCAACTTCCAAATTAGAGTTGTGTGAATTTTTTCCGAAACAATTTTCATCACATTGATTCTCAGAAGCAAATGGATAGAACTGGTGATGATGCATTTTAATTTTCCGACATCTTTACACCAGGTTGATTCATTTTAGAGGTATGTTAGGAGCAGAGCTTTCTATAATGTTTTGAGTTCTCCTTTATGGACATTACTTTTTCATACAACAATATTTATGCCGGGCTTAAGCTGTTAGGTTATTAAATTTGCACTGATGTGATCCGACTTGAACACACTTGTTTTTTTTTTTTGCATTTTAAAGAAGGTGGCTTTGAGAGGAAGTGATTAGTGTCCAGGGTAAAAAACTTAATAACAGGCATAATGAAATCATGAACCAATTACATAGATTAAAAATAAGCATATAAAACACAGTTTCAGCTAACAAATACAATTTGTGCAGTAAACGTATAAAACAGTCTCAGCAGTAATCATAAAAAACATTTGACGAGGCATTGCGTGAAATGGTTAAAGTTTGTGCGTTTGGTTAAGTATCTTGAAATGCACAATTTTTGTACAAATCCTGACTCCTCTCATTATGAATAAATATAGTTATATAAATAAAGTCATGAACATACTCAGAAGAGGAAGAGCGTATCAGAAAACCTAGGTAGATGTTAGATTGCAAAAATCAACCATGTCTGGCTTGAAGTACAGGACATGAAATTAATGAAAAATAACATTCTCCTATTCAATTTATTCAAATCATCTAATAACAAATACATGTATATATATGAATCGGGATTAGGGCAATGGAGATTCATATAGTGAATTTCTTCCATCGCTAACATTAATGTCCTAGAACACCGAATAAAACACATTCATGCGAACATTATTCATATAGAAAAATCTTTAACGGAAGGTATACGTGATTATCGAGAATAGTGAAATCTAGAAAAAAAGGAAGTTGATGTGTGATATTGTGTGGGCGGTCCCAGGAAGGAGAAGATGGGCATCCATTGGAAGAATCATAATCCATCAACCATGCAATTTGGGGATATATTGTGGCGCACATGCGCATACCCCACAAACTATTTTACCTGATAAAATTATATAAATCAAAATAGCAAAATCTATGATCTACAACCAAGTCAATAAAAAGCCCAAGGGATTTGAAAGCCTTACCACACTCCAGATAATTTCCGGTGAGGGGATGGAGGTGAGTAGGCGGAGCGGAGAGTAACAAGTTTTTGGCGATGTGAGGATTCCATTGGAGAAGAGGAGGATCAAAGTCAGGAGGGAAAACAACCTAAACTGGGAGGCAGATTGAAGTTCCGAGCAGTGGAGGAGCGATCCAGCAGTTGTTACGGCAATTGTGAGTGGAGCGACCAACAGTTGCTAGGGCATGCCATTCTTTTGGCTGGGATCTGGAATGAGGAGAGAGAGGAAGGATGGCTATCGGGATATTTTTTGGGTTTCATTTCCGGAGGAGAGAATTTCAGATTTGATGAACGGGCAGGATGTATCCAATGGTTTTTAAATTCATGGAATTAAAATGCAATCTCATAAATCTTTTTAAGTGTAAAGATATATATGCATGCGCGCGTGTGTATTTATGTGTATACATATATGTATGTATATTTGTATGTGTGTATATATAGACACCCCCATATTTTCAGCTGCTTCTATACTTTTCAGAATGATCTTATTGTATGTCATTCATTGAAGCATATAATATTTTGACCAGTATTAAACATCGCAATGCCATTATTTTAACTGTCATACCTGTCTCCAGGTATATATTCTTTTTTAATTTTTTAGTAATTTATATATATATATCTCTCTACTATTATGCGAAAACTACTCTTTGGTGAAACATTGCCTGATCTTCCTATATTGCCCTTATAGTTGTATTCATAATTACACAATTGTACCAAACTTTATATTATTATATTATAAAGACAATATCCTTTTAGGTAATTAGACAACTTTACAATATTTAAATACAAAAAGTAAAAACACTAGATACCCTAAACCTATGGCCTATAGCTAGAAATGACAAAAACAAAATTAATGTTTTAACGTTAAAATATAATTTGTTTTACAAAATAAAAATAATATTCTTGATTTATATTTTTTTACGGTCATTTTGAGTACTCATATGTATATGTTGCGGGCGGGTACTGTCCACGACAAATGTCGCCGCCCACGTCAAATGTCGTCGCCCACGACAAATGTCGCCGCCCACGACAATTGTCGTCCCCACGACAAATGTCGCACCACCGACGAATGTCGCATCCAGCCGAATGCCGCACCCCGCCGAATGTCGGACTCCGCCGATTGTCGCACCCCCGCCGAATGCCCCCAGGGCCGAAGGCCCGTGCCTGTCACTTGTATATATATATATATATATATATATATATATATATATATATATATAGTTAGATAGATAAATAGCTAGATAGATAAATAGCTAGATAGAGAGAGACAAACACACTATATATATGAGGAAATAGTTATATCTGTATTATACTAGTAGAATCTTCATGTTTGGTGGTGATACCTTTCAAACATATCACCATCTAATTATTCTATCATTATTATTATGATCTTAAACATAAAATTTAAAAGTAAAAAAAATATTTTCAAATGATAGGAGGATCGTCTAAATGTGTTATCCCTCACAAATTATCTGATGATCTAAGTGTCGCAGCCTCCCTGTTGGATCCAGAAAAATCCTGTTCCAATGTTCAGACCGAAAGAGTGAGCAAAGATTACTTGTCTAGTGGTCGACCTGACCGAATCAAGACTAAAATGAGTTGAAGAGTTTGAAAAGTTTTCGAACCACATATAAATCGGACCTCCGACTGTAGCATGGAGGTCCCACTTCTTACCCGAAAGTTTATAGGAATTTACCCTCCCATGATAAGGCTGAGCTTGGCACAAAGGAGGCACGAAATGGTTTCTGAAGGAACCTTGGGGGGGGGGGGGGTCAACGTGACTATTTCTTGTGTCATGGGGTCTTATTTATATGCAATCCAGGGGGTATATGGTCTGCGAGTAGCCGCCCCCGCCTTTTTGAGAAAGGGTACCTGGCACCCGGGCGACCTATTTTCTGAGAATTGCCAGAGGAGGCGAGCTGATCAGAGCCACTTTAGACGAGGTTGCTGATGCCGGTCTATCAAATGGTTTGCTCGCTGGTTAGACGAGCTCTAAGGCAGCGAGTTCGGTGGTCAACCCAAAAGTGCTTCACGAGTAGATTTTGTAAGTAATCGGGCTCCAGCCCGACGAGCTCATTGGCAAACTGACATCCACCCTGTCGAGCTCGCAGGCGTGCTGGTCTGCACCAAATTGGGCTAGCTCTAGACCTACTCATGTTGTCTTCGACGATGAATGTTTTTAGGAGTGTGGTCCATCGTCTGAGGTCCTAGGACCTATGCTGGGGCCCACCTCGTCGAATATGGGTGTATACAATCCTCGCTCTCTGTGAGCTCGCTTATCTCTTGGAAAGAATCGTCCAACCCTTATTCGGCGAGCGAAGGTTTTGCCTAGCTGGAGGTATTAGTTACCTTCCCCTATAAATAGGTGTCGGGGTTTCTGAAATCCACTCCTTGGATTATGGCCTTTGAGAAAAAAAAGACCTCGCACGTTGCGAAAATGACCACCTCATTTGCTGAGGCGACAGGGGAGCCTTCGTGCAAGGCCCGCCACATATCAACCGCTAAGTACCTAACGGGGATCGTCCTCTGGGCAAAGTTAGGAGTCGTTCCATCTCCCGACCTCTTTAGGCTCGGAGACTGAAGCGGGTGAAGTAGAGGAGGTTGGCCGAGACCCTGAAATTCCAAATGACAAGGCTAGGATTGGTCGAGCTTCTTGGGGAATGGGGTGAACCTCCCGCGAAGAAGACCGTCTCCTCCGCCACTGCTAACTCGCTCCTGGACCCACTTTCGGAGGGGATTGATGTGGTAAAACCGAGCTCGCACCTGATCAGCTGAGTCCCTGCTTGGTGTTGTAACTAGCCTCCTTTTCTTACAGCTTTCTCATGCGGCTTTTGGGTCCTTCACGGATCTGACCCTGAGAGACTACGACGTTCCTTCTCTTTGTGAGGAGGGAACGACGGAGCCCCCAAAGTATTGATGTATCTTTTTCCGTAGTTGAATATAAAAAAAGAACATTTTAACTTATTTGATTGTTTTAAGTTAGAAAACATGTTTTAAAGAATGCTGATTAACTGCATTCTGTCAATTGAATGTACATTCATTTTAACTTGACCAAAGATCCCATGGGTCTCTTTGCTTGGACAAAATTGGGGCCCTGAAATTAGAGTTGGAGATTCATTTGCAGTTGAAATTAGACCTCAAATTCCAATTTTGATGCCCCAATTTCGTCCAAATGGACGCATACCTCAAAAATCATGGTTCTATTTTCCTTAATAAATTGACTGTAAATGATATTTTCACCCATCCTTTTGGAACATGATTTGTATCTACAAACAAGCAATGACCCTCGGTTTATTTTCTGTTAGACTATCATCAGTTACTATATAACTTCTTTTTTATTATCATTTCTCAATCTCTTTTTCCAAGTTTTACTGCACACCCATACAAATATTTCTGTTGCAATCAATTTCATTTTGGATCCCTCAATTTTTCATTTGCATTTACTTCAGCTAAATCTCCCCCTCCAGCCCAAACTCGAGCCACAAAAGAAGAGATGAAATTGAAAGATATGATTAAACTTAAATTTTTTTATATTTCTGAGAATTCTTGACTCTCCTTGTGCCAGTTACTTCCGGATGGGTAATTATAAACGGTTTTTTGCTATTTTAGCAATGGAAGCATCCCAACTGCAGTTGCGCCTCATAGAACCCTTCCTGAATGAGGTTAACTTCAAAAACTTTTCTCAGCTTGCCTCTGCTCTTGTAGATCTAGTTACTCTAAACACTGTTTTTAACAGTGCACTTTATAGCATGCTTTCGGAGCGTCTCCTTTATGTTTATATGTTTTGAATGTATTCATGTTCTGCCATTTATATTGTAGGCTTTATTTTATGTTTGGAAATTTATCTAACATATAATGTGTGTAGTAAGGTTAGTATTGTTCACATTCAATGTGTGTATTTGTATCTCCCTCTCTCTCTCTCTCTCTCTCTATATATATATATAGAGAGAGATATAGATATATCTGTGTGTATTTATTTATATACATATATATGTATGTGTATGTGTGTGTGTGTGTATATAGATAGCCCCATATTTTTGGTTGCTTGTACACTTTTCAGAATGATCTTATTGTGTGTCATTCATAGTATTGAAGCATATAATATTTTGACCAGTATTAAACATCACAATGTCATTATTTTAATTGTGATACCTGTCTCCTGGGATGTATTCTTTTTTAATTGTTTATATATATATATATATATATATATATATATATATGTCTATGTGTGTGTATTTATGTATATATATATGTATGTATATGTGTATGTGTCTATATATAGACACCACCATATTTTCGGTTGCTTCTGTACTTTTCAGAATGATCTTATTGTTTGTCATTCATAGTATTGAAGCCTATAATATTTTGACCAGTGTTAAACATCACAATGTCATTATTTTAATTGTGATACCTGTCTCCTGGGATATATTCTTTTTAAATTTCTTGAGTAGTGTATATATATATATATCTAGTTAGATTGATAAATAGATAGAAAGAGAGACACACAAACACACTATATATGAGGAAATAATTATATCTGTATATACAACGAGAATCCTCATGTTTGGTGGTGACACCTTTCAAACTTATCACAACCATCCAATTATTCTATCATTATTATTATGATCTTAAACATAACATTTAAATTTTTTTAAAAAAATTATTTTCAAATGATAGGAGGATCGTCTAAATGTGTTATCTCCCATGAATTGTCTGATGATTTGAGTACCGCAACCTGGCTGTTGGATCCAGAAAGATCTGGTTCCAATGTTCTGACTGAAAGGGTGACAAAAGACTACTTGTATAGCGGTCAAACCGAGCGAATAAAGACTAAAAAGAGTTGTAGAGTTTGAAAAGTTCTCGAACAACCTATAAACCAGACCTCCGACTATAGCGTGGAGGTCCCACTTGTTACCTAGAAATTTATAGGAATTTCCCCTCCCATGACATGGCTGAGCTCGACACAAAGGAGGCACGAAATGGTTTCTAGAGGAACCTTGGGGGAGGGGGGAGGTAAACACACCTTTTTCTTGTTCCATGAGGTCCTACTTATAGGCAGTCCAAAGGGGGGGGGGGGTATACGGTCTGCGAGTAGCCGCGCCTGCCTTTTTGAGACACCGGGTACCCGACACTTGGGCGACTTGTTTTCTGAGAATTTCCGGAGGAGGTGAGCTGATCAGAGTCACTTTAGGCTAGGTTTCCGAAGCCGGTCTATCAAATGGTAAGCTCGCTGGTTAGATGAGCTCCAACGCAGCAAGGTTGGTGGTAAGCCCAAAATTGGTTTGTGAGTAGATTTTGTAAGTGATCGGGCTCCAATCCTGGCGTGCTCATTGGCGAACTAACATCCACCCTATCGAGCTCGTTGGCTTGATGGTCAACACCAAATTGGGCGAACTCAGGACAAACTCCTGTTGTCTTCGGGGATGAATGTTTCTGGGAGCGTGGTCCGTTGTTTGAGGAATTGGGACCTATGTTGGAGCCCACCTCGTCGTATATGGGCTGTACACTCCCGCTGTGGTACTTTTACCATCATACACAACACAATATTTTTGTTTCCAAAATTTGTGTAGGAGGGGACATCTTACCTGTGACACTGGTTTGTCGATACCATGATAAATTCTGACTGCCTGATCCTGAAGATCAAACTCATATGTGTGATCAAATAAAAGGCAAACTAGAAGTTAGCTTGGAGTTGTCATGCCAAATAAAATTCTCTTAAAGGTCAATGTGGGGACACATGGTCAACAATCACGACTTTTGCTCCTTTCTATTGTGGGGTGAAAGTAACCAAAAAAACCTTACAAGTATTAATCATATTTGAGATTCGATAATGTTAGATGACATAGGAAAGACAATTGTAAAGGCCCAACTATAGGCTCATTTTCTTCTTCTCCTTTAGTCCCACATCTCTTGTATAGGATTGTTCTCCTTCTCTTCTCTTATATATTTGTATTCTCTCTTGTATTTTACACATGAAGAAAAAAGTATATGCAAGGTTTGCCCATTCCTTTCTACATGGTATCAGAGGGAATCGGTCTCTCCTTGCGGCTAGCATTTTGCTAACCGCCCGGACTTCCTCTGCTTGCGCTAGGCGCGGTCTGTGTTTTCTAACCGGACGACCTCTTCTTCTGGCTCAGGGCGCGGGCTTCGCGGCTTGGCCTTTTCTACCCGCTTCTCTTCTCCTTCATTCCCGTGGCCTCCACCTCTCCTCTCTTCCCTTTTTATAGGATTCTCTCTGCCACGTGGGGACCACTTCCTATTCCTTCCTATCCGCGCGGTCTCCTCTCTACCCGCGCAATTTCTTCTCTAACCGCTGCGAGCTCTACCCTCTCTTTCTCCTACCCGTTGCGAACTCTGCCCGCTGCGATTTCTCCTCCTCGCGGCCTCGTCTTCTCGCGGTTTCTTCTAGCCGCTGCCTAGTCTTGCCGCTCGACTTCTCCTACTCGCGGCCTAGTCTTCTCCCTTTGTCTTCCCGCGCAGTCTCTCCCTCTCCGCTGCAACCTCTTCCATTTTTCTCTCTGTTCGAGCCGACCTCTCTTGTCGCTCCTTCTCTGGCCGCTAGTGTGTTCACTGTGACCGTGCGGTCTGTTTCTCCGCATTGGGTCGCGGCCTCCCTCTTTCTCTCTTGCTCTCTGCTACTCTTGTCGCCTTGACTACCCGCTGCGGCCTCCCGTGTAACCGCGCGGGTTTGTCGTGAAAGAGTGCTCTCCCGCAACAACCTCTTCCCCCCGCGACGGCTTCTTCTCTGCCCTCTCGCTACTTTACTCCCTAGTCGCCGCGACTTCTTTTCGTCATCGCGGCTTCTCCTCTCTTCCCTTCTCGCCGCGGATTGTTCTTTAACCGCCGCGCTCTCCGGATCTGGGTCGCGACATCTTCCCTTGCCGCTGGTGTGATCACCGTGACCGTGCGGACTTCTCGCGCGGCTTCTTTTCTGGCTAGTCGCTGCGCCTTGTCTCTTTGTCTGCGGCCTCTCGCGCGATCTTATCGCTGCGGCTTTTCCCCGGCCCTTCTCCTCAGCTGCGGACTCGGCATATTTGTCGCGACATACTTCTTGCCGCTGGTAGGCTATTCTGTGCAGTGCGGCTTCTCGCCCAGCTTCTCGCGCGCCTTCTCGCGCGGTTTCTGCTCTTCTTCGCCTCTGCGGCCTGTTCTCGCTGTTTTCCATGCCTCGTTGCCGTTCATACTTATGGCATCCGACTCGCTCGTCTGCTGAGGCTGAGTACCGTGCAATGGCGGTTGTTACTTTTGAACTAACTTGGCTGGGAAGTCTCCTAGGAGATTTGGGAGTTAAATTGTCCTCACCTCTAACTCTGTTTTGTGACAGTCAAGCTGCAATACACATTGCAAAGAATCCGGTGTTCCATGAGCGGACTAAACATATTGAGGTTGATTGTCACTTCGTTCGAGAGAAGGTCCAATCAAAGGAGTTGATGCTTGAATATGTTCCTGCATCTGGGCAAGTTGCAGACATCCTCACCAAGGCTTTACCTCGCAAGTTATATTACCAGTTCTTGTCCAAGCTTGGTGCCTACGATTTGTACGCTCCAGCTTGCGGGGGAGTGTTAGATGACATAGGAAAGACAATTGTAAAGGCCCAATTATAGGCCCATTTTCTTCTTTTCCTTTAGTCCCACATCTTTTGTATAGGATTGTTCTCCTTCTCTTCTCCTATATATTTGTATTCTCTCTTGTATTTTACACATGAAGGAGTATATGCAAGGTTTGCCCATTTCTTTCTACAGATAAGTACACATGTCAGGTTCTTAATTTCCTCTTGCTTGGTGTTGTGCGCTTTATAAGCCACACACATTGCACATGTGTGGGGTTGTGAATGATGGTTTGGCTTCACCTTTCTTCCAATATGATGGAGATTGGTCGCGCATCATTTGGGCATTTATCTGGTGGACACTTTTTGGATAGTTAAATGAATGACCAGAGACTGTGATTGCGACCGGCTCGATTTTTCATGTATATATATTTAATATTTTTCAGAGTTATATTTTGGGAGTTGTGGTAAATAATTCAATTGTGCGATCGTACCTATCAAATTTGCTTACACTAACTCTTTATGTATAATGTTGTTTTGCTCTAATGTGGGGGATCGAGAGTCGACGGTTCCAATGGAGCCGCTTAGTCACGCCTGCAGGTGTTGAAACCTACAGCTGGAGGTGACGACTCTTTCTCCCTGTACCAATGCTACCGCCGCCGCCACTTCCTCAAGTGTTGATGCCTGAGAGCTGCTCCCTACACTTAGGGTGCGTGCAGTGTAGTTTGGGCCTAAACCGCCACTGCACCACAAGGGTGCGGTTATAGCCCGAGCAAAACCGCCACCGCACCACAAGGGTGCTGTTATAGCCCGAGCAATACCTCACCGCACCAAAAAGTTGTGGTGCGGCTTTAGTGTGATGCAGTTTTTTGCGATGCTACTTCGGTGTGATGCGGCTTTTTGCATGTTAATTATCGTGTGACTTGAAACATTAAAATACCAAACCTATTGAATGTCCACAATTTTAACGATTAAAAATTTAAACATACATTGATTTAACAACATTAACATAAAAACTATAGAGGGCCAATGAAGATAATAACAACTACTGATGAATCATATTATCAGTAAAATTTGTGATTTTAGGAGTGTAATTGAAAATCAAATCATGGATGCAAGCACAGAGAAATTGGCTAAATAATAAAATCACGGATGTTATGCACACATTGAAATTAGCTTCATCCCATGATTATCTTTATTTTCTATTAGAAAGAACTTTTGGATTTCTCTCCGGAATTGGTTTTATTTTTGTTTCATTCTTTAAGACACAGTTTAGTTGCTTGTTGGGAAAAAAACTATATTCCATGACAATCATCTGCTTGATGTTAGGGTTTATGTCGTGAGCATCCTATTCATTGGATTGTTTGCGTGTTTTCACTTACATCTTCATTTTAGGGCTGGCCTTAGATCCTTTGTATTTGTTGTGTTTTTTCACATTCATGTAAGGTTAGGGCGTTCCCTTCACCTGCAGATTCATCTCGCGTCACAATCGTTATCACCTACAGGAGAAATTATATTCGAGCAGTAGTGCATGAGATCCCCCTGTGTGTCGACAACATTAATACTTGTCATCACTTTGTCCTTTGTTTTATATGTTGCCCTTTATATGGTACGCCGAGCATGTTGAGTGCTGTTCTTGTTGGCACACGGGACCTCATGCACATTGCTCGCATGTTTATAATATATACATATTGGTATATATATAGAAATAATTACCCAAACCTTCCTTGTTGCATGTTTATAATATATACATATTGGTATATATATAGAAATAATTACCCAAACCTTCCTTGTAAATTAGCATAATTAGTGAGAGCGTCCCTCTTATTTTTGAAATTACAAAAAAATCCCCTAAAGTTTTCATTTCATTACAAAAACCTCCTCTGGTCTTTTCATTTCATTGCATTAATGAAGAAAAATACCCCCTGGACACTGTACACCGAGGGGGGGGGGGGGGGGTGTTTTTTTGCATGGATGTTATGAAATTAAAACTTCAGGCGAGGTTTTTGTAATGAAAAGAAAACTTTATGGGAAGTTTTTGTAATTTCGAAAATAAGAGGGGTGTTGTCAGTAATTTAGCAAAGTTAGAGGAGAGGTTCCGGTAAATGGCCCTATATATATACTCACACACACACAATTACCCATATACGCACACACATTTTCATACATACACACACACATGACATACAAGACCTCAACACCCTAGTTAAAAAAAGTTCTTTATTTTGCGCATGGAGAAAAGATGATCGATTTCTTTTCCTTATTGTTCTTTTCGTTTTTAAAAAGCCCATCGAAAAACATTTGTCTTATCTACTGTAGTAGATTAGAAATAAAAATGGTTACAACAAATGATTTTAGAGCGTAAAATGTAATTTCAGAAATTTTAAAGGATGGCCAACCTTTAAGGATTTGATGCCCGCCATTCCTACCACTGTACTTGTTTTTAAGTACTACTATTCAAGCTTGTTTCACTTGTTCTCTCTTTTTGGTTACATGTTTCACTTGTTCAAAGGGGAGCCTTGGCGCACCGGTTAAGGTGTTGCCTTGTGAACTTGAGGTCACGGGTTTGAGTTCTTGTGGCAACCTCTTGCAAAAATGCAATGTAGGTTTTCCTACATTTTGCACTTATGATGGGATCCTTCCCCGGACCCTTGATGTGTGGGGATGCTTTCTACACCGGGCTGCCCCCATGTTTCACTTGTTCTTTGCTCATTCGAAAAGTTCTCTCCGAATTATCTCCCTATATTTCTACTTAGAAGTCTGTATATATCGTTTAAATGCAAATTTGTGTTTATCTTTAAAAAAAATTTTCCCCAACTTGAGGACTAACTGTGGACATTTCAACTCCTTGAAGGTTCGCGTTCAAGCATTATCATGCATTAATCACAGTGGATACAAGCTTCAACCATATCCTTTGGAACTTCTGGCTGAACTTCTGATGATCAAGGTATCGTTTCTCTTCATGTTGTCTTTTGCACCAATCATTTAGTATCTTATCTGGCCTCTGTTTGGGACAGTTATAGCGTTTGAGCAGCGGTCTGGCGAAATTGTGCCAGTGAACACAGTGGTGTGACTATTTACCTGCATTTTAAACTTTCATGACAGCTTTTTTTTATATCTAAATTTTACTTCACATGTTAAAGCTTAAGCGCTCATGCATGACTATGGTTCTAAAACATTGTTTTAGAGAAGTAGCGGTCGTGGCCATACATACCCAAACACTATCTATGGTTTTCATAACGGTGTTCAAAACTCCCGCCACTCTCCCAAACAGAGCCTAATTTCTAGCTTAAGTTTACTAGCCAGTGCCTACTGTGTAGTGTAACCCGACTAAACAATTGCATATCTTTTTGTTGTCGTTGAATTAATATTAAAACACCGAACATTTCAGGAGCACGAGCTCGAATCCCTGTGCTGCGAATGTGGTCTTCAAATAATTACAGATGAGTTGGGCTGCAAGCTCCTACCTGCCAAACAATCAAATTTTCATCATCCTAAATCAGACTTAGAAAGCTATTCCCTGACAACTCCAGTGAAGTTTCACAGGTGATAATCCTTCTTTGGACTCAGTCGACTAAGCTTCCAGTTTCTAGTACTTTTTTTGCAGGAGGGATGGCTTTTGAAAATATCAGAATAGATGCTAAATGAGGTGGGAAGAGAATAGATTAATACAAGATGGTTAGGCTTAGGCTTCGTTTGGCATGGCGGCGGAGGTCGTAAACGCATGGGTTAAACCGTCATTCGTTAAGGATCATCTAACAAACATTATCTGTTTGAACATAAAAATGGATGAAGTTCGTTAGATGAGCGTTAACAAATGACAATTTAGGCTCCGTATGGGGAGACTTATTTTCATCGGTCAAGCGGTTACGACCCCATGAACCGGGCCATAATTAAAGTCCGGTTCATGCGGCCGTAACCGCTCGCCCGGTGAAAATAAGTCCCCCCAAACATAGCCTTAATCCCCATGTTCATGACCATCACCACCGTGCCAAACGGAGCCTTAATTCATGTTGCAAGGGGACAAGGACGGACTATGAGATACAATGCGGATATTGGATTTATGTTTTTTCAAGAAATTTGAGATAAGGATTTGTTCTTTAATTTGTAAGGCAACGTTTATGTATCATAAAATCACATCTGATCATAAGACATGAGCTGTGAATGAAAAATATGTAATTAATTGACTCCCACTATTTATTTTCCAAATTCTCTTTTCACATACCTTTCTCCATATCATCATTACTGTATACATAATTTCTTTGCATTTCTTAGCATATTGGGGTGTATGTGTGAATATTTAAGACTTTGAAAATAGAATTAAAAGAATTTTTTGAGAGCTTGGGAATAGGGATGATATTGAATCGAGTTTGAGCGATTTGGGCTCTGCTCGAAATCAAATTTTTTGATTGGCTCAAAATCGATTTTGTGTCGGTTCGATTTGAAATGGCTTGATTCCGAGTCGACTCAAAATTTTATCGTGTCATCTCGAAATTGAGCAATTTTTTCTTTATTTCTAGTTGACTCGAAATTAAATTGGGCAACCTATATGTTTAATAAATGAAACATTTAAAGTTTTCATTCTTTTTATTTAGGTTTAAATTTTAAAATAAAATATATTAATAAATACATAATATTTTTAATTAATTTGAGTTGATTCGAATCATATTTCGAGCGATTTAGGGCTGACTCGAAATTGACTCGAAATCATATTGAGTCAGATTGAATTGACTCAAATTGAGTCGAATCAATTTATTGACTCAAATTGAATCGAATCAATTTTAATCGAATTTTGATTCGGCTCAATATTCGAGCGATTTTCGAGCGACTTTTGAGTTTTAAATAATATACTCATCCCTACTTGGGAATGAGTTTGCAAATAACCATATTTATTAGGGTCTAATGTCTAAACAATGAGATTCTCTCTCTTGGATGGTTGTCTCTCAGATTAATGATTAAAGTTTCATAATAGATGAGGATTTATTCAAGCTGGGTCTAATGTCCCAGCATCCACAATGAGGGTTTATTCATGCTACTTTTTGATTAAGGTTCTATTTGAGATCGTTTATGTTGATGAATTAGCTCTTCATTGAAAAGTGACGATTGAATATAGATTTTATAAAATCAATGATGAATAAGTAGTACACTGTTTGGATAGTTTATTCATAAATGTTGATCTAAAGTTTTATTCATTCATAAAAGTCCGTTCATTTTAGCTTGAAAACTTCGCTTTCAGACTAAAACTTCATGTTAGGCCAAAAAATTTGTTTGCGACCGGACAAAAAAAATGCACCCGGGCGAAAAAATCGCGCCCGAGCGATAATACCGTGCTCGAGCTAAAAAATCGCGCCCATTCGAAAATATGCGTCCGGATGAAAAAATCGTGCTCGGGCGAAAAAATTGAGCTCGGCGAAAAATCAGCCTTCGGGCAAAAAAACACACCCGATCGAAAATTTCACGCTCGGGCGAAATATTCGCGCTTGAGCGTAAAATACCGACAAATGTAAAAGAATGCATTCGGGCAAAAAAATCTTGCCTGGACGAAAAGATCAAACTCGTGGAAAAAAAATGACGTTATAGTTAATGGAAAACCAGCTTATAATTAATTTTAAAAAAGTGATTTTTTAAAAACTGCACAAACAAGCAGCTGTAAAATTGCATTTGTGTTTTGAAAGGAGATTATATATCATCATAAGTTGTCTCAAATATAAGCTTTGTTGGGACATCTTGGTTCTGTTTGGGACAACTTATAATGATGAATAAGCTGCTAATTTAAAATTGATTCTTGGATAGAGATGTTATAAAAAAAATGATGAATAAACAGTACACTGTTTGGATGGTTCGTCTATAAGTGCTTATCTAAAGTTTCATACAGTCATAAAAGTCCGTTCATTTGGACACGTTTTTTCCGCCCGGACGCAATTTTTTCACTCAAACACGTTGTTTTGCCTATGTGCGAATTTTTAACACGGACATGGTTTTGACTTATGACCGCGATTTTTTCGCCCGAGCGCAAATATTTCGCCCGGACGCTGTTTTTTCTCCCGAACGCGATTATTCCACCGGGGCGCGGTTTTTTCGCCTTGACACGGTTTTTTCGTCCGGGCGCGAATTTGCCGCCCGAGATCGAATTTGTCGCCCGGGCGCAAATTTTTTGCTCGGACGGGGTTTTTCGCTCTGGCGCGGTTATTTCGCCCAGGTGCGATTTTTTCGCTCGCCGTGAATTTTTCGCCCCGGCGCGAATTTTTTGCCCGGGCGCGAATTTTTCGCCCGGGCGCGAATGTTCCGCCCGGACGCGAATGTTCCGCCTGAACGTGAATTTTCCACCCAAACACGAATTTTTTGCCCGGGAGCGAATTTTTTGCCAGAATGCGATATTTTTGTCCGGAAACGATATTTTTATTCATTCGTCCAAAAAAATACTCGCGGGAAAAAATTCGTGCTTGGGCGAAAAACTCACTGTCAGGCAAAAAAAAATCACTGTCGCGCAAAAAAACAATTCCCGTGCAAAAAATCGTGCCCGACTAGAAAAATCGCCCCCGGGCGGAAAAATTGCGTCTGGGTGGAAAAATTCATTCCCCGGCAAAAAATTTGTGCCGGCGAAAAAATCGCGCCCGGGCAGAAAAATTGCGCCAGGGCGGAAAATGCGCGCCCGGTCGGAAAACGCGGGCCCGGGCGGAAAACGCGCGCCCGGGCGGAAAACGGGCGCCCGGGCGAAAAACACGCGCCCGGGCAGAAAACGCGAGCCCGGGCGGAAAACGCGCGCCCGGGCGGAAAATATCGCACCTGGGCGAAAAAAATCGCGGCCGGGCGAAAAATACGCCCCAGGGCGAAAAATATCCCCTTGACGAAAAAAACGCCCCGGGCAAAAAAATCAACTTTGAGTTAAGGCTCCATTTGTTTGGGCGTTTCGTTGCTCCGTTTTGAGCAAACGCCGCCGGAAGGAGGAAAAACAAATGAACCTCCGGCGGCGTTTGCTCCGTTTCCACCCTCCCCCCTTGAGAAACGCCCTCAAAAAGCTCCGTTTGGAGCAACCACCTCCCCCCTCCATTTCGAACACTCCGTTTCCACCCGCTGGATCGACCCGCCACCGCCGAACCAAATGAAGCCTAAATCGCACCCTTAAAAACAAATTACACTTTTGCAAAAAAATCACGTCCGGGGAGAAAAAAATCAACTTTTAGTTTTTTTAAGGAATAAACGCTTATGAGAAGCCATAAGCTTAACCAGGATTGCTTATGAAAAATCAATTTATCATCAATTTTTTCAATAAATAATTTTTTATAAGTTGCACAAACAAATAACTGAAAAATTACGTCTGCGTTTTTAATAGAGATTATTCATCAGTATAAGCTGTCCCAAACAGAGCCCTTATACTACTGAATAATCTCTATTCAAAATGCAAATACAGTTTTTTCTGCTGTTTGTTGGCGCAGTTTATAAAAAATCACTGATTTTAAAATTGATGATAAGCTGATTTTTCATAATCTATTCACGTCCAATTTTATGGCTTCTCATAAGCACTTCTCTCTTAAAAAAACCCTAAGTTGTTTTTTTCGCCTGGGCTCTAATTTTATGCCGGGCGCGAATTTCGTGCTCGACGCGATTTTTTGCCCCCAGGCGCAATTTTTTCGACTGGGCGGGCGCGATTTTTTTCGCCCTGGCCGGTGTGATTTTTTTCCCGAATGCGATTCGCCGGAACGCATTTTTTCGCTTCCATGTGAAAATATTGGGTTTGAGCGAAAAATTCGCGCCCATGCGAAAAATTTGTGCCCGGGCGGAACATTCGCGCACGGGCAGAAAATTCGCACATGGGCAGAACATTCACGCCCGGGTAGAACATTTGAGTCCGGACGAAAAATTCGCGTCTGGGCGAAAAAATCGCGCCCTACTGAAAAAATCGCGTCTGGGCGACAAAACTGCCCCCGGGCGACAAAACCGCGCCCGGGCGACAAAACCGCGCCCGGACGACAAAACCGCGCCCGGGCAACAAATTCGCGACCGGGCGAAAAAATTGTGTCTGGACAAAATATTCGCGCATGAGCAAAATATTCGTGTCCAGACGAAAAATTCGCGCCTAGGCTGAAAAATCGCGGTCAGGAGAAAAAATCACGTCCATGTGAAAAATTCGCGTCCGGGCGAAAAAAAAATCCACCCGAGAAAAAAATCACGTCCTGGCGAAAATATCGTGCCCGGATAAAAAACACGTCCAAACGAACAGACCTTTATGAATGAATGAAACTTTAGATAAGCACTTAAGGAGAAACTATCGAAACAGTCAACTGCTTATTTATCATTATTTTTATAAAATCTCTATGCAAATATTAAATTTAAATTAATCATAAATTGTGAATCATAATCTAAGAATTAATTTCTTAATTTTTGAATGGAAGAAATAATTACTAATAAATAGTAAAATGCTAGCAGGTTGCTAACAAACTAATAATTTCTAGCAAGCTGGCAGTAATTTGGAAAGGTAAACGGACTCGGAATATCTCCACAATGTAGGTTCTGTTTGGGGTAGTCGTGTGCAAAAAGTCTAGGCCCAGAGAGCCTGTCTGGGCCCGGCCTGGAAAAAGTCCCCGTAGACCCGGCCCAGGAAAAGTCCCATATTAGTTGGGTTTACGGGGCGGGCTGGGCAAAGCCCGGACATTGGGCCAGACAAAGCCCGGGCACCGGGCCTAGCTTGGGCCCGACACCAGGATAGGCGGGATTTCCTAAAATCCCGCCTGTTTGGTATTCAGGTCGGGCCGGCCTGAAGGGCCTTATCAGGCCCTCTCTTTGAGAGGGAGCCGAGCCCGTCCCGGCTCAAGCTGAGCCCGGGCCAAGCACGGTTGGCAAAAAGCTCAGGCCCAACCGGCCCGACCTAAGCTTGGCCCGACCCGATCAGACTTTTTGAAAATGACTAGTTTAGGAGGACAGTGACGGTGGAAAGAATAATGGTGGGAAATCAGTTGTCATTAGACTTGTTAGAAAAAGTTATTTGAAAAAGTCACACATTGTTTGGAGATCTCTACTACGTGCTTTTCAAAAAGTGTTTCATATATTTCTATTTGAATTTTTTTAATAATAGTGGAATTTTTTAACTATAAAATATTGTTTATACTAATCATTTATCATGTAAATAAATATATATTATATAAATTTAAAATAAGAAGGGTACAAAAGATAAGCATTGCTAAGCAAAGATCGCTAATGGGTGAGGAATTGCAAACAGCTATGAACAAGGGAAAAACAATAGATTTTTGCCCAATACAAAATCAGTCATGTAATTTTTCACAATTTTTGGATTTTTCACGTTAGAAAAGTCTTTTGTCATTGTTGTTTGATTTTTCATTTGACAGTTTGCATCCGGTCCGACTCGGAGCTAAGACCTTGTTCTCCAGACTATAGGAAAACGGAGCAACCCTTTACAATATTATTTTTTATTTAATAATACTGCTAAATATACTTTTGGGATAAGAGCACGATGCACTTTATTGTCATTATCTTGCTTCATTACCATCGTGCTAAAAGGTAATATCTGGAAATGACAGTGATATGTATGTGGGTCTAGAGGATAACGTGCAACAAATGCATTGCACAGTAAAGTGCGGGCGATTCGATGGCTGTGAGTCAATTTTAACTCGAGCGGAGATGCGTGCAGATCTTAACTCGCTTTGAGATGTGTGCGCTGAAATGTGTACGCATCTCCCAAGCTCGCATCCATCGGATCGGTAAAGTGCAGCGGCTCGCATCCGTCGGATCGAGCTGCACTTTACCCTCCCCAAACCCTATATATACTTCCAATTTGTCGATTTGAGATTCTATGAAATAAAAAAATAATCAACTCAATAAATTTTTTTATAGAAATTTTAAATATATTTTTCTGTACTTATAAATAATTTATTAACTTATATAACATTTTAAAAAACATTTTGAAAAACATCTCTATTAACTTCTTCCCCCTCATCAACATTAGGGCCTCCCGATTTTACCTCCGCCGCTCTTCTCCGCGCTGCAACCGCCTTCAATTTATCTCACCTGCTCGTTCCTCTATGAAACCGGCGAACCCCCTGCGATCTACGTCTCCTTGTTCTCACTGTTGAAGATTCGCACCCTCAAGTTTTCGACCACCCCTCTCGACGAAACTGCCGATGGCACGCCTTCCGCCTCCGAAGTAGGAGCATTCCAACACCACTAAAGACATTCGGCGCTCGTTTCCTCTTTTAGGTTGTTGGCGACCTCTCCGAAATTTTGGCGGCCTATCCGGTTGACGTCTGTTGCGGTCTAACTCGACACCCCGGTCGGACCGGAATAACCTGGACCGTCTTAGCTCTCGGAACGGTTGAGCGCGCACAGAGTAAATGAGGTAGATCGATTGTACATATAAAGTTTTAACGTGAAAAAAAATCCCTCAACTGGGTAAAAACCCATGTGACTAGATCTGTGCCGGTTAAAGTTCACTATTTTCTGGTTGTTACAGCTTGTTTGTGAAGTCGAGCGTGACAAGCCACCTCTCTTTACAGCTTTGGGGTGAGAGAACACTTGGCACACGGTGGACGACAGACCGTCTCACCGGAAATTGTTACAAGCAGCTTTTTAGTGTTCCTTCTTTTTCATAAAACGTTCCATTTTGTGTATTTCCAATGTTACAACACTAGGTTAGATATTCTTTGTTTCTATTTTTGTGTTTTATTTTGTTAATCTAATTCTTTTTTGTTAGAGGACATTGCAGGGAAGTTCTTTCATGTATCCTTACAGACAGTGGCGGAACTAGGATTTGAATATTGCTCGGGCACAAAAATTTTTAACATACAGTTCATTGAATAAGGCTCCGTTTGGGGGGACTTATTTTCACCAGTCAAGCGATTACGACCGCATGTAAAGGATACCTAAAATTATCTTGAAATGAAATCATTGTTAAGTTATTCTTTTTCATCTTCATTCCTATTTGCGTGCTTTAATACATATCAGATCAGGCTAAATTGCACTAATAAGTCAATCCTAAATGCTTCTACAGAATTTTACAAACCCACCCTCCTCCAGGAAAAAGTTTTTTTGAAAACAAATGCTACGTACAGATAAAGTGATACAGGAAAAGTATAGAAACACTTCTATCATGCTTCAGATGTCCAAAATGAAAAACAACTTCACCAACTATTTCAGTGATTTCACTCGTCTTCAAGGTTTGTCATTATAGAACTAGGAAAAAAGATATAATCAGCTCTGCTAGTTCATCAGTTGGAAGAAACAATCAGATGCAGTCATACAAAACAAATGCTAAATGCCTAAATCAATCCGGGATCACTACTATGACTGAAAAAAATGAAATCAGATTTAGACATTATTTTTATGGCATTGTAATAGGAAGAAGGTTGAAGAGCCCACCTGCAGAACCTACAAGAGAGGGGAAATGAAGTAGAGAATCTGTGTTCCTCGAAGTAGTGATCTGTCGCTCGTTTGCACCATCAACGAGTCAAAGCAGCGAGCGAAGGCAACAATCGGAAGCAGCATTCTTAAGCAGATATCAGAAGCAAGGTGAAGTGAAGATGTGAATGTCACAATAGTGCGTGGTTAAGAGCGGCGGAGAATTTGAAGAGCACGGCAGCTGAGAAGCAACTGGAGGAGATTTGCGGCTGGGTTAGGACGGGGAGGAATCTTCCATCGAATAGGAAATTAAAAAATCAATTCAAAAGTTAATTCAAGGTTGCTGATTGACAATCATGACAAGTTTTGAAGGATGGAACTGATTGCTAAAGAAGAAAGCGGAAAGGCTAATAGACAGGACTATGACTAGTCTTTTTCACTCAAACTTACTTTTCTGCCTAGGATAGAGCTAGCATATGCTAGTTGATGACTATTCCAGGACTATGACAGTCCTATGCTAGTTCGTAGTCTTGGAAGGAAAGTTTATACCCTCGTGGTAGTTGATGACTATTCCAGGTATGTTTGGGTGTTATTTGTTAAGAAAAAGAATGAAACAAGAGCCTTGCTCACTTAACCATCAAGAACTGATAACCGTTGCCTCGGATTGATGATCTATTTGATCAGTTGTGGGGATGCGCTGTGTTTTCAAAGATTAACCTTCGTCCTATGCTAGTTCATAGTCTTGGAAGGAAAGTCTATACCCTTGTGCTAGTTGATGACTATTCCAGGTATGCCTTGCAGTAGTTTAAGTGAGCAAGGCTCTTGTGACATTGCACATAATATGAGACTAAACCCATGCCCAATTAACTTCCCAATCAAAAGACATGGAACTTGAAGCAAGAGAAATAAATGCAAGAAAAAGTGTTGGTTGTATGCAGTTCTAAAATAATTCATTGCATTTAATATCAGTTATCAAGGAAAAAAATTCATAAAGTAGATCAATAATGTCAACAGATTCACGAAACAAAGTTCAGGAAAATTTTACCATTGCTTGCTATGCCACTGGATAAAAAACCAAAGAAATAAAGCTATCTACTAATTAAACCAGAATGGAGAAAGAAGCGAGAATCTTGGAAACCATTCAGAAGGGTTTCGAGGAGCATGAAATCTATATACAGCAAGAGCAATGACATAATGTTTGGATGCCACCACATACTATAAAAATTGGGAGGAAAAGTTAAAAGATAAAACACCAAGATTACATTCATTCTGTTGGAAGAGTAAGATGATCTGAATAGTGGGAGAAATAGATAATGAACAAACTAATTTGTTTAACTAAAAAAAAGTATTTTGAAGGCACACTCATTCACACATAAAACAAAAACATTAAAGCATTCTAAAGTATTTAAGGTGTAAATAGAGCTAAAATGAGTAGTTTCTCAACCTATAAACAATGACACTCTCTTGCGGGGACGCCATCAATCGTTAGATTACATAAAGCGAGTGCACGCAGGTGAACAAAAATTTGGTGCTTTTCCTATGCGCAGAAACGGTACAGGTTGCGTAAAGCACAAACAGATATTCATCTAATATGAAACAAATGCTTACATAAAATTTGTAATATCCTATGATAGTAATAAATGAACAAAACATGTACATAAAATTTACATCATTTAATGTACTATAAAAAAGGTCCAAGTTTTGATAAGGTGTCTCATGTAGAAGATTTACCATAGAGAAGATCACCTGAAAGAAAATTTAACATGCATCACTCATCTTTCTTGCATGCATCATTATCATTTTCCAAAACCTACAATCAATTTTTTTTGGCTAGTATGAAAAAGAAGGAACACTAAAAAGATGAGTTCTGCAATTTTGATTAGGCATTTTCTTAACTTTAACAGCAACAAAATAATGCAACGGGACACAATAGTCGACATACAATTTTCTTTTGGACTTCTTTTTTGCTTTTATTGGGAATTCGTAAATGACTGTCATGGGCTTGGCAGCTTAGATTGCGGGGATAGATACCTTGAAGGAGTAATGTTGGAGGAGCGGATGATGGTTGTTGGAGTTTTGATGAAGGAGAGCATAATCGAGTTTCCAGGCTGAAAAAAACCTACAAAATTTGAAAAATACCTCCATACTTTTCAAAATTAATCTGAGTAAAGGAAATTATATCAAAAAAAAAAAAACCAAACTACAAAACTTTCAGAAATAACACCAATAATCGTGCAGTTGTATAATTTACTTTTTACCACAATTAATAGCAGATAATTATTTTCAATAATAGCAAAAGGATAACACAATTACTATAGATCAACATGTATTTGCATTAATACCCAAAAACAGAACAAAAAAATTGGAAACACGGGAAACAGATCAGATTTAGATGTAGCTCATTAATGAGAAATTTTTAGTCTACAGAGAATGGATTTATCAGATACAATACAACCTGAAATCTTGCGCAATTGATGTTGGAACACATTAAGCATACTCTCTCATTAAGCATCTAAGACTCAAGTTGTCTAAAAGCAGAAATTGAGATTAGGGCTCCGTTTGGGGGGACTTATTTTCACCGGTCAAGTTTAGGTCCGGTTCATGCGGTCGTGACCGCTTGACCGGTGAAAATAAGTCCCGGTGAAAATAAGTCCTAGGAAGTCGTGAAAGAATATATCTACATATATGTCGAGACAACCTTTATCAACCAAATCAGATGCCCGAGCAACTAATCTCTTAAGAAGGCTCAACAAAACTCAGAAAAATGTCAAGTTAAAGAGGAATCAAGGATAAGATGGAGGATATTGAGGTAAAAAGCCAAAACAGGAAAACATAAAGCTAGCATCATCTGAAATCTGAAACAGGAAAACAAAAGGCTAGCAGCATCTAAAATTATTCCAACAAACCACAACTGTCGGTCATAAGAATAGCATTAAGGTAAGTAAAAACTCATAAGCCAAAATAATATATATGCTGGTTACAAAGGGAATAAAGCATATGTTCAGAAAACAAAAAAATCCAGATGAGAGGTTGAAATTTACCTTAGGTAAAAGATCAAGAACTACCAAAGGAAGAAATCATCGCCAGTCGAAGAAACCACCAGATTCACGTTCCGTTTGGGAGGACTTATATTCACCGGTCAAGTGGTTACGAATGCATGAACCGGATCTTAATTACGGTCCAATTCATGCGGTCGTAACCTCTTGACCGATAAAAATAAGTCCTCCCAAATGGAGCCAAAATGGAGAAAAAGGAACAAATGAAAATTGTAAAATGGGAAAGAACGGAAGAAATGTAAATAATCGGACGAAGAAAAATGCAGTTTGTACCCCCTACCTGGAAAGGACTTGAGGCCGCTCTTTGGCAGTGGACTGGAGTGGACTGGAAAGGACTTGGGCGAAAAAATTGTGTCTGGACAAAATATTCGCGCATGAGCAAAATATTCGTGTCCAGACGAAAAATTCGCGCCTAGGCTGAAAAATCGCGGTCAGGAGAAAAAATCACGTCCATGTGAAAAATTCGCGTCCGGGCGAAAAAAAAATCCACCCGAGAAAAAAATCACGTCCTGGCGAAAATATCGTGCCCGGATAAAAAACACGTCCAAACGAACAGACCTTTATGAATGAATGAAACTTTAGATAAGCACTTAAGGAGAAACTATCGAAACAGTCAACTGCTTATTTATCATTATTTTTATAAAATCTCTATGCAAATATTAAATTTAAATTAATCATAAATTGTGAATCATAATCTAAGAATTAATTTCTTAATTTTTGAATGGAAGAAATAATTACTAATAAATAGTAAAATGCTAGCAGGTTGCTAACAAACTAATAATTTCTAGCAAGCTGGCAGTAATTTGGAAAGGTAAACGGACTCGGAATATCTCCACAATGTAGGTTCTGTTTGGGGTAGTCGTGTGCAAAAAGTCTAGGCCCAGAGAGCCTGTCTGGGCCCGGCCTGGAAAAAGTCCCCGTAGACCCGGCCCAGGAAAAGTCCCATATTAGTTGGGTTTACGGGGCGGGCTGGGCAAAGCCCGGGCATTGGGCCAGACAAAGCCCGGGCACCGGGCCTAGCTTGGGCCCGACACCAGGATAGGCGGGATTTCCTAAAATCCCGCCTGTTTGGTATTCAGGTCGGGCCGGCCTGAAGGGCCTTATCAGGCCCTCTCTTTGAGAGGGAGCCGAGCCCGTCCCGGCTCAAGCTGAGCCCGGGCCAAGCACGGTTGGCAAAAAGCTCAGGCCCAACCGGCCCGACCTAAGCTTGGCCCGACCCGATCAGACTTTTTGAAAATGACTAGTTTAGGAGGACAGTGACGGTGGAAAGAATAATGGTGGGAAATCAGTTGTCATTAGACTTGTTAGAAAAAGTTATTTGAAAAAGTCACACATTGTTTGGAGATCTCTACTACGTGCTTTTCAAAAAGTGTTTCATATATTTCTATTTGAATTTTTTTAATAATAGTGGAATTTTTTAACTATAAAATATTGTTTATACTAATCATTTATCATGTAAATAAATATATATTATATAAATTTAAAATAAGAAGGGTACAAAAGATAAGCATTGCTAAGCAAAGATCGCTAATGGGTGAGGAATTGCAAACAACTATGAACAAGGGAAAAACAATAGATTTTTGCCCAATACAAAATCAGTCATGTAATTTTTCACAATTTTTGGATTTTTCACGTTAGAAAAGTCTTTTGTCATTGTTGTTTGATTTTTCATTTGACAGTTTGCATCCGGTCCGACTCGGAGCTAAGACCTTGTTCTCCAGACTATAGGAAAACGGAGCAACCCTTTACAATATTATTTTTTATTTAATAATACTGCTAAATATACTTTTGGGATAAGAGCACGATGCACTTTATTGTCATTATCTTGCTTCATTACCATCGTGCTAAAAGGTAATATCTGGAAATGACAGTGATATGTATGTGGGTCTAGAGGATAACGTGCAACAAATGCATTGCACAGTAAAGTGCGGGCGATTCGATGGCTGTGAGTCAATTTTAACTCGAGCGGAGATGCGTGCAGATCTTAACTCGCTTTGAGATGTGTGCGCTGAAATGTGTACGCATCTCCCAAGCTCGCATCCATCGGATCGGTAAAGTGCAGCGGCTCGCATCCGTCGGATCGAGCTGCACTTTACCCTCCCCAAACCCTATATATACTTCCAATTTGTCGATTTGAGATTCTATGAAATAAAAAAATAATCAACTCAATAAATTTTTTTATAGAAATTTTAAATATATTTTTCTGTACTTATAAATAATTTATTAACTTATATAACTTTTTAAAAAACATTTTGAAAAACATCTCTATTAACTTCTTCCCCCTCATCAACATTAGGGCCTCCCGATTTTACCTCCGCCGCTCTTCTCCGCGCTGCAACCGCCTTCAATTTATCTCACCTGCTCGTTCCTCTATGAAACCGGCGAACCCCCTGCGATCTACGTCTCCTTGTTCTCACTGTTGAAGATTCGCACCCTCAAGTTTTCGACCACCCCTCTCGACGAAACTGCCGATGGCACGCCTTCCGCCTCCGAAGTAGGAGCATTCCAACACCACTAAAGACATTCGGCGCTCGTTTCCTCTTTTAGGTTGTTGGCGACCTCTCCGAAATTTTGGCGGCCTATCCGGTTGACGTCTGTTGCGGTCTAACTCGACACCCCGGTCGGACCGGAATAACCTGGACCGTCTTAGCTCTCGGAACGGTTGAGCGCGCACAGAGTAAATGAGGTAGATCGATTGTACATATAAAGTTTTAACGTGAAAAAAAATCCCTCAACTGGGTAAAAACCCATGTGACTAGATCTGTGCCGGTTAAAGTTCACTATTTTCTGGTTGTTACAGCTTGTTTGTGAAGTCGAGCGTGACAAGCCACCTCTCTTTACAGCTTTGGGGTGAGAGAACACTTGGCACACGGTGGACGACAGACCGTCTCACCGGAAATTGTTACAAGCAGCTTTTTAGTGTTCCTTCTTTTTCATAAAACGTTCCATTTTGTGTATTTCCAATGTTACAACACTAGGTTAGATATTCTTTGTTTCTATTTTTGTGTTTTATTTTGTTAATCTAATTCTTTTTTGTTAGAGGACATTGCAGGGAAGTTCTTTCATGTATCCTTACAGACAGTGGCGGAACTAGGATTTGAATATTGCTCGGGCACAAAAATTTTTAACATACAGTTCATTGAATAAGGCTCCGTTTGGGGGGACTTATTTTCACCAGTCAAGCGATTACGACCGCATGTAAAGGATACCTAAAATTATCTTGAAATGAAATCATTGTTAAGTTATTCTTTTTCATCTTCATTCCTATTTGCGTGCTTTAATACATATCAGATCAGGCTAAATTGCACTAATAAGTCAATCCTAAATGCTTCTACAGAATTTTACAAACCCACCCTCCTCCAGGAAAAAGTTTTTTTGAAAACAAATGCTACGTACAGATAAAGTGATACAGGAAAAGTATAGAAACACTTCTATCATGCTTCAGATGTCCAAAATGAAAAACAACTTCACCAACTATTTCAGTGATTTCACTCGTCTTCAAGGTTTGTCATTATAGAACTAGGAAAAAAGATATAATCAGCTCTGCTAGTTCATCAGTTGGAAGAAACAATCAGATGCAGTCATACAAAACAAATGCTAAATGCCTAAATCAATCCGGGATCACTACTATGACTGAAAAAAATGAAATCAGATTTAGACATTATTTTTATGGCATTGTAATAGGAAGAAGGTTGAAGAGCCCACCTGCAGAACCTACAAGAGAGGGGAAATGAAGTAGAGAATCTGTGTTCCTCGAAGTAGTGATCTGTCGCTCGTTTGCACCATCAACGAGTCAAAGCAGCGAGCGAAGGCAACAATCGGAAGCAGCATTCTTAAGCAGATATCAGAAGCAAGGTGAAGTGAAGATGTGAATGTCACAATAGTGCGTGGTTAAGAGCGGCGGAGAATTTGAAGAGCACGGCAGCTGAGAAGCAACTGGAGGAGATTTGCGGCTGGGTTAGGACGGGGAGGAATCTTCCATCGAATAGGAAATTAAAAAATCAATTCAAAAGTTAATTCAAGGTTGCTGATTGACAATCATGACAAGTTTTGAAGGATGGAACTGATTGCTAAAGAAGAAAGCGGAAAGGCTAATAGACAGGACTATGACTAGTCTTTTTCACTCAAACTTACTTTTCTGCCTAGGATAGAGCTAGCATATGCTAGTTGATGACTATTCCAGGACTATGACAGTCCTATGCTAGTTCGTAGTCTTGGAAGGAAAGTTTATACCCTTGTGGTAGTTGATGACTATTCCAGGTATGTTTGGGTGTTATTTGTTAAGAAAAAGAATGAAACAAGAGCCTTGCTCACTTAACCATCAAGAACTGATAACCGTTGCCTCGGATTGATGATCTATTTGATCAGTTGTGGGGATGCGCTGTGTTTTCAAAGATTAACCTTCGTCCTATGCTAGTTCATAGTCTTGGAAGGAAAGTCTATACCCTTGTGCTAGTTGATGACTATTCCAGGTATGCCTTGCAGTAGTTTAAGTGAGCAAGGCTCTTGTGACATTGCACATAATATGAGACTAAACCCATGCCCAATTAACTTCCCAATCAAAAGACATGGAACTTGAAGCAAGAGAAATAAATGCAAGAAAAAGTGTTGGTTGTATGCAGTTCTAAAATAATTCATTGCATTTAATATCAGTTATCAAGGAAAAAAATTCATAAAGTAGATCAATAATGTCAACAGATTCACGAAACAAAGTTCAGGAAAATTTTACCATTGCTTGCTATGCCACTGGATAAAAAACCAAAGAAATAAAGCTATCTACTAATTAAACCAGAATGGAGAAAGAAGCGAGAATCTTGGAAACCATTCAGAAGGGTTTCGAGGAGCATGAAATCTATATACAGCAAGAGCAATGACATAATGTTTGGATGCCACCACATACTATAAAAATTGGGAGGAAAAGTTAAAAGATAAAACACCAAGATTACATTCATTCTGTTGGAAGAGTAAGATGATCTGAATAGTGGGAGAAATAGATAATGAACAAACTAATTTGTTTAACTAAAAAAAAGTATTTTGAAGGCACACTCATTCACACATAAAACAAAAACATTAAAGCATTCTAAAGTATTTAAGGTGTAAATAGAGCTAAAATGAGTAGTTTCTCAACCTATAAACAATGACACTCTCTTGCGGGGACGCCATCAATCGTTAGATTACATAAAGCGAGTGCACGCAGGTGAACAAAAATTTGGTGCTTTTCCTATGCGCAGAAACGGTACAGGTTGCGTAAAGCACAAACAGATATTCATCTAATATGAAACAAATGCTTACATAAAATTTGTAATATCCTATGATAGTAATAAATGAACAAAACATGTACATAAAATTTACATCATTTAATGTACTATAAAAAAGGTCCAAGTTTTGATAAGGTGTCTCATGTAGAAGATTTACCATAGAGAAGATCACCTGAAAGAAAATTTAACATGCATCACTCATCTTTCTTGCATGCATCATTATCATTTTCCAAAACCTACAATCAATTTTTTTTGGCTAGTATGAAAAAGAAGGAACACTAAAAAGATGAGTTCTGCAATTTTGATTAGGCATTTTCTTAACTTTAACAGCAACAAAATAATGCAACGGGACACAATAGTCGACATACAATTTTCTTTTGGACTTCTTTTTTGCTTTTATTGGGAATTCGTAAATGACTGTCATGGGCTTGGCAGCTTAGATTGCGGGGATAGATACCTTGAAGGAGTAATGTTGGAGGAGCGGATGATGGTTGTTGGAGTTTTGATGAAGGAGAGCATAATCGAGTTTCCAGGCTGAAAAAAACCTACAAAATTTGAAAAATACCTCCATACTTTTCAAAATTAATCTGAGTAAAGGAAATTATATCAAAAAAAAAAACCAAACTACAAAACTTTCAGAAATAACACCAATAATCGTGCAGTTGTATAATTTACTTTTTACCACAATTAATAGCAGATAATTATTTTCAATAATAGCAAAAGGATAACACAATTACTATAGATCAACATGTATTTGCATTAATACCCAAAAACAGAACAAAAAAATTGGAAACACGGGAAACAGATCAGATTTAGATGTAGCTCATTAATGAGAAATTTTTAGTCTACAGAGAATGGATTTATCAGATACAATACAACCTGAAATCTTGCGCAATTGATGTTGGAACACATTAAGCATACTCTCTCATTAAGCATCTAAGACTCAAGTTGTCTAAAAGCAGAAATTGAGATTAGGGCTCCGTTTGGGGGGACTTATTTTCACCGGTCAAGTTTAGGTCCGGTTCATGCGGTCGTGACCGCTTGACCGGTGAAAATAAGTCCCGGTGAAAATAAGTCCTAGGAAGTCGTGAAAGAATATATCTACATATATGTCGAGACAACCTTTATCAACCAAATCAGATGCCCGAGCAACTAATCTCTTAAGAAGGCTCAACAAAACTCAGAAAAATGTCAAGTTAAAGAGGAATCAAGGATAAGATGGAGGATATTGAGGTAAAAAGCCAAAACAGGAAAACATAAAGCTAGCATCATCTGAAATCTGAAACAGGAAAACAAAAGGCTAGCAGCATCTAAAATTATTCCAACAAACCACAACTGTCGGTCATAAGAATAGCATTAAGGTAAGTAAAAACTCATAAGCCAAAATAATATATATGCTGGTTACAAAGGGAATAAAGCATATGTTCAGAAAACAAAAAAATCCAGATGAGAGGTTGAAGTTTACCTTAGGTAAAAGATCAAGAACTACCAAAGGAAGAAATCATCGCCAGTCGAAGAAACCACCAGATTCACGTTCCGTTTGGGAGGACTTATATTCACCGGTCAAGTGGTTACGAATGCATGAACCGGATCTTAATTACGGTCCAATTCATGCGGTCGTAACCTCTTGACCGATAAAAATAAGTCCTCCCAAATGGAGCCAAAATGGAGAAAAAGGAACAAATGAAAATTGTAAAATGGGAAAGAACGGAAGAAATGTAAATAATCGGACGAAGAAAAATGCAGTTTGTACCCCCTACCTGGAAAGGACTTGAGGCCGCTCTTTGGCAGTGGACTGGAGTGGAAATGTCGTCGAAGCACTTCATTTTTTGGCTTTTTACCTCAACATCCTTCACAAGACAAGTCCTTCATTTTTACCGCATCAAAAACTCATATTCAATGGCAAAGAGAAGTACCCGCACCACTGAAGGATCCGCACTTGGCAGACACATCGAACCAGCACGATCCCAATCACTAGGGGACGTGCCACTGACTGCCGAAGTAGCTTTCGCCCCCGTCACCGCCTTGGAGGGGTGCGTCCGCCAAATGGAAGAACAACAAACAGAAATGCTTGCATTGCTCCGAAATATGGGAGCACCTCCTGCTCCCCCGATGCCGCCGGCCCCAGCAAATCCTCCGCTGCAACCAAACCCAGAAAGGGTCCAAGAAGAGCCTGAGGATTATTCTGACGCCGCCAGCTCCACTCATCCAGCTCAAAGAGGAGTAAGAGCAGATCATCTTCATCACCATCCCGCCAACGACGTTCACCCCCCTCCTCTCGAAAGGTTTACTCGGGAGGAAATTCGGGAAGTTTTAGCCGAAGAATACCGCCAGGCTATATGAAGAGACTTTCATGCTCACCGACCGCTCTACCAAGGCTCCCCCTTGACGTTGCAAATCCTCGACCATCCCATTCCACATGGATTCAAGCTTCCAAACATCGAGACATTTGACGGGACCGATGATCCACTAGAACACATCAACCACTTCACCACCATCATGAGGATTTATAACGCTCCAGACCAGTTGCTCTGCCAAGTGTTCCCAGCAACACTCAAAGGACAGGCCCGTACATGGTTCCATTCCCTGAGAACTGGAACCATTACCAACTTCGCAGAGCTGACCATGCAGTTTGCTGACCAATTAATTGCAAATCGGAGAATTGTTCGCGATCCCTCAGACCTTAAACGTATTCGACAAAATGAAGGAGAATCCTTCAAGGACTTCTTTCACCGCTTCACCTCTGAGGCATGTCAAACTCCGGACGTCGACCCCGAACTTCTCAGAGGTGTCTTCCTTGGCAGACTCCGCCCTAGCGGCTTCTATTCAGCACTCATGAGGGAGACCGTGCCCAGTTATCCAGATCTCGTTCATCGGGTCGAGGCCCAGATAGCAGCCGACAAAGCTATTGAAGCGCACCGACAGCAGATCTTGTTCATCGGGCGGTCCCACTGGTCGATCAGCGGGTGGGGGTTCGGGGGCAATGCCCCCGAACCAAATTTAGGATATATGATATCCGGGTGTGCGGATATCCGGTTTCCGGTTCCGTAGTCTATTTATAGGCGTGTAACCCGAATTCTAGGGTTAGGGTTTTTCTGAGCGGTTTCGGCTGAGGAAGTTTGGAAAGCACCTTTTGGAGATCCGAAGCAGTGGTGTTTTCCGGCGGCGGCTCTTCTTCCCATTTCTTGTCCAAAGAGAGACGTGCGAGGTAGGGTCGGTTTTTTATCCTTGTAACTTTGTAATCTGTATTTTGCTTTGGTGAATACAAGAAGGAAGGGGAGAGAGGACGTAGCCCGGTTTTGGGTGAACCTCTGTATATCTTTGTGTTTGTGTTGTTTTTATTTCCGTTCTTCGTTCGAATTTCTCTTCTCGGCACCCCGTTTTTCTACATTACTGATACCATGCATGAGAGCGAAGTTTTGGTTGTCGGTGAATGCTCTTGGTGCGCATCCCCAGCAACCTCCCGACCTTCTTTCATCGCCCATACCCCTTGGATCTCAATGGAAATTGATGGGGATGAAGCTCAATTTAAATCCTTGGGGGTGCATTTAACCACTCTTCCCCCATGATTTCTCCTATTATGGAGATCTTGGGTTTGACCAGTCAATCCACTTCCCATGTGTTGGGTCTGGCGTTCCTTCACTTGACTCGTGATGCTATGCTACTTATTTAAGAAATTAAGTAGTGCCCTTTCCAACAGTCTGGGCTTTTGGAATTGTTGGGTATGCGCATGATCCTACATTTGGTATCAGAGGAGGTCACGGGTTCAAGATGAGGGGGGGAGGGGGGCTATTAAATCACGATTTTTTCCTTCTACCTATGTGGGTCTGGCGGGTCAGACAATCGTGGACATGTGATAACCCCACCTCTGAGCCGTGTGGGTCATGTGGTAACCCCACCTCTGAGCCGTATGGGCCATGTGGTAACCCCACCTCTGAGCCGTGTGGGCCATGTGGTAACCCCACCTCTGAGCCGACGGGTTGTGCTGGACACCTGGGGGGTGGGGGGGATTTCGGGTCTGGCGTTCTTTCACTTGACCCGTGATGCTCTACTACTTATTTATGAAATTAAGTAGCGCCATTTCCAACAGTCCGAGCTTTTTGAACAGTTGGGTATGCACATGATCCTACACAATGATCTCCTCCACAATAGCACGATCATGGGGGGGGGGGGCACCCTTTCAATAACTACCGCCACCGCCGGCAACCACATGCTAACCACCAAGTTAGTGGGGGGCATGTCATCATTAAAATAAATAATCCACTAAACTATGAAATTAATGCTTATGTAGGTGGTTACGGTGTGCGGATAACCTCGTAACCACCTCCTAGAGGCTATAAAAGGAGCCCCAGACCTCCATATTTCTCACCTTTTTGCTCCCCCAGTCTTCTTCTTCCTCAGGCCAGAGCTCTGCCGAACTCCTCCCTTGGGTCATCTTCAAGCCGCCTACGAGCCAGATGAACGTCTTAGTCCCCAAGTGTGCAAAGAAGGGAAGAAGACGATCATCACCAACACTCAAACACACCAGCCACCAAGCAGCATCCAACACTCCCTCAGTATAGCCTGTTGCCCGTTGCAAGTCTGGAATTCT
This sequence comes from Platanthera zijinensis, assembly GCA_039513925.1. Lineage (NCBI taxonomy): Eukaryota > Viridiplantae > Streptophyta > Magnoliopsida > Asparagales > Orchidaceae > Platanthera > Platanthera zijinensis. The sequence goes on along the minus strand of CM077084.1, from coordinate 20,596,878 downwards.
CTCTCACCACTAAGTTGTAATGAGGAGCGGTCTGTCGCCCTCGATTCCCCAAACGCCCTTTAACCGCAATAAAATAGTGGATTTTGACTGGCACAGACCCGGTCACGTGGTTTTTTACCCAGTTGAGGGGTTTTTTCACGTTAAAACCTCTTGTGTACACCTGACCCATTTCATTGACTGTGTATGCGCTCGACGATCCCAAGAGCTAAGGCAGTCCAATTTACTCCGGTCCGACCGGGAAACCGAGTCAGTCAGCAACAGTTTGGCGCCATCTGTGGGAACCACGATTCCCAACATCCTTCAGAATCCAAGACCTCCCTCCTTGCAACAACCAAACTCCGCTTCAATGGAGAAAAGAAGCTCCCGCATTGCTGAAGGATCCGTCCCCGATGGACGCACTGAACTGACACGCACCTGCTCACTTGTGAGGGTACCATTGGAGGTAGAAGCCCCACTTACACCTATCACCGCTCTCGAGGGGGGAGTTCGACAAACGGAAGAGTAGCAAACTGAAATGTATGCTCTATTGAGGAATCTGGGAGCGCCTCCTGCTCCTCCTCTATAACTAGTTAACCCGCCACCGCCAAATCATGACAGGGTGCAAGAAGCTCCTTCAAGTAAAGAGGCACCTGAAGGATACTCTGATGCCGCTAGCTCCACTCACCCGACTCGTAAATGAACTGAAACTGGGCGACACCGCCACAACTGGGGATACGAGGCCCGACTTCCCTCACTCGAGAGGTTCACCCCGAAAGAAATTTGGGAGGTGATCGCAGAAGAATACCGGCAAGCGGAACGATGGGATATTCATACTCGCCCACCACTCTGCCAAGGCTCCCCCTTGCATCACAAATCCTGGCTCATCCAATTCTTCGTAGTTTCAAGCTACAAAATATCGAGACGTTTGACGGAACAAACGATCTGTTGGAACATGTCAACCACTTCACTACCATTATGAGGATCTACAACACACCTGATCAGTTACTCTACAAAGTGTTCTTAGCCACTCTCAAGGGGCAGGCCCGCACATGGTTTCACTCCTTGTGGGTGAGCACTATTGCCAACTTCACAGAGCTAATGAGACAGTTCGCAGATCATTTTATAGCAAATTAGAGGATCGTCTGTGACCCTTCCCACTTATCAGGTATCTGCCAGAATGAAGGGGAGTCTTTGAAGGACTTCTTCCGCAGGTTCTCTGCAGAAGCTCTCCAAATCCTAGGTGCCAACCTAGAGTTGCGAAGAGGAGTGTTCCTTGGGGGTCCCCATCCTAATGACTACTATTCAACAATAATGAGGGAAAATGTCCCTAGCTACCCCGACCTCGTACACCGTGTAGAGGTGCAGATTACAGCTGACGAGGCTATTGAAGCTCATCGTCAATAGTTCGATGGGAACCAGGAGCGCAAGAAGGAGAAGGAGATGGCCCCTCAACACCAAGAAGGAAGATTCTGAGAAGAACGTCGGAACAGGCAATGCCGACGTGACCATCAGAGAGATTAGCCGCCCCGGGATTACAATCTCCTCAATACCACGTGCACTAACATACTCTACACTATCTAGAATGAGCCGACCCTGCATCGTCCTAAGCAGCCAGCTCATAACCCCAGGAATGACCAGTCCAAGTATTGCGAGTTTCATCGAAGCACAGGGAACACTACTAAGGACTGTGCCCGCTTGAAGGAGGTAATCGAGCGCCTTGTTCTCCTAGGGCTTCTCGGAAGATTTTTGCAGGGATTCCCATAAGACCAGCATGACCCACCTGGGCCGCCCAGAGATCAGCAAAATGCCCCGCAAGGAGGAGCCGGTGGTAGGTAGATGATCCGAAACATCGAGACCATCGCTGGATCGCCCGTTCTTTCCGCTCAAATACCTTGATATGCACGCAGGGGGCACTCATGAAGATAAAAAGTACAGGCAAGACACCACCATAACTTTCAGATATGAAGACCTCTATGGGATCCAAACACCTCACTAAGACCCCCTTGTTATCAGCGTCGGGATTGGGGATCCCTGTTATAATGTCAAGCGAATCCTCGTTGACAACGGAATCTCAGTTGACGTCCTGTTCTCCTCCACCCTTCAGAACATGAAGCTTTCCAGACAACATCTTACACCAGTCGCGGGACCAGTGTATGGATTTTACAACCATCCAATCTAGGTGCTGGGAATGATTACCCTACCAGTTACTATGGGAGAGTTCCCAAGGCAGGAGACGCATGAAGTCCAGTTTGTTGTGGTAGATTCAAGCTCAACCTATAATGCACTCTTCGGAAGATCTGTCCAGTCCATTTTCAAAGCCATCACCTCAATTCCCCATCTCGCGATGAAGTTTCCCACATCAGGAGGGATCAGAGTCATACGCGGGAACCAAGAGGCTGCTAGAACTTGTTATTCGAAGCAGGCATAGCCTGTCAAAGCCACGACTCTAAATATTGATGACATCGATCTACGTGATGGGGAGATCCTGCAACGAGGAATACCTATCAAAGGATTGGTCGAAGTCCCCCTGTCACCAACAATTCCTGCTCGCACCGTTCAGCTTGGGTCCCTCCTGCCACAACAAGAAAAGGAGGAGCTAACAACTTATCTTTGTAAGAACAAGGATATCTTTGCCTGAGCTCCCGAGGATATTCTTGTCATATATCCTCAAGTCATCCAACATTCCCTCAACGTAAACCCATCTTGCAAACCCGTCATCAAGAAGAAGTGAAACTTTGCCCCTGAATGGCACCAAGCGTTATCATCCAGGAGGTAGAGTAGCCCTCCTGGCTGGCCAACACTATCATGGTGAATAAGTCTTCTGAGAAGTGGAGGGTGTGTGTGGACTACACCAACCTCAATCAAGATTGCCCTAAGGATAACTTCCCTCTTCCCAGGATCGATTAGTTAGTCGATTCGATCGTTGGGCATCGACTCTTCAACTTAATGGACGCCTACTCAGGCTACAACAAGATCCCAATGAATCATGCAGAAGAAGAGCACACGACATTCCGAACTGACAAAGGAATCTACTATTACAAAGTGATGCCCTTTGGTCTCAAAAACGCGGGTTCAACCTATCAGCGACTCATGAACAAGGTTTTCAAGGAACTCATTGGCAAGTCTATGGAAGTTTATGTGGACGATATACTAGTTAAAAGCATTCGTTGAGAAGAACACCTAGAAGACCTCGAAAAGTGTTTCAAAATCCTCCATCAGTACGGTATGAGGCTCAACCCCAGTAAATGTGCGTTCGGGGTTACGTCTGGAAAGTTCCTAGGATTCATGGTAACACAGTGGGGAATAGAAGCTAACCCAGAAAAGATCAAAGCTCTCGAGGAGATCTCACATCCTCGGATCCTCAAAGAAGTGCAACGTTTGAATGAGAGAATTATAACGCTCTATCAGTTCTTGGCACGGACCGGAGACAAGTATCTCCCTTTCTTCAAGATTCTCAAAGGAGCCAGGACCACAGGGTTCTAGTAGACGGACGAGTGTCAGGCCGCCTTTGAGGATTTGAAGCAATACCTGGCCTCCCCTCCGCTTCTATCAAAGCCATCACGCCCGCGGTGCTAAGTTCTGTGTTGGTAAGGGATGGAGGGGGAATATAGCACCCCATCTACTACCTCAGTAAGATCCTATCAGATGCAGAAACTCGGTATCCAGTTACAGACAAGACAGCCCTTGCACTTGTCTTCTCAGCCAGGAAGCTTCATCCTTACTTCCAATCCCATACAATCAAAGTGTTGACCGAGCTACCTCTCCGCGCAATTCTCTAGAAACTAGAAGCGTCCGACCGATTGGTCAAGTGGGCGGTTGAGTTAGGCGAATTCGACATCCACTTTTTGTCACGCCCCATCATCAAGTCACAAGTCCTGACAGATTTTGTTGTTGAAAATACCCTACCAGCAGAGACAGAGAGCATGCAAGTCAAACCCAATCAGCGGTGGACTCTGTACGTTGATGGAGCGTCTGAGCTCAAAGGCGCAGGAGCAGGATTGCTTCTCGTAAGCCTAGAACTTATCACTTTGGAATATGGGCTCCGGTTGAAGTTCCCAGCCACCAACAACGTCGCCGAGTACGAGGCTTTAATTGCGGGACTCAGGCTCGCCATCGATTGCCACGTCATAGGATTGATAGTTTACTCAGAATCTCAGCTTATTGTATTCTAAATAGAAGGGGACTACAAAGCGAAAACGAGCAGCTAGCCCAGTACCTCCCACTTGTAAAGTCCCTCCTACTCAGGATACCGCGGGTTAAAACCCTTCACACCCCCAGGGAAAAGAATTCCTAGGCAGATGCCCTGTCAAAGCTGGCCACATCACCTTCCAAGTATTAGTCAAGGAGGCGCCGAGTAGAATAAATTGTCTTTCCCAGTGTCCAAGGACCGTGGGAGGTTGCATAGATTGACGAGCCAGAAAAATCTTGGGTTAGTCCAATGGTTACCTACTTAAAGTACCAGCGGCTGCCATAAGACCCAACAGAAGCACAACGCTTAAGGATGTGGGCAGCCACCTTTGTGTTGATCGATGGAGAATTGTATAAGAGGTCCTTCTCGGGACCATACCTAAAGTGTTTAGCAGAGAGAGATGTCGAATATATTCTGCGTGAAGTACATGAAGGGGCATATAGTGAGCACATAGGTCGGAAGGAATTGGTACGAAAAATCTTATGTCAAGCTTCTATTGGCCCACTATGAAGAGGGAAGCGATCGACTTCGTCCAACGGTGTAAGAGTTACCAACTGCATGCCAACATCCCTCGGCAACCTCCCATTGCCCTCTCCACGCTGCAAGGAGCATGGCTGGTGTCTGCTAATCGTGAAGAGAATAAAAACCGAACTAGCAATCCAACTAGGCAAGTATACCTATCGAATTGTAGCTAGGGGACACAAGTGTCATATTAAAATCCAGGAACCGTTGAGTAATCTTACTCACACGAAGACTATTATCTTATCGAAGAAACTTTTAGGGTTGTTAACTAAATTAAAAGAAGAGACTACTTGCATAAAGAAAATCACTTGCACTTAATCAGAGAGGCCACAGCTAGCGATTAAAATGAGGGGTTAAACAATGATAAAGAAAAGCACTCGATCGAGATTCACCTCGGCCTAAGTTGATCAAAAATGCGATAATAAACTCTAACTTAATAAGGCAAAGGACCTTGACCGTATAGCTTCCTAAAGCATGAACACGGTTCTCTTGAAGACGTGCCCACCTGAGTTTAGGAAGGTCCGACCGAACTCTCATCCAAATCGGAGGCCTAAAGCTCGCTTTATGCTGTGAACCCCGCTATTGGATTTCACTCCAATCTGGGAGATTTAACATCTGCCTCTCTCAAGGGGTGCATGAAACTCTCTTTAATCTTAAGTGTTCACTCCAAACTACGAGTCTCTCGGCTAGCTAAGAGTGGAAACAAAGATGAAAAAATATATCGATGATATATCTCCAATCATAATTAATCAAGAGTAAATCAAGGTCTAAACCTTACAAAGGAAAAATAAACTAGAGCATCATAACTTAATCAACTCTAACCTCAGATCATCAAGATCGAGTAAAATGAGGATTAGTTACTCATGGTGAAGTGAAGGAAGAGAGATGAGTAGGAGTGCATGGAAACAAAATAGAGACAAGTAAAAGCAAACAGACTTTATATTAATTCAAACAGAGAGTTTACAACTTGAAATATAAAAACTATTACACTTACAAAAAAAATGAAAAACTAAGCTAGCAAAAAAGTAAACTACTAAAGAATTTTCAATAGCTATTTCAGAAGCAGAAATACTTAAACTAAACTAAAAAAATTGAAATGAGAAAAGGAGAGAGGAAGAATAATAAGGAAGAATTGAAAATGGCAGCACTTCCCCTCTCCAAAGTTCTATATCCTTTTACACAAGGGGAGGGCTCTATTTATAGATTCTTCAAGGAGCAGGAAATGCCCATGCATCCAGCCATGCACGGGAGTTGCCCTTGGTACGAATTCTGACGGGAAATGATGATTGCCTCGGTACGGGTGACGTGCATTTATGGCGGCAGTAGGCTTTTGTGGAAAATAGGACTTTTCTATGGCAACGGGGAAAGCTCGACGAAAGAGGGAGAGAGGGCTCGATGAAATCAAAGGAGAAGGAGGGAGAGATCGACGAACGGAGGAAAATGTCGAACACAGAAGGTGGAGGGGAGGTCGACGAGCGGTCAGGTCGATGAATGGTGAGGTCGACGAACGCTGAGTTCGACGAATTCTGGCGAGCTTGACGAACTGGGGCTGATGGAACCGTTCGTCGAACGCAGAAGATGCGTTCGACAAATGCTGAGGTTGATGAATTTGAACTAAAGGCGAGGTCGACAAATGTCGAACGCAAAAAGTGGACGGGAGGTCTACGAAATTGAACTGAAGGCGAGGTCGACGAACGGAGGAAAATGTCGAATGCAGAAAGTGGACGGGAGGTCGACGAAATTAAACTGAAGGCGAGGTCAACGAACGCCGGAAAACGTCGAACGCAGAAAGTGGAAGGTGGGATCAACGAACTTTCAATTGAAGGCGAGCTTGACGAACTGAGGAAAACATCGAACCCAGAAAGTGGACGGATTCTATCGAGCTCGACTAACTGGGGCTGAAGGAACCGTTCGTCGTACGCAGAATATGCGTTCGACAAATGCTGAGGTCGACGAATTCTGGCGAGCTTGACGAACTAGGGCAGAAGGAACCGTTCGTCGAACGCAGAAGATGCGTTCGACGAATGCTGAGGTTGACGAATTCTGGCGAGCTCGATGAAATTAGAGACGTTTGTCGAAAGGCTGAGCTCGACGAAAATGCAGAGCTCGACGAAAGGATGAGTTCGACGAAAAGGCGGAGCTCGACGAAAATGCTGAGTTCGACGAAATGGTTGAAAAACTACAAACCTGTAAAAGAAAGGAAACAAGCATTAATGTTATTAATATATACAATATGAGGTCAAAATAAAGTATTAAAAGATATGATTTTTATAATAAGAACTTGTAATTACCCTAGTAGTTTAAACTATAAAACGTATTATCAAACTCCCCCAAGCTTAAGCTTTGCTTGTGCTCAAGCAAAAATATAAAAACTAGCTAACATAAAAGTGACTAATTACGAAAATTTTAATTATGCTAACAGAAGTACTATACGAAATTCTAAGTAGGGAGAAGGTGAAATGTAAACCTAAAACATTTGTTTAAATATGGTTTCAACTTTTATAAACTTTACTAAAAAAGACAATTCATCCAAAATTTTAACAGAACTCTTTAAATAAGCTAAAGCAAGGCAATAAATAAAATAGAGCATTGAGTTGTTACTAGATTCTAAGAGGCATTTTATACCCAAATCAATCAAAGAACAAAAATCTAAATTCAAATCCAAGACTTAACTAATCTACTTTTCTTCTTCACTTAGCTAAAAGATAACCTAGGAGCATGAATTAACATGACTTATTAAGACCAAAATGTTTAGTTTAGGCATATAATTAGGAATGTAATTCAAAGATAAATATGAAGGCTTAAAATCACACTAAATCAAAATAAAGAGTTTCAAAATTTTCAAAAATAACATATTTTTTTCTTTTCCATAAATAATTTGTCTTTTCATTTTGAAATTGACCACAAAATTGAACATTTCTTTTTAGCATACTTTTTCTTAAATTTCTCCAAAAATCACAAAACAACCCTATCACGACATGAAATTTTATGAAACTCAAAAAGTTAGTGTGATACGATAGGTTGGAAAATTTGGTTTTGGTGAAAAATGAAATGATAAGTGGAGTTATCAAATGGAATAGGAAAAATGCTCAAAAGCAGCTAAGTAGGGGGATAATTTTTGGGTTAGCGAGAAGGCTCAAACAAAAACAAAGATGACCTACATCATTTTCATGCTCATAAAATTTGTCTAAAACATTAGTTTTGAAAAATTTCAAAAAGTAGGTCCTAAATATTAAATAGAGACTAATGAACTTATTTTAAAAATAAGAATAATACGAGTCTAGAATCATTCATATTTAGTACACTACTCAAAGTTAACATTACAAAAATTATCCAAAAACAAAAAGTAAAATAGTGGATGAAAGATTTTTAGGAAGTAAAGAAAATAAAGAGCGAGAAACCATAATAGAAATGCGAGTTTAGAAAAACATTTCACATTAACATGCTACCGTGAATTAGGAACACAACATGAGCAATATTTTAGTTGTGAAACATAATTAAAAAGAACGATTAGAAAGATTATAATTAGCTAAGTTGTTATAGAAAATTTTGAGAAAACAAAACAAAAAGCAAGAGGATACTAATGAAATACCCAAATTCGTTTAAACTATTAAAGTAAAAATAAATAACATAATAATTTTTTTGATTTTGAAATATTTTTTTTTTATTTTTAAAGATATTATCCTTTTTTGGATTTTTAAGATATATATATAAAAAATTTTGATTTTGATTTTTTTGAAGGAAAAAAAATAAAGATAAGAGAAGGAGGAAATCTTTCCCCAAGCTTAAAATGAACATTGTCCTCAATAGAGAAAAGAGGGGAAGGAGAGAGAGAAATTAAAATAGAAATGAAAGTACAGAATTGAAAAACAGATACTTCCCCGGATTTATGCGTCGCGAAAGTTGAGTGATGCCGCTCCCCCATGCTTGCGCTATGGAACTTCTTGAAATATCTTCTTTGAACTTTGTGATGGATTCAGCAACATTGGAGCAGACGATCGCAAAAGCTTTAGCTTGTCGGAGCCGTCCGGGGCAAAAAATGTAAAATAAAGAAAACAGAAAAATAACTTGGGTTGCCTCCCAAAAGCGCCCTTTGTTTAAAACGTTGTTTGAGCTCGACGCAACAAAATAATATTATCCAAAATAATATTGTCCAAAATAATATTTAAAGTTTTTATCAAAAATAAAAAGTCTTAAGCTAGTTAAAGTTCATGCAGAAAAAACTTAACATTGTTCGGACTAACATCATCACCATAGAAATAAAGTTTAAGATGCTGATCATTCACTTTGAAATCCCCCTTATAAGGGTGTGAAATTAAAATCGTTCCATACAGAAAAACTTCTTTAACAGTAAACGGCCCAGACCATCGTGACTTTAACTTTCCCGAAAATAAATGTAATCGTGAATTATATAAAAGAACTTGGTTGCCCGGCTTGAAGGTTTTTGGGTGCCTTAAGTGCTTGTCGTGAAAACGCTTCGTCCGCTCTTTATAAAATTTGTTATTTTCGAATGCGTAAGAGCGCCACTTGTCGAGTTCGTTAAGTTGAAATTTTCTAAGGTCACTGACAAAGTAAGGACCAAAATTTAAAAACTTTAAGGCCCAAAAAGCACGGTGTTCTAATTCTACGGGTAAATGACATAATTTTCCATAGACCAACCGATACGGCGTACAACCGATAGCGGTTTTGTACGCTATTCGGTAGACCCATAGAGACTCGTCTAATTTGGTTGACCTGTCTTTCATAGAGGTGGAAATAGTTTTTTCTAAAATTCTTTTAAGCTCTATGTTCACTACTTCGACTTGTCCGTTAGTTTGGGGTGGTAGGTAGTTGAAAGCTTATGCGTAACGCCGTATTTAATAAGAATTTTTGAAATTACGCATTACAAAAATATGAACCCCTGTCGCTAACGATGACTCGTGGCGTACCGAATCGAGAAAATAATTTTTTCAAAAACGTAATTACGACTCAGGCATCATTAGTAGGAAGAGCTTGGTTTTCAACCCATCAAGAAAAATAATCTACAGCAACTAAAAAAAACTTGTTCCCGAAGCTAGAAGGTAGAGGGCCAACAAAATCAATTCCCCAGAGGTCGAAAACTTCGCACTCAAGGAAATAATTTTGCGGCATTTCATTTTTATTGAAAATATTTCTCGACCGTTGGCAACTATCACATTTACTCACAAAAGCTTGCGCGTCTTTAAACAGGCTAGGCCAGTAAAAACCTACGCAAAGCACTTTGTGAGCGGTGCAAGCAGCTTGATAGTGACCATCAGTCGGTCCTTGATGTAAATGTTTTAAAATATCTAATCCTTCTTCAAAAGAGACACATCTTCTTATCACTTGGTCCGCACAAACACAAAAAAGATGCAGGTCCTCCCAAAAATAGTTCTTCAACTCAGAAAAGAATTTCTTCTTTTGCTGAGAGGAGAACTCTTTTGGGAGTACACGAGCCACTAAATAGTTGACAATGTGTGCAAACAAAGGAGAAGGGGATGTGTTAATTAAAAGTAGCTTCTCATCGGAGAAGAAATCATTAAAAGATTTTTTATCTAATTTTTCTATATACGGATTATCTACAAGTAGGAGCTTATCATTTTACACTTCAGTCAGGTAGGCTGAAACTATTACTGGTAGCTTGGAGTCCTTTTCTAAGAAGGCATACCAAAGATGTTCGGGTAGTTCCTTTAATTCCAGGGTAGGGGGTTCTTCATACGACGTTTTGAAAATTCTTTCTTTTTCAAAAATAATGTCTTCGTAGACTTTAACTTTATACGAAAAATTGGAAAGGGTAGAGTCCACGACCATGACCGTTTCTTGCAGAGATTCAATTGGGAGAGTAGAGGAAGAACAAAAATCAGAAAATTTATTTTTACTTTCAGAAAGGTAGTAAGAAGATTCTTCAACTAAGGCATATTAGAAAAACAGGAGTCGTCATTCTCTAGGGTATTCTTTATTGAGGGGGTTATAGAGGACACTTCGTCGTCACCTACTCGTAGGAAGAGCTTACCATTGCTTACGTCAATGATAGCTCGGGAGGTGGCAAGGAAGGGTTGGCCAAGGATCAAGGGAACCTTTACGTCTTCTTCGATGTCCAATATGACAAAATCCACCAGGAAGATGAATTTGTCGACTTTAACTAAGACATCCTCCATGATTCCTAACGGGTATTTAACAGATCTATCAGCGAGCTGGATACTCATGCGTGTGGGGTTGAGGCTATCAATCCCTAACTTCTTGAATAACGAAAGGGGCATCAGGTTGATACTCGCACCTAAGTCAGCCAATGCGTGCTTCACAAAAAGATCACCAAAGACACATAAAATATAAAAACTATCCGGATCACTGATCTTTTTTGGCAAACCATTTGTCAAGACCATATAACACTCAAAATTTAGTGTGATATGCGACAAGTTTTCTAACTTCTTTTTATTAGTCAGGAGGTCCTTTAAGTACTTAGCGTACTTTGGCATCTAGGAGATTGCTTCATGGAAGGGTAGATTTATGTTGATTTACTTAAATATTTTTAGGAAGCGGGAGTATTGATCATCCTGACGTTGCTTGTTAAGTTCGGAAGGGTATGGTGAAGTTGGATCATTTTTAAAGATGGGTGGTTGTTGGTACCCTAGTTTGATTTGAGTTTAGTCTTGTCTTTTTAGTCCCTTGACCCAAGAAAATCTATGGTCAATGGTTAGTAGTCTAGCTGTAGAGTCCTCACTTTTCCAGATTGAGAATTTGGTTAAGTAGTTTGTTCGTTCGACTATCGTCGAACGCCGCTCGACTATCGTCGACTAACTGTTCGACGATCGTCTATCAGTTGTTTGACTTTCAGTCTGTGTGGATAGTTCAACTATCGGTTGATAGTTCGACTATCTGTTTGTTTTTGATAGTTCGACTATCTGTTGATAGGTCGACTATCTGATAGCTCGACTATCTGTTGATAGTTCGACTATCTGTTCTGCGTTGATAGTTCGACTATCTGTTGATAGGTCGACTATATGTTCTCGCTTGGTAGTTCGACTATCTGCTTTGATAGTCCGACTATCTGATAGTTCGACTATCTGTTGATAGGTCGACTATCTGTTTGTTTTTGATAGTTCGACTATCTGTTGATAGGTCGACTATCTGATAGCTCGACTATCTGTTGATAGTTCGACTATCTGTCTTGCCCTGATAGTTCGACTATCTGTTGATAGGTCGACTATCTGATAGTTCGACTATCTTCTGGTAGTTCGACTATCTGCTGTGATAGTTCGACTATCTCCTTTGATAGTTCGACTATCTGGATCGTTCGAATATCTGTACGATAGTTCGACGATCTCCGTGCGTCGGTCGACGATCTCCGAAGGTCGTTCGACGTTTTCTGTCTGCCTTTATATTTTGTATTTATTTATTATATTTAATTAATTAATACATTATCTGGCATATCTTTTCAGTTGTTTTATGATAATATTTCCAGGCAATATTTGCTCCATCCCTTATGCCTAAGTAAAATCTTTTCAGAAAAAGTTGTTTGTCTTATTAGCTGTCTTTGTATTTTACTTTATCTGCTGACAGTCCTTTATAGCCGTTAGACTGAGAAGTCTTCCTTTTGCTATAAAGAGTATTTCTCTGATATGACTTTATTTAGTCCTTCTATTATTTGATTTGATCCTGCAGCTTCTTAGAAAAAGGTTTATTCCTTTTATAGGATGTCTTGCTGCAGAGTTTATTTTGCTGTGTGTTATTTGCAGCCCAGGTCTCAAGTTTCAGAAGAAGACAAGTAATTCAAATTGAAGAGAGCCGTTGCTTGCTGCTGTTATAAAAAGGACCCTTTGAAGAAGGATTCAAGCTAATAGCTAACCAGTTGTTCACTTAAGCATTCAAGCCTTCATCAAGATCAAGTCTTCTGCTCTCAGCAATACTCATCCAACTGAGAAGTGTTAAGATCTTCTACTCTTCTTCAACCTGAGTTCTTCTGCTTTCAGGAAGTTCAAACTCAGAGTTCTTTTGAAGAAGAAGAAGCAGAAGATAGCTGCTTGAAGATCTTTAATTTTATTATTTATTACCTTCTTGTAGTTTTTCCTTCAGAGCTTTCTGAAGAGTTTTCTGCACTGAAGCAAGACTTCACCTGGACATCTTTGAGCCAGGGGGAGCCTTGATTCTTTAGAGCTTTCTAGCTCAGTGCAAGTTTTTGTGCTTCTCTAATCTATTGTAAAATAGAGAAGACATCTTAACCTTCTTCCCCCTCCTGTACAGGGTTATTACTCCCTTCAAAAGTATCCCTTGGTGGCAGGGCACCTGATCAAAAACCTGTGCTTGGTTTTTAGACACCTGATCAAAAGTCTAAAGGGTTTCTGGATCTACCTGAAGCAGATCTTGTTGGTGGCAGGGCACCTGATCAAAAACCTGAGTGGATTCCTACCTTGTTGGTAGAAGAGTGGACGTACCCAAGTTGTTTGGGGAACCACTATAAATTCCTTGTGTCGTCTGGATTGCCTTGTTTATTTCCTGCATTGTGGCTGTGAATAGATATAACTAGGTTGCTAGTTGCTGATTAGGATTTCCAAGCCTTAACTGTAATTACAGTTAGCTTGAGTTTATGCACAATACTTGTGTTAGGCTATAGGGTTAATTCTATATCTATAATCTTTTAATTCCGCAATTCACTCCAAGGGAGTTGGGTAGACCTTCAAGTTTTGTCTAGTGCAAAATTTGATAACTCTATTCACCCCCCTCTAGAGTAGTATCTATCCCTTCACTTTCAGTGGTGGAGTGAGATCTTTCTCTACAACAGAGTGAGGGGTGATAACTTCTTTTTCAACAGAGTGTGGAATTTTTAAAATGGTGGCGGAGCTTGCCTCGGGCTCTTTGCTAACCATACCAGAAACTTGCTTCCCACTCCGAAGAGTTATAGAATTCGCTTGCTTTCTTGGGTTGGGCTCGGTATTGGCAGGAAGAGACCCAGGGGGTCGCTCAGATATAATTTTAATGAGTTGTCCTACTTGATTCTCTAGACTTTTAATGCTTTCGGCTAGGGTTCTTATTGTAGCATCATTTGTGTTTATATATTTAGAAAGTAACTCCTCCAAGCTTGGAGGTTTTGTATAATTTTGAAGAGGTGGAGGTGGTGCAGAAAAATCATTTTGTGGCGGCGGGCGCATCACGTTCGAAGGGTTACTCCACGAAAAGTTAGGGTGGTTCCGTAAAGCGGGATTAACTATTCAGAAAAGCAAAACCCGAAGCAGAAAAATTAGCAGCAGAAAAATTATGAAAAGCATTTCTAGGCATATTATTAACATAATCCAATTGTTCGGGAGCAGGAGTTGCAGATTCCCATACATGAGGGGCGGAGGCAGCAATCATCTCCATTATCTTTTTACTTAATACTTCCACTTGCAGAGCTAGCTAGGAGACGTTATCTACTTCAAAGATACCTACAGGTTTGTTTGGGAGGGACCTAGGAACATTCTACTGATATGTGTTCATATCCATGTCCTCGAAAAGTTCAAGAGCTGCTTTCGAGGTTTTGTGGTTTAAGGTACCACCGAAAGCTGTGTCTATTATTTGCTTTGTGCATTGATTTAGCTCGTTATAAAACGTCTACACCTGCAACCATACATGCAGTGCGTGATGGGGGCATCATCTTAAGAGTTCTTTAAATCTTTCCTAGATTTCATACAAGGTTTCATAATCTATTTGTCGAAAGGCAGAAAAATTGTTCCTAAGTTTTACGATTTAGCTGGCGGAAAATACTTCGCCAGAAATTTTTCAGTTAGTTGATCCAAGGTGGTGAGGCTGTTTTTTGGTAGAGTGTTCAGCCATTTCTTAGCCTTGGTTCTTAGGGAGAAAGGGAAGAGTCTTAGCCTAATAGCATCATTTGTAACACCATTGATTTTAAAGGTGTCACAAATCTCAAGAAAGCTAGCTATATGCACATTCAGATCTTCATCTTGAAGTTCGTCATATTGCACATACTGCTGCACCATTTGAAGTTTGCTAGGCTTAAGTTCAAAATTATTATTAGCTATAGAAGGGAGAACTATGCTTGATTCTGTACCCTCTAAATTCGGCCGTGCATAATCGGACATAGGCCTATGCAGGGCTTCCTCTACGAAGGGCTCTTCCATTCTTGTAGTAGAAATAGACTCGTAATCCTCAATCAGAAGTTGGAGAGTAGGACCTTGAAATTGCGATCTTCTCCGAAGAGCACGCTCAATTTCGTGGTCCAAGTCCAAAATATCCGACAGATTTCTGCGGGTCATGTACTAGCAGAAGAGAAGATGAAGAAAGAGAAAAATAAACTAGAAAAAGAGTTACTTTTTTGGAATAGATTTTTTTTAATGTTTTAACTCCCGAACTTCCCAAGGGCTACCCGATAAAGGGTTCGCAAGGTACTAGACAAGATAATGGTATTTAAGCCACATTGCCTTTTTCGAGAGAGTTAGGTGGTGTAGAAAAATTGTGATGTGGGTTTCTATTAAGAGCGTTAATATTTTTTTGATTTTTTGAATTATTTTTTTATAAGAAGGGTGAGAAAGAGAAGTGATAAGAGTAATAGGTTCGTGTTTTCAAATTATCAACAAAATTTGCTCCCGGGCAACGACGCTAAAAACTTGGTGTCTGCTAATCGTGAAGGGAATAAAAACCGAACTAGCAATCCAACTAGGCAAGTATACCTATCGAATTGTAGCTAGGGGACACAAGTGTCGTATTAAAATCCGGGATCCGTTGAGTAATCTTACTCATACGAAGACTATTATCTTATCGAAGAAACTTTTAGGGTTATTAACTAAATTAAAAGAAGAGACTACTTGCATAAATAAAATCACTTACACTTAATCAGAGAGGCCACAACTAGCGATTAAAAAGAGGGTTTAAACAATGATAAAGAAAAGAACTCGATCGAGAATCACCTTGGCCTAAGTTAATCAAAAATGCGATAATAAAATCTAACTTATTAAGACAAAGGACCTTGACCGTGGAGGTTCCTAAGCATGAACACGCTTCTCTCGAAGATGTGCCCACCTGAGTTTAGGAAGGTTCAATCGAAATCTCATCCAAATCAGAGGCCTAAAGCTCGCTTTATGCTGTGAACCCCGCTATTGGATTTCACTCCAATCCGGGAGATTTAACGTCTGCCTCTCTCAAGGGGTGCATGCAACTCTCTTTACTCTTAAGTGTTTACTCCAAACTACGAGCCTCTCGGCTAGCTAAGAGCGGAAATAAAGATGGAAAATATATATCAATGATACATCTCCAATCATAATTAATCAAGATTAAATCAAGGTCTAAACCTTACAAATGAAAAGTAAACTAGAGCATCATAACTTAATCAACTCTAATCTCGGATCATCAAGATTGAGTACAAGGAGTATTAGTTACTCATGGTGAAGTGGAGGAAGAGAGATGAGTAGGAGTGCATGGAAATAAAATAGAGACAAGTAAAAGCAAACAGACTTTATTGTTGGAACCCCAGTTTGGATTTGGGCTAGGTTCACTATTAGGTTTGTTGACCCAACATGTATAGCCTAAGGTCATTTGTTAGTTCTAGGGTTAAGGTTAGTCACATTAGGTTATATTATTGTAACCTGCCATCAGAAGACTTCAGAGACTCAAGACTTTAGAGACAAGATAGAACTCAGCTCGACGATCTTCGATCTCAGATCGATGAACTCAAAGTTCCTTCTATGAGTTGACCTCGAGGAAAGTCTAGCTGAGATCGACGATCTCTGATCTCACATCAGAACTTCAGCTCGACGAAGGACTATTTCAGCTCGACGAACTTGGAGCTCAATTTGGTAAGTACTTTTTCAGCTCGACGTTCTCGGAGCTCGGCTTGACGAAAGAGAATTCTTAGCTCGACGATCTTGGATCTCAGCTCGACAAAAAATTTGCTAAGTTCAACTAATTTCTCCTAGGTTCAGTTCAACTAATTCTTTGATGATTTCAGTTCGACTAAGGCAGATGAATTTTAAATTATATTATAATATGTCTGTAATGCTCTGGTAATTAATGCACAATATTCTTATGAATATAGCCATTCCATGACAACATTAATTATGGTCTTCATAGAGTTATTACTTGGCTAATTTTATTGAGATAGTTGGGGAAACTCATTAAAGGCAAATTCTAGCCGCTCAACTCCCAGAATTTCGGCATTCAGTCAAGGAAAGTAATTCAAAATTCAAAGGCTGAAATCTGCAAGGAATATATAAGGATTATGTTTTCAAGATAACAACAAGTTAGTTAGCTGTGAAAAAAAGAATAATTCACAGAAAACTGACAGAAGAATAGAAACCCTTTTACTTTACTGTAAAAGGGTTTTTAGCTCCCTTCAAAAGTTATCCCTTTGGTTGTTAAGTCTCCTGATCAAAAGACTTAGTTTGATTTTTGAGCACCTTATCAAAAGCTCAAAGGGTTGTTAGATCTCCCTTAAAAATAGATCTTGTGGTGACAGAGCACCTGAGAAAACACCTGTAGTGGCAGGTAACCTAATAAAAAACTTGTAGTGGATTCCTACCAGGGTGGTAGAAGAGTGGATGTACCCAAGTTTTAGGGGAACCACTATAAAATCTTTGTGTCGTCTGGTTGCTCTATTTGTTATTTTCTATGCTGTGATTTTCTTTGTTTTATTTCTGCCTATTTACATATAGATATCACTTATTTTAATCTACTATAAAAATTAATCAAAAGATTTTTAATACTCTATTCACTCCCCCTCTGGAGTTAGTGTGATCTATCCCTTCACTTTCAATTGGTTTCAGAGGGTGAGGTTATTTGGTTTCATAGGCTAACACCTAAACCAAAAGATCTTTGATAGATCCCATTTACTCTAGTGTCCTTTTATATCATAGCACAAAATAAGGAGCACTCAAGCACCAGACCTCCAGTGTGCAATCTTAACAACTTTACACTTTAGAAGGCAAGGATTAGGCTTTATATGAATTCAATTGATGAAGACATTTACAATTCTATTTTGGCAGGTCCCCCTACACGAACTGCAACTACATCAGATACAATTATAGTTCCACCACCTGAGTGGACTGATGCTCACAAGAAAGCTAAGGTTATTGATGCCAAGGCCATGAACATTCTAGCTCAAACTATGTCTGATGACATATTACAAAAAGTTGTTGAGTGTACTTCAACAAAGGACATTTGGGACTCACTAAATATAATGGTAGTAAGATCTGCTGATGAAAGGAAAGATAGGAGATCACATCTGATCTCTCAATATGAGAATTTCAAGAAAAAAGAAGAAGAATCAGTTGCTGACATGTACAATAGACTCGGCCTCATAATTAATGAGCTGAAAACTCTGGACAAGGACATCTCATTAACAGAGATAAATGACAAGATTTTTATGTGCTTCCCTAGCACATGGGACTCTAGGATCTGGCCAATAAAGGAAGCCAGAAGCCTAAATGAGATCTCCACTGAAACCTTGTTGGGCAAGCTCAAGTCTTATGAGCAACTCATCAAGACCAGAGAAGCTGAGCAAAGGACCACTTCATCTTCAGCAAAGAAATAGCAAAGTATTACTTTAAAAGCAAGTGAAGAAGCAGAAGGCACTCCAGATAATGAAGATCTACTGATTATCTTGGCTAAGAGATTCTACAAGATGGCTAGGAAGGACTTCAGAAGAAGATCTTCAAGAAAAGAAGATAAGTCATGGTATGATAAAACACCAACTAAAGAGATTGTTTGTTATGGATGCAGGAAAACTGGACACATACTACCAGAATGTCTAGAAAATCAGAAGAAAGTAAAGAAGAAGGAGATAGACTCCAAAAAGCACTCCAACAAATCCTCTTCCAACAAATATAGGAAGAAAGAGAGAGGATTGAGGCTGAGACCTGGAGTGACTCAGAAGAAGAAACTTCATCCAGTTATAGTGAGGATGAAGAAGAGGAAAGAGCCAGAGAGATCTGCTTGATGGCAATTGATGCAGCATGCAGCCACTCAGAAGCTGAAGAATCTGTAGCAGAATCTGAATCAGAAGAGGACCAAGTAATAGCTTCTTTTGATTTCACTTCTGATCAATTTAAAACTAAATTCAAACTCCTATGCAATAATTTAATTAAATCTGAGAAGGAAATCAAACTTCTCAGAGAAAAACAAATTGAATATGACAATCTTCTTTCTGAAAACAACAAACTGAAAGATGAATTAGACTTAGCTTATGAACAAATTATTTCATTAAAAAATAAATTAAATGAGGCTAAAGAATTTGAAGAATCCCTTAATGGGAGAAGTATTAAATTGATGAATATTGTTAGAAACGAACTAGAAACAAGCCGGAACGGGTATAACTGAAATTTTATTATCAGAAAAAGGTATCTATTACAAAGGTATGGCCTCCCTTATATAGAATGGAGGAGATGGGAGAGAATACAAATACCCAATGTGGGACTAAAAATACAAAGGACAACATCTACAAAGTTAACCGCCAAACCGCCAAACCGACCGCCTAACCGTGCGGTTAGTAGGAACTAACCGCCCGGTCACTACCAGAGAACACCCAGCCGACCATCAAGATCCCAGAGACTAGCCGGCAGACCGCCTGGCTATCAAACCGCCAGACCGCCAGACCGCTAGTCCTAGCCGCCTGTTCGCCCAGGTCTATACAGCAACACTCCCCCTCAAGCTGGAGCATAGATGTCAATCATGCCTAGCTTGCTGCAAATGTGGAAGAAGGAGGCGGACACAGGTTTTGTGAATATATCTGCCAGCTCTTTCTCCGAGGTAACAAACGGAGTGCAAATCTGGTTCTTCAACACTTCTTCCCGAATGAAGTGACAATCAACCTCTATGTGCTTTGTTCGCTCATGGAATACCGGATTTTTGGAAATGTAGATCGCATCCTTGTTGTCACAGAACATGGGAAGAGGATAGTTATAGACCTCTCCTAGATCCAGCATGAGAGCCCGCAACCATTTTAACTCACACGTGGTTGATGCCATGCTACGATATTCTGCTTCCGCACTAGACCTGGAGACGACTGACT
The DNA here is from genome assembly GCA_039513925.1 of Platanthera zijinensis. NCBI lineage: Eukaryota > Viridiplantae > Streptophyta > Magnoliopsida > Asparagales > Orchidaceae > Platanthera > Platanthera zijinensis. Next base: position 20,577,199 of record CM077084.1, on the reverse strand, counting down.
GCTTCTTGCTCTTCCAGCTAACCAAGTTTCCTCCAACAAACGTGCAAAATCCGGAAGTCGACTTGCGATCACCTTTGTCGTCCGCATAGCTAGCGTCAGAGTACGCTTCGACTCTTAGGTGACCGTTTTTCTGAAAGAGAAGACCTTTCCCAGGTGCGGACTTCACATACTCCAATATCCTTAGAGCAGATTGAAGATGACATTCCCTAGGCGACTGCATAAACTGGCTGACCTTTCCCACTGCATAGGAGATGTCTGGTCTGGTCACCGTAAGGTAGATGAGTTTGCCAACCAGACGCCGATACCTCGTAGTATCCAATAGAGGAGGTGATTCGTCTGTCCATGTCTTGTCTTCTCCAGGAGCCATGGGACACCGGGCAGGTTTAGCACCCGTCAACCCTGCCTCTTTCAACAAATCAAGAGCATACTTCCGTTGGGAGAGAACCAAGGAACCCGGTTTCCGAGAGATTTCAATTCCCAAGAAGTATTTTGGAGAGCCCATATCCTTCGTGACTAGGTGTTGGCGGAGATGGACCTTCGTCAAGGCTACACCAGCTTGATCGTCGCCAGTAAGAAGAATATCGTCCACGTAAACAGCTAGCACAACCAGACCCGAAGATGTCTTGCGAATGAACAAGGAGTGATCAGCCGAACTCCTGGTGAAACCGATGGCCCCAACGATGCTACTGAACTTATCGAACCATGCCCTGGGACTTTGCTTTAGGCCATAGATGGCCTTCTTCAACCGGCATACTTGAGTCTCCCCCTGAGCAACATACCCAGGAGGTTGCTCCATGTAGACGTCCTCGTGAAGGTCACCATAGAGGAAGGCATTCTTGACGTCCAACTGCGAAATAGGCCAATCCCTGTTGACCGCCACCGATAAAAGGACCCGAATGGTGCTGAGGCGAGCAACTGGTGAGAACGTGTCAAAGTAATTGAAAGTTGACTAGTTGTCTAAATTATCACCTAGAGGGGGGTGAATAGGTGATTGCGACGTCTTTTGCGGAATAAAAGAAAACTAATCGCAGCACACACAAAAAGAACACAAGCACAGACGACACAAGATTTATAGTGGTTCCCCGATCTTGGGTACTCCACTTTCCCTCTCACCGATCTAGTAACGCACTAGACTCGGCTACTCCACTTATCTCAGATTAAAGAAATCTTACAACTCGATCCAACCCGGATCTACACTCGGAAGCACAATCTTCCTACAACAAATACTCGGAGTGAAAACTCCTACAACTCGGAGAAGAATCTCCTACAGAATAAAGATTTACAGAAAATTATGAGACTGTGACAGATCTAGAAAATCTTGACGTTTCTTCTTCCTTCAACAATGGCGGCTCTGTCAGGAATCAGTCGGAGAAGATACTGTCGTCGATCTACAGATCTGGTTCTTCGGAACACACGGAATCAAGAGATTCGAAAGAAAGTCGAGGTCGATCTCGATTCTATGTGTCACTTCGTCGATCGTTCTTCGTCGGCGGCCTTCCAGATGGAAACAGTGAGCGGCGGCGACCGGGAAGACGAATCGGGAACTTAGGGTTTGTCGGCCCTTTTTCGTTTCACGTTCTTGAAGAGAGAGAAAAGATAAACGATAATAATAATTCTTCTTAATGAAAACAGAGACTGATTAGACCTTTTATAGGGAGCCTAATCGGTCAGAAATCAAATCGTATTGAAAGAGTTGCCACGTGGGCCAATAAGATGATGACAGATTAAGGATTGGAAAAAATAGAATAAATAGCGGGTCAACGATTTTGACAATTTCAGAATTAGAAAAAAAAAAAAGATCAAGTCAGAAGTACTCGAGAACTGAAGGTTGTTCTCGAGCACTGAAACAAGGAGTTCTCGAGAATAGAAATGATTGTCTCGAGATCTGAGACTGGGAAAAATATATTGTCAAAAACAACTTTCTCGAGCACTAATTGTACTACTCGAGCACTTATACTTAGAAGAAAAAGTATATCTGGATTACTCGAGCATACAGTAAACTTGCTCGAGTACAGGAAAGAGTATTCGAGAACTTGAAACTTCTCGAGCACAAAGACTTAGAATAAAACTGGAAAACGAGCACAAGCAGAATTTGCTCGAGAGCCTGAAGAAATGTACTCGAGAATCATTAAGATTTCTCGAGCACTAAACACTTAAAAACAAACTTGAGAACTGGAGTACTCGAGAAACAAGTCTCTTTCTCGATCACAAAGACTTAATCAAAATCCTGAAAACTAGAGTACTCGAGCAAATGGATTATTTCTCGAGCACTTGAACATAGAGGAAAATCTGGAGGACAGTACTCGAGAAGCTAAAGTTGTTCTCGAGCACAGGAACTTAGAATAACAAGAGAAATAGTTCTCGAGAAAGGTAGACTTAGAAGAAGAGTTATATTTCTCGAGTACCTTTCCTTAGAAATATTTTTGCACAGCATTCTAGTTCTCGAGCAGCAAAGTCATTTTCTCGAGAAAGGAAAACTTTCTCTCGAGCATTAATGACAGCCAGATTTGAAAGAAAAAGTTCTCGAGCAAGCTGAACTTTTTCTCGAGCACTTTTAAAAACTTCTCGAGACCTAGAGATGTAATTTACTCGAGCACTAATGTATTTCTCGAGCAAAAATGACTTAGCAAAAATTCTAAGTTACAGAAAAATGTTTTCAAATAGAACTTCTTCAGCTTCAGCTTTTGTCCTTTTCTCCAAGTGATTTGAGGTTAAGTATATTCCAATAGAGAGGCTACACATGAGTCAACACCTTGGATTACACAGTGAGGGATTACACTGTGAAGTCCTGTGTTTGATGACCCATTGCAGACTGACATTGGTCTATACTTAAAGTGTACACCTGCAAGCATATGGCTAAAGAGAAATATCAAATACAACTGGATTCAACTTAGTTCATGGGTGACTTCATGCAAATCTAGGTGAGTGTGGATACAATACCCAACAATCTCCCCCTATTTGCAGAAGTCAGAACCCTATACACTAAGCTGAATCCCTTAACAAATAATACATAACAACAAGTAAGCAAGACATATGTGACATAATCAAAATAACCTAGAGCAGGAATAACAGAAATAAATCACAGCACAATCAAAAACATATAGGTATATAAGTAATCAGATTTTTCAGATTAATGTTTTTAAATCCCACTATTCCCAAAGATACAAAAGGCTGTTATGAACTAGAGTGCAGGTTACTTCTTCTTGCCATCAGCCTGTTTTTTTTGTCTTTCACCCTCTTGCCATCTCTTCTGCTCTTGTCTCTCAAAGTAGCTGAAGGGCTTGGGAAAGTACTTTTCAGGTTTAGGAGGAGCTGCAGCATTGTTAAATCCATACTTAGACTCATGCAGCCTCCTCTGAATGCAGCTCTTGTCATACTTTCTCCATTCCTCATGGCTGTAGAATTCTTGTTGTCTTTCACTGAATTGAGTTACCAGCTTCAGAGTTTCAAGGATTAAAGTCCTGGAGGTGGGGCTCCAGACTTCAGAGTGGACTGGATACTGCCTTGGTTCATCCTGATGTCTTCTGTAGCCTTGATCATGTTCAGGTGCAGATCTCCTTGCAGAGGGCCCTTCCCCATATTTCCTTTTCTTAGTTTGGATATTAGGTGGCTGGTTAGGTAGATCTTCCCACACCTCTCCAGTTGGCATGAAAGTTTCTTGAAGTTCAATGTATGGAGAGAAGGCCTTCTGAGCAAAGGCAGCAGCAGCAGCAGCATCTTCTTCAGCTTGGACAGCAGCCATTGCATCAGCAGCAGCTTGGGCAGCAGAGGCTTGAGTGCTTTCAGCAAGGGCTGCTCTGACTGCAACTGGGTTCAGATGATGGGGAATTGAGTTGGGGTCAATCTGATGGTCAGGGAATATATTGTTGTGCATCCAGACAGAGGTATCAAAGGTATGAAACTTGACAGAGTCAATATGTTTCAGCACATTTTCTTTCAGGGAGGTATGGAAAGCATTCTGAGCCTTGATGACTTTGGCTTCTATGTCAGCTTGGGTTTCAATGCTGGCATTGGTAATTCTGGTCATGATGGATTCAGAATGTTTAGCTGAGACAGTCTTGAAAATCTCCTCCCCCTTTCTGACTTCTGTAGTAAGGGTTGCAATAGCATCTTCCTTAAAGGTGCCAACCTCACCTGTCAGGGTAAAGAACTTGTCATCTGTCCTTTTATCCAACTGAATTTGATTATTAGCCAACACAACTGATTGTTCCATGAGGTGGCCAATACTTGTTATAGTATGATCCAAGGCCAATCCTCCCTTGTGAAATGCTTCTTTCAGGGTATCTGTGTTCACCTGAATTTCAGCAAAGCCTTTGTGCATGGCCTTCTCAAGGGCAGTCACCTGGTCTTGAACCTTCTTGACAGCTGTGTCTATGTAGGTTTTCTGTTCAGCAAACAACTGTGTTAACAGTGTTATGATGGAATCAGTAGCAGCAGGAGCACTTGCAGGAGCAAGACTGGATGGATGTGGTTGAGCAGCAGCAGGTGGAGAAGGTGCATTGGAGGGGCTGGGATTGATCTCTTCAATTACAACAGTAGAAGTGGATGGCTGTCTTCTCAGAGGGATGTTGTCATCTTCTTCATTTCCTGAAGGAAGGAAAGATGGGATGAAGAAGTGTGGCCTTTGAGGAATCCTGGACTCTGCCTCCTGAACATCCTCATCAGTTTCTGGGATGTCAGTCATTGGCTCAAAAGAAGAGGGAGTGGTTGTGGAGGAAGCAGCAGCTTGCTGTCCTTGGGTATCAGATGAGTGAGAAGGTGATGGGGGAAGTGAATTGGAGGGCTGATCTGGGTCTGGAGAAGTATGTTTCTTAGGCAGTTCTGGAACTGGTTCAAGTAGAGCTGGGTCCTGAGTAGTGGCTGTAATAGAATCTGGAACTGAGTCTGGAGCTGTTGATACCACTGTTGATGCTAAACTGGGGTGCTCAGAAGTGAGTTCAGTGATCATTGCATCAATTTGTTCTGAAGTGACAGTGAGATCTATAACCATGGAGGCAGGCTCCCCCTCAAGAGAAGCATCCTGGATGACACTCTCTGTGTTTGGAGGGGGGGATGAAATCCTGTAGTCTGGGACATCCTTTGCCACAACTGTTGTAGCAGGAACTGGGGGAATTTTTGGAGCTAGGGAAGGTTGTGCAGGCTCCCCCTCAATTGCTGGATGAGGAGAGGGAGGTGGAGTCCTGACAACCTCTTCATGAAGTAGTTCCTGAGCCCTGGTGGCCTGGGTGTTATTCTGCAATTTCAACTCCCATCTGTTAATGGAGTCCACTGTGAGCCTCTTCATGTAGTGCAGAACACTGCCTTTAGACATTGAAAACACTGCTGGGTCAAGTTCACTGAGTAGAAGGGTTATAATTCTGGCAAATCCAGGCTTCTTGAGACTGGACCTAATGTGATCAAGAATCAGTCTACCAAAAGGATATTGCTTCCTGCAAATTATGGAGGTCATCACATCAAACATCTCTCCTGTAGCATGTTTGATTGATCCAGTAGCACAGAGAAGGCATTTGCCGACGATGTCCAGGAGGAGTTTGCTCTCTGGGTTCAGCTGGGGGCGTCGAATACCAGAGGGTATGCCGGCGATTCCACAGAAGGAATAGGCACGGTCATAATCTGCATGGGTTAGGTCTTCTGGTTCTGTGACTGGAGGTAGATGAAGCAACTGATTGATGATGGAGGCCGAGAGTTTGACCTTGATGCCAGAAACGGTAGATCGGAGAACATGACCACTGGTGCTGAACCCAATTGAAAGTTGACTGTCAAATTCTGGTAGAATTCATGAACCTGAGGAAGAAGGAGACGACACTTCTGTTCTAGGACAAAAGTGAGGCCGGCTATATCCAGGAGGCTCAAGAGGTTCTGAAAGTCTGGGGATATGTCTGCAATGCCATCTCGAAGGAGTTCACTGCCGATTCCGAGCTTGGCGATGGAAGAAGATGAAGCCATTGAAGAAAAACGGAGAATAACTGTGGGGTTTTCCTGGTTTTCACGGCACCGGCGGAAGGCGAAGGGTCTCAAGATATTTGGGGATTTTGGGATTAGTGGATTTAACGATTTTAATCTGACTATTTATATACATATTGTAAATGAGCGGCAGAAATGATCTGGACTGCTACTAGGCATTTCGAAAAATAATAAAAGCTAACAAAAAACTGTACTCGGGAATTTAGGGTTAAGAATTTTCGCAAGTATCAAGTAGGCTCGAGTACTTTATTAAGTTCTCGAGAGGTAGACTCGAGTACTTTATTAAGTTCTCGAGAGGTAGACTCGAGTACGTTATTAAGTTCTCGAGAAGTAGTCTGAGTGCTCGAGCACAGCCACTTAGTCAATTTGACACTTGGCAAAGTACTCGAGTACCGCTCTCGAGAATGAAATAAAGTTCTCGAGTACCCCGAGTAAAGTTCCCGAGAAAGAATTACTTAGCTTTATATTTTTTTTTTTTTTTTTGAAACTCTGAAAAGTTGAAAGAGAACTTTTTCCTTAGTCCTCTTTGTTGAGCATCCCAAGTTCTGTCTTGAAGAAAGAGAACTTGGCCTCATCCAGTGGCTTTGTGAAAATGTCTGCAACTTGTCTATCTGTTGGAACATATTGAAGGTTGATATCTCCTCGCTCCACATGCTCCCGTATAAAATGATATCTCAACTCTATATGTTTTGTTCTGCTGTGTGACACTGGATTGTTGGCAATGGCAATTGCACTTGATGAATCACACATCAGAGGAATGTCTTCAAACTTCAGGTTGTAATCTTCAAGCTGATTCTTGATCCAAAGCAGTTGTGCACAACAACTGCCTGCAGAGATGTACTCTGACTCGGCTGTTGAGATTGCGACACAATTCTGCTTCTTACTACTCCAGGAAATAAGCCTTCTTCCTAGGAATTGACATGTTCCTGAGGTGCTCTTCCTATCATCCTTGCTACCTGCAAAATCTGCATCTGAATAGCCAATCAGTTCATTGTCATTACTTCTTGGGTACCATAAGCCAAGATTTGGTGTACCTTTAAGGTATCTCAAAATTCGCTTTGCAGCAGCGTAATGAGATTCCTTACTGTTCACCTGAAATCTAGCACATACACATGTTGAGAACATTATGTCTGGCCTACTAGCAGTAAGGTAGAGTAGTGACCCAATTATGCTTCTGTATTTGGTTTCATCAAAAGGTTTCCCTTTCTCATCCTTATCCAGAGACATAGCTGAGGCCATTGGAGTTTTCATTGTAGATGCGTTCTCCAATCCAAATTTCTTAATCAACTCCTTTGTGAACTTCGTCTGAGATATGAAAATTCCATCCTCAGATTGTTTCACTTGGAGTCCCAAGAAATACTTCAACTCACCCATACTGCTCATTTCAAACTTCCCTTGCATTAGTTTAGAAAACTTTTTGCAAAGGTTGTCGTCAGTTGAGCCAAAAATAATGTCATCAACATAGATTTGCACTAGCAAAATCTTGCCTTTTATTTCCCTAAGAAATAATGTCTTGTCTATCTTTCCTCTTGTGAACTTGTTCTCAAGAAGAAAAGTAGACAATGTCTCATACCAAGCTCGGGGAGCTTGCTTGAGACCATACAGTGCTTTAAATAGAAAGTAGACATGGTTAGGAGAGTTTGGATCAACAAAACCTGGAGGTTGTTCTACATATACTTCTTCCTTTATGTTTCCATTAAGGAAGGCAGACTTCACGTCCATTTGATAGACGGTGAAACCTTTTAATGCAGCATATGCTAGAAATAACCTTATTGCCTCCAATCTTGCCACTGGAGCATATGTTTGATCGAAGTCTATTCCTTCTTCTTGTCGGTATCCTTTGGCGACGAGACGCGCCTTGTTCTTTATTATTGTACCATCTTCATCTAGCTTGTTCCGATACACCCACTTGGTTCCTATAACGTTCTTATCTTTGGGTCTTGGTACAAGCTTCCAAACTTCACACCGTTTGAATTGGTTCAGCTCCTCTTCCATGGCTAGTATCCATGATGCGTCGCAGTTTGCTTCCTCAAACTTCTTTGGTTCCACCTGAGATAGAAAACTTAAATATAAATTTTCATTAGTGGTACCTCTACGAGTTCTGACACCGTCTCGAGGATTTCCAATGATCTGTTCTATTGGATGATCCTTCAAGTGTCTGAGCTCTAATGTCCTAGCATCTGGAACATCTTCAGCATCTGGAGTGACTTCATTTCTTTGAACTGCTTCATTATCCTGATCTTCATTCTCAATTGTAGTTGGAGAAGTGATCTCGATGAAGGTATCACCCTTCTCTTCACTTGGTTCCTCCAACTTTATTTCATTTATCTTGGAACCTGCAGCTTCAAGTAACACACTAGACGAGTTGCTTTGCAACAAACTCGTCTCATCAAAGATAACATGAATTGATTCTTCTACCACCAAGGATTTCTTGTTAAAGATCCTATATGCCTTACTTTGGCTACTATAGCCTACGAAGATGCCTTCAAAACTCTTTTCGCTAAACTTAGTGGTATGATACTTGCCGTTGTTAAGTACAAAGCACTTACAACCAAAGATTCTAAAGTAAGATATTATTGGCTTCCTGCCTTTTAAAAGTTCATAAGGAGTCTTATCATGGTTCTTGTTTATGAGTGCTCGATTTTGCACGTGACATGCAGTGTTGACGGCTTCAGCCCAGAAATATTCCGGTAGTGAGGCATCACTCAACATAGTCCTGCAAGCCTCTATGAGTGTTCTGTTTCTTCTCTCAGCTACTCCATTTTGTTGTGGAGTCCGAGGAGAGGAAAACTCATGAAGGATACCAAGGCTTTCACAAAATTCCGTCATGGCCCCAGATTTGAATTCCGTTCCATTGTCACTTCTGATTTTGACAATGGAGCAGTTGTACTCATTCTGTATTTGCCTGACAAAATTTGTGAAAATATCAAAGGTATCCGACTTGTGTTTCAAAAAGAACACCCACGCAAAGCGCGAGTAATCATCAACAATAACCAACGTATAATCCTTACCTCCTAAACTTCTAACTTGCAGTGGACCAAACAAGTCCATATGAAGAAGGTGTAAACACCTGTCCGAATCTTTGCCAATAATGCTTTTAAAAGTAGCCCTTGTTTGCTTGCCTTTAATGCATGCGTGACAAGGTCTTTCCTTTTCGCACTTAACATTTGGAGCATCACGCACCAAATTCTTCGAAAATAATTTATGAATGGTTTTGAAATTAATATGTGCTAATCTCTTGTGCCATTGGTCACCAAGAGATGCACTATCTTTAGCAAGAAGACATACTGGCGTAGAGGAATCCAAACAAATAAAATTCAGACAAAATATGTTTCTGCTACGAGTGCCGGATAAAATGGTTTCTTGTTTATCAACCGCTTTTATCAAACACTTGTTGGCATGAAACTCAACAACGTATCCTTTGTCGCATAATTGACTTATGCTTATGAGATTATGTTCTAATCCCTCAACATAAGCAACATCCGAGAAGGATACGCTACCGTTAGAAATTGTACCATATCCTTTTGTAACTCCCCGGTCGGAGCCTCCAAAGATGACCTTTGGTCCGTTCTCGGTTGGAGAGTAATTTTGAAGTAAACTTTTTGTTCCGGTCATGTGCCGAGAACATCCACTGTCCAAGTACCATATTGGCGTTCTATTGGCCTTTGGACATACCTGCAAACACAAAATCATTTTGCCTTAGGAACCCAAATTTGTTTGGGTCCTTGGTCTCTTGTTAGATTGCTCCCCTACCGATGTTAGCATCGTGAGCGGTCTTTCTCACATTGATAACTCTTGGGGTAGCATTAACACTTTTGTTGAACCAACAATCGATGGCGAAGTGACCAATCTTGCCACAACACCAACAATGAAATCTATTGTATCTTTGTCCATTCTTCTCTTGCTTGACCATCTTGACATGAGGTCTAGCAGGAGGAGCTGCCATGGAGGTGGATGCTTCATGTTGATCACAGGAACATGCATTCCTCTCTTTGGTGGACAAGACTTCAACTTCTTTCACTTTCGGTGCTTTCTTAAAGTTATGACCATGATTATATGGACCATAGCTCTGAAGACTGATTTCTTCATAAGGTGCTTTAAAAACACTTTCGCCAAAGTTTCTAGGACGTGCCCATCCTTGGTATCTAGACTTTGGCTCTACATAAGTAGGCCTAGACCAGTGTCCATAGGAGGACTCAAGATCAAACTTGTTTGTCGGGTAGATTACCTTATTAAAGGTAGTCTGTTCTTGAGGGGCTTTCCCTTTTTCTTTGGCTAAGGCTTTCTTGGCTGCCTTATTCTTTCGTTGAGTCTTATTCCTTCTAGAAGTCTTACTAGAAGAGGCTATATGGCCTAGTCCAGCACCATCAGTCTGTGCTGAAAATCCAGCAATCAGTGGAAGAACTGTCTTAGGCTTGGAGAAGCTCTCAACAAGCTTCTTCTCAGCCTCAAACTGCTCTTCCAGTTTCTCAATGACTTTTTCTTTCAGACTGACGAGACTAAGTGTCTCATTCAATTCTTCTATGGCAGAGTTAAGCTTACCTTTGAGTGATTCCATCTCAAGAACTTCTTCTCTCAAAGAGCTTTCACTTGCCTTAAGAGACTTAATCTCTTTGGCTTGAGCTTTCACGACCTTTCGACATTTGTCGTAGGCCTTGATCAGCTCTCTGTACTGAACCATGAGTTCAGACTCATCGTCATAAGAGCTGTCCTCATTCTCATGTTCAGAATTCTCAGATTCAGAAAGAGGTGTGTGAGAGTTTACCTTCCCAGTGTACTGGGGTTCTGTCTCCTCATCAGTTTGAGCCATCAGCCCAAAATATGCTTCTTCTTCCTCACTTGACTCCGAGGAGTCTGAGTCGCTGAGGGTCTTTGTTTTCTTAGCCACGAGGCTCCTTTCATTCTTCTTTTGGTGAAAGGGTTTCTTGCTTTCCTTCTTTCCTCCTTCTCTTTTCTTATGAGGGCATTCAGCAATCATATGACCTGGCTTGTTGCAACAATAGCAAACTATGTCAGATGAAACATGTTTGTTCTGTTTAGGAACATACCTGTCATGGCTGCTTGAGCCTTTCTTTCTTCGATCACTTTCATAATGTGATCGTCTATGTGAGGCATCCTTGCCTCTCCAATTCTTCTTTTTGTTCAGAAACTTCTTGAACTGTCTTGATAAGAGAGAGAACTCTCCTTCAGACATCTCTGAGCCTGATGAACTGGGCTCTGAACTTTCTTCACTCTCAATTGTTTCCTGAGCAGGAGTAGATGATTGAGCTTTGACCTTTTTTGTGCTTTCTGCCTTCAAGGCAACAGTCTTATCCTTTGAAGAGGATCTGCTCTTCTCTTCTTCGGCTTTTCTTGTATTTATTTGCATCTCATACGACATCAGCTTTCCGAAGAGATTCTGTGGGTCAGTCTCTGCTAGTCTGCCAAACTCCCGAATGGCACATACTTTGGTATCCCACTCTTTCGTCAGAGATCTGAGAAATTTGTCATTCAGCTCACCATTAGTGAACTTCCTGCCATACCCCTTCAGACCATTAACAATTTTGCTGAAGTTCTCAAACGTATCTGTGATTGAATCCTTTGGTCCTTGTCTGAAGGCTTCATATTTTTGATTCAGAAGGGATCTTCTGTCATCCCTTACTTCTTCAGTGCCTTCCATCAGGACTATCAGACACTGCCACATTTCCTTAGCGCTTTGGCAATGTATCAGATTCAGTAGCATAGAGTCATCAACTGCACTTGCTATGATGTTTTTAGCTTTCTTGTCCAACGAGACAAGTGCAATCTCATCCTTGTCAAGATCCATTAGTTTCTTTGGTACCATTAGAGTAGGATTTATTGTGGAGGTTGTCATGGGAACATAGGGACCTTCTTCAACTATCATAAAGATCCTTGGATCCACAGCTTCCATAAAGAATTTAATTCTTTCTTTCCACATGGGAAAGTTTGTCTTGGTGCACAGTGGAAGCTTTGCAAAATCTTTTGCCTTATCCATGCTTGGCTAACTTCTTAGACAACTTAGGGCAGATCTGATCAAGGTGTTAACCTTTATATGATCAACGACCCTCTGATACCAATTGAAAGTTGACTAGTTGTCTAAATTATCACCTAGAGGGGGGTGAATAGGTGATTGCGACGTCTTTTGCGGAATAAAAGAAAACTAATCGCAGCACACACAAAAAGAACACAAGCACAGACGACACAAGATTTATAGTGGTTCCCCGATCTTGGGTACTCCACTTTCCCTCTCACCGATCTAGTAACGCACTAGACTCGGCTACTCCACTTATCTCAGATTAAAGAAATCTTACAACTCGATCCAACCCGGATCTACACTCGGAAGCACAATCTTCCTACAACAAATACTCGGAGTGAAAACTCCTACAACTCGGAGAAGAATCTCCTACAGAATAAAGATTTACAGAAAATTATGAGACTGTGACAGATCTAGAAAATCTTGACGTTTCTTCTTCCTTCAACAATGGCGGCTCTGTCAGGAATCAGTCGGAGAAGATACTGTCGTCGATCTACAGATCTGGTTCTTCGGAACACACGGAATCAAGAGATTCGAAAGAAAGTCGAGGTCGATCTCGATTCTATGTGTCACTTCGTCGATCGTTCTTCGTCGGCGGCCTTCCAGATGGAAACAGTGAGCGGCGGCGACCGGGAAGACGAATCGGGAACTTAGGGTTTGTCGGCCCTTTTTCGTTTCACGTTCTTGAAGAGAGAGAAAAGATAAACGATAATAATAATTCTTCTTAATGAAAACAGAGACTGATTAGACCTTTTATAGGGAGCCTAATCGGTCAGAAATCAAATCGTATTGAAAGAGTTGCCACGTGGGCCAATAAGATGATGACAGATTAAGGATTGGAAAAAATAGAATAAATAGCGGGTCAACGATTTTGACAATTTCAGAATTAGAAAAAAAAAAAAGATCAAGTCAGAAGTACTCGAGAACTGAAGGTTGTTCTCGAGCACTGAAACAAGGAGTTCTCGAGAATAGAAATGATTGTCTCGAGATCTGAGACTGGGAAAAATATATTGTCAAAAACAACTTTCTCGAGCACTAATTGTACTACTCGAGCACTTATACTTAGAAGAAAAAGTATATCTGGATTACTCGAGCATACAGTAAACTTGCTCGAGTACAGGAAAGAGTATTCGAGAACTTGAAACTTCTCGAGCACAAAGACTTAGAATAAAACTGGAAAACGAGCACAAGCAGAATTTGCTCGAGAGCCTGAAGAAATGTACTCGAGAATCATTAAGATTTCTCGAGCACTAAACACTTAAAAACAAACTTGAGAACTGGAGTACTCGAGAAACAAGTCTCTTTCTCGATCACAAAGACTTAATCAAAATCCTGAAAACTAGAGTACTCGAGCAAATGGATTATTTCTCGAGCACTTGAACATAGAGGAAAATCTGGAGGACAGTACTCGAGAAGCTAAAGTTGTTCTCGAGCACAGGAACTTAGAATAACAAGAGAAATAGTTCTCGAGAAAGGTAGACTTAGAAGAAGAGTTATATTTCTCGAGTACCTTTCCTTAGAAATATTTTTGCACAGCATTCTAGTTCTCGAGCAGCAAAGTCATTTTCTCGAGAAAGGAAAACTTTCTCTCGAGCATTAATGACAGCCAGATTTGAAAGAAAAAGTTCTCGAGCAAGCTGAACTTTTTCTCGAGCACTTTTAAAAACTTCTCGAGACCTAGAGATGTAATTTACTCGAGCACTAATGTATTTCTCGAGCAAAAATGACTTAGCAAAAATTCTAAGTTACAGAAAAATGTTTTCAAATAGAACTTCTTCAGCTTCAGCTTTTGTCCTTTTCTCCAAGTGATTTGAGGTTAAGTATATTCCAATAGAGAGGCTACACATGAGTCAACACCTTGGATTACACAGTGAGGGATTACACTGTGAAGTCCTGTGTTTGATGACCCATTGCAGACTGACATTGGTCTATACTTAAAGTGTACACCTGCAAGCATATGGCTAAAGAGAAATATCAAATACAACTGGATTCAACTTAGTTCATGGGTGACTTCATGCAAATCTAGGTGAGTGTGGATACAATACCCAACAGTAATCAACACCATAGGTCTGAGTAAACCCTTTTGCAACAAGACGGGCTTTGTACCGGTCCACACTGCCATCAGGACGGAACTTGACTACAAATACCCAGCGACAACCAACCACATCCGTGCCAAAAGGAGGAGGCACAAGAGTCCAAGTGCCCCGGTCAGAGAGAGTAGCAATCTCGTCATCCATGGCAGCCTTCCAGTGAGGAATATCAAGGGCTTCCTGGTATGTGCGAGGTGTGGTAGTCGCGGAGATGGCTAGGGCGAAGTCCCTGCGAGAAGGTGTTAGCCGATCATAAGAAATAACAACTGCCAGCGAGTGCTGGGTGCACGTCCGAACCCCTTTGCGAAGGGCAATGGGCAGCTCCAGGTCCTCGAGTTCCTCAGTCGCCGGTGCATCCGTGGCGGAGATAGCTGGCCCGGGAGAAGAGAGAGACGGCCGAGGGGACGAGGGAGAAGGATCATGATCAAGAGAAGGAGCGGCTGGTGGAGGTGGGGATGGAGGAAGCTCAAGAGGAGTGGATGTGGTGGAGAGAATGGGTGGAGAGGTCGAGTCGGTAGGAAGAAGAGGGAGGTTCGATCCATCGACCTGTGGGAGATCAGAAGAGAAGTAGGCGGCATTCTCAAAGAATGTCACATCCGCCGAGACAAACTGCTTGCGATGAACAGGGTCAAAACAGCAGTAACCTTTTTGAGTTGTGGAGTAACCCAAAAAGATACACTTCGTAGCACGAGGGGACAATTTGTCGCGAGTTGCGGCAGGGCTATGAACAAAGGCAGTGCACCCAAAAATGCGGAGAGGTAAGGGAAAGGGGTCCTTGGAGGGATAGAGGATGGAAAAAGGGGTTTTGCCTTTGAGGACAGTAGAGGGAATGCGATTGATGAGGTAGCAGGAGATGAGGACCGCGTAGCCCCAATAGCTACGAGGAACCTGCATCTGCGTCATGAGAGTGCGAGCGACATCGAGGAGGTGACGGTTTTTACGTTCCGCCACCCCATTTTGCTGGGAGGTATAGACGCAGCTAGTTTGATGAATGATGCCATGTTGCGTACAGAAAGAAGCAAAATCACTACTCAGATATTCTTTTGCATTATCAGAGCGAAAAAGTTTGACAGAGGCATCAAATTGATTTTTAATCATATAATAAAATGAAGTCCATACAAAAAAAAGTTCGGAGCGATCCTTTAATAGATACACCCACGTACAGTGAGAATAATCATCAATAAAGGTTACAAAATAGGAACTTCCACACCCGATGGTGAGGGTAGGGGAAGGTCCCCAAACATCCGAGTGAATAAGGTCGAAGGGCTTGGAAGAGCCACGACCTTGCTTAGGAGGAAAGGGGGAATGGTGATGCTTGCCCAGTTGACAAGCATCACAGTTGAGAGGAGAGTCCTGCTGAGGGAGGTGAGGAAACAGCTGGTGGATGAGACGCGAGGGAGGATGCCCCAGGAGAAGGTGCCACTGAAGAAGATCTGTAGAAGCGGGAGAGAAGACGGTAAGAGCAGATACATCATCAAGGAAGTAGAGACCACCCCTCTCAGTCCCAGTAGCAAACGTCCGCTTGGAGTCCGGGTCCTGAAACGAACAAGAAGAAGGAGTAAATGTTACCGAACACTGAAGTTGCTTGCAAAGAGAAGTAACCGACAATAAATTGCACGGAAACTTGGGCACATAAAGAGTATCCGCCAGGCGAAGGGACGGAGTAACTTGAACCATGCCTGTTCCATGCACCGGAGAGGGAGAACCATCCGCAACGAGAATAGGGGGCAACCGATCATGTGTTTCTAGGAGAGAAAAGCACTGAGGATTGCCCGTCATATGATTAGTAGCGCCAGAGTCGATTAGCCATTTACCTTGGGTAACTACGTGGGCACTACCTGAAGTCGTGGCCACGGAGGCAGAAGGCTTGGAAGAAGGAGGAGTATCACCAGCGGGACGAAGATGCGGATGCTTTGTCCAGCAGCAGTCAACCAAGTGTCCTGGGCGGCCACAATGAGTACAGAGGTAGCGAGAGGGGCCACGCCCGCCAGAGTGGTTACCACGACCACTAAATCCACCACGATGAGCCTGGTGGGCATAGGCATCCGGAGCCGGAGGAGCGGCAAGCAAGGGGCGTTGGAGTAGAGAGGTAACAGCAGCAATGCGGGCAGCAGTAGCATCGAGGGTAGGAGACTCAGCCTCTCCAAGAATTTGCTGCCGGATCATATCGTATGAGTCCGGAAGCCGCAGAAGGTAACAGACCACTAGGAGTTCCTGGAAGTGCTTCAGCTGAGTGGCCACATCTGCCGAGAGAGGACGATTTTGTAGAATCTCAGCTCCAAGGGCTTGGACTTGTTGGTAAGCTGCAGGAGGGGACATGGACTGGCGAGCAAAGAGATCCGCATAGAGAGTATAGATGCGAGACGTTTGTCCCCCCTTGGAGTAGAGAGCGGCCAAGTGATTCCAAGCTTGTTTTACTGTCTCATCGTGACAGATGACAGGAAGACATTCATCAGACAGGCTGTTCGCCAGCCAAGTACGAACCAGCGCATCATTCGCATCCCAGTCAGAAAACTGGGCAGAGTCCGCAGGCGGAGGGTCATCGGTAAGATGATGACGCTTGCGTTGAGAGCGGAGAAGAAAAGTGAATGAGACACTCCAGTCGGGATAATTGGGCCCCAAAAGCTTAGAGACGGTGCCAAGATTCCCTGAGGCAGGAGGAGGAGGAGGCGGCGGTGGGACAACGACAGTAGATGAGGTGGAGCCATCAGAATTGGTCATCCTGAAGAGAGGTCGCGCGGTTAAGAAGGGAAACCGGGCGGGAAGAAAGGGAAGCCGCGCGGATAGAGAGAGTGAGAAGACCGCGCGAACAAAAAGCAAACCGCGGCGGGCAGAGAGGCCGCCTAAACAAGGCAGAACACGCGCGAACAGAGAGAAATCGCGCGGATAGGAAGAAAAAGATCTGCAGCGGTCACGATGGCAGACACCAGCGGCCAGAGAAGCCACGACCAAGCCGCAGAACCAAACAGAGGGAGAGAAGTCGGGCGGCTAGCAGACAGACCGCACGAACAGAAGAGGAGGATAGAAGAATCCACTGGAGAGAAGAGCTCGCGCGAGCTGAAAGACAGACCGCGGAAAGGGGGCAGAGGTCGCACGGATAGAAGAGAACACAATCAGGAGGACTAGATCGGGTCCTCTGATACCATGTTAGAAACGAACTAGAAACAAGCCGGAACGGGTATAACTGAAATTTTATTATCAGAAAAAGGTATCTATTACAAAGGTATGGCCTCCCTTATATAGAATGGAGGAGATGGGAGAGAATACAAATACCCAATGTGGGACTAAAAATACAAAGGACAACATCTACAAAGTTAACCGCCAAACCGCCAAACCGACCGCCTAACCGTGCGGTTAGTAGGAACTAACCGCCCGGTCACTACTAGAGAACACCTAGCCGACCATCAAGATCCCAGAGACTAGCCGGCAGACCGCCTGGCTACCAAACTGCCAGACCGCCAGACCGCCAGTCCTAGCCGCCTGTCCGCCCAGGTCTATACAGCAACAAATATCACAAGCACAATCAATGCCAGGCTTAATGGCAAACTGGGCTTGGGAGCTTCATCAAGTCAGCCTCCTCTTCTTAAGAAAAACATTCTTTCCACACCTATTAAATTTATATCTGAAAAGGGCAAAGAAAAAATAGAAGATAACAACCAACAGATTGAAGTGTTTCAAAAACCTAAACAAAAGAAAAAGAATTTTTTTAATAAAAACAATGTTCAACATTTTTCATCGAACCAAGATAGACAAAATGTATATGGTTCATCGAACTCAGATCGACGAACTATGAATGCAGATTTTTTATATAACTATTCTTCTAACTACGATTGATGAAATCAATATGGTTCGTCGAACCGCGATCGACGAAATTGGGGCGTAAAAAATGAATATTTTCATTCTCTGAGCAGAGTTCGACGAACTCATCCCTATTCGTCGAACTCAGATCGACGAACTTACTGCAATTCGTCGAACCCAGAAAATTATAACAAAAACCTAAATTTTTTTAGAAATTTTAATCAACCTAGATTTATTAATCCCTTTACCCAGCGGATAATTCCACTTAGAAGATTTCACCCCTTAGGATATAAAGACCAACCAGAATTCTCTTTCAATTCCAGTTATAAATTTAAGAAGAATCAAGGACCCAAGATTACCTGGGTTAAGAACACCTATCTATTTTCATGCAGGTGATGGACTATCCTACCACAGAGCAACAATGGTACTTGGATAGTGGGTGTTCAAAGCATATGACAGGCAGCAAGGGAAATATAACTGATTACAAGTCAAAGCTTGGACCAATGGTGATCTTTGGAGACTCCAACTATGGCCAAACAAAATGATATATGAATGTCAAAGTTGGAGCTGTCAACTTTAAGAAGGAAGCCTATGTGAGTGGTCTCAAGCATAATCTGATATCCATAAGCCAATTATGTGATAAAGGTTATCAGGTATCATTTAATAAATCTTGTTGTATTATTACTTCTGATAACAACAAAATTGTTTTAACTGGACTTAGAGAAGGCAACATATATATAGTAGATTTTAAGTCTGCTATTTAAGAAATTTGTTTATTTAATCAAATTAGTAATACAAATGACTTATGGCATAAAAGACTAAGACATGTAAATTTAAAAAATATTGCTAAACTATCTAGGGATAACCTTGTTAGAGGATTGCCTTCTGGCCCCTATAAGAAGGAAAGTCTCTGTAGGATTTGTCAATTATACAAGCAAACTAAAATTAGTTTTAAATCAATCAATAAGAGTGATTCACCCAGAATCTTGTATTTGCTACATATGGATCTTTCTATACCCATTGTTGTACAAAGTTTGGGAGGAAAATCTTACACTCTAGTTATTATAGGTGACTTCTATAGATTCACTTGGGTGTTCTTTCTGAGAAACAAGTCAGATAACTTTAAAGTTCTTACAGACTTTCTTAGGAGCATAAAGATTGAGTACTTTACTCTAGTTGTATTGATCAGAAGTGATCATGGTACTGAGTTTGAATCTCTTCTTATGCAAGAATTCTGTGATAAGGAAGGTTTTATGCATTGCTTCTCTGCACCTAGAACTCCTCAACAAAATGGGGTAGCAGAAAGGAAAAATAGAATCCTTATTAAAGCTGTAGGGACATTGCTTGCAGATGCTTACTTGCCCCTATCCTTTTGGGCAGAGGCTATAAGCACAACAAATTATGTTCTGAATAGAAGTTTAATACATAAACTTAAGGGTATGACTCCCAATGAATTGCTTAAAAGGAAGTAACCTAAAATAGATTATTTTAGAGTATTTGATTGTAGATGTTATATTCACAATAATAACATGAAACATCTTAGAAAGTTTGAATCCAAAGCTGTAGAGGGAATTTTTCTTGGATATTCCAAAGTCAGCAAGGCTTATAGGGTATTTAATAAATCAATCTTAAAAATGGAAGAGTCTGTACATATAACTTTTGATGAAGCTAATATGTATTACAAGGAGAAGGATTCTTCTACCAGAGATACATTACAGGTACCCCTTCTGTGTGAGAAATTGGATGACTTAAACCTCACCCAAGAGGTTACATTGCATCCTTCTCCATAGATTGATGAAGAAAGTGAAGAAGAAATTGTTGGAACAGTTGAACCAATAATAGCTAACATAATTCATTAAGAGGAATTAATTCCCCAAGCTGTTTATGAACCAACTCCTCCTACTGATCTTGTCACACTTAGAGATCATCCCATATCTCAAGTGATTGGAGACATATCAGTTGGTGTGCAAACAAGGCATCAACTCAACCAAGACTTGATGCATGCTTGCTTCATATCTCAGATTGAACCTCAATCCATAAAAGATGCAGAGCAAGATCTCTACTGGATTATTGCAATGCAAGAGGAGCTCAATTAATTTGAGAGATGCCGAGTTTGAGATTTAGTTCCAAGACCCAAAGACTACCCTGCCATTGGAACTAAATGGGTTTTCAGGAATAAGTTGGATGCTCAAGGATCAATTATGAGGAACAAAGCCAGATTCCCAAGGCTATTCACAAGAGGAAGGAATTGATTATGACCAAACCTTTACCCCTATTGCAAGGCTGGAGGCTATCAGAATATTTCTTGCATATACAGCATACAAGAAATTCAAATTCTACCAAATGGATGTCAAAAGTGCATTCCTTAATGGTGAACTCAAAGAGGAAATCTATGTGGAGCAACTACCAGGTTTTATCTCTTCAAATCATCCCTCTTTTGTTTTTAAGTTACATAAAGCTCTCTATGGTTTAAAGCAAGCTCTAAGAGCTTGGTATGAGACCCTAGCTAGCTTTTTGTTAGAGCATAAGTTCACTAGGGGCATTATAGATAGGACTTTATTTATTAGGCATCATAAAAATAAAATTTTGCTAGTACAAATATATGTAGATGACATCATATTTGGCTCTACTGATTCCAAATTATGCAAAAGGTTTTCGACCTGATGCATTCCAAGTTTGAAATGAGTAGCATGGGTGAGCTTTCCTACTTCCTTGGTCTTTAAGTGAAGCAATCCCCTGATGGCATTTTCATCTCCCAATCCAAATATGCTAAGGAGCTAATTAAGAGATTTAGGATGTTTGATGCCTCAGCTATGAAAACACCAATGGATTCCAATATTGTGATTGATTCTGATGAACAGGGCAAGCCAAATGATCAAAAAATATATAGGGTTATTATTGGGTCCTTATTGTATCTCACAGTTAGTAAGCCCGATATAATGTTTGCTACATGTCTTTGTGCTAGGTTCCAAGTGAACCCTAAAGAATCTCACCTTATTTTACTTAAAGGAATTTTGAGATATATAAAGGGTTGTCCAAATCTAGGAATCTGGTATCCAACTGAGTCAGAATTTGAATTCATTGGATTCTTAGATGCTAACTTTGCTGGATGTAGAGTTGATAGGAAAAGCACATCAGGAACATGCCTATTACTTAGTGATAGGCTTATGTCTTGGTTCTGTAAGAAACAAACATCTGTGTCAACTTCAACTGCTAAAGCTGAATATATAGCAGCTGGCAGCTGTTGTTCACAAATTTTGTGGATTCAAAACCAACTCCTGGATTATGCTTTAAATCTAAAAAATTCAATTATATTTTGTGATAGTACCAGTGCAATTTCCATTGCAAAAAATCCAGTGCATCATAGTAGGACCAAGCATATAGAAATTAGACATCATTTTATTAGAGATTGTGTAGACAAAAATAAATTAATCTTGTCTTTATCTATACTGATTTACAAAGAGAAGACATCTTCACCAAACCATTAGATGAAAAGAAACATCTGTTCTTCTTAAACCATCTAGGTATGATTAATGGAGAAGTTTAATTTGATTTCTATCTGAGGTCGAAGAATTGATCACCTTTCGTCAAATGGAGATCGACGATCTGTGAACTCTTCTTGAGATTTTTCATCAAATAGAGATCGACGAAATCTCTTTGAGAAACATTTTCATCGACCGGAGATCGACGATTTTGCTTCAGAAATAATTTCGTCGACCTGAGAAAGACGAAATGTTTTCCCCCTCTTCAAACTGAGGTCGACGCTTTTTTATTTCTTTATGAAATTTTTCGTCGACCAGAGATTGAAGTTGTTCTTTTGTGTGAGATGGAGTTTGTCATTTCACCTTCTGAAAACATATAATAGGGTTTTCATCGAACACCATCCCGCACTTTCCAGTTCTTTTACACTTGATCTTTTGTTCTTGTAGGTAATGACGATTTTGGCGGCGACCCTCTCCGAAATGAAATTCGATGCCAGCTTCGATATTGACATCGATTCTTTCAACCACTCTGATCAAGTCTTCCAGAACATCCTACAACTGTTTGAGACTCAGCAGTTAAGGAAACTCATGACAACAAAGATTAAACTTCCAGTGACAGAGATCAAAGAATGGGTTTATACAACAAAGATTCAGGAAACTCCAGTTCTTATTGGAATGATTTCAGGACACCAGGTTCCTCTTTCTCCAGAACTTTTGACTGAAGTTTTTGAGTTTATTAATGGTGAAGATGAAATAGATTTATCTAGCAGTGAATTTAATGAAAATTCTAGAAAGGTTAGGTCATACTGAAGGAAACCCTAACCACCTCCTTAAGAAAAATCTATCAATAAAATATAGATTCTTTGCAGATATTGTTGGCAAAGTGTTGTTAAGAAAACACTCTACTCATGATCATATTACCAGGCACCAATTTCAATTGATGTGTGCCTTGGTTAACAAGAAATCAGTGAACTTGGGAGGAATTCTATTTGATTTGATTAAAAAGAAAATCAGTAAGAAGGATGTGAGTTTTGGAAGAGTTCTGAGAATATTCCTCCATGCAAAGGTTCCAGAATTATTGGTATCCCAGACCATTTTCATTAATGCCTCTAAGAGGCTTACCTCTACCCTATTTGGTATATGGGAGAGGATTATCCCCAAGCCGTCCAGGGCCTCCTCCTCCAGGATTGCTTCAGAGGACACAAGGGCTGAAATAGCCACTTCTCCAACTCCAGAAGAAGCTCCTGTTCCTCCTCCATCTCCACCTCATTCTATATTTACTTCATTAACTCCACTTCACCAACCTTCTGCCTCCATTCCTCCAGTCTTACCATCACAATCACCATCTCCACCTCCTCAATCACCTCAACCATCATATATTGATGATCTCCCATCCTCATCTACTCATCCAGATCAACCTATATCATCCCCTACATTCAATCTACTCTCATCTCCATCTCCACAACATTCACCTCTTTAAGATAAACTTCCTGATGCCATCCCTCCATCAAATCTTCCACCAATATTCCCAACCTTCCTACAGCCAGACATCCCTCAAGCATTCTCTGTCTGTTCCAACTGTGGTCACCAATCCACCTTTACCCCATCTAATCCTGATCCACTATATCTAGATTTCTCTGACATATCAAATGATCTTCTCAAATTCACCACTCCCTCTCTGAAGAAGCTAATAGATGAGGCTGTTGCCCCTCTTGCTGCTTTTATCTCTCTTCTATCTGCTCAACTTGCTTCCTCCTCCTCTATCCCTTCTTCTAGGGGCCTGGGTTCAGTTCTTTCTGAAACCAAGCAGGGGGAGATGTCCAATGAAGAAGCTCCTCCAGCAGCAATAATAGCAACTTCAACAGCAGTTCCAACAGAGATATTTGAAATTCTTGATGATGATACTAAAATGACTTGCTTTGAAGAAGAGTCAGTTGATGCAGCAATAAACACTGTTGGTGATTTCATTATAAATCCCTCAGTTGATATTCATTCTTTATTGCATTCCTTTGATATAATTTATAATATAAATATACTAGCTTTTGATTCAGTAGTATCTGATTATTCTAGAGCAATTGTTTACTATTCTGCTCCAGTTAATTCTTCTGTATTAGAAGAAATTAGAAATAGCTTCTATAACATTTCCTGTAGTATTTCTTTTGAGATTATATCAGTAAGTGTTCCAGAGCCAA
This sequence comes from Platanthera zijinensis, assembly GCA_039513925.1. NCBI lineage: Eukaryota > Viridiplantae > Streptophyta > Magnoliopsida > Asparagales > Orchidaceae > Platanthera > Platanthera zijinensis. Next base: position 20,553,639 of record CM077084.1, on the reverse strand, counting down.
AGGATTTTTCTCCTCCAACTTTTGGCTGGGCTGAGTCCCCCATGCCAGATCTTGATGAAATTATGTTTCAAGATATGGATGCAGAAAGTGACTATATTCAGACTCAAGTTATTACAGATATTGTATCTAAAGAGTCATAAGTTCAAGCCAAGGATCAAGCTGACTTATTTAAGCAAATTGATGCATTATATGATAATCTTGCTGATGAATCTGATGATGATTCAGAAAATTTTGGTTCTAAGAAGAGAAAAACAAAGAAAAAAGTTCCAGCAAAAGCTGCATCTATACCAAATCCCACAGCTGACACTCCCTACTACATTCTGCACAACATTACTCTCACTCCAGATACTCCCTACTGGATGAGACTGTCTAAGAATGAGTTAAAGAGAAGAAAGAAGATGAAGAGACATAGTTCTCCTCTTAAGAAGTCTTGGAGAGGACCTCCTCCTCATCCTATATCAGGATCAATAGGAAACATTTCTCAAGTTCAAAGGTCTGTTTCTTATTCTTATCAATCAAGACCAACTCAAAGCAGCAAAGAAAGATCTTTAAGGTCAGAGTCTCAATCTAGCAGCCAACAGAGAAAATAACAGCAACAGTCTGATAGTCAAAGCAGCCAGCAGAAAGTTCAAGATGTTCAGAAGGAAGAATCAAGTCCAGAGAGACCTCCCTCTCCTGCTTATGATCTAGAATTGGAACCCAACTATAGAATGGCTAGGTTCAATGAGCTGATAGCTCTATCTCAGATAAGAAAGGCTGAGGAGGAAGGAAAAGATCCCTCTCACTTTACAACCATGTCTTCTTATAGAAATAAAGAACTGGATAAATATCAGGTACAAAAACTTTTCAATATTGATTCTTATATGAATTTACATCTAGAAGCTGTAGTGCCCAGAGCTTCAACTGTCAAGATTCTTGGGCCTCAAGACATGAAGATGACCCAAAGAGAAGCAGAAGACCCAAAAAGGATAATGGATTTCACAAAACCTTCTTCAGATCCCTCTACTGATGATTCAAAGAAAAACTTTTAATATTCTGATTTTGCATTTTAAACTTTATTGCTGTGTATTATATCCATAAGGCACATTTGTTCATATTTGCTGAATGATTTAAAATTTTGTCAGATATTTTTAATGCTTTGTGATTTTATTTTTTTAATTTTTTTATAGTGACCTCACCCAAATAGAGGGAGATTGTTGGAACCCCAGTTTAGATTTGGGCTAGGTTCACTATTAGGTTTGTTGACCCAACATGTATAGCCTAGGGTAATTTGTTAATTCTAGGGTTAAGGTTAGACATATTAGGTTAGATTATTGAAACATTCCTTCAGAAGACTTCAGAGACTCAAGACTTTAGAGACAAGATAGTTTAAAGATTGTAGAAAAAGTCGCTCGATGATAGCTGAACTCAGCTCGACGATCGTCGATCTCAGATCGACGAACTCAGAGTTCCTTCTCTGAGTTGTGCTCAACAAAAGTCTAGCTGAGATCGACAATCTCTGATCTCACATCAAAACTTCACCTCGATGAAGGACTATCTCAGCTCGACGAACTTGGAGCTCAGTTTGGCAAGTACTTTTTCAGCTCGATGTTCTCGGAGCTTAGCTCGACGAAAGAGAATTCTCAGCTCGACAATCTTGGAGCTCAGCTCGACGAAAATTTGCTAAGGCGACTAATTTCTCCTAGGTTCAGTTCGATTAATTCTTTGATGATTTCAGTTCGACTAAGACAGATGAATTTCAAATTATATTATCATATGTCTGTAATGCTCTGATAATTATGCATAATATTCTTATGAATATAGTCGTTCCATGGCAACATTAATTATGGTCTTCACAGAGTTATTACTTGGATTATTTTATTGAGATAGTTGGGGAAACTTATTAAAGACAAATTCTAGCCGTTCAACTACCAGAATTTCTGCAGTCAGTCAAGGGAAGAAATGCAAAATTCAAAGGCTGAAATCTGCAAGGAATATATAAGGATTATCTTTTCAAGATAACAACAAGTTAGTTAGTTATAACAAAAAGAATAATTCACAGAAAACTGAAAGAAGAATAGCTCTTATACAACTCAAGTTCTTCATTAGTTTTTTGCTTCAGGTCTTTCAAGAGACAATTCATCAACATCTGTCTAAAAGGTTCTTGAAGATCAACAAGCAATCTGAAGGCCTACACCCTGAGCAAAGCTTCCATTCTCCTGAACTATTCTACATCTCCGGGGGAGCTGCGATAATAACCACAATCCACTAGTATTCTCAGAACATTGAGAAAGAGAAGACAATATCAACTTTATTTTTTTACTTTACTATAAAAGGGTTTTTAACTCCCTTCAAAATTTATCCCTTTGGTTGTTAAGTCTCCTGATCAAAAGACTTAGTTTCATTTTTGAGCACCTGGTCAAAAGCTCAAAGGGCTGTTAGATCTCCCTTGAAAATAGAACTTGTGGTGATATGACACTTGAGCAAAAACCGGTGGTGGTAGGGCACTTGATCAAAAACTGTAGTGGATTCCTACCAGGGTGGTAGAAGAGTGGATGTACCCAAGTTTTATGGGAACTGAAAGAGAGAGTTAGACCTGATTTACTCTAGAGGGGGGGGGGGGTGAATAAAGTTGTTAAAAGCTTTTGCCGTTTTAAAAATTATTGGATTAGAAAGACTAGTGAATACCAAGATTATCAGTAAGCATGAAAACAACCTAAGTAAAACTAATCTAACACAGAACACAAATCTAAGCTATCACAACCACAACAAGAATAAAGAGAAAAAGGCAACCAGACAACACAAGAACTTTTATAATGGTTTCCCAACCTGGGTATATCCACTCTTCTACCACCCTGGTAGGAATCCACTAAAAGATTTTGATCAGGTGACTGCCACCTTTGAAATTTTGATCAGGTGCTCAAAAACCAATCTCAAGTCTTTTGATCAGCAGACTTGTAAACCAGACTAACTTTTGAAGGGGGTTAAAACCATGTCTAATGGGGTGGGCAAGAAGATTATGTTAGTCTTCTCTTTTCTCAAAATCAACTTGAGAAGACTTTATGGATCCTTGATGGTGCCAAAGCTCCCCCTGAGATGTTGAAGGTTCAGGAAGACTGGAGCTTTGCTTCAGGGTGTAGGCCTTCAGTTTTGATTTGTCAATGTTCAGGAATCTAGTAGACAGATGCTGAAAAGAATGTTTCTGAAGATTCCCAAATCTGAAGATGAAGATGACTCTTAATATTTGATGTATGTTCTTCTTCAGTCTTGAGTATTGATAGGGATGATAGCACTGAGAAAAAAATGAGAGAGTTCTGGATGATTGTGAGTTCTTTGTACTGTCTTCTTGAAAAAAAGAGAGATCTCTTTTAATATTCTCAGTCAATTATTATTCCTTTGAAATTTGAATTACTGCCTTAAATGCTGACTGATCTAGAGATTACAAATGGCTGGAATAAAACATTAATGAGTTTCCCCGACTGTCCTTAATAAAATAAGCAAGTAAATATCCTGATGAATACCATAATTAATGCAGCCAATAATGGCTATATTCAAAGGAATATATGCATTAATTACTCAGGAATAATACTGCTAATAAATGTGGAAATAAAGGATCAAAAGGAGAGTAAAAACTCATTCTGGAACTGGGATAGAAATTGTCGACCTCTTAACAGAATTCATCGACTTGAGATCCAAGATCGTCGACCTAAGAATGCCAATTCATCGACCTGAGAATCTGTCTGGAGAAAACTAAACGTCGACCTGAGCTCAAATATCGTAGAGCTCAGCTCAGAGAGTAAACTCTGAGTTTGTCGATCGGAGATTGACGATCATCGAGCTGAGTTCGAAGAATTTTGAACTAATCAAACTGTCTTCTGATATCTTCTAAATCTGAGTATTCTGAGGTCCTCTGCTGGCTGGTCCAAGAAGGTAGAACTAAAAGGACTTAGCCTAAACTATAGGACTACTAATCATGACCCTGACTATACAAGGTGGGTCAATTATCCTAGTAAGTGAACCTCGCCCAAATCAAACTAGGGATCCAACAATCTCCCCCTGTTTGGGTGAGGTCACTAAGTACAAAACAAAAGAAACAATCACAAAGCAAGAAAATATATATCTGACAGAATTAACACATTCAGCAAATATTTACAACACATGCTTCATGATATAAGCAGAAATAATGTTCAAAAGTAATTAAGAACAACACAATAATAGACTCATTTTTTCTGTTTAGCATCTCCTTTGTTAGTCTTTTCAGCATACTGTCTGAACTTGATTTCTCTGTTAGGATTTGCTGCTTCTTTCTTTGACATATACATGTCAGATGCACCAATAATAGTCTGAGAAGATGTTCAAGGAACTACAGCATCTGGATGAAGTTTCATGTAGTCATCAACATTAAAGAACTTGTTAGCTTTTGCATACTTGGTCAGTTCTTCTTTCTTGTAAGAAGACATAGTTGAAAACTGAGAAGGGTCCTTGCCTTCAGCTTTAGCTTTCCTAATCTGAGAGAGTCCTACTAACTCCTGAAATCTAGCCATTCTGGCAGAGGTCTTCTGCTCTGGATCCGCAAAAGGAATTGGAGGAGACTCTGGCCTTTTTGACTAGAGTCCTACTTTGATTCATCTGTGGGAGTTTTCTTGGAAGTAGCTTGAGGAGGATTACTTGAAGAGTTCTGCTGACTACTATGCCTTGATTGTCTTTGATAGGTCGTAGTCACTGGAGCAGGTTTCTAAGTGATATTACCTGAAGTACCTGAAGAGGGAGGAGGAGGAGGGTCTTTCCTGAATTGTCTAGGAGGTGACTTGTACCTTCTCTTCTTCTTCCTTTTTTTCTGTTCATTTTTGGATAACCACATCCACTGGGGCATTCCTAGATAAGGAGTTATTTTCTGCATAATGTAATAAGGAGTATCATTGTTTGGATTTAGCTAAGGAGCAGCCTTTCTCTTCTTGATAGATTTCTTCTTGGATTTGAAATTATCAGAATCTTCTGAATCATTTTCTGAGTCATCTTCAGAGGAACCTTGAGGATTGTCATAAAGAGCATCAATTACTTTTAATGTTTCCTTTGAGATCTGTTTGTCTACTTTAGGAGGAACAACTGGAGGTAGAACATTTTGAGGAGGAACCACTGCATCTGAAACCATTTCAACTTCCCGAGCCATATCTGCAGTAAAAATCTCATCCATATCTGGTAATGGAGAGGTAGAGAAAACAAAAGTGGGAGGGGAAAAAGCCTTAGGCTCAGATAATTTATCCTCAACAAACTTAACAAGCTCAGCCTCTGGAACTAGAACAAGTTCAGGCTCTGGAGCTACAAAACTGTTCTGAATCAGCTGTAAAGCCTCTGAGCTAACAGGAGCTGTATAACAAACAATATCTATACAATACTGAGAAGAGATAGAGGAAAGACTTTTCTATACAAAAGATCAAAAGACTCAAGAACTGAGTTCAGTTCAAGAGCAGGAGAAATGAAGCAATCTCCAGAAAGAATATCCAAAGAATGAGTTGAATCAATTGTCTCAATATCAGTATCCAAAAATTCAGTAAGTTCTGCATCGAGTATATCTGTATCAATAATATCTTTCTCTGCTTCTGGTATATCTGTTGCTGCTGCTACTGCTGCTGAAGCTACTAGAGCTAATTCTTCATTGAGTATCTCCCCCTGTCTGGTTTCAGTAACTACTGGAGCCAGGCCCATGACTGAAGAAGAGGGATAGGGAGGATAGATAACTATGCAGCAAGAGTAGAGATGGAAGAAGCAAGAGGTGAAATGGCCTCTGCTATGAGTTATTTAAGAAGTGGTGTGATGGATTGTAGAATGGATAATATGGAGGGTGAAGTTATGTCCATGAATTCTGGTGGGGTTTGAGTAGAGAAAGATGGATTGAAAGTGGAAGAGGATGGATAAGAGTCTATCATTTGCTTATTTGGAGGAGATGGAGAATGGCTTGGAGATGAAAGAAGATTGAATGAAGGTAAGGATGCTAGGTAATGAAGAGGAGGAATAACTATGAGATGATAAGGAAGAGGGGATAGAGGAGGAGTAACAGGTGCTGGTGAATGATCATGCTTAGGAGATAGATGCACTGATTGTTGTACTAGAGAAGAGATTGGGGAATTTTGAGGTAGTGGTGATTGAACTGGTGAAGAAGGATGAATGGGGGAAGCATGGTGTGTAGGTTGATGTGCCGGAGTTGTGGAAGTTTGTTGGAGGGATGTTGAAGGAGTTTGAACAAGGGGTGGAGGAGGAGGAATGGAAATGTCCTCAGCAGGGTGGGAAGTGGCTGGAACAACCCTTGTACTCTCAAAAGTTTTGGAGGAGGAAGCCCTGGATGGCTTAGGGATGTTCCTCTCCCACATGCCAAATAAGGCGTAGGTTAGCCTCTTGGAGGCATTGATGAATATGGTCGGGGTGGCCAGTGATTCAGCGGCCTTGGCCAGGAGGAACATTCCCAATATTCTCCCAAAACACACTTCCTTCTTTGTGTTTTTCTTCTTTATCAATTCAAACAAAATTCTAGCCCAGTTGACGGCCTTTTTGTTAACCACAACACACATTACTAGGAATTGTTGCCTAGTACTATGATCGTGGGCAGTATGCTTGCCCAGCAAAACTTTTCCTACTACGTCTGCGAGAAACTTGTACTCAGTAGACAGATGTTTCTTTAGCAGCTTATTAGGGTTGTCTCCAGAATAACCCATTAAACTCAACATTTCATCAAATTCAGAAGTAACAATCTTTAGTTCTTCTTCTCCATTCACTAAGCCAAAAATTTCTGAAAGAATTTCAGGGGTGAGAGGGATGGCGTTACCCGCTATGGTGCTAACCAAAGTATCAGTATCTGGAGATGATAATGAGTAAACCCACTATCTAATCTTGGTCGCTGCTATCTTCATCCTGGTTGTCATTAAGTTCTTCAAGTGCAAATCTTCAAACAATTGCAGAATATCAAGAAAAATCTGATCTGAATGCTGAAATGATTCGAAATTAATATAGAAACTCATATCAAATTTCATTCCTGCTAGAGCACTTGCCGGAATCGCCATACTCACCTGTAACAAAGAAAACAGAGAGATCAAGTCCGAGGGAACTGAAAGCGCGGGATGGAGGTCGAAGAAAACCTAGTTATAAGATTTTTTAGAATATGAAACAACAAACTCCGTCCAGTAAAAATAGAAAAATTCTTTGATTTGGGGTCGACAAAATATTTTATTGACAAAAGAGTTCGTCGATCTCAGTCAGAAGAAGTGAAAACATTTCGTCGAGCTCCATTCGACGAAGGTTTTCTGAAGCAATTTCGTCAATCTCCGGTCGACGAAAATAGCTTCACTCACAGAGAGTTCGTCGATCTCCATTCGACGAATTTCCCTAGAACTTTTCCCAGTTCGTCAATCTCCATTCGATGAAATTTGAAAAATTCATCGACCATAGACAGAAATTAAATTAAGGCTTCTCCATTTATCATACCAAGCTGATTTATGAAGAACAGATGGTTCCTCTCATCCAAAGGTTTGGTGAAGATATCTGCTCTTTGCAAATCAGGCTATATATAGACAAGGTTAATTTTATTTTTGTCTACACACTCTATAATGAAATGATGCCTAATATCTATATGCTTTATCCTATTATGATGGACTGGATTTTGTGCAATGGAAATTGCACTTCTGTTATCACATAATAGAGTTGAATTATTTAAGTTGAACCCATAATCCAGAAGTTGGTTCTTGATCCACAGTATCTGGGAACAACAACTGCCAGCTGCTATATATTCTACTTCAGTAGTTGATGTAGACACAGATGACTGTTTCTTGCAAAACCAGGAGACTAATCTAGTAACAAGGAATTGGCATATTCCAGAGGTACTTTTTCTGTCTACTCTGCATCCAACAAAGTCAGCATCTGAGTATCCAGTTAACTCAAACTCTGACTCAGTAGGATACTAAAGTCCTAGACTATGACAACTCTTTATATATCTTAAAATCTTTTTTAAGAAAGTAAGGTGAGATTCTTTGGGATTCACTTGGAACCTAGCACAAAGACATGTAGAAAAAATTATGTCAGGTCTGCTTGCTATAAGGTATAGTAGGGATCCAATAATGGCCCTATATAATTTCTGATCAATAGGTTTCCCATGTTCATCAGAGTCAATTACAACATTTGTAGCCATAGGTGTTCTCTTGGTTGAGGCATCTGACATCCCAAATTTTTTGATAAGCTCTTTAGCATATTTAGATTGGGATATAAAGATTCCATCAGGTAGCTGCTTCACTTGGAGATCAAGGAAGTAGGAGAGCTCACCCATGCTACTCATCTCAAACTTTGAATGCATGAGGTCAGAGAACTCCTTGTATAGTTTGGAATCTATAGACCCAAATATAATATCATCTACATAAATGTGTACTTATAAAATTTGATCTTTATGGTGCCTATTTAATAATGTCCTATCTACAATGCCTCTAGAAAATTTATGTTCAAAAAGGAAGCTAACTAAGGTCTCATACCAAGCTCTTGGGGCTTGCTTTAAACCATAGAGAGCTTTATGCAATCTAAAGACATAAGAGGGATGAGTTGGAGAGATGAAACCTGGAGGTTGTTCAACATAAACCTCTTCTTTTAGTTCTCCATTCAGAAAGGCACTCTTGACATCCACTTGAAAAACTTTGAATTTCTTGTAGGCAACATATGCAAGGAAGATCCTGATTGCTTCCAGCCTTGCAACAGGTGCAAAAGTCTGGTTATAGTCAATCCCTTCCTCTTTCTTATAACCTTGAGCAACAAGTCTTGCTTTATTCCTTATGATGACACCTTGGGCATCCAGCTTGTTTCTATATACCCACTTAGTTCCAATGACTGGGTGGTCTTTGGGTCATGGAACTAAGTCCCAAACTCTACATCTCTCAAATTGATTAAGCTCCTCTTGCATTGCAATGATCCAGTGTGGATCTTGCTCTGCATCTTTAATGGATTAGGGCTCAATTTGAGATATGAAGCAGTCATGCATCAAATCTTGGTTGAGTTGATGCCTTATCTGCACACCAGCTGACATGTCTCCAATTACTTGAGATATGGGGTGATCTCTAAGTGTGACAAAGTCAGTGAGTGGAGTTGGTTGTTCAACAGCTTGGGGAGTAAATTCCTCTTGTGGAATTAAGTTAGCTGTTGTTGGTTTATCACTGATTACAGTGTCTTCTTCTTCACTTTCTTCAGCACATTGTTGAGAATAATGGCTACCTGCCTCATTTGTGAGGGACAAGTCATTAAGCTTCTCACACAACTTATGTTCCTACAAAGATTCATTGGTAGAAGAAGTCTTCTCCTTGAAAAATATGTTAGTCTCATCAAAAAAAACATGGATAGACTCTTCAATTTTTAAAGTAGATTTGTTATATACCCTATAAGATTTGCTTACTTGGGAATATCCAAGAAAAATTCCTATATCAGATTTGGCTTCAAACTTTCTAATGTGTTTCTTATTGTTATTGTAACGCCCCGAAACTCAAAAGAGTGATAGGTGGTGTTTTGAGCCAAATCTGGGATTTGGTAGAGGTGACACGGCCTGGGACACGAGCGTGTCCCAGGGCATGTCGTGCTCGAGTTCGACGCTGGTTGCGTGGTCGACGATTTTGCAGTCAACAGTCATCAGGGGTGAACACGGACTTGGACACGGGCGTGTCAGGAACTCAATGCCTTTCACTCAACGATCATTGAGTGAGGAAGCACGGCCTGAGCCCAGGCGTGTTTGGGTCCGACACGGGTGTTTCAAATTCGACACGGGCATGCCGAATACCCGTGTCCTCCTCGGGTCATTTGGCGAGTTATGCTAAGACAGCTATATGGCCTGGTACACAGGCATGTCCCAGGGCATGTCTAGCACACGGCATATGACACGGGCGTGTCACATGGCCGTGTCATGCTCTGGACGTTCTAGACCTGTGTCAATGGAAGGACACACCCAGCTACACAGGCATGTACTGGCCGACACGGGCGTGTCAAGCTTGACACGGGCATATCAGGTGCCCGTGTTCTTTTTGGGACGCGGCGATTTTGACAGGGAATGGGTGACACAGCCTTGTACATGGGCGTGTCGCAAGTCGTGTTCGACCCAGATCTTGGATTTCAAGTCAAGATCGCAGCCGTCCGTTTCCTTATTTTGAAATCCCACGGCTGGGGGTTGTTTCTTTAGGGATATACTCGGGTTTAGGGCTTAGAAAACCCCATTTCTCTTGGGTTATTCTCTTTCTAAGATCTTTAGAGAGGAGAGAGCTAGGAGGAAGAAGGAAGGCTAGTTCGGTCACCGGCGGAGCTTCAGAGCCCTAAATCGCGAGCCGACTTCGGATCTGCGGAGGCAAGGAGATTGCGGTGCTTTTCATCCGCGCAGATTTCCATGGCGCCAAGGAAAAATGCTAGGGTAACGATTCTCATCTTGAGCATGTGAAGCTCTTCTTCTTTTGCATGGGAAAACCCTCTCCCGCGAGTATGCGGCGAGTTTGCGGTATTCCTTGGGGTAGATATGTAAAGTCCCCCTTGTTAGAGTCCGGAATCGTAGTACGGACATAGGCATGGTGTGTGAAGCCTACCTGGACATGTTGGTCTTGATCAGTGATGTCATGCTATGCATATTGTGCCGGAGAAGACTCCGTGCATTTTGTTTGTTTTGGGGTTGCTATGCATTAGAATGCATCAGGGAATCTTGGGGATTAACCCCTAGGTGCACCCGGAAATCTGGGCAGAAATGCAGTTCTGCCATTTCGGTGGCCTGGTAGCCAGCCGGGTATATAGAGGGGCTATGTACCATGTTTTATCGATAGTTGGGACTGGGGGAAGCTTGGCCCGCGTCAAAGGCCAAATGGCCATGGCGGGGTGAGCAACGGGCTGGTGGAACCCTACCCGCTCCATCTGTTTCGGTTAAAGAGACCTAAAGTTAACGTGTCACTTACCGATGATTTGGAGATCGAGTCTAGGCTACGGCTGAAAATACTAAATGCTCACGAGGTTTATCGCCCTGGGGGTGGTGGTGGAGTCAAGGATCGGACTGGGTTCGGACTGGCTTCGCCGTGTAAGTGCCCTGAGAGCATGGGGTGTACGGACGTGTGTGTGTGCACCTGTGATGTGATGTTTATTCGCTATGTTGCTTGTTTTGCTAACAAGTGTAGGGAAGAAGCTTTGCCGCCCCAGTTTGGGGGTGGAATCGTTATAATTTGGTCAGCTTTAGCTGACCGTTATTCTTGTTTGGCACTGTTGTGTGATTTTTGCTTGCAGGTGCTACGGAGCCGAGCGGAAAATAGCGGGCCAAAGCCCAATTTGCAGAGCCAGCCCTCGAAGGCCTTGTTTGTTTACTTATTTAAATCATGTGTGGCCGACCTGCGAGCCGAAGTTTGTAAGACACTATTTAATTATTGTGAACTCTTGTAAGGCCCTAAGGCCAGTACTTCTGTGTATTTTATACTTCTTTCCTACTGGGTTTTCTGTTAGTAGACATTCATGCTTGATGACAGGGTTCTTATCATTGCAACTTAATAAATTGCTTCCGCTAGATGCTCTGTGTAGGACGTGTGTATTGGTTGAATGGTTTCATTGATTAACCCACCAGTCTGTCCGTGGTATATGGCGTCGGGCCCCGACCGGACCTACTGCTATATGCTACGCGACGAATAGGGGTGTTACAATTTGGTATCAGACTACCGGTTTCGGTCGGGCTTAAATGAATTCGTGGACGAATTCACTTTAAGGGGTGGTGAGCACATGTGTGTGCGTCATCGTTATAACATGAAAAGAACCCATGAATGTCCACTTAGGAATGAAAATACACATGTTTGAGGAACCTGCGTGTTCATATAATTGCGTTTTGCAATGTTGTTTGGTTGCTTATCGGTGTTTTGTACGACTTTAGGTGCCCGGGAGTGGCGCATGGCAGCCTGAACACACACTTTCTGAGAAAAGTACTGCACCAAGCGACGTGCCTGAGACTCCTACTTCTTTTGAAACCATAAGAAGGGTAGTTGAAGCGTTGTTCGCTTTGACCAATGCACATCATGGAAGAAATGTGCAACCCTCTGTCCCTGAGATGGCCCCAACACCGGGCACTGTGATGGAGCAAATGGCATGTAGAGGCCCTTTAAGGAAGCAGATGGACATGATTATGTTGCAGGGAGCGCACTCAGTTGACGAATATTTGCAGACGTTCCTTATGATAAGGCGCTACCCAGGCTTTGAGTGGGAAAGCGAGCAGTCTATAGTCGATAGATTTTATAATGGTCTTCGTAGCGAGTTGCGTATCCTACTGCTAGGACCAAAGCTATTGGGATTCTTAGCCTTGGTGGAGTTGGCCAAAACTTTGGAAGTAAAGTTGGGGAAAACTCATCAAATACCAGTGAATAGGGTACCAAACCCTACAGATCCTATAAGTACTGCCTACCGCAGAATGCTGAGAAAAGAAGCTAGATCATCTACTAGCCAAGCTTCTTACAATTGCCATTCTTGTGGCAAGAAAGGGCACTTTGCCTGAGATTGTCAGATGGGTGCTCAGAAGACAATGAAAGTTATGGCAGGAGCAGTTGAAGACTCTAGTGCAAAGGAGTCGGTGTTCAAAATGCCAACCTAAAAATCTGGGTACCGTAAGTGGTACAAGAAGGCTAGGATGCCGGGTCTATTCCCTTCCTCTGGCGCATCCGGAGCGACTACAGGCCAAACCCTGGGTGCATGCTATAACTGTGGAAATCCAGGACACTATGCCAGGGATTGTTGGAGTGGATGCCCAATGTCCGAGAAGAAGTCGGGGGCAACATCTGAGGAGAAGGGCAATGCGGTGGAGTCCACCGCATCACTGTATAATCCGGCCCAACCGAGGGTGGACATCCTTGGCCAGTAGGAGGTCTTGTGGCCTACCGTCACGATGTCAGGTATGGTTTAGTTGATAATAATTTAACTTCTTATATCTGTTACCTTATGCGTGCTAGCTTAGTACTGGAAGTTCTAGGCTTTGTTTTGGACTTTTGGTCATCCGGCGAGGGCATAGTTTCGATACGGGAACTTCACACTCCTTTTGTCCGAAGTATTAGTATTGCACGTCAAAGTATCTCATTTGATGGTAAAGGACAATTTGGGTGTGTTGTTTCCTAATGGTTGTTCTATGTGAGCAGAGAGAGAGAGTCGATGTCGTAAAGAGGTTACGGTTTGGGAGTCAGGAGTTCGACTGGCAAGCATCGTTACTGCTACCATGGGAGGCTTCGAAGCCTAAGCCTACATTGGATAGTATTTCGGGGCGTATCCAAATATCCTGATGTGTTTTCCTGACAGTCCCTTTAGAGCCCCACCGTAGCGAGAGATCGATTTCACGATTGAGTTAGTGCCAGGTGCCAAACCTGCGTCACGCTCTCCTTATAGGTTGGTACCTAAGGAAAGGGCAGAGCTAAAGGTTCAACTCGACCAGTTGTTGTAACAAGGGTATGTGCGTCCAAGCTCGTCTCCTTGGAGCACACCGGTCCACTTTGTTAAGTAAAAGGATGGGAGCTTGCGACTATGTATCGACTACAGAGAGTTGAACAAGCTAACTGAAAAGAACAAATACCCGATCCCAAGGATTGATGATCTTTTTGATCAGTTAGTCGGGTCGTCGGTATATTCAAATTTGTATCTGAAGTCCGGTTACCATCAACTAAGGATAAGGGATAGAGATGTCCCAAAGACAACGTTCGACGCAAGGTATGGGCATTTCGAGTTTACGGTCATGCCGTTCGGGCTGATTAATGCTCCATCAATGTTCATGGATTTGATGAACATATCATTCAGGGAGTACCTAGACCATTTTACGGTCATCTTCATCGATGATGTATCGGTGTACTCGCAGAGCAAAGAGGTTCATCTCAAGTATCTGCTTTTGGTGTTGGAAACGCTAAAGAGGAACCAACTCTATGCATATTTCTCCAAATGCGAGTGTTGGGTTATCCTAAGTAGCGTCCCTCGGTCATAAAGTTTGTAGAGTGGGTGTTGCAGTGGATCCAACGATGATAGTTATGATAAGCGAGTGGCATGTGTTGCATTCGGGAGCGGAAGACCAGAATTTTCTGGGGCTGACCGGTTATTACAGGCGCTTCGTAGAGAACTTCTCGCAGATAGAGTTACCCACTCATAACTTTGGCGAGGAAAGAGCAAAAGTTGTTTGGATGCCTGCGTGCGCATAAGCTTTCAAGGAGCTGGAGAGACGGTTGACCACAACGCTTATTCTAAGCTCGCCAAGTGGGACCAAAGGATTCAATATTTACAGTGATGCCTCAAGCAATGGTTTGGGATGCGTGCTGCTGCAGCATGGAAGTGTTATATCGCATGGCTCGAGTCAGCTGAAAGTGCACGAAAGGAATTATCCGATCCACGACTTGGAGTTGGCGGCCGTGATTTTTGCGCTAAAGCTATGGAAGCACTACTTGTACGGCGTAAAGGCCGATATTTATACCGACCATAAAAGCCTTAAGTACCTGTTGGATCAGAAGGATCTAAACATGAGGCAGTGGAGATGGATGGAGTTCCTAGGGGACTATACGCTCAAAATTCATTATGTACCCGGGAAAGGCAATGCAGTTGCAGATGCGTTAAGTCGCAGGGCTCTCGCCCAAGCCAACTGGTTGTCAATTCATGATGAGGGATTAATACGGGAGTTGGAGGCGTTAGAGATCTGTTGTGTGGACAAGCAGACTAGCGCCAAAGCGTTGTTGAACTGGACGGAAGTTCAGTATGGCCTGGCTGATCGGATTCGGCAGGCTATGGAGTTGGATGACAGCATGAAGGAGCTCATGGATGCAGCATTGGATGGGTCAAATTCCCAATTTTCAGTTGAAGATGGGCTACTAAGGAAGGACAATCATTTGTGCGTCCCAAATGTGGATAAGTTACGGGTGGAGTTGGTGTACAGTCATACCAAGTCCTCAATTCACATAGGGAGCACGAAGATGTACCGAGATCTAAAGAAGATATTCTGGTGGCCAGGGCTCAAGAAGGTTGTGGCACAACCTGTGACTAAATATCAAACTTGTGCCTTAGTAATGGCAGAGTGCCAAAAGCCAGGGGGATTCTTGAAATCCTTGCCTATTCCGGAGTGGGAGTTTGGCGACATATTGATGGACTTTGTGCATGGCTTGCCGAAGTCGCAGGAGGGAAACGACGCCATCTGGGTGATCGTAGACCGGCTAACAAAAGTGTCGCGCTTCATTCTGCATAGGAAGGATGATCCGGTGGAGAAACTGGCAAAGATGTTTTTTGTTAATATAGTAAGACTGCACGGTGTGCCTCGCAGCATCGTGGGAGATCGAGATGGGAATTTTACGTCCAATGATTGGAGGTTGGTGCAGCGAATGCTGGGGACTAAGTTGAAGATCAACACAGCCTTTCATCCGCAAATGGATGGGCAGACCGAGAGGGGCAATAGGACGATGGAAGATATGTTTCACATGTGCGTTCTTGACTTCGGGAAGCAGTGGGGACATTATTTGTATCGTGTGGAGTTTGCGTACAACAATAGCTACCAAGCGAGCATACAAATAGTGCCCTTCGAGGCCTTATAAGATAGAAAGTGTCACACGTCATTGTCGTGGCTAGAAACGAGTGAGGCAAGGTTGTACAAAAAGCAAGAGGTGGAAAACGCTACTTCATTGGTGCGAACCAGTTCGGGAGCGTTTGCTGATCGCTCAAGATAGACAAGCTAAATACTACAATGCCAGGAATCAGAATGTGGAGTTCGCGGTTGGCGGTTGGGTGTATTTGAAGATAAAGCCATTCAAGGGTGTTTCACGGGTACAATGCTTGAGAAGTTGAGCCCGAAATACCTTGGACCATTTGAGATTCTGGAGCGGATCGACGAAGCGGCTTATAGTCTAAAGCTATCAGTGGAGTTTAATGGTCTACACGATGTATTCCACATACCAGTGTTGCGGAAGGAAGCACAAGAGTCTTCGTCGGTGATCGCAGTTGATCGAGTACCGGTGGATGAAGGGTTGACGTTGAGGGTCAAGCCCATTCATATTGAGAACTCTGAAGTCAAGTGACTTCGTAACAAGGAGATCAGAATGGTCAAGGTCCGTTGGGATAATTGCGGTCGTGAGGAGCTCTCTTGGGAACGGGAACAGACCATGCTTGAGGAGTACCCAGAGTTATTCCACTCAGGTACCGCTTTTGGTTTTATATATCTTTTTCTTTGGTAATTTCGTGGATGAAATTCTTTTAAGAGGGAGAGAGTTGTAATGCCCCGAAACTCAAAAGAGTGACAGGTGGTGTTTTGAGCCCAATATGGGATTTGGTAGAGGTGACACGGCCTGGGATACGGGCGTGTCCCAGGGCGTGTCGTGCTCGGGTTCAGCGCTGGTCGCGTGGTCGACAATTTTGCAGTCAACGGTCATCGGAGGTGAACACGACCTGGGACACGAGCTTGTCCTAGGGCATGTAAGGAAATTAAAGCCATTCACTCAACAATCGTTGAGTGAGAACGCAAGACCTGAGCCCAGGCGTGTTCGGGTCCGACACGGGCGTGTCAAATTTGACACGGGCGTGTCGAATACCCGTGTCCTCCTCGGGTCGTTTGGCGAGTTATGCTAAGGCAGTTATACGGACTAGGACACGGGCGTGTCTAGCACACGGCATGTGACACGGGCGTGTCACATAGTCGTGTCGTGCTCTAGACATTCTGGACCTGTGTAAATGGAAGGACATGCCCAACTACACGGGCGTGTACTGGCTGACACGGGCGTGTTAAGCCTGACACGAGCGTGTCAGGTGCCTGTGTTCTTTTTGGGACGCGACGATTTTGATGGCGAATGGGTGAAACGGCCTTGTACACGGGCGTATCGCAAGACGTGTTCGGCCTAGATCTTGGATTTCAAGTCCGGATCGCAGCCGTTCATTTCCTTATTTTGAGATCTGACGACTGGGGATTGTTTCCCCAGGGATATACCCGGGTTTAGGGCTTAGAAAACCCCATTTCTCTTTGGTTATTCTCTTTCTAAGATTTAGAGAGAGGAGAGAGCTAGGAGGAAGAAGGAGGGCTAGATCCGGTCACCGACAGAGCTTCGGAGCCCCAAATTGCGAGCCGACTTCGGATCTGCGGAGGTAAGGAAATTGCGGTGCTTTTCATCCGCGTAGATTTCCATAGCGCCAAGGAAAAACACTAGGGTAACGATTCTCATCTTGAGCATGTGAAGCTCTTCTTCTTTTGCATGGGAAAACCCTCTCCCGCGAGTATGCGGCGAGTTTGCGGTATTCCTTGGGGTAGATATGTAAAGTCCCCCTTGTTAGAGTCCGAAATCGTAGTACGGACATAGGCATGGTGTGTGAAGCCTACCCGGACATGTTTGTCTTGATCGGTGATGTTTTGCTATGCATATTATGCCGGAGAAGACTCTGTGCATTTTATTTATTTTTGGGTTGCTATGCGTTAGAATGCATCAGGGAATCTTGGGGATTAACCCCTAGGTGCACCTTGAAATCTGGGCGGAAATGCAGTTCTGCCATTTCGGTGGCCTGGGAGCCAGCCGGGTATATAGCGGGGCTATGTACCGTGTTTTATCGATATTTTGGACTGGGGGAAGCTTGGCCCGCGTCAAAGGCCAAATGGCCATGGCGGGGTGAGCAACGGGCTGGTGGAACCTTACCCGCTCTATCTGTTTCAGTTAAAGAGACCTAAAGTTAACGTGACGCTTACCGATGATTTGGAGATCGAGTCTAGGCTATGGATGAAAAGACTAAATGCTCACGAGGTTTGCCGCCCTGGGGGTGGTGGTGGAGTTGAGGATCAGACTGGGTTTGGACTGGCTTCATCGAGTAAGTTCCCTGAGAGCACGGGGTGTACGGCCGTATGTGCGTGCACCTGTGATGTGATGTTTATTCGCTATGTTGCTTATTTTGCTGACAAGTGCAGGGAAGAAGCTTTGCCGCCCCAGTTTGGGGGCGGAATCGTTATAATTTGGTCAGCTTTAACTGATCGTTAATCTTGTTTGCAACCGTTGTGGTGATTTGTTCTTGCAGGTGCTGCGGAGCCGAGCGGCAAATAGTGGGCCAAAGCCTAAGTTGTAGAGCCGACCCTCGAAGGCCTTGTTTGTTTACTTATTTAAATTATGTGTGGCCGACCTGCGAGCCGAAGTTTGTAAGACACTGTTTAATTATTGTGAACTCTTGTAAGTCCCTAAGGCCAGTACTTTTGTGTATTTTGTACTTCTTTCCTACTGGGTTTTCTGTTAGTGGACATTCATGCTTGATGGCAGGGTTCTTATTGTTGCAACTTAATAAATTGCTTCTGCTAGATGCTCTGTGTAGGACGTGTGTATTGGTTGAATGGTTTCATTGAGTAACCACCAGTCTGTCCGTTGTATATATCGTTGGGCCCCGACCGGACCTACTACTATATGCTACGCGACATATAGGGGTGTTATAGTTATTGTGTATATAACATAAACATCCAAATATTTTAAAGTAGTCTACTTTAGGTTTCTTCCCTTTTAGTATCTCATAAGGAGTCTTATTCTTAAGTTTGTGTATAAGACTTCTATTCAGCACATAATTTTTTGTGCTTACAGCCTCTGCCCAAAAGGATAGGGGCAAATAAGCATTTGCAAGTAATGGCCTGCATATTCAATTAGTGTTCTATTCTTCCTTTCAACAACCCCATTCTTTTGAGGTGTTCTAGGAGCTGAGAAGCAATGTATGATACATTCCTTCCTGCAGAACTCTTGCATAAGAAGAGACTCAAACTCAGTACCATGATCACTTCTGATCAATGCAACTGGAGTAGAGTACTCAATCTGTATGTTCTTGAGAAAATCTGTGAGAATCTTAAAGTTATCAGATTTAGATCTCAGAAAGAAAACCCAAGTGAATCTAGAGAAGTCATCTACAATCACTAAAGTATAATATTTCCCTCCTAGTGTAACACCCCTATCCGTCACATAGTATATAACAGTAGGTCCGGCCGGGGCCCGACGCCATATAATACGGACAGACCGGTTGGTTACGCGTTGAAACCATTCAACCAATCGCAACGTCCTACACAACACCTAGCGGAAGCAATTTATTAGAGTTGCAAAGAATAAAGAACCCTGCCAAGCATGAATGTCCACTACTCAAACCCATAGGAATGTATAATACACAAAACGGAAATAGCCTTATGGCCTTACAACAGTTTGCTTAATAAGAGCGTCTTCCAAACCTCGGCACGCAGGCCGGCCACACATGAGTACAAAAGGGAAAAACACTCAAAACTTGGCCTTCGAGGGCCAGTACAGCAACTTGGGCTTTAGCCCGCTAATTACCTCTCAGCTCCGCGGTACCTGCAAGCAACAATCCACCGCACGGTGGTAAACAAAGGCAACGGTCAGCTATGCTGACCAAATTATAACGATTCCGCCCCCAAACCGGGGCGGCAAAGCTTCTTCCCTGCACTTGTTAGCAAAACAAGCAACACAGTAAAACAAGCATCTCATCACAGGTGCACGCTCTCACGGCCGTAAACCCCGTGCTCTCAGGGCACTTACTCGGCGAAGCCAGTCCGAACCCCGTTCGGTCCTCGACTCCACCACCACCCCCAGGGTGGCAATCTTTGTGAGCATTTAGTCTTCTCAGCCGTAGCCTAGACTCGATCTCCAAACCTCGGTAACTCCCACGTAAAACTTTAGGTCGCTTTAACCGAGCAGGTGGAGCGGTTAGGGGTACACTAGCCCGTTGCTCACCCCGCCATTGCCATTTGGCCACTGACGCGGACTAAGCTTCCCCAGTCCCAAATAATGATCAAACATGGTACATAGACCCGCTATGTACCCGGTTGGCTTCCAGGCCACCGATATGACAGAAATACGTTTCCGTCCAGATTTTCGGGTGCACCTCGGGGTTAATCCCCCAGATTCCCTGATGCATTCTACCGCATAGCAACCCGAAAGCAATCAAAATGCTCGGAGTCTTCTCCGGCCAACAAATGCACAACAAATCATCACCGATCCGGAAAACACGTCCGGGTAGGCTTCACACAGCATGCCTATGTCCGTACTACGATTCCGGACTCTAACAAGGGGGACTTTACATATCTACCCCAAGGAATACCACGATCTCGCCGCACACTCGCGGGAGAGGGGTTTTCCCATGCAAAGGAAGAAGAGCTTCACATGCTCAAGAAGAGAATCGTTACCCTTTCGCTTTTTCGCGGCGCCATGACGATCTAGCCGGATGGAAAGCACCGTATCGGCCTCGCCTTCGCGGATCCGGACTCGGATCGCGATTCGGAGCTCCGAAGCTCCTCCGGCGGCCGGATCTTGGTCTCCAACCTCTCACCTTGCTCTCCCTTCTCTCTAGGATTTAGAAAGAGAAAACCCAAGTGAAAATGGGGTTTGCAAACCCTATTTTTGGGTTTAAGCTGCCAGCAATCACTCCCAGCCATCGGATCCCAAGCCAAGGAAACGAACGACCACGATTAGGCCTCAAAATACAAAATCTGCGCCGAACACGGGTTGCAGCACGGCCGTGTGCCTGGCCGTGTAACCCATTTGCCGTCTCGATCGAGTCAAAAAACCAGCACACGACCTTTGACACGGCCTCCGACACGCCCGTTTCACCTGCGACACGCCCGTGTCGGGACCCGTGTCATGCCCCCCGTGTGCAATCGACCAACACTTCGCAGTCAGAGAGGTACATGACCTTGTGACACGGCATACGACACGCCCGTGTCGAATTTGACACGGCCGTGTTTGAGCCCGTGTCACGGCCCGTGTGCCACACTTGCAGAATCCCTGGAGTGACACAGCCTGGGACACGCCCGTGTCCTAGGCCGTGTTCTACCACTCGACTAGCGTCGACCGCCAAAGCGTCGACCGTACGACCCGAGGCCGAACACGCCTGTGTCACGCCTGTGTCACGCCCGTGACACTCCCGTGACACGCCCGTGTCACGCCCGTGACACCTGCTCCAGAACCAAACTGGGCTCAAAACATCACCCGTCCCTCTTTTGAGTTTCGGGGTGTTACAACTCTCTCCCTCTTAAAAAAATTTTGCCCACGAAATTACTAAAGGAAAAGAAAACAGAAAAACCAAGAGCGATACCTGAGCGAAATAACTCCGGGTACTCCTCCAGCATGGTCTGCTCCCGTTCCCAAGAGAGCTCCTTGCTACCGCAATAGTCCCACCGGACCACGACTATACCAAACTCCTTGAGACAAAGTCGCTCGACTTCACAGTCTCCAAAACGAACGGGTTTGCCCTAGTCGTCAACCTTTCGTCCACCAATGCTTGACCACTAACGATCAAGTTCGAAGGCTCTTGCACCGCCTCACCAAACCGCTCTAGGAATCTCAAGTGGTCCAAGGTATACCGGGCTCAGCTTCCCCAAGCGCCGCTCCCGTGAAACCCTCTTGAACGACTTTAACTTCCAACACGCCATCCGATAACTCATCAATCCGTTACGTAGCGTTAAAACACTTAGTCTGCCTTTCCTGAGCGATTAGTAAAAGTTCTCATATGGTTCGCACCAAAAAGGGTAGTGTTTACTACTTCTTACTTTAAATATAACTTCGTGTCATCAGTTTCTAGCCTCGACAACGAAAAGCGACGACTTCTACCAAAAAGGGCCTCGAAGGGCGCCATTTGTATGCTCGCTTGGTAGCTAGGGTTGTACACCAACTTTACCACGATAGATGACCTTCTACTGCTTCCCGAAGTCCAGAACGCACATGCAAAACACGTCCTCCAACGTCCTATTGACCAACTCGGCCTGCTCATCCGTCCGCGGATGTAAGAATGGACTAAACTTCATCTTAACCTCCAGCACTTTCTGCAACCACTTCCAATCATTGGACGTAGAACGCCCACCTCGATTGTTCGCAAAGTTGCGGGGCGCACCGTGCCGTCTAATGATGTTATCCATAACCATTTACCAGCTACTCCACAGAATTATCCTTCCTATGCGGAATGAAGTGTGATGCTAGTGTCAACACAACTACGATCACCCAAACGGCGTCGTTAATTCACTGTGACTTTGGCAAACCATGCCCACAGTCTAGTTGAACTTCTATTCCGAACTAGGCAAGGATTCAAGAATCCCCCGACACTTGGCACTCTGCCTTCACTAAGGCGCAAGGCTGGCACTTTGCTACATATAGTGCGACGACCTTCTAGAGTTCTGGCCACCAGAGCACTTCTTCAGATATCGGCACAACTTCATGCCTCCTAAGCGAGTTGAGTACTTGATATAACGTATCACAACTCCACCCATAGATTACCCATGCTTGGGCCGCACAAACAATGGTCTTTCCTTGGTAGCCCACCTACATCCGTTGATTTGGGATTTTGACCCATCGAGCCGCACTCATGATTTCCTTCATGCAGCTACACAAACCATAGTTTGCCAACTACGATCAGCCAGGTCATACTGGACTTCCGACCAGTTCAACAACGCTTCGGCGCTAGTCCGCTTGTCAACACAACAGATCTCTAACGCTTCCAAATCCCGAACTAGCCTCTCAACATGTACCGACAGCCATTCGGTTTTGGCGGAAGCCCTGCGACTCAACGCATCCGCAACGCATTGCCTTACAACGAGCACAAAATAACTTTCGAACGTATGGTCCCCCAGAAACTCCATCCATTTTGCTGCCTCTATATCAGATCCTTTCGATCCCACCGATGTATCAGGCTCATAGGATCGGTACAGACACCGACTTTGTCACCATACACATAAGGCCTCCCTAGCTTTAGTGCAAAACACACGGCCATGAACTCCAGATGACGGACTGGACAATACCCCCCTCATGCTCTTACAACTAATGCGAGCCACAGGCCACATATTACCACGCTGCAGCAGCACGCAGTCTAATCCGCTGCCTAAGGCAGCGCCATAGATCTCACAGCTTCTGGTTCCACTCGACGAACTTAACACTGGCGTCGCGGTCAACCGACTCTTCAGCTCTTCAAAAGCTTGCGCACACTCATGCGCCCACAAAAAACTCTGATCTTTCCTTGTCAAAGTCATGAGAGGTAGCGCTATCTGCGAGAAGTTCTCCACGAAGTGCCTGTAAAAGCCGGCAAGCCCCAGCAAACTCCGGACTTCCGCTACCGAAGACAACACAGGCCACTTTCGTATTGTAACAGTCTACGCCGGATCCACCGCAACTCTTCCCTACTGACTAAGTGACCAAGGGACGTCACTGAAGATAACCAAGACTCGCCTTTGGAGAACTTTGCGTATAGCTCGTTCCTCCTTAGCGTCCCCAAAACCACACGCAGATGCTTGAAGCGATCTTCTTCGCACTGCGAGCACACCGATAGGTTGTCAATAAAGACGATCACAACATGGTCTAAGTACTCCCTGAACGTTCTGTTCATCAGGTCCATGAACACCGATGGCGCATTAGTCAGCCCGAACGACATGACCGTAAACTCGAAATGCCCATATCTTGTGTTGAACGCTATCTTTGGGATATCACTTTCCCCGATTCTCAGCTGATAGTAACCAGACTTAAGATCCGACTTTAAGTACACCGATGACCCAACCAATTGATCAAACAGATCGCCAATCCTTGGGATCGGGTACTTGCTCTCTTTTGTCAACTTGTTCAGTTCCCTATAATCGATACAGAGCCGCAAACTCCCGTCCTTCTTCTAAACGAAAAGGACCGGTGCGCTCCAAGACGACACACTTGGACGCACATACCCTTGCTCCATCAACTTTTATAGCTGGACCTTTAACTCCACTATCCCCTTAGGCATCAACCTATAAGGAGAGCGTGACACAGGTTTAGCACCTGGCACAACTCAATCGTGAAATCAATCTCTCGCTACGGTGGGGCTCCAGGGAGATTGTTCGGGAACACACCGGGATGCTCAAAAACCATTGGGATACTACCCAGAGTGGACTTAGGCGTTACAGCCTCCACTAACGTGAAGAACAGCTTTGTACCAACACAAAACTGTCTTGACCACCGGGAGGGCAGAAGTCAGAGTCCCGCTCAATCCCTACAGTCCCGCAACCGTTGTCTCCTACCCAACCCCCAGCTAGGTCTTTTTGCGGTTGCCAACGATAAAAGCCTTCAGCCCCAAAAGCTAGCCCAACAAAGATGACGTCAAACTCTACTAACGGCAACAGCGACGCTAGCAAGTCGAATCCTTGACTTTCAATAAGACTCTTACCGCACAGACTATATTTCCGCGCGCACTGGACGACTACTGGGTAATAACCCATCCAGATTGCCAAGATTCCAAAATAAAGCCTAGAACTTCAAGTTCTATGTAAACACGCATAAGGCAAGAAGCAAGGTTGCTAACAACTAAACCATACCTGACGACCCAACGGTCGTCCACACTGTAACGCCCCGTCTTTTCAGCGATTATTTTTATTCTCGTTTGGTGTTACGATGACGCGTTTCCGTGGCTTGTGCCATGTGTGGAGTACGGTTTAGCTCCTTAGAACTGAGTGCCCTGTTTGGTAGCCTGTTGGCAAGATCTCCCTAGCAAACCGAGTCGTTTTGGTGACCCGGTGTGGCCTCTCGGGGGGATGTTTGTGTTTGGCTTTGTTTGAGTATAACTCGAGTTCTGTTCGTCGAAAGTTAATTTCGACTTCGCCGTTGTGTTCGTAGCGTGGGTATTTAGCTACGGTGCGAATTTCGTCGAATTCCGAGGTGAATCGGTTTTCGCGATGATTTGGTGCTTTATGTAATTTTGTAATTAATAATATAATTATATAATTATATATATATATATATAGTATTAGAATGAAAGCCATCATCTTCCTCACGATAGAAACCGCCGGTCCTGTACGAGGAAACGGAGTAACCGCCTACCTTGCCTTCGGACGCCGATTCCCGGAGCGTTTGTGGACGGAATTCGATTCCGAGAGTGGATTCGGATTGCTCTCGTCGAGACCTTCATTCCTGCGGTAAGAAATTCGATTTTCGTGGAGTTTTGGAAGGATTGGAATTTTCAGTTTTGGAAGTTTTCCGCCATTAATGGCCGAGTCTTGGTTCTAGGTGTTGCGGCCGTCTTGATCTGTGCGAAGAGGAGGAAAGCAGTCCAAAGCTTCGCTGAGATTTGAGGCAAGTGGTATTCTTGCCCTTGCCAAGTGTTTTCTTTGATTTTATTTGCTGAAATTGAAATCCCGGTTAGCCCAGGTTAAAGGCCTTGTTGTTCTCGTTTTCTTGCTAACTATAGGGCTTAGTTCTTCCTACTGAAACCCCCCCTATGTTGTGATGTTTGGAATCCAAATTGTCGGCGTAAAGCCGTTGTTTTCCTTTAATTTTGATTGATGCTCTGGTTCGGGCGTAGCCGAGAGGGAGAGTTAGGAGGGGGGTGTGGTTGCCAATTTTCCTTCGTTAAGGCATTATTCGAATGGTTAGACATAGTTTGAATGGTAGTAGCGTGCGGCGTTGATGGTTGTCTACTGCTACTGCAGTGGCATGAGTCGTGTGCGCGTTCCGGTGTCGTTCGGGAAGTTCCAAACGGTGCAGGTTGACCGCGCACGGTCATTAACCTTTAGGGCGCACGACCACTGGTCGTGTGCCTCTGTTCGTGCGCGTATATATTTCAGTTTCCAAAGTTCTGTCTCGGGCAATCGCACGAGCGCTGACATCAGTGCGCACGACCACTGATCGTGCGACACAGATCGTGCGCAGTTGCTAGGTTTTCTGTCAGGTTTCCAGGTTCGTTTCGCACGATCATCAGCCGATGAGTGCGCACGACCACTGATCGTGCGTCACTGATCGTGCGATTTGTATATTTCCTTTTGCTAGGCGAATTTAGATGGTTTCGAGTGCGGGAGTTTAGATACTCAAGTGGAAGGCAACTACTTGAGTTCTGGATCTTCTGCCTTGGTCGTTCGACTGCCGTCGAGCTCCGTTTTCTTTAGTGGGTTTGTGGGTAGTAACTTAATTTTGGCGGCGAGTGAGGCTAGCTCACTCAAGGCCAAAGTTTAGGTAGGCACTGAGTGGGTTTCACTCAACGCCTAGTCGTGTTGGTTTATTTCAACACTCTTCCTTTACCTTGTATTTCGTTTCCGAGTGGATTTTTCCAGTTGTATTTCTGGGTTTTCCTTGTCGGCCGTTTTCTTTATTTTTCCTAAAGGCCGAATCGTGGGTCGTGAATAGTAGTGGTGGTTGTAGCTCTTTATGGGGGTGGAGTTGTGTGATATAGCCAAGGCCACCCATGGATTTCTTGCTCCAGGTACGGGCTGGGCATGTCGGGTGGAAGGTCCCTTGTGTTTTCACGTGTTGACCCTCGAGCTTTTGACTTGGACATGGTGGATTGGGGGACTGCGTTTGCCTTCGATCCGGTTCCTCGTTGTTGTTTTGCTACTATCACTTCCCGCAGTTTAGGGTGTTAGAAGTTTCTTCTTTGGTAGTGTTGCAGCATTCTGGCTCTTGGTAGTCTAGTAGGCCCTGCAGGATGTTGTTCCTGGGCTGGGTCGTTGCTGTTTCTTTGCACGTTGTGCATTTCTTGTTGTCCTGTTTTGGACAGTTGTGACTCTTTCTACTGCATGTTTTCTGTTATTTTGTCCTTTTGGTTGACTCTTTCATGCAGTTTTACCTTTTTTGCTTGCTGAGGTATTCTGTTTTCTCTTGGAATACCCCAGGTTCTGAGCTGTAGCCAGTCTGGTGGCTAGTTGGAGGTGGTGTTGTTGGTGGACTTCCGGACCTTTGGAGTTTTGTTTACCTTGTTTGTGAGGTTGTTTTCAGTACTTTCTTACAGACATATATGTGTGCTGGTGGGTTCGTGTCAGGTTGTTGGCGCCCACTAGTAGTTTTTACCTTGTACTAGATATATACTATTGCTGCTACCATTTATTTTCTGGAGATAGTCTACTTGCTTTGAGAAGGTTTTATGCTAGGTTGCTAGTTATTTTTAAACTATAATTACTATTATAAATGAAGCTCATGATCAGCATGTTTTGTAAACTTAATCACTACTTTCCAAATCACGTACGAAAACCGTTTTCTTATATATATTATATAAACTAAGTGTAGTGTCTTGCATAGTATGAGTGGTTCTCTTGGGACCCTTATGCGCTCTTTAGGGTGTAAAGCCTAATTAAAGTATTTTCCGCAGCGTTTAAATATAGTTTTTCTTTTGTGGACTAGATGATCCACTGAGCCGAGGGATACGGACTCTAAACATAACTGATTTTCTATTCATTAAGCACATGATTTTCTTGCATAAAGATTGTAGTTGGATTTGCCTGAGCGTCAGCAGTTATCCCCTGCTTGACGTGGCATCATGACGCGTGTTTTCTCTCACTCTGATAATTCTTAATTCGGAGAAAATGCGGGTTGTGACACACACACGACCTCCTGCTGGCCAAGGATGTTCACTCCCGGTTGGGCCGGAGTAATCAGCGATGCGGCGGACGCCACCGCCTTGTCTTTCTCTTCAGATATCGACCCCGACTTCTTTTTGGACATTGGGCGTCCACTCCAACAATCCCGGGCATAGTGCTCCGGCTTTCCACAAACAAAGCATGCATCCGGGGTTTGGACTGTAGTCGCTCCGGATGTGCTTGAGGAAGGGACTAGACCCGACTTCCTAGACTTCTTGTACCACCTACGGTACCCGGATTTTGAGGTTGTCGACTTGACCACCGAATCCTTTGCCATAGCATCTTCAACTGCTCCAGCCAAAACTTTCCTAGTCTTCTGAGCACTCTCCCTACACTCTCTGGCGAGATGCCCTGTCTTGCCACAAGAATAACAATTGAGGGTAGTTCAGGTAGTAGATGATCCAGCTTCTTTTCTCGGCGTCTTTCAATAGACAGTCCTTATAGGACCAGTAGGGTTTGGTACCCTATCCACTGGTACTTGGTGAGTTTTCCCCAACTCCACCTCCAAAGCTCTAGCCGACTCCACCAAAGCTCGGAAGCCCAATAACTTTGGTCCTAGTAGTAGGATACGCAGCTCGCTGCGCAGACCGTTATAAAATCTATCCACTATAGATTGCTCGCTTTCCCATTCAAAGCCTGGGTAGCGCCTTATTATAAGGAACGTCTTCAAATATGCGTCAACTGAATGCTCTCCCTGCACCACAGTCATGCTCATCTGCTGCTCTAAAAGACCTCCAAATGCCCTTTGCTCCAACATACCGCCCGATGTTGGGGCCATCTCAGGGACAAAGGGTTGCACATTACTTCCATGTTGTGCATTGGTCACAGCGAACACCGCTTCAACCACCCTTCTTATGGTTTCCCAAGACGTAGGGGTCTCAGGAACGTTACTTAGTGCATTACTTTGCTCAGCAAACGTGTGTTCTGACTGCCACGCTCCGCTTCCGGACACCTATAGACGTTCAAAACACAATAAGTGACTGAACAAAATTGCAAAAAGCAATTATAGGAACACGCAGGTTCCTCAAATATGTGTATTTTCATTCCTAAGTGGACATTCATGGGTTCTTTTCATGTTATAACGATGACGCACACACATGTGCTCTCCACCCCTTAAAGTGAATTCGCCCACGAATTCATTTAAGCTTGACCGAAACCAGTAGTCTGATACCAATTTGTAACACCCCTATCCGTCACATAGTATATAACAGTAGGTCCGGCCGGGGCCCGATGCCATATAATACGGACAGACCGGTTGGTTACGCCTTGAAACCATTCAACCAATCACAACGTCCTACACAACACCTAGCGGAAGCAATTTATTAGAGTTGCAAAGAATAAAGAACCCTGCCAAGCATGAATGTCCACTACTCAAACCCATAGGAATGTATAATACACAAAACGGAAATAGCCTTATGGCCTTACAACAGTTTGCTTAATAAGAGCGTCTTCCAAACCTCGGCACGCAGGCCGGCCACACATGAGTACAAAAGGGAAAAACACTCAAAACTTGGCCTTCGAGGGCCAATACAGCAACTTGGGCTTTAGCCCGCTAATTACCTCTCGGTTCCGCGGTACCTGCAAGCAACAATCCACCGCACGGTGGTAAACAAAGGCAACGATCAGCTATGCTGACCAAATTATAACGATTCCGCCCCCAAACCGGGGCGGCAAAGCTTCTTCCCTGCACTTGTTAGCAAAACAAGCAACACAGTAAAACAAGCATCTCATCACAGGTGCACGCTCTCACGGCCGTACACCCCGTGCTCTCAGGGCACTTACTCGGCGAAGCCAGTCCGAACCCCGTCCGGTCCTCGACTCCACCACCACCCCCAGGGTGGAAATCTTTGTGAGCATTTAGTCTTCTCAGCCGTAGCCTAGACTCGATCTCCAAACCTCGGTAAGTCCCACGTAAAACTTTAGGTCGCTTTAACCGAGCAGGTGGAGCGGTTAGGGGTACACTAGCCCGTTGCTCACCCCGCCATTGCCATTTGGCCACTGATGCGGACTAAGCTTCCCCAGTCCCAAATAACGATCAAACATGGTACATAGCCCCGCTATGTACCCGGTTGGCTCCCAGGCCACCGATATGACAGAAATACGTTTCTGTCCAGATTTCCGGGTGCACCTCGGGGTTAATCCCCCAGATTCCCTGATGCATTCTACCGCATAGCAACCCGAAAGCAATCAAAACGCTCGGAGTCTTCTCCAGCCAACAAATGCACAACAAATCATCACCGATCCGGAAAACACGTCCGGGTAGGCTTCACACAGCATGCCTATGTCAGTACTACGATTCCGGCCTCTAACAAGGGGGACTTTACATATTTACCACACGGAATACAACGATCTCGCCGCACACTCGCGGGAGAGGGGTTTTCCCATGCAAAGGAAGAAGAGCTTCACATGCTCAAGAAGAGAATCGTTACCCTTTCGCTTTTCCGCGGCGCCATGACGATCTAGCCGGATGGAAAGCACCGTATCGGCCTCGCCTTCGCGGATCCGGACTCGGATCGCGATTCGGAGCTCCGAAGCTCCTCCGGCGGCCGGATCTTGGTCTCCAACCTCTCACCTTGCTCTCCCTTCTCTCTAGGATTTAGAAAGAGAAAACCCAAGTGAAAATGGGGTTTGCAAACCCTATTTTTGGGTTTAAGCTGCCAGCAATCACTCCCAGCCGTCGGATCCCAAGCCAAGGAAATGAACGACCACGATTAGGCCTCAAAATACAAAATCTGCGCCGAACATGGGTTGCAACACGGCCGTGTGCCTGACCGTGTCACCCATTCGCCGTCTCGATCGAGTCGAAAAACCAGCACACGGCCTTTGACACGGCCTCCGACACGCCCGTGTCACCTGCGACATGCCTGTGTCGGGACCCGTGTCACGCCCCCCGTGTGCAATCGACCAACACTTCGCAGTCAGAGAGGTACACGGCCTTGTGACACGACATACGACACGCCCGTGTCGAATTTGATACGGCCGTGTTTGAGCCCGTGTCACGGCCCGTGTGCCACACTTGCAGAATCCCTGGAGTGACACGGCCTGGGACACGCCCGTGTCCTAGGCCGTGTTCTACCACTCGACTAGCGTCGACCGCCAAAGCGTCGACCGTACGACCCGAGGCCGAACATGCCTGTGTCACGCCCGTGGCACTCCCGTGACACGCCCGTGACACGCCCGTGTCATGCCCGTGACACCTGCTCCAGAACCAAACTGGGCTCAAAACATCACCCGTCCCTCTTTTGAGTTTCGGGGTGTTACAACTAGACTTTATACTGCTATAGGGCCAAAAAGGTCCATATGTAGTGAGTACAATATCCTAGGTGAGTCACTTTTGTTTAATGATTTTAAACTATTTTTAGTTTGCTTGCCAAATTGACAAGCCCTGCAAAGGCTTTCCTTCTTGTAGGGGTAAGAAGGCAAACCTCTGATAAGGTTGTCCCTAGATAATTTGGCAATGTTTTTCAAGTTAACATGACCTAATCTCCTATGCCAAAGATCATTGTTATTACTAGTTGAATTAAATAGGAAAATTTCAGATTTGGCTGACTGGAAGTTGACTAAGTAAATGTTTCCTACTCTAGTGCCAGTCAATAATACATAATTGTCCAAAGAAGTGATAATATAGGAGGTTTTAGTAAATGATACCTGAAACCTTTCATCACATAATTGACTTATGGAGATAAGGTTGTGCTTCAGTCCACTTACATATGCTACATTACTGAAGGTGATAGCTCCAACTTTAACTTTTCCATAGCCTTCAGTCTGGCCACAATTGGAGTCACCAAATATTACTTTTGGTCCTAGCTTTGCCTTATAATGTGTTAGGTTGGCCTTATTTCCAGTCATATGCTTAGAACAACCACTGTACAAATACCACTGTTGCTCTGTGGTAGAACAGTCTTTCACCTGATCAGCTTCTGATTCTAAAGCTTCTTCATTTTCAGATTCTTCTTCAGCATCTGATGGGCTGCAAGAGGCATTGATATCCATGAGGCAGACTGCCCTTGCCTTTGCCTCTTCTTTCTCTTCACTAGAGCTGGAAGATGTGGATTCATCTTCTGTATCACTCCAGGTTTCAGCAACAAAGCCCTTCTCCTTCTTTTTGTGCTTGTTGGAGGAAGGCCTGCTATAGTGCTTGCTCCTGGAGTCTTTTTCTCTTCTCCTCTCCTTCTTCTGATTCTTAGGGCATTTAAAAATGAAGTGTCCTAGTTTCCTGTATCCAAAACACACTATTTCTTTAGTAGGAGTTTTATCATACCTGGTCTTGTCATTATTCCTGGATGACTTTCTCCTGAAGTCCTTTCTTGCCATTTTGTAGAATCTCTTAGCGAAGAGACTCATCAAATCTTCATTGACTGTTGAAGCTTCAGTCTCTTCAGTAGCTTTGAATGCTATATTTTACTCTCTTGCTGGTGGAGGAGTCATTTGTTCTACAGCTTCCCTGGATTTGATCAACTGCTCATAGGATTTGAGCTTTCCCAAGAGAGATTCTGTGGAAATCTCATTCAAGCTTCTGGCCTCTTTGATTGGCCAGATCCGGGAGTTTCATAAGATTGGGAAGCACATTAGGATCTTGTCATTAATCTCTGTGAGAGAGATGTCTTTATCCAAGGTCTTCAACTCACTGATGATGGAGCTTAATCTGTTGTACATGTCACTGACAGATTCAGCTTCATCTTTCTTGAAATTCTCATACTATGAGATGAGAGTTGATCTTCTATCCTTTCTCTCATCTGCTGAGCTAGCAACCATCTGGTTGAGATAATCCCAGATTGCTTTTGCAGAGGTGCATTCAGCCACCTTTTGGAAGATGTCATCTGGCATGGTTTGAGCCAATAAGTTCATGGCCCTTGCATCAACAATCTTTGCCTTTTTCTGTGCATTACTATAATCTGGAGGAGGAACAACATTCAAGCTTGTTGATGCTGTTGAAGTATTTGCCACTGGAGCTGGTGGACTTGTCAAAATAGAGTTGAAAATATCCTCATCAATAGAATTCATATATAACTTGATTCTTGTCTTCTAGATTGCAAATTTATTTAAATTACAAACTGGAGGTCTGGTGATTGAATAATCCTTGTTCTGTGTCATACTGTAAAAATAGTCCTAAGAGAAATAAAAGATCAGATCTAACACGGGATCGTTTGGTTCAAGGGTTAGCTTGTATAACCAAAGAAAACTTCCTCTGATACCAATTGAAAGAGAGAGCTAGACCTGATTAACTATAGAGGGGGGGGGGGTGAATAGAGTAGTTAAAAACTTGCTGTTTAAAAAATAATTGGATTAGAAAGACTAGTGAATACACAGATTATCAGTAAGCAAGAAAACAACCTAAGTAAAACTAATCTAACACAGAACACAAATCTAAGCTAAACCAACCACATCAAGAACAAAGAGAAAAGGGTAACCAGACAATACAAGAACTTTTATAGTGGTTCCCCAACCTGGGTACATCCACTCATCTACCACCCTGGTAGGAATCCACTAACAGGTTTTGATCAGGTGACTGCCTTCTTTGAGCTTTTGATCAGGTGCTCAAAAACCAATCTCAAGTCTTTTGATCAGGAGACTTGCAAACCAGACTAACTTTTGAAGGGAGTCAAAACCCTGTACAATGGGGTGGGAAAGAAGATTATGTTAGTCTTCTCTTTTCTCAAAAACAATGTGAGAAGACTTTGTGGATCCTTGATGGTGCCAAAGCTCCCCCTGAGATGTTGAAGGTTCAGGAAGACTGGAGCATTGCTTCAGGGTGTAGGCCTTCAGTTTTGATTTCTCAATGTTCAGGAATCTAGTAGACAGATGTTGAAAAGAATGTTTTTGAAGATTCCCAAATATGAAGATGAAGAAGACTCTTGATATTTGATGAATGTTCTTCTTCAGTCTTGAGTATTGACAGGGATGATAACACTGAGAAAAAAACGAGAGAGTTCTGGATGATTGTGATTTCTCTGTACTGTCTTCTTGAAAAAGAGAGATCTCTTTTAATATTCTCAGTCAATTATTATTCCTTTGAAATTTGAATTACTGCCTTAAATGCTGACTGATCTGGAGATTAAAAATTGCTGGAATAAAACATTAATGAGTTTCCCCAACTCTCTTTAATAAAATAAGCAAGTAAATATCCTAATGAATACCATAATTAATGCAGCCAATAACGGGTATATTCAGAGGAATATATGCATTAATTATTCAGGAATAATACTGCTAATAAATGTGGAAATAAAGGATCAGAAGGAGAGGAAAAACTCATTCTGGAACAGGGACAAAAATCATCGACCTCTGAACAGAATTCGTTGACCTGAGATCCAAGATCGTCGACTTAATAATGGCAGTTCGTCGACCTAAGAATCTGTCTGGAGAAAACTAAACGTCGACCTGAGCTCGAATATCGTAGAGCTCAGCTCAGAGAATTAACTCTGAGTTCGTCGATCAAAGATCGACGATCGTTGAGCTGAGTTCGAAGAATTTTTAACTAATCAAACTGTCTTCTGATATCTTCTAAATCTGAGTCTTCTGAGGTTCTCTGCTGGCTGGTCCAAGAAGGTAGAACTAAAAGGACTTAGCCTAAACTCTAGGACTACTAATCATGACCCTGACTATACAAGGTGGGCCAATTATCCTAGTAAGTGAACCTAGCCCAAATCAAACTAGGGATCCAATGGGAACCACTATAAAATTTTTGTGTTGTCTTGTTGCTCTATTTGTTATTTTCTGTGTTGTGATTTTCTGTGTTTTATTTCTGTCTATTTACATATAG
This sequence comes from Platanthera zijinensis, assembly GCA_039513925.1. Taxonomy (NCBI): domain Eukaryota; kingdom Viridiplantae; phylum Streptophyta; class Magnoliopsida; order Asparagales; family Orchidaceae; genus Platanthera; species Platanthera zijinensis. Next base: position 20,519,572 of record CM077084.1, on the reverse strand, counting down.
ATATCACTTATTTTAATTCGCTATAAAAAATAATTAAATGATTTTTAATACCCTATTGACCCCCCCCCCCCCCCGCTCTCTAGAGTTAGTGTGATCTATCCCTTCACTTTCATTTATTTTAATTCAAACAGAGAGTTTACAACTTGAAATATAAAAACTATTACGCTTGCATAAAAATGAAAAACTAAGCTAGCATTAAAAGTAAACTACTAAAATAATTTCAATAGCTATTACAGAAGCAGAGATACTGAAACTAAAATAAGAAAAATTGGAATGAGAAAAGGAGAGAGGAAGAATAATAAGGAAGAACTGAAAATGGCAGCACTTCCCCTCTCCAAAGTTCTATATCCTTTTACACAAGGGGAGGGAATCTATTTATAGATTCTTCAACGAGCAGGAAATACACATGCATCCAGCCATGCACGGGAGTTGACCTTGGTACAAATTCTGGCGAGAAATGATGATTGCCTCGGTACGGGTGACATGCATTTATGGAAGCAGTAGGCTTTTGTGGAAAAACAGGGCTTGTCTTTGGCAGCGGGGAAAGCTGTAACGACCCCATCCGTTAAATGACGTATAGTAGAAGGTCCGGCCGGGGCCCCACACTATATGCCACAAACAGACGGTGAGGTCACAGGATAATACCACACCAAACACGAATCCTAACTCAGAACATTCTAGCGGAAGCTTTAAGTTGCGTTTTGAACTCTAACCAGGAATGTCCAATATATAAACCACCGTTATATATAACCACGGAATGTACACAAATACATAGAGTTTGGCCTTAAGGCCTTACAGTTCCTCTTTTCACATCGTATGGTTTACAAACCTCGGCGCGCAGGCCGGCCATACATGAGTAACGAAAAGAAGCAAAAACATTCGCTTAGCCTTCAAGGGCTAACCACAGCAGCAGCATCAACAAAAGCAGGGCTTCAGCCCATCACTTACCACTTGGCTCTCCAGCACCTGCATGGGAACAATCCACCCAACCGGTGGCAAACAATGCAACGGTCAGCATTCAGCTGACCCAATTATAACAATCCTACCCCTTTCTCGGGGCATGAGCATTCTTTCCCTGCAAAGCATGGCATCATCAAATAGCAACTATGTGCGCGCAGGCACATTCAAGCCATCACAACTATCGGCCACACGGCCCGACAGTCCATGCACTCAGGGCACATTCTTGGTGTACCGGAATACCAGGGTCAACACCACCGTCTACACGGTATTTGAGCATTCTAGTCTTTCCGGCGCGCGGGCCTAAGACTCTCATTAGGCGCTCCAACAAAACCTATAACCAGGCTTCCAAGTCGGATGGACCTAACGCAGGTACGGATCAGCCACCCCCCCGTTGCTCAAGTCGCCGTGCCACCTCGAATACGGAAGTATCCATGGCTATTTATAGGCGCGGGTCGGTTTCACCTTTCCTGTTCGGCAATCTGCCTTTTCATCGAGTTGCAGCCCAACGGCTCAACCGCTCATAAAGTGGCAACGCACGGCCACAAGAGTTGCATCCAACCCTCTTCATTTCCTGGACATCATCCAGTACTTCCTGCTGCACCAAGCAACAGGTAGGCACAAGGCAACACAAGCCATAATCACGGCGCCTTCTCCAATATGCAAACAAGCATCACCAATCCAGACCATGTCCAGATGGGCTTCACACAGCATGCCTAGAGCCGTACTCCAATTCCGGCCTCTAATAAGGGGGACTTCACATATCTACCCCAAGGGACACCACAACCCACCGCACACTCGCGGGGAAGGGTTTTCCCTATGCAATGCAGAAAAGAAGGACTTCACATCTCCAAGGAGGGAGATCGTTACCCTTGTCGATCTCTTGGGAGCCATCGAAAACTAGCCGGTGAGAAAGGACCGCAGCAGCCTTGCCTTCACAACGCCGGCGTCGAATCACGAATCGGACCACGGGAACTCCGCCGGTGGCTTGATCTCCTCCTCCTCCTTCTTCCTCCTCTCTCTTTCTCTCTTCCTTAAGCACATGAAGAATGAATCTTCATCAGCCTTCACGAATTAAATCCAGCCAGGAAACCACCTGAGCCCTTGGATCAAAAGAGAGAAATCTGAACGGCCACGATTTGCCCAAAAAACCCAATTTTTGGCTGACACGGCCTGTGACACGCCCCTGTCACAGGCCGTGTACCCTTAAGCGGCACACGCGGTATACGAACCGACTGAGATTTACCAGAACACGGGCATCGACACGCCCGTGTCAAACCTGACACGCCCGTGGCATTCCTGAGACACGCCCGTGTCACCCCTGCCTCATCGAGCTGCAAGCAGTACACGGGTAGGCACACGGCATTGGACACGCCCGTTTCCACCCTGACACGCCCGTGTTCAAGGCTTGGTTCAAGGCCGTGTAATTTTCTGACTCGAACAGGCCATTTTCGAATTTTATTGAGTGACACGCCCTGAGACACGCCCGTGTCCATGGCCGTGTCCCAGGCTCGACGATCGTCGACTATCGATCGTCGACTAACCTGAACACGCCCTGGGACACGCCCGTGTCCCAGGCCGTGTACCCCCGACACGCCCTGGGACACGCCCGTGTCCCAGGCCGTGTCAAACAGCCTCCAACCCAAAACTGTTTGCAAACACATTTTGAGATTTCTGGGGTGTTACAATCCTCCCCCCTTAACAAAATTTCGTCCCGAAATTTGCACGGTAAGGACATAAGAACCAACAATGCTAGAACTTGAGAATTCTGATATAACAAAAGTACACGGTCTACAGTTCATACAAACAGCTCGGGAAATTCAGCTCGCATGGTCTGCTCTCGCTCCCATGTTAGCTCTGCACGGCCACAATTGTCCCATCGGACCTTGACCATCCCGATCACTTTGTTCCGCAACTGTTTCTCGGCTCGATCCTCGATCCGAATGGGTCTAACCCTCGTCGTTAGCCCATACTCGACCGGTACCCGATCATTCTCCACCACTTGAGCTGGATCCTTCACCGCCTTACGCAGGACTGAGATGTGAAATACATCATGTAATCCACCCAAGTCTGCTGAAAGTGCTAGTCGATAAGCAGCTTCCCCAACTCGCTCCACCACCTCAAACGGACCAAGATACCTAGGACTTAGCTTTTTCAAACGCCGAATCCTGGACACGCCTTTGAAGGGTTTGATCTTCAAATATACCCAATCACCCACCGCGAACTCCACGTTCCGGTGTTTGGCATTGTAGTACTTTGCTTGACGATCTTGGGCTATCAATAGCCTCTCCCGAATAGAGCATATGAGCGAGGTAGCTTCTTCGACTTCCTTTTTCCCACTCAGCTTAGATTCGCCTGCTTCTGCCCAAGCTAACGGTGTACGGCATTTCCGACCATATAAAGCTTCAAATGGCGCCATACCAATACTCGCTTGGTAGCTATTATTATAGGCAAATTCGACAAGAAATATATAATCTTCCCATCTCTTACCAAAGTCTAGGGCGCACATGCGGAGCATATCCTCCATCGTTCTGTTGGTTCGTTCAGTCTGGCCATCCGTTTGGGGATGAAAGGCCGTACTAAACGCTAACTTTGTACCCAATATTTGATGAACGAGCCGCCAATCATTCGATGTGAACCGCCCATCACGGTCACTAACGATGCTCCGAGGAACACCGTGCAGTCGAACAACTTGCTCCACATAAAGCTTGGCCAAGGTTTCCACTGAATCGTCTCTTCGGTTTGGAAGGAAGTGCGCCACTTTCGTCAACCGGCCCACAATCACCCAGATTGAATCATGACCGCGTTGAGATCTCGACAACCCGTGCACGAAATCCATCGAAATGTCCTCGAACTTCCACTCCGGAATAGGTAATGACTTCAGGAAACCGCCAGGCTTCTGGCATTCTGCTTTCACTAACGCACAAGTATTGCATTCAGCTACATAACGTGCGACATCTTTCTTTAGTCCGGGCCACCAGAACAGCTTTTTCAGATCTCTATACATCTTTGTGCTCCCTGGGTGAACTGAGTACTTTGCAAAGTGAGCTTCGTACATCAACTCTTCCCTCAATTTACCCACACTTGGGACGCACACTCGACTATTTCTTCGTAACAAACCGTTATCCCAAGAGAATTGGTCATCCGGCCCATCTTTTGCATAGCGCTGGAGACTTTCATCAAGCTCCGTTGCTCACCAAACTCTGTCCGTAAGGTCCTATTGCACCTCCGTCCAGTTCAAGCATGCATCGGTCGACGAACCCTTGTCAACGCAAGATATTTCCAATGCTTCCAATTCCTGGATTAAACACTGATCATGCCTCTGCAACCAGCTTGCCCGTACCGGAGTCTTTCGACTCAAAGCATCAGCGACCACATTTCCCTTCCCGGGAGTATAGTGAATTTCGAAGGTGTAGTCCCCCAGGAACTCCATCCATCTTCGTTGTTGCATATTCAGATCCTTCTGATCCAACAAATACTTTAGGCTTTTATGATCTGTATAGATATCCACTTTAACGCCATATAGATAGTGCCGCCACAACTTGAGCGTAAAGATTACCACCGCCAACTCTAAATCATGGACGGGGTAATTCCGCTCATGCACTTTCAACTGACGCGAGCCATAAGCAATCACTTTACCAAACTGCAGCAGAACGCAGCCTAAGCCGCTCCCTGATGCATCACTATAGATCTCATACCCATCTGTACCACATGGCGATGTCAACACAGGCGCCGTGGTCAAACGACTCTTCAAGTCTTCAAAAGCTCGCGCGCACTCCGGCGTCCAAATGAACTTTTGATCTTTTCTCGTCAGCGTGGTCAGAGGTAAAGCAATCCGTGAGAAGTTTTCCACAAACCGTCTATAGTAGCCCGCAAGTCCAAGGAAGCTCCTGACCTCGGCCACTGAAGACATCACTGGCCAATCCCGAATGGCACCTATCTTCAACGGATCCACCACGATACCTTCTCCGCTTACCACATGGCCTAAAAAGGCTACTGAAGAGAGCCAGAACTCACACTTTGAGAACTTGGCAAAAAGCTTATTTCTCCGCAGGGTATGCAAGACCAACCGCAAATGGTTTGCGTGATCCTCTTCCGACTGAGAGTATACTAAGATGTCATCGATAAACACAATAACAAACAAATCCAAGTACTCTCGGAACGTTCGATGCATTAGGTCCATAAATACCGAAGGCGCATTACATAGGCCAAACGGCATTACCGTGAACTCATAATGACCGTAGCGTGTTCCAAACGCCGTCTTGGGAATGTCACCTTCCCTAATCCACAGCTGATAATATCCTGATTTCAAATCCAATTTGGAATAGACCGTTGACCCTGCCAGCTGATCAAATAGGTCATCAATCCGCGGGATCGGATATTTATTTTTCTCCGTCAGCTTATTCATTTCGCGGTAGTCAATACACAACCGTAAGCTACCGTCTTTCTTTTTCACAAATAGAACAGGCGCGCTCCAAGGTGACATACTTGGGCGTATATATCCCTGCTCCAACAACTCTTGCAATTGGACTTTCAACTCAGCCATCTCTTTTGGCGCGACGCGATATGGAGAGCGGGCCACAGGTTTCACACCTGGCACCAACTCAATAGAGAAGTCAATCTCCCGCTGGGGTGGTAACCCAGGAAGATCTTTAGGAAACACATCGGCAAACTCTGACACAACTAGTACTTCACCGACACTGGCCTTTGGCTCAACAGCCTGAATTAGCGTGAAGAATAACTCCGCGCCCTTCCGAACAGCATTGACGACTTGGAGTGCAGACAGCAGAGTCCCGCCAACTCCTCGCATACCAGCGAATTTTGTCACAAGTCCGGTATTTTGGCCCAGTGTAATCTCCTTGGAGTTGCAATCAATAAAGGCACGCTGCTCCGAGAGCCAGTCCATACCAAAGATCACATCAAACTCCGATAACGGTAACACAGCTGCACTCAAACCGAAATCCCGACTTCCTATTTGCACATCCACATCGCAAGCCCTATCCGCAAGCATCACACAGCCATTCGGCAACAGCACCCTTGTACTATCCACCGTCACATGACTTGGTACCCCAATTCGAGATACGAAATCCTCAGACAGAAAAGAATGCGAAGCACCTGTATCAAACAGGGCTCTCGCCAAATTATTCCGAATCAGGACAAAGCCTGCAGCACACACATCGTGCACAAGCTATACATAACCAAAAACAATAGCACATAAGCAAGTAAGCTAATTCAACTCGTACCTGTGACGACGTCACTTTGCTTAATCGCTTCCTGTTGGCCAAGCTGGTAGATTCGGGGCTGTGCCTGAGACGCAGAGGAATCAACCACCGCTTTGCCCTTCTCAACATAAGACGCACCCGTCTTCTTGTCCCCTTTGGGCTGAACAACCCGACAGTCACGAGCGATATGCCCCACCCGGCCACAGTTATAGCATGTACGAGAATCCGGCCTTGATGTCGCTCCCGACACAACGGTCGTAGTAACTTGCCCAGATGGCTTGGACCTCTTGCCCCCTTTCTTCTGGTAAAACGACTTGCTCGGGCGAGGTGCTTGAAACTCTGGCTTCGACGCAACCAAGCCCTTATTCCCTTGCACCCGCCTCATGTCCTTCTCCAACGCGCACGCAGTATCAACCAACGCCTGAAACCCTTGGTTCACTGAACTCGAAAGCAGGAATCGCAACTCATCCCGCAATCCTTCATAGAACTGATTCGTTTTCCTTTGGTCATCCGCGAAGATTGTACCCGCATATCGTCCCAACCTGGTAAACTCATGCAAGTAGATATCCACGCTATCTTCCCCTTGCTTTAACCGTTGGAACTCATTTTCCATAGCAATGCGTTGCGCCGCTGGGACATGTTTTGCCAGAAATATCCGAGAGAACTCCTCAATCGACACTTGCGTTAATTGCCTGCCCGCCAAATGGTGTACCTCAACCTCGTCCCACCACAACCGCGCCTCTCCTTCAAGCATGAAGGTGGCCAAGGTGACCTTTAGAGTTTCCTCCGCCCTGATCGCTGTCATTATCCGCTTGACACGCGATAACCAATCCTCTGCCTGCGTTGGGGATCCCATTCCCGTAAACGTAGGAGGACTGAAGCTCATGAATTGCTTCAACTGTCAGTCAGCTGCTCGTGGATCTACAGCCTCAACCGGCTCGGGTCTTATATCAACACGAACTGGCACTACTGCCGGCTGCGCTTGCCCGGTCGGCTGAATCATGGCAAATAGCGCCTCAACAACTAAGCGAACAGTTTCCGCAGATGGAGGAGGTGTTGGCACCTCAGCTGGTGCCGCACTCTCATCAGAGCGCTGGGGCTCAGACTGCCCAGCACCACTACGTGTCACCTATAGGTGGACAAGACACACATTAGCGAACGTATGCAAGCAAAACAACACAAAAAGGAACGCGCAGATTCCTCAAACAAGATTTTGTACATTCCTTAGTGGACATTCCAGAGGTCATTAGCGTTACAGCAGGGCGCATAGACACGCGCGTGCCACCCCATAAAAGAATTCGTCCACGAATTCGATAGAGGAAGACCGAACGAAGCTGATACCAAAATGTAATGACCCCATCCGTTAAATGATGTATAGTAGAAGGTCCGGCCGGGGCCCCACACTATATGCCACAAACAGACGGTGAGGCCACAGGATAATACCACACCAAACACGAATCCTAACTCAGAGCATTCTAGCGGAAGCTTTAAGTTGCATTTTGAACTCTAACCAGGAATGTCCAATATATAAACCACCGTTATATATAACCACGGAATGTACACAAATACATAGAGTTTGGCCTTAAGGCCTTACAGTTCCTCTTTTCACATCGTATGGTTTACAAACCTCGGCGCGCAGGCCGGCCATACATGAGTAACGAAAAGAAGCAAAAACATTCGCTTAGCCTTCAAGGGCTAACCACAGCAGCAGCATCAACAGCAGTAGGGCTTCAGCCCATCACTTACCACTTGGCTCTCCAGCACCTGCATGGGAACAATCCACCCAACCGGTGGCAAACAATGCAACGGTCAACATTCAGCTGACCCAATTATAACAATCCTACCCCTTTCTCGGGGCATGAGCATTCTTTCCCTGCAAAGCATGGCATCATCAAATAGCAACTATGTGCGCGCAGGCACATTCAAGCCATCACAACTATCGACCACACGGCCCGACAGTCCGTGCACTCAGGGCACATTCTTGGTGTACCGGAATACCAGGGTCAACACCACCGTCTACACGGTATTTGAGCATTCTAGTCTTTCCGGCGCGCGGGCCTAAGACTCTCATTAGGCGCTCCAACAAAACCTATAACCAGGCTTTCAAGTCGGACGGACCTAACGCAGGTACGGATCAGCCACCCCCCGTTGCTCAAGTCGCCGTGCCACCTCGAATACGGAAGTATCCATGGCTATTTATAGGCGCGGGTCGGTTTCACCTTTCCTGTTCGACAATCTGCCTTTTCATCGAGTTGCAGCCCAACGGCTCAACCGCTCATAAAGTGGCAACGCACAGCCACAAGAGTTGCATCCAACCCTCTTCATTTCCTAGACATCATCCAGTACTTCCTGCTGCACCAAGCAACAGGTAGGCACAAGGCAACACAAGCCATAATCACGGAGCCTTCTCCGATATGCAAACAAGCATCACCAATCCAGACCATGTCCAGATGGGCTTCACACAGCATGCCTAGAGCCGTACTCCAATTCCGGCCTCTAACAAGGGGGACTTCACATATCTACCCCAAGGGACACCACAACCCATCGCACACTCGCGGGGAAGGGTTTTCCCTATGCAATGCAGAAAAGAAGGACTTCACATGTCCAAGGAGGGAGATCGTTACCCTTGTCGATCTCTTGGGAGCCATCGAAAACTAGCCGGTGAGAAAGGACCGCAGCAGCCTTGCCTTCACAACGCCGACGTCGAATCACGAATCGAACCACGGGAACTCCGCCGGTGGCTTGATCTCCTCCTCCTCCTTCTTCCTCCTCTCTCTTTCTCTCTTCCTTAAGCACATGAAGAATGAATCTTCATCAGCCTTCACGAATTAAATCCAGCCAGGAAACCACCTGAGCCCTTGGATCAAAAGAGAGAAATCTGAACGGCCACGATTTGCCCAAAAAACCCAATTTTTGGCTGACACGGCCTGTGACACGCCCATGTCATAGGCCGTGTACCCTTAAGCGGCACACGCGGTATACGAACCGACTGAGATTTACCAGAACACGGGCATCGACACGCCCGTGTCGAACCTGACACGCCCGTGGCATTCCTGAGACACGCCCGTGTCACCCCTGCCTCATCGAGCTACAAGCAGTACACGGGTAGGCACACGGCATTGGACACGCCCGTGTCCACCCTGACACGCCCGTGTTCAAGGCTTGGTTCAAGGCCGTGTAATTTTCTGACTCGAACAGGCCATTTTCGAATTTTATTGAGTGACACGCCCTGGGACACGCCCGTGTCCATGGCCGTGTCCCAGGCTCGACGATCGTCGACTATCGATCGTCGACTAACCTGAACACGCCCTGGGACACGCCCGTGTCCCAGGCCGTGTACCCCCGACACGCCCTGGGACACGCCCGTGTCCCAGGCCGTGTCAAATAGCCTCCAACCCAAAACTGTTTGCAAACACATTTTGAGATTTCTGGGGTGTTACAAAAGCTCGACGAAAGAAGGAGAGAGGGCTCGAAGAAATCAGAGGAGAATGAGGGAGAGCTCGACGACCGGAGGAAAATGTCGAACGCAGAAGGTGGAGGGGAGTTCGACGAACGCTGAGGTCGACGAATTCTGGCGAGCTCGACGAACTGGGGTTAAATGAACCGTTCGTCGAATATAGAAGATCCGTTCGACGAATGCTGAGGTCGACGAATTTGAACTGAAGGCGAGGTCGACGAAAGCCAAACGCAAAAAGTGGATGTGAGGTCGACAAAATTGAACTGAAGGCGAGGTCGAAGAACCGAGGAAAACGTCGAACGCAGAAAGTGGATAGGAGGTCGACAAAATTGAACTGAAGGCGAGGTCGGCGAACGTCGGAAAATGTCGAATGCAGAAAGTGGATGGTGTGATCGACAAACTTTGAACTGAAGGCGAGGTCGACGAATTGAGGAAAACGTCAAACGTAGAAAGTGGACGGATTTTGGCAAGCTCGACGAATTGGGGCTGAAGGAACCGTTCGTCGAACGCCGAAGATGCGTTCGACGAATGCTGAGGTCGACGAATTCTGACGAGCTCGATGAACTAGGGCTGAAGGAACCATTCGTCGAACACAGAAGATGCGTTCGACGAATGCTGAGGTCGACGAATTCTTGCGAGCTCGACGAAATTGGAGACGTTCGTTGAAAGGATGAGCTCGACGAAAAGGCAGAGCTCGTTGAAAGGCTGAGTTCGACGAAAAGGCGGAGCTCGACGAAAAGGCTGAGTTCGACGAAATGGCTGAAAAACTTCAAACCTATAAAAGAAAGAAAACAATCATTAGTGTTATTAATATATACAATAGGAGGTCAAAATAAATCTTTAAAAGATATGATTTTTATAATAAAAACTTGTAATTACCCTAGTAGTTTAAACTACAAAACGTATTATCAATGGCCGTTTGCACAGTGGGGAATAGATCGACCTTCTTGGCCCTCTACCTCAAGCTTCGGGGCAAAGGAAATTCCTTATAATTGCCATTGATTATTTCACTAAATGGGTGGAAGCGGAGCCGCTGGCCAAGATCACCGAAGACAATACAAAGCAATTTTTGTGGAAGAACATCGTTTGCCGTTTTAGAATCCCTGCAATCATCATCATCGACAACATTACTCAGTTTACGGGAAGGTCCTTCATAAAACTATGCGAAGATTTAAAAATCAAGCTGCGATATACGGCTGTGTCACATCCTCAAACCAATGGGTAGATCGAGGTGACCAACCGTACCATCTTAAAAGGGTTGAAGACGCGACTACAAGATGATGGGGGGCAGTGGGTCGATGCACTCCCTAATATGTTATGGGCATACCAGACAACCGAGAGAACTCCCACAGGAGAAACGCCGTACAATCTCTGCTACGGCACTGAAGCCATCATCGCGGTTGACGTCGGTGTTCCAAGCACCCAAGTTTCCAACTTCAACCTCAAGAAGAATGGTGAAACACTCAAAGACAACTTAGATTTTGTTCCTGAAGTCCGCAACGAGGCGGCCCTCTGCGCTGCGACCTACCAAAAACGGACTGCTCGGTACTACAACTGCAATATGAGACCCCGACTGATCAATGTCGGGGACTTGGTCCTCCGCACCGTAGAGGCCACAGGCAAAGGGAAGTAAGGAGACGAACTCTCTCCTACATGGGAAGGTCCTTTCGTCGTCACAACAATGGTAAAACTAGGAACATACAAGCTGCGGACCGCCGAAGGAAAGACTTTTCCCCGCACTTGGAACGCGCAGAACCTGCGCCGATTTTATCAATGATTTCCTGTTTTGTGTCTTTCGAATTGTGCAACACATTTTTTTTTTAAAAAAGACTCTATGATGTGTGTAAGCCGCGAGCCTAATCTCGTGCAAATTATTTTTATCCAAATATCACATTGTGTTGCTGCAAATCTTGTGTAGTCAAATAGTGAAGACGACACACTCATCGCTCCCTGTGGGGGGATGCCCCCCTCACGGTTAATCCGCGATTACAAACCGCGCAAACTAAGTCGCGAGCCCGACTCATGCGAACTCACCATAGGGGCCTGCCCCCCCTAACAGCTAAGCCGCGATTACAACCTGTGCAAACTAAGTTGCGAGCCCGACTCTTGCAAACTCACCGTGGGGGCCTACCCCCTCACATCTAAGCCGCGATTATAATCCGCGCAAACTAAGCCGCGAGCAAGACTCGTACAAACTCCCCATGGGGGCCTGCCCCCCTCACTGCTAAGTCGCTATTACAACCCACGCAAACTAAGTCGCGAGCCTAACTCGTGCAAAATCCCTATGGGGGCCTGCCCCCCTCACGGCTAAGCCACGATTACAACCCGTGCAAACTAAGCCGCGAGCCCGACTCGTGCAAACTCCCCGTGGGGGCCTGCCCCCCTCACGGTTAACCCGCGATTAAAACCCGCGCAAACTAAGTCGTAAGCCCGACTCATGTGAACTCCCCGTGGGGGCCTTCCCCCCTCACGACAAAGCCGCGATTACAACCTGCACAAACAAAGCCGTGGGCTACAACCGTGCAAACTAAGCCGCGGGCTAGAATCGTGGAAACAAAGCTGTAGGATGGAACTGTGCAAACGAATTTGCGAATCTAGTTCATGTGAAATACATTGCCCACACTCTCCTGCAAGCCAAACTCGCAAAAATAGTAAAAACAACACACGACACGAATAGTTGGAGGAAGAGTACAAAAATAAACAAATACAGAAACATGAGGCCGCTACTCATTAGCAGCATCGACATCAGAGAGCTCATCCTCAGAAATATCATCAAAGCTAAAGACAAAGGTGTCACATCCTTGGTGCCGACCAACAAATCGGGAGGCCTTCGCCACTCTGCGCCTGAGGGCTAACTCACGGGTATCTTCCACTTGAGGCTCCACCTCCTTGGACCAGATCTTATCACGCACCTCCTCCGCAATCAGGCAGCGGTCTCGCATGTAGTCCTATGACTCCAAGTACTCCGTGAGTCTAGCAACCTTCAGCTCCAACACGCGGCTGTCAGAAGATAGCATCTCCACTTGGGCCCTCGCTGCCCGAAGCCGACTCTCTAAGCTGGTGGTTTCCTCCTTGGAATGCTTTAGCATATGGGTGGTCCTCTCCACCAGTGCCTTTTCTACCTCCAATGTCGTGCGTGCATTCTCCAACTAAGTCTTCAGCCCGGGAGGCGAGTGAGCTCGTCATCGATCTGAGCTTCTCCTGAATGGCCAAATACCCATCCTTCAGGCTCACTTAGTGGTCGTTCCAAGTAACGAGAGTCTCGGTCTGGGTCTCAATCTGCAGAAAGGAAAATGAAAATTAGCGTCACAAGATGATAAAATAAAATTTCACACAAACAAGAGTACTTACCGCGTCGCTCATTGCCCTTAAAGAGGAAGACATGCGCTGGGCTGCCGCCTTCATAGAAAGAACTTGAAGGGCTGGGCGCTCAAGCACCCGAACCTCAGGGGTGGTATCATCTCAGGTAATTAGAGGAGCCACCCTATCCATCATTTCGACACCACTAGATGAAGTTGTGCTGGTTTTTCTCTTACGGCTGCCACCAGAGGGTTCCTCGATACTCTGCGAAGAATCCAAAGAAATGCCGCATTGCAGCAAGTGCTTATCCTCCATAAATGAGAAGATGCTGAATAGGTGATTGGACAATTCATGGGGCATTGCAGCACCGGGGAAAACTCCCACTCCTTCCCTTCTGACGGCAACAACGATCGGGGAGTGAACTCTACACCTCCGGTAAGCCCCAAGGGTTCCTGATGTATCCGAAATGGGTGTTCCCGTGACGACGGTCTATCCGAGCCTCGAACTTGAGCCAACTCTTGTTGCTATGAATCTCAACACGCTCCCCACCATCAGAGCGGACATCGTACCAATCTCGGAAACACTCCAAAGAAAGTCTCCCGCCATGCTCACGGAAGAAAACAACCATGCCCATAAGGTGCACTACTCCCAACGAGGTAAACTAGGAGATCGGCACCCCACAAATTTCAAGATCTCGATCGCTTCCTCGCAAGGCGGGAATCGGAAGCTAGACCTCAAAGTACTCTCGCAGACAGTTAGCCACCCTTGGGGGGGATTTTGCACTCTCTCCTCGGCATGCAGAATTTTCACCTCTAAATTGGCAGGTAGCCCGAACCTCTTTCTCCAAATAACGATTTGGTCCTCGATAAGACAAGAGAGCAGACACAGTGGTCTCGCGGTACGATTCGAGCCCTGTCACCAGAAAGAAAAAGGCAGATGCAGTATGAAAACACGCCTCACGCGGTAAAATTAAAGGGTAGGCCCCCTTGAAGCAAGCCAAGTGGCGCCCCCAAACATGTGCACGCGCAAAGCATGATACCTACGGGCCCCGTGTAGCAGAGCACGCGCACGCAAGCGCACCAACACGCGCACAGTCTGGTATGCATGTGCCCACACACACACGGCCAGGCATGCGTATACGCAGTGGTCTCGCGGTACGATTCGAGCCCTGTCACCAGAAAGAAAAAGTCAGATGCAGTATGAAAACACGCCTCACACGGTAAAATTAAAGGGTAGGCCCCCTTGAAGCAAGCCAAGGGGCACCCCCGAACATGCGCACGTGCAAAGCATGATACCTACGGGCCCTATATAGCAGAGCACGCGCACGCAAGCGCACCAGCACGCGTACAGTCCGGTATGCATGCACCCACGCACACACGACCAGGCATGCGCGCACTCGCGTGTGTGCGCGGCCTGATGCACGCAGACTTGCGCGCGCATCCAGGCACGTGCACGCAGCTCGGTGCATGTCGCGCGCGGTCACCAGGTGTACGCTCGCGCACCCAGGTGCGCACGCGCAACTAGGTGCACACGCGCGCGTAACCAGGTGCGCGCGCGCACCCAGGTGGGCGCATACGCACTAGGCTCCCTCGCAGCCGAGCGCGCGCAACCAAGCACGCGCGCAACCAGCTACGCACGTACCTAGGAACGCGCGCGCGTCCTAGTGGGCGCACCAGGGCACTCGCGCGGCCTGGTGCGCACGCGCCCACACGTGCACCCGCACTGCCTGGTCCGCGCGCCTCCTCATATACCCACACATTGGCCTCCTCCGCGTCGCCCGACCGTGGGGGAGCCGGGAGCACCCTTTTTGGGCCTGATGGCGCTTCCCTCTTGCCGTCCCCTCTCTCCCCCAGAAATCTTTTAACATATCGTTACCTGGGCTCGCCGGGCGCCGCTCTATGATGTTTTTGGCTTTTCCCTGGTCGCCATCATGGTCGAAGAGATTGGGGGAAAATCCTTGTTCTCTCGCTTGTGCCAACTTCCGACAACAAAGGATTTGGGGGGCAATTGATGGGGATGAAGCTCCATTTAAAGCCTTAGGGGTGCATTTAACCACTCTTCCCCCATGATTTCTCCTATTATTGAGATCATGGGTTTGACTGGTTAGGGGCGGCCCGGGCGGCCGCCCACCTTGGCCGTATTGGGGGCCGAGCGAGGGGGTGGCCCGAGCGGCCGGCCCCTCGGCCACTCCAGCGGTCGAGCGAGGGGGCGGCCTGGGCATCGTCCCCTCGGCCGCTCCGGCGGCTGAGTGAGGGGGCGGCCCGGGCGGCCGCCCCCGAGCTGCTCCGGGGGCCGAGCGAGGGGGTGGCCTATGCGGCCGCCCGCTCTGCCGCTCTGGCGGCCGCCCCCTCGGCCTCTCCGATGGCCGAGCGAGGGGACGGATCGGGCGGCCGCCTCCCTTGTACGCTCCGACGGCAGAGCGAGGGGGCAGTCCGGGAGGCTTCCCCTTTGGCCACACCAGCAGCTGAGGAGGGGGCAGCCCTATCGACCACTCTCTCGGCCACGGCCGGGGGCCGGTGCGGTGAACGTTGGCGGGCGGTTTCCCCATTATGCGTAGTGGGATCGGTGCGCAGGGGATTGGGCGTGGTGATCGTGTGTGCAGTCAAACCCATGATCCAGATCATGGGGGTGTAGCTATGTGCACACTCAATTCCTATAAAATGGGGGTCATCCCCAACAATTGCCCCCCTAGATCCTTGTTGCACGAGACCACTCCGGACAAAGAAAAACCAGTATCTTTCTCTATTCATTTTATGGCGACGATGGTGGCGAATGGTGACGGACTTACGCCAACAAGCGCTTGCATCCTGCAAACTCAGGTAAAAAATGTTAGCATATATTATGGTATAGGAGAGGTGATGACCGTGCCTGGGGGAGGGAGATGTTGCTCCCGCAGTCACGATAATGTGTATGGGCGAGTGTGTGGATATGTACAAGGAAACGCGTAGGCGTTCCTACGATGGAGCGGGCGGATGCGCCTGGGTTGGAGCGTGCGCGACTGTTCGTGCATGTAGGCATGCGCCAGACCATGCACGCGAGCACGCGCCTGGTCGCATAGGCGCGTGCCTGGTCCCGTGGGCGCGCGTGTGGGTGCACATGCACCGAGCGCGCACGCGCGGTCCTGGCTGTGCGTGCCTGGCCGCGTGCGTCCTGGTGTGCATTCCTGAGTGCGCGTGCGTGTGAGCTTGCGTGCATTTTTTGTGGCCATGGGCAGACAATCATGCAGGGGATTTCTGCGCATGTCGAGGCACGTGTATGTGCTTGGGCGTGTTGCAGATATTTTTGATTTTATCGGGTGACGCGCATTTTTGTTCATGATTGGGGTGGATGTTTTTTTCTCAGACTTTTTAATCAAAATTTATTTTTTGTGACAGGGCTCGAAACGTACTGCTCGGCCGATGCGTCTATGCTCATCTCTTATCGAGGATCAAGTTGCATTTTGGAGGAGAAGGTTCGGCCTTCCTGCCGACTTTGAAGTAAGGATACCGCGTGCTGAGGAGAGGGCGTAAAATCCTCCATGTGGTTGGTTGACGATCTGCGGGACTACCTTGTGATTGGGATTTTGGTTCCCCCCGTGCGAGGAAGTGGTCAAGATTTTGAAGTTCTGCGGCGTGCCAATTTCTGGGCGGTGTGGCATTTCTTCAGTCTCTGGTATTTATTCAGTTCTGGCATTTTGGTTCCCCTCGTGTTTAGCATTTATTCATTCATAAAAGAGAAGCGCTTGTTACGGTGTGGCATTTATTTAGTCTCTGGGCGGACCGCTGAGATGTCTTTGGGTTGTAGTATGAAATGGAATACCATTATAATTTCCCGAGGTGGCGTTGTTTGTCTTCTCCGAGTGATGACTTTCCTTCTGATGACCGCGGTAGTTCACCTCCCGAGGTACAGGTGCTTGACTCGTCTGCCCCCAGTATTTCCCCGTAGAGGCAGCGGCTCTGAGATAATCTTCTTTTTTGAAGGCGATGAATGAAGTGGTAATTGAGCTTGAACATTTTTGGCTCTTCTTTATTGTCGTATTGTGCTAACTTCACTCCATCCTTCTTCTTTTGTAGATTGAAGCCTAGGTTCAGATTTTTGTTGTTTGGAATGATCATTATGTGAGCTTGAAGTATGGATATTTGGCCCTTCAGGATAAGTTTCAAGCGACAGCGGGTTCTCATGTTGCCCTGAAGGATGATCATGAACGGGATGTTTCTCGATTTCACCGGATTGGATCAGTGCTGAAGGCGGAGTTGGAGGAGACTCTGGATTCTCTAGAGGTGGAGAAGTCTCTGGTGGAGAGAACTACGCAGATGCTAAAGTGCGCTCAAGAGGATACTTCTGATTAGTCCAAGTTATATACATATTTTTGGACTCATCTTGGCTAGTTTTATCGTTGATGCACTACACTTTAGAGCCATGATTGTTCATATTTGTTATTATATCCATTCAATGTTAAGTGTAATTTTGGCCCGTTTTTAGTGTGATTTCGTAGTTATTGTACTTTTGCCCTATACTTGGTATTTTTATGTGTCTGGAGAATGTGGAATGTCCGTTTCGGTGGCTCTTCTATTTTTGTTGCACGTACAAAGGTTGTGTGTGTATTCCGGGATTGTTTGGGAATGTTTTTCGCCTAAGGGCCACTGATCGTGCATTTTTACATGCGTATGGTCAGTGGACTCCTTAGCTCACGACCGCTGGTCATGCTTGGTCAGTTCATCGAACCCCAAATGGTACATGAACACTGCGCACGATCATTGGATCTATAGCACATGACTACTGGTCGTGAGCCACTAATCGTGCACACTATTCTCCATTTTTCCAAGTTTTGTCTACGTCAAGTGCACGACCATTGGACATAGTCCGCACGACCTCTAGTCGTTCGCCACTGCTCGTGCGCGTTTATCTCATTTTTCTGAAGTTCTGCCATTGCTAATCGCACGATCATGGGATCTAGTGCGCACGACCACTAGTCGTGCGCCACTGATCGTGCATATATATATATTAATTTTTTCTGTCCAGCTACAGGTTTCTCTGGAGCTGTGCACACAATCATCAACCGTCAATGCGCACGACCACCGGTCGTGCGCCACTGATCGTGCGCTTTGATTTTCTGCTGCCCGTATTTAAGCACGTGCTCCGCGAATTAGGTCAACGCATTTCATTTTTACGCCTAGTTGCAGCATACGAAAGCGCTGTTTCTCGGCCCCATAGGTCCTCTACTCATTTTCACCCTCCGGGAAGCTTTCTACGGCGATCTGAAGTCATCTTCAACCCTTCAGAGAGTTTCCGGCCACCAGCAGTGTGCACTAGAGATCTTCTGGTACTATTCACTTGGGCAAATAGGGAGAAAAGACTGAAGGCAAGGGAAGAAGATGGAGGAAGACAAGTGGATTGACAACCCATTTACCTCTGGACGTAACCACAGTACGAGTCGAGAAGTGGACTTACAACCCACCGCTCCGACCAAGAACCATGGCTAGGCTTTCCCCCTTTCGGTTTACTCTACCTCTCCTCCATAGTGGAGTGTATTCTAAAGCTTGTAATGAACCTAAACTTGCTTTTATTTGTCTATGAATGAAGTTTGCTTTTGTTAGTTACACCCTTTGTTGTTAGTTGTGTTGCACTCGCCTCCATTTACATCCACTCCACTCGCGCACTAGAAACACTCTAGAAAAGGCTAGTGTTGGTAGTTGAAGAGATGATTACGAACCTCACTCTCCACACGTGTGTTCACTCCATCCGCTTGCTCTCTGCCCATTCGCCTAACGAAGCACGACATAGCGGCCTGCACTAGTTCCATCCACCAAGAGAAGCGGTGCTTACGACCCGCATTAGTTTTCTTTTTGTCTTCTGTAGCATTTGAAATCAAAAGCCAGCCTTGTTGTTTCGTTTAACTCTTAGTAACGATCTTTCTATGACGCTATCACGATACCCATCCTACATTCCCTCAAGATCGACATTCGGGGAAGCTATTCCCAAAATTATTACTTGACAGTGACCGGTGCACTTGCCGACGCATCAAGTTTTTGGCATTGTTGCAGGGGAATGCAGGCGTATTGTTGATTTGTGTTGTGTTATGAGAGTTACGACAGAGTTGCTTGTTTTGAATTTATTTTATCCCAGTCTATTTTTGCTTTTTATATCGGTTGAAATTGTTAAATTTTTATTGAGAATTAATGCAAGATAGTTTAATCCTGGAAATTAGTGATATCTGCAATGTGGGCCAGTTTTAATATTCATTGCCGCTGGTGTGGAGATATCTCTCATGCATGTGATAGATGTCCTAAGGAGTATGGTAGCCAAGAAGCTCAAGGATCTACATATGGAGCACCAACCTCATCTAGTACTCAATATGGTAGACATAAGCCAGTTAGCTACTCATCCGCGCTTCCCTTACCACACTACTTTCTTTCGGCGTCAGTACCTGTTGTACCGACAAAGCCGGCTAAGCAGTGTTTATGTTGTCGGAGTTGGGATCACTCTTTGAAGGAGTGTGCTGCTTACTTGGTGCAGTTAGAGGATGATGATGAACCGGATGTTCGGATTGTCTCCACTACGAAAACTTGCAGCACCCCTTCTGTATATGAGTACGTACTAGTGCCACCTTCAGATTTTGAAGAGAGAAATACTAGTATTTGTACAGATACATGTGTCGATCTAAACCCTGACACAGATGTTTTTACTCCTAAAGTACATATATCATCTTTTATATAGTATGTTAGTTGTGAGGAGCCTGTGCTTGACTTTTTAGAGAGCACTGCCCCTCTATCCTCTACTTTGCAAAGCATTATTTCTATTTCTGACACTGTTGTGGAGGTTGATTCGCAGGGAGAAGATGGTGTTTGTAGCATTATATTAGATCAAGTTGAGGAGGACATCTGCATGGCCGAGCTTGTTGCCTCAGTCCCATATAAGGAAGTCCAATGCGCGGACGAGGTGGATGTAGATCCAGCACATGCTTGTACCAGCCTAAACAGCTGTGTAGATCCACCCACAATTCCGTCGATGGGAGATGACACCGGAATCATCCCCAAGATTGAGGTTACTTTTTGTCATTCTTCTAATTTATTTGCTAACCCTGCTCTCATGCCTACTTCTCTGTAGGACCACATCGTGGAACCGGTCCACTTAGTGCAAGGGCCTGTAATGCATCCTAACATTGATGGAGATCGGGTGCAGGTGGAGTTAGATTCATCGAGCTTCACAACATTTATTCTACCCATGCCTGATGTTCAAGACAGGTATAACTACACAGGTATGTGGGTATTTGTTCTGTCGCCATTTCGGTACCCGCTACTGAAATGTGAACTTGAACAACTGCCCGAGCACTTCAAATTTCATACGCTCATCAGTTAAGAGAGTGCATGGTCCTTGAATAAGTCCTGTTGGGAGACAATAAACTCATCAGTTATCTAGATTAGTATTTCTTTTTTTTAAATGTATGAACTTTTTGTTTCTAGCTTATAATTATTGCTTAATTTAACTGTCGAAAGGGTTGTGGTAGCCTCGCTGCTGTGATGAGCTCAAATGTGCACCCATGTGGTCTGTAGTGTGGGTTTGACTGCGAAACAAGGTGCGCGAAAAATTTCTCCGCGCACGACCACTGGTCATGCACATTATTTAACATCGCACGACCACCGGTCGTGTGCTGGCCCAGTTTATTTTAAAACCCAGCCGGCTGACCACAGTGCGTGCGCCCTAACTCCTCTCACTTCATTCCACTGAGTGTGCGCCGTCTCTTGTCGATCCGCCCCTTCTCCGGTAAGCTCTTGCATTTTCCAGCCTCCTTCATCCTTGTTTTGATGCTATGGAAATGGGAAGCCGCTGTGTGATGAAAGCCTACCAACGCTCCGGCCATTCTTCAGCTACTCCCGCACAAATTTTGGGAAGAATGATGACTTTTTCCAAGGTTGAGTACACCCAGCGCTTCAACTCCTTGAAGGAAAAGCCCTTCCTCTCTCAGTGGCTTGTAGATTGGAATGAACTCCGGTCGATCGGAGACAATGGAGCGTTAGCGGAGGCCGTCCTCCTTCTCTATTCCTTCGATCATTGGAGAAAATTGTTCGAGTGCGATGAGCTCGGGTATCAGGAGCTGAACCTAGAATTCTTGTCAACTTTCGATTGGGGGACAACTTCGGATGACCTCCTCCTACCTACTTGCTCCTTCCGTTTGATGGGCCACGACTTCACCATCACTTTTCCCGAGCTCGCCATTCACGCCAGCGTCTACACCGAGGTTGAAGCATCCAGGATTGGCTTTCAGCAGTTGTGCATTGATTTTCCGAAAGGCATCACTCTGTGTGCCGTTTGGTGTTCTCTGACTGGGGGGAATGAGGAGTACGTCGCCCGAAGGGCCAAATCGACAAGGATTGTCTCCCCCGCTTTGAGGTATATGCAGCACTTACTCAGACACTCGCTCACCGCAAGGGCCCTGAGCCAGAACGTGATGGGGTGGCAAGATTTGATCTCCCTGTATAGCATGCAACAACAGTACCCCATTCATCTGGGGCATATGTTGGCCCATTTCTTCAATAACGAGGCCACTTATGGCCTCGTGGGCGTGATCGGGGGTGCTTACTACATTACCCGCATTGCGAAGAGTTTGGGGATTTGGACCCAGCTACCTCCGATGGAGCAGGTCACTGCTCCCACCATGATAACCAGGGCCAATATGGTGAGTTTCCATTTGCTACGAATGGTTGGGAGGAAGGCTAGCCAGAAGTTTGTTGTTATTATGCCTGGAGATGCGCCTGGGGGAAGAGATGAGGAGGAAGATGAGGGAGAACTGACCGAGTCTTCCGCCATGTGTAGGCGGAGAGCAGCATAGCCACCACTGCCGAGTCTGCAGCAGCAGCGACCTTCAGTAAAGCATGAGTTGCAGACTAGTCGTCAGTATAGCCCAGCTCAGGAGCAGCGCGTTCCATATATAACTGAGCGCCTTGCTGATTTGGAAGCCTCACAGTACTGAATGTAAGACTTTATTTTTCAGCAAGCGGTGAGAGGCGGGCTGAATATTCCACCGCCTCCTGCTCGTTCGCTCCAACCACACCTGCTCATCTTCCGTCTCCCATCGAGATTCGCGACAGTGATAGCGAGGAGGAGTGAGGGGAGTTTGCACGTAGCGAGTCTACCACATCTACTGAACTTCTAGTGTTTTATTAATCTATAGAATTGTATTGTACTTTATTTAGCAGGTTCGGTCCTGGAATAATTATATTTTTATGGGCGCCCATCTGGGTGCTGAATCTTATTTTTATATATCATGCTTAATACAGGTATTCAGTCCGCCTTAAGGAAGGTAAACAAGATGGCTTATGGGAGACAACCCAAGTAGGACCACTTGGTCCTATTTTGCGTGTTGTGTTTCTTTTTATATGTATATTTCTATTTTCTTGTTTTGCGTGGGATCTCTAATTCACAGGTGCTGGAAATTTTTGAAGCACGATAAACCTGCCGCTAATGGACAACCTCGCAACACGACTGGTATGCTCAGTTACAGCATAGGTACTTCTTACCCCTAACTCTTTATATTATTTGGAATGTTTAGTTTTCTGAGTTGTCGCATTCAAGTCTGGTGGGAGAGCATGCTTGTGGTCACTACACGAGCACATATTTTATAGTATACCAGTTTGTTATTTATTTATTTCAAAATCACTGTAGCACACACTGAATCACCCACTTGAGCGCGCTCTTATCCACGCGCGCGGCTCGATTCTAATGGATTGCTTGTGTGTAAACTTTAAAATAGTGGTGCAGGCTTAGGATTTTAGGATAGAGTAGTGCAAAACTCGTGCAATGCTCCTAATCAAGTACTCATGGTCTGTGTAGAAATAGTGTAGATTTAATTTTTCTTTATACTCGTAGATTTATACTTTTTTCTGCAGATATAAATATTGTTTGTGCTACTCAAAAATGTTGAATCTGGTGAAATCGAACGATAGCATAGGGATGTGTGTAGCCATCACTAGGCTTGTTTTGCTCGAGTCGGGAGGAAGGATAATCTTTCTCGGTGGCTAAGAACTTGCCCCAAGCTACTCTCGAAGCATTGGTGCATGGTTAATCAAGCGTGAGCGTGACGTAGGCCATCAATTTGGCTAGTTTGAGCCTTGTTTACCTTGTCCTAGCTGCTACTCGTTGCAAGCCAAGTTTGTGCCTACCCCTCCTTTGATTCAGCTCCACCTTCATTCACCAAAGCCTAAAGACAAACCTCTTATCTCAACCAAATCCATGAGCTCCTGTGAATTTAATATTTTGACGGGGTGTGATGTGTGGAATTCAAGTGATGTGGTGGATGAATAATAGAAGTTTTACTTGCTAAAAATGGGGATTGCAAGAGAAAAAATAGAAAAAGGAGAGAATTGAAAAAGAAAATCTAAAAAGAATTACAATGATAAATAGAATCCCCATCTTATTTATCTTGATATTGGTCAGGTTAGGTCGTGTACACACCTAGTTCTTAAGCTAAGTATGGGGGTATGTCACACGTACAATTCTAAGGGGCTATATTGGTTTAGCTTATTGTTTGCTTGCTTGGGTTGCGTGTAGCCGCCATGTTTATCTTTGAATACCAAACCTTATCCTAAGCCCCATTCGATCCTAAAGCCCTGCGGATTCAAGCTTGAGTCGAACTAGTACTGTGGAGAGAGTGTGAACGGGCAAGCGTATGGTCCCCGACATTGATGGATTTCTTTGGAGGTGATCCTGAACCTCGGTCTTTGGCAATGCTCACCTGAGTGGTCTGCCTACTTTCTTCCTACGTATGACCGAACAATTCTCCAAGATTCCAATTTTAAGTAGATACAATATTTATTTACGTCTGTCAAAAAGTATAAATTATGTAGTATAATTAAAAAGTTTGTCTATTATACTTTCTATGCCCATGATATATTTGATTTCTCTCATTACTTTATTTGGAAATTACTAAGCCATCTAACTATTTTCTAGTCCACGGAGTGGTGATTTGCTCGGGACGAGCAAATGTTTAAGTCTGGGGGTGTGATGAGTCCAAGTTATATACATATTTTTGGACTCATCTGGGCTAGTTTTATCATTGATGCACTACACTTTAGAGACATAATTGTTCATATTTTTTATTATGTACATTCCATGTTAAGTGCACTTTTGGCCCGTTTTGAGTGTGATTTCGTAGTTATTGTACTTTTGCCCTATACTTGGTGTTTTTCTGTGTTTGGAGAATGTGGAATGCCCATTTCGGTGGATCTTCTATTTTTGCTGCAGGTACAAAGGTCGTGTGTGTGTTCCGGGATTGTTTGGGAATGTTTTTCGCCTAAGGGCCACTGATCATGCGTTTTTACACATGCATGATTAGTGGACTCCTTAGCGTACGACCGCTGGTCGTGCGCGGTCAGTTCATCAAACCCCAAACGGTATAGGAACACTGCGCATGATCATTGGATTTATAGTGCACGACCACTAGTCGTGAGCCACTGATCGTGCGCACTATTCTCCATTTTTCCAAGTTCTGTCTGAGGCAATCACACGACCATTTGACATTGTGCGCACGACCTTTGGTCGTGCGCCACTGCTCGTGCGCGTTTATCTCATTTTTCCGGAGTTCTGCCATTGCTAATCACACGATCATGGGATCCAGTGCGCACAACCACTGGTAGTGCGCCACTGATCGTGCATATATATATATTAATTTTTCCTTTCCAGCTATAGGTTTATCTGGAGCAGTAGGCATGATCATCAACCGTCAGTATGCACAACCACCAGTCATGCGCCACTGATCGCGCGCTCTGATTTTCTATTGCCCGTATTTAAGCCCATGCTCCGCGAATAAGGTCAACGTTTTTCATTTTTCCTCCCAGCTACTGCGCGCGAAAGCACGGTTTCTCGCCCCTACAGGTCCTCCACTCATCTCCACCCTTTAGGAAGCTCTCTTCGGCGATCTGAAGTCATCTTCAACCCTTCGGAGAGTTTCCGGCCACCAATAGTGTGCAACAGAGATCTTCCGGTACTATTCACTTGGGCAAATAGGTAGAAAAGACTGAAGGCAAGGTAAGAAGATGGAGGAAGACAAGTGGATTGACAACCCATTTACCTCCAGACGCAACCACGGTCCGAGTCGAGAAGTGGACTGACAACCCACTACTCTGGCAAAGAACCACGGCTAGGCTTTCCCCCTTTCGGTTTACTCTACCTATCCTCCATAGTGAAGTGTATTCAAAAGCTTGTAATGGACCTAAACTTGCTTTTATTTGTCTATAAATCAAGTTTTCTTTGGTTAGTTACACCCTTTATTGTTAGTTGTGATGCACTCGCCTCCATTCACATACACTCCACTCGCGCACTAGAATAACTCTAGCAAAGGCTAGTGTTGGTAGATTAAGAGGTGATTACAACCCTCACTCTCCGCACGTATGTTCACTCCATCCGCTTGCTCTCAATCCATTCGCCTAACGAAGCACGACATAATGGCCTGCACTAGTTCCATCCACCAAGTGAAGCGGTGCTTATGACCCGCATTAGTTTTCTTTTTGTCTTTTGTAGCATTTGAAATCAAAAGCCAACCTTGTTGTTTCCTTTAACTCTTAGTAACGATCTTTCTACGACGCTATCACGATACCCATCCTGCATTACCTCGAGATCAACATTCGGGGAAGCTATTCCCAAAATTATTACTTGACAGACAACGACCGGTGCACTTGCCGACACATCAAATTCTCATTTGGAGACAGAGCTTGGTGCGGCGAAGGCCCAAGTGGAGGCGTTGTCTTCCGATAGCCATGTGTCGGAGTTGAAGGTTGTTGGCCTTGCGTAGTATATGGAGTCTCTAGATTACATGCGGGATCAGTGCTTGATCAGCGAGGAATTTCGCGAGGAGATCTGGAGCAAGGAGGTGGAGCCTCAGATGTAAGACGTTCGAGAGTTGGCCCTCAGGCATGGAGTCTCAAAGTCTTTTCGTCTTGTTGGCAGGAGCTTGGGATGTAACGTATCCGACCTAAACTTTGATGATATCTCTGGCGACGAGGGTTCTGATGTTGATGCAGTCGACGTGTAGCGGCGCTGTTTTTCCTGAATTAGTGTGTGTTTATATTTTTTCTTGCTTTTTCAGTAGGTCATCATTGTTGTTTGACGGTTGTTGACTAGCGTGTTTGCACATGTATTTGTGTGTTGTTATGATGACAACTATGTCCTTTTTCCTGAGCATAATTTGGCTTTGCTTTGTGTGGGCTATAATTATGCCTGTAGTTGGTTAGTAACTTAGTTTGCACGAGGATCACTTGCGGCTTAGTTCACATGAGGATCGCTCGCAGCTTAGTTTGCATGAGAATCGCTCGCGACATGGTCGTGAGGGGGCAGGCCCTGATGACTTCCTGACGTAGAAAGATAGGTTCAGTGAATAGCTTTTGTATTCAAACCGCATGCACAGTCTTACCTTTTGCACGAGGATCACTCACGGCTTAGTTCGCATGAGGATCTCCTGCGGCTTAGTTTGCACGGGGATCGCTCGCGGATTAGTTCGCACGAGGATCGCTCGCGGCTTAGTTCGCACGCGGATCGCTCGAGGCTTAGTTCGCACGAGGATTGCTCGCAGCTTAGTTTGCACGAGAATCGCTCGCGGCTTGGTCGTGAGGGGGGCATGCACTGACGACTTCCTGGCATAGAAAGAGAGGTTCGGTGAATATCTTTTGTATTCAAACTGCACGCGCAGTCTTACCTTTTGCACGAGGATCAATCACGTCTTAGTTCGCACGAGGATCGCCTGCAGCTTAGTTCGCACGGGGATCGCTCGCGGATTAGTTTGCGTGAGGATCGCTTGCGGCTTAGTTCGCACGCGGATCGCTCACGGCTTAGTTTGCACGAGGATCACTCACGGCTTAGTTCACATGAGGATCGCTCGCTGTTTAGTCTTACATTAAACTAGTTGGACATTATTAAAAAGGGAACACTATGTTTAAATAACTGATTTTCTTATGTGTCCGGTCCTGCGGTTCTTGCTTATCATAGAGTTTGATCATGATTGAAACACTCTTGGAAGTTCTACACAAGGAGTTACTGATAGAATCACCGCAAGTTTTGCGCGTTCCATGTTTGGGGCAGGATCTTTCCCTCTGCACTTTTTAGCTTATAGGTTCCTGGCTTTATGATTGCGGTTATGACAAATGGTCCTTCTCATGGGGGTGAGAGTTTATCTCCCTGTGGTCCTTTACCGACATCTTATATACTTCGAAGGACTAAATCTCCTATGTTGATGGGTCAGGATTTCACCTCCCGGTAGTAGTGTCGTGCTACCCGTTGATGATAAGCGGCAGTGCGAAGAGCCGCTGTATCTCGAAGTTTGTAGATCAGATCCAAATTTTCTCAGAGGATTTCTTCATTCTTTTCTTCATTAAAATTGGCGTCTCGCAGGCTTGGGACGCCGATGTTGACTGGGATGATTGATTCTGTTCCATAACAGAGGTTGTATGGTGTTTCTCCGGTCTGGGTTCTCTCTATTATTCGGTATGCCCATAATACATTTGGGAGTGCGTCGACCCATTGCCCCCCCGACCTCCTGTAGTCGGGTTTTCAACCTTTCAAGGTTGTTTGATTAGTCACTTCAATTTGTCCATTGGTTTGGGGGTGCGTCACTGAGGTGTGTCGCAGACTGATCTTTAAGTCCTCACACATTTTTGTGAAGTATTTTCCTATGAATTTGGCCCCATTGTCTGCAATGATGATTGTTGGGATGCCAAAACGACAAATGATGTTTTTCCATACGAATTGTCTGACATTATCTTCAGTGATCTTAGCCAAAGGTTCTGCCTCGACCCATTTAGTGAGTAGTCGATGGCCATTATAATGAACTTTCGCTGTCTCGAGGCTTGGGGTAAGGGGCCGAGGAAGTCAATTCCCCACTATGCAAAGGGCCAAGCTCCTTGTAATGCGGAGAGGGCAACCGGTGGTTGTTGAGGAACATTTGCGTGTAACTGACAACTTTGGCATTTTTGGACAAATTCTGTGGCTTGTTTCTTCATCATGGCCCAATAGAAGCCTTGGCGTAATATTTTACTTGTCAGGGCCTTTCCGCCTAGGTGCTCTCCTCAGACTCCTTCGTGAACTTCTCGCAAGGCGTACTTTGCATCAGATTCTGACAAACATTTCAAGTATTGTCCGGAAAAGGATCGTTTATACAACTCCCCATTAATTAGGGTGAAAGTGGTTGCTCGCATCCTCAGGTGGCGTGCCTCCTCCTGGTCTTTTGATAGGGACTGGTGCTCCAAGTAGGCCATCAATTGATCGATCCATAATCCTTCTGCTTCTTTGATTTCCATGTTCCTAAGGCCCTTGGATGTTGGGGATGACGATTTCTTCCACCTAGCATCTCCTAAATTGATATTGGGTAGGTGACGTAGCTAGCTTCGAGAGGGCATCTTCCCTGGAATTATGTTCTCCAGTGATGTGGAGAATTTAGAATTGCGGTATTTTGAGCAGGAGAGACTTTGCCAACGAAAGGTATTGAGCTAATTGTTCATTTTTTCCTTGTAGTCACCTTCTACTTGTGAGATGACGAGCTGAGAGTCTGAGTAGATGATTAAGTTTCTTACGTGGCACTCGATGGCGAGCCTAAGTCCCGCGATCAGAGCACCGTATTATACTACATTGTTGGTAGCTATAAATTTTAGTCTAAGTCCGTACTCTAGGACGATCGCCTCTGGGCTTATTAGGAGTGTTCCTGTGCCTGCTCCTTCGATTCCCGATGCTCCATCGATATATAAGACCCATTGAAGGTTGCTTGTAGCTTGCATAGTGGTTGTCACTGGCGGAATAGTATTCTCCATAACAAAGTCCGCTAGTATTTGCGACTTTATGACCGGCCGAGGTAAAAATTGGATATCAAACTCACCTAACTCGACTGCCCATTTCACTAGTCTGCCAGAGGCTTCTGGATTTTGAAGGATGGCACAGTGGGGGAGTTCGGTCAATACCTTTACTGTGTGGGCCTGGAAGTATGGACGGTGTTTCCTAGCCGAGAAAACAAGTGCTAAAGCTGTCTTGTCTGCTGTAGGATTTTGGGCTTCTGTGTCTGAGAGGATCTTGCTGAGGTAGTAAATAGGTCACTGAATTCTTTCTTCAGCTTTAACCAATACCGAACTCAATGTTGCGGGCGTGACTACTAGATATAGATAGAGTGTCTCTCTGGGGACAAGCTTTGAGAGGAGTGGCGGGGAAGCCAGGTATCGCTTTAGGGACTAAAAAGCGATTTGATACTCATCCGTCCCTGGAATCCTGTGTTTTTCCCCTGATAACTCTAATTGTTTCTATATTTCATTTATTAATTTCTATTTAATAGTCAGCTATTATATATCTATATTATAATATTAAGCTAATAATTAACTTCTTTTCGTATTTTATATTTATTTGGGCTAAAATTAATATTTTCAATCTTGTATGGCTGATCTATAGAATTTTTGGAGCGAAGAAAGAAATTTCCCAACTTCTCGGCCCAGACATGCCCGTGTCCATCCAGAAACGGGCGTGACACCACGACATGACCCTTGTCACGGCTCGTCTCAGCCAAATGTCCCCAACGGGAGGGCCTGCTACGTCGGATTAAAATGACACGCCTCTGTCACGGGCGTGACCTAGGGCGTGACAGGGAGCGTTTACAGCCAATCACTCTACCGTTCCTGCTGTTTGCCGCCAGATTTACATTCCAGCCGACACGCCCTGGTCACGGGCGTTACTAGGGGTGTGACCCCTCCATCAACTGCAGAATAACTCCCGCCGTTTTTATCTTCCCGCCATTTTCAGTAACAGACCCGACACGCCCTAGGTCACGGGCGTGACCTCGGGGCATGACCCGCAATTAAACAGATTTTGGCGGTTTCTCCTCCAACGTTCCCGGGGTTTCAAGAAGACGGTTTCGAGCCTGACACGACCTAGGTCACGGGCGTGACCTAGGGGAGTGTCTAACCAGAACTTTTTTATATAAATTCCAGACAACTTCAGGTACTCAGGAATTGAATTTTGGGAGTTGGAGTCTTATATTTTGCTGCTTTATTTGCTATATTTTCTATTTCCTAGTCTAGATTAATATTGTGTAAGCTTTAATTCTAGTTATTTTTATTTCAAACATGTCTTTTCCTATCTTATTTTGTAATTCCCTAATCATGATGAGTAGCTAAATTTCATTTAGCACTTGATCATGATGAACCTTGGAATAAAATAAACTTTTCAATTTTTATCAAAAAAATGTCTTGTTCTTAATCTTGCTCACTAACAATTTATCTTTGAATTATATTTTGTCCAATTCATATTCCGCGGATATGTTCTTCGATCTAAGATCTGTATCATAAATGACCGAGAGGTTGCGAATACGAGGAGATCACTCAAGGATAAAAAGAGTTGCATGCACACCTCTAGAGAGGACGACATAAATCTTCTGGATTGGAGTCAAATCAAATAGCGGGGTTCACCGCATAAAGCAAGCTTAGGGGTTTTGACTGGCCGAGAGGTCTTAATCGATCAACCTAAGGTTAGTCAAAAGCATGTGCTCAAGAGAGACACTTTTGTACTTTAGGAACCTCCACGATCGAGTGAGTAAATTTAAGAACTCGCATTTCTTTAATTTTCAAGAATCTTAATTTTGATCCAAGGGGATTCTAGATCAAGTGCTAGCTTCCCCAACATCGAATTTCTCTTTCTTAGTGTAATGCTTCCGTTTATGTTATAAACAAAAACCAACTTTTTGCCCGATAAAATAATAGCTTTTTCTTGTGAGTACAAGTACTCAACAAGCACCGAGTCGAAATACGACACTTGATTCTATACTCCGAAGGATAGGTATACTTGTCTCATCAATTGGAAACACGCGTTTGCGTGGAGAAAATATTCATCAAATTTTTGGCGTCGTTACCAGAGACTTCTTTATTGATATTTTAAAAGCAAGACTCTATTAATTTTATCATTTATTATTATTATTTTGTTTGTTTTCTTTAAATGTTTTAACTTTAATTTTTTATAATTAAAGTTTCTTGCGAAAGGGCCGTGCCTGGTTTTCATCCCGCAATACCGTCTAGTACCTTGCGAACCCATCATTGGGTAGCCCTTGGGAAGTCCGGGAAATTTTATTTTATAAATTTTTAATCTTAAAACTTTTACTTTTATTTTTTTTGGTGTATGACCCGAGGGAATCCGTCAAATCTATTTGACTTGGATCCGGAGATCGAGCAAAGCTTACGGCGACGCCTAAGACTCTGTGAACTCAATTCTCCAGATTTGGTTGAGGAATCTGTAGGTAACACTTTTTCTTCTTCTTATTCATCATCATCATCATCTTCTTCTTCTTCTTCTACTTCCCCTTCTTCTCAATTTTCTTCTATTTTTGGTAACCAAACACCAAATATGGCCAAAGAACGGACTATGTCCTATTATGCCCGACCGAATTTGGATGAGGTGCAATCAAGTATTGTTCGACCCGCTATTCCGAACAATAACTTTGAATTGAAGCCAAACATCATTCAAATGGTACAACAATCAGTCCAATTTGATGGGCTTCAAGATGAGGACCCAAATGCGCATATTTCTAACTTTATAGAAATATGTGATACTTTTAAAATTAACGGGGTTTCCGATGATGCCATTCTGCTAAGGCTTTTTATTTTTTCTTTGCGCACCAAGACTAAGAAGTGGTTGGGTTCTCTACCAAGAGACTCTATCACTACTTGGGCCGAGATGACGGAAAAATTCTCACGAAATATTTTCTGCCCGCTAAGACGGCCAAGTTGCGCAATGATATTACATATTTCTCCCAAGTTGATACGAAAATGTTATATGATACTTGGGAGCGATTTAAGGAATTTCTTCGCCGTTGTCCACATCATGCAATCCCCGATTGGTTGCAAGTGCAAAACTTCTATTTTGGCCTCAATAAACAAACGAGGCAATATATTGATGTCACCGCTGGTGGAACGTTAAAAACAAGACACCGGTGAACACCCAAGAACTTATAGAAGGTATGACCATGAATATGTATCAGTGGAGTACACCCCTGTCTCGTCCACCTAAACCAGCCGGGATGTACGAAATAGATACGGTTTCTAGTTTATCTCTCCAGGTTGAGAAACTACAAAAACAAATGAACGAGATGTCTGCTTTCTCGTCTACACCTACCTGTGAACCCCAATATTGGGAACTTTCCCCTATTGCTGAACATGTGGATTACATGGTTAATCCGAATCGGTCACCTTTTAATTCGGGTAATAATTATGGTAATACTTATCACCCAGGTATAAGGAATCACCCCAACTTCTCTTGGAGTAATCTGGGGAATGTGGCGCGCCCACCAAAACACAATTCCACCCGGTTATTTTCCACCACATGCTCCAAAAGCTCCCAATCTCGAGGAGTTGTTCACCAAATATACGACTGCAAATGATGCCAATATCCGGAATCTCACCGAATCTCTTCGTACTTTGGAGAACCAAATCGAGCAAATCACAAAAATTCTCTCCGATCACCAACAAGGAGCCCTACCGGGGAATACGGATCCTAACCCAAAGGAGCAAGCCAAAGCCATCACTCTAAGGAGCGGGAAGGAGGTAACCACTTCTCCAATTCTGATTGATACAGAGGTAACAATTTCTTCATCTTCTCCTCTGCTTAAGCCTTCTAATTCTAATAAACGAAAAGCTTATCAACCACCTCTTCCCTATCCGTCTAAAATGCAAAAAGACCGGGTGGATGAGCATTACGGTAAATTTTTAGACATGTTTAAACAAATTCAAATAAATTTACCGTTTTGCGAAGTGATAGCACAAATGCCGAAGTATGCCAAGTACCTCAAGAATCTTTTATCCAATAAAAAGAAACTTGAGGATATCTCCACGGTTCAGTTGAACGCGAAGTGTTCGACAATTTTACTTAATAAATTGCCTAAGAAATTACCCGATCCGGGTAGTTTCTCTATTCCTTGTTTATTTGGCGATTTATTAGTAAAACACGCGTTAGCCGATCTAAGCGCCTCAATTAATTTAATGCCTTATTCTTTAGTGAAGAAATTGGGATTATGAGAGCCTAAACCCACAAGAATGTGCATTCAATTGGCGGATCGGTCTGTCAAACTCCCTACGGGGATTATTGAGGATGTGCTTGTCAAAGTAGACAAATTTATCTTTCCAGTAGATTTCGTCATCTTTGACATTGAAGAGGACACTGAAGTACCACTCATTCTCAGTCGCCCTTTTCTTGCCACCTCGCGCCCAATTATAAACATTAGTAACAGTAAACTTCTCCTTAGAGTTGGAGATGAAGAAGTTACCTTTACTATTGACTCGTCTATGAAAATTCGCTCTCGAATGACTACTCATGTTACTCTTTGGAGACTTCTCTCGAAGAAGACTTCTTTCCTCTTTTTGAACATTCTTTATCATCTATTGATCATGATGCCGATTTTGAAAATTTAGAGTTAATTGCTCGTGAAAATAGTGATAATGTTTCGGTCACTCGAGCGCCTATTTTCGAAATTTTGGAAGTTGGTAGTGATCGTTTGAAAACTTATCATGATGAATCTACCACGCTAGAATTACAACAATTGCCCGATCATTTTGAGTATTTATTGTTAGCGGAGGATTCAAAACTTTCCGTTATTGTGTCGGCCTACTTGACCGATGAAGAAAAAAAATTAAATTATCTAATATTTTAAAACTTCATCACCGCGCAATTGCGTGAAAGATCACAGATTTGAGAGGGATTAATCCCTCCTTTTGCACCCACACAATTTTATTTGAAGAACACGCTCATAAAACCATTCAACCTCAACGCCGACTAAATCCTAACATGAAGGAGGTAGTTAAGGCGGAGGTAATAAAATTATTAGATGCAGGCATAATCTATCCGATTTCGGATAGCACTTGAGTAAGTTCGGTCCAAGTGGTGCCCAAGAAAGGACGGTTAACGGTAGTGCCTAACGATAAGAATGAATTAATCCCTACTCGAACCATTACCGAATGGCGGGTGTGCATCGACTACCGTAAATTAAATGATGCAACTCGTAAAGATTATTTTCCTTTGTCGTTCATTGACCAAATCCTTGAACGGTTATCCGGGCACTCATTTTATTATTTTCTTGACGGTCTTTCGGGAAATTACCAAATCCCAATCGCAACCGAGGACCAAGAGAAAACAACCTTCACTTGTCCGTTTGGCACCTTCGCCTATCGAAGAATGCCTTTTGGTTTATGCAATGCGCCGACAACCTTCCAAAGGTGTATGCTAGCGATCTTTGACGAACTAGTGGAGGATATCATGGAGGTCTTCATGGACGATTTCTCCAATTTGGAGATTCGTTTGATTTATGTTTGGCAAACCTTTTGTAACGCCCTGAAACTCAAAAGAGGAATGAGCGGCATTTTTAGGCGTGTTTGGGCCTTGGTAAAGGTCACACGGCCTGGGACTCGGGCGTGTCCCAGGGCCGTGTCAGGCGTTTATTCGATGCCTCGCCGAGCACTCAACGATTTTCACTCAACGAGCATTGAGTGAGGGCACACGTCCTGACACACGGGCGTGTCAATGGCTGTGTCTTGCTCGGGCAGTTTGCTGGTTTGTGCTGAGAGAGTTACATGGACTGGGACACGTGCATGTCCCAGGGCATGTATAGCACACGGCATGTGACACGGGCGTGTCACATGGCCGTGTCGTGCTCGGGACGTGTTTGGTCCCGTGTCATTTGAGGCACATGACCCATGACATGGGCATGTCACTTGGGACACGGGCGTGTTCCAAGCCATGTCATAGGCCATGTCTTGGTCGGGATTTCCCCAAATGACGGCGAATGAGTTACACGGCCTTTGACACGGGCGTGTCGCAAGCCACATTTGTCCCAGGAAGTTTATTTTCAGGGCGAATCGTGGTCGTTCGTTTCCTTATTTTGGGATCTAACGGTTCATGCCTCTCCATCCTAGGGTTAAGGCCGAGATTGGTGGTTTAAACCCTCATTTTTCATTGGCCACTCTCTTTCTAAGTTCTAGAGAGAAGGGAGAGCAAGGAGGAAGAAGGAGGGAAGATTCAGTCGCTGGAGGAGATTCAGAGCGCCAAATCGCAAACCGAGTCAAGATCTAAGGAGGCGAGATCATCGCGGTGCTTTTCATCCGTGTAGATTTCTATGGCGTCGAAGAGGAATGCTAGGGTAACGATTCTCTACTTGAGCATGTGAAGCTCTTCTTCTTTTGCATAGGGAAAACCCGCTCCCGCGAGTGTGCGACGAGTTTGCGGTGTTCCTTGGGGTTGTTATGTAAAGTCCCCCTTGTTTGAATTTAGAGTCCGAAATCGAGAAACGGACATAGGAATGGTGTGTAAAGCCTACCCGGACAAGTTGGTCTGGATCGGTGATGTTTTACTATGCTTGTTTAGCCGGATAAGACTCTGTGCCTTTGGTTGTTTTCGGGTTTCTACGTGGTTGATTGCAGCAGGGATCCTTGGGGATTAACCCCAAGGCGCACCCAAAAAACTGGGCGGAAATGTATTTCTGCCATCTTGGTGGCCCTGGAGCCAACCTTGAACATAACTGGGTTATGTGCTTGTATGATCGAATTTGGGATCCGGCGAAGCTTGACCCGCACATATGGCTTAAGATTTACAGTACGGTGTGAGCAACGGGCTTGTGGAACTGGACTCAGGCTATGTGGTTTGGTGACAGGTACCTGAAAAAGGGACTGGCCACTGGCATAGTCATGTGATCCTTAGGCTTAGGTCGGAAAGACTAATTGCTCACGAGATTTGTCGTCCAAAGGATGGTGGTGAGACCGCAATTTTGACCGGGTTCACTGAGTTAGTGCTCTAAGAGCACGGGGTGTGTGGCCGTGTGAGCTTACACCTGTGATGTTGTGATTATTCACTATATTGCTTGTTACTCTAACAAGTGCAGGGAAGGAGTTTTGCTGCCCCGAGTTTGGGGGCGGAATCATTATAATTTGGTCGGTTTTAGCTGACCGTTATTCTTGTTTGCCACCGTTGCGGTGAATTGTGCTTGCAAGTGCTGCGGAGTCGAACGTCAAATAACGGGCCAAAGCTTAAGTTGCTGAGCTAGCCCTCAAAGGCCTTGTTTGTTTTCTTGTTTAAATCATGTGTAGCCGGCCTGCGAGCCTAAGTTTGTAAGACACTATTTATATTTGGTGAACTATTGTAAGGCCAAAAGGCCAGTACGTTTGTGTATTTTGTAGTTCATTCCTACTGGGTTATGTTAGTGGACATTCGTGCTTGTGGCTGGGTTCTTGCTTTCAACTTATTAATTGCTTCTGCTAGATGCTCTGTGTAGGACGTGTGTATTGGTTGAATGGTTTCAATGAGTATCCCGCCGGTCTGTCCGTGGTATATGGCGTCGGGCCCCAGCCGGACCTACTGTT
Organism: Platanthera zijinensis; assembly: GCA_039513925.1. Classification (NCBI taxonomy): domain Eukaryota; kingdom Viridiplantae; phylum Streptophyta; class Magnoliopsida; order Asparagales; family Orchidaceae; genus Platanthera; species Platanthera zijinensis. The sequence continues at coordinate 20,483,303 of CM077084.1, read as the reverse complement.
ATATGTTTTGTGATGGATAGGAGTGTTACAATTTGGTATCAGACTACCGGTTTCAGTCAGACTTAAATGAATTCGTGGACGAATTCACTTTAAGGGGTGGTGAGCACATGTGTGTGCGTCATCGTTATAACATGAAAAGAACCCATGAATGTTCACTTAGGAATGAAAATACACATGCTTGAGGAACCTGCGTGTTCCTGTAATTGCTTTTTGCAATGTTGTTTGGTCGCTTTTCGGTGCTTTGTATGACTTTTGGTGACTAGGAGTGGTGCGGGGCTGTCAGAACATCCAGTTTTTGAGGCGAGTAGCGCACCAAATAATGCGTCGGCAACACCTCCTTCGGCTGAGACCATACGATTGGTAGCGGAGGCAGTGTTTGCGATGATTAAAGCACAGCCTGCGAGACAGGTGCAGCAGCCTGCCCCTATTATGGAGCAAGTACCTCTCTAAGAAGCGGAGCCAAAGAGAGTGGAGCAAGTTGTAGTGGAGCCAGTGTTGCCTAGGAGAGCAACGGAGAAACAGCTTAAGCACGTTATGGGCTTCAATCCTCCAGTGTTCTCGGGGACGGTAACCCCAACCTAAGCGGAGGATTGGCTCTCCAGAGTTAAGAGAGTGTTGATAGCTACTGAGACGGAAGAGTGGCATAATACCACAATTGCAACGTTCTTATTGGATGGTGACACAATATTATGGTGGGAAGGCTTGGAGCTACACCATATGAGGGGTAGGCAGCTTACTGATGTCTCGATAGAAGAATTTTTGAGACTGTTCTTGGCTCGATACCTCCCCACAGCTCAGAGGATTGCTATGGAAAACGAGTCCCAAAAGCTGGTACAAGGTGAGAGTAGCGTGGATGAATATCTCCATGAGTTTACTCGCTTAGGTCGGTATGCAAGCGCTACCTTCGCCGATGAGGAGCGAAAGACAAACCGATTCTACGAAGGTCTAAGGGATGATTTGAGACTATTACTCTTGGGGCCGATGACGCAGGGTTTCCTGACCTTGGTCAACACGACCCGATCTTTGGAAAAATACATGAAGAATGTTCAGGCAAAGAAAGACTCCGGTGTTAGGAAGTCAGAATTCAAGGTGCTGTCTTTAAAATCCGATTTCCTCAGGTGGAATAAGAAGACTAGGACATCGAGTCCAGCCCCTTCTTCGGGTGCCTCGGGGGCAACAACCAACCGATCCTCGAGTGCTTGTTTTACTTGTGGGAAGATGAGGCACTTTGCCCGTGACTGTTGGAGCGGACGTGCAAAGTCCGAGAGGAAGTCGGGAGCAACTTACGAGGAAAAGGGCAAGGTGGTGGAGTCAACCGCATCCCATTATGCTCTGACAACACCAAGAGTCTGCAATTTGGGCCAGCAGGAGGCCATCAAACAAGTGGATGTGGTGACAGGTATAGTTTAAATTTATAGCAAGTTAGCTTTAAATACTGTTAACTAGTGCTTGTTCACTTATTACTGTTTGTATAGGTTTTGTTCTGATTTACAATAGTCCGGCAAGGGCACTATTCGATACGGGAGCTTCGCACTCCTTTTTGTCTAAAGGTTTCATATCGCGCATCGGAGTCCCTTCTTCGATGGTGAAGGACAAATTGGACGTGTTGCTGCCGAATGGGTGTTCTATGCTTGCGGACAGAGTATGCGCCGTAAATATTCATATTGGAAGTAGGGAGTTCGACTTACTAGCGTCGTTACTGCCACTAGTAGAGTTCAACGTCATTTTCGGTATGGAATGGATTTCGGAGCAGAAGGCATACATAGATTGCAACCGTAAGAAAGTCAAGCTGGGTGTTGGGCGCAAGACAACGTTTGCGGGATTGAAGGGGTCAAGTAAGACTTTAATGTCTGCTCTTTAGGTGGTCAAGGCAGTCCGTGCTTGTGCAGAGCTGTTCTTCACGTTAGTGGAGGCTGTAAAGCCTAAACCCACTTTGGGTAGTATCCTAGTAGTTTGCGAGTACCTTGACGTGTTCCCGGACAATCTTCCTGGAGCCCCACCTCAGCGGGAGATCGATTTCACAATTGAGTTAGTGCCAGGTTCCAAACCCGTGTCACGCTCTCCTTATAGGTTGGCGCCTAAGGAGATGGCGGAGTTAAAGGTTCAACTAGAGGAGTTGTTGGAGCAGGGCTATATGCGTCCAAGTTCGTCGCCTTGGAGCGCACCGGTCCTTTTCGTTAAGAAGAAGGACTGAAGTTTGCGGCTTTGTATCGACTATAGAGAGCTGAACAAGTTAACGGAAAAGAACAAGTACCCAATCCCAAGGATTGATGATCTTTTTGATCAGTTAGTCGGGTCATCGGTGTACTCAAAATTGGATCTTAAGTCCAGTTACTATCAACTGAGGATAAGGGAGAGTAATATCCCAAAGACAGCATTCAACACAAGGTATGGGCATTTCGAGTTTACGGTCATGCCATTCGGGCTGACTAATGCGCTATCAGTGTTCATGGATCTGATGAACAGAACGTTCAGGGAGTACTTAGACCATTTTGTGATCGTCTTTATTGACGACATATTAGTGTACTCGTAGTGCGAAGAAGATCACTTCAAGCACATGCATTTGGTTTTGGAGACGATGAGGAGGAACGAACTTACACAAAGTTCTCCAAATGTGAGTTTTGGTTATCCTCAGTAGCATTCCTTGGTCACATAGTTAGTGGAGAAGGGATTGCGGTGGATCCAGCGAAGATATTTGCGATACGGGAGTGGCCTGTGTTGTCTTTAGTAGCGGAAGTCCGAAGTTTTCTGGGGCTTGCCAGCTATTACAGGCGCTTCGTAGAGAACTTCTCACGGATAGCGTTACCTCTCACGACATTGACCAAGAAAGATTAGAAGTTTGTTTGGACACGCGAGTGCACATAAGCTTTTGAAGAGTTAAAGAGTCAGTTGACCACGTCGCCAGTGTTAAGCTCGCCGAGTGGGACCGAAGGCTTTGAGATCTACATCGATGCTTCAGGCAGTGGATTGGGTTGTGTGCTGCTGTAATATGGAAGTGTTATTGCGTATGACTCGCGTCAGCTAAAAGTGCACGAGAGGAATTATCCAGTCCACGACTTGGAGTTGATGGCCGTGATTTTTGCGCTAAAGCTGTGGATGCATTTTTTGTACGGCATAAATGTCGATATTTATACCAACCATAAGAGCCAGAAATACCTGTTGGATCAGAAGGATCTGAACATGAGACAGCGGAGATGGATGGAGTTCCTGGGGGACTATACATTCAAAATTCATTACGTGCCCAGGAAAGGCAATGCAGTTGCGGATGCGTTGAGTCGAAGAGCTCCCGCGTAAGACAACTGGTTGTCAATTCATGATGAGCGGTTGATTCGGGAGTTGGAGGCGTTAGAGATCTGTTGTGTTGACAAGAAGACTAGCGCTGAAGCATTATTGAACTGGACGGAAGTTCAGTATGATCTGGCTGATCGGATTCGGCAGGCTATGGATTTGGATAACAATATGAAGGAAATCATGGATGCAGCTTTGGATGGGTCAAATTCACAATTTACAGTTGAATATGGACTGCTAAGGAAGGACAGTCGTTTGTGCGTCCCAAACATGGGTAATTTATGGGTGGAGTTGATGTACGTGGCTCATCATAACAAGTACTCAATTCACCCAGGGAGCACGAAGATGTACCGAGATCTGAAGAAGTTGTTCTGGTTGCCAGGAAACAAGAAGGATGTGACACTATATGTTGCTAAGTGTCAGACTTGCGCCTTAGTGAAGGCAGAGTGCAAAAAGCCAGGGGGTTTCTTGAAGTCTTTGCCTATTCCGGAGTGGAAGTTCGACGACATTTCGATGGACTTTGTGCATGGTTTGCCAAGGTCGCAGAAGGGAAATGACGCTATCTGGGTGATCGTAGATCGGTTGACAAAAGTGTCGCACTTCATTCCGCATAAGAAGGATGATTCGGTGGAGAAACTGGCAAAGCTTTACATGGATAATATTGTTAGACTGCACGGTATGCCCCCACAACATCATGAGCGATAGAGATGGGTGTTTTATGTCCTATGACTGGAGGTTGGTTCAGTAAATGTTGGGAACTAAGTTGAAGTTCAGCACAACCTTTCATGCGCAGACAGATGGGAAGACTGAGAAGGTCAACAAGATGTTGAAGGATATGCTTCGCATGTGCATCCTGGACTTTGAAAAGCAGTGAGAAGATCATCTGTATTTGGTGGAGTTTGCGTACAACAATAGCTACCAAGCGAGCATACAAATGGCACCCTTCGAGGCCCTATATGGTAGAAATTGTCGCATGCCATTGTCGTTGTTAGAAACGGGTGAGGCAAGGTTGTACAAAAAGCAAGAGGTGGAAAATGCCACTTCATTGGTGCAAACCATTCGGGAGAGTTTGTTGATCGCTCAGGATAGATAAGCTAAATACTACAATGCCAAGCAACGGAACGTGGAGTTCGCGGTTGGTGATTGGGTGTATTTGAAGATAAAGCCGTTCAAGGGTTTTTCACGGGTACGATGCTTGAAGAAGCTGAGCCCGAGATATCTTGGATCATTTGAGATTCTGAAGCGGATCGGTGAAGCGGCTTATCATCTAAGGCTATCAGTGGAGTTGAGTGGTCTACACGACGTATTCCACATATCAGTGTTACGAAAGGCGGTGCAAGAGCCTTCGCAGGTGATCGCAGTTGATCAAGTACTGGTGGATGAAGGGTTAACGACAAGGGTCAAACCCATTCGTATTGAGGACTCTGAAGTCAAGCGACTTGGTAACAAGGAGATCAGGATGGTCAAAGTCCGTTGGGACAATTACAGTCGGGAGGAGCTCTTATGGGAACGGGAGCAGACCATGCTTGAGGAGTACCCAGAGTTATTTCACTCAGGTACCACTTTTGGTTTTCTTTATCTTTTCCTTTGGTAATTTTGTGGACGAAATTATTTTAAGAGGGAGAGAGTTGTAACGCCCCGAAACTCAAAAGAGGAACGGGCAGCATTTTTAAGCATATTTGGGCCTTGGTAAAGGTCACACGGCCTGGGACACGGGTGTGTCTCAGGGCCGTGTCAGGCGCGTGTTCGACGCCTCACCAAGCACTCAACGATTTTCACTCATCGAGCATTGAGTGAGGGAACACAGCCTGACACACGGGCGTGTCAGTGGTCGTGTCCTGCTTGGGAAGTTTGCTGGTTTGTGTTGAGGAAGTTACACGGCCTGGGACACGGGCGTGTCTAGCGCACGACATATGACATGGGCATGCCACATGGCCGTGTCGTACTCGAGACATGTTTGGTCCCGTGTCGTTTGAGGCGCATGGCCCGTGACACGGGCGTGTCACTTGGGACACGGGCGTGTTCCAAGCCGTGTCATAGGCGGTGTCTTGGTCAGGATTTCCCCAAATGATGGCGAATGAGTTACACGGCCTTAGATACGGGTGTGTCGCAAGCCGTGTTCGGCCTAGGAAGTTTATTTTCAAGGCGAATCGTGGCCATTCGTTTCCTTATTTTGGGATTTAACGGTTCAGGCCTCTCCATCCTAGGGTTAAGGCCGAGATTGGGGGTTTAAACCCTCACTTTTCATTGGCCACTCTCTTTCTAAGTTCTAGAGAGAAGGGAGAGCAAGGAGGAAGAAGGAGGAAAGATCCGGTCACTAGAGGAGATTCAGAGCGCCAAATCGCAAACCGAGTTCAGATCTACGGAGGCAAGATCATCACGGTGCTTTTCATCCTTGTAGATTTCCATGGCGCCGAAGAGGAATGTTAGGGTAACGATTCTCAACTTGAGCATGTGAAGCTCTTCTTCTTTTGCATAGGAAAAACCCGCTCCCGCGAGTGTGCGGCGAGTTTGCATTGTTCTTTGGGGTAGGTATGTAAAGTCCCCCTTGTTTGCATTTAGAGTCCGAAATCGAGAAACAGACATAGGCATGGTGTGTAAAGCCTACCAGGACAAGTTGGTCTGGATCGCTGATGTTTTACTATGCATGTTTAGCCGGAGAAGACTCAGTGCCTTTGGTTGTTTTCGGGTTTCTACGTGGTAGATTGCAGCAGGGATCCTTGGGGATTAACCCCAAGGCACACCCAGAAAACTGGGCAGAAATGCATTTCTGCCATCTTGGTGGCCTGGGAGCCAACCATGAACATAACTTGGTTATGTGCTTGTATGATCGAATTTGGGATCCGATAAAGCTTGACCCGTGCATATGGCTTAAGATTGATAATGCGGTGGGAGCAACGGGCTTGTGGAACAGGACCCGGGCTATGTTGTTTGGTGACAGATACCTGAAAAAGGGACTGGCCACTGGCATAGTCGTGCGAGCCTTAGGCTTAGGTCAGAAAGACTAATTGCTCACGAGATTTGCCGTCTAAGGGATGGTGGTGAGACCGCGGTTTTGACCGGGTTCACCGAGTTAGTGCCCTAAGAGCACGGGGTGTGTGTCCGTGTGAGCCTGCACCTGTGATGTTGTGATTATTCACTATATTGCTTGTTATGCTAACAAGTGCAGGGAAGGAGATTTGCTGCCCCGAGTTTGGGGGGGCAGAATCGTTATAATTTTGTCGGCTTTAGTTGACTGTTATTCTTGTTTGCCACCGTTGCGGTGAATTGTGCTTGCAGGTGCTGCGGAGCCGAGCGGCAAATAGAGGGCCAAAGCTTAAGTTGCTGAGCCGGCCCTCGAAGGCCTTGTTTGTTTTCTTGTTTAAATCATGTGTGACTGGCCTGCGAGCCGAAGTTGTAAGACACTATTTATATTTGGTGAACTATTGTAAGGACATATGACCAGTACGTTTGTGTATTTTTTAGTTCATTCCTATTGGGTTATGTTAGTGGACATTCGTGCTTGTGGCTGGGTTCTTGCTTTCAACTTATTAATTTCTTCTACTAGATGCTCTGTGTAGGACGTGTTTATTGGTTGAATGGTTTCAATGAGTAACCCGCCGGTCTGTCCGTGGTATATGACGTCGGGCCTCGGCCGTACCTACTGCTATATGCTGTGTGACGTGTTTATTGGTTTACACCTTTCTCATGTACTCCAAAGATGTGAGGACACGAACCTAGTTTTAAACTAGGAGAAGTGCTATTTTATGGTACGAGAAGGTTTGGTTTTAGGCTATGAAATTTCAAGCAAGGGCATAGAGGTAGATAAAGCTAAAATTAAAACTATAGAAAAGCTACCTCCCCCTTTAAATGTCAAAGCCGTTCGTAGTTTTTTGGGGCATGCCGATTTCTATCGCCGGTTTATTAAAGATTTTTCTAAAATAACTAAGCCTCTTACTCACTTATTAGAAAAAGATGTGCCGTTTCTTTTTGATTAAAATTATTTGCGTGCTTTTTCTCGTATTAATGAAAAATTAATTAACGCTCCTATCATGATCGGTCCCAATTGGGAACTTCCTTTTGAGATCATGTGTGATGCTAATAGTTTTGTCGTAGGTGCGGTCTTAGGACAACGCATAAATAAAAATTTTCATCCTATATATTATGCGAGCAAAATACTAACCGCCGCACAGAAAAATTACACGACCACCGGAAAAGAATTATTAGCAGTAATTTTCGCATTTGATAAATTCCACTCATATCTAACATTGTCAAAGATTATTGTTTTTACTGATCATTCAGCTTTGAGATATTTACTAGCAAAAATAGATGCAAAGCCGCGATTGATTAGGTGGATCTTACTCCTCCAAAAATTTGATTTGGAGATTCACGACAAGAAAGGAGCGGAGAACTTGGCGTCTGTTCATCTTTCTCGGTTGGAGAATCCAAATTCAGAGAAGCTCATAGAGGAGGACATTGACGACACTTTTCCTGAGGAGCGCCTTCTCGCTATTCATAAGGTAATTGCTCTCCCCACTCCATGGTTCACCGATTTCGCAAACTATCTTGTTGCAAGATTCCTCCCGAATGGTTTTTCGATCTTATCAAGAAAAAAAGAAATTCTTTTCCGATTTGAAAAATTATTTTTGGGAGGATCCCTTTATTTTTCGTGTTTGCGCGGACCAAGTTGTGTGGATGTGTTTTTCTCATAAGGAAGGCGCCCAAATTCTAAAACATTGCCACGGGGGACCCTCCAGTGGGCACTATAAAGCTAATCAGACGGCTCAGAAAGTACTTGAAGCAGACTTCTATTGGTCAAGCATCTTCAAGGATGCACATGCCCATGTAAGTCGTTGTCAACAATGCCAACGCTCAGGTAATATTTCCCACCGGTATGAAATGCCATTAAATTCATTTTTAGAAATTGAAATTTTTGATTTATGGGGGATCAATTTTGTTGGACCGCTACCAATGTCCTATGGAAATAAATATATTTTGGTAGGGTTTGACTACGTGTCACGGTGGGTGGAAGCGCAAGCCCTTCCCACTAATGACGCTCGAGTCGTGACCCAATTTCTTAAAAAACTATTTTCACGATTTGGAGCACCGCAGGCAATAGTTAGTGATAGGAGAACCCACTTTTGTAACGCATAATTCGCTAAAGTTTTATCTAAATACGACGTTACACATAGGTTAGCCACCCCCTATCACTCTCAAACAAGTGGCCAGGTAGAAGTAGTTAACCGTGAAATCAAACGTATTTTAGAAAAAAAAACGGTTTCTACTAGTAGAAAGGATTGTTCGGTCAAGCTTGATGATGCTCTATGGGCTTATCGGACCTCGTATAAGACCGCTATCAGTTGTACGCCGTATTGATTGGTCTATGGGAAGGCATGCTATTTACTGGTTGAGCTTGAACATCGTGCCTTTTGGGCACTTAAAATTTTAAATCTTGATGAAAATTTGTCCTACGAGCTCCGTAAATTCCAAATTAATGAGCTTGATGAGTGGCGCTCCCTCGCTTATGAGAATAATAAACTCTATAAGGTGCGCACCAAATTTTATCATGATAAAAATATTAAGCACCAAAAGGACTTCCAACCGGGAGACCAAGTCTTTCTATATAACTCGCGCTTGCGTTTATTTCCGGGTAAACTTAAGTCCCGTTGGTCCGGCCCCTTTGTCGTAAAGGAGGTTTGGCCCTATGGGACGGTACTTATTTTGCACCAGGAAAGAGGCGAATTTAAAGTAAATGGGCACCGACTGAAATTATTTTTTTCCGGTTATAATATTAACGAACAATTGGACAACATAATATTGTCAAACTCATAGTAAGCGCACTCCACTAAGGTCGAGCTCAATGACCAAAAACAAAGCGCTTGTGGGAGGCACCCCATGATTATCTTTCATCTTATATTTTCTTAGTGTTTAATTTTATTTTTAAGTTTTTGCAGATTTGAAGGACATCGATGCATGACGATCGGTCGGGCTCGAACGTCAAGTCTACGTAATTATTCAAGTCCGTAACGTTTGTTTTATTCTAGTTTATTTGAATCTCTAAAAAAACAAACAAAAAAAAAGTAGAAGAAAATAATAATAATGATATAACAAAAACAAACATAAAAAAATTTGACTTTTTTTCTCGTACACGCCCCTATCACGTGCGTGACCTGCGGGTCACGGGAGTGTCAGTGGCGTGTTTTGCCTGTTTGGCGAAACCAGCGGATGGTTTCGTACGAAGGCTTTTCCCATCCGTCTTTCGGACGTGACATGGGCGTGACCGCGATGGTCTTGAGCGTGTCATGCCCGGGATTTCTCAGACTCCCCCCCCCAAAAAAATGAAACTTATTTTTTTTAAAGTTCGTCGTCACGGACCAGAGTCATGGGCGTGACTCTGGCCCGTGTCATGGGTATCCGAGGCGCTGACTAGGTTGCGCCTCGGATTCCCGCGACGTGTTAATTTTAGCTGATACGCCCTGGGTCACGGGCGTGACCCGAGGGCGTGATAGAGGAATTCGAGGCCAGCATCTCGGATTCCCGCGCGCCCCTTTAGTATACCGCTTACACGCCCCAGAGTAACGGGCGTGACTCTGGGGCGTGACCCGCGAATCCGAGGCGGCGCGCCTCAGATTCCTTCCCGCATTAACCCGTGCTTGACACTCCCCCTGTCACGGGCGTGACAGGTGGCGTAACCGACCCGTGAATTCCTATAAATAGGAATTCCCCCTTCTCTTCTCTCCGCACCTCCACTCATCAAACCCCCTATTCCCTTCTCCTTGAGGCCGAAAACTCCTCTTCATTTTTTTTATCAACATGCCTCGCCACCAGCCTCGCTCCACCGCCTCTTCCTTCGAGCACCCCGCGGATCCCGCCTCAGCAGAAGTCATGCTCCTCTTTGAAAACTCCACCTAGCTGGACCGGAGCGAACGATTATGCGCCAAACCCTTTGGCATTTTCCGGATCTTAGACTGGGCGATCCTTGCAACCTTTGGAGCGGAGGAGTTGGATAGGGAATTTCTATCCACCCCGGGATGGACTCCCCTCTTCTCTATTTCAGAGCTTGTTTACCTTGAGCTCACAGTTGAGTTTTTGGCTTCCTTTGAGTTCCGTTGGGCAGTGAATGACGATTTTATCGTCTTTCGCCTGGGTGGGATGATGCATCAGCTCACCATCCGCCAACTCAATGTCGCCATGGGATTTTGCTCTGAGGCATTTTCCCATTCTCCCACCTATCTCGATCTTCGTACTGATTTTCCTTCCGATTTGACCATACTCACCTTTTAATCGGAAATCAGTAATGACACCGCACCCTACACCCCAAAGAAATCGAGATGCAACCACCTCATTTCACCCGCTTTGCGCATTCTCCACAACCTCTTCACCTTTACACTTACCGGTCGCAGCGACAGCCATGGCGTGGTGTCTCGGGAAGATTTACTATATTTATATATTATGTTTTACCGGGTCCAACTCAACCTTGGTTATTTGCTCGCAATTTTCTTTCTTCACCAGGCTTAAATTGTGAGGTTGGGAGCGGTGCACGGCGGGAACTTCATCACTCATCTCGCCAAGCAGATCGGTCTTTGGGATTCCCTTCCACGACTGAACTGCATGCAGACACCGCAAGCCCTCCAGTTCCAGACCCTTCAGTCCCTTAGCCTAGCGCGGCGATGTGATGGCGAGTTTAAGGCTATTCCCCCATAGTCAGTGGTGGGGATCTTGATCTTGATCTTGGTGCCGGTCCTAGCGATACTCATCACTCTCCCAAGATTCCGCCATCACCGCAAAACTCTACCCCAGCGCCCAGTCCTCCAAATTATTGCGATCAATAATTTGGGTTGATTCACACTCGCCTAGACCAGATGCAGACTCATTTTGACGGCAATTTCGCTCATTTTGATGTGCGCTTTGTCACGTTGGAGCGGAGTCACTCTTCTTCTGTGTAGCATATTACACGTGAGTTCGCGAATCTGCGAACTTATCATCAGCCGCAGGGGCATGCTAGCGATGAGGAGTAGTTCTTTTCTTTGGAGTTGTAGTGGGTCGAATGTTCTTGTATCTTTTTTTTTGCACTTTTTATGTATCTTTTATCTTTCTTGCAACTATCTACTAAAATTATGTTTTGCTTCAGTCATGTCTTACAGGTCCACTTTGGTGCTGCTTTGACCTCTTCAGGGCAGTCTCTTTTTCTTTCCTTTACTTATTTGTTTTTGCATTGAGAACAATGTATTGTTTAAGTATGGGGGGATATTTCTCGAGCAAAACATACCAAAATATTATTATCTATTATTATTTAATTTTTTTTAAAATAAAACAATAAAAAAAATAAAAAAACTAGAAAATATCATCAATTTCAAAAAAAAATATTTTTTTTCTTTTGTTTGAAAATTTAAAAAAAAAATTAATTTTCAAAAAAATTAGAAAATCAAAAAATAATTTTTTTAGAAAGGGACGTTTGAGATATCACCCCATCTTACCTCCTAGTACCAGTGAGAGCCCTTCATAGGGTATACCTCGGGAAGTCTAAGAAGTAACAAAAAAAATTTTAGGTTTTTAGTTAGAGAAATCGTTATTTCTATATTTATTCACATGCAAAATTTCTAGTAATTTAACTTTTACATAGTGTTTAGAGAATTTTGATGCTTTAATTAAATTTTGAATTTTAGAGTAAAACTGTTGGTCATGCTGTGTTTCGAGTTAAGTGCACGTGTAAGTAGAATTTTATGTATATCTAAATATTCAGCATACAATTAGATTTTCATTTTTCGAAATGTGTAGAAATGTTTTATTTTACTTTCATTTTGAAACCGGAAAAATATATAAATAATTTAGGAGAGTGTGTAGAAGTTTACTAGAGCGATATTTCACGGATCAAGAAAGATGTATTCTTTTTCAATGTGTAGAACTTGCCCTCTAACTATTCTCAAGACTTTGCATAAGTTAAACTCATTAGCATAAATATGATTTAGACACTTCTTTTGGTAAGTTTGAGCCTTTGTATCCATACCTAACGTTTTATCTTTGCTAAGCTAAATTGAGTCTATTACCCTATCTTTTATTTTAGCTCCACCAAGCACTTTACCAAAGCCTACAAAACATCCTAATTACACACCTAAGACCGAGCTTGAAAAAAAAAACAAATACAGAAACGGTTTGTGAGTTATTAGGATCCATTTTATTTTGGTGGTTAATTGAAAAAAAATATAGTTGATTTATTTCTCCTCTCAAAAAAAATATACTAATTAAAAGAACATGAAAAAAAAGTGGAAGTAGAAAAATCTTCAACATGATGAGAAATTCAAGAAACAAAGGGATTTAGGAATTGGCTGTGTCCTTTAAGCCATGACAGTTTTTTGTGTGCAAGCTCTCTTTAGGTTTGGGTGTGTCTAGCCATCATTTTTATCTTTGATTTTTCTCACCGAAAACCTAAGCCTATATTTGAACCTAGTTAAGTCCTATTGATTTATGCTTATAAGTTAAACTAGTGCCGTGACGAGAGTGTGAAAGGGAAATCCTATGACCATCAATATTGATGGATTCCTTTGGAGGGTATCTAAATCTTCGGTTTGTGCAATATTATCTTAGTACGCACGCTATTTTCTCCCTAAATATAATTTTAATATTTACCGGATTTTCGATTTAAAAGTAAAAATAATAGTGAAAACACATTCTAAGAAAAGTAAAAAACTAATTTGTATGCTGAGTGAGTTTTTCTACCAAAATGACTACAAGCATATGCATAAGATTTCACATTTTACTCCTTAGATTCAATTTTCTTTTCTAGCATTTAAAATTTTTCTACTCCCTATAGGAAGTTGTTTGCTCGGGACTAGCAAATGGATAAGTATGGCGGTGTTTGATAACTCTAATTATTTCTATATTTCATTTATTAATTTCTATTTAATAGTCAGCTATTATATATCTATATTATAATATTAAGCAAATAATTAACTTCTTTTTATATTTTATATTTATTTGGGCTAACATTAATATTTTTAATCTTGCAGGGCTGATCTATAGAATTTTTTGAGCGAAGAAAGGAATTTCCCAACTTCTCGACCCAGACACGCATGTGTCCATCCTAACACGGGCGTGACACCACGACATGACCCTTGTCACGGCCCGTGTCAGCCAGCTGTCCCCAACGGGAGGGCCTGCCACGTCGAATTAAAATGACACGCTTGCGTCACGGGTCTGACCCAGGGCTTGATAGGGAGCATTTCCAGCCAGTCACACTACCGTTCCTGCCGTTTGCCGCCAAATTTCTGATCCAGCCGGACACACCTTGGTCACGGGCATGACTAGGGGCGTTACCCCTCCATCAACTGCAGAATAACTCCCGCCGTTTTAAGCTTCCTGCTGTTTTCAGCAACAGACCCGACACGCCCTACATCACGGGCGTGACCTAGGGGCGTGACCCACAATTAAACAGATTTTGGAGGTTTCTCCTCCAACGTTCCCAGGGTTTCAAGACGAAGGTTCCGAGCCTGACACGCCCTAGGTCACGGGCTTGACCTAAGGGCATGTTGTAACGCCCCGAAACTCAAAAGAGTGACGGGTGGCATTTTGAGCCAAATCTAGGATTTGGTAGAGATGACATGGCCTGGGACATAGGCGTGTCCCAGGGGCATGTCGTGCTCGGGTTCGACAATGGTTGCGTGGTCGATGAAATTGCAGTCAACGGTCGTCAGGGCAGTGAACATGGCCTGGGACACGGGCGTGTCCCAGGGCGTGTAAGTCACTCAAAGCCTCTCACTCAACGATCGTTGAGTGAGGACGCATGACCTAAGCCCAGGCATGTTCGGGTCCGACACGGGCGTGTGAAATTCGACACAGGTGTGTCGAATACCCGTGTCCTCCTCAGGTCATTTGACGAGTTATGCTATGGCAGCTACACGGCCTGGGACACAGGCGTGTCCCATGGAGTGTCTAGTATACGGCATGTGACACGGGCGTGTCACATAGTCATATCGTGCTCTGGACGTTCTTGACCTATGTTGTTGGAGGAACACGCCCAACTATACGGGCGTGTACTGTATGACACAGGCGTGTCAAGCCTGACACAGCCGTGTCGAGTGCCCGTGTTCTTTTTGGGACACGACGGTTTCGACGACGAATGAGTGACACGGACTTGGACACAGGCGTGTCGCAAGCCGTGTTCAGCCTAGGAAGTTTAATTTCGGGTTGAATCGCAGCCGTTCGTTTCCTTATTTTGGGATCTAACAGCCCAGGGCTCTCCATGCTAGGGTTAAGGCCGGGATTGGGGGTTTAAACCTTCACTTTCACTTAGACATTCTCTTTCTAAAACCTAGAGAGAAGGGAGAGCAAGGAGCTTGGAGGAAGTGGAAGATCCGCCCGTCGGAGGATATTCGGAGCGCCAAATCGCAAACCAAGCCCAGATCTGCGGAGGCAAGATCATCGCGGTGCTTTTCATCCGTGTAGTTTTCCATGGCGTCGAAGAAAAATACTAGGGTAATGATTCTCATCTTGAGCATGTGAAGCTCTTCTTCTTTTGCATGAGAAAACCCTCTCCCGCGAGTGTGCGACGAGTTTGCAGTATTCCTTGGGGTAGATATGTATAGTCCCCCTTATTTAGAGTCCGGAATCGAAGTACGGGCATAGGCATGTTGCGTGAAGCCTACCCGGACAAGTTGGTCTGGATCGGTGATGTTGCATTGCATAAGTTGCCGGAGAAGACTCCGTGCCTTTGATTGTTTTCGGGTTTCTACGGGGTAGATTGCAGCAGGGATCCTTAGGGATTAACCCTAAGGCGCACCTGGAAAACTAGGCGGAAATGCATTTCTGTCATCTTGGTGGCCTGGGAGCCAACCTTGAACATAACTGGGTTATGTGCTTGTGTGATCGAATTTTGGGATCCGGGATAAGCTTGGCCCACGCGTACGTCTTAAAGTGACTAGACGTTCTGAGCAACGGGCAAGTGGAAACAGACTCGGGCTATGTGGTTTGGTGTCAGATACCTGAAAAAGGGACTGGCCATTGGCATAGTCGTCCGAGTCTTAGGCTTAGACCGGAAAGACTAAAAATTCTCACGAGATATGCCATCCAAGGGATGGTGGTGAGACCACGGTTATGACTGGGTTCACGGAGTTAGTGCCCTGAGAGCACGGGGTGTGTGGCAGTGTGAGCCTGCACCTGTGATGATGTGCTTGTTCACTTTATTACTTGCTATGCTAACAAGTGAAGGGAAGAAGCTTTACCGCTCCGAGTTTGGGGGCAGAATCGTTATAATTTATGAAAGTGAGGGTAAGATCTATCTTAACTCTAGAGGGGGGGGGGGTGAATAGAGTATTTTAAAGTAAGTTCACAAATTAAAATTGCATAACAGTAAAGGCTTAATTTATGTATAGGTGTAAGGTGCTTTGATGTAGAAATAAAACTAAAGCAGTAAAATAAAAACCACAGCACACAGCAAAGAATATGCACAAGAAAACCAGAAGACACAAGGAGCTATAGTGGTTCCCCAAAAACCTGGGTACATCCACTCTTCTACCACCCTTGGTAGGAATCCACTGCAGGATGAGTTGATCAGGTGTCCTGAGCACCAATGAGCTTTTGATAAGGTGCTCAAAAACCAAACTGGATTTTTTGATCAGGTGTCTTGCCACCACTGAGTTTTGACATGGCTCTCAGAACCAGAACCAAAACTTTTGAAGGGAGTTTTGATAAACCTTTTACAGCAATAAAAGAAAAAGGAAGAGGTGAAGTTGTCTTCTCTGTCTCAATCACTGAGAGAAGACTTAGTGGATTGATTGTGTTGTCAAAGCTCCCCCTGAGATGTAGATGGTTCAGAGATGAGAGCTTTGCTAGGGTGATAGGTCTTCAGAAGCTTCAGATCTCCAGCAGAAGATGGTTTCAGCAGAGGCTGAAATATGAATTGTCTGGAGTCCTTGATGTTGAAGCTATGATCACTTTTCAGTATGCCAATATTCAATCAAAACTTTTCAGGATTGATCACTTGATTTTCCTCTAAGTTTGTCTGACTATCTGTGTAAGTCTGTATTGAGTGATAGATTGATTGTCTTGATCTGCTGTAAGATATTTTATTCTCTGAAGATCCTCTATCCAAGATAGCCATTAGCAGTCAATAAATGTCTTCCATAAATGTTTTGTCTTCTGGAGGAAAGTCCAATAAACATTCTCTGATAAATCCCTTGAAACTTGCTCCAGAATAAATGAAAACGGCTAGCAGATCTCTTGAAATAAATGCTGAGAGAGTTTGAAAAACATTCCAAAAGCTGACTGAATATGAATCCTCAAAGTCATCGATCTCTCAGGAAAAATGTCGATCTGAGCTCTACGATCGTCGACCTGAGCTCAGAGATTGAAATGACCATCAGACAGAAAACGTCGACCTGAGCTTGAAAGTCGTCGACCGGAGCTCAGTGACCTGAAGAATAAGCTGAAGGAAGATCGTCAATCTGAGCTCGAAGATCGTCGACCGGAGTTCAACGACTTAGCAAAGTTTAGCTCAGAGAGCGTCGAACTGAGTTCGACGTTTCGTCGACCTAAGTTCGACGATAATTATCTTTGTCTCAGCTCTAAGTCTGAATCCTTGAATGGTCCTGGGGGCAGCTTCAAACCTAAATTCTAAGCCCTGGACTCATTCTAACTTGACCTTTTCAACTATACATCTAGGTCAAACTGATTTCCTAAAAACATAGTGATCCTTGCCCAAATTAGTAATAGGGTGTTCCAACAATCTCCCCCTATTTGGGTTAGGATTACTATTTACAGAACTCAGTAATAAATACAAAATCAATATACAAAAAAACAAAAATCTAACACAATAGAGCAGATCATGCAACATAGCAGCAATCAGATGGAATATCAGCAAATGTTCAAAATGAGTATACTGTCTGCTTACAAATGTCATTTCTTTTCACTTCCCTTCTTAAATAAGATTTCCCTGTTGAGATTTAGAGCTTCTTTCTTTGACCTTCTATCATCTTCTGCACCTAAGGAGGTTTGAGATCTAGCCCGTGGAACCACAGCCTCAGGATGCAGCTTCATGTAGTCCACTGGGTCAAAGAATTTCCTTGATGCATACCTTTCCAGTTCTGCCTTTCTTTGAACTGACAAGGTTGTAATGTTGGAAGTGTCTTTCCCTTGTTCTCTGGCCTTCTTTAGTTGATCTAAGGTAGCCAGTTCTTTCATCCTAGCAGTCCATGATAATGGATTGTTCTCTGGATCTTCAAAAGGAACTACAGGCTCATATCTGTTGACAGTTTCTAAAGCAGTAGGAGTTCTTGTATCAACAGTTTCTCTGAGTTTATAAGGGAAAGGACCTTGAGTTGAGTCCATGTGTCTTTGTCCTTCCCTTGCTTGAAATCTGTGTTCTCTTTGATTTCCTCTATATTGTCACCTTTTGGACTGATAACCTCTTTGATATTGCCCCCTGGGATGATATCTTTGAGAGGATTAGGAGGAACTTTGCTTTGAAGCTGAGGTTTGAGAAGCTGAGCCTCCACCTGATCCTGAATCTAGAGGAGGAGGAGGAGGCTGAAACTGGGATGAACCTTTCTCATACTTATCAAACTTTCTTTTCTTATTCATGGCCTTTATTTGGTTTTTAGAATATTGCATCCATGATTCAGTTATCTGGCAATCATGCAGAATATAGTAGGGTATATCATTAGCATCCTTGGCCTTAGCAGGAGGGACCTTCATCATGACCTTGCTTCTGGCCTTCCTTTTCTTTGCAATGGTACCAGAAGAGTCATCAGAGTCAGTGTGAAACTGATCACTTTCTGAGCTCTGGGGTCTATCATACAGATCATCAATGCTTTTGATGTACTTCTCTTATTGTTTCAGTTGTTCAGGAGTCAGAGCAGGAGCAGCAGCAAAAACACAATTTATTGAAGCAGCAATAGGAGCAGATGTAATTGGAGCAGCAGGTTCAGGTTCTTCCAGATAAGTAGCAAGTTTGTCAATAGCAGCGCATCAGCAACAACAGACAGCATTTCAATATCAGAGGATCCAATAGATGTAACAGCAGTAGCAGCAGCAGTAGTAAAAATAGAAGCAACAACATCCTCAGCCTTGAAAGAGTTTACATATGATGCAATCAGGCTGGGATCACATTCTAGAATAGGCACAATGGCCTTAGTAAGGTCTTCAACTTGTTGAACTGGCAGAGAATTGAAGTACACAGTATCAAAAACTGACAGCAGGCTCTGAAGATCCACTGTAAATACTGGAGCAGGTTCTGAAACTTCAGCAGCCTCAGGCAAATCCAGAGCTTCATTAGGCATCTCCCCCTGCCTGGATTCAGTGAAAACTGGATCAAGGCACCCAGAGGAAGGGATTGCCTGAGAGGGGAGGAAGGGAGATAGCTGGTAGACAGCTCCTGAACATTTTTCAGGAGTGGAGCCAAGGTGGTCTCCAGTAATGAGGTTAGCCTGGGGGCTAGCAGCTCATACAACCTGTCTGCCAAAGCTGAAAGATCTACATGCTCAAGAGGGGCTTGAGTAGAGGTAGGAGTTGATGCAGCTGGAATGCTGTTGGCTGGAACTAATGGAATGGATGGTGTGGAGGTAGGAGGTATAGGGATGGATGGCTCAGTAGAAGGAATTGTTGAGATTGATGTTACTGAAGTGGAGAGGGATGATAAGGGAGAGGAAAGGGATGGGGTGAAGGATGATTGAGAGAGTATGTCCTGTAGAAGTTGTTGGGAGGAAGTTGTAGATGGAATATCAGGAGGAGTAGGAGGAGAATCATCCATGAAGGAGTCATCCAGAAGATGAAATGATGGAGTGGTGGCAGGTGGATAGAAATACAGAGGGTGGAATGGTTCTGAGGTAGTTGCTGGAGAAGGTGAAATAGGTGATGAGATTGTAATGGGGTAATATATGGCTATGGTTGAGATGAGTGGTGAGGTTGATATGGAGACTGAGGTAGAGACAGCTGGAGGAGAAGGAGAAGCAGGCAAATCTTCTGCTGGGGCAGAGACCTGAGGAGGAGTGACTGAGGCAGTCCTTGTGCCTGAAGCAGATGTTGCTGCAGCAGCCCTGTTGGGGTTGATAATTTTCCTGTCCCACCTGCTGAAAAGGGCATAGGTGAGCCTTTTGGATGTATTGATGTGCATCCCACTTGAAACCAGCTGATCAGGGCACCTGTGATGTAGATAAACCCCTATAATCCTCCCCAAACTGACAAAGTTTTTGCTAATTTTCTTCTTGATCAAATTAAAGAAGATTGATCCCCAATCCAGATGTTTCTTATCAACTAAAACTCCCATTAAGCATAACTGATACCTTGAGATTGTATCATGAGCTGAGTGCTTTGCCAGAAGCACTTTCCCAATAACATCAGCCAAAAATTGAAATTCAATAGATAAATTCTTTTTCAACAGTTTATTAGGGTTCACAACAGAGTGACCCATTCGATCTAACAACGAATCATATTCCGCTCCAGACAAATTGATGGAGTCATTCCTAGTACTTAAGGCGAATACTTCTGTCAAAAGAGCGGGGGACATTGGTACCTGAGTTCCATTGATGGTGCCGACTATAGAGTTTTCATTCTCATTGGTGGCAGTAAAAACCCATTCTCTTACTTCATCTGCTGCAATCTTTATTCTGGTGGTCATCAACTGAACCAACTGCTGTTCGCGGAAGAGATTCAGAATATCTTTGAACCGCTGATTGCTGCCATCGAAGGAGTTCATATCTATGTCAATGCCTGTATCAAATTTCATTTTGGAGAGAGCGGCGACCGACATTGCCATCTGTACCTGCAAAGATTCAACAAACACGACCAAGTGTAGAGAGTTTGGAGGGAAAGAGAAAAATTTGCAGAGTGTATGAAAGCGTAAACGACGAGCAGCGGCCTAAAAATGATTTTATATTAGGGTTTGACGCGAAAAAGGAAGGATCGTCGATCTCCGTTCGACGATCAAGACTCCTAAGGGAAGCGGAAAGGTCTTCAACATCGTAGATCTCAGTTCGATGATCTAAAGAACGTCGAGCTCAGTTCGACGATCGAAGGCCTGAAAGAGATAATATACAACTATTTGACAAGCTCTGAACTCCGGTAGACGTTTTGGGAAAACGTCGATCTCCGTTCTACGTTTTTCGGGAAACTGTCGATCGACATTCGACGATTTCTGGGGAAAACATCGAGCGTAGTTCAGAGACAGAAGATATCCCACAGACACAAAAAGAAATGAGTTTTTAGCCTAATCTTGGTCTGTTTTTAGCTTTTCAAGATCTTGTAATTTATTTTAGGCTTCCTCCATCTGACATGCCTAACTGATTAAGGAAGAAGTTGTGTTTCTTTTCATCCAAAGGCTTGGTGAAAATATCTCCCCTTTGCAAATCAGTTGGGATATATTGAAGTTCAATTTTATTTTTCTCAACATTATCCCTTAGAAAATGATGCCTAATTTCTATGTGTTTTGTCCTACTATGGAGGACTGGATTTTGTGCAATGGAAATAACACTGGTGTTGTCACAAAATATTTTAGACTTCTCTAAGTTGTAACCATAGTCTAAGAGTTGATTTTGAATCCACAAGATTTGTGAACAACAACTACCTGCAGCCATGTATTCAGCTTCAGCAGTTGAAGTTGACACAGATGTTTGTTTCTTACAAAACCATGAGACAAGTCTATCACCAAGAAACTGACAAGTTCCACTGGTGCTTTTCCTGTCTATTCTGCATCCAGCATAATCAGCATCTAAAAATCCAGTTAAGTCAAATGCTGAATCTTTTGGATACCAGAGTCCTAGATTTGGACAGCTTTTAACATACCTAAGAATCCTCTTTACTAAAGTTTTGTGTGACTCTCTAGGGCTAACTTGGAATCTAGCACATATACATGTAGCAAACATTATATCAGCCCTACTAGCTGTAAGGTACAATAAAGAGCCAATCATTGCTCTATATGTTGTCTGATCAACTGGTTTCCCATGTTCATCAGCATCCAATAAAGCATTAGTAGGCATGGGTGTTTTCATACATGATGCATCAGACATACCAAATTTCTTAACCAGTTCTTTTGCATACTTGGTTTGAGAAATAAATATGCCTTTAGCATGTTGTTTTACTTGCAATCCTAAGAAGAAGGATAGCTCACCCATGCTACTCATTTCAAATTTAGAGTGCATAAGCTTGGAAAAATTTTTGCACAAGTTTGAATCAGTAGAACCAAATATAATATCATTTACATAAATTTGTATTAGTAGGGTATGGGCCTTATGGGTTCTAATAAAAAGTGTTTGGTCTACTCTCCCTCTAATAAAATCATTTTCTAGAAGAAAGCATGCTAGGGTCTCATACCATGCTCTAGGAGCTTGCTTTAGATCATATAATGCTTTATGCAGTTTGAAAACATAATCAGGATGAGTTGGAGAGACAAAACCTGGGGATTGTCTGACATAGACTTCTTCTTTGATC
This sequence comes from Platanthera zijinensis, assembly GCA_039513925.1. Lineage (NCBI taxonomy): Eukaryota > Viridiplantae > Streptophyta > Magnoliopsida > Asparagales > Orchidaceae > Platanthera > Platanthera zijinensis. Next base: position 20,461,619 of record CM077084.1, on the reverse strand, counting down.
TCCCTATTGAGAAAAGCACTATTTACATCCATTTGGTAGACTTTGAATCCCTTGTGAGCAGCATAAGCCAGGAAGATTCTTATGGCCTCTAACCTTGCAACTGGTGCAAAGGTCTGGTCATAGTCTATCCCCTCTTCTTGAGAATATCCTTGAGCAACTAGCCTTGCCTTATTCCTTACAATAATTCCTTGATCATCCAATTTGTTTCTGAACACCCATTTTGTTCTAACAATGGAATGATCCTTTGGCTTAGGCACTAGTTCCCAGACTTTGTTTCTTTCAAATTGATGCAACTCCTCTTGCATTGTAATGATCTAGTGTGGATCTTGCTCTGCATTTTGAATGGATTGAGGTTCAATTTGAGAGAGAAAGCAAGTGTGCATCAGGTTTTGGTTGACCTGATTTCTGGTTTGCACACCAGCTGAGATGTCTCCAATCACTTGGGAGATTTGATGATCTCTTTATGTTACTAAATCAACAGGGGGTGTTGATTGTTCACCAACCTGTGTTACTGTTTCCTCTTGTGGAACAGCAACTGGCTCTTCAAGAAGATTTTCTTCCAGATGTGGAGCAGCTTCTTAATCTTCACTACTTTCATCCTTTTGAGTAACTTGCAATCTGTCCAAGTCTTCAGCTAGAGAATGTACCTACAATTGTTCAATGGTAGAAGCATTCTTCTCCTTGAAAGACATATTAGTTTCATCAAAAGAAATATGAACAGATTCTTCTATTTTTAGAGTAGTTTTATTATAAACCCTATAAGCTTTACTGATCATGGAGTATCCCAGAAACACTCCTTCATCAGCTTTTGCTTGAAATTTTGCTAAATATCTCTTGTCATTATTGTGAATATAGCAAGTGCAACCAAAAACTTTAAAATAGTCTACTTTCGGTTTCTTCCCTTTGAGTAATTCATAGGGAGTCTTGCCCTTCAGTTTATGTATTAGACTTCTATTCAACACATAATTGGAGGTGTTCACTGCCTCAGCCCAAAAGGATAGAGGAAGGTGAGCATCTGTCAATAATGTAGTTGCAGATTCAATTAGGGTTCTATTTTTCCTTTCAGCTACCCCATTCTGTTGAGGTGTTCTAGGAGCTGAGAATGTATGCTTGATCCCTTCACTCTGACAGAACTCTTGCATAAGAAGAGAATCAAACTCTGTCCCATGATCACTTCTGATCAGGGCAATGTGAGTGTTGAACTCAAACTGTATGCATTTGAGAAACTCTGTCAAACATTTGAAGTTATCAGACTTCTTCCTCAGAAAGAACACCCATGTGAATCTTGAGAAGTCATCTACAACCACTAAAGTGTATGATTTCTCTCCTAAGCTTTGTACTATAATGGGTCCAAAAAGATCCATGTGTAACAGATACAAAATCCTAGGTGAATCACTCTTGTTAATTGATTTAAAACTATTTTTAGTTTGCTTGCCTAATTGACAAGCCTTGCAAAGTCCTTCCTTCTTGTAGGGGCCAGAAGGTAGTCCTCTAACAAGATTGTCCTTGGATAGCCTAGCAATGGTTCTAAGGTTAATGTGTCCTAGTCTCTTATGCCATAATATATTAGGTCTAGATATGGAATTAAACAGGCAAATATCTACCTTAGATGAATGAAAATCTACTAAGTAAATGTTACCTTTCCTGTTACCTGTTAACACAGTTATGTTGTCTTCTGACTTGATCTTGCATATTGCTTTGTTGAAAGTCACTTGATATCCTTCATCACAAAGTTGACTGATACTTATCAAGTTATGCTTGAGTCCTTCAACATAAGCTACTTTCTTGAAGGTGACTGTTCCAATTTGGACTGCACCATATCCTTTTGTTGTTCCAAAGTTTGAATCACCAAAGATTACTTTTGGTCCAAGCTTGGCTTTAAAGGATGTGAAGTTGTCCTTGTTCCCTGTCATGTGCTTTGAGCACCCACTATCCAGATACCATGGCTGGTTTGATGTTGGATAGGTATTCACCTGCACATAAATAACTTATATGTTTTTGACCCAGTTTACCTTGGGCCTAGGTTGATATCCCTTAAATTCAAAAATGAAAGACATCCTAGGTTGACTCTTATAACTTTCAGGATGGTATCTCCTAGGAGGTACTATCCATTCAGCATAGGGGTTGAAACCTTGGGATGTAAGACTTCTAGGATTGAATCTAGATGTACCCTTGAAGGATTGTTCAAAGTCCTGATTTCTATTCGACGATCGTCGAGCTGAGGTCGACGATCTTGGGTCAGATCGTCGATCTCTGTTCGAAGATCGACTATCCTGGAGTTCAGAGTTCAGGTGTCATCGAGCTGAGTTCGACGATCGTTTCTTGGATCGTCGAGCGACATTCGACGATCGTCGAGCTCTGTTCGACGCATTCTGTTGAACTATATCTTTCTTTGGCAAATCTTCATTCTCCCTAGCTACCTTTACAACTTCCTTCCCTTTATCAGAGATAAATTTGATTGGAGTTGTCAGAACTATAGGCTGGCTGGATGAAGCTCCCAAGCCCAGTGTACTATTAAGTCTAGAGTTCACTGTGCTTATGATATCCATCAGTTTGATGCTTATCCCATTAAGGGATTCCTCAAACTGCTTGGCCTTGGATAGTTCACTCTTCAGTGAAGCTATCTCCTTCCTATAGCATTCTAACTCTTCAGAAAGTTTGAGGTTCTCTGATTTTAAAGTGCCATACTCAGACAGTTGTTTTCTGAGGGAAGTGATTTCCTTCTCAGACTCCAACAGATCTAGGCATAATACTTTAAACTCATGTCTAAAGTCCTCAAAATTGAAATCAAATGAATTGATTACCTGATCTTCTTCTAGTTGAACTTCTGAATCTGATTCTGACTCTTCTGCTTCTGAATATGTTTGAGAGGCATTGATAGCCATCATGCAAAACTCCTTTTCATCAGCATCATCCTCATCATCACTAGAGCTAGATGAGGCTTCAGAATCCTCTTCAGTTTCACTCCATGTCTCAGCAACAAATCCCTTCCTTGTATGTGTGTTCTTGCTGTAGGAGGGTTTGTCTGAGGTGTTCTTCTTGAAGTCTTTCTCCTTTCTTCTTTCTCTTCTATCTTTCTTGTCCTTGTTTTTGTTTTTTAGACAGTAAGGCACAATATGGCCTGGTTTCCTGTAACCAAAGCATATAATTTCTTTGTTGTTATTTGATTTATCATACCTTGGCTTATCATGTCCCTTGTATGATCTCTTTCTGAAGTCTTTTCTGGCCATTTTGTAGAATCTTTTGGCCAGTAGACTTAGGAGCTCATCATTTCCTGTAGCTTTATCTTCAGGCTCCTCTTATGTAGCTTTGAAGGCTATGGTCTTCTCCTTTCTTGTGGCTGGTGAGGCAGCCTTCTGTTCTTCTTCTCTATTTTTAATAAGCAGCTCATAAGATTTGAGCTTGCCTAGGAGAGCTTCAGTTGTACTCTCATTTAGACTTCTGGCATCTTTGATTGGCCAGATTCTTGAATCCCAAGTGTTGGGGAAGCACATTAGGATTTTGTCATTCAGCTCAGTCAATGAGATTTCTTTATCCAGAGTCTTTAACTCATTGACAATCAGACTTAGTCTGTTGTACATGTCTGCAACTGATTCAGCTTCTCCTTTCTTGAAGTTCTCATATTGGGATATGAGATGGGATCTTCTATCTTTTCTCTCATCAACAAATCCTGAGACAATCTCAGAAAGTTTGTCCCAAATTCCTTTGGCTGAGTTGTATTCAGCTACCTTCTGAAATATCTCATCAGACATTGTCTGAGATAAGATATTCATGGCCTTGTCATCTGCAGTCTTCCACTTCTTTATTTCAGCATCTGTTTTTGAAGGAGGTGGAACAGCATTTGTACTTGAGCTTGCTGGTGGACTTGGGCACACTGTCAAAATAGAATTAAATATGTCTTCATCAATAGAGTTCATATAAAGTCTAATCCTTGCTTTCCAATGTGCAAACTTGGATAAATTGCACACTGGAGGCCTGGTGCTTGCATAATCTTTGTTTTGTGCCATGTCTTTATATAAAATTAAATATAATGAAAAAAAACTCTCTTAAAGGATTGATCTTATCAGGGATCTTTTGGTTCAGGTGTTAGCTTGTATGAACAACCAACCTGTCTCTGAGACCAATTGAAAGTGAGGGTAAGATCTATCTTAACTCTAGAGGGGGGGGGGGGGGGGTGAATAGAGTATTTTAAAGTAAGTTCACAAATTAAAATTACACAGCAGTAAAGGCTTAATTTATGTATAGGTGTAAGGTGCCTTGATGTAGAAATAAAACTAAAGCAGTAAAATAAAAACCACAGTACACAGCAAAGAATATGCACAAGAAAACCAGAAGACACAAGGAGCTATAGTGGTTCCCCAAAAACTTGGGTACATCCACTCTTCTACCACCCTTGGTAGGAATCCACTGTAGGATGAGTTGATCAGGTGTTCTGAGCACCAATGAGCTTTTGATAAGGTGCTCAAAAACCAAACTTGATTTTTTGATCAGGTGTCTTACCACCACTGAGTTTTGACAAGGCTCTCAGAACCAGAATCAAAACTTTTGAAGAGAGCTTTGATAAACCTTTTACAGCAAGAAAAGAAAAAGGAAGAGGTGAAGTTGTCTTCTCTATCTCAATCACTGAGAGAAGACTTAGTGGATTGATTGTGTTGTCAAAGCTCCCCCTGAGATGTAGATGGTTCAGAGATGAGAGCTTTGCTAGGGTGATAGGTCTTCAGAAGCTTCAGATCTCCAGCAGAAGATGGTTTTAGTAGAGGCTGAAATATGAATTGTTTGGAGTCCTTGATGTTGAAACTATGATCACTTTTCAGTATGCCAATATTCAATCAAAACTTTTCAGGATTGATCACTTGATTTTCCTCTAAGCTTTTCTGACTATCTGTGTATGTCTGTATTAAGTGATAGATTGATTGTCTTGATCTGCTGTAAGATGTTTTATTCTCTGAAGATCCTCTATCCAAGATAGTCGTTAGCAGTCAATAAATTTCTTCCATAAATGTTTTGTCTTCTGGAGGAAAGTCCAATAAACATTCTCTGATAAATCCCTTGAAACTTGCTCCAGAATAAATGAAAACGGCTAGCAGATCTCTTGAAATAAATGCTGAGAGAGTTTGAAAAACATTCCAAAAGCTGACTGAATATGAATCCTCAAAGTCGTCGATCTCTCAGGAAAAACGTCGATCTGAGCTTTACGATCGTCGACCTGAGCTCGGAGATTGAAATGATCATCAGACAGAAAACATCGACCTGAGCTCGAAGGTCGTCGACCGGAGCTCAGCGACCTGAAGAATAAGCTAAAGGCAGATCGTCGATCTGAGCTCGAAGATCATCGACCGGAGTTCGACGACTTAGCAAAGTTGAGCTCAGAGAGCGTCGAACTGAGTTCGACGTTTCGTCGACCTAAGTTCGACGATAATTGTCTTTGTTTCAGCTCTAAGTCTGAATCCTTGAATGGTCCTGGGGGCAGCTTCAAACCTAAATTCTAAGCCCTAGACTCATTATAATTTGACCTTTTCAACTATACATCTAGGTCAAACTGATTTCCTAAAAACATTGTGATCCTTGCCCAAATTAGTAATAGGGTGTTCCAACAATTTGGTCAGCTTTAGCTGACCGTTATTCTTGTTTGCCACCGTTGCGGTGATTTGTGCTTGCAGGTGCTGCGGAGCCGAGCGGCAAATAGCGGGCCAAAGCACAAGTTGCTGAGCCGGCCCTCGAAGGCCTTGTTTGTTTACTTACTTTAAATCATGTGTGGCCGACCTGCGAGCTGAAGTTTGTAAAACACTATTTATTTAAGTGAACTGTTGTAAGGCCATAAGGCCAGCACTCTTTGGTACTTTGTATTTCATTCCTATTTGGTTTTTTAGTGGACATTCATGCTTTTTTGCTAGGTTCTTACTTGTGCAACTAAATAAATTACTTCCGCTAGATGCTCTGTGTAGGACATGTGTATTAGTTGAATGGTTTCATTAAGTAACCCACCGGTCTGTCCGTGGTATATGGCATCGGGCCCCGGCCGGACCTATTATTATATGCTATGTGACGGATAGGGGTGTTACAATTTGGTATCAGACTACCGGTTTCGATCAGGCTTAAATGAATTCGTGGACGAATTCACTTTAAGGTGTGGTGAGCACATGTGTGTGCGTCATCGTTATAACATGAAAAGAACCCGTGGATGTCAACTTAGGAATGAAAATACACATGTTTGAGGAACCTGCGTGTTCCTATAATTGCGTTTTGCATTGTTGTTTGGTCTCTTATCGGTGTTTTGTATGATTATAGGTGACTAGGAGTGGTGCTGGGCCGTCAGAACGTCCAGTTTCTGAGGCAAGCAGCGTACCAAATGATGTGCCGACAACACCTCCTTCGGCTGAGACCATTCGATTGGTAGCGGAGGCAGGGTTTGTGATGATCAATGCGCAGCCTACGAGGCAGGTGCAGCAGCCTGCCCCTGCTGTGGAGCAAGTACCGCTCCAAGCGGTGGAGCCAAGGAGAGTGGAGCAGGTGGTAGTGGAGCCAGTGTTGCCTAGGAGAGTAATGGAGAAGCAACTTAAGCACGTGATGTGCTTCAATCATCTAGTGTTCACGGGAACGGGAATCCCAACCCAAGCAGAGGATTAGCTCTCCAGGATTAAGAGAGTGTTGATAGCTACTGAGACTGAAGAGTGGCAGAAAACCATAATTGCCACATTCTTGCTGGATGGTGATGCAAGACTATGGTGGGAAGGCTTGGAGCTACACCATCTGAGGGGTAGGTAGTTGACTGATGTCTCGATGGAGGAGTTTTCGAGATTGTTCTTGGCTCGATACCTCCCCTCAGCTCAGAGGATAGCAATGGAAAATGAGTTCCAGAAGCTAGTGCAAGGTGAGAGCAGCGTGGATGACTATCTCCACGAGTTTACTCGATTAGGTCGGTATGCAAGCACTACCTTCGCTGATGAGGAGCAGAATACAAGCTGATTCTACGAAGGTCTAAGGGATGACTTGAGACTGCTACTATCGGGGCCGATGACGTAGGGTTTCCTGACCTTGGTCAACACGGCCCGGTCTTTAGAGAAAGACATGAAGAATGTTCAGGCAAAGAAGGACTCTAGTGATAGGAAGTCAGAGTTTAAGGTGCCGACTTCAAAGTCTGGTTTTCGAAGGTGGAATAAGAAGGCTAGGACGTTGGGTCCAGCCCCTTCTTCGGGTGCCTCAGGGGCAACTACCAACCGAACCCCGGACGCTTGTTTTACTTGTGGGAAGACGGGAAATTTCGCCCGTTACTGTTGGAGCGGACGTCCAAACTCCGAGAGGAAGCAGGGAGCAACTTATGAAGAAAAGGGCAAGGCAGTGGAGTCAACCGCATCCCATTATGCTCCGACTCAACCAAGAGTCTATAATCTGGGCCAGCAGAAGGCCATAAAACAAGCGGATGTGGTGACAGGTATGGTTTAATTTATAGCAAGTTAGCTTTAAATACTGTTACCTAGTGCTTATTAGCTTATTACTGTTTGTATAGGCTTTGTTTTGATTTGTGATAGTCCGTCAAGGGCACTATTCGATACGGGAGCTTCGCACTCCTTTTTGTCCGAAGGTTTCATATCGCGCATCGGATTCCCTTCTTCGATGGCGAAGGACAAATTGGATGTGTTGCTACCGAATGGGTGTTCTATGCGTGCGGACAGAGTTTGCGCCGTAAGGGTCCATATTGGAAGTCAGGAGTTCGACTTACTGGCGTCATTGCTGCTGCTAGTAGAGTTTGACGTCATCTTTGGTATGGACTGGCTTTAGGAGAAGAAGGCTTTTATTGATTGCAACCGTAAAGAGTCAAGCTGGGTGTTGGCCGGGAGACAACATTTGCGGGATTGAAGGGTTCGAGCAAGACTCGTATGTCTGCTCTTCAGGTGGTCAAGGCAGTTAGTGCTAGCGCAGAGTTGTTCTTCACATTAGTGGAGGCTGTAAAGCCTAAGTCAACTTTGGATGGTATCCCAGTTGTATGCGAGTACCCCGACGTGTTCCCGAACTATCTTCCCAGATACCCACCGCAGCGAGAGATCGATTTCACCATCAAGCTAGTGCTAGGTGCCAAACCTGTGTCACGCTCTCCTTATAGGTTGGCACCTAAGGAGATGGCGGAGCTAAAGGTTAACCTGGAGGAGTTGATGGAGCAAGGTTATTTGCATCCAAGTTCGTCGCCTTGGAGTGCACCGGTCCTCTTTGTTAAGAAGAAGGACGAAAGTTTGCGGCTGTGTATCGAATACAGAGAACTGAACAAGTTATCGGAAAAGAACAAATACCTGATCCCACGGATTGATGATCTTTTCGATCAGTTAGTCGGGTCATCGGTATATTCAAAATTGGATCTGAAGTCCGGTTAATATCAGCTGAGGATAAGGGAGAGTGATATCCCAAAGACAGCGTTCAACACAAGGTATGGGCATTTCGAGTTTACGGTCATGTCGTTCGAGCTGACTAATGCGCCACCCGTATTCATGGATCTGATGAACAGAACGTTCAGGGAGTACTTAGACCATTTTGTGGTCGTATTTATTGACGGCATATTGGTGTACTCATAGTACGAAGAAGATCACTTCAAGCATCTGCATCTGGTTTTGGAGACGCTGAGGAGGAATGAACTATACACAAAGTTCTCTAAGTGCGAGTTTTGGTTATCCTCAGTGACGTTCCTTGGTCTCATAGTCAGTGGAGAAGGGATTGCAGTGGATACAGCGAATATTGTTGCGATACGAGAGTGGCCTGTGTTCTCTTCGGTAGCGGAAGTCCGAAGTTTTCTGGGGCTTGCCGGCTATTAAAGGCGTTCGTGGAGAACTTCTCGCGGATAGCGTTACCTCTCATGACGTTGACAAGGAAAGATCAAAAGTTTGTATGGACGCAGAAGTGCGCGCAAGCGTTCGAAGAGTTGAAGAGTAAGTTGACCACGACGCCAGTGCTAAGTTCGCCGAGTGGGACCGAAGGCTTTGAGATCTACAGCGATGCGTCGGGCAGTGGTTTGGGCTGCGTGCTGCTGCAGCATAGTAGTGTTATTGCGTATGGCTCACGTCAGCTGTAAGTGCACGAAAAGAATTATCCGGTCCACGACTTGGAGTTAGAGGTCGTCATTTTTGCACTAAACCTATGGAGGCACTATTTGTTTGGAGTAAAGGTCGATATTTACACCGACCACAAGAGTCTGAAATACCTGCTGGATCAAAAAGATTTGAACACGAGGCAGCGGAGATGGATGGAGTTCCTGGGGGACTACATGTTCAAAATCCATTATTTGCCCGGGAAATGCAATGCAATTGCGGATGCGTTGAGTCGCAGAGCTCCCGCCCAAGCCAACTAGTTGTCGGTTCATGATGAGAGGTTAATTCGGGAGTTGGAGGCATTAGAGATCTGTTGTGTGGACAAGAAGACTAGCGCCAAAGCATTATTGAACTGGACAGAAGTTCAGTATGTCCTGGCTGATCGGATTCAGCAGGCTATGGAATTGGATAGCAGCATTAAGGAGATCATGGATGTAGCATTGGATGGGTAAAATTCCCAGTCTTCAGTTGAAGATGGCCTACTAAGGAAGGACACTCGTTTGTGCGTCCGAAACGTGAGAAATCTATGGGCAGAGTTGATGTACGAGGCTCATCATACCAAGTACTCAATCCACCCAGGGAGCACGAAGATGTACCAGGATCTAAAGAAGTTATTCTGGTAGCCAGGGCTCAAGAAGGATGTGGCACTGTTTGTGGCTAAATGTCAGACTTGCGCCTTAGTAAAGGCAGAGTGCCAAAAGCCAGGGGGTTTCTTGAAATCCTTGCCTATTCCGGAGTGGAAGTTTGACGACATTTCGATGGACTTTATGCATGGCTTGCCAAGGTCGCAGAAGGGAAACGACGCCATCTATTTGATCGCAGATCGGTTAACAAAAGTGTTGCACTTCATTCCGCATAGGAAGGATGATTCTGTGGAGAAACTGGCGAAGTTATATGTGGATAATATTGTGCGGCTTCACGGTGTGCCCGCAGCATCGTGAGTGACTGAGATGGGCGGTTCACGTCCAATGATTGGAGGTTGGTGCAACAGATGCTCGGAACTAAGTTGAAGTTCAGCACAGCCTTCCATCTGCAAACGGATGGGCAGACCGAGAGGGTCAACAGAACAATGGAGGACATGCTCTGCATGTGCTTTCTAGACTTCGGAAAGCATTGGGAAGACCACCTGTATCTGGTGGAATTTGCGTACAACAAAAGCTACCAGGCGAGTATACAAATGGCGTCCTTCGAGGCCCTATATGGTAGGAAGTGTCGCACGCCGTTGTCATGGCTAGAAACGGGTGAGGCAAGGTTGTACAAAAAGCAAGAGGTGGAAAACGCTACTTGATTGGTGCGAACCATTCGGGAGCATTTGCTGATCGCTCAGGATAGACAAGCTAAATACTATAATACAAAGCACCAGAATGTAGAGTTCGAGGTTGGAGATTGGGTTTATTTGAAGATAAAGCCGTTCAAGGGTGTTTCACGGGTACGACGCTTGAAGAAGCTGAGCCCGAAATACCTTGGACCATTTGAGGTCCTGGAGCGGATCGGTGAAGCGGCTTACCATCTGAAGATATTGGTGAGTTGAGTTGTCTACACGACGTATTCCATATATCACTGTTGCAGAAGGCGGTGCAAGAGCCTTCGCAGGTGATCGCAGTTGATCAAGTACCGGTGGATGAAGGGTTGACAACTAGGGTCAAGCCCGTTTGTATTGAGGAATCTAATGTCAATCGACTTCGTAACAAGGAGATCAGACTGGTCAAGGTCCATTGGGATAATTGCGATCGTGAGGAGCTCTCTTGGGAACGGGAGCAGACCATGCTTGAGGAGTACCCAGAGTTATTTCACTCAGGTACCACTTTTGATTTTCTATTTTCTTTTCCTTTGGTAATTTCGTGGACGAAATTCTTTTAAGAGGGAGAGAGTTGTAACGCCCCGAAACTCAAAAGAGTGACGGGTGGCATTTTGAGCCAAATATGGGATTTGGTAGAGGTGACACGACCTGGGACACGGGCGTGTCCCAGGGGCGTGTCGTGATCGGGTTCGGCAATGGTTACGTTGTCGATGAAATTGCAGTCAACAATCGTCGGGGAAGTGAACACGGCCTGGGACACGGGCGTGTCCCAGGGCGTGTCAGTCACTTAAAGCCTCTCACTCAACGATCATTGAGTGAGGTTGCATGGCCTGAGCCCAGGCGTGTTTGGGTCCGACACGAGCGTGTGAAATTCGACACGGGCATGTCGAATACCCGTGTCCTCCTTGGGTCATTTGACGAGTTGTGCTAAGGCAGCTAAACGACCTGGGACATGGGTGTGTACCAGGGCGTGTCTAGCACACGACATGTGACACGGGCGTGCCACATGGACGTGTCATGCTCTGGACGTTTTGGAACTGTGTCGTTGGAGGAACACACCCAGCTACACGGGCATGTCAAGCCTGATACGGGCGTGTCGAGTGCCCGTGTTCTTTTTGGGACGTGACGGTTTCGACGGCGAATGAGTGACACGACCTTGGACACGGGCGTGTCGCAAGCCGTGTTCGGCCCAGGAAGTTTAATTTTAGGTTGAATCGCAGCCGTTCATTTCCTTATTTTGGGATCTAACGGCCCAGGGCTCTCCATGCTAGGGTTAAGGCCGGGATTGGGGGCTTAAACCTTCACTTTCACTTAGCAATTCTCTTTCTAAAACCTAGAGAGAAGGGAGATCAAAAAGCTTGGATGAAGTGGAAGATCCGCCCGCCGGAGGAGATTCGGAGCACCAAATCGCACCAAGCCCAGATCTGCGGAGGCAAGATCATCGCGGTGCTTTTCATCTGTTTTGTTTTCCATGGCGCCGAGGAAAAACGTTAGGGTAAGATTCTCATCTTGAGCATGTGAAGCTCTTCTTCTTTTGGATGGGAAAACCCTCTCCCGCGAGTGTGCAACGAGTTTGTGGTATTCCTTGGGGTAGATATGTTAAGTCCCCCTTGTTTAGAGTCCGGAATCGAAGTACGGGCATATGCATGTTGCGTGAAGCCTACCCGAACAAGTTGGTCTAGATCGGTGATGTTGCATTACGTAAGTAGCTGGAGAAGACTCTGTGCCTTTGATTGTTTTCGAGTTTCTACAGGGTAGATTATCGCAGGGATCCTTGGGGATTAACCCTAAGGCGCACCCGGAAAACTGGGCGAAAACACATTTTCGCCATCTTGGTGGACTGGGAGCCAACCTTGAACATAACTGGGTTATGTGCTTGTGTGATCAAATTTTGGGATCCGGGAGAAGCTTGGCCCGCGCGTACGTCTTAAAGTGACTAGGCGGTGTGAGCAACGGGCATGTGGAAACGGACCCAGGCTATGTGGTTTTGTGTCAGATACTTGAAAAAGGGACTGGCCTTTGGCATAGTCGTGCGAGTCTTAGGCTTAGACCGAAAAGACTAAAAATGCTCACAAGATTTGCCATCCAAGGGATGGTGGTGAGACCACGGTTATGACCGGGTTCACCGAGTTAGTGCCCTGATAGCACGGGGTGTGTGGCCGTGTGATCCTGCACATGTGATGATGTGCTTGTTCACTTTATTACTTGCTATGCTAACAAGTGCAGGGAAGAAGCTTTGCCACCCGGAGTTTGGGTGCGGAATCGTTATAATTTAGTCTGCTTTAGCTGACCGTTATTCTTTTTTGCCACCGTTGTGGTGATTTGTGCTTGCAGGTGCTGCGGAACCGAGCAGCAAATAACGGGCCAAAGCCCAAGTTGCTGAGCCGGCCCTCGAAGGCCTTGTTTGTTTACTTACTTTAAATCATGTATGGCTTGACTGCGAGCCGAAGTTTGTAAAACACTATTTATTTAAGTGAATTGTTGTAAGGCCATAAGGCCAGCACTCTTTGGTACTTTGTATTTCATTCCTGTTTGGTTTGTTAGTGTACATTCATGCTTGTTGGCTGGGTTCTTACTTGTGCAACTAAATAAATTGCTTCCATTAGATGCTTTGTGTAGGACGTGTGTATTGGTTGAATGGTTCCATTGAGTTACCCACCGGTCTATCCGTGGTATATGGCATCCGGCCCCGGCCGGACCTACTGTTATATGCTATGTGACGGATAGGGGTGTTACACATGTCTAACCAACACTTTTTTCTATAAATTCCAGACAGCTTCAGATGCTCAGGAGTCGAATTTTGGGAGTTGGAGTCTTGTATTTTGCTGCTTTATTTGCTATATTTTTTATTTCCTAGTCTAAATTAATATTGTGTAAGCTTTAATTCTAGTTGTTTTTATTTCAAGCATGTCTTTCCCTACCTTATTTTGTAATTCCCTAATCATGATGAGTAGCTAAATTTCATTTAGCACTTGATCATGATGAACCTTAGAATAAAATAAACTTTTCAATTTTTATCAAAAAAATGTCTTGTTCTTAATCTTGCTCACTAACGATTTATCTTTGAATTATATTTTATCGAATTCATATTTCGCGGATATGTTTTTCGATCTAAGATCCGTATCCTAAATGACCGAGAGGATGCAGATATAAGGAGATCACTAAAGGATAAAAGGAGTTGTATGCACTCCTCGAGAGAGGACGACATAAATCTTCCGGATTGCAGTCAAATCCAATAGTGGGGTTCACCGCCTAAAGCAAGCTTAGGGGTTTCGACTGGCCGAGAGGTCTTAATCGATCAAACTAAGGTTTTCAAAAGCATGAGCTCGAGAGAGACGCTTTTGTACTTTAGGAACCTCCACGGTCGAGTGAGTAAATTTAAGAACTCGCATTTCTTTAATTTTCAAGAATGTTTATTTTAATCCAAGGGGATTCTAGATCAAGTGCTAACACCCGAGGCTAACACCCTCCGAGCCTCCACCTTCATTGCGTCAAACTCCTTTTTGAAGATGACGTTGACCGAGCTCCTGTTGTCGATGAGGATCCGTGAGACAGTAAAATTCTTGACCGAGGTCTGGATGACCAACGCATTGTAGAAAGGATCCTCGTGATCCAGCATATCTTTACTTGAGAAGGTGATCTTCTCATCTGGGGGTGGGGTTTGGGACGTAGAGCCAACGCTCCGACGATATATGGTGTGAAGGCTCGCATTCCGAGCGGCCTCGACCCCCATTCCCCCATGGATTACTCCGGTCCCTCCTCGGTCTCTTATATCAGCCCGGTCCTCACACCTATCCTCCTCTCCCCTGGGTAGGACCTCCTCAATCCACACCACCTGGCGGGATTTCTGCTGCTACTCCCTGTTTCCCCTCATCTTGAGGAACTTCAAGCACGTGGCTGTAGCATGGCCCTCTTCCTAATGGAAGTCGCAATAGGTAAACTCCACCCTGACTTCCCGCCTTCTCCTCTACTAGCCTCTCCTCCTCCCCTAGCTTATCACCATAGCCTAGCGCTGATCGGGGAGATGAGTCCTCTGGCCCTGCCTCCAGCCGGTAGGGTTGAACTAACCATGCCCCCCTGGAGATTGTCTCCTCCATGGAAACCTCTCCGCTGGCCCTAGTTCTGCCACTCCAACTGCCTCTAGCCGAGCCGACTGTTCGGCTCCTGGCGCCCCCACCTCGGCTGCTGCTGCTTCTCCCTCTACTTAGGCTCGAGCATCCGCTCCTCTTGGCATTTTCCACCTCTCGACTCTTCCTCCGTGGCCCACCTGGCCAGCTTCTGGGCAAAGTCCGGTTTCGATTCCTCCCCGTTGACTTCCCTTGTTTCCCTCTCCATCAGCTCCTCGAAGGAGAGAGGGGGCACCCTCTTCAGCTCCATCATAAAGAAGCCCTACTACAGCCCTAAGGTAATGGCCATCATCAGGGCGTGCCCTGACATCTCCTGGGCCTAGAGGACCTCCTCCTGGAACTGGTCCACAGAACTCCCTAGAGTCTCGTTCACCCCCTTCTTGATGTGGAATAGGGACTCGGACTCCTTCTTCCTCTTCTTGGATGAGGTGAACCTCAACATGAACCCCCGACGTAGGTCCTCAAAATAGTAGATGAAACTGGCCGGTAACTGGTGGAACCAATCTCTTGCCTTTTCCTTGAGGGTGATGGCGAAGAGCCTACACTTGAATGCATCTGACATCTGTCGGATCGAGACCGTATCCTCAAACCACTAGATTTGTTGAACCGAATCATCCCTCTCGGTGTAGTAGGACATTTCCATCTCACGAAACCCCTATGGAACTGGGGCAGATGAAACCAACTCGCTGAAGGGGCTGCTTCCCCCTGATGGGCGAGCTAGGGGATCTCGCACACCCATCTTGCCAATCTGGCCTCCACTTGCCGAGCCAGGGAACAACACTCGCCCCTACAGATCTCGCTCCCTCCCATCCTTTGTTGCCTCCTTCCCAGGTCGCCTATCGGGGGCGTTCTCGCTCAATGTTGGGGTCGCGACAACTGGGACCGCTGTCTTCGAGCACTCGGCGCGTGTGCCGAGTGCGTACTTGATGAGGCTAAGCACCTCCTGACGGAAATACTCGAACATCCCGAGGGTGGCGAGAGGGGGGAGGTGGCGAGTCGGCCTTGCCCGAACCCTGACCTTCTACTCCAGTCATCGAGCTCACTAAAGATTTTCGGTGCTGATCACTCTCCACACTCACAAAATCAAACAGCTAGAGACTTAGAATAAGAAACGGACCCAATGCTCCAGCACAGAGGTCCCACCACACACCCGAAAGATCTTAGAGTGCTTCCCCTCCTTAGCCAAGTCCCGAGCTAAGGATAACTCAGAAAGCATAAGAAGACCAGGGCACAAGCAAGCATGCCTTCTAAGGTACCCCCTTGGGCCTATTTACAATTTTCAGAAAACGGTCTGCCAATAACCAACCTTCGATGTTCTAAACAGCTATATGCAGTCCAGATTGGCCTGTCAACAACATAAATTCGCTGTTCTAAAAGGCTATGGGCAGGCCAGCGAGGGTAAAATGGTAAAAATACTTCATACAACACTTGGGAGAGTGTCCTTTGAAAACCTCCACTCGCATGGGGTGGCGAGTGATCGATATTGCTAGTACTCGCCGCCTTCCAATAGCCCTGGGGGAGTGTGGGCCAGAAATGCCCACTTTCCAACTTCCTACCGAGTCCATGGGAGAGTGCAAGCCTGCTGCTCCACTCTCTCCTGTTCTGCTCCATCCCACCTAGGCGGGCCGATGGGGCTGCAGAAATCTCACTCAATGCCAAGAAAGAGGCGTTGAGTGTCTGAGCTTCACTCAACGCCAAGGAAAGAGGCGTCGGGTGAACAAGCCTCACTCGATGTCGAGATCAAAAAGCGTTGAGTGAGTTCGCCTCAATCGACGCTGGGGAGGAAGGCATTGAGTGGACTCGATGCCAGGCGAAGGCATCAAGTGGACTCGATGCCAGGGGCCCGACTCACCTGGGACTTGAACATGATGACTTGGCTGTTCTGGCTCCTGTCGATCCCCACTCGCTGGATATGGGATTGTACACTTATCTTTTGTCATAATCTCACTAATTCCTAAGTACATCATGTATTCTCTTATAGTTTCATTCCAAGTCTTTATTGGTCTACCCCTCCCTTGTTTAACATGACTAGTGACTAAACTCTCACAATGCCTAACAGGTGCCTCTAATGGTCTCCTTTGCATGTGTCCAAGTCATCTTTGTCGAGCTTCTGGAATTTTCTCTAAAATTGGTGTCACTCATGTCTTATCCCTGATACATTCATTCCTAATTTTATTCAGTTTTGTGTGTCCACACATCCACATGAGCATTCTCTTCTCCGCAACTCCCATTTATTTATCCTGTACGCAGTTCACTGCCCAACACTCAGAACCATAGAGCATCGCTAGTCTAATTGTAGTACGGTAAAACTTGCCCTTAAATTTTAATGGTACTTTATGATCACATAAGATCATGTACGCACCAATCGTAGGAGAGAGTAATGCACAAAAAAATTCCTCTGTGGGGATGGCAGTGATAGTGCATGGGAAATGTTTTATTATTCATGTTAGAAAAGCCTATGTAAAGAGGCCCATGAGGGATCCCATTTATTTATTTTTCTTCTCTACTCTTTAGTCTCACATCATGTATAAGAATCTCTTCTCTCATTATCCCTCCTATAAATGAGTATTCATACCTTGTATTTGATTATTAAGAAAGTATATACAAGTTTTTGGTTTTCCTCCACATGGTATCAGAGCCAAATAGGTCCTCAGTGCGGTTAAGCTTTATCTAACCGCCGGCATGCACTCGGTTTGCTACCCGCACGATTAAGCTTTCTCTAACCGCTCCTACTTATGCTCTCTCTCATGGCTTCCACTTCCATTTATTCCTCTTCCTCCTTTCCCTCTTATAGCTCTCCCCATCTAACCTCAACCCTCCCCACGCGATTTCTCCTTGTCTACCTGCTCCATTTTTTGCTATTTGCTGCAGTCTCCTTGCATGATCTCTTCTAGTCTTCTCTCCTTGACCACCGCGATCTCCATGTCTAATCGCCTTCTTGCTGCGTACTCACCTTCTCGTGCGGTCTGCTCACGCAGTCTTCTCTACCTTCGTTGCACTACTCGCGCGATCTTCTCTCACGGCCAGGTCTCTGGTGCGGGCTTCGCATCTTGGTCATTGTTGTCTCCTTTTTCTTCTTACTGCGACTTCTCTAGTCTTTATGGCTTCTCCTTTCTACCGCGGGCTCAGCATCTTGGTCGCGACCTCTTTCTTGTCGTTGGTGTGTTGTCACTGTGACCGCACAGTATGCTCATCGTTGTTTGCTCCTCTGCTCGCGGTTCTGATCGCCTGGTCTTCTTGCGCGGTCTCCTCTTTGATCACTTCTTGTCTACCCGCGAGATCTGCTTACCACGCGAACTCCCTCTCTTTTCGCTGGTCTACTCTCTACCGGTCTAGCCTCCTGACCGCCTTGTCATGGGGTCCTCTCTTGATTCTACCGGACAGGCAGCTTCCTCTCCTGCAGACCGCTCGATCCTTGTCCATGAACTTGGGGATGAATTGCGGATCATCACTATTTTTTAGCCGGGAAGAAGAACTTTGTGGAGTGGGTGCACTCTGTTCACCGAGTTCTTTAGTCCAAAGGCTTTCAACATCACTTTGTTGGATCTAGTAGCCAACCTTAGAGGGGGGGTGAATAAGGTTTGTGAGCATTTTTAGAAATTAAAAATTTCACGCATAAGAACAATCACAGAGAAAACAATTTCATTGCATTAAGTCAATAATAAACAACAGTAAGAGATGAGTATACAACAAAACTTGATCTTTATGGCGTCAAAGATCAGAGACGATGAGAATAAGGATTCTTTTGGTTTATATACTGACCAAACTATGACCGGCTGGCTCTCACCCTTTCCCTCCAAGAAAGGCGTTCATGCCCACTCTTCATCTCTACACAAGGAAGGGTATTAGAGTCCACTGCTCACCTCCACACAAGGAAGGATCTTAGAGCCATGTTAGATCCTCCGATCTAGACGTCCCAAATCCCAGGACGATTTACCGCAGAATCCTTCCCGGATTCTGACGACCCTCTCCGGTGGATTTCACTCTCCGAAAGCTAAAGAGTAAATGAAAACAGAATACAAAGATTAAGAGTAAAGATGATAAGAAAATGAAGTTCTCACTCTTGACGGCTTCTCCGATGTGCGATCTACGACTGGTGCTTGAGATCTTCGTTGGCTAGCAACCGGTCGGTTCTCAGTGGTCGATGAAGATTCTGGATCGCAGGAGTTCTTTGTTCACAAACGGGAGGGAGAAGGCTTCCTTCAACTTTGACGAAGACACGTGGAGACGGGCGTAAGGAGGTGGCCGAAATCTGGAGTTCTGAAAACCTTCGTCAAAATTCGTCTTAAAGAGGTGTAATGAAAATAGGAAACGCAACGACTTTTATATGTCTTCATGAAAATAGGCTATCGCCGGCGGTAAGACTAGAGCCTGCGGTAGTTTCGCGCGCTTCTTGTGCCAACTGTCCTCCAAATCTGGAAAATAATATCTCTAAATGATCTTTTGCCTTTTCATTTGAGTTAGCATCACGCAGTAGAGCTTACCCCCGCGCGGTAACATAGGATGCGACGTTCCTGAAAAGGCAACACCCGTTTGACAAGGCTAGTGCCGTGCGGTAGGTGCTACCGTCGAAATCTTCCAGAGCGCTAGGTCTAAATAAATCGTTGCGTTAGCGCCTGCGGTAGTATAAACACCTGGCGGTAGCCCCTCTCAATGTTCTGCCTTCGAAACTCCTTGAGAGCTAGCACGGTGCGGTAGAGCTAGCGCCAAAACCATACAGATCGCTAGGTCAAAATAAATCGTTCTGTTAGCACCTGTGGTAGTACTAACGCTTTGCGGTAGCTCCTCTCGATGTTCTTCCTTCGAAGCTTCTCGAGAGCTAGCGCAGCGCGGTAGTGCTAGCGCCCGGCGGTAGCCCTGAGTCTTGAGTCTCGCCATTCTTCTCTCGAAGTTTGTCGGCTAGCTAGAGTGGCGCGTTAGTGCTAGCGCCTGGTGGTAGCCCAGAGTCTCGACACTTCTTCTCTCGACATTCGTCGACGGGCTAGCGCGGCGCGTTAGTGCTAGTGCCTGGCGGTAGCATCCATATGAGCCTTCTTTGTTCCTTGCATCTGACAACCTGCACTGTTGGGTACATTGGAAAATGTGTACCTGATTTGGAGAAGCCTCACTTAGCTCAATGATATACATCAAGGTGTATTTGATGTTATTTTGAGTTTATATGTGCAGGTTAAGTATTGGCTAAAATGCAGGAAAAAGTTTCTAAGTCCATGTATCGACACCAGAGGAAGCTGTGTCGACACTTCAGTAAGTTTGTGTCGATACTTGGAAAAGGCTGTGTCGACACACAGAATAGTTAGTCGACATCAACTGTGTCGACACCAGGAGGCAGTGTCGACACACAGAAGCAGGTCGACATCAACTGTATCGACATTTGGAGGCAGTGTCGACACACAGAATTCTTAGTCTACATCAACTGTGTCGACACAGATGACTTATGTCGACACACAGCAGAGTTTCAACATTGTTGATTGTTGTGGAGTGAAGAAGTGATTGTGTCGACACAAATAATCTGTGTCGACACATTCTCAAGATACAGTGTCTAGAAGTAGTGTCGACATCAAGGCAGCTATGTCGACACCACCAAAGTCTGTGTCGACACTTAAGTCACTTGTGTCGACACATATTGAAAGTTTGTCTCGACACAGAATGACAGTCAGTCTCGACGCTTTGCTGACAAAGACAAAGGTTCAAGAACTGATTGGAGACTTGACAGCTGTGCATTCCAACAACTTTAATGAAGCTGGCAGACTTGTCTGAAGTCGGTTAGAAACCGGATCAGCCGGTTACCATGGATAAATTCTATATATATATATAGATGGATTCTGTTGAAAAAGGAGATACACACACAACTAACACAACTATTGAGAGATTGATCTTTGATCAAGAAAGTGCAAGTCACACAGAAGAAGATCTTCGTGAGAAGATCTAAGAAGACATTCTGAAGTGATTATCCACTTAGATTTTGTCTAAGGAGAATTCAATCTAGAATTCAGAAGATTTAGGGAGAGAGAGATCAAGCTGTTTTGAAGTCAAGATCGAGACTATCACAAGTCTCTCAAGAAGTAGATCCTGAACTAATCTACTAAGTAGATCCAGATATATTTCTGGAATCCAAGAAGGAAGCTGCCAGTCAGTCAACTTCAAAGGAGATTAACCCTACTAAGTACAGATTCAAGAAGCTTTGAAGAAAGCTAAAAACAGGTTGATTTCAGCCATCAGTCTCATCAAGAAGCTGATCAAGAATTCTCTTATCCTTTCTCTCTCAACAAGTGTAAGAGTCCATCAAAAATACTTATAAATTCTGTAGGATCTTTTCATAGATCTGAGTTGTAAGCCTGTGTTATAAAGGCTGAGTGTAGGAGATTTAGATCTCTGAGTGGTAAGGCTGTTTGAGCCTGAGTGTAGGAGAATCAGTTCTCTGAGTTATAGGCCTTGTGACAAGGATGAGGTAGGACTTATTAGCCTGAGCTATAGGAGTGTGGATACATTCTGAGTTGTAGGAATCCTTCAAGATTCTGAGCTGTAAGATCTGTGGATCTGAGAAAAAAAGGAAGAAGTTAGGCTGAATCTAGCATATTGCTGGATAGGCGAAGGGGGAAAGTGGATGTACACAGACCTTGGGGAACCACTATAAATCAGTATGCAATCTGTGATTTGTGTAATTATAGATTCTGTGATTGTATATGTTGTGTTAGCTGTTAGATTTTTCAGATTTATATTAAAGAACTGAAGTTATATTCTGCCTTAGATTGAAATAAGGATAAGAACCTATTCACCCCCCTCTAGGTATTTAGGTTGTCTTGAAGTTAAATCTATCAAGTGGTATCAGAGGGAGGTTGCTCAAAGAAGGACTTAACAGTCTGAGTTAGATCCCTCAGGCAGAATCAAGAATCAATAAAATGGGTTCTGGAGAAAATCACAAGGAACTAGGGTCTATGAAATTACCCATCTGTAGGAAGGAGATATTTGGAATATGGAAAGAAAGGGTTAGGCTTTTCATGGAGGCTTCTGATCCAAGGATTTACATTACTGTAATGGAAGGTCCTTATGTTCCAATGAAGGTGTCTGTTCTAGATGCAAATCAAAGAACTCCCAAAGATTTTTCTGAGATGACTATTGATGAGATCATCCTGACAACTATGGATAAAAGAGCCCAGAATATCATAGTAAGTGCCATAGATGATTCAACCTTTCAGAATTTGATTCACTACAAGACCTCCAAGGAAATGTGGGACACTTTGATAGTCTACATGGAGGGTTCTGAAGAAGTTAGACAAGATAGAAAGTCTATGCTAAATCATGAATATGAAAGTTTCAGACAAGCGAAGTTAGATAGCATATCTGAGTACTATAAGAAGTTCTATAGAATAGTAAATGAGCTGATGTCTTATGGAATGGTCTTCAGTACATATGAACTTAATGATAAATTCCTAAGATCCTTGACAAAGGATTGGAATACCAAGATTTGTGACATTAGGGAAGTAGCTAAACTTGTAGATATTTCTCCTCCAACTTTATTTGGAAAGTTGCTATCTTATGAAATGCAACTAATGACTAGAAAAGAGGAAGAAAGAACTGCAAAAGGGGAGCATAGAGAAAAGTCTGTTGCATTCAAGGTTGAAACCACTAGAAAGAATAGGAGTATGTCTCCATCATCTCCTAAGAAAGTTGCTGAAATTACGTCAGATAATTCAGACAACCAAAATTCAGATAGCAGTGATTCAGATACAAATTTTGCTGCCTTTACAAGGCAGTTTCAGAGATTCTAGAAGAAGAAGCAGTGGAAATCTAGGCCCTCCACATCACAGCCAATTGATGACTATTATCAAAAGAGAAAGTCATCTGGGAAGGACAGGAGCAGGTCTAAGCCTAGCAAATCTACAACATCAAAGATAGTTTGCTATTGCTGTAATAGGCCTGGATATGTTGTGGCTGAGTGTCCAGACAAAAGAAAGGAGTCTGGTGATAAAAGAAAGACTCAACAAAAGAGCAAGAAGGAGAAATCCTTTATTGCTAAGAAGGAGAAAAGCTTGACAGACCAATCAACTTCAGAGTTTGAATCTTAAGCTAAGGCATACATTGGTCTTTATGCAGCTGATGAAGAAGAAGAGTTTATGCAATTGCTGAACTCTTTCTATGCACAAGAATACCATCAGTGCATGGGACTGATTGCTATATCAGAAGAAGACAAGTGCCAGAATTAGCCTGGTCCTAGCAAGGTACAATGTTTTTCTAGTAAACTAGATTATAGTACTGGCACAGAGTCAGCTAGGTCTGTATCAAGTGATGTGGATGGGTCTGAATCTGATGGTGATATTCATCAGCTGATAGATGAATATGGGGACTTGTTGCAGGCACTAAAGAAAAGCAAGAACCTGACCAAAACTCAGGCTAAGGAAATTGCAGATCTTAAGATGGCTGCATCTGACTTAGAGAAAGAGTTGGATCAAAAATTGAATGAGATTGCCAAACTAAAAACTATAACTATTATTCAGATGGGCACAATCACATACAAAAATAATCTAATTAAAATTCTGGAAGTCAGACTTCAAAAGGAGAAAGATTTGGTGGCTTGTTATTCCAAGCCAAAATCAGTTTTACCCTTAATAGATGAGTTTGTGGCTCAAAAGGCTAAGGCTGGAATAGGCTTTAAAGGTAACACCAGGGCTGTCTAATTCAAGAGAAAGGGCAAAGCCTCAGTCTAGCCACTGAATTTTAAAGTCACTGTAGTTTTTAGAAAGGTACAAGTGCCTTCTAACAAGTATGACCTTGAGAATACTCATGGTCATAGTAAGACTATAGTTCTGAATGACAAGGGTGCTTATGTCAATAAGGCAGCCCATGTTCATAAACCCCATGTTTGTGAGAAACCAGTGGGTGTAGCTGCAGCAGTACCAGCACAATACAAAAGATTTGCTGTCAACCAGACTGTCAAGAATGTATCTAAAAATAGATACAACAAGTATGAATGTTGGTGCTGTGATAAGACAGGTCATTATGCCATAGATTGCTGGCACAACACTAGTGTCAGGAAGAACAACAGTCTACCTGTTAGAAGAGCTGCAGGTAGATTTGTTAAGTATGAAGTTAACTTGAACCTAGGACCCAAGACTTACTTGGGTTCTAAGAGAAGGTAATTCTTTATTGCAGGTGAGTCCAAGTTACCATGCCCTTATATGGTACTTGGATAGTGGATGTTCCAGGCACATGACTGGAACAAAGGGATTGTTGAAGGAGTACTTGCCTATCATAAATGGGCCTAAAGTAATCTTTGGTGGCTCTGAAAAAGGAATCATCAAAGTGTTTGGTAACATTTCTAGTAACCAGATTACTATCACTCAAGTGGCCTATGTGAAGGGTTTGAAACACAACCTTATAAGCATAAGTCAGCTGAGTGATTTAGAATATGACATTTCATTTGTTAAGAATGGATGTCATATCAAAAGGTCAAAAGATCAAAAAGTCATTTTGACTGGATACAGAAAAAGGAATGTGTACTGTCTTAATTTTGAGTGTGAGAACAAAGGTTCTCCTATTTGTCTTGTAGCTAATGAGAGAGCCTCTCATTGTGTCAAATGGCATAAGAGGCTGGCTCATCTTAACTACAAAACAATTGGCCAACTCTTTAGCAAAGAGTTAGTGAGGAATGGTCCTCAAGTTAAGTGTATAAAGGAAGGGATATGTTCAGTTTGTAAAAAGGGCAAGCAGACAAAATCCTCCTTTCATAACCTTGAAAATAAGGATTCAGTTTGGTGTCTATACCTATTGCATATGGATTTATTTGGTCCTATGCCAGTTCATAGTCTAGGTAGGAAGGTCTACACTTTTGTGGTGGTAGATGACTATTCTAGATATTCCTGGGTGTTCTTTCTGAGATAAAAATAAGAAACCCCAAGTGTTTTACATAGTTTTGTCAGACAAATTCAGAATTAACTAGACAGTACAGTGGTCAAAATAAGAAGTGACCATGACACTGAATTTCAATCTGAAAGTATGACAAGACTATGTGAAGAATTTAGGATTTTTCAAGAGTTCTCCTCACCTAGAACACCACAACAAAATGGTATTGCTTAAAGGAAGAATAAAACATTTATTGAGGATGGTAGAACTCTATTGAGTGATACTTCTCTCCCAGAATATTTCTAGGCTGAGGCAGTAGACACTACATGTTATGTGATCAATAGGGCTTCTATCACCAAGTGCCACAAAAGACTCCCTATGAGATCATGAAAGGTAGAAAACCAAATTTATCCTATTTTAGGATCTTTGGTTGCAGGTGCTATATCCTTATTAATGATAAGTCTTATCTAACTAAGTTTGTTGTCAAATCTCAAGATGGGATATTTGTTGGGTACAATAATAATAGTAAGGCTTATAGGGTTTACAACTTGATTACACAGGTTGTAGAAGAATCTGTACATGCTGTATTTGATGAAACTAGATTGATCAACAGTGAGTTGCCTTGTAGTTCATGCAGTCCAACAAGTATAAATAAGAGAATGGACCAGCTTTCCATTGCAGAAGATTCAACTGCAGATAAAGAAATGGAAAATGGTGGCTACTGTCTAGGGGGAGTACAGGACTCTCTAGAAGCTGAAGAAAACCAAGAGGTGCAACACATTGAAGAAACTGGAGGTATTCAGCCTGAAGAAAGACTACCTCCAGCTGTTAGACACTTAAAAGATCATCCAGTAAATCAGATAATTGGTGATCCAAGATATGGAGTGCAAACAAGAAGCAGGAATTTGAACACAGTCCTGTACTCAAGCTTTCTATCTCAATTAGAGCCAAAGAAATTTGAAGAAGCTATCCTAGACCCACATTGGATTAATGCCATGTAAGAGGAGCTAAATCAGTTCAAAAGGTGCAAGGTTTGGGAGTTAGTTCCTAAACCAAAAGACCACAATATCATTGGAATAAAGTGGATCTTTAGGAACAAATTGGATGAGAGTGGAATTATTGTGAAGAATAAAACAAGACTTGTTGCAAAAGGGTACATGCAGGAAGAGGGAATTGACTTTGATCAAACCTTTGCCCCAGTAGAAGGATTGGAAGCAATTAGAATGTTCCTTGCCTATGCAGCATATCAAGGATTCAAGGTATTCCAAAGGGATGTAAAATCAGCATTCCTGAATGGAAATCTAAAAGAAGAAGTCTATGTAGAGCAGACTTCAGGTTTTGTAGATTCTCTCAAACCTGATTATGTTTATAGACTTAGAAAAGCTTTGTATGGGTTAAAGCAAACCCCAAGGGCTTGGTATGAAACCCTATCTACTTTCCTTATTGAGAACAAATTCTCAAGAGGGGAAATAGACAAAACTCTATTCCTAAGGGAGTCCAAAGGAAAGATAATCTTAGTTCAGATTTATGTAGATGACATAATTTTTGGATCTACTGACAACAACCTTTGCAAGAAGTTTGCTAAACTTATGCAAGGGAAGTTTGAAATGAGTAGTATGGGGGAACTTAAGTTCTTCTTAGGACTCCAAGTAAGACAGACTGATGATGGCTTGTCCATATCCCAGTCTAAGTTTACCAAGGAGTTAATTAAAAAGTATGGTATGGAATCATCCTCCACCATGAGAACTCCTATGGGAACAAGTTTTCCTATATGCAAAGATGATACAGGTAAACCTGTAGATGAGTCTTTGTATAGAGGAATAATTGGCTCTCTTCTATATCTAACTGCTAGTAGACCAGACATTATGTATGTAATATGTGTCTGTGCTAGGTACCAATCATGGCCTAAAAAATCTCATTACACTGCAGTTAAAAGGATTTTGAGATACCTAAAGAGCACACCTAATCTAGGCCCTTGGTACCCTAGGAATGGAGATTTTCTACTAACAGGCTATTCAGATGCAGACTTTGCAGGTTGTAAAGAAGATAGGAAAAGCACTACAGGTACATGTCAATTTTTGGGAGGAAGATTGATATCTTGGAGCAGTAAGAAGCATACTAGTGTGGCAATTTCCACAGCTGAGTCTGAATATGTGGTAGCAGGAAGTTGTTGTGCACAGCTGTTATCGATTCAGCATCAGCTAAGAGACTATGGTATTCAAGTAAGTAGAACACCCTTGTTTTGTGATTCTAAAAGTGCTATATCTATTGCTAATAATCCTGTTTCACATAGTAGGACTAAGCATATAGAAATAAGATACCATTTTTTTATAGACCATGTAGAGAAAGAGGACATCTCATTAGAATTTCATTTTTTTAGAGACCATGTAGAGAAAGAGGACATCTCATTAGAATTTGTTAAGACAGATTATCAAATTGCAGATGTATTTACTAAGCCTCTAGATGAAACTAAATTCAATAGATTTAAAATTGAATTAGAAATGTTGACCATATGTTAGATTAACAAAAGTGGCTAAGTAAAATTGTGTCGACACATTCAGTAATAAAGTGTCGACACAGAGGAGTTGTGTCGACAATTCAGGGAAATTGTGTCGACACAGTGTCGTAGTGTCGACACCTAAGGGACAAAGTGTCGACACATCCAGGAAAGTGGTGTCGACACATCCAGAGAAGTGATGTCGACACTTCAGTTAGTGGTGTCGACACAACCAGGGTAATGTTGTCGCACTTCCAGAAATTGTGTCGACACTTGCAATGAGAGTCGACATAGAATTTCTAATGAACTACTAAGTATGTCCAGTGTCGACATATCATCAATTGGTGTCGACACATAGTATTCAACGCCGCGGTCGTGACAATAGAAGTATGTGTCATCACTTTTCAACTGTGTCGGCATATTTAGACAGTTTTTTCCCGCCTTTTGACCTTCTTTGTTTAAAAGGGTATAAATAGGTCGAGAACATATTCTGTCGACACGCTCTCCAGATTTTCGAGACTAAACCCTTGTGTCGACAAACTCTCTTCTCTTAATTCAAGTTTTCTCTCCATTCTAATGGCGCCAAAGGTTGAAGAAAACATTAACGAAGGCTACGAGCTGGTGCGCAATGCTTTTAATGATGCGGCGACGGAGATTAAAGGGGTCATTACCCTTATTACTAATAATGGATTAAAGTTTCTTATATCTGAACCTACCAAGATCTGGAAGAAGGAAGTGTTTGAGTTCTATGCTGCTGCAACAGTGGACTCTAATGGACTCAAGATTAAATCGTCAGTTCATGGAAATAGAGTCAAACTTACTCTGAAAAGTTTAAGAAAGATTCTTCACCTTCCTAGAATTCAGGATGAAGAAGAGGTCCCAGTCTCAAAGAAAAGGGAGGCACTACAGTGGTGTGGATTGGATCCAACCATAAAGATTGGAGCAGCCATTAATAGAAAAGGGATGAATCAACAAGGAAAATTTCTATCTGAAGTGGTAGGGAAGGTGATTTTGTGTAAACCAGGTGGACATGATAGGCTCTCTGCCTTTATGTTCAGTCTGATGACAAGGATAATCTATAAGATTGACACAGATTGGTCTACAGTTCTATTTAAGAAGATAAAGGAAGGAATCAAAAAGCCTAATTTGGCTAGATTGATGAGTTTATACCTGGCTGGAGCAATTCCAGAGGTAATGCATCAGATTCCAGGATCTAAAATAAATCATATGAGAAGGATGGACATCAGAATAATATCCAGATGGGATAGGGTCCTCTCAAAGGACATACCTGATTTGGATAACCAAGAGACTGCAGCAAAATCACCAGTACATGACATTACTAACACTGCACAAGTGCAGAAGGAAACAGTTAATGCACAAGTGCAGGGGGAGTAAGAAAGTGTACAAGTACAGGATAATGCTGAGAATGCACAAGTTTAGGGGGAGACAGATACTGCACAGGTACAAGGGGAAGAGAGAATTCACTTGGCAAGTGAAATGGATTCACAATCTGTTCTTATAACACCTCATGTCAACAGTCCAGCACTAGATGTGATCATGGAGGATACATCTGTAGTTGCTGATGCTCCTGAGACAGCTGTATCACCAGTTCTTATTCAACAAGAATTCACTCTGAAAGAATTGTTTCCTGACATAGAGGGAGCAGCAGTTGAGGGGAGCAAGTTAACAATGAGGGGGTGTAACATAGGACTGAAAAGGAGCTGCCTCCTAGTCTTACAGAAAGAGTTAATATTACAAGTACCTCTGCTTCAGAGGATGAGGAGATTGCAAGTATAAAGAAAAGAAAACTGATGGTTTTCAAGAGGAGAAGCTAGAGCTATAAGAAGGCTTTGCAAGCTACTACTCTACAACCTGCTCCTGAGACTGATTACAAAAAATTTTTGGTAGATTTACAAGTGTAATTAGATGAGCAAAGATTGGTTTTGGAAAAATATGTGGATGAAAGCCATAAGGCCCTCCAATTTGATCTAGCACAAGATATAAAATCAATCAGATTTGAGGTAAATCAGAATAAGAAAGAAATGACAGATTGCTTCCACAAGGGGGGCAATGCTGTAGTATTTCTAGCAAAGCAACAAGCAGAAGTAAAGAAACTAGTGGATGATATTGCTTTCAAACAAGGCTATGTCCTTGAAAATCAGATTAGAATGAATGCCAATCTGACTGAATCTCACAATGAGATAGTCACTGAAGTAAAGAAAACAGTAATTACAATGACTGAAGCAAGGACTAAGGATAAAGAGGAATTTGATCAGAAGCTACAGGAAGCCTTGGATTCCTTTAAGGCATCCATTACTACTTCTCAGAAAACAATTTCTGATCAACTTCTTAAGTTAAAATCATTTTATAAAGATGGTGTCAATTTTCTTGATGGCCAAATAAGATTTCGAAAGGATGACTTAAGAGATCACATAGTAAGAGAAGCCATAAAGGGTGGAGAGAGTGTTAGTCGATGCTGGCTCAGATCATGCAAAATGGATATCTAATAGCATCAGAGCCACTCTGGGATATCCACCCCTTTGTGATGATGATAATGTTGCAAAATCTAGTGTACAACCTGCTTATGCTGGAGGTGATCAACCTAAAGTTGCTCAGATCATCTACCCTCAAGTAGATTTTGA
Source organism: Platanthera zijinensis (assembly GCA_039513925.1). NCBI lineage: Eukaryota > Viridiplantae > Streptophyta > Magnoliopsida > Asparagales > Orchidaceae > Platanthera > Platanthera zijinensis. Next base: position 20,432,139 of record CM077084.1, on the reverse strand, counting down.
TATGATTCAATAACAAGTTCAGACAATGTATAGTCCTCCACAAGATGTTGAAAATGTCATTATAGAGAAAGTTGAAATGCCAGAAGCTGCCTTGAAAGCTCAGCAGGAAGCTCAACTTTCAAAGAAAAGATTCAGAGAACAGGCTGAGTTAAAGCCTGATTTTGAGCAGTGGAGCCCCACTTCTAGAAATATCATATTAACTGTCTGGAAAGCTGTAAAAGACCAGGTTCATGAAAGGGGCAAATGGTATAATGAGCAGAAATGTCAGAAGTATAAGGCAAGGCAGGAAGCCATAGTTCAACACAGAAGAAAGGCTAAGAGTGGGAAGCTACCTCCTGATGCTCAGGAGCCTAACAAGTATTTCCATAAGCCTTTTCATTCTTTTGAAAGGCAAAGGATTAAGGCTGAAGCACAAAATAAGGCTGAGTTGAAAGGCAAGAAGCCCATTGAAGATACAGAACCTTCTGTGCAGGCTCAGATTAGATCAGGGAAAGGAATAGTCATCAAGAAGCCTGTCCAACCTTAGTTTAGTTTTACTAGATTTTTCAAGAACTATGTAATTCTTAGTTTTTAAAGAAGTCTATATAAACAGTGTTAAGAAATTTTTTGTTAATATAAACAAAATAATGTTTCATGTTCATTCAAGTTGCATTCTTATTTTGTGATGTGATTTTGATATATGTTTTGTTTATAAGTTGCCCTGTCATATAATGTTTATATACATCATAATGTTTGTTTATTATAAGGGTGTATATCATTGACTAAAGGGTTATGACTTCTCCAAATAGGGAGAGATTGTTGGGTACATTGGAAAATGTGTACCCGATTTGGAGAAGGCTCACTTAGCTCAATGATAAACATCAAGGTGTATTTGATGTTATTTTGAGTTTGTATGTGCAGGTTAAGTATTGGCTAAAATGAAGAAAAAAGTTTCTAAGTCCATGTGTCGACACTAAAGGAAGCTGTGTCGACACTTCAGTAAGTTTGTGTCAACACTTAGAAAAGGATGTGTCGACACACAGAATAGTTAGTCGACATCAACTATATCGACACCAGGAGGCAGTGTCGTCACACAGAAGTAGATTCGACATCCACTGTGTCGACACTTGGAGGCAGTGTCGACACACAGAATTCTTAGTCTACATCAACTGTGTTGACACACAGGACTTGTGTCGACACACAGCAGAGTTTCAACATAGTTGATTGTTGTGGAGTGAAGAAGTGATTGTGTCGACACAAATAATCTGTGTCGAAACATTCTCAAGATGCAGTGTCTAGAAGCAGTGTCGACATCAAGGCAGCTATATCGACACCACCAAAGTCTGTGTCGACACATATTGACAGTTTGTCTCGACATAGAATGATAGTCAGTCTCGACGCTTTTCTGACAAAGACAAAGGTTCAAGAACTGACTGGAGACTTGACAGCTATGCATTCCAACAACTTTAATGAAGCTGTCAGATTTGTCAGAAGTCGGATAGAAACCGAATCAGCCGGTTACCATGGATGAAGTCTATATATATAGATGGATTCTAATGAAAAAAAGATACACACACAACTAACACAACTATTGAGAGATTGATCTTTGATCAAGAAAGTGCAAGTCACACAGAAGAAGATCTTCGTGAGAAGATCTAAGAAGACATTCTTAAGTGATTATCCACTCAGATTTTGTCTAAGGAGAATTCAATCCAGAATTTAGAAGGAACTTCAGAAGATTTGAAGAGAAAGAGCTCCAGCTGTTTTGAAGTCAAGAAGGAGACTATCACAAATCTCTCAAGAAGTGGATCCTGAACTAATCTATTAAGTAGATCCAGATCTATTTCTAGAATCCAAGAAGGAAGCTGCCAGTCAGTCAACTTCAAAGGAGATCAACCCTACTAAGTTCAGATTCAATAAGCTTTGAAGAAAGCTAAGAACAGGTTGATTTCAGCCATCAGTCTCATCAAGAAGCTGATCAAGAATCCTCTTATCCTTTCTCTCTCAACAAGGGTAAGAGTCCATCAAAAATACTTATCAAATTTTGTAGGATCTTTTCATAGATCTGAGTTGTAAGCCTGTATTATAAAGGCTGAGTGTAGGAGATTTAGATCTCTGAGTGGTAAGGCTTTTTGAGCCAGAGTGTAGGAGAATCAGTTCTCTGAGTTGTAGTCCTTGTGGCAAGGCTGAGGTAGGGCTTATTAGCCTGAGCTGTAGGAGTGTGGATACATTCTTAGTTGTAGGAATCCTTCAGGATTCTGAGCTGTAAGATCTGTGGATTTGAGAAAAAAGAAAGAAGTTAGGCTGAATCTAGCATATTGCTGGATAGGCGAAGGGGGAAAGTGGATGTACCCATACCTTGGGGAACCACTATAAATCAGTGTGCAATCTATGATTTGTGTAATTATAGATTCTGTGATTGTATATGATGTGTTAGATGTAGTGTTTTCAGATTTATCTTAAAGAACCGAAGTTATATTTTGCCTTAGATTGAAACAAGGATAAGATCCAATTCACCCCCCTCTATGTGTTTAGGTTATCTTGAAGTTAAATCTATCATGCACACTCTATCAATATACATCATGATCAAATACAACTGGGGATTTTATATTCTCAAACACAAGGAATGTGAAACATCGTTTCTAACACACTTAACCCAAGCTGTTCCCGTTGGTCCTACTGAAGACTGGTTGCATAACGATGGTCGAGTTCAGACCTGGCTCCTCAACTCCCTTGATGGCGAACCTTATTGCATGGTCATGTATTAAGAGATGGCTAAGGCGATGTGGGATGAGCTCCATTCTCTCTATTCCGACAGTGATAGTCTCCAGCACCTATATGACATTATAACAGATCTTCTGACTCTTGATATTAGTGGGGCCGCTGACCTCACCTCCTTTGTTGCTCGGGCCAAGACTCTGGTTGAAGCTTTGATTCAACATCAACCACCTTCGATGGATCTTGCTGCCCAACGTGCCAAAAAAGAAGTCGTCGGTGTTGCCATGATGATAGCTCGTGTCCTGCCTCATCTTCAGAGCGTTCGGGCTTAGATCCTCTCCTCGGCTACTACTATGTTACTATCTGATGTGTGATCCATGTTGCTCAAGGTCTCACCACCTTCTAACAGTTCTAGAACTCCGTCATCGGCCCTCCTTCAGCAGACTTCTACGCCCTTACTTCCTCTCCCTCCTCCTGCTCGTGGGTGACGTTAAGGTTCTCGGGGAAAAGGTCAGGGTGGCCAGCCACGACCTAAGTGTTCTCTGTGTAGTAAGGATAGCCACCTTGAGGCCACTTGCTACCGCAAGCATGGTCTTCCTCCTCGTCTGCTTGCCTCTATTGCTGTCAACGACTCATCTATCACTCGTACTGACCTTAAAGAGGTCCAACTTTAGCTCCAACAACTTCATGGTCTGCTTAGCCGCCCACCTGCCTCTGTTGCCTCTGCTACCTCCATCTAAAATGAAGGTATCGCCTATCTCTCCACTAGTCCGCGCTGGATAGTGGATTCAGGTGCCACTCATCACATAACCTCCCTGCGGCCACATCAATACTTGGATTCTCCTCATCCTAAGTGTATTATAGTGGCCAACGGGGACACTGTTCCGATCTCCGGCTCTACTGATATCCCTCTCACTTCTTCTCTATCCCTGCGCTCGGCTCTTTATATTTCAGGATCCCAGTTTAATACAGGATCGCCTATCTTCTCTATCTATAAAATTTACATCTTTTTCTTTTCTAAACAGGATCGACGGACGCGGAATATCATTGGTAAGGGACAACTGTAGAATAGGCTCTACCTTCTTGATGACTCTCCTACTATCCTCTCCTTAGTCGATTGACATCGGTAACTTGGGCATGCCCCTCTACCAGTCCTCCAGAAGGCGCTACCGGATGTATCTCTTCCTCCTTTTCAGTTCGAATCTTGAATTTTCAGCAAACAGCTTCGTTCATCTTTTTCATCTCATTGTACTCGGAGCTCTGCTCCTTTTATTTTAGTACACTCGGATATTTGGGGTTCATATAAAATCACTAGCCTTTCTGGGTATCGCTATTTTTTAACTGTTATTGATGATTATTCTCAGATGATGTGACTATATTTACTTCGTGATCGCTCCAAGATTCCCCGTATCTTTCAGGCATTCCTCCTTGAGACCCGTACATAATTATCCGTGAACATCAAAACTCTTCGCACTGATAATGCTTATGAATACACTAGCCACGAATTTGCGAACCTCTACTCTGAATTCGGGGTCATTCACCAAACATCGTGTGTCTATACCCCCAACAAAACGGAGTCACGGAATGTAAGAATCGACATCTACTTGATGTTGCTCCCACTCTCATGCTTCACACGCAGGTCCCCAAAGATTATTGGAACTTTGCACTTTCAATGGCATGCTATATGACTAACCATCTCCCCTCAACCATACTCCAGAATGCCACTCCATTCAGCCTTCTGTTCCCCTTTACTCTGACATTCTCTCTCACACCCCGCATCTTTAGTTGTACATTCTACATTCACATTCTTGGTCAGTCCACTGACAAGTTGGATCCACGGGCGGACAAACACATCTTCATTGGCTATTTACGAACTCAGAAAGGTTACGTGTGCTACTCTCCTACTACTCCCAAGGTGTCCGTTTCTGCCAATGTTACCTTTCAGGAGTATCTTCCTTTATTCTTCGCTCCAGATCCAACTCCTCTACCACCACCTGTCCTACGATCTATCATTCCTACTACCACTCCTCCACCACTACCATCACCAATTCCTGACCGGGCTCCCGCTCTTCCCAAGCCGCCTTTTATCCATGTCTACACCCGTCACCATCCTCGCTTTGTTTCCCCAATTTAGTTGGCTTCAACTTCTGATGCTCTGCATCCCACTGATCTGACACCAAAATCAACCGCTCATCCCATGGTAAACTATGTATCCTTACATTGCCTATCCCCACAGCTTCAAACATTTTCCACTTCATTATCCTCGATTTCTGTACCTAACTCTATGCAGAAGGCTCTCCCACAGCCTGGCTGGCGGACAGTCATGGAAGAAGAAATGATAGCTCTCTGGGCTAACCAGACATGGAACCTGGTACCTCTACCTCCCGGCCAGACACCTATTGGGTGTAAATGGGTCTTTGTCATCAAACATGCTTCCGATGGGACAATTGACCGTTTGAAAGTCTGACTGGTGCCTCGTGGCTTCACCCAACAGCAAGGTCTCGATTATGAGGAAACATTCTCTCTAGTAGCCAAGCTCAACACTGTTCGTGTCCTCCTCTCCATGGATATGCATCACCACTGGTCCTTACATCAACTGGATATCAAGAATGTGTTTCTAAATAGCGACCTCCTGGAAATAGTTTACATGTAACAACCTCCCGGGTTTGAGACCACAAGGGAGTTCCGAGTTTTTCATCATAAGAAGTCCATCTATGGTCTCAAACAATCCCCTCAGGCATGGTTTGACAGGCTCAGTAAGGCAGTTCAGGAAGTTGGCTTTACTCGGAGCTTAACAGACTTCTCTCTATTCACTCGACATCAGGTAATAGGAACGGTTCTTCTGTTAGTATATGTTGATGACATCTTAATCACTGGAGACGATTCAAAGGGAATCCAAGGGGTCAAATTGCATCTTACATCCATCTTTCAAACAAAAGATCCGGGGAACCTTCGATACTTCTTTGGTCTTGAGGTCGTGAGACGTCTGGATGGACTTGTCCTCTCCCAACGGAAGTACTGCCCTGATCTCCTTCAAGATGCTGTCTATTTTGGATGCAAGCTGACTACCACTCCAATGGATGCAAATCAAAAACTATGTGCATATGCTTCCGAAACAGATCTTCCTCTCCAAAATCCTGAATACTATCGACTACTTGTTGGAAAATTGATCTACATAACGGTCACAAAATAGGATATATCCTTTGCTATTGGGGTTGTCAGCCGGTTTATGCATGCTCCTCAAATATCTCACCTTCAAGATGTCAAACGCATCCTAAGATACCTTAAATTAGCTTCGGGTAAAGGGTTGATATACAAAACCTCATCCTCTACTCCAATGTTGGTTGCATATTCAGATGTAGATTATACCGATTCCTTGGATGATCGGCGGTCAACCGGTGATTTTGTACCTATTTTTTGAGGTCATCTTGTTACCTGGCGGAGTAAGGAACAAGCCATGGTTTCTCGATCTTCAACTGAAGCAGAATACGGATCGATGATATCAGTTATCTTTAGCTCACATGGCTTGAAAGTCTCCTCGTTGATCTAGGAGTAAAACTTCCCTCACTAGCTATCCTATTATGTGACAGTCAAGCGGCTATACACATAGCAAAGAATCTGGTCTTGCATGAAAGGATGAAACATATTGAAGTGCACTGTCACTTCATCTAGGAGAAAGTTCAAATGAAGAAGATAGAATTGAAGCATGTTCTGGGTACTGAACAAGTTGTTGATATCCTCACGAAGGCCTTACCAAGTACCCCATTTTATCAGTTCCTGTCCAAGATGGGTGCTTATGACTTATACGCTCCAGCTTGCGGGGGAGTGTTGGAAAAGCCTATGTAAAGAGGCCCATGATGGAGCCCATTTATTTATTTTTTGTCTCTCCTCTTTAGTCGCACATCATGTATAGGGATCTCTTCTCTCTTTCTCCCTCCTATAAATGTGTATTCATACCTTGTATTTGATTATTGAGAATGTATATACAAGTTTTCGGTTTTCCTCCACAATTCGGTTTTATGTTTTTCCTTATTGTATTGCATTTGTGGTGGTCATAGCTCAGCTAAATTTGCAATTCATTGCTCGTAGAATCTCGAGGCATATGATATTACCATGATTTATATGGACGTGTCTTATGTTGTGATTTTGAGCATAGACATGTTTTGATAAAGTCGGGTAAGTCATTTGATTGGATATTTGATGTTTATTTTGGAGTTCATTTTTGGTATTTGACCTAGATGGGGAAATACATGCTTATATCAATAGAATTGATGGTTCACCTTCAACATTATTTGTGGTTTCGTGTGTGATTGTGTTACATTTACTTCTCGGTGTGAATTAGGGCTAGCGTTGAAAAGCCCGTTATTTTTGAGGATTGTTGGCGAATGGTTTATACTATTATATGAAATGTGTGTTTTGTCGTGATTCTGAAGCTTAGTGCTTCACTACGGATTTAGAATGACAGAGGTTTGAAGGGCCCGAGGTATCCAGTATAATCGTCCTCCTTCAAGGTCGAGGGGTTATAGAAGAGACAATGAATAGGATACTACTAATCACCCTTGCATCAAGAGGTTTTGATATAATGAATCGTTGTGATTGAGTATAACAAACCAACCGAGTATTGAGATGTGTGTTGTATATGTCTCGAATACGACATGTGTTTGGTTGATTGATCATATCACTAGAATCACAATACACTTATTTAGTATTCGTGGTGATTCATTTAGATTACTTAACTTGCATTCATAGTGCATTGAAGCACCAAAATTGCATGATTAATCAGTTGAAGATGTGTTTGATGTTGTGACACTATATGTAGAGTTGTTGCATAGTGTTCATATGTTTTGTTTCATAATATCATAATGCAGTGATTTGCGGGATGATGTAGTTCTCTGGAGCTTATTAAGAGACCCGAGGAAGGGGGAATCCTTACATCGTTGTCGTGGTTCGCAAGTGAGGCTATCTTTATGAGTAGGTTGAAGCATCAGCTTAATGTAGAGGTGTAGTTTTTTGTTAAAATGACACTAATATCCATGGCGTCCAAGAAATACATGTAGTTGAGTGGTATTGATGGGTTGTGGTCGTTGTTAAATGCATGATATTTTGTTCTCTATGGTTTTAACACCACTAACTCATCTACTGTGATGGTGGGACTTACAAAATTCACCGAATCTGTGGCAAAAACACATTTAGGAAGTTTCGCGAAAAATAGTTGTCTCGGAGTAGCTGAAATTTTGTTTAGAGATGCATCAAATGATCTTGCTTAGTCTTTTTGTAGCTAGCATGTCAATGAAGAAGATGACGATAAATTTACGGAGTTATGGACCAGAGAGGGTGGTCGTGACCATTAGGAAGGACGAAGGGGCATTAAACATAGACTAAAAGGCATGACAAGGAATTTGTAGTGGTCTTTCTGCAAAAAATGACTTTGTGATTATCAAGGCCTTTCGTATGAATTTGAGGGTATGCAAACTCTAAGTCGAATTTGAAAAAAAAATGCACAGTGAAGCCCATCTAAAAATTCATTCAATGTTGTGAGTATCAAACACGCACTTGAAATGTATATAAAGTGACTGTGACATCTCACTCCTTTCATTTCTTTCAATCTTCCTTACTTTTAACTAACTATATATGCATTGGGCCAAAGTAAGCAAAGAAGCTAAAGATAAATGTGGGACTATATGATCTTGAGATATAAACCCTGCTTATTTTATCATATAGCTTTTAATTGGCCACACCTCCTTTCAGAGTTAGCATAAATACAAGTTGCACCTTTCTATCCTTTGAGATTACAAAAAAAAAACTTCTATTTTCTCCAAGTTGGCCTCATGACGTTTCTCCAGGGGGTATTTTTGCACCCCCCCATGACACCCCCCCCCCCCCCCCATAAAAAGTGTACTTATAGGAGAGGTGTTCGTAATTTCAAAATAGAGTGAGTCGCAACCCGTAATTTTGCAAATTTAGAGAGTAGGTCCCCATAAACAACCCTTATTATTAATTATAAACAAAGGTCATAATATATCTTGGCAGAATAGATATGGTGTTCCTCAAGCATGAAAAGCATGGAGAAATATAAATGTGTGAGCAACACATGATCCTCTATGTGCAGAGTGGGGGGGGGGGGGAGACCATAAAAATCGACAATCCGGCGGTTGATTTTTTCCAATCGAAAAATCCAGCCGGATTCAAATTCCAATTAGATTTCAATCCTCCCCCCCCCCCCCCCCCCAAAGGATTGTGTTGCCAATATGTTGAAAAGGAATATTTTAGAGATTATAGTCAAGTCGGAGAAATATTTGCAAAATTGTTTGTAATTTTGGTTTTGTTTGGGGTGACCGTCATAAACACTGGTTATGAACAGCCATCTGTGAACACCCGCTTCATCTAAAAATATTTCATGGACTTTTAGATTTAAAATATATTTTTTTTATTAGGAAATATATTATTACTGCCATATTAAAAAAAATGGCATGCTCATACAAAAAAAAAAGGCAAGATGAACACTTGAGTATTTCATTATTTATGAGATAATATTTATACAGGCAACATCAATATATAGAAATCCGGACAGCTAATAGTTAGAACTCTCACATTTCCCACTAAATTAGTGAGGAACACGTGTTAAAGTGGGATTGATCAAGGTAAACCTGACTAACTTCATGCGCGACGTGAGGCCGGCTGTTCGGTCGAACGTCGTTGCGTAGGGGCCGCACGACCGCCCACCGTCGCGCGCCCATTCGGCCCCTTGGCCGATCGGGCCGCCACCTCGCGCTCATTCGACCCGCTTGGCCCAGCGCCCCCCCCCCCCCCCCCCCCCCACCGTGACCGGCGGCCCTCCATCGGTCGGTCCCGGTAGGCCGAACACCGTCATCGGCCTCCCTCGACCGGCCTCCATTGGTCGGCCCCTCGGCCGCAACCGGCCGGCATCTCCTGGCCGACCCCTCGGCCCCCAGCTAACTCCCGTCCTTAAACCATCATGGATGTGTAACAATCGCCCCTGCTTTCGGTGTAACCACCTATTAACACGAAAGTTGTTGATCTCTCCGAGACGAATTATTTTCATGTTGAACATTTTTTGATTTGAAGTCGTTTAGACCCCCGATTTAAGCCCCGAAAAAACTCACTCCGAAAAACATTACCAAAAAATGTTCAATATGAAAGTTATTCATGTCGGGGATATCTACAACTTTTATGTTAACCATTTTTTTTGATTCCACTCGAGTGATTTGTAAAACTAGAACTCCACCCCCTGGAGTTCCTGCGGGAACTCCAGGGGATCCGGATCCACCTATTAAATGGTGTGTTTAACCGAAACTCCATAATGTGTTTAACTGAACCCGTATGCTCACACTGCGCAACACTCCCTGCAATAAGCACATCGCTCCAGATTTCTCCGCACGCAACTTGAGAGGTGGCGTAATTATTTAGTCCGGCCTCCGGACTCCGGGTGATCTCATAGGAGATCAAACATGTTAGATTGTGACACCTCTTTTCGTCTGGGCCGTTAGGATTGCGCCATGTCAGCGATCCGTGTGCCATCTGGATTCCTAATCCGGACAAAGCTTTATTAGGAATGCTATTTTAGGAGATCTCTGATGGCCGGTTATTGTTATTCCAAATCTGGGATTATCTCCTAATTAAGAGGTGCTTAATTGCTATATATTTCTGGGAGATTCTTTCTTGGCCGATCCCTTCCTTTTATGTCATCCCAAATTTGTGCTTATCTCCTTATTTGGGGATGATCCATGAAGCTATTTAAAGGGGGGGCTGCCTTGGCCGATTGTTGCATCCAGAGGAGTGGAAATTGTGAGATCCAAAATTGTGAAACCGGTGAGAGAGTAATAAAAGAGAGAGAGCATCGCAGCGGAGACTCCAGACGGAGTATACGGAGGCGGCATCCGGTCGGATCCAGTCGGATCGACATCTGGCCGGCCTCCTGCAGTGTTCCAAGCGACGCGGCGGTGACGATTCTAAGCGACGCGGCGGTGGTGATTCCAAGCAGCGGCTCTCATTTTCAGTTTGTCAATTCTCTATTTATTGCTCGACCTTTGCGGTCTCAGTTGTAACCTGTAACTTTCTGACTTATAGTGGATCTTTCCGGCGCGCTCTCCCTGTGGATGTAGGAGCTTCTCTCCGAACCACGTAATCTTTTGTGTCGTCTGTGTATGCTAGAATCTCGTTCCGTATTTTATTTTGCGCGATATTGGTTCTTGCTCATTCGTGAAATTCCGTTGCGCTACCGCGGCTTAACTCGATCCGATTTCACAACAATTGGTATCAGAGGGAGGTTCCGCGGGGGTGATCGTTTGGACGTTCTGGTTTTCTGATTTGGGTCAACGGTGGGTGACGACATTGGTCCGCTCCCTATCTTCCCAGATCGGTTCCGCGAATATCATCTTGATCGCCCAGTAGCTCTGCGAGCAAGATAATGTCGGCAAAATTCGAGATTTCTAGGTACGACGGCAAGATTGATTTTGGCCTTTGGCAGAAGCGCATAAAGGCCGTTCTCCTCCAGCAAGGTCTTCACAAGGCTCTCCTCGGCAAGGAGAAGTCCGGGAAAAAGGACGACGAATTGGAGGAGCTCGATCTGAAGGCCATCAGCACGATTCAGCTGTGTTTGGCCGATGAGGTGATGTACAATGTGGTGGATGCTGAGACGACGACGGACTTGTGGAAGAAGCTCGAGGAGCTATATATGTCCAAGTCACTGACGAATAAGATGTATGTGAAGAAGCAGCTATACAGCCTGAGAATGTTGGAGGGCTCGCAACTGCTAGATCACATGAACGTGTTCAACAAGCTCGTCTCACAGTTGCGGAGTATGGACGTTAAGGTCGAGGAGGAAGACCAGGCTCTGCTCTTGTTGTCTTCATTGCCGAGGTCCTTCGATCATCTGGTCACCACTATCCTCTACGGGAAGGATACCTTGAAGATGGAAGAAGTGATGACGACGCTGCTCTCGAACGAAACAAGGAGCAAGTCGGGCCCTAGGGCCGACGAAGGCTTATTCGTGAAGAGCAAGGACACATTGAGTGGTAGATCGAGAGGGAAAGGAAAGCGGGAAAACCGACCTATGGAAAAGTCCGCAGGCAGGAACACGTGTCACTACTGTAAAGAGCAAGGGCACTGGAAGGACAAGTGGCCAAAGCTGAAGCTCAAGGAGCAGGCGCATGAGCCAGATTTGGCTGCGGTGGCATCTGAGGATGAGAGCGATGCCGACGCTCTTCATGCTGCACCCAGCATTGAGACCACGGGCTCCTGGATCTTGGATACAGGATGCACGTTCCACATGTGCCCGTACAGAGAGTGGTTCTCCAGCTTTAGGCAATATGAGGGTGGTCGAGTTCGGATGGGGAACGTTTCAGAGTGCGAGATATTGAGAGTCGGTAACATCAGGATCAGGATGTTTGACGGAGTGGTTAGGACCCTCACCGACGTTCGATATGTGCCCGATTTGAGGAAGAGTTTGATTTCGTTAGGCACTCTTGAGGCCGCCGGGTATTCTTTTACCAGTAACGGCGAATATTTGGAGGTCAGAAGAGGCGCGCAGACAATCTTGAGAGGAGAGCGTTTCGGGTCGCTCTATAGACTGATTGGCACCACGACTGTCAGGGGAGATGCGAGGAGAGAGGTCAAACCGTCTCTCGAGCTACAGGGCACAATAGCATATGCATTTCATGCGATCTCCCCAGATTGCGGTTCCTTCGATAGAGCTATAGAGAGCAGGATCCGCTCTCAGCAGAAAGCTAGGAAGGACCGGCGGAGGAGCAGGGCAGGTTTCGTGGCGATGGCGTGTGCGCAGAGAGAGGACCTTGATGGAGGTAAATTGTTCGCATCCGTGGGCGGAGAGTCATCTCAGGAGAGCCCAGACGCCGCAAAGGGAGCCATCCGGCTCAAGGGTCCCACCAGGGAACTCATGATCACTCAGGAGAAGGTGGAGTCGCACAGTGAGAGGTTGAGTGCGAGTCGTCTTGCAAAAGACTCGGTCTATAGGGCAAGGGCGAAGCACGTCGGGGTGCGCCACCGGGAGTTGAGCGAGTTCGGTAGAGGTAGAGGCAGGAAGCTGCGGGAGATATCCTGGAGGGATATTAGTACGGACTTGCGAGGAAGTCCAGTGACTGGAGTCAAGTTCAAGAGCGGTCTTGACTTGACTCATTCTGATGCGCGTTGATCGCGGTTAGGCCCCAGGGAGAGGGGGCTCGTAGTCGCCGGTAGTAGAGATTTAAGCTGAAGGTGGAGTTTCGTTTGTGTGAGGCGTCAAGGTGGAGATTTTTAGATTGTGACACCTCTTTTCGTCTGGGCCGTTAGGATTGCGCCATGTCAGCGATCCGTGTGCCATCTGGATTCCTAATCCGGACAAAGCTTTATTAGGAATGCTATTTTAGGAGATCTCTGATGGCCGGTTATTGTTATTCTAAATCTGGGATTATCTCCTAATTAAGAGGTGCTTAATTGCTATATATTTCTGGGAGATTCTTTCTTGGCCGATCCCTTCCTTTTATGTCATCCCAAATTTGTGCTTATCTCCTTATTTGGGGATGATCCATGAAGCTATTTAAAGGGGGGCTGTCTTGGCCGATTGTTGCATCCAGAGGAGTGGAAATTGTGAGAACCAAAATTGTGAAACCGGTGAGAGAGTAATAAAAGAGAGAGAGCATCGCAGCGGAGACTCCAGACGGAGTATACGGAGGCGGCATCCGGTCGGATCCAGTCGGATCGACATCTGGCCGGCCTCCTGCAGTGTTCCAAGCGACGCGGCGGTGGCGATTCTAAGCGACGCGGCGGTGGCGATTCCAAGCAGCGGCTCTCATTTTCAGTTTGTCAATTCTCTATTTATTGCTCGACCTTTGCGGTCTCAGTTGTAACCTGTAACTTTCTGACTTATAGTGGATCTTTCCGGCGCGCTCTCCCCGTGGATGTAGGAGCTTCTCTCCGAACCACGTAATCTTTTGTGTCGTCTGTGTATGCTAGAATCTCGTTCCGTATTTTATTTTGCGCGATATTGGTTCTTGCTCATTCGTGAAATTCCGTTGCGCTACCGCGACTTAACTCGATCCGATTTCACAACACAAACATACCTACTTTTCTTATCTCCTAGTATATCAAATATGAGAGATCAGAAATAATCTCCTAGGAGATCAAATATGATCTCTCCTAGGACATGAAAATATATCTTTCTTATGATTTAATCCCCACCTTTCATTCTTCCACGCGACAAAGTAATATGCAACCCGAACAGAAATTTGAAAATGGACTCCAGTTCCAAAAATTACGCGGAGAGGTGGCGCATGCTCCAGACGATGCCAAGCATACACCCCGAACAACCAAGCATCAACGGAAGGCCCCATAGCACAGCGGACCAGTTGCATCAATTCGTAATAAAAATATATATATTGAAATTGAAGGAATTACATGGAGTTAACATATGAAATACAGTTTCCAGATCTACATAAATTGATGAAATTATATCGGGAAAAAGTAATTATTTATGGAATTATATCAAGAAAAACTTAAAGAAAATAAAATAAAAAATTCAAATACAGAGTTTTTAATATGAAAAAACAGCAAGAACAACAACAAGAGTGATGATGGCAAGGGCGATTCCTACACATTTCCTCCATTTAAAGATCCCACATTTCCTTTCTTTTTTGTCGCCCTCAGGATTTGCAGTATTCATCATTTCGTCCTTCTTCTCCTCATGGAGCTGCACTTCATCATCTTCAAGATCCTGATGGTCGGCCTGTGCAGCAGCGGCAAAGGAGGATTCAACAACGCCGCCATGGACGCTCTGGAGGATGGGAGGATCAGTGGAGACTGAATCGAGTTCGGTGAGGAACTGCTTCCCCTGTTCCCGTTCCGCACCCGTCGGAGGCACCGCCGTCGTCCAAGCAGTTGCTTTCTCTTCTACCAGCCGGAGATCGGCCGCACCGCTTGGACCAGTTAAAACCAGAGGTGACGAGAGAATGACACCGTCGTGGATGACCGAAGCACCAATCTCAGAGCAGAGCAGATTGCTCTGTCGTTCCCGGAGCTCCGCCGTAGGCGCCTCGGCCATCTTCCCCAGAGAAGCGAGGCGAGAGGATTGAGGGACGCCGGAATTGATGGAAGCCCGCATTGCACGGAGACGCTCGATCTGTTGGCGGAGCTCCACCGCCTCTGTAATGAGACGGCTGTTCTGGTTTCTGAGGTGCTGGACTGCTGCATCTTCCGCAGGGACATTGCTCGCCGGCGGTGGTCGTCTGGACCCAACGGCTGCACGGGCGGCAGAGCTCTTCTTTCTGGCCATCGAGGAGAGCAGACGAAGGAATTGCAGACTTTGCGGAGAATCAATTTCGGGTTTTTGAATCTGAGCAGGCGGTCCCTCGGCTCTATTTATGGAGAGAGATGAAGACGGAATTCAAAAAAAATTCGTTGCAAAAAAAAAATTATTTTTTAATTTAGATCTGCATCCGTTTATTATCATTATTTCCTTTTATACCAATCCGGATTAACGAATAATAATTTAAAATTTGAAATAATTTGAAATATATTAATATAGGAATATTTTCATTATCGATATTTATAAAAGAAATATATATAGTTTAAATTCACAATAATAATTTAAATTTATAAATATTTTTGTGTGTTAAACATTCAAACTATTCTATTTTACCTCAAATTTTTTTTACAAAATTTATAATTTCTTCAATTTTTTTTGTTTGTTCTTTATTTTAAAATGTGCTCTCATATATGTAAAGTTCTTACTTACAATAAAAAATATGATCTCTTCATCGCTCGCAAATCTCTATGCACAAAGAAATAATGAGTGACGGGTGGAGTATCACGCTCAGGGTTTTGCGAGCAGCGGGAGCGTTGTCACGTCGTCGTGTCGGGGCAATGTCGTGGTCGGAGTACAGTTGCGCGGAGTACTTGGGTCCCCCCGTTCGCTATCGCTGTCTGGATACTGTTGTGATTGACTGTAGAGGCGGAGCCCCTTGCCTCACTTGTAGATATTTATATAAGAAAGCACCAATGACAAGGAAATTAGACACTCAGATCATCAAGCAATATATAGTTTCAATTCACAATAATTGTTGTTGTGGCTTACTCGAGGTTCTTGGTAGATCAAATAAATTAAGCCGTCTTAGCCCGCAGAGCGGTTCAGCGCGCAAACAGTCACAAAAAAAGAGATGATAAGACAATTTTTTACGTAAAAAAATCGATAAAAAGGTGGAAAACCACGTGGTTGGATCCGTGTCAACAAAACTTCCACTATACGGTGCTGTTATACTGATCTTTTAGTAGATTACGGCGACAAACTGTTGGGTGTGGTTCCCATTCGAGCCGGTAAAAACCACCGGGCGCGCTAGTTGCGGCTCGTGATTCTATTCTTGTGTTTCTCCATATATATATATATATATATATATGAGAGAGAGAGAGAGAGAGAGAGAGAGAGAGAGAGAGAGAGAGAGAGAGAGAGAGAGAGAGAGAGAGAGAGAGAGAGAGAGAGAGAGAGAGAGAGAGAGAGAGAGAGAGAGAGAGAGAGAGAGAGAGAGAGAGAGAGAGAGAGAGAGAGAGAGAGAGAGAGAGAGAGAGAGAGAGAGAGAGAGAGAGAGAGAGAGAGAGAGAGAGAGAGAGAGAGAGAGAGAGAACACAACCGGGCAAGAGATAGGGTTTTTTGTGAAAGAACCGCCAGGAACCGCCGCCTCTTCCTTGTTCGTTTGAGCCGAGAAGATCGTCTGCGCATCTTCCTGTTCGCTGGAGCCAAAGAGATCGGCCGCCCCCTTTTCCTGTTTGCTGGAGCCGAAGAGGACCGGCCGCCCCTTCCCTTGAGTGGAGGAGGTCCGCCGTTCGTGATCTCAGTTTGGAAGGGCTATGCATAGCCGCCTTGTTCGTGGCTTTGGAGGAACGCCATCTTTGACATTGGGACAGATTGTTCAATCTGTCCGGGTAACGACTTCTCTCTTCCTCTCTCTTTGTTGAATTTCTCTTTCAGACATTGTGCATGTGTGTTTGTTGGAAGAGAATAGTTGTGGTGGTGTAGATCCTGTGTGGATCGTGCTTGTGGTGGAGGAGTGGAGATCCTTTGTGGATCAGTGGAGAGAAAGCCTGTAATCCGTGTTTGTGTTTTTCACACACTTTTAGTGGAGGCTTTCCGGGTTGGATTCTGATCATCCGGTGGTTTTCACCCATTTGGGTTTTCCACGTTAAAATTTCCTGTGTCCCTTTTATTTGTTTTTCTTGCATCATTGTGTTCTCGCTCAAATTCAAAACAGGTGCTCTGGTCTGGATTGTTTGCTCTCATTCCTAATAAGTGGTATCAGAGGGAGGTTGAGTGACAGAGTAGGTTCAGTGGCAAAGAAGTTAAAGGGCTGACCTTTGGGGTTGTAAGACGAGTCGATTGTGATCTCAGGTGTGCAATTGGGAGTGGTAGTTTACGACCACTAGCCCGCTGGCTATCCTCTCTAGTTGCATACTTTGAGATAGTCGGCTCAAAGATTTGTGGTCGGTCCAGCCAGTTGGTAGAGCGAAATGGAGTCCACAGCAGGTTCTGGTTCGGATAAGATGGTAAAGTTGAATGGTGTCAATTATCACTAGTGGCATCTACTGATGGAGGACTTGATATATGTGAAGGGTTGGCATGCTCCTGTTTTTGAGGAGATGTTAAAGGACATGGATCCTGCAAAATGGAAGGTGGAACATCGAAAGTTGTGTGGGTTTATTAGACGGTTCGTGGAGCCAAACGTCTATAACCATGTGGCTAGCATCAATGATGCAAAGGTTCTGTGGAAGACTCTCGAGACCTTGTATGCCAAGAGCACGAGCATCATTAAGTTGTATTTATTGAAGAAGCTTGGAGAGTTCAGATATCGGGAGGGCTCACCCATTTTGGATCATGTCAATGAGTTTCAGGGGATTATTGATCGTCTGACTGCTATGAAGGTGACTTTCGAAGACGAGGTGAATGCATTGTGGCTACTCAAGTCACTTCCTGATTCTTGGGAGATGATTAGAGTATCTCTGATCAATTCTTCCCCCTAGGGGATTTTTTCCATGGAGATCGCCAAGAGTGGGATCTTGAATGAGGAGGTGAGACGAAAGTTTCAGGGGACTTCAGGCACTTCTTCACAAGATGACGTTCTCTACACTGAGTCTAGGGGGAGAGGAAGGAGTAAGAACTGAGGTAGGAAGGAGGGCAGGAGCCAGAGTAGGGACAAGTCGAAGACACTCTATCAGAACGTAGAATGCCACTACTGTCATAAGAAAGGCCACATCAAGAAATTATGCTACTATTTGAAGAACGACCAGAGGAAGAAGGGAGTTTCCACTGAGGGAAAAGATGAGGGTCACACGACAGCCACCGTTTCGACTAAGGAGGACGACGTCATTATTGTTGGCGACGACATCACGGCTGCACTCTCGTGTGACGACCGATGCTGGATCGTTGACTCTAGAGCCTCTACGCATGTCTCCCACAATAGGGAGCTATTTGCCACTTACAACACTCATGATTGGCAATGGGGATACGTCCAAGGTTCTTGGGCATGGAGACATGCACTTGAAGATAAGTACTGGAGTCCTACTAGTTCTGAGGGAAGTGCGACATGTGCCTGACATACGCTTCAATCTCATATCTGTTGGCAGACTAGAAGACAAAGGACACCTGAGTGTCTAAGGAGGAGATTTCTGGAAATTGATCAGGGGATCACTTGTGATGGCAAGAGGTTATAGAGATTCTGGTCTGTACTACATAGAGGGGAGGCCTTAAGCTGCTCAGACCAACTCCGTCAGTGATGAGGCATCCACTTCCTTATGACACAGGAGGCTATCACACATTAGCTAGAAGGGATTGGGATGCTTGGCAAAGAAGAAGCTAATTAGTGATATTTCTGATGTTCACTTGGAGAGGTGCGACCATTATATGGCTGGGAAACAGAATAGGGTTTCATTCCACAACCACACGTCCACCAGGAGATTGGAGCCATTGGAGCTAGTTCATACTGATGTTTGCGGACCTCGGAAGGTCCAGACTAGAGGAGGAGCTTTGTACTTCGTTATTTTCATCGACGATCACTCGAGGAAGATTTGGGTCTATGCTATCAAGACCAAAGATCAGGTCCTTGATACTTTCAGAAGATTCCACGCTGAGGTGGAGAGACAGTCTGGTAAGAGGCTGAGATGCATCAGGTCTGACAACGGGGGAGAGTACATTGGTCCATTTGATGAGTACTGCAAGGACCATGGCATCAGACATGAGAAGACCCCACCAAAGACGCCGCAGCTGAATGTCGTAGCTGAGAGGATGAATCAGATACTGATGGAGAGGATTCGGTGCATGCTATCTGAGTTGAAGCTGCCAGGGATGTTCTGGGGTGAGGCTCTTCTTACTACAGCGCATGTCATCAACCTCTCACTGAGTTCAGTACTGCAGGAGGATGTCCCAGATTGGGTCTGGTATGGGAAAGACCCCTCTTACAGTCACTTACGGGTATTTGGCTGCAAAGCATTTGTGCACGTCCTCAGGGACGAAAGATCGAAGTTAGATTCGAAGACCCGGCAGTGCATTTTCTTGGGGTACAGCTATAACGGAGAGTTTGGGTACAGGTTCTTTGATCCAGTTGAGAAGAAGATTGTACGTAGCCGTGATGCTATTTTCTGTGAGGTTCAGACTGTTGGTCATCCTGAGGAGACTGGTGAGTTTGAGGCTGACTCTCGCACTACTACAGAGTCGCCTATAGTTGGATATGACGACACTGAGGAGGCTGCTGAGCCTGAGCCAGCATAGGGTACTGATACCCTTTCGTATCATGATAGCACCACTGATGGTGAACTAGGAGTCGCTGAGGACATTGCTGATGATATGCCTGTACAGGCCCCTGAGTCTTCCCTACGGAGGTTAGATCAGGCCAGACACCCACCTGCTAGATATTCTGTATCAGAGTTCATACTGCTGACTGATGCGGGGGATCCTGAGAGTTATGACGAGGCTGTGGAGAGCACGGAGAAGCGTCTGTGGATGGCTACTATGCAGGAGGAGATGCAGTCGCTGTAGAAGAACCACACATATGAATTGGTGAGATTGCCTAAGGGCAAGAAGGCCCTAAAGAATCGATGGATTTTCAGGGTGAAATAGGGAGACTCCTTCAGATCTCCCAGATACAAGGCCAGGCTAGTGGTGAATGGTTTTGGACAACGACAGGGTGTCGACTTCGATGAGATCTTCTCACCTGTAGTGAAGATGTCATCCATTCGTGCTGTACTTGGCCTCGCCGCGAGGCTCGACTTGGAGATTGAGCAGATGGAAGTCAAGACCGTCTTTCTGCATGGAGATCTTGAGGAGGAGCTATATATGGAGCAGCCTGAGGGTTTCAGTGTCAGAGGGAAGGAAGGTCTGGTGTGCCTCTTGCAGAAGAGTCTATATGGCTTGAAGCAGGCCCCGCGGCAATGGTATAGGAAGTTCGATTCATTCATGCGGGAGATCGACTTCAGGAGGACAACCCTTGACCACTGTATGTTCGTCAAGCAGTATGCTCCAGAAGATTTCATCATTCTGCTGTTGTATGTGGATGACATGTTGATTGTCGGGAGGAATACTGCTCGCATTTCAGAGTTGAAGTGGTAGTTGAGTTCCACCTTTGAGATGAAGAATCTGGGTGCTGTGAAGACCATTTTGGGGATGCACATTCGCAGGGACAGAGGAGCCAGATTACTCTGGTTATCACAAAAGAGGTACATTCACAAAGTTCTGCAGAGATTTGATATGAATCAGGCAAAGAAGGTGAGCACACCTCTTGCGGCTCACTTCAGGCTTACCGCTAATCAGTTCCCCAGTACACCCGAGGAGATCGAGGCAATGCAGAAGATTCTGTATGCATCTGATGTTGGGAGCCTCATGTATGCGATGGTGTGTACACATCCAGACATTGCGCATGCCCTTGGGACCGTCAGTAGATTTCTCTCCAATCCCGGGAGAGAGCATTGGAGTGTGGTGAAGTGGATTCTGAGATACCTGCAGGAGACTTCAGACTTGACGCTGAGATTTGGAGATAGTGAGCAAGGGCTGTTGGGATACACTGATGCAGACATGGCTGGAGATGTGGATTCCAGGAGGTCGACGTCATGGTACATGATTCTGTTTGCAGGGGGAGCTGTCTCGTGAGCATCGAGACTACAGAAGTGCGTTGCACTATCCACCACGGAGGCTGAGTTCATTGCGGTTGCTGAGGCTGGGAAGGAGTTGCTTTGGATGAAGAGGTTCATCAAAGAGCTTGGATTCACTCAGGACCGATACACACTCTTGTATGACAGTCAGAGTGATATTCACCTGGGGAAGAACCCCTTGTTTCACTTGAGGTCGAAGCAATTCGACACGCGGTATCATTGGATACGCGATGTCCTGGAGCAGGAGGAGCTTGATCTTCAGAAGGTGCACACTGATGATAATGGGGCAGACATGCTAACCAAGACTGTGCCGAGGGGGAAGTTCGAGCATTGCGTTAAAATCGTCAGGATGGCGGTTTCTTCCGCCTCGATGTGAAGGGAGAGATTTGTTGGGTGTGGTTCCCATCCAAGTCGGTAAAAATCACCGGGCGCGCTAGTTGCGGCTCATGATTCTATTCTTGTGTTTCTCCATATATATATATATATATATATATATATATATATATATATATATATATATATATATATATATATATATATATATATATATATATATATATATAAACCTACCCAGGACAACACAATCGGGCAAGAGATAGGGTTTTTTTGTGAAAGATCCGTCAGGAACTGCCGCCGAGATAGGGTTTTTTTGTGAAAGATCCGCCAGGAACCGCCGCCTCTTCCTTGTTCGTTGGAGCCGAGAAGATCGTCCGTGCCTCTTCCTGTTCGCTGGAGCCGAAGAGATCGGCCGCCCCCTTTTCCTGTTTGTTGGAGCTGAAGAGGACCGGCCGCCCCTTCCCTTGAGTGGAGGAGGTCCTCCGTTCGTGATCTCAGTTTGGAAGGGTTGTGCATAGCCGTCTTGTTCGTGGCTTTGGAGGAACGCTATCTTTGACGTTGGGACGGATTGTTCAATCCGTTCGGGTAACGACTTCTCTCTCTCTCTTTGTTGTATTTCTCTTTCGGACATTGTTCCTGTGTGTTTGTTGGAAGAGAATAGTTGTGGTGGTGTTGATCCTGTGTGGATCGTTCTCGTGGTGGAAGAGTGGAGATCCTTTGTGGATCAGTGGAGGGAAAGCCTGTAATCCATGCGTGTGTTTTTCACACACTTTTAGTGGAGGCTTTCCGGGTTGAACTCCAATCGTCCCGTGGTTTTTCACCCATTTGGGTTTTCCACGTTAAAATTTCCCGTGTCCCTTTTATTTGTTTTTCTTGCATTGTGTTCTCGTTCAAATTGAAAACAGGTGCTCTGGTCGAGATTGTTTGCTCTCATTCCCAACACAAACCACTCCTTGTTACAATTTGTCGAGGGTGAGAGAGGGATTCATTCGGAGGGTGACAGGACATCGCTCACGAAACTAAGTATTTGTTCTTTCCCACGACAGAGAACGCGGGTGCTCTGGAAATAGGGCGGATATTCTATTGATGCTTGAATGTTGGAGCGGGAAGGGATCTCTCAAGTTGGACTTTTGCTAATGCTCTCACTATTTTGACGGTCAAATCCCCCCTCCCACTCCCAGCACATAGAAGATCATGTGTTGCCCCGTGTTAAATTTTTTTTTAAACCATGGGTCTTAAGACAAACTATTCCATGTAACAACATGTGGTTAGAAAAAGTAGGTTGACAAGACAATATTTTAGAGATTATAACAAAGATGGAGAAGTGTTTGCAAAATTATTTGTAATTTTGGTCCTATTTGGGGGGCGGTCATGAACACTGGTTATGAACCGGCATTTATGAACACCCTACCTCATCTAAAAATTATGGACTTTTAGGTTTAAAACACACGTTTTTTTCTTAGGAAATATATTATTACTGATGTTTTAAAAAATGGCAAGCTCATCTCAAAAAAAGGAAGCTGATCAGTTGAGTATTTAATTATTTGTTAGATATTATTTGTTGAAGTCGGGAAAATTGTCTGCTCCAAAATTCGGATCAATGCAGTGTAAGGATACCGGTCTAACGGTCGGGCTTGATGGGCTAGAATTTAAAAATAGAAAGAAAACTAAAAGGACTTCAGGTGCTGCGTAAGGGAGGTTCCACCACATACCCGGATGCTTAGAAGAAGCTTCCCCTCAATAAACAAAGATGGACGAGCAAAGTACAAGGCGGACAATAGCTGACGACTATACGAAGATTGAGACCAAAGGGGATGATCACTATCTCATGGCTTAAGTCATTGATATAAGGATCCTAAAGGTCAGCCAAAAGTTTAGAAAAAGGGTCAGTCGAGATCTTTTGCGAGATTTTGAGATCCTAATCTGTGTACCCATGAGGTCCTATTTATAGGAAAACCAAAAAGTGGGGGTGTTTTTTATAGCACAACCCCACCTGACAAATAAACGACTTTCAAGGGAACTCACCCGGCTTGGGCGACAGTCGGCCATAGTTGCCTACCCGACCAGTATGTGAGGGGAGCTCATCATACTCACTCAGACCTTCTACTGCCTTAGATGCTAACTTTAACTTCTATCTTGACCTGTTGACTTTGACCCTTTGCTAACATGACTTAAAGTGGGCCCACCCTCAGCAAATATGGGTTATAGACAATCTCTGATCTTTGCAAGCGATGTGGGAGCTCGGAAAGAAACATCCAACACTTATTCGACGAGCTGCTTCTGGCGAGTATCTGGACTATCATTGAATCG
The DNA here is from genome assembly GCA_039513925.1 of Platanthera zijinensis. NCBI lineage: Eukaryota > Viridiplantae > Streptophyta > Magnoliopsida > Asparagales > Orchidaceae > Platanthera > Platanthera zijinensis. The sequence goes on along the minus strand of CM077084.1, from coordinate 20,408,655 downwards.
ATGAAGGCGATGGTGGGAGGAGCAGATCTATTGGTATTACTTGTTGGCACCTCGATCTGGTCTAGGTTCGTCATTATGGATGCACCAAGCTGCTATAGTGTCATCTTCAGGAGGCCGCTCATCAACTGCTTCAAGGCCATTCCATCGACCTACCATTAGTGCCTGAAGTACTGCTTTGGAAATGTACAAGTAAGTATCAGGGATGATCCTAAAACTGCTCAAGAGTATTATCTCAGTGTAGTCAGTACCATCAACTTAAAGGAGGATACAAAGAGACTTGATAAGTTCATGGAAGGAGAAGACTGGCTTGAAGCTGCGAAAGAGCTGGAAGAAGTGGAGGTTATCTCCAGTAATGGAGAGCCTGGATGACTGAAGATCGGAGGATCCCTAACACTGGAAGGGAATATGGAGATAGTAGTATGTCTATAAGAAAACATAGTCATGTTCGGTTTGAGAGCCGCAGAGATGCCAGGAATTAATGTAGAGATAGCCTTCCATCACCTCAATTTGGACCCCAAGGTCACACCCGTCTGCCAAAAGCAAAGGAAGAGCGCAACTTCAATAGCTGAGCCCATCAGGGAGAAAGTGGGGAAGCTTCTAGATGCATGTTTTGTTGTAGATATCCAATATCCAGGCTGGGTATCCAATGTTGTAATTGTGAAGAAAGCCAGAGGGGTCTGACGAGTATGCATCGATTTTTCAATGTTGAATAAAACTTGCCCAAAGGATTACTACCCCTTGCCTTGAATTGTTGTGTCGTTGATTCAACCATCGATTTTTATGTGATGAGTTTCCTTGATGATTTTTCAGGGTATCACCAGATCCTGATACATCTCCTTGACTATTGCGATGTCTCCTTCATCACCAGCGATGGTTGCTACAACTACAAGTTGATAACCTTCAGGCTGAAGAATGCATGTGTGACATATCAAAGAATGATGAATCAAATATTCAAGGATAAAAATTGTCTACTCCAAAATTCGGATCAATGCAATCTAAGGTTATCGGTCCAGCGACAAACTTGACGACTTGGCGGACTAGAACACAAAAATAGAAAGGAAACTAAAAGGGCCCTAGGTGCAGCAGAGTGGTCCCGCCATATACCTGGATGCTTAAAAGAAGTTTCTCCTCCATAACTAAATATGGCCTATCATGGTACAAGGTGGACACTTGCTGATGACTATCACAAGATGGCGACCAAGGGGATGATCACTATCTCACGGCCCAAGTCCTTGATAGCAGGATCCTAAAGCTCAGCTAAAAGTCAAGAAAAAAGGTCAGTCGAGATCCTTTGTGAGATTCCGAGATTCATATCCCTATACCCCTAGGGTCCTATTTATAGGAAAACCAAAGTGTAGCGGGGCCATATTTATAACCCAAACCCCACCTAGCAACTAGGTGACTTCCGGGGGAACTCGCCCGACTTAGGCAATAATCAGCCCTAGTAGTCTACCCGATGAGTATGCGAGGAGAGCTCTCCATACTCGCTCGGGTATTATACTGCCTTGGATGTTGACTCTGTTGTTTACCTTGACCAGTTAACTTAGACCCTTTGCATAAATGACTTTAAGTGGACCCACCCTTGATGAATATAGGTTATACACAATCTCCGCTCTTTCGAGTGATGTAGGAGCTCAAAAAGAAACATCCAACACTTATTCGTCGAGCTGCTTCTAGTATTTTAGCGAGTATATAGACTACTTGTGATCTATGGCCATATCTTGACTTCTATAAATAGAAGTGGTGGATCATATTTGAGGTATACCTTCTGAACATTCACAAGATGCCGCAATTTGCAGAGGAAGTTTATAATGCGAGCATCGCTGCTATGTCGGGGTTCTTGGAGCGTAATCATCAAAAAGGACCTAGGAGGGCGACGATGTAACTGATCTTCCTTCAGTAAAGAAGAAGTAAAAGAAGAAGAAGTCACTCGAATCCAAGAAGAAGAACCTGGCAACTGGCATTGAGGATATCGTCACGCTGACTGACAATCCTGAACCTCATGCTAACACTCAATGACTTCTCGACAAACTAGGCCTGGGAGACAATGCTAAACAACCCGCGCCTGAATCTTCTCTCCCTCTTCCACTGACCTCTCCTACTGCTGCGAATCTTACTAGGTCCAAGGTCCAGATGTAGTCAAACCCCTATTGCTTTGCGAGGTTATCACCTCGCCTTCGTCTTCTTCAAGTTGCCACATCTTTTTTGATTGTTGGCTTACGGATGACTTTTTGCTACTCGCAGCTCCACTTACGACTATCGAGGCCTCCGGCAAGCAACTAGCCATACTTTAATACGATCAATTCCTCTGGTCATGCTTGAGGCCCAACAAGAGTCGCGATCTAGCCACTCCATTTGAATCAATGTCAGCTCCAAAAAATAGCTGGAGGAGAAAGTCCCTGAGGCGAGAAATAAATATATTCTTGCGGAGAGGACATCACATCTAGGGATGAGTAAGGCCCTTCTACCAGGGACGGGCTCATCTCAGCCCTTTGCAAGCACTCCTCTACCCTCTCCACCACTGTCTTTGTCGTTGACTATCTCTGCGTCTACCGGTGCTCATCCCCAAAAGACTCTTATTCACTCGAATGCTCCGGCGAGCTTGTCGCTAGGTCTGGGAGGATGTTACTCACACATCTTACCGCCAAGGATAGGAGGGCGAGATTTCGAAGGCCGTGGCCAGGGGCAAGCCGTCGAGCGCCTAGGAAGCTCATTGTTAGGCCTGCGAGACTTAACTTGCCACAACCCTTCCCCACATTGATCTCTATCTCCTCGGCAGGGTAACTTATTGTTGAATCGGTAGATCGCTTCTTTATTGCAGCTTTATCTGACATGTGTGACTTTCTCTTTACTTGATAGGTCGCCCTTCAAACATGGGGGTTGCTTTCATTGACGCCCTCTACCTCCCCTCCCACGAGTATCTCCACGCGAGAGCTCACACTTATATGGAGCTGGAGGCGAAGTTTGATCGGCTCGCCATCTGCGATCCTAATCACCGGATCTCGACATTGGATGTCTGAATGATGAAGATGTATGAGCATTCAGAGAGGCTTACTACTGCTGAGTCCCATTTCCATATGATCAACGAGCTGGAAAGGTGATAATGTGAGGCCCCGATTCAGACCACCATACGAATTTTGTATCTAAGCTACTCTCAAGTTATTTACTCAGGATGAATTAGGGGGAGTGGATACAAAATAAAATGCATAATACAAACTTAACTCATATCTTGAGTCATATAGATGCGAGTCTTTAATGTTCTTCCTTGAATAATTAAATTTTTCCTTGCGCACACAGATTAGCCTTAGCAATCTAAACAAAATGATGGCGAGCTTAGTAATAAGAATATGACTAAGTGAGAAACATACCTATCTAACTATTATAAATACAACCAAAAGATTTCCAATAGCAATATACATAAATTTTCAGTTTCACCATTCAGTATCAAAATGCAATGTTAGAAGCAATTAACAAAAAAAATATAATATTTGCAACATTTTGTTCTTTTTTCAAATTATGATATTACAAATTATTTTCTTATTTACTTGATATCAAATTCACAAATTTAACTTATTCCATGTTGGGTTCAAACAATCAATCACTCCTCTCATTCAAAATTAGTTAGTCCAAACATATCGTTCACTCATTTTATTTAATTACATATCTTAGGAAATGTTAATGCATGCAATAAAACAAAAATGGGCCCCACCCCTTAAGGGCAAAATGTAGGCAAACCCCATACTTGGGAAATCTATCAATAGGGAACCCCTATATCATAGGATTCAATCTAATCCTTAAATTTTCCCTATACAGATTTTTAAGCATCTTTTATCATGTTCCTATCACCTTACGAACTATCATATTTTGTTCAACCGTGCACTCTTATTTCATTTTCAATATTATCAATTTTATGAAGTTCTCATATCATGCATTCTGAAATCATCTTGTCTTGTGTTTTATTATTTCAAATCTTAAATCTTTTATCAATTTCAATAGATGTTCTCATTTTCCATTTTCATTCAATTCATATTAATGTATATGCATGAAATGGTTATATAATTTTATATACTAAAAGTACATTAATCTAAGCATAATTAAAGCGACAAGTAAGTACATTGCTTCTCTTTTCCCCTCAATTACTTGGAATCATCGTCATGAAATGTCCTCCACATAAATATCTGTAATTTTGAAAAAAAAAATTAATTGAGTAGCATCCCTTAAATAGTTAAAATCAAACTCTTCAGACAACCAAAATCAACTCGATGACTCAACCTTCTACCACGGATACACAATATAATTTAGCTACTAGTTGCTACCAAAATAACCTTCAAATGGTAAGGAAGAGGGGAACATATGCCAATTCTCAAATGCCCACAAAAGCTATCAATAATAGCTAAAAAGTAGCCAATCGTATCACAATTTTACGGCAATAAAACAACTAACAAAAGTCACTAATTCCAAGGTAAACCTTAATCAAACAACCAGTCAACATAAAACATAAAAGACTCCATAAAGAAATCCCCCCAAAATCTCATACAAAACTAGGTCACATGAAATAGTTCAACAAATCTAAGAACCCTAAGTACAACCATAGTTCATCAATTATAAAGAAGAGAAGAAAAAAACTCACATTGGAAGGAAGATGAAGGCGCTGAAGTTGCTAAGTAATAAAGGAAGAGTTTGTGACCTAGCAAAAGAAACAATAGTAACTCCAATATGGCACAGGAAATCCCTAAATAAGTGACAAAGATAGCAGCGACCACCAACCAATAGCAGACAAATGAAAGAGAGGAAGAGAGCTTACACAAGAGGGAGAAAAGAAAAGGAAATCACTGTTGTCATTGCCTGTAGGAAGGAGCTCGTCGAGCCCTAGCAACAAGGTGGAAAACACTGCTTTCGTTGAATCCCGTAGTGCCCGAGAAAAATCAGCGGCAGAGAGGTGCATGGAGGGAGAAAGGAAGAGAATTGGTATGGGAGGGATATAGAGAGGGCATGGGATCAATAAGCCTTTAATAGAAGAGGAGCGGTACATGAAGCATTTCCAGAGAGAGGGGGCAAGGCGCAGCTTGCAATTTTTATCGCTGAAGGAGGAAGCAACAGATTGTTGGGAAGTCGACAGGTGAGGGTATGATAAATCAAATGTTATTTGTTTTATTTAATTCCTATGACACTGGTTCCATACCCACTGCCTCAAACTAATTGGGGTTAATTTAAGTTCAATTCCTTCATTAACTCGTTTATTATTGGCAGACTAAATGTTGTAAAATTTCTAGTTTTCATCTTCTCAAATATTGTCACACAAATTAATATTCTTTTGCTTATAAATGCTTATAGTTATTATTTGCACACCAATTTCATAAAAATATTCGTACTTCTTAGTGCACTCCAAATGTTCGTGAATAATGATACGATAAATAATTCATCACATTACATAATATATATGACAAATTTCACTGCTTCGATTTTGCTTCACATTGAAATTTAAGTCGTTACAAACTCTTCCCCTCTTATAAGGAGTTTTGTCCTCGAAAATTAAGATTACTTCTAAAATGGTTTCTCAAATATATTTACTTGTCTGTTTATCACTTGAGTGACTTGTTATTCTTTTTTGCGCTTATGGTCAAATTTTATAGTCAGTAATTTACATATCTCATTACAATCCATATATTTGGCCAAGTCATTCCAATTTGTTCTTTATCTTGATTACACTGCTATTTTCTTTGTAACATCTACTTTTCGTAACACCTCCTTCAAAATTACCTATTATATAAAGAATCTGGCCAAAATCCAAAATACAGTATATATTATGAAAGTGGAATTACAATTCTTATTATATCATTATTTCAATTTCTCATTCGTGCATTACAACTTTTATTCTTAGATCTTAAAGTTTAATGATGACTTGACATAACATACACCATACATTGAAGTGATCAGATGGAAATTGGATGTTGAAGCAATTAGACGATACTTAATTTCTCACTGAATCTTTCTCATACATTCAAGTACATCGATCTTATGAGCATCTAAGTCATCTTGTCTTATGTTCAGCTATCATCTATAGTAGTTTACTTCTCATTACGTCTTATTTTTTATGGTAATTCGCTCAAACTCTTTTATTCCAATCACGACCCTCAAGTTTATATTCTGTGTACTTATTATATATTCACTACAGCCGAACTTCAAACTAGCTCTGATACAACTTTGTAAGGCCCAATTTCATACCCCACAAGATTTCTATATCTAAACTATTTTCAAATTATTTTCTAAGTATGAAGTAGAGAGAGTGAATACAAAATAAAACACACAATAAAAACTTAACTCATACCTATGGTCATTCAGATGCGAGTCTTTAATGTTCTGCCTTGAATAATTAAATTTTTCCTTACAGACAAATTCGCCTTAGCAACCTAAACAAAATGACGATGAGTTTAGTCATAAAAATATGACTAAGAGACGAACTTACCTCTCTAACTGCTATAAATACAACCAAAAGATTTTCAATAGCAATATACATAAATTTTCAGTTTCACCATTCAGTATCAAAATATAATATCAGAAGCAATTAACAAAAAAATTTAATATTTGCAACATTTTGTTCTTGTTTCAAATTATGATATTTCAGTTTATTTTCTTATTTACTTCATATTAAATTCTCAAATTAAACTTATTCCATGTTTGGCTCAATCATTCAATCACTCCTCTCATTCATAATTAATTAGTCCAAACATATTGTTCACTCGTTTAAACACATCTCATGAAATGTTAAGGCATGCAATAAAACAAAAATGGGCCCCACCTCTTAAGGGCAAAATGTAGGCAAACCCCCTACTTGAGAAATCTATTAATAGAGAACCCTACATATCATAGGATTCAATCGGATCCTTAACATTTCCATATGCAGATTTTACGCATCTTTTATCTTATTCCTATCACATTACAAACTATTATATTTCGTTCAATCGTGCACTCTTATTTCATTTTCCATATTATCAATTTTATGAAGTTCTCATATCATGCATTCTTAAATTATCTTGTCTTGTGTTTCTTCATTTTAAATCTTAAATCTTTTAACAATTTCAATATATTTTCTCATTTTCTATTTCCATTTAATTCATATTAATGCACAGACATGAAATGGTTATATAATTTTATATACTAAAAGTACATTAATCTAAGCATATTTAAAGCGATAAGTACTCATATTGGTTCTATTTCCCCCTCAATTACTTGGATTCATCGTCATGAAATGTCGTCCACGTAAATATCTGTAATTTTGAAATATCTTTTAATGTGGTAGCATTCCTTAAATATTTAAAATCGAACTCTTTAGACGACCAAAATCAACTCCATGACTCAACCTTCCACCACTATTACACAATAAAATTAGGCTACTATTTACTACCAAAATAACCTTCAAAAGGTAAGGAAGATGACAACCAATAATAATTCTCAGAAGCCCACAAAAGCTATCGATAATAGCTCAAAAGATAGCCAATAGTAGCATAATTTTACAGCAATAAAACAACCAACAAATGTCACCTAATCCATGATAAACCTTAATCAAAATAACTATTTGGTAGGAAGATCAGGCATTTTTTTTGAAGAAAATAGGCAATACATACCAGGGAGATCGAGGTTCAGGAAGTCGAGCAGTAGTTTTTCACCGTCACAAACAGGGAAACGAGGATCTGAAGATGTCACCGCTCGCTTGCGATAGGATGATGGGGAAGTCACCGCTCGCCGGCTCGCACTAGGTTTTGGGAGAGAAGGGAAAGTGGGCTTCTGGGCAGAACGTAGTTTTTTTTATTGCAGATGGGTTTATACACAAAATAGCGGAAGACAATAAACATCATTTTCAAAATAAGCCACGTCAAAAGAAGATTCTTCCCTAAACTCTGGTGCATTTCAGCAGCACCGCGCCCCAACTGTCCAACCAAACACCACCTAAAAAGAATGGGGGCATTTATCATAGGGAGATTGGAGGTAGCAATCATATAGCACCGCATAAACCAATATTAAAGTAGATGTTGACAAGAAAATATTTTAGAGATTATAGCAAAGATGGAGAAGTGTTTGCAAAATTATTTGTAATTTTGGTTCTATTTGGGGGGCGGTCATGAACACTGGTTATGAACCGGCATTTGTGAAGACCCAACCTCATCTAAAAAATTATGGACTTTTAGGTTTAAAATGCACTTTTTTCTTAGGAAATATATTATTACTGATGTTTAAGAAAATGGCAAGCTCATCTCAAAAAAAGGCAAGATGATCAGTTGAGTATTTCATTATTTATGAGATATTATTTGTTGAAGTCTGAAAAATTTCCTACTCCAAAATTTGGATCAAAGAAACCTAAGGATACCAGTCTAGCGGTCAGGCTTGACGGGCTAGAATATAGAAATAGAAAGGAAACTAAAAGGACTTCAGGTGCTACGGTAGGGAGATTCCACCACATACCTGGATGTTTAGAAGAAGCTTCCCATCCATAACCAAAGATGGTCGAGTAGAGTACAAGGTGGACAATAGCTGGCGACTATCTAAAAATGTTGACCAAGGGGATGATCACTATCCCACGACTCAAGTCCTTGATAACAAGATCCTAAATCTCGGCCAAAAGTCTAGAAAAAAGGTCAGTCGTGATCCTTTGCGAGATTTTGAGATCCATATCTGTCTACCACTGCGGTCTTATTTATAGGAAAAACAAAGGGTGGGGGGGAGGGGGTATTATTTATAGCCCAACCCCCACCTGATGACGAAGTGACTTTCAGGGGAACTCACCTGGCTTGGGCAACAATTGGCCCTAGTCTCTTACCCGATGAGTATGTGAGGGGAGCTCATCATACTCGTCCAGGTCTTCTACTGTCTTAGATACTAACTTTAACTTCTGTCTTGACCTGTTGACTTTGACCCTTTGCTGACATGGCCTAAAGTGGGTCCACCCTCAACAAATATGGGTTGTACATAATCTACGCTCTTTGCGAGCGACGTGGGATCTTGGAAAGAAACATTCAACACTTATTTGGTGAGCTACATCTTGCGAGTATCTAGATACTATTGAATCGATCAAGGAGGTGGAGGGAGGAGTAGATCCGCTAGCAATACTTGGGGGCACCTCGATCAGGTGTAGGTTCGTCATTGTGGATGCATCGAACTGATATAGTGCTATCTTCAGGAGGCCGCTAATACACTACTTAATGGCCGTTCCATCCACCTACCCTTAGTGCCTGAAGTATTGCTTTGGAGATGTCCAAGTGAGTATCAGGGGTGATCCTAAAGCTGCTCGAGAGTATTATCTCAGTGTCGTTTGTACCATCAATTGAAAGGGTGATGCTGAGATACTGGATAAGATCATGGAAGGAGAAGACATGATGGAAGTTGCGGAAGAGTTGGAAAAAATGGAGTTTATCGCCAGTAGTGGTGAGCCTAGACTGCTGAAGATCGGAGGATCCCTAACACCAGAAGGGAATATGGAGATATCAACCTATTTACAAGAAAATAAAGACATGTTCGGCTAGAGCGCAGTGGAGATGTCTGGGATTGATGCATAGATAGCCTGTCATCGCCTTAATCTTGACCCAAGATCGCACCCATTCGCCAAAAGCAAAGAAAGAGCGCAACAAAGCTGGTTGAGCCCATCAGGGAGAAAGTGGGGAAGTTTCTAGATGCAGGTTTTGTTTTAGAGATCCAATATCCAGGCTGGGTATCCAATGTTATAATGGTGAATAAAGTTGGAGGGGCTGATGATTATATATCAATTTTTCAATGTTGAATAAATCTTACCCAAAGGATTGCTACCCTTGCCTCAAATTGATGTGCTGGTTAATTAAACCTGATAGTTTTACTTTCAAGATAACCTAAACACCTAGAGGGGGGGGGGTGAATAGGTTCTAATTGCTTGTTCAAATTTTTAGGCAGAATTCAATTACAAAAATTAAAACATCCAGCACATCATTCACAGACATTTAATCATCACAGATTGCACAATGTTTTATAGTGGTTCCCCAAGGTCTGGGTACATCCACTTTCCCCCTTCACCTATCTAGCAGTATGTTAGATTCGGCCAAACTTCCACTATTCTCAGATCCTCAGATCCTACAGCTCAGAACCTGGATAGGTTCCTACAACTCAGGCACAACAGCCCTACCTCAGCCTTGCCACAAGGCCTATAACTCAGAGAAGAACCTTCTCCTACACTCAGGAAAACAGCCCTACCACTCAGAGATCAACTCTCCAACACTCAGCCTTTATATCACAAGCTTACAACTCAGATCTGTGTAAAATAGATCCTACAGAAATTTAGAAAAGAAGTTTTAATGTCTTGCCTTTGTTGAGAGAGAAGAGGACAAGATAATTCTTGATCAGCTGATGAAATCAACTGAATCTGAGCTTTCTTCAAAGCTTCTTGAATCTGAACTTAGCTGAGTTGATTTCCAAACAGCTTCTTGAGAAACCACTGATGGCTTCCTTCTTCTTCTTCAAAATGGGTGGATCCCTCTCTATCCAACACCTTTGATGATACTTCTGAATTCTTGTTAGAACTCTTCTTAGATCGATCCTGAGATCGTCTTCTTAGATCTTCTAATGAAGATCTTCTTTAGTGTATTACACCTTCTTGATTTGATTTCCCAATTTGATTGCCAAAGTTCAATCTTCTCATTACTTCTTACTTCTCTCTGAATCTGTCTATTTATAGATCTTCTTAATGGTAACCGGCTGATCCGGTTTATAACTGTCTTCTGACAAGTATGACAACATCAGTTAACTGGCTGCAACCCACAGCTGTCAAGTCTTCAAACAGATCCAGTGCCTTAGTCTTGGTCAGCAATGTGTTGAGACAGACTGTCAGGAAGTGTCGAGAACAACTGTCTGCATGTGTCGACACAAGTAACTTTGGTGTCGACACAGCCTTTGATGATGTCGACAAGTTTGCCTTTAAGTCGACACAGCTTCTTCAGAGAATAACTTGGTCTTGACTTTGTAGTGTGTCGACACAAGTCCTGTGTGTCGACACAGTTGTTGTAGATTCAGAACTCAGTATGTGTTGACTTAGTCTTCTGGTGTCGACACAAGTATTGTCGACTTCTGCCAATGTGTGTCGACTCTGTCTCATTGTGTCGACACAGCCTCCCAGTGTTGATACAAATGTGGTCGACTATCTTCCTGTGAGTCGACACTGCTTCCCAGTGTCGACATAAATATGGTCGACTATCTTTCTCTGTGTCGACACAGCTTCCTTCAAGTGTCGACACAAATATTCTGAAGTGTCGACACTGTTTCTTCAGGTGTCGACACATAGACTTAGAATATTTTTCTGCATTCTTTAACACTTCTTCACCTGCACATGTCAACTTAAAATAACATCAAATACACCTTGATGTATATCATTGAGCTAAGTTGGGCTTCTTCAAATCAGGTACACATTTTCTAATGTACCCAACAATCTCCCCCTATTTGGAGAAGTCATAACCCTTATAGCCAATGATATACACCGTTTATAAAAAGTATAATATGATGATATATGACATAACAGGAATACTTAATATAAATAAAATATGAACAATCCATCACAGAGTGAACATTATATGATTCCAAACAAAATATGAACACTCCATCACAGAGTGAACATTATATGATTCCAAACAAAATATTGTTTATAACTTGATAATGTTTGATTACAGAGTTTTACATTGAATGATTTATTCAAAACATTACAAAATACTTTTGAAAGAACTTAAAATTAAGACTGATCAGGCTCTCTTATGACATTCCCTTTGCCAGATTGGATTTGAGCCTTCACAGGAGCTTCAGCATCTTCAGCTGGCTTCTTGCCTTTTTGATCAGCCTTCTTCTTTGCTTCTTCCTTGAGCCTTTGCCTTTCAAAGTAATGAAAGGGCTTTGGAAAGTACTTGCTCGGCTCCTGAGCATCTGGTGGCAGCCTACCCAGCTTGGCTTTTCTTCTGAACTGTACTATTGCCTCCTGCCTAGCTTCATGCTTTTGCCATTCTATTTCATTATACCACTTTCCTCTTTCATGAACTTGGTCTTTCACAGCCTTCCATGCAGTGAGTATAATATTTCTTGAAGTAGGGCTCCACTGCTCAAAATCTGGCTTAAGTTCAGCCTGCTCTCTAAATCTCTTCTTAGATAGTAGAGCATCTTGCTGTTCTTTCAAAGTGGCCTCAGGCTTATCCACTTTCTCAATAACAACCTTGTTAACCTCCTTTAGAGGACTATACATTTCTTGAAATTGCTGATCAATCATATCAAAATCTGGAGGAGGGTAAATGACTTGGACAACCTTAGGTTGATTGCCTTCAAGTAGACCTGATTGTATTCCTGACTCAGCCACCATAGCATCATCACACAAAGGTGGATATCCCAATGTGGCTCGAATATTATTGGTCACCCATTTGGTGTGCTCTGAGCCTGCATGAACCAACAACCTCTCCCCCTTTATGGATTCTCTGGTAATATGATCTCTTAGATCTTCTTTTTGAAATCTGATCTGTCCATCCAGATAATTCACACCCTCTTTAAAAAATAGTTTTAACTTTTGAAGCTTGTCAGATATGTCCTTTTGAGAGGTAGTGATAGCAGTTTTAACTGATTCAATAGCATCTTGAAGTTTCTTATCAAATTCTCTCATCTCCTTTGTTCTAGCTTCAGTCAGCCATGGAGTAGTCTTTTTCAATTCATTAATAATTTCGTGATGAGATTCAGTTAAATTGTCATTCATCCTCAGCTGATTCTCTAAAACATAACTTTGCTTTAAAACAATATCATCCACTTTAGGGATGATGGACTGCTGTTGTTTAGCCAAATACACCACAGCATTACCTCCCTTATGGAAGCAATCTGTCATCTCCTTCTTATGCATATTGACTTCAAACCGAATTGACTTTATATCCTGAGCCAAGTCAAATTGAAGGGCCTTATTATTCTCATCAACATATTTTTCAACTGCCACTCTATGGTCATCTAACTTAACTTGCAAATCAACCATAAACTTGTTATAATTAAATTCAGAATGGGATGGTTGAGTTGTAGTCTGTAGAGCCTGCTTATAACCTTTGCTCCTTCTCTTGAAGACTACAAGTTTTCTCTTCTTAGCCATTCTGGCTTCTTCAGTCTCAGATTCAGATGAACTATCAACTTGAACTCTTTCTTGAGGAGGAGGAGGAATATCTGTCTCAGTGCCATGTTGTTCAGCCTCAACATGCACAGACTCCCCCTCAACTATTTGCTCCTTCTCAATTTCTATCTCCATGTCAAGGGCCTTTTCAATCTCTTGCCCCTCTTCTACTCTATCAGTAGCCATATCAACATTAGGGAATAACTCATCTAGAGTATATTCCTTCTGAGCTTGAACATAAGATATATCAATTAGATCTTCTATATTCAGATCTTTGGAGATATCAATTTGGAATGCCTCTTGCACTGGGTCTGATATCTTCTCCCCCTGTACTTGTTCAGTATTGGTAATGTCCTGGGCAGGTGAGTACACTTGCTCCCCCTGCAACTGTACAGAAATTGAAATATTAGAAATGTCTTTTATAAGAAAATACACCAGCTCCCCCTGCAACTATACCTGGTTAGGAGTAGATTCATTCTGGGTAGGTGAATGAGCTTGCTCCCCCTGCATCTGTGCAGGTATAGTGTCTTGCTGGGCTGGAGTAGACACAAGGTGATCTTCATCCTGCTTCCTCTCTTGTTCTTCTTGAAGCTGCTCAGTATCTTGAGCATGAGAAGAGGATTTCACTGGGGTGTCCTGCCTGCTCTCATCAGGCACATCCTTAGACAGCACCCTATCCCACCTAGAAAATAATCTCATGTCCATCTTTCTCATGTGATTGATCTTTGTTCCTGGCAGGTGTTGCATTACCTCAGGGATCACTCCATTCAGATATAAACTCATAATTCTAGCCAGATTTGGCTTCTTTATTCCTTCCTTGATCTTTTCAAAGATTACAGCTGACCAATCAGTTGGAATTGTAAACACAATTCTGGTCATGAGGCTGAACATAGAGGCTGAAATCCTATCATGTCCCCCTGGTTTGCATAAAATCACCTTGCCAACTACTTCAGACAGAAATTTCCCTTGCTGATTCATCCCTTTCCTGTTGAAAGCAGCTCCAATCTTCAGAGTGAGATCCAATCCGCACCATTGGATAGCCTCCCTTAACTTAGAAACAAGGACTTCTTCTTCATTCTCAATTATTGGTAAATGTAGAATCTTCCTTAGACTTCTTGGGGTAATCTTCACTGTCGACCCATGCACAGTGGACTTTATCTTGAGAACATCTGAACCTATTGATGCAGAGTTAAAGAATTCATGCACCTCCTTCTTCCATATCTTGGAAGGTTCAAAAACTATGAACTCTAATCCGGATTCGGAAATAAGAGAGATAACTCGTTGAACATCTGTTGGGGCTTCGGCAAAGGCATTCCTTACTAACTCATAACCTTCATTGACGTTGTCTTCAATCTTCAGCGCCATTGTTCAGGTGAGAAAGCTTGAGAGAAGAGAGAAATAGAGAGAGAAAGTTGACACAGGGTTTCAGTCTCGAAAACCTTGTAAGCGTGTCGACTGAATAAGTTTTTGACCTATTTATACCTTCTATTGAAAGAAGATCAAAAGGCGGGCAAAAACAGTCTATATGTGTCGACACAGATGGAATATGTCGACACAAACTTCTATTGTCTCGACAATAAATCTGTCTACTATGTGTCGACACCAAATGTGGATATGTCGACACCTGAGAGATATAGTAGATTATCAGAAAATCTGTGTCGACTCTTAGGATAAGTGTCGACACAAAATTTGTAAGTGTCGACATCACTATTCTGGTGAAGTCGACACTACATTCCTGGATTAGTCGACAATTTAATTCTTAAGTGTCGACACATATTCTCTATGTCGACACAATATTTCTGACTTGTCGACATTACTTCACTGAGTCGACACATTATTACTGAATGTGTCGACACTATTTTACTTAGCTAATTTCTGTTTCTGTCTACACCACTTAAGACCATTTGATAATCTAATATGTTATTTGTAAGTTTGTTGATAATCTAATCAATGGTCAGCATGCCTAATTCAATTTTAAATTTATTGAATTTTATTTCATCCAGAGGCTTAGTGAATACATCTGCTATTTGATAATCTGTTTTAACAAATTCCAATGTGATGTCTTCTCTTTCTACATGATCTCTAAGAAAATGGTATTTAATTTCTATATGCTTAGTTCTACTATGAGAAATAGGATTATTAGTAATAGAAATTGCACTCTTAGAATCACATAAAAGAGGTGTTCTACTTACTTGAATACCATAATCTTTAAGCTGATGCTGTATCCACAATAGTTGTGCACAACAGCTGCCAGCAGCAACATATTCTGACTCAGCTGTAGATATAGCCACACTGGTCTGCTTCTTACTACTCCAAGATATCAATCTTCCTCCCAAGAATTGACAAGTACCTGTTGTACTCTTCCTATCCTCTCTACAGCCTGCAAAGTCTGCATCTGAATAACCTGTTAGTAGAAAATCTCTATTCCTAGGGTACCAAAGGCCTAGATTAGGTGTGCCCTTAAGATATCTCAGAATCTTTTTGACTGCAGTATAATGAGACTCTTTAGGGCAGGCTTGGTACCTAGCACAGACACATGTAGCATACATAATATCTGGTCTACTAGCTGTGAGATATAGTAGAGAACCAACTATTCCTCTATACAAAGTCTCATCAACAGGTTTACCTGCATCATCTTTGCATATAGGCATACTTGTCCCCATAGGAGTTCTCATGATGGAGGATGACTCCATACCATACTTTTTGATTAATTCTTTAGTAAACTTTGACTGGGATATGGACAAGCCATCATCAGTCTGTCTTACTTGGAGTCCCAAGAAGAACTTCAGTTCCCCCATACTGCTCATCTCAAACTTCCCTTGCATAAGTTTGGCAAACTTTTTACAAAGGTTGTTTTCAGTAGATCCAAAGATTATGTCATCAACATAGATCTGAACTAAGATGATCTTGCCTTTGGATTCCCTAAGGAATAGAGTTTTGTCATTTTTTCCTCTTGAGAATTTATTATCAATAAGGAAAGTAGACAGGGTTTCATACCAAGCCCTTGGGGCTTGCTTTAACCCATACAAAGCTTTTCTAAGCTTATAAACATAATCAGGTTTAAGAGGATCTACAAAACCTGATGGCTGCTCTACATATACTTCTTCTTTAAGATCACCATTTAGAAATGCTGACTTCACATCCATCTGGTATACCTTGAAGTCTTGATAGGCTGCATAGGCAAGGAACATTCTGATTGCCTCCAGCCTTTCTACTGGGGCAAAGGTTTGATCAAAGTCAATCCCTTCTTCCTGCCTGTATCCTTTAACAACCAATCTTGCTTTATTTTTCACTATTACTCCATTCTCATCCAACTTGTTCCTGTAGATCCATTTTGTCCCAATTATATTGTGGCCTCTTGGTTTAGGAACAAGCTCCCAGACATTGCACCTTCTGAATTGATTCAGCTCCTCTTGCATAGCATCAGTCCAGTGCAGGTCTTGGATGGCTTCTTCAAACTTCTTAGGCTCCATTTGTGATAGGAAACTTGAATGCAGAACTGTGCTTTGACTTCTGCTTCTAGTCTGCACTCCCTGTCTTGGATCACCTATTATCTGATCAGTTGGATGGTCTCTTAAATATCTTGTAGCTGGAGGAAGATTCCCTTCTAGTTGAACATCTCCAGCTCTTTCATTATGCTGAACCTCTTGGTTTTCTTCATCTTCTATTGTGTCTTGTACTCCCCCTGGACAATATCCTTCATTTTCCAATACTCCATCTTCCCTTGAAGCTTCAGCAATGGAGAGCTTGTCCATTCCTTTGCTTATACCTGTTGAGTCATTTGATCTACAAGACAACTCACAGTTGATTAATCTTGTTTCATCAAACACAACATGCACAGATTCTTCAACAACTTGAGTAGTCAAGTTGAAGATTCTATAGGCCTTACTATTTGTGCTGTACCCAACAAATATCCCATCCTGGGGTTTGGCAGCAAAATTAGTCAAATATGACTTACCATTGTTAAGTATATAGCATTTGCAACCAAAGATTCTGAAGTAGGATAGATTTGGTTTTCTACCTTTCATAATCTCATAGGGAGTCTTTTTGTGGCTCTTGGTGATAGAAGCCCTATTGATCACATGACAAGCAGTGTTTACTGCCTCAGCCCAGAAATATTCTGGTAGTGAGGTGTCACTCAATAGAGTTCTACCAGCTTCAATTAATGTTCTATTCTTTCTTTCAGCAATTCCATTTTGCTGAGGTGTTCTTGGTGAGGAGAACTCTTGGAAAATCCCAAAGTCTTCACATAACTTTGTCATGCTTTCAGATTGAAACTCAGTACCATGGTCACTTCTGATTTTGACCACTGTACTATTCAGTTCATTCTGAATTTGCTTTACAAAATTAAGTAAGACACTTGAGGTTTCAGATTTCTATCTCAGAAAGAACACTCATGTAAATCTAGAATAGTCATCTACAACCACAAAAGTGTAGACCTTCCTACCTAGACTATGAACTGGCATAGGACCAAAAAGATCCATATGCAAGAGGTATAAGCACCTCACAGAATCCTTGTTTTCAAGGCTTTGAAAGAAGGATTTTGTCTGCTTGCCCTTTTGACAAGCTGAGCATATCCCTTCCTTCATACACTTAACTTGATGACCATTCCTCACTAACTCTTTGATAAAGAGTTGGCCAATTGTCTTGTAGTTAAGATGAGCCAATCTCTTGTGCCACTTAACACAATGAGAAGCATTGTCATCAACTACAAGACAGATGGGAGAAGCTTTATTCTCACATACAAAATTAAGACAATATACATTTCTCTTCCTATACCCAGTCAAAATGATCTCTTGATCACTTGACCTTTTGATATGACATCCATCCTTAACAAATGAAATGTCATATCCTAAATCACTCAGCTGGCTTATGCTTATTAGATTATGTTTCAAACCTTTTACATAAGCCACTTGGGTGATAGTAATTAGGTTAGAAGAAATATTACCAAACCCTTTGATGACTCCTTTTTCAGATCCACCAAATATCACTTTAGGTCCATCTTTGATAGATGAATACTCCTTCAGCAGCCCCTTTGTTCCAGTCATGTGCCTGGAACAACCACTATCCAAGTACCATATAGGGGCATGGTTACTTGGATTCACCTACAACACAGATTTACTTACCCTTAGAACCCAAGCAAGTCTTGGGTCCTTGGTTCAAGTTAGCATTAACAAAGCTACCATTATTTCTTCTAACAGGTAGACTATTGTTCTTTCTAACACTTGTGTTATACCAGCAATCTAGTGCAAAATGGCCTCTCTTGCCACAGCACCAACATTCAAACCTATTGTATCTAGTTCTGGATACATCCTTGACAAAAGAATTTCTGTCTATTGCTGGTGCAGCAGCTTCACCCACTGATTTTTTATATCCATTGGGTTTATGAACATAGGTAGGCCTGTTGGCATTTACACCCTTGATTTTCAGAACATTAGACTTAATATGACCATGAATATTTTCATGATCATATAGGTTAGAAGGCACTTCCACCTTTCTAAACTTAATAGGGACTGAAAAGTTAAGTGACTTGACAGGAGCTTTGCCTTTCCTCTTGAATTGGCCAGCCCTGGAGTTACCTTTGAATCCTAATCCTGCCTTACCCTTTTGATTCACAAATTCATCAATCAAGGGTAAGACAGACTTTGGCTTAGAGTAACTAGCCACTAAATCTTTTTCAATTCTTAGTCTGGCCTCCAGACTCTTCACTTGGTCATTGGTATAATTAATTGTGCCCATCTGAATAATAGTTATATTCTTCAGCTTGGCAATTTCATTTAACTTTTGATCAATTACTTTCTCTAACTCAGTTGCAGCTACCCTTAGTTCAGCAATTTCATGAGCCTGAGATTTAACCAGGTTCTTGCTTTTCTTAAGGGCCTGCAACAAGTCCTCATACTTATCTATCAATTGATAGACATCTCCTTCAGATTCAGATGCATCTACATCACTTGATGCAGATGTAGCTGATTCTGTACTTGTACTACAAATAGATTTCATAGAAGGACATTGTACCTTATTAGGACCAGACTGATTCTGGCATATGTCCTCTTCTGATCCTGCCATTAGTCCCATGCACTGATGATCCTCTTGATCATAGATGGAGTCTAGCAACTGCAGAAACTCCTCTTCTTCAGATACAGCATATAGTCCAATATATGCTTCTGCTTCAGATTCTGACTCTGAAGTTGACTGATCTGTTAGGCTCTTATCCTTCTTTGCAACAAAGGATTTCTCCTTCTTGCCCTTTTTATGAGTCTTATTCTTATCTGAAGACTCCTTTCTCTTATCAGGACAGTCAGCCACTACATGTCCAAGTCTATTGCAACAATAGTAGACAATCTTTGAAGTAGTAGCCTTGCTGGGCTTTGATCTGCTCTTTTCTTTCCTTGATGACTTTTTCTTCTGATAATAGTCATCAACTTGCTGTGAAGTAGAGGGCTTAGACTTCCACTGTTTCTTCTTCAAGAACCTCTGGAATTGCCTTGTGAATGCAGCAAAGTCTGCATCTGAATCACAGCTTTCTGAACCCTGATTATCTGAATTTTCTGAACTGACTTCTGCAATTTCCTTAGGATGGGATGGTGATATCCTCCTATTCTTTCTGATGGATTCTGCATTGAATGCCACAGTATTTTCTCTATGCTCTCCTCTTGAATTCTTTTCCTCCTTCCTCACCAAAAGTTGCATTTCATAGGATAGCAGCTTTCCAAACAAGGTGGGAGGAGAGATCTCTGCCAATTTAGCCACTTCTCTTATGGCACAGATCTTTGTGTCCCAATCCTTTGTTAAGGATCTCAAGAATTTGTCATTCAGTTCATAAGTACTGAAGACTCTTCCATAGGACATTAGCTCATTCACAATTCTATAGAATTTCTTATAGCACTCAGTTATGCTATCAGATTTTCCTTGTCTAAAACTTTCATATTCCTGATTGAGCATAGATTTCCTGTCCTGTCTTACTTCTTCTGATCCCTCCATGTAGACAATCAATGTGTCCCATATTTCTTTGGAGGTCTTGCAGTGAATCAGATTCTGAAATATTGAATCATCTATGACACTTACAATAATATTCTGTGCTCTTTTATCCATGGTTGCCAAAATGATTTCATCCTTGGTCATTTCAGAATAACTCTTTGGAGTTTGAATATTAGCATCAAGAACTGATACCTTCATTGGAATGAAGGGTCCTTCCTGAACTGTGATGTATATTCTTGGGTCAGATGCCTCCATAAACAACCTGACTCTTTCTTTCCAAATTCCAAAGATTTCCTTCTTGCATATGGGTAATTTCATAGACCCTAGCTCCTTATGATTCTCTCCAGAACCCATCTTCTTGAATCTTGATTCTGCCTTTCAGATCTACCTCAGACTGTTAAGTCCTTTTTGAGGAACCTCCCTCTGATACCACTTGATAGTTTTACTTTCAAGACAACCTAAACACCTAGAGGGGGGGGGGGGTGAATAGGTTCTAATTGCTTGTTCAAATTTTTAGGCAGAATTCAATTACAAAAATTAAAACATCCAGCACAGCATTCACAGACATTTAATCATCACAGATTGTACAATGTTTTATAGTGGTTCCCCAAGGTCTGGGTACATCCACTTTCCCCCTTCACCTATCTAATAGTATGCTAGATTCGGCCAAACTTCCACTATTCTCAGATCCTCAGATACTACAGCTCAGAACCTGGATAGGTTCCTATAACTCAGGCACAACAGCCTTACCTCAGCCTTGCCACAAGGCCTACAACTCAGAGAAGAACCTTCTCCTACACTCAGGCAAATAGCCCTACCACTCAGAGATCAACTCTCCTACACTCAGCCTTTATATCACATGCTTACAACTCAGATCTGTGTAAAACAGATCCTACAGAAATTTAGAAAAGAAGTTTTAATGTCTTGCCTTTGTTGAGAGAGAAGAGGACAAGACAATTCTTGATCAGCTGATGAAATCAACTGAATCTGAGCTTTCTTCAAAGCTTTTTGAATCTGAACTTAGCTGAGTTGATTTCCAAACAGCTTCTTGAGAAACCACTGATGGCTTCCTTCTTCTTCTTCAAAATGGGTGGATCCCTCTCTATCCAACACCTTTGATGATACTTCTGAATTCTTGTTAGAACTCTTCTTAGATCGATCCTGAGATCGTCTTATTAGATCTTCTAATGAAGATCTTCTTTAGTGTATTACACCTTCTTGATTTGATTTCCCAATTTGATTGCCAAAGTTCAATCTTCTCATTACTTCTTACTTCTCTCTGAATCTGTCTATTTATAGATCTTCTTAATGGTAACCGGCTGATCCGGTTTATAACTGTCTTCTGACAAGTCTGACAACATCAGTTAACTGGCTGCAACCCACAGCTGTCAAGTCTTCAAACAGATCCAGTGCCTTAGTCTTGGTCAGCAATGTGTTGAGACAGACTGTCAGGAAGTGTCGAGACCAACTGTCTGTATGTGTCGACACAAGTAACTTTGGTGTCGACACAGCCTTTGATGATGTCGACAAGTTTGCCTTTAAGTCGACACAGCTTCTTTAGAGAATAACTTGGTCTTGACTTTGCAGTGTGTCGACACAAGTCCTGTGTGTCGACACAGTTGTTGTAGATTCAGAACTCAGTATGTGTTGACTTAGTCTTCTGGTGTCGACACAAGTATTGTCGACTTCTGCCAATGTGTGTCAACTCTGTCTCATTGTGTCGACACAGCCTCCCAGTGTCGACATAAATGTGGTCGACTATCTTCCTGTGAGTCGACACTGCTTCCCAGTGTCGACACAAATGTGGTCGACTATCTTTCTCTGTGTCGACACAGCTTCCTTCAAGTGTCGACACAAATATTCTGAAGTATCGACACTGTTTCTTCAGGTGTCGATACATGGACTTAGAATATTTTTCTGCATTCTTTAACACTTCTTCACCTACACATGTCAACTTAAAACAACATCAAATACACCTTGATGTATATCATTGAGCTAAGTTGGGCTTCTTCAAATCAGGTACACATTTTCCAATGTACCCAACAAAACCGTCATTTTTTCTATGATGAATTTCCTTGATGATTTTCAAGGTATCACCAGATCCGGATACATCCCCTTAACTATCACGATGTCTCCTTCGTCACCAACGATGACTGCTACAACTATAAGATGATGTCCTTCAGGCTTAAGAATGCAGACATGATATATCAAAGAAAGATGGATCAAATCTTCAAGGATCAAAATTATCTACTCCAAAATTCAGATCAATGCAGTCTAAGGTTACCGGTCTAGCAGTAGACATGACAGCTTAACGCATTAGAACACAAAAATAGAAAGGAAACTAAAAGGGCCCTAGGTGTTGCGGCAGGCACCATTTACCTGAATGCTTAGAAGAAGTTTCCCCTCCATAATCAAAGATTGTCAAGTATGGTATTAGGTGTACACTAGCTGTCGACTATCATAAGATGGCCACCAAGGGGTTGATCACTATTTCACGGCCAAAGTACTTGATAGCAGGATCCTAATGATCAACTAGAAGTCTAGAAAATAGGTTAGTCGAGATCCTTTGTGAGATTCTGAGATCTATATCCTTATACCCCTGGGGTCTTATTTATAGGAAAAATAAAGTGTAGAGGGGTCTTATTTATCGCCCAAACCCCCTTAGCGACTAGGTGACTTCCGGGGGAACTTGTCTGGCTAAGGAAATAATCGGCCCAAGTAGCATACCCGACAAGTATGCGAGTAGAGCTTGCCATAATCGCTCAGATATTCTACTACCTTATATGTTGACTCTGATGTCTACCTTGACTTGTTGATTTATACCCTTTGCGGAAATGGCTTTGAGTGGACCCACCCTCGATGAATATAGGTTGTACATAATCCTCGCTCTTTGCAAGTGACGTAGGAGATCAAAAAGAAACATCCAACACTTAATCAACGAGCTGCTTCTAGTGAGTATCTAAACTACTCGCGGTCTATGGCCATCTCCTGACTTCAATAAATAGAGGGGGTGGCTCATCTTTGAGTCATACCTTCTTAATGCTCACAAGATTTTGCAATCTACCAAGGAAGTTTATAATGCGAACATCGCTGCCTTGTCGGGGTTCTTGGAGAGAAATCATCAAAAAGGACCTAGGAGAGCGACGATGTTGCTGATCTTCCTTCAACAAAGAAGAAGTTGAAGAAGAAGTCCTTCACCTCCAAGAAGAAGAACCCGACAGCTGTCTTTGAGGATGATGTCACCCCGACCGACAATCCTGAACCTCCTGCTAGCATTCAATGACTACTTGACAAACTAGGCCTGGGCAAAAATGTTAAACATCCCGCGCCTAAATCTTCTCTCCCTCTTCTGCCGACCTCTCCTATTACTGCGAACCTCACCAGGTCTCTGGTCTAGATGTAGTCAGACCCCTATTGCTTTGTGAGGTTATCACCTCGCCTTCATCTTCTTCAAGTTGCCATAGTTTTTTTGATTGTCTCCTTACTGACGACTTTTTTCTACTCATATCTCCACTGACAACAATCGAGGCCTCTAGCGAGTATCTAGCCATACCTTTAATGCAATCAATTCCACTGGTCGCGCTTGAGGCCCAGCAAGAGTCGCGACCTAGCAACTCCATTCGAATCAATGTCTACTCCAAAAATGGTCGGAGAAGCAAGTCCCTTAGGAGAGAACCAAAGATATTCTTATGGAGAAGACATCAAATCTAGGTACGAGTAAGGCCCCTCTCCCTGCGACGAGCTAATCTCATCCCTTTACAAGCACTCCTCTACTCGCCACCGCTGCCTTTATCATCTACTATCTCTGCGCCTATCGATGCTCATCCCTAAATGACTCTTATTCCCTCAAATGCTCCCGCGAGCTTGTTGCAAGGTATGGGAGGAAGTTTCTCACATGTTTTCCCGCTAAGGACAGGAGGGCAAGATTTCGGAGTTCGTGGCCAGGGGAAAGCCGCAGAGCGTCCAGGAGGCTCATCGTTAGGCCCACACAATTTAACTCTCCATAGCCCTTCCCCAAATTGATCTCTATCTCCTCGGCCGGGTAACTTACTGGTTGCTGAATCGGTAGATTGCTTCTTTGTAATGACATTATCTGACTTGTGCAACTTTCTCTTTACTTGATAGGTTGACCTTCAACCATGGGGGTTGCTTTCATTGACTCCCTCTACCTACCCTCCCACGAGTATTGTCAGGCGACAGCTCACGCTTACATGGAGCTGAAGGTGAAGTTTGATCAGCTAGCTATCTGCGATCCTCATCGCCGTATCTCAACACTGGATGTCCAAATGGCGAAGATGTAGGAGAATTCAAAGAGGCTTACTGTTGCTGAGTCCCATTTCCATATGATCAACGAGCTGGAAAGGCGATAAATGTGAGGCCCCAATTAAGACCCCAATAAGATTTCTGTATCCAAGCTACTTTCAAGTTATTTACTCAGGATAAAGTAGGGAGAGTGAATACAAAATAAAACGTATAATATAAACTTAACTCATATCTTGAGTCATTCAGATGCGAGTCTTTAATGTTCTTCCTTGAATAATTAAATTTTTCCTTGCGCACATAGATTAACATTAGCAATCTAAACAAAATGATGATGGGCTTAGTCATAAGAATATGACTAAGAGAGAAACATACATCTCTAACTGTTATAAATACAACCAAAAGATTTCTAATATCAATATACATAAATTTTCAGTTTCACCATTAAGTATCAAAATGCAATGTTAGAAACAATTAATAAAAAAATATAATATTTGCAACATTTTGTTCTTATTTCAAATTATTTTCTTATTTACTTGATATCAAATTCTCAAATTAAACATATTCCATGTTGGGCTCAATCATTCAATCACTCCTCTCATTCAGAATTAGTTAGTCCAAACATATCGTTCACTCATTTTATTTAATTATATACTCAGGAAATGTTAACGCTTGCAATAAAACAAAAATGGGCCCCACCCCTTAAGGGCAAAATGTAGGCAAAACTGGTACTTGGGAAATCTATCAATAGGGAACCCCTACATCATATGATTCAATATGATCCTTAACTTTTCCCTATACAGATTTTTAAGCATCTTTTATCATGTTCCAATCACGTTATGAACTATCATTTTTTGTTCAACCGCCCACTCTTATTTCATTTTCCATATTATCAATTTTATGAAGTTCTCATATCATGCATTCTTAAATCATCTTCTCTTGTGTTTTGTTATTTCAAATCTTTTATCAATTTCAATAGATGTTCTCATTTTCCATTTTCATTTAATTTATATTAATGTATAGGCATGAAATGGTTATACAATTTTATATACTAAAATTACATTAATCTAAGCATAATTAAAGCGACAAGTACTCACATTGGTTCTCTTTTCCCCTCAATTACTTGAAATCATCATCATGAAATGTCCACAAAAATATCTGTAATTTTTTTAAAAAAATTGAGTAGCATCCCTTAAATAGTTAAAATCAAACTCTTAAGACAACCAAAATCAACTCCATCACTCAACCTTCCACCACTGATAGACAATAAAATTTAGCTACTAGTTGCTACCAAAATAATCTTCAAATGGTAAGGAAGAGGGCAACCAATAATAATTATCAAAAACACACAAAAGCTATCAATAATAGCTCAAAAAGTAGCCAATCGTATCATAATTTTACGAAAATAAAACAGCTAACAAAAGTGACTAAGTCCATGGTAAACCTTAATCAAACAACCAGTTAACGTAAATCTTAAAAGTATCCATAAAGAAATCCCCTCAAAATCTCAAACAAAACTAGATCACAAAAATAGTTCAAAAAATCTAAGAACCCTAAGTCCAACCACAGTTCATCAATTATAAAGAAGAGAAGAAGAAAAACTCACATTGGAGGGAAGGTGAAGGCGCTGAAGTTGCTAAGTAATAAAGGAAGAGTCCGTGACCTAGCAAAAGCAGCAGCAGTAACTCCAATCTAGCATAGGAAAGCCCTAAATCAGCGATAAAGATAGCAGCGCCACCAACCAAGAGTAAACAAATGAAAGAGAGGAAGAGAGCTTACACGAGAGGGAGAAAATAAAAAGAATTCACTATTGTCATTGCCTACAGGAAGGAGCTCGTCGAGCCCTAGCAACGAGGAGGAAAACACTGCTTCCGTTGATTCCCATTTTGCCCTAGCAAAATCAGCGGTAGAGAGGTGCATGGAGGGAGAAAGGAAGATAAATGGTATGGGAGGGATATAGAGTGAGCACCAGATCAACAAGCCTTTAACGAAAGAGGAGCGGCACATGAAGCATTTCTAGAGAGAGGGGGGCGCAACGTGCAATTTTTATCGTGGAAGGAGGAAGCGACGGATTGTTGGGAGTCGATAGGTGAGGGTATGATAAATAAAATGTGGCTTGTTTTATTTAATTCCTTTGGCACCGATTCCATACCCACCACGTCATGCTAATTGAGGTTAATTTAAGTTCAATTCCTTCATTAACTCTTTTACTATTAGTAGACCAAATGTTATAAAATTTCTAGTCTTCATCTTATCAATTATTGTCACACAAATTATTATTCTTTTGCTTATAAATGCTTATAGTTATTATTAACACACTAATTTCATAAATATATCCATACTTCTTAGTGCACACCAAATATTCGTGAATAATGATATGATAAATAATTCATCACATTACATGATATGTATGATAAATGTCACTACTTCGATTTCGCTTCACATTGAAATTTGAGTTGTTACAAACTCTTCCCCTCTTATAAGGATTTTTCGTCCTCGAGAATTGAGATTACTTCTAAAATGGTTTCTCAAATATATTGACTTGTCTGTTTTTCACTTGAGTGACTTGTTATTCTTTTTTGTTCTTATGGTCAAATTTTTAAGTAGGTAATTTACATATCTCATAACAATCCATATATTTGGCCAAGTCATTCCAATATGTTCTTTATCTTATTACACTACTATTTTCTTTGTAATATCTAGTTTTCGTAACACCTCCGTCAAAATTACCTATTATATAAAGAATCTGGCCAAAATCCAAAATACAGTATATATCAAGAAAGTGGAATTACAATTCTTATTATATCATTGTTTCAATTTCTTATTTGTGCATTACAGCTTTTATTCTTAGATCTTAAAGTTTAATGAAGACTTAACAAAACATACACCATACATTGAAGTGATTAGATGGAAATTGGATGTTGAAGCAATTAGACGATACTTAATTTATCACTAAATATTTTTCATACATTCAAGTACATCAATCTTATCAACATCTAATTCATCTTGGCATATGTTCATCTATCATCTATAGTGGTATACTTCTCATTACGTCTTATTTTTTCTTGGAATTTGCTCAAACTCTTTTATTCCAATCACGACCCTCAAGTTTATATTATGTGTACTTATTATTACTCACTACAGCCAAACTTCAAACCTAGCTCTGATACCACTTTGTGAGGCCCCATTTCAGACCCCACAAGAATTCTGTATCTAAACTATTTTCAAATTATTTACCCCGGATGAAGTAGGGAGAGTGAATACAAAATAAAACACATAATAAAAACTTAACTCATAGTTTGGGTCATTCAGATACGAGTCTTTAACATTCTTCCTCGAATAATTAAATTTTTTCTTACCCATCTTAGCAACCTAAACAAAATGATGACAAGCTTAGTCATAAAAATACGACTAAGTGAGTAACATACCTCTCTAACTGCTATAAATACAACCAAAAGATTTTCAATAGTATTATACATAAATTTTTCAGTTTCACCATTCAGTATGAAAAATCAATATTAGAAGCAATTAACCAAAAAATATAATATTTGCAACTTTTTGTTCTTGTTTCAAATTATGATATTTCAATTTATTTTCTTATTTACTTGATATCAAATTCTCAAATTAAACTTATTCCATGTTTGGTTCAATCATTCAATCACTCCTCTCATTCAGAATTTATTAGTCCAAACATATCGTTAACTCGTTTAAACACATCTCATGAAATGTTAAGGCATGCAATAAAATAATAATGGGCCCCACCCCTTAAGGGCAAAATGTAGGAAAACCCCCTACTTGGGAAATCAATTAATAGAGAACCCCTACATATCATAGGATTTAATCTGATCCTTAACATTTCCATATGCAGATTTTTAAACATCTTTTATCTTGTTCCTATCACGTTACAAACTATTATATTTCATTCAATCGTGCACTCTTATTTCATTTTCCATATTATCAATTTTATGAAGTTCTCATATCATGAATTCTTAAATCATCTTGTCTTGTGTTTCTTCATTTCAAATCTTAAATCTTTTATCAATTTCAACAGATTTTCTCATTTTTCATTTCCATTTAATTAATATTAATGTACATACATGAAATGATTATAAAATTTTATATACTAAAAGTACATTAATCTAAAAAAAATTAAAGCGATAAGTACTCATATTGGTTCTATTTTCCCCTCAATTACTTGGAATCATCGTCATGAAACATCATCCACGTAAATATTTGTAATTTTGAAATATCTTTTAGGTAGCATTCCCTAAATATTTAAAAGCGAACTCTTAAGACGACCAAAATCAAATCTATGACTCAATTTTCCACCACTGATACCCAATAAAATTTAGTTACTACTTGCTATTAAAATAGCCTTGAAAAGGTAAGGAAGAGGGTAGCCAATAATAATTATCAAAAGACCACAAAAGCTATCTATAATAGCTCAAAAGGTAGCCAATAGTAGCATAATTTCACAGTAATAAAACAACCAACAAAAGTCACTAAATCCATGATAAACCTTAATAAAAAAAGGTTTGGCTCTATTGGCAGGAAGACCGGGCATTGTTTTTTGAAGAAAAGAGGGAGCCATACATACCAGGGAGATCGAGGATCGGGAAGTCGAGCGGTGGTTTTTCGCCATCGCAAACAGGGAAATGAGGATCGGGAGAAATCATCGATCGCTCTCGAGAGGATGATTGGGAAGTCGCCGCTCGCCGGCTCGCGCTAGGTTTCGGGAGACAAGGGAAAGTGGGCTTCTGCGGCTCAACGTAGTTTTTTTATTGCGGATGGGTTTATACACAAAACAACGGAAGAAAATAAACGTCATTTTCGAAATAAGCCACGTCAAACGCATATTCTAGCTTCCCTAAACTCCAGTGCATTTCAGCCGCACTGAGCCCCAATAGTCCAACAAAACGCCACCTAAGAAGAATGTGGGCATTTGTTATAGGGATATCGACAGTGGAAATCATATAGCACCGCATACACCAATGTTAAAGCAGATGTTGACAAGAAAATATTTTAGAGATTATAACAAAGATGGAGAAGTGTTTTCAAAATTATTTGTAATTTTGGTTCAATTTGGGGGGGTGGTCATGAACACTGGTTATTAAACGCCATTTATGAACACCCTACCTCATCTAAAAAATTATGGACTTTTAGGTTTAAAATGTACTTTTTTCATAGGAAATATATTATTACTTATGTTTAAAAAAATGGCAAGCTCATCTCAAAAAAAGCAAGCTGATCAGTTGAGTATTTCATTATTTATGAGATATTATTTATTGAAGTTGGGAAAATTCCCTACTCCAAAATGTGGATCAATACAGCCTAAGGATACTGGTCTAGAGGTCGGGCTTGACGGCTTGACGGGCTAGAATACTGAAATAGAAAGGAAACTAAAAGTAATTTAGGTGCTGCGGCAGGGAGATTCCATCACATACCCGGATATTTAGAAGAACCTTTCCCTCCATAACCAAAGATGGTCGAGCAGAGTATAGGGTGGACAATAGTTGGTGACTATCTAAAAATGGTGACCAAGGGGATGATCACTATCCCACTGCTCAAGTCCTTGATAACAAGATCCTAAAGCTCGGCCAAAAGTCCAGATTAAAAGTCAGTCAGATCCTTTGAGAGATTTTGAGATCCATATATGTGTACCCCTGAGGTCCTATTTATAGGAAAACCAAAAGGTGCGGGGGGGGGGGGGAGAGAGAGGGGGATATTATTTATAGAACAACCCCCACCTGGCGACTAGGCGACTTTCAGGGGAACTCACCCGGCTTGGGCGACAATTGGCCATAACCACCTACCCGATGAGTATGTGAGGGGAGCTCGTCATACTCACCCAAGCCTTCTACTTCCTTAGATACAAACTTGTAACTTCTACGATGACCTGTTGACATTGATTATTTACTGATATGGCTTAAAGTGGGACCACCCTCAACAAATATGGGTTGTACATAATCTTCGCTCTTTGCGAGTGATGTGGGAGCTCGGAAAGAAACATTCAACACTTATTTGAAGAGCTGCTTAAGTTTCTGGACTACCGTTGAATCGATCAAGGAGGTGGAGGGAGGAGCAGATCCGCTGGTATCACTTGGTGGCACGTCGATCAGGTGTCAGTTCGTCATTGTGGATGCACCAAACTGTTATAGTGCTATCTTCAGGAGGCCGATCATTAACTACTTCAAGGTTATTCCATCCACCTACCATTAGTGCCTTAAGTACTTCTTTGGAGATGTCCAAGTGAGTATCAGGGGGTATCCTAAAGCTGCTCGAGAGTATTGTCTCAGTATCATTAGTACCATCAACTGAAAAGATGATGTTGAGAGACTAGAGAAGATCATGGAAGGAGAATGCATGCTGGAAGCTGCGGAAGAGTTGGAAAAAGTTGAGGTTATCTCCAGTAGTGGAGAGCCTGGACTACTGAAGATCGGAAGATCCCTAACACCAGAAGGGAATATGGAGATATCAGCCTATCTACAAGAAAATATAGACATGTTCGATTGGAGCGCAACGGAGATGTCAGGGATTGATGTAGAGATAGCCTGCCATCGCCTCAATATAGACCCCAAGGTCACACCCGTCCGCCAGAAGCAAATATAGAGCACAACTGTGATGGCTGAGCCTATTAGGGAGAAAGTGGGGAAGCTTCTAGATGCAGGTTTTGTTTTAGAGATCTAATTTCCAGACTGGGTATCCAATGTTGTAATGGTGAAGAAAGTCGGAGGGGGCTGACGATTATGTATCGATTTTTCAATGTTGAATAAATCTTGCCCAAAAGATTACTATCCCTTGCCTCAAATTAATGTCTTGAGTTTTTCAACCGTCATTTTTTTGTGATAAGTTTCTTTAATGCTTTTCAAGGTATCACCAGATCCAGATAAATCCCCTTAACTATCATGTTGTCACCTTCATCACCAACGATGACTGCTATAACTATAAGATGATGCCCTTCAGACTGAAGAATATAGGCGTGACATATCAAAGAATGATGGTCAAATCTTCGAGGATCAAAATTGTCTACTCCAAAATTAAGATCATTGCAGTCTAAGGTTACCAGTCCAGCGACAGACTTGACGGCTTGACAGACTAGAAAACAAAAATATAAAGGAATCTAAAAAGGACCTAGGTGTTGCGACAGGTAGGTCCCACCATGTACCTTATGTCTTAGAAGAAGTTTTCCCTCCACAACCAAGGATGGTCAAGCATGGTACAAGGTGGATACTAGCAGTCGACTATAACAAGATGACGACCAAGGGGATGATCACTATCTCACGGCCCAAGTACTTGATAGCAGGATCCTAAAGCTAAGTTAGAAGTCTAGAAAAAAGGTCAGTTGAGATCCTTTATGAGATTCCATGATCCATATCCTTATACCCCTGGGGTCCTTTTTATAGGAAAACCAAAGTGTAGGAGGGTTTTATTTATAGCTCAAACCCCCTAGCGACTAAGTGACTTCTGGGGCAATAATCGGCCCTAGTAGCCTACTCGACGAGTATTCATGTAGAGCTCGCCATACTCGCCAAAATATTCTACTACCATGGATGATGACTCTGATGTTTGCCTTGACCAGTTGACATAGACCCTTTGCTGAAATTTCTTTGAGTGGACCCACCCTCGATTAATATAGGTTGTACACAATCCCCGCTCTTTGCGGGTGACGTAGGAGCTCAAAAAGAAACATCCAACACTTATTCAGCGAGCTGCTTCTAGCGAGTATCTAGGCTACTCACGGTCTCTGGCCATCTCCTGACTTCTATAAATAAAGGGCGTGACTCATCTTTAAGGCATACCTTCTGAATGCTCACAAGATGCTGCAATCTGCTGAGGAAGTTTATAATGCGAGCATCACTGTCATATCGGAGTTCTTGGAGCGAAATTGTCAAAAAGGACCTGGGAGAGCGACGATGTTGCTGATATTCCTTTAGCAAAGAATAAATTGATGAAAAATAAGTCCTTCGCCTCCAAGAAGAAGAACCCGACAACTAGTGTTGAGGATGACGTCACCCCGACCAGCAATCCTGAACCTCTAGCTAGCACTCAACGACTGCTTGACAAACTAGGCCTAGGCAACAATGCTAAACTGCCCGTGCCTGAATCTTCTCGCCCTCTTCCGTCGACCTCTCCTCTAACTTTGAACCGCACTAGGTATTAGGCCCAGAAGTAGTCAGACCCCTATTTCTTTGCGAGGTTATCACCTCGCCTTCATCTTCTTCAAGTTGCCAAAGTTTTTTTGATTGTCGTCTTACTAACAACTTTTTTCTACTCTCAGCTCCACTGACGACTATCAAGGCCTCTAGCAAGCATCTAGCCATACCTTTAATGAGATCAATTCCTTTGGTTGTGCATGAGGCCCGGAAAGAGTCGTAACCTAGCCACTCCATTCGAATCAATGTCATCTCCAAAAAGGCCAGAGAAGCAAGTCCCTTGGGCAAGAACCGAAGATATTCTTATGAAGAAGACATAGCATCTACGGACGAGTAAGGCCCCTATCCCTGCGACAGGCTCACCTCAACCCTTTGCAAGCACTCCTCTACCCCTGCCATCACTGTCTTTGTCGTCGACTATCTCTGTGCCTACCGATGCTCATCCCCAAAAGACTCATATTCCCTCAAATCCTCCCGCGAGCTTACCGCCAGGTCTGGGAGGAAGTTACTCACAAATCTTCCCGCCAAGGACAGGAGGGTGAGATTTTGGAGGTCGTGGCAAGGGGCAAGCCAACGAGCATCCTAGAGGCTCATCGTTAGGCTCACGAGATTAAACTCACCAAATCCCTTCCCCACACTAATCTCTATCTCCTCGGCCAGGTAACTTACTTGTTGCTGAATCGGTAGATTGCTTCTTTGTTCTGGCTTTATCTGACATGTGCAAATTTCTAGTTACTTTATAGGTCACCCTTCAACCATGGGGGTTGCTTTCATTGACGCCCTCTAACTCCCCTCCCATGAGTATTGTCAGGCGACAGCTTGGGCTTACATGGAGCTGGAGGTGAAGTTTGATCAGCTCACCATCTGTGATCCTCATCGTCAGATCTTGAAACTAGATGTCTGAATGTCGAAGATGTAGGAGCATTCAGAGAGGCTTACTGTTGTTGAGTCCCATTTCCATATGATCAACGAGCTGGAAAGGCGATAATGTGAGGCCCCAATTCAGACCCCCATAAGAATTCTGTATCTAAGCTACTTTCAAGTTATTTACCCAGGATAAAGTAGGGAGAGTGAATACAATATAAAACGCATACTACAAACTTAACTCATACCTTGAGTCATTAAGATGCGAGACTTTAATGTTCTTCCTTTATGTTGAAACCGAAAATCGGTCTCTTGTGGAGTTCACCCTTGGGGAAGGGGTGGTCACGCACCTACTTCGCTTCTGCAAGAAAAACAATAAGGAAAAGAGAGTAAAGGACTAGACCAAGGTCCCGGCGCAGAGGTCCCACCACAAACCTGGAAGATCACTGAGCGCTTCCCCTCCTTAGCCAAATGCTGGGCTAAGGTACCTCAGAAAGCGCTAGAAGACTGGGAGATAAGTAAACCTGCCTTCTGAGGTACCCCTTGGGTCCTATTTATAGATTTCTGAAAACGGTCTGTAAATAACTAACCTATGCCGGCCTGAAATTACTGAAAACCCCTTGGGCTGGCCTGCCAACAACCAAACTCCGCTGTTCTGAGTAGTTATGTGCAGCCCACTCGGGTCTGCGAACAGAGAGACTCCGCTATTTCAACCGGCTATGGGTAGGCCAGCGGGGGTAAAATGTTAAAAACACCTCACAGACTACTGGGCGAGTAGCCCCCAATAATCTCTACTCGACAAGGATGGCGAGTGCTTGACGAGGTTGGCACTCACGGCTTCTACTCAGCCTTTGGCGAGTACGGGCCCGGCTGGCCCTACCCGCCCACTATTTGCCGAATGCAGGAGTGGAGAAGCATCACTCAATGCCAATGCACGGGCTCAGCCTGCCCTGACCACATGTCGCAAGCTCGCTAAAAGGTCAGATCTCGACGAACGGGGCTTTGGAGAGTACAAGCTCGCCCATCAAAAACATCCCACCCCGTTTGGGCGTGTCGGAGCTACTGCCGAGCTCTTTAGGGCGAGTGTAAGCCGTTTGATGAGCAAAATCGCCTCACTCGATGCCAAGACAGAAGGCGTTGAGGGAGCTCGCCTCACTCAAAGCCAAGACAAAAGGCGTTGAGGAGCTCACCTCACTCGATGCCACGACAGAAGGCGTTGAGTGAGCTCGCCTCACTCGACGCCATGGCAGAAGGCATTGAGTGAGCTCGCCTCACTCGACTCCACGGGCCTGGCTCACCTCACTTGATGCCACGGGCTTGGCTCGCTTGGGTCTTGGGCTGGACTTGGTCATTCTGGCTCATGCTGACCCCACTCGGTGGATACGGGGTTGTACATAATCCCCGCTCTTTGCGAGGTTGGCACAAGATCGGAAAGAAACATCCAACCCCATGGGATTCGGCAAGTGTGGCAGGAGTCAGGGAATCTTTCGGCGGGGCCCTCCAGCAGCTATAAATATACTCATGTGTACCTAGGTGACCTTTGTCTCTCCCCTCCACCCTGAACTTGCCGAGATGCCTTTTCCTAAGGAGCTCCAAGAGAGGCTTGCAAAAGCTCATGAGATCTCCTCTGCCCGCATCGCCAGCTTAACCTGCATTCCGCTTATCATCCCGCGAAGCACCCCCGCCGAATCCAATTCGGCCAAGAGGGTGAAGCCAGATGCGGAGGCGTCCGAACGCGCTTACCAAGATTTGAAGAAGGCCCTGGAGCCTGAGACGGGCTCCTCCACCTTGCGTGCCCTTGGGAAGGAGGGGAATTTTATTGACCTCTGCGCTGACCAGGACTGCTGGGATGGGGGTGGCGGGATCACCTCTCCATAGGCTGATATTCTTCCCGCTGACCTGCAGTTCGGGGCTTCGGAGGCTCGTCACCGCGACCCGTCCCCATCCTTTGGGACCCTGGGGCTGAACTCGCAAAAACCGGACTCACCGGTCCGCGTCCCCTCTTCTGAGCTCATCGAGACTTCAAGGGATGGCACCAGAATTATCGCAGTGCCAGGCTTCAAACTTATTTCACCCCAAATGCAGCCTTTGGGTCGCGGTAAAGATCTGAAGATGCCTCCACCCCGCTTTTCCCTCGATGTGCCGAGCTCTTCAGGTAAGTCGCCCTATACTGGGCTATTCGTAGTTCCTCCTGATGCGTTCGCCTTTCACATTATTCAACCATTCTTGCATCCTTACACAGTCAGTCGGAGGCCGACGAATCCCTGGAGTGAGCTCACTACTCGCCCCTCCCTTCCCCAAAGAACTTGAAGTCCTTCTTGTACACGGAGCTGGGGGGCCCTGAGCTGACGAAGCGAGGAATCGAGGTCCTCAAGAAGATGGTGCGTGAGGTCCACCGGTTACGGGAAGACAATGACGTGCTGTAGAGAGAGTGTGCGTGGCTGGAAGGTAAGGTGAGAGAGGGCCTGACGGGCGAGACGACGTCCCTTTCACCGTTGCTGGAAGAGCTGGACGAGAACCTTTTGGCAGCCCGGGGATGCTTGAGGCAGATCCGCGAGCTCTGCGAATCACGCCAGCCTGCAAGGAGGGAGATGTGAGACCGGTGAAGGTAAAGAACGGCCCCCTGACGAGCCTACCATGACTCGCCTCCTGCCGCCTCAGCTCGTATGTGTGCCGAGATGGCCGCTTTGCTTGCATTTAATTTCCCTAGACAATATCCCTCTTGGCCCTGTAATAACTTAGAAACATTTTCAGACTTTATTGCTTGTTTATTCGAATATAATATTCTTGATTGGCGCATGATGGGACGGGTCCTGGAAGTCAGCGAGCTGGATTAGGCGAGCTGGGCTAGGCTAGCTGGACAAATCGGTCAGCTCGGACATTAACCCCTTTTTTCATAAATAGGCACCCTTACCTACTCCGACTTACTGCTTTTATTGCTTCTGTACTTTCCTACTCTGCTCGCCTCCTTCTTACCTGCACTCGCTCTCTACATTTTCTGCGATCATGGGGAAGTCCAACCCTGACTCCGATGGTCGCTCCAAGTGCGCTCAGCACTTTACTGACTACTGTTTCTTTGAGGGGAACATGACAGAGGAGGAGTTCGCCGCATTTAGTGCCGACTTCAAGCCCCCTGTCTTCGAGGCGCATCGGCCTAGGGAGGGCGAGGCCATCAACACTTTCTACCCCGAGGAGCTCTCCTTCCCTATCTTGCATTTCGAGATGGGGCTGCGCCTTCCGCTCTGGCCGGAAGTCCGCCATATCCTCAAGTACTTCGGCACGGTGCCCGCGCAGCTGAACCCGAACTCCATCGCCATGATGGTGGCGTTTGCGAGCTTCCTCCGCCGGGAGCGAATAGAGTTCAACCCGACCGTGTTCAGAAAACTCTTTACTTACAAGGCGACCCCCAAAGGCGTCTCCTACTTCGGGGGCTCCTTTATCAAGGTTCGCGTGATCGCGAACAAACATCACAACTGGATGACCAAGATTGTGTTCATTAAGGGCGATCTAGGCAACGTCCCCTACTCGCCGCAGCAAAAAGGCGAGGAGGTATACCGACCCCCCCCCCCACCGTCTCCAGCAACGGCGCCGAGCTCCACAAGTTTTTCCTCCACAAAGACTTTGAGGTCACCTTCCTCCGAAAGGGCCTCGACTCGCTCCTCCCCGTCCTTCCCGGTGAAGGTATATCTTTCAACTTTCCTCCTTGCCATATCTCGCTAAATCCATTGGAATTTTTCTAAGTTATTTCTGCAGGAGAGCGGTTGATTCCCGAGAACCGCCTTTCGCGGATCAGAGTCTACTCACCGACCCACTCGCCCGCGAGAAGGCGGCTGCAGCCGCCTGCCGAGACGAGCCTTCGTCGTCTAAGCCTTCTGGTAGGAAGTGGGCTGATCCCGCGAGGTCCAGATCGCCTCGCCGCCATCCACCGCAGAAGAAGCTGAAAGCGGTGGTGGTTTCTCAGGCAAGGCAACAACAACCACATCCCAAGTACATGAGCTCGCTCGAGACCACCCCGGATGGATCGCCGGGGAGCTCGCTGAAGGAGACAATAGGAAAAGAGTAGGAGGGAGGCGAGCCTTCTGCTCCTGTAGTCAAGAAGCCCCCGGCCCGCGAGCTGGGTCTGCCGAAGAGTCACTCCCTCTTCGGCCTTGGGAGGAGGTGGAAGGACTCGGCTGGCGAGCCCGTGGTTCAGTGGGATGAGTACGCCCACCGGATCTTTTTCTCCACCCTCTAATACTCCTGGGCCGACCGCGAGCCCTCCTTAGGTCAAGCCTATGCGCTCGGCTTCGGCCTCTATGGGCGCGAGGACGCCGCGGCCTACAAGCGCATGACCCTACGCCAACTCGGCCATGAGGGCCTACAGGCCCACATGCGGGCACTGGAGCTCCACCATATGGTGGTTCATCGCGGCTTCAACCTCAGCCACCTCCTACAGAAGGCGGAGCAGAAGCGCGACCTGGCCCAGGTCAGGGTCGTTGACCTGGAGCGGAGGCTTGGCATTGCCGAGGATCTGCTTGCAAAGGGCGCCGACGGGCTGGTGAGCACCGATCATCCCTTCCCCCCCCCCTTGCTTTTACTTAGGATTTTTCAGCTTCTGGTTTACCTATCCATTCTTACCTCAGGATGCCGAGGCTGCCCGGGAGTTGCGGAATCGCACCACTGGGTTAGAGGAAGAGAACCGCCAGCTCCGTGCTCGCTCTAACGCGCTGGAAACTCGCACCGCCGAGCTGGAAACCCGCACCGCCGAGCTGGAAGGGAAGAATGCAAAGCTGTGCAATGAGAACAAGGGCATCGCGGCGAGATCGCTCGTCAGGCCGAAGCTTTTCTCCCTCCCGGCGGTAGCGAGCCTACTTTCCCATACAAGAGCCCCAGGATCTTCGGCGAGGCAGAGGTTGCTGAGAGGTTGCGGGTCAACTCGATCGCATCCGCCGAATGTACCCTGCAGATTATGAAGGATATGCAGGTGCTAGTGGGGGGCTGTGAGGAGGCCACCGTCCGAGATCTGATGTCGAGTCTGTTCCCACCCACGCTGCCGAGCGAGAAGGAGGACAGTCTTGACTATTTCTTCGGCAAGGATTTCAAGGACCACCCTTCCAGAGGAGCAGACGGAGACCTCCAATCCGGGGAGGAGGCGAGAGCAAATCCCCCTCCCCCTCCCTTTTTTTTCTTTTTTGCAATTCTTCCTCCCCCTTTGTAACCTCTCCGAGGCGAGCTCCCCTTTTGTAATCATTTTATACTGAATGAAAAGTGAATTTTTCTATCTTCTTTGCTTTTGAAATTTCCTTCTGTGATGCACTCGGCCGCGAGCCCTCCCCTTCGCTAGATCTCGCTAGGACAAAATTCACCTCCAGAGCGCGTGCCTAGGATCCATACTCGCGAGCGCATTCTGAGATCTCGCCCCCTCCCCAGGTCAGCCGGGGATGGACCACTTGCCAAGCTGGGCCTGCAACCACCCAGCTCGCACACGAGTTCTCCCTTCTATTGCTGATGTTGAGTCAAATCTATCCAAATATTTCACAAGTAAAACTGAAGGGGGGGTGGAGCGCCTTGTTAGGGCTCGCCTTCCTCAACAGGGAGACCAATCGGGGCTTGCCTTTTCTCTTTCGAGATGGGCCTGCGAGTTCGAGCTCGCCTATGGGGACCTTCTACCCCTACACCCTTAGGAAAGCAGTCTTCCTACATAAATCCAGAAGAGGGAGGGACTCCCTCGAGTTACATCCAGCCCTGCCAGCTAGGTGAGGGCCTGACAGCGGGATCTGCTCGGGGGTCGGGGCAGACTCCTTCGAGTGACATCCAGCCCTGTCAGCTAGGAGAGAGCCTGATAGCGGGATCTGCTCGGGGTCTGGGGCAGACTCCATCAAGTGACATCCAACCCTGTCAGCTAGGAGAGAGCTTGACAACGGGATCTGATCGGGGTCTGGGGCAGACTCTCTCGAGTGATATCCAGCCCGGCCAGCTAGGTGAGAGCCTGGCAGCAGGATCTGCTTGGGGTTTGGGGCAGACTCCCTCAAGTGACATCCAGCCCTACCAGCTAGGTGAGAGCCTGACAGCGGGATTTGCTCGGGGTCTGGGAAATACTCCCTTGAGTGACATCCAGCCCTGCCAGCTAGGTGAGAGCCTGGCAGCGGGATCTGCTCGGGGTCTAGTGCAGACTCCCTCGAGTGATATCCAGCCCTGCCAGCTAGGTGAGAGTCTGGCAGTAAGATTTGCTCGGGTTCTGGGGTAGACTCCCTCGAGTGACATCCAGCCCTGTCAGCTAGGAGAGAGCCTGACAGCGGGATCTACTTGTGGTCTGGGGCTGACACCCTCGAGTGACATCCAGCCCTGCTAGCTATGTGGGAGCCTGACAGCGGGATCTGCTTGGGATCTCGGGCAGACTCCCTCGAGTGACATCCAACCCTTCATGCTAGGAGAGAGCCTGGCAGCGGGATCTTCTCAGGGTCTGGGGCAGATTCCTCCGAGTGACATCCAGCCCTGTCAGCTAGAAGAGAGCCTGACAGCGGGATCTGCTCGGGATCTGGGGCAGACTCCCTCGAGTGACATCCAGCCCTGCCAGCTAGGTGAGAGCCTGACAGCGGGATCTGCTCGGGTTC
Source organism: Platanthera zijinensis (assembly GCA_039513925.1). Lineage (NCBI taxonomy): Eukaryota > Viridiplantae > Streptophyta > Magnoliopsida > Asparagales > Orchidaceae > Platanthera > Platanthera zijinensis. Next base: position 20,368,672 of record CM077084.1, on the reverse strand, counting down.
TGGTGCAGACTCACTCTTCCACTTGCACAAGACATGTCATGAGCATAAGCATTTAGAGAAATTTTATTTCACAAAATAGAACTTACACGACTCAAGGGTAAAAGCGCTTTAGGTCATCACCACTCAAAGTGAGACCTAGGGTTTTGACTTCTACATTCTGGAGGAGACACCCTCCTGACTTCAAGACCTCCTATATTATGTATGGTCCTTCCCAATTGGGGTTTAGTTTCCCCACTGAGGCTGACCTCCTGCGGCATCCACCTTTCTTAAAACCAAGTCCCCCTCCACAAATTGTTTGACTCTGTCGTGTTTGTCAAAGTACTTGGCAATTCTTCTCTTCACTTACTCTTGTCTGATGGCAGAGAGGTCTCGCAGCTCCTCAACCATGTCGAGTGAGAGCTTCAGCTCCTCCTCATTCTTGGCCCTCCATTCTTCTCCGCCCTCTCCTGCCTCGACCACCCGAGGCGTTCGGACCTCGAACTCTATCAGAAGTACCGCCTCGCACCCATGGGAGAGTTTGAAAGGAGTCTCTCCCGTGGCCGTGTTGGGTGTGGTTCTAAGGGCCTAGAGGACCGAAGAGAGCTGTTCCACCCAGCTACCTCTCAGATCCTCTACCTTCTTCTTGAGGAGGTTAACAATGATCTTGTTCACCGCCTCCACCTTCCCGTTGCTCCTGGGGTGATGAATCGAGGCGAACCTGAGGTCGATCCCGAGCTGAATGCAAAAGCTAATGAACTTGGCGCTGGCAAACTGAGGGCCATTGTCTGTGACAATGGCCTGGGGCAACCCGTGACGGCAGATGATCTCCCCCCATACAAAGTTCCTGATGACCTGGGAGGTTACCTTGGCCAGTACCTTAACTTCCAGCCACTTAGACAAATAATCGATCATCACGAGCAGGAACCTTCTCTGGCCGCTGGCCTGGGGGAAGGTCCCGACCAAGTCCATTCCCCAGATTGCAAATGGCCAGGGGGCTGTGATACTCCTGAGGCGTTGGGTAGGTTGCAGCTGGAGGGGAGCGAACAGCTGGCACTTATGACACTCCTTTGCGAACTTTGCCGCATCGTGGCTCAGGGTCGGCCAAAAGTACCCTTGTCTGACGATTCTTCCTTCCAGCGTCCGAATCCCAGAGTGACTTCCACACTCCCAGGTGTGGACCTCCTCCAAGATCCTCGGGACCTCCCCCTTGGCCACGCAATGTGCCAACATCCCCGGGAGGGTCTTTCAGTAGAGCTGCCCATCACGCATGAGATAGTATGCCGATTTGTGCTCTAGCTTCTTCCTGTCCATCCCCTCAGGATACTCTCCCGTGGACAAGAAAGTTGTGAATGGGTCCATCCACGAGGGGTGCTGCTCCACCTCCATCAGCTCTCCCTCCTCAATGGAGGGGTGGAACAAGTCGGTGATGGTGCCTCCCACCCGGGGACCATGCTTTGCCAGTCGATCTACCTGCTCGTTTTCCTCCCTGGGCTTGTGCCGAATGGAGAAAGTCTGGAATGTGCCGATGACCCCCTTCACCTTCGCCAAGTACAGCTGCAGAGTTAGCTCCCTTGCCTCAAACTCTCCATTAATCTGGGATGCCACCACCATGGAGTCAGTGAGGACCTCCACGTCGCACACCCCCAGCTCCCTGCCAAACGAAGGCCTGCAATTACAACCTCATACTCAGCCTGATTGTTGGTAATGGGAAAATGCACCACTATTTTTTGCTAAATCCTCGTCCTCTGTAGACTCTCCAAGATCACCCCTACTCCCAGGGAATGTCTTCCCAACGCGCCATACACCATCACCCTCCAGGGGACTGGGTGGGGGAGTTCCGCCTCCGCCACTTCCGCTACATAATCAGCTTGAAAGTCGGCCATAGCTTGTGCCTTGATCGAGAGGCGAGGGACAAAAGAGATGTCGAATTCGCTCAACTCTACTGACCATTTGGCCAACCGCCCCGAGTGCTCCACCCCCTCGAAGATATTGCGGAGGGGGTGGTCAGTCACCACTCAGATTAAGTGCGCCTAGAAGTAAGGTCGGATCCTCCGGGCCGAGATGATTTGAGCGAAGGCCATCTTCTCCAGAATAGGATAGCGGAGCTCGTCCTTCCTCAACACCCTACTCACATAATAAATGGGGAGTTGTTTTTTCCCCTCTTCCCGAACCAAAACAGAACTCAGGACCTCCGCCCCAATCCCTAGATACAAGAACAAGTCCTCCCCCTCCTTTGGCCCTTGGAGCAGGGGGGCCTGGGTCAGCTGCCTCTTCAAGGCTTGGAATGCCTCCTTGCACTCCGAGCTCCACTCGAACTTCTGGCCTCCTCTCAAAGTTTTGAAGAAGGGAGAGCACTTCTCCCCGGCCCGGGATAGGAACCTGCTCAACCCTGCTAGCATCCCTGTCAATTGTTGTACCTCTTTAGTATTCCGTGGTGACCCCAACTCCACAATCACCCTCACCCTATCTGGGTTTGGTTCTACGCCGGCGGGGGTGAGGAGATGTCCCAAGAACTTCCCCCTGCTCACCCCGAAAATGCACTTCAAGGGGTTCAACCTCATTTTGCACTTACGGAGAGTGGCAAAAGTTTCTTCCAAGTCCTGGAGGTGAGAGTCGATGTCCAGGCTCTTGATCATGAGGTCGTCTACATACACCTCCAGGTTCCTTCCCTTCTGCTCTTGGAAGACCCTGTCCATCATCTTTTGGTACGTTGCCCCTACATTTTTTAGCCCAAAGGACATCATTTTATAGCAGTAACATCCATCCCCCGTGATGAAAGAGACATCTTTGACGTCGGGGGGTGCATCCTGGTCTAGTGATAACCTGAAAAATGCATCTAAAAAACTCATTACAGGGAAACTGACGGCTGAGTCAACCAGTGCGTCGATCTGAGGCAAGGGATAACAATCCTTGGGACATGATTTATTAAGCAATGAAAAATCAACACACATACTCCACCGGCCGTTTCCTTTTTTAACCATAATAATGTTGGAGACCCAACCGGGGTATTGGATCTCAGATACAAAACCGGCCTTGAGGAGCTTGGCCACCTCCTCCCGAATTGGCTCGGCCAACTTGTCCGTCGTGGACCTCTTCTTCTGCTAGATTGGGCGAGCCTACGGGACCAGGTTGAGGCGATGGCAGGCCACGTCCGCATCGATCCCTGGCATCTCCGCGGAACTCCAGGCGAAGACGTCCACATTCTTCTGGATGCACTCCAGCATCCTACTTTGAGCCTCCGGGGTCAGCCCCCCGCTGACGTGGACCTTCTCCACCTTGCCTCCGAGGGTGAGAACCTCCATCTCTACCACCTCTTCCGCCGCCTCCAGACGAGACTGCTCCCCCACTCTTCAGCATCCCCCCTCCGGGGGCAAAGACCTCTTCCTCGGCTTCCTCCGCGGTCATTGCCTCGGCCGGCTCCTGGAATTCCTCCATCTCTTCCTCCTGAGGGAGGGTCACCTCCACCTCAATCTCCTCTCGGACACCCTCCTGCTCTGCCTCCTTCATCCTTTTCCCCATCTCCTCGGCACCTCCCTGCCAAGATATGGAGTTTATGGCGGTGACGTAGCACTCCCTTGCTATCTTGGGGTCTCCGCGGACCCAGACCTGGACCCCCTCGATGTTTAACTTCAAGCATTGGTGGAAGGATGAGGGGACGCAGCGAAAGGCGCTGATGAGGGGCCTCCCGAAGATGGCGGTGTAGCTGCTGGGGGCATCCACAATAACGAACTTGCAGGTGCGAGACTGCCCCCCCCCCAGTGTGACATGGAGTCCCACTCCTCCTTCTACCTCCTTCCTCTCTCCCGAGAACCCGAACAAGGGTCCGTCTGAGGTAAACACCCCCTTTGCCTCCACCTTCATCGCGTTGAACACCTTCTTAGATATGACGTTGACCGAGCTTCCATTGTCGACGAGGATTCGGGCGATGGTAAAGCTCTCGATGGCTGTCTGTATGACCAGCACATCACAAAACAGATCCTCGTGATCCGGCATATCCTTCCTTGAGAAGGTGATCTTCTCCTCCTAGGGTGGGGTCTGGGACGTGAAGGTGACGCTCCTTCGGTACATGGTATGGAGGCTCTCCTTGCGGGAAGCCTCGACACCTGCCCCTCCATGGATCATCCCGATTCTTCCCCGGGTCCCCACATCTGCCCGGTCCTCGAACCGATCCTCCTCCGGGAGCGGCATGACCTCTTCAATCCACACATCCTGACGCTCCTATCGTCGTCGTTTCTCCTGTTTCCTCGTAATTCGAGGAACTCCGGGCACGTGATCGTGGTGTTCCCTTCCTCCTAGTGGAAGTCGCAATAGGGAAGCTCTACCCTGACTTCCCTTCTCCTTCTCCTTGCCGCCCTCCTTCTCTCCCCCATGGCTATTGCCATAGCCTGCTCTTGGTTAGGAAGAGGCGTCCTCTAGGCCTGCCATCCTCCTGGAGGATAGAACTGGTCTTGGCCTCTCTGGCGACGGTCCCCCCCATAGAACCCTCTTCTCGCCCCATGATATTGACATTCTGTCCTCCACCCTAGCCGGTGATTCGGCTCCTGACGCCCCCACCTGGGCAGTTGCTGCGGCTGCTGCTTCTCCCTCTGTCGAGGTTCAGCTCTCATTTCCTCCTGACCTCTGCCCCCTCTGGGCCTCTCCTCCTCCGTAGCCCACCTGTCTAACCTCCGGGAAAACTCCGGGTTCGATGCTTCCCTATCGACTTCTCTCGCCGCCCTCTCCATCAAATCCTCATAAGAGAGGGGCGGGATCCTCTTCAACTCCATCTGGAAGAAACCCTTCTGCAGCCCCAAGGTGAAGGAAATCATCAGGGTGTGTCCCGACATCTCCTGAACCTGGGTGACCTCCTCCTGGAAGCGATCGATGAAGCTTCCCAGGGATTCATTCACCTCCTGCTTGATGCGAAACAGGGACTCCGACTCCCTCTTCCTCTTCCTCGATGTTGTGAACCTCAACATGAACCCCCGGCCTAGGTCCTCGAAGAAGTAGATGGAACTGGCCGGCAGCTTGTGGAACCACTCCCTTACCTTCTCCTTCAGGGTGATGGAAAAGAGTCTACACTTGAAGCGATCCGACATCTGTCGGATCGAGACCACGTCCTCAAACAATTGGACGTGCTGGACTGGGTCCCCCTTCCTGGTGTAGTAGGACATCTCGGGCTCCCTGAACACATCTGGGACTAGAGCAGAGGAGACCAACTCGCTGAAGGGGCTATCACCGCCCACCGGGCAAGCTGGAGGGCCTCGCGCCCCCAACTCGCCAAACCTGCCGCCGCTCCCCGAACCTGGGAAGAGCACTCGACCGGGGAGCTCGGCACCCCGACCTTCCTCGGCGACCTCCTTACTGGCTCGCCTGGCGGGCGCGACCCCGCCGAGTGATGGATCCGCGAGGACTGGAATCGCCGGAGTCGAGCTCTCGGCCTACACGCCGAGCGCGAATCAGACCATGTCGAGCACCTCCTTCCTGAAATCCTCGAGTATCCCTAGGGTTGCGAGAGGGGGAGGGGGTGGCGAGTCGGTCCTGTCCGATCCTTGCCCATCTCCTCCAGTCATTGAGCTCGCTGAAGGTTTTCTGTGCTGACCACTCTCCATGCTCACCGCACCAAAATGTTGAAATAGAAAATCGGTCTCTTGTGGAGTTCACCCTTGGGGAAGGGGTGGTCGCGCACCTACTTCGCTCCTGCAAGAAAAACAACAAGGAAAAGAGAGCAAAGGACTAGACCAAGGGCCCGGCGTGGAGGTCCCACCACAAACCCGGAAGATCACTGAGCGCTTCCCCTCCTTAGCCAAATGTCGGGCTAAGGTACCTCAGAAAGTGCTAGAAGACTGGGAGATAAGTAAGCATGCCTTTTGAGGTACCCCTTGGGTCCTATTTATAGATTTCTAAAAACGATCATCAAATAACTAACCTCTGTCGACCTGAAATTACTTAAAACCCTCTGGCTGGCCTGCCAACAGCAAAACTCCGCTGTTCTGAGTAGCTATGTGCAGCCCACCCGGGTCTGCCAACAGCGAGACTTCGCTGTTTCAACCGGCTATGGGCATGCCAGCGTGGGTAAAATGGTAAAAACACCTCACATACTACTGGGCGAGTAGCCCCCAACAATCTCTACTCGGCAAGGACGGCGAGTGCTTGACGAGGTTGGCACTCGGCCTTTGGCGAGTACGGGCCCGGCTGGCCCTACCCGCCCACTATTTGCCGAATACGGGAGTGGAGAAGCATCACTCAACGCCAAGGCATAGGCTCGGTCTGCCCTGACCGCATGCCGCGAGCTCGCTAAAAGGTCAGATCTCAATGAACGGGGCTTTGGAGAGTACAAGCTCTCCCCTCAAAAACACCCACCCCGCCTTGGCGAGTCGGAGCTACTGCCGAGTTCTTTAGGGCGAGTGTAAGCCGGCCGATGAGCAAACTCGCCTCACTCGACGCCAAGACAGAAGGCATTGAGGGAGCTCGCCTCACTCAACGCCAAGACAAAAGGCATTGAGGGAGCTCGCCTCACTCGACGCCACAACAGAAGGCGTTGAGTGAGCTCGCCTCACTCAACGCCATGGCAGAAGGCGTGGAGTGAGCTCGCCTCACTCGACGCCATGGCCCTAGCTCGCCTCACTCGACGCCACGGGCCTGGCTCGCCTGGGTCTTGGGCTAGACTTGGCAAGTCTGGCTCATGCCGACCCCACTCGCCGGATACGGGGTTGTACACTTTAATAATTACAATTTTCCTTGTGCACACAAATTAGCCTTAGCAATCTAAAATAAATGATGTCGGGATTAGTCATAAGAATATGACTAAGCGAGAAACATACCACTCTAAATGTTATAAATATAACTAAAAGTTTTCCAATAGTAATATACATAAATTTCCAGTTTCACCATTCAGTATAAAAATGCAATGTTAGAAGCAATTAGCAAAAAAATAAATATTTGCAACATTTTGTTCTTGTTTCAAATTATGATATTTCAAATTATTTTCTTATTTACTTGATATCAAATTCTCGAATTAAACTTATTCCATGTTGGGTTCAATCATTCAATCACTCCTCTCATTCGGAATTAGTTAGTCCAAACATATCGTTGACTCATTTTATTTAATTGCGTATCTCAGGAAATGTTAATGCATGCAATAAAACAAAAATGGGCCCCACCCCTTAAGGGGAAAATGTAGGCAAATCCCATTATTGGGAAATTTATCAATAGGGAGCACCTACATCATAGGATTCAATCTGATTCTTAACTTTTCCCTATGCAGATTTTTAAGCATCTTTTATCATGTTCCTATGAAGTTACGAACTATCATATTTCGTTCAACCACGCACTCTTATTTGTCATTTTCCATATTTTCAATTTTATGAAGTTCTCATATCATGCATTCTGAAATCATCTTGTCTTGTGTTTCATTATTTCAAATCTTAAATCTTTTATCAATTTCAACAGATGTTCTCATTTTCCATTTTCATTCAATTCATATTAATGTATAGGCATGAAATGGTTATGCAATTTTATATATTAAAAGTACATTAATCTAAGCATAATTAAATCGACAAGTACTCACATTAGTTCTCTTTTCCCCTCAATTACTTATAATCATCGTCATGAAAGGTCCTCCACAAAAATATCTGTAATTTTTTTAAAAAAATTTAATTTAGTAGCATCCCTTAAATAGTTAAAATCGAACTCTTAAGACAACCAAAATAAACTCCATGACTCAACCTTCCACCACTGATACACAATAAAATTTAGCTACTATTTGCTACCAAAATAACCTTCAAATGGTAAGGAAGAGGGCAACCAATAACAATTCTCAAAAGCCCACAAAAGATATCAATAATAGCTCAAAAAGTAACCAATCGTATCACAATTTTACGGTAATAAAACAGCTGATAAAAGTAACTAGGTCCAAGGTAAAGCTTAATCAAACAACCAATAAACATAAAGCATAAAAAACTCTATAAAGAAATCGCCCCAAAATCTCATACAAAACTAGGTCACATAAAATAGTTCAACAAATCAAAGAACCCTATGTCCAACCATAGTTCAGCAATTACAAAGAAGAGAAGAAAAAAAACTCACACTAGAGGGAAGATGAAGGAACTGAAGTTGCTAAGTAATAAATGAAGAGTTGGTGACCTAGCAAAAATAGCAGTAGTAACTCCAATCTGGCACAGGAAAGCCATAAATCAGCGACAAAGATAACAGCGGCCACCAACCAATAGCAAACAAATTAAAGAGAGGAAGAAAGCTTACACGAGAGGTAGAGAAGAAAAGGAAATCACTGTTGTCATTGCCTGCAGGATGGAGCTCGTCTAGCCCTAGCAGCGAGGAGGAAAACACTTCTTCTGTTGAATCTCGTTGTGCCCTAGCAAAATCAGCGGCAGAGAGGTGCATGGAGGGAGAAAGGAAGACAACTGATATGAGAGGGATATAGAGGGAGCACGAGATCAACAAGCCTTTAGCAGAAGAGGAGCGACAAATGAAGCATTTCCAGAGAGAGGGGGCAAGGCGCTTTGTAACGCCCCCATCCGTCGTATGACATATAACAGAAGGTCCAGGCTGAACCCGACGCCATATACCACGGACAGTCGGAAGGGTTACATAAGAATATCAAAAACTCAACTACTCGCCCTAACACAGAGCACTCTAGCGGAAGCTTTTAAACATTTTACGAGAACCCAAAATTTGCACAACAATGACATGAATGTCCACTATACACCACAGGAATGAAATACAACAAATACACAAAGGAGTACTTGGTCTTATGGCCTTACAAATGTTCACTTTACAATATAATGTTTTACATACATCGTCTCACAGGCCGGCCACACATGACAAAAGTAAAACAACAGTTCGCTTTGGCCTTCGAGGGCCAGCTCAGCAACTTGGGCTTCAGCCCGCTATTTGGCGCTTGGCTCCACAGCACCTGCAAGCAACATTCCACCGCACGGTGGCAAACAAAGCAACAGTCAGCTAAGGCTGACCAAATTATAACGACCCCGCCCCTTACTCGGGACGAAGGTGCTCCTTCCCTGCATTTCATTAGCCCAGCAAAATAATTAAGTGCATAAGTATAATTCGCCACATGTGTAGGCTCGCTTGGCCAAACACCCCGTGCACTCAGGGAAAATTCTCGGTGAATCCGGTCAATTCCATGGCTTCACCACCATCCTCGGGACGACAAATATTTTGAGGATTTTTAAGTCTTTCCAACCGTAGTCCAAGACTCCCGACTATGTCAAAGGCCAGTTCCACTTTAGGGCCTCTAGCACCGAACCGTAAAGCCCAGGTCTGTTTCCACCCGCCCGTTGCTCACTCCGCCTAGTCACTTTAAGACGTACGTGCGGGCCAAGCTTCATCTGGATCCTAATTCATTCTAAAACAACACATAACCCAATTATGTTCAAGGCTGGCTCCCCGGCCGCCAAGTTAGCAGAATTACATTTCTGCCCAGTTTTTTGGGTGCGCCTTGGAGTTAATCCCCAAGGACCCCTGCTGCAATCTACCGCGTAGAAACCCGAAAATAATAAAAGGCATGGAGTCTTCTCCATCCACTCATGCAATGCAACATCACCGATCCAGACAAACATGTCCGGGTAGGCTTCACACACAATGCCTATGTCCGTACTACGATTTCAGACTCTAAACAAGGGGGACTTTACATATCTACCCCAAGGAACACCGCAAACTAACCGCACACTCGCGTGAGAGGGTTTTCCTATGCAATGGAAGAAGAGATTCACATGCTCAAGTTGAGAATCGTTACCCTTGAAGTCTACTTTGGCGCCATGAAAAACTATCCGAATGAAAGGCTTCATAAGGGAATTTTCTCCACGGATCTGGTCTCGGTTCTCAATTTCGTGCTCCGATGCTCTGCCGGCGGCCGGATTCCTCCCCTTCCCTCTTCCTTGCTCTCTCCTCTCTCTAACTCCTTAGAAAGAGAAAACATAAGAGGAAATGAGGAATTAATCCTCTATTCTCGGACTTAAGAAAGCAGGAACTCATCTGGGCCGTCAGATCTTGTTTAAGAAAACGAACGGCTCAAATTTGCCTAAAATCTCTTAATCCTGGGCCGAACACGGCTTTGCACACGACCGTGTTCCAGGTCGTGTGCCTCGATCCAGACACGATTGTCGAGTACGGAAAAGCACACGAGTTAGGACACGCCCGTGTCCCAACCTGACATGCCCATGTTGGGTCATCGACATGCCCGTGATCAGTGGCGTGTCATGAATAACCTCCACGCCAACCATCACGACCCTTGGTGGACAAGGGTGGCCATACGCCTGTGCCGAATCCGATACGCCCGTGTCATACAGTACACGCCCGTGCTCCGGGCCGTGTCCCAAGTCAACACAGGACCAAACTTCCATACACGGCCATGTGACACGCCCGTATCACATGTCGTGTGCCTGACACGCCCTGGGACACGCTCGTGTCCCAGGCCGTGTTCGAGCACTGAACGCCCGTCGATCTCAACTCGATGACCCGAGCACGACATGGCCATGTGACACGTCCGTGTCACAGGCTGTGTTCACCCTACCAGGACCCGAACTTAGTTCGAACGCCACCCGTTTCACTTTTAAGTTTTGGGGCATTACTCGCTTAATGCAATTTTTATCGCAGAAGGAGGAAGCATTGGATTGTTGGGAAGTTGACAGGTGAGGGTATGATAAATCAAATGTGGTTTGTTTTATTTAATTCCTATGGCACCGGTTCCATACCCACCACCTCAAACCAATTGAGGTTTTTTTTAGTTCAATTCCTTCATTAACTCTTTTACGATTGGCAGACCAAATAATCTAAAATTTCTAGTTCTTATCTTATCAATTATTGTCACACAAATTATTATTCTTTTGCTTATAAATGCTTATAGTTATTCTTTGCACACAAATTTAAAAAATATATTCGTACTTCTTAGTGCACACCAAATGTTCGTTAATAATGATACGATAAATTATTCGTCACTTTACATGATATATACGACAAATTTCACTGCTTCGATTTCGCTTCACATTGAAATTTGAGTCGTTACAGACATGTAGTTGAGTGGTATTGATGGGTTGTGGTCGTAGTTAAATGCATGATATTTTGTTCGCTGGGGTTTTAATACCACTAATTCATCTACTGTGATGGTGGGATTCAAAAAATTCTGCGAATCTGTGGCAAAAACACATTTAGGAAGTTTGGTGAAAAAAATAGTTGTCTCGGAGTAGCTGAAATTTTGTTTAGGGATGCATAAAATGATCTTGCTTTCTTTTTGTAATTAGTATATTGTAACATACCCCACAATTTTAGACCCCCTAAAAGTTAGGGTTAGGGGTTGAGTGGTGCATGAGGCCATAGTGTGACCTTAGTTCTGCTTAAACTTAGGGAAATTGCTATGTGCACCCACAATGTGCACAAGTCAACATAGGCAAATTCACTCTCACATGAACTCGCCACCTCAAGGTAAGCTCACTAACACTTCCCTAACCCTAATAGAGAGACAACCAAGCAATGAACTCAAGGCTAGGTCAATCAAGTGGGCCAAATTGACCAAAGTCAACTATAGGTCAACCCTTCACCTAAGAGGTCTAATTGGCCCTTAAAACCTGAAACTGACCTTGGCCTAGTCTTCTCTCAGATTATTGGCAGAGAAGAACAACTCAACCTTTTTGTTTTTCTTTATTCCTTCTGTAAAAGGGTTTCTCAAAACTCCCTTCAAAAGTTTTGTGGCTGCCTTCTGAGACCTTGTCAAAACTCAGTGGTGGCAAGACACCTTATCAAAAAATCTAGGTTTGGTTTTTGAGCACCTTATCAAAAGCTCATTGGTGCCCAGGACACCTGATCAACTATTCCTGCAGTAGATTCCTACCTAGGGTGGTAGAAGAGTGGATGTACCCAGGTTGTTGGGGAACCACTATAGCTCCTTGTGTCATCTGGCTTACTGTGTTTTGTTTTTGTTGTGTGCTGTGATTTCTTATTTCTTGCTTACTTAGTTTTTCTTTTTGCAAGCACCTTACACATATACATAAATCAAGACTTCCACTGCTTTACAGTTTTAAATTGTAAATTATTTTAAAATACTCTATTCACCCCCCTCTCCCTCTAGAGTAAAGGTATATCTTACACTCACTTTCACATATGATGACTGTCTGATCCAAAAATGAGCGGTGATAAAGGCATTTGTTTGAGAGACTGGACTGAAATTCGAGGCTCTTTATCACCTAGTCAAACTTCATGTACCACATCTTAGACACGTGTTTAAGCCCATAGATTGATTTATCCAATTTGCATACTTTATCCTTTAGATCTTTCTGTACATAACCTTCAGGTTGTGCCATGTAGATCTCTTCATCAAGCTCTCCATTTAAGAAGGCTATTTTCACATCCATCTGATGAACTATAAAGTTCTCGATAGACGCTAAGACCAGAAGAATCTCCTTTTGGAAGTGCGCATTCAAGCGATCCCAAATCTCCTTTGCAGTCTTATGAACGTTGTAGGTCAAGGCGAGCCTAAGGTTCGGTGAATTAAGGAGGTAGTCCCTGCAGAAATCTTCGTCCTTTCTCCACTAAAATTCGTTCACGTCCTCTTCGGTAGTAGCAAAGTCACTCAGGACCATGTAGAAAATCTCATGTTCCTTCATACCAAGTTGGACGTGCAGCTTCCAAGCGTGGAAGTCGGAGAGGTCAAATGACTGTAGCTTGACGATGTCGTACGAACTAAGCTTCGACATCTCTCTTAAGCTAGAACAGTAAACAGGAAAGAAATCACCTGAGCTCCGTGGAGACGAGACGCGTGTCTTCAGATCTAATCTAGAGAGTAAAGAATTTGCTCCTCTCCGACTAAGCTATATCCAAACAATAAGATATCCACAGAAGCACAACAGAGAACTCCTTCAAAGCCCTCAACTTGAATTTGAGGAAAAACAATCTCCAAGTGGAAGAAACCTCCAAGCAGAGATTCGATGTAACAGAACTCCACAATCTCCACGGATCTCAAGAATGAAAAATATATTAGATGTAGTTCTTCCAGATCTTTTGTTGTATTGATTAAGCCCAGAGATCGAGTAAGGATCAACAGATCTTGCAAAGAGAAACTAGCCTTTGAGATCGTGTTGGAGGCGCGACACTACAACAAGGAACAAGATCTATTGTGATCCTTTAGATCGGTGGCTGATTTCTTGCTACACGTCTAGAAACAAACAGAGATCAACCAAGGGATCTAGTCTCGCAACACCGAAGATCATGCATATCGGCGGCAGATCTCAGATCTGCGAACGTCGACCCTTCTACAGTGTCAAGGTCGAACCTTCTTCCTACTCGATCGGCGCACGAGAGTTGCATAGTGAGAAACGGTAAAAACGAATCGGTGACTCCGACCTTGATCTGCGATGAGAAAACACCAAAACGGGGCTCCGGCGGCTGGACTTGTAGTTCAACAGGCTCGAAACTTGCCGGAGTGGGGAGATCGCACAGAGAGCAGAAGAAAACCGCGATGTATTTCCTCCAGACGGTACGACAGATCCAGCTGGAAGAAAAACCTGCGATAGTATTCCTTCTTCCCGATCGGGAGAGCAATAGATTCGCGATAGCAGCGCTCGGGAGAAACTTGCGAATGAAGGTGGGAGTAGCGTAATCGGGAGCGACGGCGGTAGAATCGCAAGACAGGAGCGAACCCTAACCGAGTAATTTGAGAATGTTGGGTTTGCTCTTTCGCTCAAAGTATTCTACTGTTGGGGTGGTGGATCACTTCAGGGCCTCTTGTTTCTCACACCGGGTTAGCCCAAGTGAGCTTAGAGGCAAGGGAGTGTGAAGCAGCCCCTGTATGCATTCTTGTCCCTCTGTTTTGAGGAGAGGTCGACGATCGTCGAGCTCACGCTTGAGCGTCGACCTCAGCTGGCGTCGAGCGTCGACATCAGCTGGCGTCGAGCGTCGACCTCAGCTGGCGTCGAGCGTCGACCTTAGCTGGTGCGTCGGGCGTCGACCTTCGCTGATGCGTCGAGCGTCGACCTCGGGCGAGATCGTCGACCTCCGGTCGACGCCCGAGCGTCGAGCTCGGTTCTGCGTTCGACGTTTGAGTCGTTTTTACTCCTGAGTATTTATATCCCGTTTTTCCGGGGATTAGGGTAAGCAAAAAGCAATTTCAGAGAGATTGGAGGCGTCGTATTTCCTGAAGAAGACGTATACGAGGTTTATCGCTAGAGGCGTCGTTCAGGGGAGTTTTTTCTCGGGTAATTTCTTGTCCAGAAGAAGGTGAAGGTAGGGTCGGCTTTGGCCTTTGTAACCTTTTGTAACCTGTAATCTTTTGGTGAATACAAGAAGGAGGAGAAGAAGGGGAGAGAGGACGTAGCCCGGTTTTGGGTGAACCTCTGTATATCTCTGTGTCTGTGATTGCTCTGTTTTGTTCTGTGTTTTGTTATTCGTTTTTCGAATTTCTGCTTCTCGGCGCTCCGGATTTCCTCACATTTGGTATCAGAGGGAGGTTCCCTCGATTCTTGGATATGGGTTCAGGAGGAGTGCGGATCGAGATAGAGAAATTTGATGGCAGTCGATTTGATCTGTGGAAGATGAAGATGGAGGATCTGTTGGTTGATCGTGATTTGTGGGATGCAATAGTGGATACTCCTCCAACAGAGAAGTCTGATGCGGAGGCTTTTGCAACCTGGACAAAGGCAGATCGGAAAGCTAAAGGTCTGATCAGGCTTTTTCTCACAGATTCAATTCTAACAAATGTCATGGAGGAAACTTCCAGCCAAGGCCTATGGCGGAAGTTGGAATCTCTCTACCAGAGCAAGTCTCTGGTTAATAAATTGTTGCTGAGGAAGAAATGGTACAATCTGAAGATGCAGGAAGGCGGTTCGTTCTCAGAGCACCTGACCAGTTTTAACACTGTCGTGGGTCAGTTGATCTCAATTGGTGAGAAAATATCGGATGAAGACAGAGCTATTACACTGCTGTGCTCATTGCCGGATTCTTGGGACAATGTTATTGTTGCCATAGGTGGTAATGGAGATAAGACTCTCTCCAGTGAGTCAGTATGTGCTACTCTTTTATCTGAGGAGACCAGGAGAGGAAGCTCAGAGAAGACCAGCAAAGGTGCATTGAGCGTATCCAGATCTCGCCCTCAATGGAGGGACACAAAGCAAGGTGGATCTCGAGATAAATCTCGGGGTAGATCCAAGAGCAGAGAAAGAGAGAAAGAAAAGAAGCCCATCAAGTGCTGGAAGTGTAATCAGGTTGGGCATGTGAAATCCCAATGCCCCAACAAGCCCATTCAGAAGGATGGAGGGTCAACTTCGGGTGCCAAGAAGGAGGCTGACGGTGGTGACATGTACATCGCAGCTGCATGTGTTGCTCATCAGGATGCGGATGTGTGGTATGTTGATACTGGAGCCTCTTACCACATGACCCCTCACAGGCACTGGTTTTGTGAGTATGAGGAGTTTGCGGGTGGTGATGTCATGCTTGGGGATGATACTGCAGTGCAGATCATTGGTCGTGGCAAGGTGATGCTGAAGATGGCCGACGGGACCATGAAGACCCTTCCGGGGGTGATGCATATTCCTGGGATGAGCAGGAATCTGATCTCGGTGGGATCTATGGCTGATGCGGGAGTTTGCTTCAGTTGTGACATGCACTCATGCAGGATGACCAGAGGGGCGATGGTGATCGCCAAAGGTGTTAGGCATGGAACACTGTACAAGCTACTGGCTGATACAGTGGTGGCTAGTGGGGCCTTCATCTCTGAAGGCCAAGAGGAGGACCAGGAGGAGCTGTCCAGGCTATGGCACCAGAGGCTTGGACACATCAGTGAGAAGGGGATGTCGGCTATGACATCTGGCCAGATGGTGGAGGGTGTGCCCATGTGCACCTCGAGCTTTGGATTCTGCGAGCATTGCCTACTCGGCAAGCAGAGCCGGGTTAGCTTTCAGGGAGCAGGGACTAGGGCCACTGGCCCTCTTGATTTGATCCATTCTGATGTATTCGGACCTACTCCAGTTCCATCACTTGGTGGAGCTAGGTATTATATATCTTTCATTGATGATTATTCCAGGTTTTCTTGGCTTTACTTTCTCAGGTCCAAGGCGGAGGTTCTAGACAGGTTCAAGGAGTTTAAGAACCTGGTGGAGAACCAGTTTGAGAGGAAGGTGAAGGTTCTTCGTTCTGATAACGGAGGGGAGTATTGCTCGGACGCCTTCGAGCGGTACTGTACTGAGCAGGGGATTGCACGGCAGAAGACCACGCCGTATACTCCAGAGCAGAATGGAGTGTCGGAAAGGCTCAATCGGACATTGATGGAGAAAGCCAGGTGCATGCTCAGTTGGGCTGGTTTGGGGAAGGAGTTCTGGGCTGAAGCGGCGGCTACAGCTAACTACTTGAAGAACAGGACCCCTACATCTGCAGTGAAGGGGTGTACCCCCTTTGAGGCCGTATTCAAGAAGAAGCCAAATTTGGCTTATGCTCGTGTTTTTGGATGTGATGCATACGTTCACATTCCAAAGGAGAAGAGGGGGAAGCTGGATATGAAGTCCGAGCGGTGCATCTTTGTGGGCTACAAAGATGGCATCAAGGGATATAAGCTTTGGAACCCGGTGACGAGGACGGTGACGTATAGCAAGGATGTGGTCTTTCATGAAGCCCGTCCTCAAGTCACTACACAAGCGGAGGAAGGGAAAGCTGCAGAAAAGGTGGTAGTGGAAAGGGGCATGGAGGAAGTTCCTCTGGAGGATGCTCAGATCACTACAGTGGCTGTTTCAGATTCAGATTCTGAATCTGATGTTTTGGAGGAGGTGAGCCTTGATGATGAATCAGAAGATGAAGTTGCTGATGCTCCACTTCTGAGGCGTTCAACGAGGGAAAGGAGGGAACCAATCCGGTACTCCCTTGGTGCGGTTGGAGCACAATATTGCCTGAACATGCTTGGAGAAGATCCTATTTCAGCCAGGGATGCGAGGTCGAGGGCTGATGCGAATCAGTGGGAGCTTGCTATGGTTGATGAGATGGAGTCTCTGCGGAAGAATCAGACTTGGGGTCTGTGCAAGCTTCCAAAAGGGAGGAAGGCCATTGGGAGTAAATGGGTCTTCAAGCAGAAGGTCAAGGCGGATGGCACCGTGGAGAAGTACAAGGCGAGGTTGGTTGCCAAGGGTTTCTCACAGGTGGAAGGTGTGGACTACGACGAGATTTTCTCGCCGGTGGCCAAGCTCACTTCTATCAGGATGGTTCTCTCCATTGCGGCTGTGCATGATCTGGAGATTGAACAAATGGACGTGAAGACGGCGTTTCTTCACGGGGATTTGGAGGAGGAGATTTACATGCGGCAACCTGAAGGATTCGAGGCCAAGGGCAAGGAGGATCAGGTGTGCAGGTTGAAGAAGTCCCTTTATGGACTTAAGCAATCTCCGAGGATGTGGTATCAGAAGTTCGACACCTACATGCTGGAGTTGGGTTTAGAAAGGTCGAATTCTGACCACTGTGTGTATTTCCAAAGGAAGGGAGAGCACTTCACTTTTCTGACACTCTACGTAGATGACATGCTGCTCGTAGGGAATAGTGTCAAGATGATCCAACAGTTGAAGAAGCTGCTCTCTGCCAAGTTCGAGATGAAGGATTTGGGGCCAGCAAGTGTGATCTTGGGGATGCAGATTACCAGGGATAGAAGCAAAAGGAAGCTTTGGTTGGGGCAGCAGAGGTATGTCGAAGAGGTGTTGAAGAAGTTCAACATGGCTGACTGTAAACCTGTTGGTGCCCCTATGCCGGTTGGGGAGAAATTGTCTGCGGAGATGTGTCCCAAGACACATGAGGAGATGGAAGATATGGTGAAGGTTCCATATGCAAGTGCAGTGGGGAGCCTCATGTACGCCATGGTTTGTACTCGGCCTGACATAGCACAAGCAGTGGGAGTGCTGAGCCGGTACATGGCCAAACCAGGGAAGGAGCACTGGAATGCTGTGAAGCGGGTGTTCAGGTATCTTCGGGGCACTTCAAATTATTCTATATGTTATGAAGGTGCTGAAGCTGGAAGAGTCCTGGACGTGGTCGGACATGTGGACTCTGACTGGGGAGGTGATCTGGATAGCAGGAGGTCCACCAGTGGGTATGTTTTTACATTATTTGGTGGTGCTGTTAGTTGGATGAGTCGGCGGCAAGGAGTGGTGGCACTCTCGTCAACGGAAGCGGAATACATGGCCCTTACTCATGCCAGTAAGGAGGCCATATGGCTGAGGAGGTTGTGCGGGGAGCTCGGTTTTGAGCAGGGTCCTGTGAAGCTGTGGTGTGACAGCCAAGGGGCTATTCAGTTAGCCAAGAATCCGGCTTTCCATGCTAGGACCAAGCACATAGACATCCAATTTCACTTCATCAGGGAGAAGGTGGAGAAGCAGGTAGTGCAACTGGAGAAGGTTGACACTAAGGAGAACAGTTCTGATTTCTTAACCAAGGCTGTGCCTGTTGCCAAGTTTGAATGGTGTGCTACAGCAGTGGGTTTGAAGAGGAAGTCTGGAGGAGCTGCTCTCATTTGCTGAAGGTTTCCACCAAGTGGGAGAATGTTGGGGTGGTGGATCACTTCAGGGCCTCTTGTTTCTCACACCGGGTTAGCCCAAGTGAGCTTAGAGGCAAGGGAGTGTGAAGCAGCCCCTGTATGCATTCTTGTCCCTCTGTTTTGAGGAGAGGTCGACGATCGTCGAGCTCACGCTTGAGCGTCGACCTCAGCTGGCGTCGAGCGTCGACCTCAGCTGGCGTCGAGCGTCGACCTCAGCTGGTGTCGAGCGTCGACCTCAGCTGCTGCGTCGGGCGTCGACCTTCGCTGATGCGTCGAGCGTCGACCTCGGGCGAGATCGTCGACCTCCGGTCGACGCCCGAGCGTCGAGCTCGGTTCTGCGTTCGACGTTTGAGTCGTTTTTACTCCTGAGTATTTATATCCCGTTTTTCCGGGGATTAGGGTAAGCAAAAAGCAATTTCAGAGAGATTGGAGGCGTCGTATTTCCTGAAGAAGACGTATACGAGATTTATCGCTAGAGGCGTCGTTCAGGGGAGTTTTTTCTCGGGTAATTTCTTGTCCAGAAGAAGGTGAAGGTAGGGTCGGCTTTGGCCTTTGTAACCTTTTGTAACCTGTAATCTTTTGGTGAATACAAGAAGGAGGAGAAGAAGGGGAGAGAGGACGTAGCCCGGTTTTGGGTGAACCTCTGTATATCTCTGTGTCTGTGATTGCTCTGTTTTGTTCTGTGTTTTGTTATTCGTTTTTCGAATTTCTGCTTCTCGGCGCTCCGGATTTCCTCACATCTACAATACCTCATCTATGTATGGAATGGGTATATATAGTACTTCCTGCGTAGAGCAAACCTTAGGATGACACGAACCCGTGAACCTATTTCGAGTCGGCCTAACACACGTATGGACATATATATATATATAAATATCTAACAGAAAATATGCAAATTTTGAGCATAAAATGCGTGAATTTTTTTAGGGGAGATCGGCCGTTCATGAATGACGACGGTTCATGACCATGGCATTCACGACCGCCACCACCGCGCCAAATGAAGCCATCATAGATGCCATGTGGAGAGAATAGCTTCAAAAGCATGGATCTGAATTATCTCCATTTCTGACAAAATGGATTGTATCCATTTGACCATCTGATGGATAAAACTATCCTGAAATAAATTAAGTGGTGCAGATTTTTTTGATTTAAAAAATATATATAAGACTGGAATTACTTAGCCCGTGAGATCATTTTGCAATACGTCTTGGCCGTGAAATGGATAGTATCCATTTCGTCAGAAATGGAGAGGATCCCGATACCAAAAACATGTAACACGGTCAGCCAAATATGGAGTTATACGTGCCGTGCCCATTGATGATGACAAAGATAGTCGTTCCGACTAGTCAGTCAGAACATGGTGAAAAATAGCGAGATGCAACATTATAACTCAGTCTGGTCTCCTACGAAACTTATCAACAGACCATCACATGATTTGAGAGCGCCAAGGTACAAAACATACAGTCAAAAAATGCACATGAAAAGGATGTTGACAATACTCCCTATATCTATCATGATTTTTTTCTCTATTTTGTTTTCTGAAAACGTCATCATTCATAATATTGTGTTGATTTTTTTCTAGCAGTGAAAAACACAATTCATCCAAAAGGAGTTATTTTATCTTTTAAAAAATCACATGTCTCTAAAACAAACACAATATTATGAACAAAGACATTTTTCAGAAAACTAAAAAGAAAAAAAAGCCCTTCCAAACAGGACCAACTGATACTTGAAGAAGCCAGCACACAACCCTTAGATGAGAGCAACTTGTGAAATATTGGCTCCGTTTGGAGGGACTTATTTTCACCGGTCAAGCGGTTACGACCACATGAACCAGACCTTAATTACGGTCTGATTCATGCGGTCGTAACCGATTGACCGGCAAAAAAAAGTCCCCCCAAACGGAGCCATTATTTTCCGCTGAACATACTTTATTCTTTTGCAAGTTGGAAATGAGTAATATACTCCTGTTTTGACTCATTTTCGCATTTCTGAAGGTCAAACTGATGATCAGGTTCTCGCTTCGAATTTTTTGAACTTGCAAAGTTTGATACTAATAGATTCTTGTACACTCCGTAACCAGCGATACAGTGTTGCACCGACACGTAACATGTGATACGACACGACACACGACTCGTCAATTCTCAAAAAAATATCATATTCTGACACGCTGTGACGCATATATTAAATATATATTTTTTATAAATAAAACATTTTTCACAAAAATTACACTTTAAGACAAATTGTCTCACGCCTCACCATGAGTAGTTAGTTTAGGGACACACGTGTCCGATTGAGTGGAACACGCGAGTCCCGCGTGAACCACCGTGTCGGACTTCCGACACACGTGTCAGAGAGTGTCGAAGAGTCAAACGTGTGTCGGAGAGTCCGACACCGACACGCGGGACATTTTAAAATACTGTCGGTGCTTTGAGACGCTTTGAGTCTACCATTAGGAAGACAAACAATTCAATCCACCGGGGAGCCTTCCATGGTGGGAAAAAAGACATTTTAGGCTTCCTGAAAATTTTCTAGTTTCTAGAGCAGACTCAAAGCTCCTAGGGTGCATTGTTGGGTCCTCATTTCCATTGTATGTGGGCAACTTGGGTTGCTAGAAATCAACAGCAAAGAAGGCAGCTTTGATTTTTGCCGCAAACCGGCGGTAATACTTGATCCCTCTCTTCGGCATCCTCGACAATATGAGGATCAAAAGGCGCAGCATAGGCCGCTTGAGGGGAGCTAAAAGGAAAATTGAGAGTTTGCAAAGGTGTTGTAGGAGGTGTAAAGAAATGAATGAGCTTGGGCTTTGTTTGGCACGACTTATTTGCTTAGCCAAATTTGATCAAAAACACTATTATAATTAGTCATGGGCAAAAAGCCCGAGCCCGGAAACCCCGTCCGGGCCCGGGCCGGCAAAAGCTCGGCTCGGCCCGGGAAAATCCCGGCCTGGGCCAAGTCCGGGCTTGGGGCCCTTACCGGGCCCCCATTTTTGCCGGTTGCCCGGCCCGTTGCCCGGGCCGGGCCGGGCAATGCCCGGGTGCCGGGCTAGCCCGAGCCCGGAACCCTGGCTGCCAGAAGCCCGATGCGGGATTTTAATCCCGCCTAATCATAGGCGGAATTAATCTCGCCTATGATTACGTGGGATTAATCCCGCCAATTTAGGAGGGATTAATCCCGCATGATTAATAGGCGGGATTACTCCCGCCTAGTTATTCAAGCCGGCTCGACAAAAGCCCGACCCGGCCTGAAGGGTCTTACCAGGCCCCCTCTTTGAGAGGGAGCCCGAGCCCGGCCCGGTTCACCCTAAGCCCGGGTCGAGCCCGGTTGGCAAAAAGCCCGGGCCGGCCCAAGCCCGGCCTGATCGGGCTTTTTGCCCATGACTAATTATAATATAATGTATCTTTGGCAATACAAAGGTTATGACCACTCCCAAGAAAATAAATTAGTTTTGAGCATAAAATGCATGAATTCTTTTTGGTGAGGTCGGGCGTTCACGAACAACAATTTATGACCACCGCGATCATGACCGCCATCACCGTGCCAAATGAAGCCTCATAACTCTGATGATCTTGGTGGAGTTTCGACGGATCGCTGAAGGACAAGCAAATAATTGCGGGTGGTGCGGTTCGGTACGGTTTGAGCCCAAACCGAAACTGCACCACAGGGGTGCTGTTTTTGACACCCCAAAACGTACCGCACCAAAACCGTGCGGTGCGGTTTTGATTCGGTGCAGTTTTCGGCCGATTTTTGCGATGCGGTTTCGGATATTAACTGTTTTTTATCCCATTCATTTTTAAAATTTTATTTATCAAGCTCCAAACAAGTTCTCAAGCCCCAAACAAGTTTGAACAAGCTCCAAACAAATTTGAACATGATGTTAATATTTGAACATGATCCTAATAAAAAAGTAGTTTATGGATTTCTTGGGGCTTTTTCTTAAACAACTAATATATTGTTCAAAGTGTATTGGTTTATTGGAAGGTGTTGCAGACTAACTCGACGTTCCGGTCGGACCGGATAATCTTGGACCGTCTCAGCTCACGGAGCGGTCGAGCGCTCACACGGTCGATGAAAATGAACAATGAAGACAAGTCTTGATGACGTGAAAAAACACCTGAAATGAGTAAAAAACCACGTGACCGGGTCTGTGCCGGTCAAATTCCACTAACTTTGGGTGATTACAGTATGTTTGGTGAATCGGGGCAACATGCCGCTCCCGTTACAACTTGGGGGGTGAGAGAGAGACAATAGTCTCCTGCGGGCAACAAGTTGCACCGCAGAAGTGACTTGGACAAAGGAATGTGTGAAATGCTCCTGGCGCGCATGCTCGGGGCGGCGCGCACTTGCTCGCTCCCAATATCCTGTTCTTTCGATTTCCTTGAGGTCTTGGGCGTCCTCTTGCTGCCAATGCGTTGGTGGGGTGCCTGTAGCCGCTGGTGGATGCTGGTGGCCGCCGGTGGCTGTTGGTGACTGGCGGTGGTTCACGGCGAGCAGAGGCCGACTTGGTGGAGGAGACGGGAGAGCTCTCACCTAAGGAAGAAGGAGAAAAACCAGGGAGGATAAAAGGTGAGAAATGAGGAACCCCTGGGGGTCCTTTTATAGACTCCAGGGGTGGATCATCGTGGGCCCCACCACTAAAGTGGTGGGGTAGTGGGTGGTTCCCCCCTTGATCGGACGACGAGGAGAGCCTCCCCCTTGATCGGACGGCGAGGAGAGCCTCCCCTTTATCTGACGGCGGGGGGGGGGGGGGGGGGGGGGGCTCATAACGGTAGCGATGGCGGGAGCGGCTGGCCGGGCGGCTCATAGCGGTGTGAAAGAGAGGGGATAAGATACTTATTACTCTAGAGGGGGGGTGAATAGAGTATTCAAAAATTAAGAGACTCTAAACACTTCTCTTGAGCAAATTGCGGAATTGAAATATAAAAGCTTTAAACCATAGCCTATCAGAGTGTAGTGAAAAGAAACAAGCTAACTGTTGTTTCAGTTGAGCTTTATACCTAACACAGCAACTAGCAACCTAGTTATATCTATCACAGCCATAGATCAATGATTAAAGTAAACAACCAGACAACACAAGAACTTTATAGTGGTTCCCCAATTGGGTACATCCACTCTTTTACCACCTTGGTAGAAATCCACTACAGATTTTTGTTCAGGTTCCCTGCCACCACAAGATCTGCTTCAGGTAGATCTAGAAACCCTTCAGGCTTCTTATCAGGTGCCTAAGAACCAAACACACAGGTTTTTGATCAGGTGCCCTGCCACCAAAGGTTCACTTTTGAAGGGAGTAATAACCCTTTTACAGGAGGTTAAGGGAAAGAATGAAGGGGTCTTCTCAGTGTTCAGAGAAGCTAGTGGATTGCTCTGAGAAAATCAAAGCTCCCCTGGCTTAGAGAATATCCAGGAAGAAGCTTTGCTTCAGGGTGTAGGAACTCCAGATAGCTTTGATGCCTTTTCTGATGCAGCTTTGAAGAAGATTCAAGATGTTGAAGGTTTTTCTTCTTCAGCAGCTTTGCAATCTGGGAGAAGAGTTCTTCTTGAAAGCTTGAGCACTGAGTGTTGATTTTCCTGAAGATAGGATGAACTCAGGAAGCAGCAGAAGAACAAATTCTTTTTCTTTCAAAGCTCTTGTTATATCACGCTTGTTTCTTTTTCTTTTGTTTCTGTATCTGATATCCTGTATTCAGCCAACTGCATGATAATATAGAAACTTCTCTTCTTTGAATATTGCCTCGAGCCCTGCACTAAAAAGATCTTTTCAAATAATACAATAAAACAAATAAAGCAACTGCGCCAGAAATCTTCTCTGTCATTCCCAAAAAAATTTAAGGATATTAATATATCCTATAAAATAGACTTTACAAATTGGCACAGGAAGCAAGGCATAACGGCTATATTACAGCTGTTAGAAAAACATGATTTCCTCTAATAAAACAAACAACTTTATTCTGCCAAAACTTCCAATTAATGCACAAGGGATATTGCAAATAAGCAAAGAAATATAGGCATTAAATTAAGCAGAATATCTGAATAACATATGTCTTAGACATGAGGAAATAAGTCAATAATTCAAATGAAAAGAATACAAATAATAGCAGACAGAAAACGTCGACCAGAGAACAAAGATCGTCAATCTGGACAAGCAGATCGTCGACCTGAAGAAAAACTATCTCTACAGAAATCGTCGACCAGGGCAACACGATCGTCGATCTGAGCAAGCAGATCGTCGATCTCACTTCAGAGTTCATAGCTCTGAGATCGTCGAGCGGCAGTCGACTATCGTCGAGCTCAATCCTATAAAACAGAATTTCCATTTCAATCTAATCTCAACTATCTATCTGGTTCTATTCTAACTAAACCTAGGGTAGACTAACCTTTAGTCTAACCATTGACCATAGATAAATCTTGGGTCAATTAAGCCTAAAAGAGATGACATCGCCCAAATAAAAACTAGGGAACAAACACGGTGGCCCGCCAGCGGTCCATCCGCAGCAAGGGAGGCTGTGACCGGCCACGACAAGGCCGGCCACGACCTTGCCGCGGCGAGGCCGGCCGCGGCAGGGGAGGCCGCGGCCGCGGCCGCGGCGGCCGGCCAAGGCCTGCCGCGGCAAGGCCGGCTAAGGCCTTGCCGCGGCAAGGCCGTACACGGCCTTGCCGGGCCGAGGCTGGCCGCGGCTGGGGAGGCCGCGGCCGGCCATGGCCGGGGAGGCCGCGGCCGGCCATGGCCGGGGAGGCCGCGGCCGGCCATGGCCGGGGAGGCCGCGGCCGGCCATGGCCGGGGAGGCCGCGGCCGGCCATGGCCGGGGAGGCCGCGGCCGGCCATGGCCGGGGAGGCCGCGGCCGGCCATGGCCGGGGCGGCCGCGGCCGGCCACCGCAAGGCCGGGACGGCCGCGGCTCGGCCTCCACCGGCTAGGCCGGTCGTGGCCTTGCAGGCGGCTTGCCGCGGTCGCCCTGACGGGGGTGCCAGCCGCGGCGGTGGCCGGGGGGCCGGCCGCCGACGGTGGCTAAGCCGCCAGTCAGCGGCGGTTTTCCCGGCAGCGGTTTCCCCCATGAGGGGAGGGACCGTGTCCCGCCCCCATGAGGGGAGGGACCGTGTCCCGCCCCCATAACTCCCATCATTAGGAAAGATTATGGGGGGTGGGGGCCACCCATGATTTTCCTTGGGTGGAGATCATGAGGGGCCTTTTTTCCTCCTATAAATGATGGTGGAACCCATCAATTGCCCCCCCCCCCAAATCTCTGCTATTCGGGAACGAAGTGAGCATGAGAGGAGGGATTTTTCTCATTCTCTGTTGTCATGGTGATGACCGGCGAGAAAACCGAGGCGGCAGCGGCGGCTCGTGGTTCCAAGGTATGACATCACGTGGAGGTTTTGCGAGCGTGTGTCGGGCGTGTGCGAAGACCACGGGTGTCGGCGGGGTGCGCATCTCACCAAGCCGTACGCGCACAAGCAGCGCATGCGAGGAAGGGTCGCGCACGCCGGCCGCGGGCGCGCAGGCCGTGCGCGCTCAGGCCGTGCGCGCGCAGGCCGTGCACGCGCAAGCCGTGCGCGCGCAGGCCGTGCACGCGCAAGCCGTGCGCGCGCAGGCCGTGCACGTGCGACCAAGCTGCACGCGCAGGCTGGGCGCGCGCAGGCCGCGCGCGCGCCTGGGCCAGGCACGCCTGTGCGCACAGGCCGGGCGCGCGCGCACGCCGCGTGCGCCCGGGCCGGGCACGCATACGCGCGCAGGCCGTGCGCGCGCGAAGGCCGTGTGCGCGCGCGCGGGCCGTGGGCGTTCGCAGGCCGTGGGTGCGAGTGGGCCGCGCGCGCGCAGGCCGCGAGTCACGTGCGTTGGCGCGGTTCGCGTTGCGCTGTCGTTGGCATGGTTTGCGTTGCGCGGTCGTGTACTTCCCTATTGTGCATGCGTTTGCACAGGTGCCCTTTTTTGCATGTCGCGCATGCTTTTGGCGATTGGTCGTGCGGTTTTTCATCTTTGGGGTGACTTTTTTATTTTTTCATGCGCAGGTTTCGAAGCATTCTTCTGGTCCAATGCGCATGCGCTCTTTTTTGACTGGAGATGGCATTTATAATTGGAGGATGAAGTACGGGCTTCCTGCTGATTTGGAAGTGAGGATCCCGCGACCCGAGGAGCGGGTCCAGAATCCTCCCCGCGGCTGGTTGACGATCTGCGAAGTTTCCCTGAGATCTGGCTTCCACTTTCCGCCCTGCGAGGAGGTGATTGAGATTTTGAAGCTCTGTGGAGTGCCTATTGTACAACCCCGTATCCGGCCGAGCAGGATCCTCCCCAAATGGCGGACTCGGGACATGCTACGAGCGATGTTTTGATGTAGCCCCGTTCGGGGACGTGCGGGTCCTCGTGCGTGCGTGCGGAGGCCTCGTGTGCATAGGCTCTTATATACATTATATTATATATATTATATTATATATATATATATTATATTATAAATATTATATTATATATATATATATATATATATGATTTGATAAGAAAAAAAGGAAGGCAGGGGGGCTCGGTACAGGCAAGAGGCAGAGAAAAGCAAAAAGGAAAAAGGGAGAAGAAGGAAAGCCGTGAGCTTTTTTCCTTAGGGCTAGCCGGATCGGCCGCCTGCAGCACCCCCGACACCGCCCCCCCCCCCCCTTCTCTCTCCCGGCCGCTTGGAGCAGGCCGCCCGCTCCTCTCCCTCTCTCCCCCGTCGCTCGGCCGCCTGGAGGAGCACAGCCGCTCCTCCCTCCATCTCTCCCACCGCCGGCCAAAAAGAGCAAGGCTCCTCCTCCTCTCCCGCCGCCGGCTCCAGGGCTCCTCCCTCCTCCCCTCCGTCCAGGCCGCCTCCAGCGGGTCCGAGCTCCTCTCGGCCCCCCACTTCCCATCCAGGCCGCCTCCAGCGGGGCCGAGCTCCTCTCGGCCCCCCACTTCCCGTCCAGGCCGCCTCCAGCGGGGCCGAGCTTCTCTCGGCCCCTCTTCCCGTCGCCGACCTAAACAAGGAGCGAAAGCTCGTTTCTCTCTCGGCTCTCCTTCCTCGCCGCCTCCTGCAACTAGGTCGGCCAGGAGCTCCTCTCCCAGTACCGCTTGGAGCTAGGCCGGTCGGGATCAGCTTTCCCGATGCCGCTTGAAGTTGTGGAGGCCGGGATCGACTTCCTCGATACCATTTGGAGTACGATCGGCCTTGGAGAGGCTCGGCCACGAAGGGAAAAATTACTTGGAGCCTTCAACTCTCCCACGGAGTTCGGATCTGAGCATGGACAACCACTACGGATGCTAGACGCCGAGACTCGGGCGATATGCGCGATTGCGGCTTCGTCAAAACACGCGTCAAGGGTAACGAAGTTTCTACTCGGGCAGGTGAAGCCCTCAATTTACATATTTGCATGGAAGCCCCTCTCCACCAACGCGTAGGGGAAGGGAGCTCTCCTACGGGTTGACGTGTACGTCCCCGCTGTTAATTTCATTTAGTATCCGGAAGTGTGAGTACGGATTTAGGCATGCTGTGTGATGCCCATTCGGACGTATGAGCCGAATTGGTGACATGCTGTGTGAAGCCCATTCGGACGTATGAGCAAAATTGGTGATGTGCTGTGTGAAGCCCATTCGGACGTATGAGCCGAATTGGTGATGCTCTGTGTGAAGCCTGTCCGGACGTATGAGCCGGATTGGTGATATTCTGGGGTTCCCGGAAAAGACTCCGAGGAAGTTGGATATTATCTA
Organism: Platanthera zijinensis; assembly: GCA_039513925.1. Lineage (NCBI taxonomy): Eukaryota > Viridiplantae > Streptophyta > Magnoliopsida > Asparagales > Orchidaceae > Platanthera > Platanthera zijinensis. The sequence continues at coordinate 20,340,477 of CM077084.1, read as the reverse complement.
TTTGCAGGGAATGCGCACCGTAGCCCCGCAAAAGGGATGTACGGAATATATTTGGCCAGCTTATGTTAGCCGACCGTTGTTCAGCTGGCAGTCGTTTGTCGAGACATTGGCGTACAGGTGGTGCAGTACCAAGCGGGGAGTAGCGGGCTTAAGCCCAAGCTGGTGTCGGCCCTCGAAGGCCTAGTTTGTTTATATTGCCGGCCTGCGTGCCGATGTATGGAATTTATATTCCTGTAAATTTATAATATGTGATGATCTGTGAATGTATGGTTTACTCTCTTTGCCGTGGGCCAGTGGTGTGCTCGTGAGCCGCTCGTCCCGTGGGAGCCCCGAGGTTTATGCCGGGAAGCCCCTGATGGCCTGTTAATAGCCTTTTAGGGCAGCGGAGTCGCGGTGTCTGCAGCCCAGTTGGGAAGCATGTTGTAGAATTGCTCGGCGATATTGCGCCTTTAGTAGGGCGGGTGAGGAGCATTTTGTATAGACCCAAGGAGATACATCTGGATAGGGGAGAGTTGGTCTTGAGACCCTCCTTAGATGTTCCGGTCGGCCAAGAGCGCCCTCCGAAGGTGTCTTAGCTCAGCCTTTGGCTTGGGAGGGGAAGAGTTCGTTAGTCTTCCGGGTATGCGGTGGGACCTCCACGCTGAGACCTTGGGTCTGTCTCTTACGTTCCTAGTCTAGAGCCTAGATTGTTCATTTGAGTGTAGTAGGTGTGCGGTCACCCCTCTTTTGGGATCTTGAACTCCACATAAGTCAATTTTGGCTTCAGTCAATTTTGGCTTCAACAGTTATGGTGCGGTGAGCGTGGAGAGTGGCCAGCACAGAAAAACTCAGCTGAGCGTCATGGCTATAGAAGAGGAACTAAGTGACGACCAGGGTCATGTGATGAAAGAAGTCCCCTCCCACTCCCCTTTTGTCGATCTTAACCATCCCAGCATTTCTTCTCAAACATTTCTCAAATACCAAAGTTTAAACCCTCACAACAAAAAGTAACATTTAAAATAATGTTCCGCGGGCTAGAATTTCATGGTTAGGAAATGCATGTTTTATGATGGGAGAGGTGGGAATAAAAAGAGCAGTAAAACCAAAGAGGATCGCGACATTCACGAACCGTAACTAATTCACATGTGCTAGGGGATTTGCTTGCGAACCTGTAAAATGAAATCCGGAGAACAAAGATGGATCAGAATCAAACTTGCAACCCTTAATTTCAAATGAATGTGCAGCACCACCAGACACATCCTGATTGTATTTAGCTAAATGCCCAGCATAGCCTAACACACCAATACCACTACCAATTACCACCACATCTGCTTAAGACTCCTCTGAATATTTGTCATGGTTAAGCAAAGAGATGTTTGCTATAAGTGAAATAGAAGTATAATTACGATTTTTTTAGACTTATATAGGAAAGATTAGCGGGCAACTAACTACTAAAGGCTCAATCTTTCACTCTATCATGACAAGCATACGCATGAATATGAAGCGAAGAGCACTTACTGTATCACCGAGTAACACAGGGTGGTTAAAGTGATGTGTATAATGAACAAAGTAAAAATTAGTTACCGTGTTTCTCTTAGTTGAAATCCTACATGAAGTTGATTGTTAGCATGTTATTTACACATCTCTAATTGCAAGTATAATCATGAGAGCTTGATACACAAACAAAGTTACACGATTTTATTCTACCAAAAAATACCCAAATATGATAAGATATGAGAACAGAAAATTCAAATTATGATTTGATTTAAAATAGTGAAACAAGAAAGATATATGTAAATTGAATAGGACGTTCTACCCAAGAGATCAAAACGTGCCTTAGGGAGAATATTATATGATCGACCTTGGTTTCCAAGAGGGTGGACGTAGTGGGCAGAGGTGCCTCGTGTCGGACTTTGGCTTGGTTGATCGGGTTAGCGGTTCTTTTGAGTTATTGAATTATCCCTTTGCTTGCTTTATAGTTGTTTTGGAGAGGAGACCCCCAGGTAGATCCTCTGCGCAGGCTCCCATCTAGCTGTCAGGTCCGAAGGCTCGCCTGTGGGGGAGAGGTCTGGTTCTTGGTCCTTGGTTTTGCACTACCCCGAGCGCGGCTCGGCCCCAGGTAGACCCACTGCGCAGGCACCCACCTAGCTGGCAGGTCCGAAGGCTCGCCTGTGGGGGAGAGGTCTGGTTCTTGGTCCGTGGTTCTGCACTAATCCGAGCGTGGCTCGGCCCCAGGTAGACCCGCTGCGCAGGCTCCCATCTAGCTGGCAGGTCCGAAGGATCGCCTGTGGGGGAAAGGTTGGCTTTTGGGATACTTCGGTTTAGCCACTTCTACGACACCCCGAGCCGTGCTCAGCCCCAGGTAGACCCGCTGTGCAGGCTCCCATCTAGCTGGCAGGTCCGAAGGCTCGCCTATGGGGGAAAGGTTGGCTTTTGGGATACTTCGGTTTAGCCACTTCTGCGACACCCCGAGCCGGGCTCGGCCCCAGGTAGACCCGCTGTGCAGGCTCCCATCTAGCTGGCAGGTCCGAAGGCTCGCCTGTGGGGGAAAGGTTGGCTTTTGGGATACTTCAGTTCATCCACTTCTACGACACCCTGAGGCGGGCTCGGCCCCAGGTAGACCCGCTGCGCAGGCTCCCATCTAGCTGGCAGGTCCGAAGGCTCGCCTGTGGGGGAAAGGTTGGCTTTTGGAATACTTCGGTTTAGCCACTTCTACGACACCCCGAGCCGGGCTCGGCCCCAGGTAGACCCGCTGCGCAGGCTCCCATCTAGCTGGCAGGTCCGAAGGCTCGCTTGTGAGGGAAAGGTTGGCTTTTGGGATACTTCAGTTCAGCCACTTCTACAACACCCTGAGTCGGGCTCGGCCCCAGGTAGACCCGCTGCGCAGGCTCCCATCTAGCTGGCAGGTCTGAAGGCTCGCCTGTGGGGGAAAGGTTGGCTTTTGGGATACTTCGGTTTAGCCACTTCTACGACACCCCGAGCCGGGCTCGGCCCCAGGTAGACCCGCTGCGCAGGGTCCCATCTAGCTGGCAGGTCTGAAGGCTCGCCTGTGGGGGAAAGGTTGGCTTTTGGGATACTTCGGTTTAGCCACTTCTACGATACCCTAAGTCGGGCTCAGCCCTAGGTAGACCCGCTACGCAGGCTCCCATCTAGCTGGCAGGTCCGAAGGCTCGCTTGTGGGGGAAAGGTTGGCTTTTGGGATACTTCAATTCAGCCACTTCTACGACACCCCGAGCCGGGCTTGGCCCCAGGTAGACCCGCTGCGCAGGCTCCCATCTAGCTGGCAGGTTCGAAGGCTCGCCTGTGGGGGAATAGTTGGCTTTTGGGATACTTCGGTTTAGCCACTTCTACGACACCCCGAGCGCGGCTCGGCCCCAGGTAGACCCGCTGCGCAGGCTCCCATCTAGCTGACAGGTCTGAAGGCTCGCCTGTGGGGGAAAGGTTGGCTTTTGGGATACTTCGGTTTAGCCACTTCTACGACACCCCAAGCTGGGCTCGGCCCAAGGTAGACCCGCTGCGCAGGCTACCATCTAGCTGGCATGTCCGAAGGCTCGCCTGTGGGGGAAAGGTTGGCTTTTGGGATACTTCAGTTCAGCCACTTCTACGACACCCCGAGCCGGGCTCGACCCCAGGTAGACCCGCTGTGCAGGCTCCCATCTAGCTAGCAGGTCCGAAGGCTCGCCTGTGGGGGAAAGGTTGGATTTTGGGATACTTCGGTTTAGCCACTTCTACGACACCCCGAGCCAGGATCGGCCCCAGGTAGACCCGCTGCGCAGTCTCCCATCTAGCTGGCAGGTCCGAAGGCTCGCCTGTGGGGGAAAGGTTGGCTTTTGGGATACTTCAGTTCAGCCACTTCTACGACACCCCGAGCCGGGCTCGGCCCCAGGTAGACCCACTGCGCAGGCTCCCATCTAGCTGGCAGGTCCGAAGGCTCGCCTGTGGGGGAAAGGTTGGCTTTTGGGTTACTTCGGTTTAGCCACTTCTACGACACCGAGCCGGGCTCGGCCCCAGGTAGACCCGCTGCGCAGGCTCCCATCTAGCTGGCAGGTCCGAAGGCTCGCCTGTGGGGGAAAGGTTGGCTTTTGGGATACTTTGGTTTAGCCACTTCTACGACACCCCGAGCCGGGCTCGGCCCCAGGTAGACCCGCTACGCAGGCTCCCATCTAGCTGGCAGGTCTGAAGGCTCGCCTGTGGGGGAAAGGTTGGCTTTTGGGATATTTCAGTTCAGCCACTTCTACGACACCCCGAGCCGGGCTCGTCCCCAGGTAGACCCGCTGCGCAGGCTCCCATCTAGCTGGCAGGTCCGAAGGCTTGCCTGTGGGGGAAAGGTTGGCTTTTGGGATACTTCGGTTTAGCCACTTCTACGACACCCCGAGCGCGGCTCGGCCCCAGGTAGACCCGCTGCGCAGGCTCTCATCTAGCTGATAGGTCCGAAGGCTCGCCTGTGGGGGAAAGGTTGGCTTTTGGGATACTTCGGTTTAGCCACTTCTACGACACCCCGAGCCGGGCTCGGCCCCAGGTAGACCCGCTGTGCAGGCTCCCATCTAGCTGGCAGGTCCGAAGGCTCTCCTGTGGGGGAAAGGTTGGCTTTTGGGATACTTCAGTTCAGCCACTTCTACGACACCCCGAGCCGGGCTCGGCCCCAGGTAGACCCGCTGCGCAGGCTCCCATCTAGCTGGCAGGTCCGAAGGCTCGCCTGTGGGGGAAAGGTTGGCTTTTGGGATACTTCAGTTCAGCCACTTCTACGACACCCCGAGCCGGGCTCGGCCCCAGGTAGACCCGCTGCGCAGGCTCCCATCTAGCTGGCAGGTCCGAAGGCTCGCCTATGGGGGAAAGGTTGGCTTTTGGGATACTTCTGTTTATCTACTTCATCGACACTCCGAGCCGGGCTCGGCCCCAGGTAGACTCGCTGCTTAGGCTCTCATTAGCTGAGCAGGGAGGTAGGCACACCTGGGGTGAAAGGATTAGCTCTGTGTGTACAAGAGCGTACAAAAAGGTATAGCTTAGATGTTTTACAATGTTATGACGAATTGTATACTTATTATAAGTAATGGTATATACGGCAGTTCGATAGCAGGGAGCGTTACAAGTATCAAGTTGTTAAAAATGATCAAAAGGTGCACGGAGAGTTTAGTGTTTTGAATGCAATTTTTTGATTTTCTCAAAAATTTTCTTTTGGGTCGACTCCCACTCGCCGGATACTTGGGATTGGACATTTCTTTCCGAGCTTGTACCAACCTCAAAAAGAGCGGGGATTGTGTACAACCCCGTATCCGGCCGAGCGGGATCCTCCCCAAGTGGCGGACTCGGGACATGCTACGAGCGACGTTTTGATGTAGCCCCGTTCGGGGACGTGCGGGTCCTCGTGCGTGCGTGCGGAGGCCTCGTGTGCATAGGCTTTTATTTACATTATATATATATATATTATATTATATATATATATTATATTATATATATATGATTTGATAAGAAAAAAAGGAAGGCAGGGGGGCTCGGTACAGGCAAGAGGCAGAGAAAAGCAAAAAGGAAAAAGGGAGAAGAAGGAAAGCCGCGAGCTTTTTTCCTTAGGGCTAGCCGGATCGGCCGCCTGCAGCACCCCCTACGTCGCCCTCCCCCCCCCCCCCCCCCCCCCCCCCCGTCTCTCTCCCGGCCGCTTGGAGCAGGCCGCCCGCTCCTCTCCCTCTCTCCCCCGTCGCTCGGCCGCTTGGAGGAGCACAGCCGCTCCTCCCTCCATCTCTCCCGCCGCCGGCCAAAAAGAGCAAGGCTCCTCCTCCTCCTCTTTCGCCGCCGGCTCCAGGGCTCCTCCCTCCTCCCCTCCATCCAGGCCGCCTCCAGCGGGGCTGAGCTCCTCTCGGCCCCCCACTTCCCGTCCAGGCCGCCTCCAGCGGGGCCGAGCTCCTCTCGGCCCCCCACTTCCCGTCCAGGCCGCCTCCAGCGGGGCCGAGCTCCTCTCGGCCCCCCACTTCCCATCCAGGCCGCCTCCAGCAGGGCCGAGCTTTTCTCGGCCCCTCTTCCCGTCGCCGACCTAAACAAGGAGCGAAAGCTCGTTTCTCTCTTGGCTCTCCTTCCTCGCCGCCGCTTGCAACTAGGTCGGCCGGGAGCTCCTCTCCCAACGCCGCTTGGAGCTAGGCCGGTCGGGATCAGCTTCCCCGACGCCGCTTGAAGTTGTGGAGGCCGGGATCGACTTCCTTGGTACCATTTGGAGTACGATCGGCCTTGGAGAGGCTCGGCCACGGAGGGAAAAATTACTTGGATCCTTCAACTCTCCCACGGAGGTCGGATCCGAGCATGGACAACCACTACAGATGCTAGACGTCGAGACTCGGGCGATATGCGCGATTGCGGCTTCGTCAAAACACGCGTCAAGGGTAACGAAGTTTCTACTCGGGAAGGTGAAGCCCTCAATTTACATATTTGCATGGAAGCCCCTCTCCACCAACGTGTAGTGGAAGGGAGCTCTCCGACGGGTTGACGTGTACGTCCCCGCTGTTAATTGCATTTAGTATCCGGAAGTGTGAGTACGGATTTAGGCATGTTGTGTGAAGCCCATTCAGACGTATGAGCCGAATTGGTGACATGCTGTGTGATGCCCATTCGGACGTGTGAGCCGAATTGGTGATGTGATGTGTGAAGCCCATTCGGACGTATGAGCCGAATTGGTGATGCTCTGTGTGAAGCCCGTCCGGATGTATCAGCCGGATTGGTGATGTTCTGGGATTCCCGGAAAAGACTCAGAGGAAGTTGGATATTATCTATTTACAGGGAATGCGCACCGTAGCCCCGCAAAAGGGGTGTACGGAATATATTTGGCCAGAATATGTTAGCCGACCGTTGTTCAGCTGGCAGTCGTTTGACGAGACATTGGCGTACAGGTGGTGCAGTACCAAGCGGGGAGTAGCGGGCTTAAGCCCAAGCTGGTGCCGACCCTCGAAGGCCTAATTTGTTTATATTGCCGGCCTGCGTGCCGATGTATCGAATTTATATTCCTGTAAATTTATAATCTGTGATGCTCTGTGAATGTATGGTTTACTTTCTTTGTCTTGGGCGAGTGGTGTGCTCGTGAGCCGCTCGTCCCGTCGGAGCCCCGAGTTTTATGCCGGGAAGCCCCTGATGGCCTGTTAATATCCTTTTAGGGCAGTGGAGTCGCGCTGTCTGCAGCCCAGTTGGGCCGCGTGTTGTAGAATTGCTCGGAGATGTTGCGCCTTTAGTAGGGCGGGTGAAGAGCATTTTGTATATGTTTGGAATTGTCTTCACAATACCCCAGATTTGTGGGAAGTCAGACCTGAAACTAAGATAAATTAAGCTGTATTTGATGTTGTGCTTAAGTTGTGAATGCAGGACTCTATTGCCAAGTGTAAACCAATGTCAGTCTATAGTGGGTCATCAAACACAGGACCATACAATGTAATTCCTCATTGTGTTATCCAAGGTGTTGACTCATGTATAGCATCTCTATTGGGGTACACTTTGTTTCCATGCACTTGGACTACTGGACTCTGGAGTATTGAAGAATTTCCCAGAAGAAATTTTTTTTCTCTAAGTCCACATACTCGAGTAGTATCTTCTATATACTCGAGTAAGTGACTTAGTACTCGAGTAGATTGGATTACATACTCGAGTAGTTCTCAAGTTACTCGAGTAAGTGTTCTGATCGTACTCGAGTTGATCTGGACTTTCTCATCTCAGAAAGTTTCCAAGTCCTTATACTCGAGTAAATCCTTTTATATACTCGAGTACCTCTTTCCCTTACACGAGTAGGTGTTTGTGTACTCGAGTAGAGCCTTAGTCATACTCGAGTAGTCTCTTAATTATACTCGAGTAGGGCTAGCTGTTCAGTCTAAATTTTTCTAAGTCCACATACTTGAGTAACTTCGCTCATATACTCGAGTAAGTGGCTTAGCACTCGAGTAGATCCTTCTTATACTCGAGTAGACTGGCTTAGCACTCGAGTAGATTATTCTTATACTCGAGTAGTTTGGATTAGTACTCGAGTAGATGTTTCTTCTTACTCGAGTAATCTGTCTAGAGTAACTCAGGTAGTTCTTCCAAGGCACTCGAGTAGTCATTTCTATTACTCGAGTACATGTTTCTCTTATCTACTCGAGTAGCAGACCTTTATACTCGAGTATCTTATCTAACCCGAGTATGTTGGCTCAGAATTCCAGAAATCGTTAAGTCCAGAATTGACGGAGATTTGAAATTAACTTTTTTTCTGATTGGTCCACGTGTCAATCTTAATTACGATTATGACCGTTGGAGATAGCCTATAAATAGGTCCTTTCAGATTTGACTAAATATGTTTTTTACAGAGACTATCTTTTTAAGAAAGAGAAAATCCCGAAAAACCCTAATCCTTCTGTCCGCCGCCATTACCGTTTTCGGGAGAAGCTATGGATCGTCGTTCTCACGCCGCTGCTATCGATCTTAGGTTTTCTAGCGATCCAGACTCAAGAAGAATCATCCGATCTCTTCGTGCTTCATCGTCTCTGATTTACTTTCTTGATCGTGGTGATTCCAGATCTCAGAATCGTGGATCTCAGTCAAGTCTTCTTCAACTATTTCTATTCAAACCGAAAAGCTCTCAAGAAGAAGATTACGTCAAAGATCCAGATCTGTGATATTCTTGTTGTAAATTTTATTCAAACAAATTTCATTGTAGGAGATCTTTCTCCGAGTGGTAGGAAGTTTTATCTTCCGAGTGTAGATCCATTTGGGATCGAGTTTTTGTAGGAACGTGGTTCCGAGGTGTAGGATTGTTTTTGCAATCCGAGATAGTGGAGTAGCCGAGTCTAGTGATTTGCTAGATCGGTGAGGAAAGTGGGCGTACCTAAGATTGGGGAACCACTATAAATCTCTTGTCGTCTGTGTGATTGCTTGATTACGGATCTGTGCTGTGTTATATTTTTTATTCCGCATTTGACACGAAATTCACCTATTCACCCCCCTCTAGGTGATTTAGGTTGACAACTTAGCGCTCTCAATTGGTATCAGAGGGAGATTGATCGTTAAAAGGTTAACACCTTGATCTAACCCTCACCAAGTTGTCTCCAGAGAAGTATCAAGCATGAGTAAGACCAAGGATTTTGCTAAGCTCCCTATCTGCACCAAGAACAATTTTCCTATGTGGAAGGAAAGAGTTAAGCTCTTCATGGAAGCAGTAGATCCCCGGATCTTCATGATTGTGGAAGAAGGTCCGCATGTTCCTATGACTGCATCAACAATAGACCCAACCAAAAAGGTCCCAAAGAAGTTGATGGACTTGGATAAGGACGAGATTGCACTTGTCTCCCTGGACAAGAAAGCTAAAAATATTATTGCAAGTGCAGTCGATGACTCAATGCTGCAAAATCTTATACATTGCCAATCTGCCAAGGAGATGTGGCAATCCCTGGTGACTTTGATGGAAGGGACTGAGGAAGTTAGGGATGATCGGAGATCCCTCTTAAATCAGAAGTATGAAGCCTTCCGACAAGGTCACAAGGAACCCATAGCTGACACATTTGAAAACTTCTTTAAGATAGTCAATGGACTGAGAGTGTATGGCCGAGTCTTTACTAATGGGGAGCTGAATGATAAGTTTCTGAGATCTCTCACCAAAGAATGGGACAATAAAGTTTGTGCCATCCGAGAGTTTGGCAGACTAGCAGAGACAGATCCACAAAATTTATTTGGCAAGCTGATGTCCTATGAACTGCAAATCAACTCCAGAAAAGCCGAAGAAGAGATAAGTCGCTTCTCCTCAAAAGAGAAGTCGGTTGCTTTAAAGGCTGACAGTTCAAGGAAGGGCAAAGCTGCCTCACCAACACCTCCTCAAGAAGTAAGTGAAGAAGAAGGCTCCGAGCCAAGCATCTCAGGCTCAGAACTATCTGAAGGAGAGTTCTCATTGTTCTCGCGGCAGTTCAAGAAGTTCCTGAATAAGAAGAAGCAATGGAGAGGCAAAGATACCTCATACAGAAGATCACGACATAACGGTGATCAGCGAAAGAATGGCTCGAGCAGCCATGACAGGTATAACTCCAAACAGAACAAACAAATTTCAACTGACATCGTTTGTTATTGTTGTAATAAGCCAGGTCACGTCATCGCGGACTGCCCTCACAAGAAAAAAGAGGGTGGAAGAAGAGAGGAAAAGAAATCCTCATACCACAAGAAGAGGACAGAGAAGAGCTTATTAGCCAAGAAGAGAAAAACTCTCAGCGACTCCGACTCATCCGAGTCGAGTGAAGAAGAGGAAGCATACTTCGGGCTCATGGCTCACTCTGATGATGAACAAGTCCCCCAGTTCACTGGGGAGGTAAAATCTCACACTCCTCTCTCTGAATCTGATGATGATAATGAGCAAGAGGGATATTCCTCTGAAGATGAATCTGAACTCATGGGACAGTATAAGGAGTTACTCACGGCTTACGAAAAATGTCGCAGAGTCGTGAAAACTCAAGCCAAAGAGATAAAATCTCTACAGGCTATTGAGAGCAGCTTGAGAGAAGAAGTCACCAAGACTAATTCTCTTCAAGAGAACTTCAATGCTGCTATGGAAGAATACAATCAAGCTCTCAAGCACCTCGACCTTAAAGATGAAATCATCAAAGAATTGGAATAACTACTCGAGGCTGAGAAGAAACTTGTTGAGAGTTTCTCCAAGCCTAAGACAGTTCTTCCACTCATTGCTGAGTTCTCAGCTAAGGCCAAGGGTGCTGGTATAGGCCACATTGGTGCTTCTAGTAAATCTTCTAGGAGAAACAAGGCCAAGAGAAAGAATAAGGCTGCCCGGAAGTCTCTCGCTGAAGAAAAGGGGAAAGCTCCCTTGGAACTGGTTTTGTTCAAGAAAGTTATCTTTCCTACGAACGAATACGACTATGAGTCCACCTATGGACACTTCTCTAGGTCGATCCCCGAGAAGCCTAAGTCAAGATACCAAGGTTGGACTCGTCCTCGTAACTTTGCCGAGAGTGTCTTTAAGGCACCTTATGAAGAGATTCAACTTCAGAACTATAGACCATATGCTCATGGTCATAACATCAAGAAGACACCAAAGGAAAAACCTATTGTGGAAAGGCCTATGAAGGAGAAGACTTCATGTAACTGCCATCATCATGAAGCTTCTTCCTCCAAGAGTGAAGTTCCTGCTAGACCATCACTTAAGAAAATCAAGCAGGAATACACTAGGCAAAGATACAATAGGTTCGACTGTTGGTGCTGTGGCAAAATTGGTCATTTTGGCATCGATTGTTGGTTCAATCCTAGAAATGTTGCAACCCCTCAAGTTAGCAATGTGAGAATGACCACTCATGAGGCTAATGCTCGTAGGGGGAGTATTCTAACTCGAGACCAAGGACCCAAACTTGTTTGGGTTCCTAAGGCTAAATGATTGTAATTGCAGGTATGTCCAAAGACCACCAAAATGCCAATCTGGTACTTGGACAGTGGATGTTCTCGGCATATGACCGGGACAAGAAGCCTACTCCAGAATTTCACCTCAGTCTGCAACGGACCAAAGGTCATCTTTGGAGGTTCAGATCGAGGAATAACTAAAGGCTACGGTATGATTACTAACGGTAGCGTATCCTTTTCAGATGTAGCTTATGTTGAAGGATTGGAACACAATCTCATCAGCATAAGCCAACTATGCAACAAAGGATACGTGGTTGAATTTCAAGCTGACAAGTGTTTGATAAAATCGGTTGACAACATGGATACTGTTTTATCAGGCACTCGAAGCAGAAATATTTTCTGTTTAAACTTCATTTGTATAGACTCGTCTACACCAGTGTGTCTTTTAGCAAAAAGTAGTGCATCTCTCGCTGACCAATGGAACAAGAGACTAGCACATATAAATTTCAAAACTATTAATAAACTATTCTCTCGAAACTTAGTACGTGATGCACCAAGCGTCAAGTGCGTTATGGACAGTCTTTGTCACGCCTGTATCAAAGGCAAGCAAACAAGGAGCTCATTTAAAAGCATAATAGGTAAGGATTCCAATAGAAGCTTACAACTTCTCCATATGGACTTGTTTGGTCCACTGCAAGTTAGAAGTTTGGGAGGTAAGGAATATACGTTGGTTATTGTGGATGATTACTCGCGCTTTGCGCTGGTGTTCTTTCTGAAACACAAGTCAGACACCTTCAGTACTTTCACTAGTTTTGTTAGGCAAATCCAGAATGAATACAACTGTTCCGTAGTCAAAATCAGAAGTGACAATGGAACGGAATTCAAGTCTGGAGCCATGACAGAATTCTGCGAAAGTCAAGGTATCTTTCATGAGTTTTCCTCTCCGCGCACTCCACAGCAAAATGGAGTAGCTGAGAGAAGAAACAGAACACTCATAGAGGCTTGCCGGACTATGTTGAGTGATGCCTCACTTCTAGAGTATTTCTGAGCTGAAGCCGTCAACACCGCTTGTCACGTGCAAAATCGAGCTGTCATCAACAAGAACCATGATAAGACTCCTTACGAACTTCTAAAAGGCAGGAAACCAACCATTTCATATTTTAGAATCTTTGGCTGTAAGTGCTTCGTACTTAACAACGGCAAGTATCACACTACCAAGTTTAGCGAGAAAAGCTTTGAAGGTATTTTTGTAGGTTATAGTAGCCATAGTAAGGCCTATAGAGTATTTAATAGAAAAACTCTGGTAGTAGAAGAGTCGATACACCTTGTATTTGATGAGACGAGTTTGCTGCAAAGCAACTCTTCTAGTGTGCTCATTGAAGATGCAGGTACCAAGATGAAGGAACTTAGCTTGGATGAGCCTACTCAAGATAAAGATGAGTCGTTCATCAAAATCACCTCTACTACCCCTATTGGAGAGGTAGATGATCAAGATGAAGAACTCATCCCAGCTGAAGATGCAACACCAGTGGCTGAAGAGATCCCAGATGCAAGAACTCTAGAGTTCAGACACCTGAAGGATTATCCCTTAGATCAAATCATAGGAGATCCTCAGGATGGTGTCAGACCCCGGAGAGGTACAACTAACGAGAATTTATTCTTGAGCTTTCTATCATAGGTTGAACCTAAGAAGTTCGAGGAAGCAAACTCGGATGCATCCTGGATACTAGCCATGGAAGAAGAGTTGAATCAGTTCAAACGTTGCAAAGTTTGGACACTTGTTCCTAGACCCAAGAGTAAGAATATCATCGGGACAAAATGGGTCTACCGGAATAAGATGGACGAAGATGGAATAATTATAAAGAATAAAGCCAGACTTGTCGCCAAGGGCTATCGTCAAGAAGAAGGAATCGACATTGACCAAATATATGCTCCAGTGGCAAGACTGGAGGCGATCAGGTTATTTCTTGCCTATGCTGCACTTAAGGGCTTCACCGTCTATCAGATGGACGTCAAGTCTACCTTCCTGAATGGTGACATAAAGGAAGAAGTGTATGTAGAGCAACCGCCAGGTTTTGTTGATTCAAACTTTCCTAATCATGTTTATTTACTGCAAAAAACTTTATATGGTCTTAAACAAGCTCCCCGAGCTTGGTATGAGACGCTGTCTAGCTTCCTTCTTGAGAGCAAGTTCACAAGAGGAAAGATAGACAAGACATTATTTCTTAGGGAAATAAAAGGCAAGATTTTGCTGGTACAAATATATGTTGACGACATTATTTTTGGCTCTACGGATGACAACCTCTGCAAGAAGTTTTCTAAACTTATGCAAGGGAAGTTTGAAATGAGCAGTATGGGAGAGCTAAAGTATTTCTTAGGGCTTCAGGTGAAACAATCTGAGGATGGAATTTTCATCTCACAGACTAAATTCACCAAAGAGCTACTTAAGAAATTCGGAATGGAGAACGCAACCTCTATGAGGACTCCAATGGCCTCAGCTATGTCTCTGGACAAGGATGAGAAAGGGAAACCTTTTGATGAAACCAAGTACAGAAGCATAATTGGGTCCTTGCTCTAACTTACCGCAAGTAGATCAGATATAATGTTTTCCACATGTGTATGTGCTAGATTTCAGGTGAACTCTAAGGAATCTCACTACATTGCTGCAAAGCGAATCTTGAGATACCTCAAAGGTACACCAAATCTTGGCTTATGGTACCCAATAAGTAATGATAGTGAACTAATTGGATTTTCAGATGCAGATTTTGCAGGAAGCAAAGACGACAGGAAAAGTACTTCCGAGACTTGCCAATTTCTCGGAAGGAGACTTATTTCCTGGAGCAGTAAGAAGCAGAATTGTGTAGCCATCTCAACGGCTGAATCAGAGTACATCTCTGCAGGCAGCTGTTGTGCACAGCTTCTTTGGATCAAGAATCAATTTGAAGACTATAACATGAAGTTCCAGAGCATCCCTCTGCTCTGCGACTCTTCCAGTGCTATAGCAATCGCCAACAACCCAGTCTCCCACAGCCGGACAAAGCACATAGAGCTTCGCTATCACTTCATCCGGGAGCATGTGGAGAATGGAGACATAGATCTACAATACGTCTCCATAGATAGGCAAGTTGCAGATATATTCACGAAGCCGCTAGATGAGACCAAGTTCTCACTCTTCAAAACTGAACTTGGGATGCTCAACAAAGAAGATTAGTGAATGATCCCGTAATCCATTCCACGAAACCTTTCTCGCGTACTCGCCGGCGCTTCGTCTTCCAGAACCGCAGAGCACTGTCCTCTCTAGAATCCGTTACTCTAGAACTCGATGGCTCCTCCATCCAAGATAGGAATCGGGTCCGAATTGGTTATAGATGGAATCGCCGAACTCTCTGACGACTTCCGGAACCTTCTCATTCTCCTTGACACAGCAGGGCTGTCGTTCCTGTTACAGACACCGTGTAAGATACTATTTTCTGCAGTGGAAGAGTTCTACAAGAATCTGAAGATCAAGCGAAATGGTACAGTTCTCAAATCCAAGGTCAGTGGGATAAAGATCCGTCTGGACAAAACTTCATTAACTACTCTGTTACAGTTGCCCGTGGTGGATGAGGAAGATGATCTGACTTCCGAAGATTCTGAGAGAACCAGTTTCTTCTGTGGAATAGACCCGTATGAAGGATATTCGTTCCGACGTGCAGATTTTAATTTAGAGGGCAAATTCCTTGTTGATGTCATTGCCAAAGTTCTTCTCTGCAAAACCTATTCCTTAAGAGAAATCTCTCAAAACTTTTTTGATGTTATGCAAGCCATCGTATGCCGGAAGAAATTCCAGTTCGGAATGATGATACTGGATAAGATCAAAGAAAGTGTGAAAAAACTCAGCTATGCCAGAATTATCTCCCTCCTCCTTCATGAGATAAATCCTACAGTGTTTGATTTCTCCAAAGGAACTCCCCTCCATCACATGAAAAAGGTATCCATCTCTTCCATCCAAAGATATGAAATCCAACTCAAGAACACTGCCCAAGCCTCCAAATTCATTCTGGATGAAGATGTCCCCAGCCCTCAGCATGTTGCTGATGACAGGACTCCATCTCCTCCTCTACATCAAGCTACTGACACCCTGGGTGCAGTTGTTGAGGGGGAGCCTGCCTCATCTAGCTCTCAGATTCTGATGATAGAAGTTCCCTCCTAGACAGTCAGAGATCCTTCTCCTCCTCCTCCTCCTCCAGAAGATATTCCAACAGATGTATAAAGTCCAGCAGATAATCAAGTTTCCCAAGAGACTCAAGTTCAACAAGACCTTCTGTCCACAGCTGCAGAGATTGATAAACTCATTGAATAACTAAGGTCAGACAGTCCCCTACCTCCTGCAGATCCAGTTGTTGATACTCCTGAGGTTCAGGTACAAGATGAACAGATCCCTCTCAAGGAACCCTCTCCATCCTCAGCTCAGTCTCCCATTGAAGAAGCAGAACAACATTATAGTATCATCCTGTCCGATGAAGAGGAGTTATCTCCAGAACCTGTTGAACCTCCTCTAAGTACATTAGCCTTCACTCTTCCCTCCTTCACAGATCCCCTGGATTCAGTAGACATCACTCACACCAAGAGAACAGCAAGCTCAGTGGTTGTGAAAGAAATCCCTCCTTGGACTCCCTCAGTCTCTCAGCTCCCTCTGGTCTCTACTTCTGCCAGTGCTCCATCTTCTGCTTCTCTCAGCTCCTCAGACATCATCAGTAAGATTGAGAAGATGCTCCAAGAACAGAGACATTACTTTGATGAGTCTCTGAAATCAGTTACCAACAAGGTCTCTGCTCTTGAAACTGAGATGAGCAGAGGCTTTGTAGAAATTCAAGCCAACACTGATGAACTTAAGCAACTCTTCCAAATAGGTGGAAAAGCAATAGATCACACCATCACCAGCATGGGTGAAGTCCGAAATCAATCTGAAACAGTGGCACATAACCAGATTCTGCTAGACAAAAGAGCTGAAGCCAATGTGATGAAAGTTTGTGAAGAAGTAGGCACATTTAGAGATGAAGCTATCGAAAAGCTATCTGTAGAAATCAGCAAGGGGGAGAAAATCGTGAAAGAACAAATTGTAAAAATTTCTGCTGAAATCTCTACCAAGTCTAAAGAGACCCTGGATGGATTAGTTAACACCATGAAAGCAGATATTCTAGCACGGCTACAGTCTGTCAAATTCTACATTTATGACACTGCAGTTTGGGTACATAATCAGAATTTTCCAGAATTCCAGCTCGACCCCTCCATCATTCCTAAAAGCTTAGATCCTCTTGAGGAACATCCTCCATCTGATGCCCAGGTTCCTGCTACCTTTCCAGAGGCAGTGCCAGCCTTCTCTCCCAGACCTGCTGGAGAGATGTCTGAGCCTCCTCTTTCATATTCTGATGTGTGGAAAGAGGATGTCCCTGCCAGCTCTCAGGGGCACTTTAATCGAGGTGCTTCCTCCTCTAGAAGACCTGCTGATAAAGGTGGCCCCAGCAAGAAAAGAAAATATGGTGATGGCGCTTCTGCTAGCCGTTCTGCACCTAAGAGAGCAAGCTCAAGCTTCAGAAGGCAAATCAGAGTCAGTACATTCAGAAGTTTGGAGTCCAACCTCCAAATCCTTAATCTTTGACACTCTAAAGCTGGTAACTGATTTTGGGGAAAATAAAGACAAATTCTACAGCTACTCAGAATGGAAAGCCTATGATGTATCTCAAATCAAGATCAGATTACATGACAGGCAATGGGGATTCAACAATCCAGCAGCTCCTCCAAGGCCAAGGACTAATTTTCCTAAACCCTTCAGTTACTTGGAAAGGCAAGAGCTGAAGAAAGCTAAGCTTCACAGAGAAAACTACCAATGAAAGTGTTTTGTGGAACTGGAAAATCTTTCTATTTAATATATCTAATTCTGATTATGGTTCCCTTATTTGCTATTATTCTTTGTTTTAGTCATTTTCTATTGCTTGTTGTTATAGATGATCATTTCCTTTCTAGAAATTCATCTTAGTGCAAAGGGTGCTGATTTCTACAAATAGGGGGAGATTGTTGGGAATTGTCTTCACAATACCCCAGATTTGTGGGAAGTCAGACCTGAAACTAAGATGAATTAAGCTGTATTTGATGTTGTGCTTAAGTTATGCATGCAGGACTCTATTGCCAAGTGTAAACCAATGTCAGTCTATAGTGGGTCATCAAACACAGGACCATACAATGTAATTCCTCATTGTGTTATCCAAGGTGTTGACTCATGTATAACATCTCTATAAGGGGAAACTTTGTTTCCATGCACTTGGACTACTGGACTCTGGAGTATTGAAGACTTTCCCAGAAGAAATTTTTTTTCTCTAAGTCCACATACTCGAGTAGTATCTTCTATATACTCGAGTAAGTGACTTAGTACTCGAGTAGATTGGATTACATACTCGAGTAGTTCTCAAGTTACTCGAGTAAGTGTTCTGATCTTACTCGAGTTGATCTGGACTTTCTCATCTCAGAAAGTTTCCAAGTCCTTATACTCGAGTAAATCCTTTCATATACTCGAGTACCTCTTTCCCTTACACGATTAGGTGTTTGTGTACTCGAGTAGAGCCTTAGTCATACTCGAGTAGTCTCTTAATTATACTCGAGTAGGGCTAGCTGTTCAGTCTAAATTTTTCTAAGTCCACATACTTGAGTAACTTCGCTCATATACTCGAGTAAGTGGCTTAGCACTCGAGTAGATCCTTCTTATACTCGAGTAGACTGGCTTAGCACTAGAGAAGATTATTCTTATACTCGAGTAGTTTGGATTAGTACTCGAGTAGATGTTTCTTCTTACTCGAGTAATCTGTCTAGAGTAACTCGGGTAGTTCTTCCAAGGCACTCGAGTAGTCATTTCTATTACTCGAGTACATGTTTTTCTTATCTACTCGAGTAGCAGACCTTTATACTCGAGTATCTTTATCTAACCCGAGTATGTTGGCTCAGAATTCTAGAAATCGTTAAGTCCAGAATTGACGGAGATTTGAAATTAACTTTTTTTCTGATTGGTCCACGTGTCAATCTTAATTACGATTATGACCGTTGGAGATAGCCTATAAATAGGTCCTTTCAGATTTGACTAAATATGTTTTTTATAGAGACTATCTTTTTAAGAAAGAGAAAATCCCGAAAAACCCTAATCCTTCTGTTCGCCGCCATTACCGTTTTCGGGAGAAGCTCTGGATCGTCGTTCTTACGCTGCTATCGATCTTAGGTTTTCTAGCGATCCAGACTCAAGAAGAATCATTCGATCTCTCTGTGCTTCATCGTATCTAATTTACTTTCTTGATTGTGGTGATTCCAGATCTCAGAATCATGGATCTCAGTCAAGTCTTCTTCAACTATTTCTGTTCAAACCGAAAAGCTCTCAAGAAGAAGATTACGTCAAAGATCCAGATCTGTGATATTCTTGTTGTAAATTTTATTCAAACAAATTTCATTGTAGGATATCTTTCTCCGAGTGGTAGGAAGTTTTATCTTCTGAGTGTAGATCCATTTGGGATCGAGTTTTTGTAGGAACGTGGTTCCGAGGAGTAGGATTGTTTTTGCAATCCGAGATAGTGGAGTAGCCGAGTCTAGTAATTTGCTAGATTGGTGAGGAAAGTGGACGTACCCAAGATTGGGGAACCACTATAAATCTCTTGTCGTCTGTGTGATTGCTTGATTACGGATCTGTGCTGTGTTATATTTTTTATTCCGCATTTGACACGAAATTCACCTATTCACCCCCCTCTAGGTGATTTAGGTTGACAACTTAGCGCTCTCAGTATAGACCCAAGGAGATACATCTGGATAGGGGAGAGTTGGTCTTGATACCCTCCTTAGATGTTCCGGTCGGCCAAGAGCACCCTCTGAAGGTGTCTTAGCTCAGCCTTTGGCTTGGGAGGGGAAGAGTTGGTTAGTCTTCTGGGTATGCAGTGGGACCTCCACGCTGAGACCTTGGGTCTGTCTCTTACGTTCCTAGTCTAGAGCCTAGATTGTTCATTTGAGTGTAGTAGGTGTGCGGTCACCCCTCTTTTGGGACCTCGAACTCCACAGAAGTCAATTTTGGCTTCGGTCAATTTTGGCTTCAACACCTATCTCTATGTTTATTCCGGCTGGGATTGCCCGAATTATGGGCTTAGTTGCCTTCTTCCACGAGCATGGGAGCCAGCTTTCTTTAGACTAGTTCCGAGATTGGTGCGACATGCGCTCTGATGGTGGCGAGCGGGTGGAGGTGCGTAGCAACAAGGTTTTGTTGGAGTTTGATTCTCGTAAAGATCGTCGTCATGGAAACACTTTGTTTGGATATGTGAAGAATTCTTTGGGTCTTCTTGAGGTGTGGAATGTGCTTCCCGACCGCTGCCGTCGTATGAAAGGGAAGGAGCGGGATTTTTCCCCGGTGCTCTGATTCTCTGAGCCTCGCGATTTGGCCAACCATCTCTTCAATATCTATGTTTATGTGGAGGAAAAGCGGCTGCTGGGATGCGGTATCTCGGCAGGCACAGTTCAGGTGGTGGCGACTTCTCAGGGAGGGGGCCATAAGAGGGAAACGGTGATGGCCCTACTAATGACTTTGATGTCGTGGTGGTAGCTTCTGATTATTCAGCCCCAGAGGTGCAGATATATGCTTCCACAGTTCCTCAGGTGCCTGCCAGTACAGCGGCTCCGCGGATGTCTTCTTCCATGAGGGCAATGAGTGATGCGGTAAGGGAGTAACTTCCTTTTTCTTTTTGCTCTTTCTTTCTTTTTTGTTGATAGAGGCTGATTGCGTGTTTTTCTATTGCAGATAGAGACTCAGGCGCAGATTGTAGTGACTTGGAATGATCATTACGTGAGCCTGAAGGATGGGTATCTTGCTCTATAGGAGAAGCTTCGATTGTCGATGAGCTCGCTTGCCTCTTTAAAGGAGGAACATGATCGGGCATTGCGCGGTTCCGTCGGATCGGTTCGGAGATGAAGTCTGAGCTAGAGGATACACGTGCGGCCTTAGACGTGGAGAAGACTCTGGTGGAGAGGACCACCCAGATGCTGAAGCATTCGAAGGAGGAGACATCGGGCTTAGGGACCCAGCTGCAGGCGGCTCGAGAGGAGGTCTCAGGCCTTGAGACTCAGCTTCGGGTGGCGAAGGCGCATGTGGAGATGCTGTCCTCTGACGACCATGCATCAGAGCTGAAGGCTGCGGGGCTTGCGGAGTACTTGGAGTCGCTGGACTACCTGCGAGATCGCAACTTGATTGCAGAGGAGGTTCGTGATGTTATTTGGTCCAAGGAGGTGGAGCCTCAGATGGACGACATACACGAGCTAGCGCTTCGTCGAGGTGTTTCGAAGGCCTTTCGCTTTGTTGGCAAGTGCCTTGAGTGTGACACCTCCAGTTTCATTTTTGTAGATGTTTCAGGGGACGAGCGCTCCAACTCATATGCTGAGGGAGAGTAGTTGTAGTGTTTACATGTTGTTGTACATTTTGCTTTTCTATTGGACGTGTTGTGTTTTTACTTTAGGCACTGATTGTACTTGTATTATTTTAGCTTTACCTTGTTATGACATTGTTGCCTTTTCATATTTCTTTGGTCATTTGTCCTTGCCGATTGGTGTTGATTGCGCGGCTTTGACCGGGCGTGGGATGCTTAGTTTGCGCGAAGGGTACTCGCGGCTTTCTTCAGTACGCGAGATACCCGCGGCTTAGCTTTTGCGAGGGATACCCGCAGCTTAGTTTGCGTGAAGGACGCTCGCGACTTAGTTTGCGCGAGGGATACTCGCGGCTTAGTTTGAGCGAGGGATACTCGCGGCTTAGTTTGCACGAGGGATGCTCGCGGCTTAGTTTGCATGAGGGATACTCGCGGCTTAGTTTACACGCGGGATATTCGTGGCTTAGTTTGCGCGAGGGATGCTCGTGGCTTAGTTTGCGC
This sequence comes from Platanthera zijinensis, assembly GCA_039513925.1. NCBI lineage: Eukaryota > Viridiplantae > Streptophyta > Magnoliopsida > Asparagales > Orchidaceae > Platanthera > Platanthera zijinensis. Next base: position 20,319,247 of record CM077084.1, on the reverse strand, counting down.
GAGGGATGCTTGCGGCTTAGTTTGCGCGAGGGATGCTCGCAGCATAGTTTGCGTGAGGGATGCTTGCGACTTAGTTTGCACGAGGGATGCTCACGGCTTAGTTTGTGTGAGAGATGCTCGCGTCTTATTTTGCACGAGGGATCCTCGCGGCTTAGTTTGCGCGAGGGATGCTCGCGGCTTAGTTTGCGCGAGGGATCCTCACGACTTAGTTTGCGCGAGGGATGCTCGCGGCTTAGTTTGTGTGAGGGATCCTCGCAGCTTAGTTTGCGCGAGGGATCCTCGCGGCTTAGTTTGCGCGAGGGATGCTCGCGGCTTAGTTTGGGCGAGGGATCCTCGCAGCTTAGTTTGCGCGAGGGATGCTCGTGGCTTAGTTTGCGTGAGGGATCCTCGCGGCTTAGTTTGCGCAAGGGATACTCGCAGCTTAGTTTGCGCGAGGGATACTCGCGGCTTAGTTTGCACGAGGGATGCTCGCGGCTTCTTCGTGAGGGGGGAAGGCCCCCACGGTGTTGCGCGAAGGTTGCTCGCGGCTTACTTTGCACGAGGGATGCTCGCGGCTTTTTCGTGAGGGGGGCAGGCCCCTACGGTGTTGCGTAAGGGTTCTTGCGGCTTACTTTACATGAGGGATGCTCGCGGCTTCTTCGTGAGGGGTGCAGGCCCCCACGGTGTTGCGCGAGGGTTGCTCGCGACTTACTTTGCACGAGGGATGCTCGCGGCTTCTTCGTGAGGGGAGCAGGTCCCCACGGTGTTGCGCGAGGGTTGCTCGCGGATTACTTTGCACGAGGGATGCTCGCGGCTTACTTTGCACGAGGGATGCTCGCGCTTCTTCATGAGGGGGGCAGGCCCCCACGGTGTTGCGCGAGGGTTGCTCGCGGCTTGATTAACGCCAGGTGTTTGATCTGGTTACGCAACCTAGTCTGGAAAAGCCATTTCTTGATTCACATACTGCCAATGTAAACGATGAAAAGATAGTCTTCATAATCCTGGGCTTGTGGTTTTTACAATATTCAATAAACAAAATGAACGAACAAATGAAACAACTCAAGGATGGAGGTGGCGAGAGCGGGATTGGAAGACATCCAGGAGTGATTGTTGGAGTATTGCTGTGTAGTCAGAATCAGCTTGGATGACGGCGAACTGTACGTCATAGGATGTCTGTTGGTGTGTGTCTTTGAGAGTGATTGGGAGTGATGGTGCTGACGACTGGTACCGGGTTGTTCCCCGAAACGTGTGCGCTTGCAGACATTAGCTTGAGGTGGCAGGTGGTTAGCTTAAGTTGGAGCAGTGTTGATAAAAATAATATGTTGGCATTAATCTCTTTGTCGACTAAGATTTGATTCAACTCGGTTGATGGTTCGCTAATTTTGACTGTTGTACATCTTATACTATGACTGGTAGGTGATGTTTTTCTTGATAGGAATTGATCAACCGCTCCTAAGCTGGCCAGTCATTGGATTTCCTCCTTTAGCCCATTGCATTTGTTGGTGTTGTGGTCGTGGCCCCGGTGATACTCGCAGTATCTTGTTTGGTCAGCCTGGGGGTTTGGCCGCGGTGCTCTTGGTCGTTGGAATACTGGATCATTTTGAATCGCATACATCATATTAGTGCGGGTGGTATTCAAGGGGGTGTATTCCTGAAGTGGATGTTGCCCCCCACTCCTTGGAGGGCCACGTTGATGACTACCGTGACAATGCCTGCTCCGACGTCGTTCTTCTTGTTTTTGTTCCTCCTCTTTCTTCCTTTTTTGTCTTCCGCTTGGTCCTAGATTTTCCGGTGAGGGCTTTATGAATCTTCTGATGAAGAGGGCGGCGAGTTCGAGGTAGCTGTCAATCTTTTCTCCTTGTAGGGAGTGAAATCAGGCTTGAGCTCTGCCTTTTAGTGTTGTCCGAAATTCCTGGACCATGAGTTGATCTGAAGCGTTGCGGGTGTGCATGATAGTTTCGAAATACTCTAGGTGTGCCAGTGGGTCGCCTGTTCTACTGAAACTACGGATTTCGGAGCCATCCTCCGAGCCTGGGGCTGCCTGGGAGTCTAGTGAGTTTTAGTTGGGTAGATATTCATTTAGTCCTTACTCTGTGGCCGAGGCATCAGGGCTTGTTACGTTCCCAACCTTCTTTTTATAATGCGAACAGGCAAGGTGATGGTCGTATATTTCTTGGAGTGATGCGACGGGTGTGGGGGAGCTGCTTGTGCTTGAGAATTCCTTCTCTATATCGTATTCCCTGTGCATACAATGTGTAGTCGGAGGAAAGAGTTCTACTGGTGGAGACGAGTCGACTTGCTCGAAGGGCTGAGGATTCCTTGGCCGGAGGGATTTTGGGTCACTTCGCACCGCATGTATTACGTTAGCGCGGGTGATACTCAGGGGGAAGTATTCTTGGGGCTGGTGTTTTCCCCCGGTCGTTGAAGGGTTACGCTAGCGGGGCACTTCTTGATGCGGTTCTTCTTGCTCCCTGAGGATTTGTCCTTCTTTTCGCAGGAATTCTTGCGTTAGGACGTGAGTTGATGGAGGTTAGGGCTCGACTGGTGCTACCATGTTTCGGAGCAGGGTGAGCAATTTGACTTGTTGTTCTTCTATCTGGCGGATGCTTCCATCCAAGGCGGTGCCGGGAGCTAAGGTGGCTTCAGCGGTTAGTTGCACATTCACTAGTGAGTGTGAACGTGCGGGCTCGGGGTGTCCTCTAAGGGCGGAGCCTTCAGCGGTGCGGGTACTTCTCTTTGCCATTGAATCTAGGCTTCTGAAGCGGTGACGATGAGGGGCTTGTCTTCTAAAGGATGCTAGGACTCGTGTTCCCACAGACGGCGCCAAACTGTTGAGGACTAACTCGATGCCCCGGTCGGACCGGATAATCTTGGACCATCTCGACTCACGGAGCGGTCGAGCGTGCACACAGTCGATGAAAATGAACAGTGAAGACAAGTCTTGATGACATGAAAACCCCCCTGAAATGGGTAAAAAACCATGTGACCTGGTCTGTGCCGGTCAAATTCCACTAGCTTTGGGTTATTGCAGTATGCTTGGTGAATCGGGGCGACAGGCCGCTCCCGTTACAACTTGGGGGGTGAGAGAGAGACTGTAGTCTCCTACGGGCAACAGGCTGCACCACGGGAGTGACTCGGACAAAGGAATGTGTGGAATGCTCCTGGCACGCATGCTCGGGGCGGCGCGCACTTGCTCGCTCCCAATATCATATTCTTTCGATTTCCTCGAGGTCTTGGGCGTCCTCTTGCTTCCAATGCATTGGTGGGGTGCCTGTAGCCGATGGTGGATGCTGGTGGCCGCCGGTGGCTGTCGGTGACTGGAGGTGGTTCACGACGAGCAGAGGCCGACTTGGTGGAGGAGGCGGGAGAGCTCTCACCTTAGGAAGAAGGAGAAAAACCAGGGAGGAGAAAAGGTGAGAAATGAGGAACCCCTGGGGGTCCTTTTATAACCTCTAGGGGTGGATCATGGCGGGCCCCCACAACTAAAGTGGTGGGGTAGTGGGTGGTTACCCCCTTGATCGAACGGCGAGGAGAGCCTCCCCTTTATCGGACGGGGGGGGGGGGGGGGGGGGGGGCTCTCATGACGGCAAGCCGCCAAACGGCGGCCACGGCCGGCCGCGGCAAGGGCGGCCGTGACCGGCCATGGCAAGGCAGGCCGTGGCCTTGCAGGCGGCTTGTCGCGGCCGCCCCGACGGCGAGGCCGGGGGGGGGGGGAGGGGGCGCCGACGACGGTGGCTAAGCCGCCCGTCGGCGGTGGTTCTCCCCCCGGCGGTTTCCCCCATGAGGGGAGGGAGCGGGTCCCGCCCCCATAACTCCCGTCATTATGAGAGATTATGGGGGGTGGGGCCCACCCATGATTTTCCTTGGGTGGAGATCATGGGGGGGCTCTTTTCCTCCTATAAATGATGATGGAACCCATCAGAAGGTAAGATTTTGTTCACTCCATTTAGCATTTCACTTTTTGTGGTGCAACAAATCTTCAACTACCATTCTAAATGTCCATTCATGCCCCCAACAAATTGACATTCAGCTACAACGCATAATACCTCTAAGCTCATTCAAACCGCATCTAATTATTGGAACGCATTGATACCCATATACAGGAATTTAAGGAGACATTAGGTGCCATCCTAAATTTTAAATGATGCATTTGGTTAAATATTCTAATGCTTGCAATCAATTTAGAAAGAAAATAAAATAAGGACATCTAATACACACATGTTTGTATCTTACTTTGATTTATCAAGTGGTACATCCTCATTGAAGAAAAAACCTCATTGATACCGTTAATGACAAAATCAAATTAGCCCATTTGGGAGGCCCATGTATATTGGCCCATGTATAGCTTCTTTGGTCCCATATTGTAAATGTAAGACCCCAATTTTTTTTCTTTTAAAATCACCGGGGTCTTATGCGCAGATCCGCCGTTTTGCGGTGGCCCCGACACACGGGAAGGCCGCCACTACAAAATGCTGAATTTGCCGGCCTTTTCGATCATTAAGAGAGAGAGCAGTATTCATACAAGGAATATAATTAAGTCCACAAAGCATGTAATCTATGTAATGAAAATCACATCAAGTCCACAAGATAGCCGAAGTACAGAAATATAACAGAACCGAAAACATAAACGGGATCAAGCCCGATACATCAGAGTCCTCACTATATATCTCTCATCGCGGAAGCTATGAGAAAGACTAATCATTCACGGAGCTGGTCACTGGTGCTCCGGAACTAGACTGGCCCACCTCCATGCGCACCGTACTTTGCTGGTGCTGGTCCCTGAGCTGCTGGTCCCTGTCTCCCATCCGGAGCTCCTGTAGTGTTATGGTCCGAAAAGCATTAGTCATAAAGACTAAGTCCTATCATCCCCTACCCCTCCCCCACGGCTCCTAGGCACCGAGCGGGGAGGAGGAAAGGGAAGCTACAAAGGTGGAGAGTAAGCAAAGCAGGTGACAGTGGAACTAATCTAGCAGTTATATATATTGTACAACAGCTAAGGAAGAAAGGTAAAATCTAGCAGTTCTACAATACTGAGCAGTAAAGTAAACAAGTAGAATATGCAGCATATGTAAGAAAGACAAGGTAGGAAATAAGTAACCTTAACTTATATGAATGTCAATACAAACTTATAAGTTAAGGGGTCTTCTGCAAGGCTCCAATCGTATAAAAAGTCTCATACCGATTTATACGTTGGTGTGTCGGTTGTATGCAAATATGAGTGTAGTGAAATGCTATGCCATGATTCATGCAAGTGCAACTCACACACGACTCTATGCTCACAGACCATTAGTTCCCCCTATTTTGGCAGCTAACTTCACTCCCAGGAATCTCCATATTGACAAACGGAGACAGTGGGTCGGGCCCCCCACTCCTAGGAGGGTATCCACACTACCAGGCCTAGCCCTTCCGTACGCCCATAGAAGAACACAACCTAGAGTATCTGCGTACTAATGCTGGCCATATCCACCAGACTTTCTTTGGCTAAGTGTCCCACACCGACGAGTCCACGTATCGACGTCGGTGTGAACGACCGTCCAATACCGAAGACCCACCACCTTATTCTGTATCCAAAACCTTCCAAGCCACCAGCTCCCCGGACTATCACATTCGTGCATCTACCTTCTGAACCAACCGTTCGGATGGCAATCAAACCAACCAAATCAACCTCCCGAGCTACCGGGGTGTGTGAATGTGAAACCCTAGTTATTCTAGTTGCTCTTGTAGTTTATTACTCCTACGGTTTACGTTAGCCCAGGACTGCCCAAGGTATTCCCCGTGAAGGGCTCTTGAGGGATCTAGGAACTACGATGAGCTGAATCCCAAAGCTCCCTTTCGCAAGGCACTTAATGTTATTGGTTAATACCCAATTCCCGATCCCTTTTATGTTATATTGGATCTAACCCTAGTGTATTTGACTCTTCCACTTCACGGAAAAGACGATCCTTTGTCGATCCCGGACACCACTTAACACTAGCCATTCTAACACTCTACCCCTCCTATTCACTTGCCAAATCAATACACAAATATCCCATCTCCCTAAGTTCATTTTGCGTCATATTATGATTCCTGTAGTTTTTACTAAACGCAGACCATCCTAAGCTATATGATGTATACAATGGAAAGTACTCAAAATATTTATCCAAATGTCTTAAATTATTTACTGGGAGTCTATCATGACATGGTTAGGCTAAATCAAGTAATTCACAATTTTCCTAATTTGTTTGATATTTAATTAATTTCTTTCCAAAGTAATCCATGCTTGAATTGAACATGATGTACAATATTTTCTCAAGTAATGGCCACCAAAAATTTATGAACACTAGAAAACAGAGAATTAACAATACATATTAAATTCCATAATTCTCCTTAAAAGCTTTGGCTTCTTGTTAATTAATCCAATATAATTCTAACAATCATGGATAAAGAAGGTAATACTACAATTTATCATTATAAAATTATACAAAAATTACTGAATCTTAAGGGTGACCAAATAGGACCTTTGAGCAAATATCATAATTTTTCAAGCTTACTAGGTATCAAAATTAATCTAAATTGTTTTACATTGAAAACACCACTTTGTGAAGCAACCCATATAACAAAATTTCAAAAAATTCCACAAAAATTTACAAAGCTTTATAACATCATAAAAGGTCCTCTGACTGAATTTCATAAGATTCTAGTGAGTTGTTAAACCATAGGAAATTCCTAAGTAGATAGTATAATTTGATGGTTTGTTAATGAAGTACTATATTTATTGATCTAAAATTTATAACAGAATTTCCATATATGAATATCACTATGAAAACACTTCTACCAGAGTTTCACTAAGAATCAAGGTCATATGACCCATTATAAAATTCCTAGGGTGTAGAGACCTAAATACCTATTAAGTGGTTTATATGGGGTGTTTGTGTCCAACTACTACCTAATCACTTCTTAGGGCATTTCACCACCCTACAATTATTTGTTCTAAATACCAAGTCCATACAAAGACATATTACCCTATGTCCCTCACAAACCCCCCTAAGTCCAACCTAAGGGTTTGAACTAGGGTCCTAGGGCTAACTCACCCCAATCCATCTCAAAATCCATGAGAGGGTGTTTGTGCTGACCATGGGGCTCTGGCAAAGGTCCCAACCCATTTGGGTGAGAATTTGCCCCTCCATGCCCCAATAACTCTTTGCCCTAATTTACCCCTTAGGAGACAAAATTTTGGTCACACCAAAGCCTATTCAAATCAAACCCAATTGGGCTGAGATTTTTCTTAGGGTCAAACAATGGCCTTAAGAGTCAGCCACTAAAATCTTGGTGGGTTTAGATGTCATTAAACCCCTAAAATAATTCATAAATAGTTTCTCAAATTATTACAAAAACTATAGGACAAAGTTTTCCAAAAATTCTCATCTTTGGATATGTTCTAGGTATATGTTCTAGTAATCCCCATCCAAAATTTTAGGTCATTTGGATGGCTGGATTGGTGGGAGCACTCAAAATACTATATACCCCACCAAAATGGATGTTGTGGTAAAATCACTAACTCAAATGGGTTCAAACAAATTTTAAATTAAACTAGACTTCACGGGCTACAACTTTCATGTTGTTTATCTTTCCTGTTGAGGGGTTTAAGTATTTTTAATATTTAATTTAAAACCACCCAATAAACAGGACAGAAATTAGAATAATAGGAATTAATAATTAAAACTAGCACGAATCTTAAAGCAAGATCTAAGGGCCCTGGCATCGTCTCCTTCCTCCAGCCAAAGGCCACGATTTGCCCGACCTGGAGCAACTTCTAAGCACTGCCGCCGGCCATCCAGCCACCTCCCTGGCCGGCCACCGCCACCACCACCTCCGTTGAGGTGGTGGCTATCGCTAGGCGGCGACACAGCCGCCGGAGGGGCGGATTCCGGCGAACCCGACGGGTTCATCTTTGCAAAAAAACCAAGAAGACTCCCTTCCCGATCGGGCTCAATTGAGCCTGATTCTTAACCCTAGTGATTGCTACGATCTACCCGTAGAGAAAGGAGGGGAGGACCTTGTTTGCGGGCTGGAGACGTGTCGATCGCCGGAAAGCCATTGGTGGTGGAGGTGTCGTCGACGCTCTACAACAACACAGTGATGTCGCTTGTCTCCTTCGGGTAAGGTGTGTAAACAAAATCTTGGAGCCTATTGAAGCTTTTAAAACAATAAAATGGGGGAGGTGAGGGGCCTAACTGGTGGTGGCCATTAATGGCCCCTTAAGGTTAATCTCGGCCATGGTGATGGGGGATGAACATGGGCTTAATCCAGCCAGGTAATGGCTGGAAACTCCTCCTCTTTCCCAAGGTAGTAGAATCCAGCCATAAAAGAGGAGGGGAATGAGGCGAAGGCATCAAGTGCCATTAATGGCCAAGAAAGCAAATTTTTGGCCATTGTTGTGGGGCTTTCTCTCTCCTCCATTATCATGTAATTCTGGTTTAAACTGTCTGCCACGTGGAATTCTTCCATTTTACCTCTTAATATTATTTAAAATAAGTTTTAATAAAAGAAATGGCCAATTAACTCATCCTGGCACAATTCTCGAAAAGATCCGGTTCAGCTTCTTCATTCGAACCCGCAAACTGGAAAGCGTTGAGACAAGCCTCCTCACTCAACGCCAAAATATCCAGGAACATTCTATGTAAAATGGAGTTGAGTGCACTCGACGCTCTCGATGTCATTCAGCCTATGGCGTTGAGTGCACTCGACATCATTCAGCCTTTGGCGCTGAGTGAGCTCAACTCACTCAACGCCATAATTCTGCCAAAAATAGTCTAAGTAAAATGGCATTGAGTGCACTCGACGCACTCAACGTCATTCACCCTATGGCGTTGAGTGCACTTCAATGCACTCAACGCCCGAACCCAAAATTCTCCCCAAGTATGATGGCGTTGAGTGCACTCGACGCACTCAATGCCATTCAGCCTATGGCGGTCAGTGCACTCGACGCACTCAATGCCCGAGCCCCAAGTTATTCCTGAGTAAGATGGCATTGAGTACACTCAATGCACTCAATGCCATTCAGCCCATGATGTTGAGTGCACTCGACGCACTCAACGCCCGAGCCTAAAATACTTCCTAAGTGGGATGGCGTTGAGTGCACTCAACGCTATCCGGCCCATGGTATTGAGTGCACTCGATGCACTCAATGCCTGAGCCCAAAAGCCTATTTAAGTAGATATCTGATCTATTCGTCGAGTCTTGTCGACTCACTCGACGCTTCACGGACTTGAGTCAACTTGGCCTATTTTTGGTCGACCGTAATGGGTCCTTAGCGACATATTGGCCTCCTTTAGGGTTAGAGGTGCCATGATGGGATCATGGAACCAGGTTAAAACCCTAAGGTCATGCCTAAGGTAGTAATTGGGCTTCTACTACTTGCAAACCAAGGTGATTTTTCTTCAAGAGCCTTGGTCACTTGGACTCCTTGGGCTTTCTAGGGTTTTGTCATGACTTAGTCATGACAAAACCATTCCTAGGGGGTCTAGGTGTTTGAGGGATGTTATAAATCCCAATATACAAAAATAAAAATTTCGTCCCTGAAATTAAGGTTAAGCCTACGGTGAGTTTCTACTGGAATAAAAGAAATTGTAACATCCCTAAGGTTTAAGATATACCTGACTCGAAGAGTTCCGGGGACTTTTGCTGCATCAAGTCCTGTGGCTCCCATGTATGCTCCTCCTGCCCATGATTTCTCCACAGAACCTTGACTAACGGAACCTTCTTATGTCAGAAGACCTATACTGTCATGTCATCGATCCTGATCGGCTCCAAGATGACTGATCGATCTAAGGCCACTGGGCCGTCTGCCGTGGAAATCAGCTGCTCAGGGCGTAGTAGAGTTCTCCATAGTGAGGAGACGTGAAAAACGTCATGCAATCCCGCTAACTATGGCGGTAGCTCCAGTCTATAAGACATGGGGCCGATTCGCTCCAGGATCCTGTAAGGCCCCATATACCTCGGGCTGAGCTTCTTCCGCCCGCGAACCCGCGAGACTCTGTGCATCGGTCGTATCTTCAAAAAAACCCGGCCTCCCACCTGGAACTCCACCTGACGATGCCTCGCATCGTAGTATTTGGCCTGCCAGCTCTGGGATTCCAACATCCTATCCTGGATCAATCTAATCTGAGCATCCATATCCTCCACAAACTCCGAGCTAAGTGCCTACGAATCCTCATCCTGAATCCATGATATTGGGTCCTGCACCTTCGTCCATATAATGCCTCGTAAGGAGCCATGCCTATGCTGTACTGATGGGTGTTGTTGTACGAAAACTCGATCAGCGGCAGAAATCACTCCCAAGGCGCCGCGATCTAAAATACATAGGCGCAAAAGATCTTCCAATGTACGGTTGGTGCGCTCTGTCTGCCCGTCGGTCTGAGGATGAAAAGCCATGCTGAATGTCAACCGAGGACCCAAATGGGCCTGAAATGACCTACACTCTCTGGATGTAAACTTCCTTTCCTGATCTGAAACGATATTCTTGGGTACTCCATGATAGTGCACAAACTGCTCAATGAACCTCCGTACTAATACACTAATCGGAGCATCTTTCACCACTGGGATTAATCTGGCCACCTTCGTTAGCCTGTCCACTATCACCCAAATTGAGTCATTCCCCGCATGGGATCGAGGTAGCCCATGTATGAAATCCATGGCTATATCCTCAAACTTTCACTCCGGCACCGGAAGTGGTTGTAGCAATCTGGTCAAATTCTTACACTCTGCCTTTATGAGTTGGCAAGCCCCACAATGCGTCACAAAATACGTAATGTCCTTCTTCATGCACGGCCAGTACATCGTCCTCTTCAAATCCGCTACCATCTTGGTGATCCCCGGGTGCACCGAGTATCTGCTGCAGTGAGCCTCCGTCATGATGTCCTCCCAAATCCGGCCTCCTGCCGGTATATAAACCCTGCCTCTGAAACATAGGAGTCCATCCCTCAAGGAGTAATCCCCTACCATGCCTTCCTCAAAGGCCCTAAATATCGGCTCCACTCTCGCATCCAGCCTCTGCCCGTCTCTAATGCGATCACGTATGTCATCGGTTGCAATCATTGATCCTAGGTACTCCATGTATAACTCCGGATCATCCTCGGACACTAGTGATATCTGCATCTCCTCAAACGACTTAACCAACTCCAAGGCCATCAGTGCGGGACTACTCCTGACATACTTGCTCACCGACTCAGAGCGTCTACCACCACATTTGACAGAAACTCCACCCAGTGTCTCTGCCTGATGTTTAACTCCGTATGTGTGTCTATGTATTTCAAGTTCTTGTGGTCTGAGAAAATGTCGCAGTGAACCCCGTAGAGGTAATGTCGCCAGATCTTTAGAGCAAAAAACACTGCCCCCATCTCCAAGTCATGCACCAGGTAGTTCTGCTCATGTTTCTTCAGCTGACAGGAGGTGTAGGCTATTACGTTCTCGTTCTGCATCAGAACGGCACCCATCCCCTGATAAGAAGCATCCGTGTACACCTAGAATCCCTCCTTCCCTGATGGAAGAGCAAGGATGGGGGCCGAGGTAAGGCGATCCTTCAGCTCATGAAAAGCAGACTCGCATCATGGCGTCCAAATAAAAGGAGACTCCTTCTTTGTCAGGGACGTAAGAGGGAGGGCAATATGAGAGAACCCCTTTACGAACTTCCGATAATAACCGGCAAGTCCTAAGAAACTCCGAACATCCGTGGCTGTCTTCAGTGGTGGCCAATCTTATACTGCATGGACCTTTGCCGGATCTACTGCTAAACCTGCTCCATTGATGACATAGCCCAAAAAGACAACCTCATTTAGCCAGAATTAGCACTTGCTGAGCTTAGCATACATCTTATGCTCTCGGAGCTTCTCCAAATTCAAAGCAAGATGCCTCGCGTGCTCCTCCTCCATCCTCGAATAAATAAGGATGTCGTCGATGAATACAATAACAAAGACATCCTGATATTCTTCAAACACCTGGTTCATAAAGGCCATGAACGCGGAGGGTGCATTCATGAGCCCGAAGGGCATCACGGTAAACTCGTACAGTCCATATCTACTGTTGAAGGCCGTCTTCGGGATGTCCTCCTCCCGAATGCGTAGCTGGTAGTACCCCAATCTCAGGTCCAACTTTGAGAACTAATGAGCTCCCTCCAGCTGGTCAAATAGCTCGTCTATCCTTGGCAAGGGATACGTATTCTGGACCGTCAGTCTGTTCAGGGCCTGGTAATCAATACATAGCCGAAGTGTCCCATCCTTCTTTTTGACGAATAGCACCAGAGCTCCCCATGGTGAAGAGCTAGGCTGGACAAACCCGGCTTCCACCAACTCTTGAAGCTGGCTTCGAAACTCCACCAACTCCTTCGGGGCCATTCGATAAGGAGCTCTGGATACTGGCTTAGCCCCCGGTACTAGTTGAATCTGTAAGTCCTCTCGGTGCGGGGGTAGCCCTTGTAGCTTCTCCGAAAATACATCGACAAAGTCCCACACCACTAGAATATCTAAAATAGAATCCTTGGCCATGACCGTCTCAAAAAGAACCTGATAAACTTCTTCCCCCTACAAGTGGGCCTTGACGGCCTGCACAGACGATAATAATATGTTGGGGGCTGGTATAATACCTTTGATAACAATAAAGGAGTCCCCGTTCCTCAAGGTGATCATCTTCGCCAAACAGTCAATCTGGGCATGGTTCTAGTGCAACCATTTCATGCCCAGGATCAGATCATAGTCTGGCATCCTCAGGATCGTCGCTGGTGCCTTAAACGCCTTCCATCCGATCTCTACCTCCATATTGCAATGAGATGAGGTCATTAGCTTTGATCCATTGGGTAGACGCACCCTCATCATCTTTCCTGCGAATCGTTCCACGCCTACCAGTTCTTTCATGAAATCTTACGACACAAACGAGGGTGAAGCACCGGTGTCGAAGAGCGTGTGAGCGAGCTTGTCGCTGATGAAAACTATGCCTGAGGTAATTAAGTGTCTTAGTGTTCAAGTTATCGTTTTTCTTATCTTAATTTCTAACTAGTCTATGCCTATGAAAATTAGTTCCTAGGAAGGAACGAATTAAAATGTACTGGCATACCTACTATAACCTGCTCCGGGTTCCGGGGTTGTGCCAAATCTAGGGCATACACCTGCTCCCTCTCTGGCCTGTGGTCTCTACCCTGATATCCCCGTCCTCGGTTGTGTCTTCGGCCACCAAATTGCCGAGGAGGTGGGGCACCCTGAAGTGCTTGTGGGGGTGCTCGCCTTATGGGACCATTCCTCTTGAGATGTCCCGGCTGATTGTACTGGAAGCATACTGGTGCCTGCTCTGCTGTCCTGGGTATCTCCAGCATCTATAAGGGCTTGGGAGACAATACCCCCTGGTTCCTCTACTCCTGTCCAATCTCCTGATAGGGTTGATACCCGTTCCTTCTTTCCCCAATGACCTGGCCTCGAGGATGGTCTCTATGACCTCCAATCACTGCATCGTCAGCCAGTATTTTCCATCTCTTGACTGTAAGCTAATCCGCTTATCTTTTCTTGGCCATTTCCAGAATCCTGGCCAAGCTTCCCTTGGAGAAGAAGAGGAGGGCCTGCCTCATGTCATCTTGCAGCCCCTTGTAGAACCTCCTAGCATAGCCAGCATCATCCAACTGATAAGAGTCTGCATAGCGGACTAGGTGAGTAAACTCCTGATAATACTTTAGCACCGTCATGTTCCCATGCCTCAACCGCAGGAACCTATCCTCCAACTCGTCCCTTGCCGACTGAGGTACGAAATGTCCCAGGAGTGCTGCTCTGAACTCTTCCCAAGAGATATCTGCGCATTCTATATCCGCAAAAGTGGTGTCTAGCTGTGACATCCATCACCTCTTTCCATGTGACTCCAGGCAGGAGACTGCCAAAGCAATTGCCTCCTCAGTGGGGCCTCGAATCCCTGCAAGCATCTCATAGATGGTATCTAACCATTCCTCCGTGCAAACTGCCGACTCCGTCCCCAGGTAGGATGGAGGGGAAAGTCCCCGGAAGACACTCATCCAGTTGGCCCCAGGATTTGGTTGTGGAGATGGGGCTTGCTGAGCTCTGAAGGCCTCCAGAATGGACGTCAGTGTTTGCCCAATCTCCTTCTGCTGAAACGGAGCTGGATCCGGTGGAGGTGGAATAATATTCGGAGCCTGAGGTGTTCCTTGCTGTGGAGTAGGGTTCGTCGCAGGCTACAAGGAAAAATTCCATTTTTTAGATAGCGTACGAATGGAATAAGAGAAAGGGATAAAATGGACTTCTACCTGTGATTTCCCTTATGGGCACACCACTACTTCCGCTGCTAGTTTTCCAGCAAACTACGCTCGCGCGGGGGTGGCCTAAGTTTTTTGTGGACTACTTCTCTTTTCGATCGAGGTCTCATCTGATACCACTTGTAAGACTCCAATTTTTTTTCTTTTTAAACCACCGGGGTCTTATACCCAGATCTGCCATCTTGCGGTGACACCGACACACGGGAAGGCTGCCACTACAAAACGCCGAATCTGCCGGCCTTTTCGATCATTAAGAGAGAGAGAAGTATTCATACAAGGAATATAATTAAGTCCACAAAGCATGTAATCAATATAATGAAAATCACATCAAGTCCACAAGATTGTCGAAGTACTGAAATATAACAGAACCGAAAACATAAACGGGCTCAAGCCCGATACATCAGAGTCCTCACAATATATCACTCATTGCGGAAGCTATGAGAAAGACTAATCACTCACGGAGCTGGTCACTGGTACTTTGGAACTAGACTGGCCCACCTCCATGTGCACCGTACTCCGCTGATGCTGGTCCCTGAGCTGCTGGTCCCTGTCTCCCATCCGGAGCTCCTGTAATGTTATGGTCTGAAAACCATTAGTCATAAAGACTAAGTCCTATCATCCCCTACCCCTCCCCCCATGGCTCCTAGGAACCGAGCAGGGAGGAGGAAAGGGAAGCTAGAAAGGTGGAGAGTAAGCAAAGCAGGTGATAGTGGAACTAATCTAACAGATATATATTGTACAATAGCTAAAGAAGAAAGGTACAATCTAGCAGTTCTATAATAGTGAGCAGTAAAGTAAACAAGTAGAATAGGCAGCATATGTAAGAAAGACAAGGTAGGAAATAAGTAACCTTAACTTATATAAATGCACATACAAACTTATAAGTTAAGGGGACTTCTGCAAGGCTCCCATCGTATAAAAAGTCCCATACCGATTTATATGTTGGGGTGTCGGTTGTACGCAAATATGAGTGTAGTGAAATGCTATGCCATGATTCATGTAAGTGCAACTCACGCACATGACTCTATGCGCACAAACCATTAGTTCCCCCTATTTGGGCAGCTAGCTTCACTCCCAGGAACCTCCGTAGTTGTAAACGGAGACAGTGGGGGCCCCCACTCCTAGGAGGGTATCCACACAACCAGGCCTAGCCCTTCTATACGCCCCTAGAAGAACACAACCTAGAGTATCCGCATACTAATGCTGGCCATATCCACCAGACTTTCTTTGGCTAAGTGTCCCACACCATCGAGTCAACGTATCGATGTCGGTGTGAACGACCGTATAATACCGAAGACCCACCACCTTATTCTGTATCCTAAACCTTCTGTGCCACCGGCTCCCCGGACTATCCCGTCCATGCATCTACCTTCCGAACCAACCATCCGGATGGCAATCAAACCAACCAAATCAACCTCCCGAGCTACCGGGGTGTGTGAATGTGAAACCCTAGTTATTCTAGTTACTCTTGTAGTTTATTACTCCTACGGTTTACGTTAGCCCAGGACTGCCCAAGGTATTCCCTGTGAATGGCTCTCGAGGGCACTAGGAACTATGATGGGCTGAAGCCCAAAGCTCCCTTTCGCAAGGCACTTATTGTTATTGGTTAATACCCAATTCCCGATCCCTTTTATGTTATATTGGATCTAACCCTAGTGTATTTGACTCTTCCACTTCACAGAAAAGATTATCCTTCATCTATCCCGGACACCACTTAACACTAGCCATTCCAACACTCTTCCCCTCCTATTCACTTGCCAAATCAATACACAAACATCCCATCTCCCTAAGTTCATTTTGCGTCATATTATGATTCCTGCATTTTTTACTAAACACAGACCATCCTAAGCTATATGATGTATACAATGGAAAGTACTCAAAATATTTATCCAAATGTCTTAATTTATTTACTGGGAGTCTATCATGACATGGTTAGGCTAAATCCAGTAATTCACAATTTTCCTAATTTGTTTGATATTTAATAATTTCTTTCCTTACTAATCCATGCTTGAATTGAACATGATGTACAATATTTTCTCAAGTAATGGCCACCAAAAATTTATGAACACTATATAATAGAGAATTAACAATACATATCAAATTCCATAATTCTCCTTAAATGCTTTGGCTTCTAGTTAATTAATCTAATGTAATTCTAACAATCATGGATAAAGAAGGTAGTACTACAATTTATCATTATAAAATTATAGAAAAATTACTGAATCTTAAGGGTGACCAAATAGGACCTCTGAGCAAATATCATAATTTTTCAAGCTTACTAGGTACCAAAATTAATCCAAATTGTTTTATGTTGTAAACACCACTTTGTGAAGCAACCCATATAACAAAATTTCCAAAAATTCCACAAAAATTTACAAAGCTTTATAACCTCATAAAAGGTCCTCTGACTGAATTTCATAAGATTCTAGTGAGTTGTTAAACCATAGGAAATTCCTAAGTAGATAGTATAATTTGATGGTTTGTTAATGAAGTACTATATTTATTGATCTAAAATTCATAACAGAATTTCCATATATGAATATCACTATGAAAACACTTCTACCAGAGTTTCATTAAGAATCAAGGTCATATGACCCATTATAAAATTCCTAGGGTGTAGAGACCTAAATACCTATTAAGTGGTTTATGTGGGGTGTTTGTGTCCAACTACTACCTAATCACCTCTTAGGGCATTTCACCACCCTACAATTATTTGTTCTAAATACCAAGTCCATACAAGGACATATCACCCTATGTCCCTCACAAACCCCCCAAAGTCCAACCTTAGGGTATGAACTAGGGTCATAGGGCTAACTCACCCCAATCCATCTCAAACTCCATGAGAGGGTGTTTGTGCTGACCATGGGGCTCTGGCCAAGGTCCCAACCCATTTGGGTGAGAATTGGCCCCTTCATGCCCCAATTACTCTTTGCCCTAATTTACCCCTTAAGAGACCAAAATTTGGTCACACCAAAGCCTATTCAAATAAAACCCAATTGGGCTGAGATTTTTCTCAGGGTCAAACAATGGCCCTAAGAGTCAGCCACTAAAATCATGGTGGGTTTAGATGTCATTAAACCCCTAAAATAATTCATAAATGGTGTCTCAAATTTTTACAAAAACTATAGGACAAAGTTTTCCAAAAATTCTCATATTTAAATATGTTCTAGTAACCCCCATCCAAAATTTCAGGTCATTTGGATGGCTGGATTGGTGGGAGCACTCAAAATACTATCTGGTATAGCCTAGGTATTGACCCCACCAAAATGGGTGTTGTGGTCAAATCACTAACCCAAATGGGTTCAAACCAATTTTAAATTAAACTAGACTTCATGGGCTACAACTTTCATGTTAGATATCTTTCCTGTTGAGGGGTCTAAGTATTTTTATTATTTAATTTAAAACCACCCAATAAACAAGACAGAAATTAGAATAATAGGAATTAATAATTAAAACTAGCACGAATCTTAAGGCAAGATCTAAGGGCCCTGGCATCGTCTCCTTCCTCCAGCCAAAGGCCATGATTTGCCCGACCTGGAGCAACTTCTAAGCGCTGCCGCCGGCCATCCAGCCACCTCCCTAGCCGGCCACCGCCACCACCACCTCCGTTGAGTTGGTGGCTATCTCCAGGCAGCGGCAGAGCCGCCAGAGGGGCAGATTCCGGCGAACCCGACGAGTTCATCTTTGCGGAAAAACCAGGAAGACACCCTTCCCGATCGGGCTCAATTGAGCCCGATTCTTAACCCTAGTGATTGTTATGATCTACCCATAGAGAGAGAAGAGGGGAGGACCTTGTTTACGGGCTGGAGACGTGTCGATCGCCGGAAAGCCATTGGTGGTGGAGGTGTCGTCGGCGCTCTGCAACAACACAGTGATGTCGTTTGTCTCCTTCAGGTAAGGTGTGGAAACGAAAGCTTGGAGCCTAGTGAAGATTTTAAAACAATAAAATGGGGGAGGGGAGGGGTCTAATTGGTGGTGGCCATTAATGTCCCCTTAAGGTAAATCTTGGCCATGGTGATGGGGGATGAACATGGGCTTAATCCAGCCAGGTCATGGTTGGAAACTCCTCCTCTTCCCCAGAGGAGTTGAATCCAGCCATAAAAGAGGAGGGGAATGAGGCGAAGGCATCAAGTGCCATTAATGGCCATGAAAGCCAATTTTAGGCCATGGCTGTGGGGCTTTCACTCTCCTCCATTATCATGTAATTCGGGTTTAAACTGTCTTCCACGTGGCATTCTTCCATTTGACTGCTTAATATTGTTTAAAATAAGCTTTAATAAAAGAAACGACCAATTAACTCATCCTGGGGCAATTCCCGAAAAGATCCGGTTCAGCTTCTTCATTCGAACCCGTAAACCAGAAAGCGTTGAGACAAGCCTCCTCACTCAATGCCAAAATTGCCAGGAACATTCTAAGTAAAATGGCATTTAGTGCATTCGACGCTCTCGATGCCATTCAGCCTATGGCGTAGAGTGCACTTGACGTCATTTAGCCTATGGCGTTGAGTGAGCTCAACTCACTCAATGTCATAATTCGGCCAGAAATAGTCTAAGTAAAATGGCGTTAAGTGCACTCGACGCACTCAATGTCGTTCAGCCTATGGCGTTGAGTGCACTTCAACGCACTCAACGCCCGAACCCGAAATTCTCCCCATGTATGATGGCGTTGAGTGCACTCGACACACTCAACGTCATTCAGCCTATAGCATTGAGTGCACTCAACGCACTCAATGCCAGAGCCCCAAGTTATTCCTGAGTAAGATGTCGTTGCGTGCACTCAACGCACTCAACGTCATTCCGCCCATGGCGTTGAGTGTACTCGACGCACTCAATGCCCGAGCCCAAAATTATTCCCAAGCGGGATGGCGTTTAGTGCACTCAACGCCATCCGACACATGGCGTTGAGTGCACTCGACGCACTCAACGCCCGAGCCCAAAAGCCGGTTTAAGTAGATATTCGTTCTATTCGTCGAGTCTTGTCGACTCACTCGATGCTTCCCGGACTTGAGTCAACTTGGCCTATTTTTGGTCGACCGCAATGGGTCCTAAGCAACATATTGGCCTCCCTTAGGGTTAGAGGTGCCATAATGGGATCATGGAACCAGGTTAAAACCCTAAGGTCATGCCTAAGGTTATAATTGGGCTTCTACTACTTGCATACCAAGGTGATTTTTCACCTTGAGCCTGGGTCACTTGGTGTAACACCTCTACCCGTCAAGAAGAATATAATAGAGGGTCCGGCCGGGGCCCCACACCATATTCCACAAACAGGCGGAGACGCTACGAAATAATATCATAACTACGCGTCCTAACACAGAGCATTCTAGCGGAAGTTTCACGGTTGAATAATTGAACTCAAGATAATGAACCTTGTCCACTAAAACTTAGGAATATATATAAACATCACAAGAGTCTGGCCTTAAGGCCTTACAACAGTTTCTCTTAATAAGAGTGTGGATTACAGACATCGGCACGCAGGCCGGCCACACATGAATAAAAGAAACAAAACAATGCCTTCGAGGGCAGCAGCGCAGCTTTGGGCTTCAGCCCGCTAAGTCCCGCTCGGACCAGCACCTCCAGTACCTGTAATAACCAATCCACCAAGCGGTAGCAAACAGGGCAACGGTCAGCATTCAGCTGACCAATTATAACGACCCTGCCCCTGGCACGGGGCAGCGGAATTCCATCCCTGCATAGCAATCTTCCAATATGATATATATAGCAATTTAAGCAATACGTGCACACCCGAACAGTCACATATCACAAACGCCGGCCCGACGGCCCGACGCTCCGTGCACTCAGGGCACATTATCGGTGTTCCGTATTTCCACGGCCACACCACCGTTCAGAGGTCCCAGACATAATGGTTCCATATGAGCATTCTAGTCTGATCGGCTCACAGGCCGTCGACTCTCGCTATGTGATCCTAACAGGGTCTTAAGCACCCAAGGTTAGACAACCATAACGCGGGTACAGATCCACCTTTCCCGTTGCTCACATCGTCAGACTCACGCCTGGACTGACGCGGGTACAGCTTCACCTTGCCCGTTCCACCACCAAGGCATTGCCCAGTTGCAGCCCCACGGCTCAACGGCTCAACCTCACACAAAGTAGCAACTCACGGCTACAGGAGAGTCTAACTCTCTTAATTTCCTGGACTTCCTCCAGTACTTTATCCATCATGCCTACAAGCAAGAATCACGGAGTCTTCTCCGATATGCAAACAAGCATCACCAATCCAGACCATGTCCAGATGGGCTTCACACAGCATGCCTAGATCCGTACTCCAATTCCGGACTCTAACAAGGGGGACTTCACATATCTACCCCAAGGGATGCCACAACCCACCGCACACTCGCGGGGAAGGGTTTTCCCTATGCAATGCAGGAATTAAGGACTTCACATGTCCAAGCAGGAAATCGTTACCCTAGGAGTTCGCTTCGGAGCCATGGAGAGAAATTTGAGACGGATGAAAGCCTTCGCAGCAGCGTTGCCTTCGCAATTCCGAACTCGGCTCGCGATTTGGACCACCGTAGCTCCACCGGCAGTTGGACTCCACTTCTTCTTCCTCACCTTGCTCTCACCTCTCTCTTAAAAGTTAGAAAGAGAGTAGAATTTTAGAAAAGAGCCCTCTTCTCCTCCTTTCCCGGCCTTATCAGCCCAGGAATGAGCCCCAGCCACAGGATCTCCTTTAAGGAAAATGAACGTCCAAGATCTGCCCAAAATATTATACTTTTTGGCCGACAAGGCCTGTGACACGGCCGTGTCATAGGCCGTGTACCCTTAAGCGGCACATGCGGCGCTCGCACCGACTAAAAGTTACCAGAACACGGGTATCGACACGCTCGTGTCGAACCTGACACGCCTGTGTCGGTCATGTGACACGCCTGTGTCACACCTGCTACAAGGTACTCAACGAGCGTTAAATCCAGTCAGAGCAGTACACGGGTAATCACACGCCCTTAGACACGCCCGTGTCAAAATTGACATGGCCGTGTTCAAGGCTTGGTTCCGTGCCGTGTACATTTCTGACTCGATACGGCATTTTATTGAGTGACACGCCCTGGGACACGCCCGTGTCGAAGGTCGTGTCCCAGGCTCGACTGTCGTCGACCTCCGATCGTCGACTATCCTGAACACGCCCTGGGACACGCCCGTGTCCCAGGCCGTGTACCCCGACACGCCCTGGGACACGCCCGTGTCCCAGGCCGTGTTAAGCAACCTGCACCTCAATTCCAATTTTGAGTCTTTTTGGGGTGTTACAATCCTCCCCCCTTAATAAAATTTCGTCCCGAAATTTGCAGACAATAGGGAGAAAAATAACAAAACATTTATAAGTTTTTATTACATATATAACGAGCAAACAAGTTACGAAAATAACTCGGGAAACTCGGCTTGCATGGTCTGCTCGCGCTCCCATGATAGCTCTTCTCGGCCATAATTGTCCCACCGGACTTTGACCATCCCGATCACTTTGTTCCGCAACTGTTTCTCGGCTCGATCCTCGATCCGTATAGGCTTCACCTTTGTCGTTAGCCCATACTCAATCGGCACTCGATCACTGTCAATTACTTGAGCTGGATCCTTGACTGCTTTGCGTAGCATCGAGATGTGAAACACATCATGCAATCCACTCAATTCCGATGAAAGAGCTAGCCGATAGGCGGCTTCCCCAACTCGCTCCACCACTTCAAACGGACCAAGGTATCGCGGACTTAGCTTTTTCAACCGCCGAATCCGAGATACGCCCTTGAAGGGCTTAATCTTTAAATAGACCCAGTCACCTACCGCGAACTCCACGTTCCGGTGCTTAGCATTGTAATATTTGGCTTGCCGATCCAGGGCTATTAGGAGCCTCTCTCGAATAGAGCGTATTGTTGAGGTAGCATCCTCGACTTCCTTTTTGCCTAAAAGTTTAGTCTCGCCAGTTTCTGCCCAAGCTAGCGGTGTACGACACTTCCGACCATACAGCGCTTCAAACAGGGCCATGCCTATACTCGCTTGATGGCTATTATTATAGGCAAACTCCACCATAACAAGATGTTCTTCCCAATTCTTACCGAAGTCCAGGGCGCACATACGGAGCATATCCTCCATCGTTCTGTTGGTTCGTTCAGTTTGGCCATCCGTTTGCAGGTGAAAAGCCGTACTGAATGCTAACTTCGTGCCCAACATCTGATGAACTAATCTCCAATCTTTCGAGGTAAAGCGCCCATCTCGGTCACTTACGATGCTCCGGGGAACACCGTGCAATCGAACAATCTGCTCCACATATAGCTTTGCCAATGTTTCCACTGAATCGTCCCGCTTGTTCGGTATAAAGTGAGCCACCTTTGTCAACCGGTCTACAATCACCCAGATTGAGTCATGGCCACGGTGAGATCTCGGCAATCCGTGCACGAAATCCATAGAAATATCCTCAAACTTCGATTGCGGAACCGGCAACGACTTCAGGAAACCACTCGGTCGTTGGCATTCTGCCTTTACCAAAGCACAAGTGCGACATTTAGCCACATATGCAGCTATGTCCTTCTTTAAACCTAGCCACCAGAACAGTTTCTTCATGTCCTTGTACATTTTTGTGCTCCCAGGGTGAATTGAATACTTTGTAAAGTGTGCTTCATATAGCAATCTTTCTCGCAATTTACCCGCACTAGGGACGCACAATCGGCCATCTTTTCGTAACAACCCGTCATCCCAGGAGAATTGATCATCAGACCCTTCCTTTGCATAGCGTTGGAGACTTTCATCCAACTCCGTTGCCCGCCGAACCCTGTCAGCAAGGTCATATTGAACCTCCAACCAGTTCACGCATGCATTAGTCGAAGAATCTCTTTCCACACAAGATATCTGCAAATCTTCTAACTCCTGGATTAACCGCTCATCATGTATCCGCAACCAAGCTGCCCGCACCGGAGTTCGACGACTCAAGGCATCAGCGACCACATTTCCCTTTCCGGGAACATAGTGAATGTCGAAGGTATAATCCCCAAGGAATTCCATCCACCTCCTTTGTCGCATATTCAACTCCTTTTGCTCAAGCAGATACTTTAAGTTTTTATGATCTGTATAAATATCCACCTTCACGCCATAAAGATAATGCCGCCACAACTTTAGCGAAAAGATCACCGCCGCCAACTCCAAGTCATGGACGGGGTAATTACGCTCATGCACTTTCAATTGACGTGAGCCATAAGCTATCACCTTGCCAAACTGCAGGAGAATGCAGCCTAAGCCGCTTCCTGACGCATCGCTGTATATTTCAAATCCATCTGTACCACATGGCGACGTCAAAACGGGCGCCGTGGTCAAATGATTCTTCAGCTCATCAAAAGCTCGTGCGCACTCCGGCGTCCAAACGAACTTCTGGTCCTTTCTCGTCAACGTAGTCAGAGGCAAAGCAATCCGGGAGAAGTTCTCTACGAACCGTCTATAGTAGCCTGCCAGTCCAAGGAAACTCCTGACTTCGGCCACCGAAGACAACACTGGCCAATCACGAATGGCACTTATCTTTGCCGGATCCACCGCTTTGCCCTCTCCACTTACCACATGGCCTAGAAAAGCCACCGACGAGAGCCAGAACTCACACTTCGAGAACTTGGCATACAGCTTATTCCTTCGCAAGGTATGCAATACTAATCGCAAGTGGTTTGCATGATCTTCCTCCGATTATGAATATACAAGGATATTATCAATAAACACAATCACAAACAGATCCAGGTATTCGCGGAACGTTCGATGCATGAGATCCATGAAGACCGAAGGCGCATTACATAAGCCGAACGGCATCACTGTGAACTCATAATGACCATAGCGTGTGCCAAACGCTGTCTTGGGAATATCACCTTCCCTAATCCACAACTGGTAATACCCGGACTTCAAATCCAACTTTGAATAGACGGTTGAGCCTGCTAGCTGATCGAACAAGTCATCGATCCGTGGAATTGGATACTTGTTTTTCTCCGTCAGCTTGTTCAGTTCACGATAATCAATACATAGTCGCAACCCACAGTCTTTCTTTTTCACAAAAAGAACAGGCGCGCTCCAAGGTGACATACTTGGGCGTATATATCCCTGCTCCAACAATTCTTGCAACTGAACTTTCAGTTCGGCCATTTCTTTTGGCGCTACCCGATACGGCGAACGGGCCACAGGTTTCGCACCCGGCACCAGCTCGATAGTGAAGTCGATTTCCCTTTGGGGAGGTAACCCCGGAAGGTCCTTTGGAAACACATCCGCATATTCCGACACAATCGGCACTTCACTCACACTGGCCTTCGGCGCCACCGCCTCTATGAGTGTGAAGAACAACTCCGCACCCTTCCGAACTGCCTTAACAACTTAGAGAGCGGATAACAACATCCCACTCATCCCTTGCATACCAATGAACTTGGTCTCTTGTTCGGTATTTTGCCCAAGTGTGACCTCTTTTGAAGTGCAATCTATACAGGCACGCTGCTCTGAAAGCCAGTCCATACCAAAGATTATATCAAATTCTTTGATCGGCAATACTAATGTTTCCACCTTGAACTCCCGACTTCCTATCTTGACCTCAAGACCGCAAGATCGATCCGCGCACATCAAACATCCGTTAGGCAACAACACCTTTACACTGTCTGTCGTGGTCCGGATAGGCACCCCGATACGAAAGACAAAGTCCTCAGACAGAAACGAATGTGAAGCACCTATGTCGAACAGTGCTCGCGCCGGATACTCTCGTATAAGGACAAACCCTATAACCTTACAATTAAAACAAGCACATCACATCAAAACAAGAACATTAAAATCTACGCGCACCTGTGACGACATCCGCCTGCTTAATGGCCTCCTGTTGTCCAAGGTTGAAGACCCTGGGCTACGCGTGCAAGGCAGAAGACTCCACCACAGCCTTCCCCTTCTCCGCATAAGACGCTCCCGTCTTCTTATCACCCTTTGGAGGACCAAATCGGCATTCACGTGCGAAGTGTCCAACCTTCCCGCACGTAAAGCAAGCACGAGATCCATACGCAGATGTATCCATCACAGTCGCAGAAGGAGCTTGTCCAGAAGACTTAGACTTATTATTCCATCTCTTTCGGTAGCCAAACTTGTCCGGACGCGGCGGCTTAAACTCCGGCTTCACAACCGCCAAGTTTCCCTTTGCTTGCCCCCGTTTCATGTCCAGCTCCAAAGAACGAGCCGTACAGACTAAGGCTTGGAATCCCTGACTCACAGAACTCGAGAGCAAATACCGCAGCTCATCTCGCAGTCCCGCATAAAACCGACTAGTCTTACGCTCTTCTTCGGCGAAGATCGTGCCCGTATATCTTCCCAAATGGGTGAACTCATGCAGGTAGTCATCCACACTTCGATCTCCCTGCGTTAACCGTTGAAATTCCATTTCCATCGATATCCTTTGCTGCATCGGCAGATGTTGCGCTAAGAATAATCGAGAGAATTCTTCCATTGTAACCTCTGCCAACTGCCTGCCGGCCAAGTGATGCATTTCAATCTCATCCCACCACAATCGCGCCTCTCCTTCCGGTAGGAAAGTGGCTAACATGACTTTCTGTTCCTCCTCAACTTTAATAGCTCTCATAATCCTCTTGACTCTTGCAAGCCAATCCTCTGCTTGGGCCGGTGTACCCGCCCCATGAAACTGCGGAGGGTTAAAGGTCAAGAATTGCTTCCATTGTTGATCTGCTACCCGCGTATCAACTTCGGCTTCTACCGGTTCTTGCCGTACCCCAGCTTGCGCTGGCACCACTACAGGACGTGCCTGCCCCTCTTGCTGAGCATTCATCACCGCAAGTACCGTTTCCGTGATGAGACGGACTATTTCAGCGGATGGAGGAGTTGTGGGCACCTCGGCTGGTGCCGCACTCTCAACAGAACGTTGTGGTTCGGATTGACCCGCAACACTTCTGGTCACCTATATGTGTAAAATACACAGGTTAACGACCAATGAAAATGGCAACCATACAAAAGAATACACAAGTTCAACAAACAAGTGTATTTGAATTCCTAAGTGGACAATCTTGAGTTCAAATTAAGTGTTATAACGACGGCACTGACACGTGCACGCCACCTCTCAAAAGAATTCGTCCGCGAATTCGGAAGAGATCGACCAACAAGCTGATACCAAATTGTAACACCTCTACCCGTCAAGAAGAATATAATAGAGGGTCCGGCCGGGGCCCCACACCATATTCCACAAACAGGCGGAGACGCTACGAAATAATATCATAACCACGCGTCCTAACACAGAGCATTCTAGCGGAAGTTTCACAGTTGAATAATTGAACTCAAGATAATGAACATTGTCCACTAAAACTTAGGAATATATATAAACATCACAAGAGTCTGGCCTTAAGGCCTTACAACAGTTTCTCTTAACAAGAGTGTGGATTACAGACATCGGCACGCAGGCCGGCCACACATGAACAAAAGAAACAAAACAATGCCTTTGAGGGCAGCAGCGCAGCTTTGGGCTTCAGCCCGATAAGTCCTGCTCGGACCAGCACCTCCAGTACCTGTAATAACCAATCCACCAAGCGGTGGCAAACAGGGCAACGGTCAGCATTCAGCTGACCAATTATAACGACCCTACCCCTGGCACGGGGCAGCGGAATTCCATCCCTGCATAGCAATCTTCCAATATGATATATATAGCAATTTAAGCAAGACGTGCACGCCTGCACAGTCACATATCACAAACGCCGGCACGACGGCCCGACGCTCCGTGCACTCAGGGCACATTATCAGTGTTCCGTATTTCCACGGCCACACCACCGTTCAGAGGTCCCAGACATAACGGTTCCATATGAGCATTCTAGTCTGATCGGCTCACAGGCCGTCGACTCTCGCTATGTGATCCTAACAGGGTCTTAAGCACCCAAGGTTAGACAACCATAACGCGGGTACAGATCCAGCTTTCCCGTTGCTCACATCGTCAGACTCACGCCTGGACTGACGCGGGTACAGCTTCACCTTGCCCGTTCCACCACCAAGGCATTGATCAGTTGCAGCCCCACGGCTCAACGGCTCAACCTCACACAAAGTAGCAACTCACGGCTACAGGAGAGTCCAACTCTCTTAATTTCCTGGACTTCCTCCAGTACTTTATCCATCATGCCTACAAGCAAGAATCACGGAGTCATCTCCGATATGCAAACAAGCATCACCAATCCAGACCATGTCCAGATGGGCTTCACACAGCATGCCTAGATCCGTACTCCAATTCCGCACTCTAACAAGGGGGACTTCACATATCTACCCCAAGGGACGCCACAACCCACCGCACACTCGCGGGGAAGGGTTTTCCCTATGCAATGCAGGAATTAAGGACTTCACATGTCCAAGCAGGAAATCGTTACCCTAGGAGTTCACTTCAGAGCCATGGAGAGAAATTTGAGACGGATGAAAGCCTTCGCAGCAGCGTTGCCTTCGCAATTCCGAACTCGGCTCGCGATTTGGACCACCGTAGCTCCACCGGCAGCCGGACTCCACTTCTTCTTCCTCACCTTGCTCTCACCTCTCTCTTAAAAGTTAGAAAGAGAGTAGAATTTTAGAAATGAGCCCTCTTCTCCTCCTTTCTCGGCCTTATCAGCCCAGGAATGAGCCCCAGCCACAGGATCTCCTTTAAGGAAAATGAACGGCCAAGATCTGCCCAAAATATTATACTTTTTGGCCGACACGGCCTGTGACACGGCCGTGTCATAGGCCGTGTACCCTTAAGCGGCACACGCGACGCTCGCACCGACTAAAAGTTACCGGAACACGGGTATCGACACGCCCGTGTCGAACCTGACACGCCCGTGTCGGTCATGTGACACGCCCGTGTCACACCTGCTACACGGTACTCAACGAGCGTTAAATCCAGTCAGAGCAGTACACGGGTAAGCACACACCCTTAGACACGCCCGTGTCAAAATTGACACGGCCGTGTTCAAGGCTTGGTTCCGAGCCGTGTACATTTCTGACTCGATACGGCAATTTATTGAGTGACACGCCCTGGGACACGCCCATGTCGAAGGCCGTGTCCCAGGCTCGACTGTCGTCGACCTCCGATCGTCGACTATCCTGAACACGCCCTGGGATACGCCCGTGTCCCAGGCCGTGTACCCCGACACGCCCTGGGACACGCCCGTGTCCCAGGCCGTGTTAAGCAACCTGCACCTCAATTCCAATTTTGAGTCTTTTTGGGGTGTTACACTTGGCCTCCTTGTGCTTTCTAGGATTTTGTCATGACTTAGTCATGACAAAACCACTCCTAGGGGGTCTAGTCGTTTGAGGGATGTTACAGTAAACATCGAATTCTCTCCCTCTTTCTACCGCTATATAAGTGTATGTATTCCTATTATTTGAATATAAGATAATTGAGGGTGATTTTCTCTCTCCTACACTTCTCTTTCTACATGGTATCAGAGGAATTCTTTTTTCCTTATGCTTCCAGCTGCCTCTAAATTTCTCCTCGCAGACTTCATGCAGACTCGGCTTCTACTTGCCTATTCCCCCTCACGAACTGCTTGCGGACTCGGCTTCTACCTGCCTCTGCTGTCTGCTATACTCGCACGGCCTTTGGAGGCCTGCCTCTTCCAACCCGCCTCCTCTCTACTCTGTGGTTCCACCCACCTCTCAGGGCTTCTTATAGCCTCATCTTTCTCTGCCGGTGGGGTCCACTTGCTCCTGACTGTTTGCTGTTCTCTGCTTCAGCCCGCCGCAGACTACCTCACCTCTCTCGCAATCCTCTGCGGACTTTGCCTTCTCTCCCTTCTCGCCCTTCTCGTCATGGACTGCCCCTAGATGCCTGTCTTCTCGCCACTCGAGCTCGTTGTGAGCTCCTGCTTTATTTCGATGCAAGCGCCTTCCCCAGTCCGCTGCCCATTGTTGCTACCAAGGATCTTCTCCTCCTCACCGCGACCTAGCTCAATTCGTCGCGGTCTGCCTCTCATTGCGCTGTGTCGTCTCTAGTCACAACCTCCTTGTCACTGCGACCTGAGACTTGCGACCTGCGCCATTTCTCCCTTTGATCTGCTTGCTATCACCACAGTTTGCTTCTCCTCACCGCAACCTGCGACCTACCTATTCTCTCCACGGCCTCCCCATTGTCGTCGAGCCCTGCTTTCTCTTCCCGCGGCCTGCGACCTGCTTGTTATCTCCACGGACTGCTCTGGTCACCGCGGACTTCTCTGGTAGTCGCGGGCTGCTCCGTCCTCTACTACTAGTCCGCCCTGCCTACTGCTTATATCTGTCATGGCCTCTACTGACTCCACCACAGTTTCCTCCTCTCTGCCCGCTCGAGCTGTTGCGCCACCTCCCGAGGTTCGCGATGAACTTCACATCACCACTATCTCTCTTAGAGGCATGGCCAACTATGTCGAATGGGCTCATTCCGTTCGTCGTGTTCTGCAGACTAAGGGTCTACTCCCTTACCTCACTCGGTTCAAACCTGCTGATCCCTCTGATGACTTGCTTTGCGATGACAGCCGAGTCCAATCTTGGTTACTTAACTCTATGGACACGGAGTCTTACCGCTTGGCAATATATTATGAAACCGCTAAGGAAATGTGGGATGAGCTGCACTCTCTCTACTCTGGGCAAGATAGCCTACAACACCTTTTCGACATTATCTCAGCTCTTTAATCCCTGGACCCTGGCACCACAGGTGATTTAACTTCCATTGTTGCCAAGACAAGAACCTTGGTGGAAGCCTGGATACAACACCAACCTTCCACTGCAGACCCTGGTACTCAACGGGCACAGAAGGAGGCTGTTGGGATCGTCATGATGATGGCCTATGTTCCTACTCATCTTCACAGCATTCGGGCCTAGATCCTCTCTTCTCCTACTATACCCTCTTTATCTGATGTTTGCTCCATGGTGCTCAAAGTTACACCACCTCCCTAAGGCTCCAGCCACCATATCTCCGGCTTTGCTCCAGCATCCCTTACTCCCTACTCTTGCTCCCTCTGGTCGCGGTTCTTCTACTCGGGGCGGCCGCTTCACGTCTCGTAGTCGAGGACGTTCTAGGCGCTTTACTCTTAAGTGTACTTACTGCGGTCGCGATGTCCACCTTGAAGATACCTGCTATCACAAACATAGTTTGCCTCCTCATCTTGCTGCTCCTCCTGTTGTTGTTGCTCCTGCTCCTACAGGTCCTTCTACCACCGCCATGGCTCAGAAGGATATCAATGACCTCCGCCTCCAGATACTACAGCTTCAAGGCATGGTCAACCATTCCTCTGTGATAGTTTAACTTTCAAGGCAGCCTAAAACACCTAGAGGGGGGGGGGGTGAATAGGTCCTGCTTCTTTTTCTAAAACTTCTAGACAGAATTCAATTTATTAACTAATACAAAAACACAGCAATCACAGAAAACAACACATCACAGATTGCACTATGTTTTATAGTGGTTCCCCAAGGTCTGGGTACATCCACTTTCCCCCCTTCACCTATCTAGCAGTATGCTAGATTCGGCCAAACTTCCACTTATCTCAGATCAATAGATCTTACAACTCAGAACCCAACTGGTTCCTACAACTCAGGCACAACTGCCCTACCTCAGCCTTGCCCCAAGGCCTACAACTCAGAGAATATCCTTCTCCTACACTCAGGCAATCAGCCCTACCACTCAGAGTTCAACACTCCTACACTCAGCCTTTATAACATAGGCTTACAACTCAGATCTGTATAAACAGATCCTACAGAAATATAGAAAAGATTGTTTTAAATTGTCTTGCCAAGTTGAGAGAGAAGAGGCAATGACAATTCTTAATCAGCTGATGCAATCAACTGTTTCTTAGCCTTCTTCAAAGCTTCTTGAAAATGTACTTAGCTGAGTTGATTCCAAACAGCTTCTTGAGAACCCACAGATGGATTCTTTTCTTCTTCTTCAAATTCTGACTTGATCTCTCTCTGTCCAGAACTTTGAATGATTCTTCTGAATTCTGATTAGAACTCTTCTTAGATCTATCCTTAGATAGTCTTCTTAGATCTTCCGGAGAAGATCTTCTTAAGTGCCTAGCACTTTCTTGAAATGAGTAGAATGTAATCCTTCTCCACTTTCTGATCCAATGTATTTCAAAAGGTCAGTTCTATATATTGTTCTTCTCCTTCTTCTGAATCCGTCTATTTATAGACATTCTTCATGGTAACCGGCTGATCCGGTTTCTAACCGTTTTCTGACAAGTCTGACAACTTCAGTTAACTGGTGACAACCCACAGCTGTCAAGTCTTCAAACAAGTCCTGTGCCTTAGTGTTGAAACAATCTGTCAGAAAGTGTCGAGACCATCTGTCTATTTGTGTCGACACAATTGACTTTGGTGTCGACACTGCCTTCAGTGATGTCGACAAAATTGCCTTTGTGTCGACACATCTTCTTCTGAAAATAACTTGGTCTTTGACTCTGCAGTGTGTCGACACAAGTCCTGTGTGTCGACACAGTTGTTGTAGAATCATAACTTTAGTAAGTGTTGACTTAGCCTTCAGGTGTCGACACATTCATTCTTTAGCTTTGCTATAATGTGTCGACTTACTCACTATGTGTCTACACATTCTGCTGGTGACGACAAACCTGTGGTCGACTATTTTCTTCTGTGTCGACATATTCAGATGATGTCGACAAACTTGAGATCGACTATACTCTTTAGTGTCGACACATTCTCCCAATGTCGAGGTCGACGTTTTTCTTCTGTGTCGACACAATTTCCCAGTGCTGTGTCGACTTACTTCTTCTGTGTCGACACAATTTCCCAGTGTTGTTGTAGACTATGTTATGTGTCGACACTTTTTCCCAGAGTAGTGTCGACTTACACCTTCTGTGTCGACACACTTTCCCAGTGTTGTGTCGACAACTTTCTTCTATGTGACGACACATGTTCCTTTGTGTCGACACTTGGACTTAGAATTTTTTCTGTAAACTTTAACATTTCTTTACCTGCACATGTCAACTCAAAACTACATCAAATACAACATGATGTATATCATTGAGCTAGGTTGGGCTTCTTCAAATCAGGTACACATTTTCCAATGTACCCAACAATCTCCCCCTATTTGGAGAAGTCATAACCCTTATAGCCAATGATATACACCATTTATAAATAGTATAAAATGATGATATATGACAATACACAGGGATACTTAATTATAAACAAAATAATAAGAACATCATGGATAAAACAATCTATCACAGATTTAACAAAATTTTGTTTATTACTGGGTAATGTTTGATTACATGGTTTTTCTTTGACTGATCACATTACATCATTACAAAACATTATGAAAGAACTAAAACATTATCAGGATTGATCAGGCTCTCTAATAACAATCCCTTGGCCAGATTTAATTTTAGCTGTCACAGGAGCTTCTGATTCTTCAGCCATCTTTTTTCCTTTAAGATCAGCTTTCTTCTTAGCTTCTTCCTTGAGCCTTTGCCTTTCAAAATAGTGAAAAGGCTTTGGGAAGTATTTGCTTGGCTCCATAGCATCAGGTGGAAGTCTTCCCAGCTTAGCTTTCCTTCTGAATTGTACAATGGCTTCTTGTCTTGTCTCATACTTCTGCCATTCCTGCTCATTGTACCACTTGCCCCTTTCATGAACTTGATCTTTGACAGCTTTCCATGCAGTGAGTATTATATTTCTGGAAGTAGGACTCCACTGCTCAAAATCTGGCTTCAGCTCAGCCTGCTCTCTAAATCTTTTCTTTGACAGTAGAGCATCTTGCTGTTCTTGCAAATTTACCTCAGGCTTATCAACCTTTCCAAAGATAACATTTACAACCTCCTTTGAAGGACTATACATATATTGCACTTGCTGATCCAATATATCAAAATCTGGAGGGGGGTATATGACTTGGGCAACCTCAGGTTGGTCACCTTCAAGTAGTCCTGTTTGCAGACCTGACTCAGCCACCATGTTATCATCACACAATGGTGGATATCCCAATGTGGCTCTTATACTATTGGTCACCCATTTGGCATGCTCAGAGCCTGCATGAATTAGCATCCTCTCCCCCTTTATGGCTTCTCTTGATACATGATCTCTAAGATCTTCTTTCTGGAATCTAATTTGGCTATCCAAATAATTCACTCCCTCCTTGAAAAATGGTCTTAACTTTTGAAGCTTTTCAGATATTTCCTGTTGAGAGGTTGTGATGGCAGTCTTAACAGATGCAATGGCAGCCTGAAAATTCTTATCAAATTCTGCCATTTCTTTGGCTTTATCTGCAGGCATCCCTGGAACAATCTTCTTCACCTCTTGAATGATCTCATTATGAGATTCAGTTAAATTGTCATTCATTCTTATTTGATTTTCCAGAACATAACCTTGCTTCAAAACAATATCATCCACCTTTGTAGAGATAGCCTGCTGTTGTTTAGCCAGATAAACTACAGCATTGCCACCCTTGTGGAAGCAATCTGTCATTTCAGTTTTATTCAAGTTGACTTGAAATTGGATAGATTTGATATCTTGGGCTAAGTCAAACTGCAGAGTTTTGTTTCTTTCATCAACATATTTCTCAATGGCCACCCTGTGGTCATCCAATTTCACCTGTAAATCCACCAAGAACTTGTTATAATCAACTTCAGGAGGTGGAGGTGGAGGTGTTGTCTGTAAAGCCTGCTTATAAGTTTTGCTTCTTCTTTTAAATACAACCAGTTTTCTTTTCTTAGCCAACCTGGCTTCTTCAGTCTCAGATTCAGAAGTACTCTCAATGTGAACTCTATCTGCTTCAGTGCCATGTTGCTCAGTTTCAACATGTACTGGCTCCCCCTCAATTCTTTGCTCCTCCTCTACCTCTTGTACTTTTTCAATCTCTTGAACTTTCTCCACTCCTTGTTCTAGCTCTATGTCAAGAGGCTGCTCAACATCTTGGTCCTCTTCTATTCTATCAGTAGCTATGTCATCATTTGGAAACAACTCATCCAGAGTGTATTCCTTTTGAACTGGAGCATCTGAAGATAAGTCATTAGGTGCATCCTTGTGCACATTCTCAGGCAGCTGCATATCTGGAGTAGGAGAAGACACATGCTCCCCCTGAACCTGTTCAGAAAAAAAACTTTTAGAAAGTCTTTTATAGTAAAATATATTTGCTCCCCCTACACCTGAACCACTTGTACCTGAGCAGGGTAGAAACATTTTGAGCAGGAGATTGAACTGGCTCCCCCTGCATCTGTGCAGATGTATCTACTTGATGAACTATAGAGGAGGCAGGTTGTTCTTCACTCTGTATCCTTAGTGGGTCCTCTTGTTGTTGCTCAGTCTCGTGAGCTGGAGAAGGGGAATTCACAGGGGTGTCTGGCCTGCTCTCTTCAGGCACATCCTTAGACAGCACCCTTTCCCACCTGGAGAATAGTCTCATGTCCATCCTTCTCATATGATTGATTTTAGATCCTGGCAGTTGCTGCATCACTTCAGGGATTGCTCCATTGAGATATAGACTTATGATCCTAGCCATGTTAGGCTTCTTGATCCCTTCTTTAATCTTGTCAAATAGGATTACTGACCAATCAGTAGGAATTGTAAAGACAATCCTGGTCATAAGGTTGAACATATAGGCAGAAATCCTATCATGTCCACCTGTCTTGCAGAGAATTACTTTCCCAACTATTTCAGACAAGAACTTTCCTTGCTGATTCATACCCTTCCTATTGAATGCAGCACCAATCTTCATGTTTGAATCCAACCCACACCATTGAAGGGCTTCCCTTGTCTTAGAACTAGGAACCTCTTCTTCATTTTCAACCACATGTAATTGCAAAAACTTTCTCAAACCTCTTTGGGTAATCTTAATCTTAGTCCCGTGAACAATGGACTTGATCTTGAGTTCAGTAGAATGGACTGATGCTGAGATAAAGAACTCATGCACCTCCTTCTTCCAGATCTTGGATGGTTCTGAGACAAGAAATTCTAACCCTGATGCAGAGAGAAGGGTGATAACACCTTGAACATCAGGCGGCGCCTCTGCAAACGCCTGGCGCACCAACTCATACCCTTCATTAACATTGTCTTCAATCCTTGGCGCCATCGTTGTGTCGAGAAAGCTTGAGAGAAGAGAGAAAGAAAGACTGTCGACACAGGGTTTGAGTTTCGAAAACCTTGAAAGCGTGTCGACACAAAGAGCTTTTTGACCTATTTATAGCTTCTGTTGAAAGAAGTTCAAAAGGCGCCAAAAACAGTCTAAATGTGTCGACACAGACGGAATGTGTCGACACAAGCTTCTATTAACTCGACATTTCTTCAGCCTACTATGTGTCGACACCAATATGTGGTTATGTCGACACCTTGGATACATAGTAGAAAGACAGAAATTCTGTGTCGACACTAAGGACAAGTGTCGACACATATTTTGTAAGTGTCGACACCATGATTCTGGTTGAGTCGACATTACATTCCTGGTTAAGTCGACAATGAAATTCTTAAGTGTCGACACATATTCTCTGTGTCGACACAATATTTCTGACTTGTCGACATAATTTCTCTGAGTCGACACATTATTACTGAATGTGTCGACACATTCTTACTTAGCCAATTTCTGTAACTTCAATGTGTTCTTTTTAACACTTGATTATTGTTGTTACTACTTTTTCTTACTTATAACCCATTTCAATAGCATTGTTAATGATTTTGTTTAATACATTAATCAATGGTTAACATACCTAATTCAATTTTGAATTTATTGAATTTGGTTTCATCTAAAGGCTTAGTAAATACATCTGCTATTTGATAATCTGTTTTTACAAATTCCAATGAGATGTCACCTTTTTCTACATGTTCTCTAAGAAAATGATATTTTATTTCTATATGCTTAGTTCTACTATGAGAAACTGGATTATTAGCAATAGAAATAGCACTCTTAGAATCACATAAAAGGGGTGTTCTACTTACCTGAATACCATAATCTTTAAGCTGATGCTGCATCCATAATAGCTGTGCACAGCAGCTTCCTGCAGCAATATACTCTGACTCAGCTGTGGAAATTGCCACACTAGTCTGTTTTTTACTACTCCAAGATATTAGTCTTCCTCCCAGGAATTGACAAGTACCTGTAGTACTCTTTCTATCCTCTCTACATCCTGCAAAATCTGCATCTGAATAGCCTGTTAGTTGAAAATCTCTATTCCTAGGGTACCAAAGACCTAGAGTAGGAGTGCCCTTTAGATATCTCAGAATCCTTTTTACTGCAGTATAATGAGATTCTTTAGGGCAGGCTTGGTACCTAGCACAGACACATGTTGCATACATAATGTCAGGTCTACTAGCAGTGAGATATAGTAGTGACCCAACTATTCCTCTATACAATGATTCATCAACAGGTTTACCTGCCTCATCTTTGCATATTGGCATACTTGTGCCCATAGGAGTTCTCATGGAGGAGGATGACTCCATACCATATTTTTTAATTAATTCCTTGGTGAACTTAGACTGGGATATGGACAATCCATCATCAGTCTGTCTTACTTGGAGTCCCAAGAAGAACTTAAGTTCTCCCATACTGCTCATCTCAAACTTCCCTTGCATAAGTTTGGCAAACTTTTTACAAAGATTGTTTTCAGTAGATCCAAAGATTATGTCATCAACATAGATCTGGACTAAGATGATCTTTCCTTTGGATTCCCTAAGGAATAGAGTTTTGTCTATCTTTCCTCTTGAGAATTTATTCTCAATGAGGAAGGTAGACAGGGTTTCATACCAAGCCCTTGGAGCTTGTTTTAACCCATACAAAGCTTTCCTAAGCTTGTACACAGAATCAGGTTTAAGAGGATCTACAAAACCTGATGGCTGCTCTACATATACTTCTTCTTTAAGATCACCATTCAGAAATGCTGACTTTACATCCATCTGGTATACTTTGAAGTCTTGGTAGGCTGCAAAGGCAAGGAACATTCTGATTGCCTCCAGCCTTGCTACTGGAGCAAAGGTTTGATCAAAGTCAATCCCTTCTTCCTGCCTGTATCCTTTTGCAACCAATCTTGCTTTATTCTTTATTATTATTCCACTTTCATCTAGCTTGTTCCTATAGATCCACTTAGTCCCAATTATGTTGTGGCCTCTTGGTTTAGGAACAAGCTCCCAGACCTTGCACCTTCTGAACTGATTCAGCTCCTCTTGCATAGCATCAATCCAGTGCTGGTCTTGGATAGCTTCTTCAAACTTCTTAGGTTCCATTTGAGACAAGAAACTAGAATGCAAAGCTGTGCTTTGATTTCTGCTTCTAGTTTGCACTCCTTGTCTTGGATCACCAATTATCTGATCAGTAGGATGATCTCTTAGATATCTTATAGCTGGAGGTAGATTCCCTTCAGGTTGAGCATCTCCAGCTTCTTCATTCTGCTGTTCCTCTTGGTTT
The DNA here is from genome assembly GCA_039513925.1 of Platanthera zijinensis. Classification (NCBI taxonomy): domain Eukaryota; kingdom Viridiplantae; phylum Streptophyta; class Magnoliopsida; order Asparagales; family Orchidaceae; genus Platanthera; species Platanthera zijinensis. The sequence continues at coordinate 20,281,656 of CM077084.1, read as the reverse complement.
TCATCAGCTTCCATTATCTCTTGTACTCCCCCTGGACAGCAGCCTTCATTTTCCAATGCTCCCTCTTCCTTTGAAGCTTCAGCAATGGAGAGCTTGTCCATCTTCTTGCTTATACCTGTTGAGTCATTTGATCTACAAGACAATTCACAATTGATTAATCTTGTTTCATCAAATACAATATGCACAGATTCTTCAACAACTTGAGTAGTTAAGTTGAAGACTCTATAGGCCTTACTATTTGTGCTGTACCCAACAAATATCCCATCCTGGGATTTGGCAGCAAACTTAGTCAAATAAGACTTACCATTGTTAAGTATATAGCACTTGCAGCCAAAGATCCTAAAATAGGATAGATTTGGTTTTCTGCCTTTCACAATCTCATAGGGAGTCTTCCTGTGGCTTTTGGTGATAGAAGCCCTATTGATGACATGACAAGCAGTGTTAACTGCCTCAGCCCAAAAATATTCTGGGAGAGAGGTGTCACTCAATAGAGTTCTACCAGCTTCAATTAATGATCTATTCTTTCTTTCAGCAATTCCATTTTGCTGAGGTGTTCTAGGTGAGGAGAACTCTTGGAAAATCCCAAAGTCTATACACAAGTTTGTCATGCTTTCAGATTGAAACTCAGTACCATGGTCACTTCTGATTTTGACCACTGTACTGTTCAGTTCATTCTGAATTTGCTTTACAAACTTAAATAATACACTTGGGGTTTCAGATTTTTGTCTCAGAAAGAACACCCATGTAAATCTAGAATAGTCATCTACAACCACTAGTGTGTAGACCTTCCTACCTAGACTGTGAACTGGCATAGGACCAAAAAGATCCATATGCAAGAGATATAAGCATCTCACAGAATCCTTGTTTTCAAGGCTTTGAAATGAGGTTTTTGTCTGCTTGCCCTTTTGACAAGCTGAGCATACCCCTTCCTTTATACACTTAACTTGAGGCCCATTCCTTACTAGTTCTTTACTAAAGAGTTGGCCAATTGTCTTGTAGTTTAGATGAGCCAATCTCTTGTGCCACTTAACACAATGAGAAGCATTGTCATCAGCTACAAGACAAATGGGGGATGCCTTATTCTCACATTCAAAATTAAGGCAATACACATTTCTCTTCCTATACCCAGTCAATATGATCTCTTGATCACTTGACCTTTTGATATGACATCCATCCTTACCAAATGAAATGTCATATCCTAGATCACTCAGCTGGCTTATGCTTATTAGATTATGTTTCAAACCTTTTACATAGGCCACTTGGGTGATAGTAATTAGGTTTGAAGAGATGTTACCAAATCCTTTGATGACTCCTTTTTCAGATCCACCAAAGATCACTTTATGTCCATCTTTGACAGATGAATACTCCTTCAGCAGCCCCTTTGTTCCAGTCATGTGCCTAGAACAACCACTATCCAAGTACCATATAGGGGCATGGTAACTTGGATTCACCTGCAATACAGAATTACTTACCCTTAGAACCCAAGTAAGTCTTGGGTCCTTGGTTCAGGTTAGCCTTAATAAAGTTATCATAACCTCTTCTAACAGGTAGACTCTTATTCTTTATAACACTTGTGTTATACCAGCAGTCCAATGCAAAATGACCCCTCTTGCCACAGCACCAACATTCAAACTTATTGTATCTAGATCTAGATACATCCTTGTCAGAAGCATTTCTGTTCATTGCTGGTGCTGTTGCAACTTCTCCTACTGGTTTCTTAAAACCATAGGGCTTATGACCATAGGTAGGCCTGCTTGCCTTAACACCCTTGTTCTTCAGAACATTTGTCTTGATATGATCCTGAATGTCTTCATGATCATATATGTTAGAAGGCACTTTCTTCTTACCAAACCTTATGGGGACTGAAAGGTTTAGTGGCTGAATAGGGGCTTTGCCTTTCTTTTTGAATCTGCTAGCCCTGGAGTTACCCTTAAATCCTAATCCAGCCTTACCCTTCTGAGTGACAAATTCATCTATCAAGGGTAAGACAGATTTTGGCTTAGAGTAACTAGCCACTAAATCCCTTTCAATTCTAAGTCTGTCCTCCAGACTCTTTACTTGATCATTAGTATAATTAATTGTGCCCATCTGAATAATAGTTATATTTTTCAGCTTGGCAATTTCAGCTAACTTTTGATCAAGGACTTTTTCTAACTCAGCTGTTGTAACCCTTAGATCAGCAATTTCCTGAGCCTGTGATTTAACCAGGTTCTTGCTTTTCTTAAGGGCCTGCAACAAGTCCCCATACTTGTCTATCAATTGATAGACATCTCCTTCAGATCCAGATGCATCTTCATCACTTGATGCAGATGTAGCTGATTCTTCACTTGTACTACAAACAAATGTACTGGAAGGACTGTTTACCTCATTAGGACCAGACTGATTCTGGCATAGGTCCTCTTCTGATCTAGTCATCAAACCCATGCATTGATGTTCATTGATGGAGTCTAGCAACTGCATAAACTCCTCTTCCTCAGATGCAGCATATAATCCAATATATGCTTCAGCTTCAGATCCTGATTCTGAAGTTGACTGGTCTGACAGACTTTTATCTTTCTTTGCTACAAAGGATTTCTCCTTCTTGCCTTTCTGATAAGTCTTCTTCTTTTCTGAAGATTCCTTCCTTTTGTCAGGACACTCAGCCACTACATGTCCAGGCCTATTGCAACAATAGCAGACAATCTTTGAAGTAGTGGCTTTGCTGGGCTTTGACCTGCTTTTCTCTTTCCTAGATGACCTTCTTTTCTGATAATAGTCATCTACTTGCTGTGATGAGGAAGGCCTAGACTTCCATTGCTTCTTTTTCAAGAACCTTTGAAATTGCCTAGTGAATGCAGCAAAGTCTGCATCTGAATCACTGCTGACTGAACCCCTATCTGAATTTTCAGAACTACCTTCTTCAACTTCCTTAGGAGGAGATGGTGATTTCCTCCTATTCTTTCTGGTGGCTTCAGCATTAAATGCCACAGTCTTTTCTCTATGCTCTCCTCTTGAGTTTCTTTCCTCCTCCTTCCTTACCATAAGTTGCATTTCATAGGATAGCAACTTTCCAAACAGAGTTGGAGGAGATATCTCTGCCAATTTTGCCACTTCTCTTATGGCACAGATCTTTGTATCCCAATCCTTTGATAAGGATCTTAAGAATTTGTCATTCAGTTCATAGGTACTGAAGACTCTTCCATAGGAAATTAGCTCATTCACAATTCTATAGAATTTCTTATAGCACTCAGTTATGCTATCAGATTTTCCTTGTCTAAAACTTTCATACTCCTGATTTAGCATAGATTTTCTGTCCAGCCTTACTTCTTCTGATCCCTCCATGTAGACAATTAATGTGTCCCACATCTCCTTGGAGGTCTTGCAGTGAATCAGATTCTGAAATGTTGAATCATCTATGGCACTGACAATTATGTTCTGTGCCCTTTTGTCCATGGTTGCCAAGATGATTTCATCCTTGGTCATTTCAGAATAAGTCTTTGGTGTTTGGATATTTGCATCAAGAACAGATATCTTCATTGGTATGAAGGGGCCTTCCTGTACTGTGATGTAAATCCTTGGGTCAGATGCTTCCATAAACAACCTGACTCTTTCTTTCCAGATCCCAAAGATTTCCTTCTTGCATATGGGTAATTTCATTGACCCTAGCTCCTTATGATTCTCTCCAGAACCCATCTTCTTGATTCTTGATTCTGCCTATCAGATCTACCTCAGACTGTTAAGTCCTTTTTGAGTAACCTCCCTCTGATACCACTTGATAGTTTAACTTTCAAGGCAGCCTAAAACACCTAGAGGGGGGGGGTGAATAGGTCCTGCTTCTTTTTCTAAAACTTCTAGACAGAATTCAATTTATTAACTAATACAAAAACACAGCAATCACAGAAAACAACACATCACAGATTGCACTATGTTTTATAGTGGTTCCCCAAGGTCTGGGTACATCCACTTTCCCCCCTTCACCTATCTAGCAGTATGCTAGATTCGGCCAAACTTCCACTTATCTCAGATCAATAGATCTTACAACTCAGAACCCAACTGGTTCCTACAACTCAGGCACAACTGCCCTACCTCAGCCTTGCCCCAAGGCCTACAACTCAGAGAATATCCTTCTCCTACACTCAGGCAATCAGCCCTACCACTCAGAGTTCAACACTCCTACACTCAGCCTTTATAACATAGGCTTACAACTCAGATCTGTATAAACAGATCCTACAGAAATATAGAAAAGATTGTTTTAAATTGTCTTGCCAAGTTGAGAGAGAAGAGGCAATGACAATTCTTAATCAGCTGATGCAATCAACTGTTTCTTAGCCTTCTTCAAAGCTTCTTGAAAATGTACTTAGCTGAGTTGATTCCAAACAGCTTCTTGAGAACCCACAGATGGATTCTTTTCTTCTTCTTCAAATTCTGACTTGATCTCTCTCTGTCCAGAACTTTGAATGATTCTTCTGAATTCTGATTAGAACTCTTCTTAGATCTATCCTTAGATAGTCTTCTTAGATCTTCCGGAGAAGATCTTCTTAAGTGCCTAGCACTTTCTTGAAATGAGTAGAATGTAATCCTTCTCCACTTTCTGATCCAATGTATTTCAAAAGGTCAGTTCTATATATTGTTCTTCTCCTTCTTCTGAATCCGTCTATTTATAGACATTCTTCATGGTAACCGGCTGATCCGGTTTCTAACCGTTTTCTGACAAGTCTGACAACTTCAGTTAACTGGTGACAACCCACAGCTGTCAAGTCTTCAAACAAGTCCTGTGCCTTAGTGTTGAAACAATCTGTCAGAAAGTGTCGAGACCATCTGTCTATTTGTGTCGACACAATTGACTTTGGTGTCGACACTGCCTTCAGTGATGTCGACAAAATTGCCTTTGTGTCGACACATCTTCTTCTGAAAATAACTTGGTCTTTGACTCTGCAGTGTGTCGACACAAGTCCTGTGTGTCGACACAGTTGTTGTAGAATCATAACTTTAGTAAGTGTTGACTTAGCCTTCAGGTGTCGACACATTCATTCTTTAGCTTTGCTATAATGTGTCGACTTACTCACTATGTGTCTACACATTCTGCTGGTGACGACAAACCTGTGGTCGACTATTTTCTTCTGTGTCGACATATTCAGATGATGTCGACAAACTTGAGATCGACTATACTCTTTAGTGTCGACACATTCTCCCAATGTCGAGGTCGACGTTTTTCTTCTGTGTCGACACAATTTCCCAGTGCTGTGTCGACTTACTTCTTCTGTGTCGACACAATTTCCCAGTGTTGTTGTAGACTATGTTATGTGTCGACACTTTTTCCCAGAGTAGTGTCGACTTACACCTTCTGTGTCGACACACTTTCCCAGTGTTGTGTCGACAACTTTCTTCTATGTGACGACACATGTTCCTTTGTGTCGACACTTGGACTTAGAATTTTTTCTGTAAACTTTAACATTTCTTTACCTGCACATGTCAACTCAAAACTACATCAAATACAACATGATGTATATCATTGAGCTAGGTTGGGCTTCTTCAAATCAGGTACACATTTTCCAATGTACCCAACACTCTGGCTCGATTGCTTCCTTCTCTACTGAAGGTATCTCATGTCTCTCCTACAGCTCTCAATGGATCCTGGAATCTGGAGCCACCAATCACATTACTTCTCAAAAACCTCCTCAGTACTTGCACACTGAGTATCCCAAGTTCATTACTGTGGCAAATGGCGATACTACTCTTGTATCTGGCATTGTTGATCTGCAATTTACTCATACACTCTCTTTAACCTCAGTTTTTCATGTGTCGAGATCTCCCTTCAACCTACTGTTTGTTAGTAGGCTTGCTCAAGATCTGGATTGCTGTCTAATCTTTTCTCCTTCTTATTTTGTCATACAGGATCGCCACACACAGACTATCATTGGTAGAGGACGGCTATCCAACAAGCTTTATCTCATAGACGTCCTTCCACTTCACTCTCCGTTATTCCCTCCGTCGACTGCCATCATCATCTTGGTCATGCCCCTCTTCTGATTCTCAAGAAGGCCCTTCCTGATGTCTCTTTACAGGACTATTCTTGCGAATCATGTATCTTTGGCAAGCAGCATCGTATCTATTTCCCTCCTGCATGTAACCGGAGTAGTACTCCATTTTCTTTAGTTCATTCTTATATTTGGGGTCCTTATAAACTTCCCAGTCTTTCTGGTTATCGATATTTTGTAACCTTTATTGATGATTATTCGCGCCTAACATGGCTTTATCTCCTACATGATCGTGCTGAGCTACCTTTTGTCTTCCGTGCATTTATTGTTGAAATACGTACGCAATTTTATACTACGGTATAAACTGTAGTACCCCCCCCCCTCAACCTTTGCCTGAGTCGGGCCGGAGGGGGGTACTTCTGGCCCAAGACGTCCACCCAACACTCCTTAGGGGAAACGATCCACCCTGCCTAAGAACTAGATTGCCGCCTTGCTCGGCTCGAATCACAACATTCACAACCCATAAGAATATAGCGAAAGCATTAACAGGAAACCACTGTAGATTTATATAATACATCGTAATAATACAGAGGTTCTAGGGCCGAAGCCTAAACATTTATATAAGCATGTGGGCTATACATGTACTATATAAGTCTCTCACACTCTCTCTCCCCAGGCTGCTCGGCGGTACTCATGTCTCTAAACTCTGGGGATAGCGGGAGTGCATCTGCTCGAGTAGTCCTAGCTGTTGGCGTAATCTCCTGCTGCAGCGGGTCACTGCGGCGCTCCACCTTCTGTGAATGGTTATTTAAATAACCGTTAGTCATAGAAATAAGTGGAAACAAATCTCCTCCCCGGATCCATATCTTGGGGACGATCACACACCCACGTAACAAAAGTAAATAGCCGAAGCAAGAGAGGGTTAGCAAAACAATTCATATATGTATAGCTAAGAGCAACTATAAAAGAGTGCATGATAGTATAACTGGAAGAAGAAGTAGCAATACAAATCAGTTATAACAAGGCTCCACTAGCACGTCAGCACATCAGGATTTCACAACCTGAAATCAATCGCTGGCATTCACATCTGCGCACACACCTCAAGAATTCATAGCCGCGCACACAAACCCTATGTCGACATAGTTTGGACCGCTTTAGTTTCCAGCAGGGTAGCGAGCCTCGCGGGCCTCACCAATGTGGTCGTCGGTGACAGTGGCCAGTCCTGTCACTTTTATGGGTGGTCGTACCGTACAACCCTAGGCCCTAACGGACAACCTTGTGTACTCTTGGATGTGAGCGACATCCGACGAATCATTTTGGCCGACCAGCGGAGGAAAACCCGACGAGGAATATAACGGCCGGTCACCCGTGGTACCCATCTCCCTGTCGCCTTGAGTCGTCGAACTTCCCTCACCGGTACGAACGGTTTGCGGGAGGGACTGACCTGCCACAATTTCACAGCAAGCAATTTTCAAACAGTCAAATAAAAAGGCAATCATAATACCCATCGGGTCTACGTCGGCCTGCCCTACTAGGCTTTAGACTTCGGACGTTGGCACTTAGCTCCACTTTCGACAAGGAGCGTGGGAGCGCATTATTTGGGGCTAGACCTGGAGGACTACTTCGACTCCAGTTATCCCCAACTAAGGCTCAACCTTAAAAACGACTGCTCAACAGAGCAGGACCCGGGATTATAAAAGTAAATTGCAATAAGAACAAGTGAGTTGATTATGTTGCTTATTTAAAGTGCTGGAATGAAATGTGACCAGTACGAGAATGGAGTAGCACTGGGAAGAAAGTACTGAAATAATCTTGACCAGTACGAGACTCGAGTAGTACTGAAATGAAAGTACTGAAATAAGCCTGACTAGTACGAGACTAGAGTAGTACTGAAATGAAAATACTGAAATAAGCTTGACCAGTACGAGACTGGAGTAGTACTTAAATGAAAGTACTGAAATAAGATTGACCAGTACGAGACTGGAGTAGTACTGAAATGAAAGTACTGAGATAAGCTTGGCCAACACGAGACTTGAGTAGTACTGAAATGAAAGTACTGAAATAAGCTTGACCAGTACGATACTGGAGTAGTACTGAAATGAAAGTACTGAAATAAGCTTGACCAGTACGAGACTGGAGTAGTACTGAAATGAAAGTACTGAAATAAACTTGACCAGTACGAGACTGGAATAGTATTGAAATGAAAGTATTGAAATAAGCTTGACCAGTACGAGACTGGAGGAAACAACAAAGAAAAAGGGGTAGTAGTCCAATTTACCCGAGTGTCGAGGCGCTCGACGGTTTTACGAAAGCTTGACCAGTCGCGCGCTCAAATTCTCACCTTCGAGGGAAAACAAGCGGAATAAGATTTGTGCGCGATCCCAGGCTTCCAATATTTTAGGAAAAATATCAAAACTTATCCACATGGCCCCAAATTTTGAAACAACCCTTAGGAGGGCCTAAAATGAGCCTAGTAATTTTTTTGTAATTTTCCAAGGTGTTTTGGGCATTTAATTTAACCAATGAAATTTTATTTTAGCTTTTAAAAATATTAAATCAACTCCAAAAATTCTCAAATTTTTTGTGGAGGTATCCCTCATTATGGGGAACATTTTTCATGTTGGTCACTTTTCTCCTAAAGGCCTAGATTTGGCCCAGAAAATTTCCCAAGTTCCTGCCCTTTGATTTGGTATGCCAATAGCAGATCTATCTGATCCAGCGGCAGAAATTGAGCCGCAGAACGAATTTTGTCCTTCTGCCCCCACAACGGATCCGCTGTGGGGGTGCTGATGCTGAGGAAGTGGGCGGGGATTAAGGAGATCTAGGCCGTCCGATCTCATCATGAGATCGGACGGCCACTGCTGCTCCCGGTAGTGTGGAGGGTGGCAGCCTCCACCATCACTGGCCATCCGCCGTCGCCGGCCCCGATCAACTCACTGAGGGCCGGCGACTCTCTGGGCTATGGTCCGGCGGCCTGGCGCTGCCGGCCGCTGCCGAAAATCCCCATCCCGAGAGCCTAGGGTGGCGGTGGCTCGGCCCCCGGCGCCACCACGCCACCCCCGCTCCTCGGGTGGATGGCCGCCAACCAGTCCACCCCCGGCCAATGTGCCGGGGGTCAGTCTTCTTGTCGGCGATGTTCCGGCGACCATGCGCCGCTGGCCGCCACCGCCAGCTCTAAATAGAGCGTGGCTCTGTTTCGCGGGTGCAATCGGAGCCGCGTTTTCTGGTGGCACCGCCGCTCTCCGCCGGCTGGGGCTGCCTCCCCTAGTAGTATAACACTCCCATAGTGCCACTACCGGTTCTAGGGGAGGAGTTCTCCTCCTTAGGAACCACCCGGCCTAGAATAAGGCTCGGGTGGCGCCGGCGGTGCTCCGGCCGCCGGGAGCGCCATACTTAACATCCAGAATGGGGAGATGGGACGGAGAGAGATTCCACCTGAGTCTGGTGGGCTCGGGAGGGGCTGGCCTGGTCATCCATGCCTTGGTGGTGGTGGAGGAGGGGGAGTGAAACCTCAGTTTGGCTTTTTCTGGCCACCTGAGCTCCGACAGGGGTCAGGCAGGGGGGGTGAACTGCTCTGAGGTTTGGGGAAGGAGAGGGGTGGGGTGGCATTTTATGGAGTTGAGGAGGGGGAGCTCCCATCCCTTGGGCAAGGAGGGGCTAATCCATCCTTAGGGGGTGATTAATCCCCACCCTCCAGCTGTCCAAGGACAGCTGGAGGTGCCATATTTTCCCCCATGTGGGGAAAAAGAATGATGCCCGTATGGGCTTGGGCATTTGAAAAGGAAAAGGGGAAAGAGAGGAGAGGAGGGGTAGGGTGGGCCTCCACTTGTAGTGGGTTTTATGAAGAATAGGGGAGGGCCCAAAGAAGAGTAAGGGGGTATGGCTATCCTTCCTTGGAGAGGAGGTGGGTCCCTTCTTGGAGAAAAAAAAATCCAAAATAGGTTTTTAGGGGGGGTTTGACTAAGTCAACCCTAGGGTGGGTCCCCCTTACTGGTCAAAGTTAAAGTGGGTCCAAGTCATCAGGGTCGGGTCAAAGTTCGGGTGTCGTGTCACAATTGGTGTGCGCACGCTTTTCAGTGCGCGAATATGCTTGATTTGACCACGAGTTGAACAATTGTCGTCGAAATTGACTGGGACAACTTCCGTTGACTTCATATTGACCACATGAGTTCAACGCCACTAACTGGGGTTGAATCGGAGTCTATTTGGCGAAATTCCAAGATTTGCGCGTCGCAGCGCGCTAAAATTGTCAAAGTGTCTAAATTTGTCGTTAGATCTCGAATTGAGACGCGACAGGGTCCAATGCACCCATCTAGGTTATATGAGGTCACAAGAATCGACAGAACTCAATTCGAAGTTCTCTAGCTCGATATCCAAAATCCTTCTCTCGTTGCATTTTACGAGGAATGGTCACATCCATTATATGACCCTGTGGTCAAACTGAACCAGTTTTGATGCACTCGTATCGACTATATGAGATCACAGGAACTGACAGAACTCAATTCGGAGTTCTCTAGCTCTATTTCCTACCTTGGGTTATCTCTCACTGGGTCTTGGGTAGGGTTCGGGCCACTTTTATTGGGCCCACTAGGGCTCTTGTGGCCTAATAAAAGTCGGGATGTTACACAAACGCTTCGCTCTGACAACGCTCGTGAATACACTAGTCATAGCTTCTCCACTTTATGCACTGACATTGGGATCATTCATCAAACTTCATGTGCATACACACCCCAACAAAATGGTGTGGTCGAGCGGAAGAATCTCCATCTCCTTTATGTCACTCAGTCAATCATGCTTCAAATGCAGGTCCCCACTGAATATTGGAACTTTGTTGTCTCTACTGCTTGCTTTCTCATTAATCGTATGCCCTCCTCGGTCCTTAACTTTTCTTCTCCATTCAGTCTCCTATTTCCTTCCAAGTCCCCCTTTCCTCTCATGCCTCAAACTTTTGGATGTGTCTGTTATGTTCACTCTTTCGGCCCACCCAGCGACAAACTTGCCACCCGTGCCACCAAATGTATCTTTTTTGGCTACTCGCATACCCAAAAGGGGTACGTCTTCTATTCTCTCACACTCAACAAGGTGCTTGTCTCCGCGGACGTTACCTTTGCTAAAGATGAAAGCTTTCTTTTCTCCCACCTCCCCTCTATCACCTCAGTCCACTATTCCTCGTCCAGCTAATCTCGTTACCTCTCCGCATCCTCCAACTTCCGCTCCTCCCGTACCAACTTCCCCATCCCTCCCTCCTCCTTCACCTCTTTGTGTCTATACTCGCCGCTCATCCAGGATTGCAGCTCGGCAGCAGCCCCTACTACTGATGCTCTTCTGCGCGTTGATGATCCAGCACCACCCTCTACGGCTCATCCCATGGGAAACTATGTCTCCCTCCATTGCCTCTCTCCACCACTTCACACGTTTGCCCTCTCTCCACTATTTCCATTTCTAACTCCTTGTAGGAAGCTCTACAACATCCGGGCTAGCATGCGGTCATGGACGACGAGATGGCAGCTCTCTGGGCTAACCAAACTTGGTACCTTATTCCTCTCTCTCCTGGTCAATCTTGTGTTAGCTGCAAATGGGTCTTTACAATCAAACATGCTCCTGATGGAACAGTTGATCATCTCAAAGCCCGTCTGGTGGCTCGAGACTTTATTCAGCAACATGGCCTCGATTACGACGAAACGTTCTCACCGATAGCCAAACTTAGTACCATCCGGGTTCTGATCTCTCTTGTTATGCACCGCCAATGGTCCCTTCATCAATTAGATATCAAGAATGCTTTTCTCAATGACGATCTTCAAGAGACTGTGTATATGCACCAACCACCTGGGTTTGAGACCACGGGGGAGTCTCGTGTATGCCTTCTCCGGAAGTCTATATATGGTCTCAAATAATCCCCCGCGATTGGTTTGATAAGTTCAATAAGGTGGTTCGCGAGATGGGATTCACTCGGAGTTCTGCTGAATTCTCTCTCTTTACTCGTCATCAAGAAATATGGACAGTTCTTCTTCTTGTCTATGTTGATGACATCTTAATTACGGAAAACGACACCATCGGGATTCGGAAAATCAAACAACATCTGAACTCCGTCTTTCAGACAAAAGATCTGGGCAATTTACGATACTTCCTTGGACTTGAGGTTGCAAGGCGACCTGATGGACTAGTCTTATCTCAACAGAAGTACTGCATAGATCTTTTATAAAGTGCGGGCTACTCGAGATGCAAGCCTACAGATACTCCAATGGATATGAATCATCAGTTGTCAAATCATGACTCTGGGAATGACCCTGTTCTGACCAATCCAGAATACGATCGACGCTTAATGGGGAAACTTATCTACCTCACAGTTACACGGCCTGATATCTCATTTGTTGTTGGAGTTGTAAGCCAATTCATGCATACCTCTCGAACTTATCATCTTCGAGCCGTCGAGCGGATCCTCAGATATCTAAAGAAGGCTCCTGGACAAGGACTTGTTTATAAGCCATCAACTTCCTTATCTCTTATTGCCTACTCTTATGCAGACTACGCAGGATCACTTGATGATAGACATTCCACAACTGATTTTTGCACCTACCTCAGTGGACATCTTATTACCTGGCGCAGCAAGAAACAGACTGTTATTGCTCGCTCATCCGCCGAGGCTGAATTTCGTGTTATGGCAGCGGTTGTGTCTGAGGTCACCTGGCTAGAGGGCCTGCTCAGTGATATGGGTCTCACACTATCCTCTCCTGCTACCCTGCTTTGTGACAGTCAAGTGGTCATACATATTGCCAAGAATCCGGTGTTTCATGAGCGCACGAAGTATATTGAGGTTGACTATCACTTTATTCGGGAAAAGGTTCAATCAAAGAAGATAGTATTGGAACATGTCGCGGCCTCCGGTCAAATTGCTGATATCTTCACTAAAGCTCTCTCTCAGACTCTGTACTATAAGTTTTTATCCAAGCTTGGCGCATATGACTTATACGCTCCAGCTTGCGGGGGAGTCTTGAAGACAAAATCAAATTAGCCCATTTGGGAGGCCCATGTATATTGGCCCCATGTATAGCTTCTTTAATCCCACATTGTAAATGTAGAATTCTCTCCCTCTTTCTACCTCTATATAAGTGTATGTATTCTTATTATTTGAATATAAGATAATTGAGGGTGATTTTATCTCTTCTACACTTCTCTTTCTACAGATACCATGGAATGAACAACAAAACATCATTGCTCTTAACTCTTAACATTTTGTCCTTTGGGGAGTTGAAACCGGCAAACCGCAAATCGTTAGAAACTGGCACAAGCCTAATGAGATGCGGCTTGCTAATTTTTTGTGGAGCGCCAACCAAGCGGTCCAACTATCCAAGCCCAAAAAGTTACAAGTTACAACATTTCAAAATTTATAAATCATAATTACAGTGCGGTTTGCACGATTTTTACGAACTGAAAACGACATCGCACCAATAAACATGCGGTTTTCAAACCCCCAAAACTGAATCACACCGCACCCGATCGGTGTGGTTTAGAATGGGGTGTGGTGTGGTTTTGCGGATTGGTGTGGTTTTCGATTTTCCTGCACAGGCCTAATATTTCCTGGTGGCAAATTGTGGAGGATTCAAGGTCTGCTCATTTTTATCAACCATAGGAAAAAAAAAGCAAGATTCATGCCTAGAACTTTGATCCACCCTCACCACACCTTTGGAAGGTGTTGAATCCTAAATTGTATGTGGTTAGAGTTGCTACTACTAAAGGATGGTTGATAATGATGAAGATGCACGTGGGTCACTAGAGGTCTCACCGCACACCTGTGAGCTCTAAAAAGAACTACTTAATGCAAGAAAAATTAATGATTCCGAGCGTGATTGGAAGGAGGAGGGAAATACCCTTAAATGACTACAATATCCTTGAAGAAGTTGAATATACGCATTATTTTTTACGTTTCTTTTCCTTCATCGCACTTATGTAATCCACGTGATATGTCACGTGTTGTGGTCTTATATATATGTATGTTATTGCTCGTTTGTAGGGCATCTGAATACTTAAAACATCTTTTCACTTGGTATTAGAGGTAGCGCCTACAACCCGATCTCGCCCCATCGCTCGTGCTCGCTGGCGTAGCCCGATTCTCCTGCTCCGTCGCTGGCATAGCCTGATCCCGCTTGCCACCAGTCACTGGCACTCCGTTCGATCCGTAGCCCGATCCCGCCTGATCCGTTGCTCGCACTCTGTCACCGGCGGTAGCCCGATCCCGACCGTAGCCCGCTCCGCTGGCGCACCAGTCACTGGATCCATAGCCCGATCTAGTAATCACCCACACCAACTGCACCAGCCGCCACCGCATCTCTCTTCTTCCGACCTTGCATCTCCGGTCGGCTATTTTGTCCTCCATGAGGGCTGTCGGAGACACCGAGCTCACATCCTCTGATGTTCCTTTCAGCGTCAAGATCTAAGGGACACCCGTAGGATGTGCTTTAGTTTGATGTGAGATCTGCATTCTCTTCGATGGAGGATCAATCCAACATCTCCCTTAAAACTCAATCTGATACTCTTACCGGTTCCTCTGGCGATCCTCCACGGTATCATGGACACTCTGGCTTGTTGAAGATTACTACTGTTGCCTTGAATAACACAAATTATATAGAATGGTCCAGGGAGGCCCAACATGGTATTCACAGTCACCAGCTATATGGGCTCATTGATTATACCACAATTGAGCCACCCTGTGCCGATCCCTCATGAAGAAAATGGGATTCAGACAATTTGTTGGTTGTCTCGTGTGAAAGGAGGGGATAGATCTAACTTACTCTAGAATAAGGGGGGTGAATAGAGTGTTTTTTTAATATTTTAATTGTTTTGATTATCTAACAGTAAAAATAAGTGATAATATATATTATATAAAAAGAACTAAGCTAAAATAACACAGCATAGTACAGAAAGAAAAAAGGGGCAACCAAACAACAGAAGAAGTTTTATAGTGGTTCCCCAACTGGGTACATCCACTCTTCTACCACCCTAGTAGGAATCCACTAACATTTTTGATCAGGTGACTGCCACCACAATATTTATTTGCAGGGAGATATAGCAACCCTTTAGGCTTTTGATCAGGTGCCAAAAAACCAACCAAGTCTTTTGATCAGGAGACTTGACAACCAAGTGATTAACTTTTGAAGGGAGTTAAAATCCATTTACAAGAGGTGATGGTGTCTTCTCTTTATCTAATCAACAGAGAAGACTAGTGGATCTTGATGTTAACAAAGCTCTCCCTGAGATGTTGAATGGTTTAGGAAGACTTGAAGCTTTGCTTCAGGGTGTAGGTCTTCAGCCTTGTCTGAAAGCAATCCTGGAACTTTTCTGACTGAATCAAAATGAGTTGTCCTTGAATGTTCCTGGAGGAGAAGGTTGAAGAAGACACTTGATTGAGAATAGTTATTCTTCTTCAATCTTCAGAAATGACAAGGGAGAAAAACAAAAATGTTTTTAGTACAGGGAGAGAGTTCTGAATGTTCAGGATGTTTTTGAGTGATCTCGGTTCTCTTCTCTGTAATGTTCTATAATTGTACTTGTCTCTGTTATTATGTCCTCTGAAAAGAGAGAGAATCTCTTTTTATATTTTGCAGTCAAATATTCTCCTTTGAATTTTGAATTGCTGACATTAATTGTTGAAAGATCTGGAGAATACAAACGGCTGGAATATGACTTAAATGAGTTTCCCCAATTGTCCCTAATAAAATAAGCAAGTAATTATCCTGATGAAGATCATAATTAATGTTGCCAATAATGGCTATATTCAGGGGAATATGAGCATTAATTACTCAGGAATATTACTGCCAAATAATATAGAAAGTAAGGGACAGAAGACAGGAAAACTTCTCATTCTGGAATGGGACAGAAATAGTCGACCTCTGAACGGAATTCATCAACCAGAGTTCCAAGTTTGTCGACCTGAGAATTCCTGTACATCGACCCGAGTTCTGCAAACTGCATACAGAGAATGACTTGACAATTCTGTACTCTGAGTTCGTCGAGCTGAGAATCTGTTTGAAAGACATGATCGTCAACCTGAGCTCGAATATCGTCGAGCTCAGCTCAGAGAAGTAACTCTGAGTTCGTCAATCTGAGATCGACGATCATCGAGCTGAGTTCGAAGAACTTTGAACTGAACATTCTGTTCTCTGAATCTTCTAAGTCTCAGTCTTCTGAGATCCACTACCGGTTGGTCCATGAAGGGTAGAACCTAATGACTAGCCTAAACTCTAGGACTCAAGAACTTGACCCTTGCTATACAATGTGGGTCAGACTCAACCTAATTTAGTGAACCTAGCCCAAATCCAACTAGGGATCCAACAATATCCCCCGATTTGGGTGAGGTCACTAAAAAACAAAAAGAAGCAATCATAAAGCATAAACCCATATATCTGACAGAAATAAAACATTCAGCAGATATTTATAAAATGTGCTTCATGATTAAACATAATAGAGTTCAAAGACAAGAATAAAACATAAACTAAATCACTTGTTCTGCCTTTGTTTATCTTTCTATGGCTTCTCAGAAGTCTGACTGAAAATGATTTCTCTGTTAGGATTAGCAGCTTGTTTCTTTGACATTGTCATGTCTGAGGCGCCAATGATATTGAGAGATGTTGCTCTAGGAACTACAGCTTCTGGATGCATTTTCATGAAATCATCAACATTAAAGATTTTATTAGCCTTTACATACCTTTTAAGTTCTTCTTTCTTGAATGAATACATGGTTGAGAATTATGAAGGATCCTTTCCTTCAGCTTTGGCTTTATTAATTTGAGAAAGTCCTATCAGCTCATGAAATCTGGTCATTCTAGCTGATGTCTCCTGTTCTGGATCTACAAAGGGAATAGGTGGATATTCTGGCCTTTTTGGACTTGAGTCCTTCTGTGATTCAACAACAGATTTTGTAGGATTTCTCTTGACTAAAGCTAGAGGGGGATGGCCTTGGGAAGACTGCTGCTGACTGTCTTACCTAGAATGTCTCTGATAGGTTTTGGTGACTTGTGCAGATCTTTGAGAAACATTTCCAGAGGCACTTGAAGATTGAGGATGAGGAGGTGGGTCTTTCCTAAATTACTTAGGAGGAGACCTGTACCTCCTTCTCTTCTTCCTTTCATTCTGCTCATTCTTGCATATCCACATCCATTGTGGTATCCCTAGGTATGGAGTAATGTTGTTCAGGATATAGTAAGGTGTATCATGAGTAAGGTTAGGCTTTGGAGCAGCCTTGGGAGCAACTTTTCTTTTCTTGGCAACCTTCTTTTTAGATTTAGGGTCATCTGATTCATCAGAATCTTCATCAGAAGAACTTTGAGGATTATCATACAAAGCATCTATCTCTTTTAAAGTTTCCTTTGAGATTTGTTTTTCAGCCTGAGGAGGTGCTTGAGGTTCAACAACTATAGGTTGAGCAATACTCTCAGTAATCATCTGATAATCTTCTATATCTTTGTCAATCAACAGAAATTCATTCGAAGCAGAATCATTCTGAATAAGTGCAAGATCTTGTGTTATATCTTGAGCAATCAAATCATCTAAACTAGGAATAAGGCTATCATCCATCACATTGGTTGGGCCTGATGGTTCCACAACCATGTTAGTAGCAAAACTTTCCTTCAGTTGATTAACAACTTCAGGACTTATTGGTGCAGTGTAGCACACTATAGCCAAAGATGGCTTTACTACTGGAAGAAAAGAATTTAAGTAAACTGTATTGAAGGAATCCAATAATCCAAAGATGTCTACTATGGGATTGATACAACAATCACCAACAGTCAAAATATCTACATTTAGCATATCTACATCAATTATTTCAGCCTCTAAAACTATATGTACATCTGATGACTCAGCTATCTGCAAAACTGTTGTTACTTCTTCTGCTACTAGAGGAGACTCTGGAGCTTCTTCATAAAATATCTCCCCCTTCCTGTATTCAGAGGGTCCTGAAGCCAGGCCCCCAGAAGAAGGGACGAAAAGGGCAGTAGGCAGAAGAGTAGTGAGGGAGGAAATGGAGTCAATAAGAGGTTTAATTGCGTCTGCTATGAGTTGTTGCAGAAGTGGAGTGATAGTTTGCAGAAGAGAGGAAATGGAAGGGGAATTCATTTGCATGAACTCAGAGGGTGTCTGAGTTAATACAAAAGGATTGATGGATGAGGTTGAGGGGAAAGGAATGGAATCTGACATGGGTTCATCAGTAGATGATGGGGAATGAATAGGAGATGAAAACAGATTAAATGATGGTATGGATGATATGTTGTGTAGGGGGAAATCAACAAGATGTTGAGGAAGAGGAGACTGAGAAGGAGTGACATGCCTTGGGGTATGAGGTGGAGTAGCATGTACTGGAGATTGGGGAGGGGTTTGTTGATGTTCAGGTAATTGAACTGGTAAGGATGATGGACTATGGAAGCAGGAGGTGTTGGTGTATGGTCTTGAGATTTGGATGTATGTTGGAGGGTTGTTGAAGGTGTTTGAATATAAGGAGGTGGAGGTGGAGTGGAAACATCTTCAGTAGGGTGGGGAGTTATTGGAGCAGCCCTAGTACTCTCAGAAGGTCTTGAGGAAGAGGAGGAAGCCTTGGATGGCTTAGAAATTGTCCTCTCCCATTTGCAAAAGAGGGCAGATGTCAACCTCTTAGAGGCATTAATGAATATTGTCGGGGAGACCAGTAAGTCATTAGCCCTGGCCTGCAGAAAAATTCTCAGTACTCTTGCAAAATAAACTTCCTTCTTAGAATTTTTCTTCCTAATCAAGTCAAACAGAACCTGTCCCCAGTTAATCTTTTTCTTATCAACCAAGTCACTCATCACCAAAAACTGGTGCCTTGTGATGTAGTCATGGGCAGTGTGCTTGCCCAGTAGGACCTTGCCTACTACATCAGCCAAGAACTTGTATTCAGCAGACAAGTTCTTCAGCAGTTTATTAGGGTTTCCCTCGGAGTGACCCATTCTTATCAGCATCTCATCAAAATTAGAACTATCCATTTCAAGATCATCTTCCCCATTCTCAAATCCAAATATATCAAAAAGAACAGCAGGAGAGAGAGAAACCTGTGTTCCAGAAATTGATCCTATCATCTCTGTATCAGAAGAAGTTGATGTGTAGACCCATTCCTTGATCTCGGAGGCTGGCAACTTGATCCTTGTAGTCATAAACTTCTTCAATTTCTGATCTTCAAACAACTGAAGAATATTTGTGAAGATTTTGTCTGAGTGACCAAAGGAATCTAAGTCGGTGTCGAAACCATTGTCATACTTCATGCCGGAGAGAGTGCTTGCTGGAATCGCCATTACTTTCTGAAATCGCCTGTAAAAGAAACGAGAAAGATCAAGTGCAGAAGAGTTCTGAAAGCACGGGATTAAGCTCGAAAAATAAAACCTATTATAAGGTTTTCAAAATATGAAACAGCGAGCTCCGTCCTACGAAAGAAGAAAAAAATTCTTCGATCTAAGGTAGACGAATGCAGAAAGTTCGTCGATCACAGTTTGAAGAGGAGGGAAAATAGTTCGTTGATCTCAGTTCGACAAAATATTTTCAGAAGCAACATCATCGATCACAGGTCGACAAAAGTTACTTCTAAGAGAAATATTGTCAAGCTTAGGTCGACGAAGGTTTCTCAGGCTGAGTTCACCAATCGTCGATCTCCGTTCGATGAATGGTTTCCTAACAAGAGATCATCGATCGCAGGTCAACGAACTCTTAACGAAGAGGTCATAGATTGTTGATATTCATTCGACGATAAATGCCCAGATCGTTGAACTCAGAACAAAAAATAAATTAAACCTTCTACATCTATCATGCCTAGCTGATTCACAAAGAACAGATGGTTCCTCTCATCCAGGGTTTGGTGAAGATGTCTGCTCTTTGCAAATCAGTGTAGATGAAAATAAGGTTAATTTTGTGTTTGTCCACACAATCTCTAATGAAATGATGCCTTATTTCTATATGCTTTGATCTACTATGATGCACTGGATTCTTTGCAATAGAAATTGCACTTGTATTATTGCAGAGTAAGGTTGAATTATTTAAGTTGATACCATAATCCAGAAGTTGGTTATGAATCCACAGCATCTGTGAATAGCAACTCCCAGCTGTTATATATTCAGCTTCAGTAGTTGAGGTCGACACAAATGTCTGCTTTTTGCAAAACCAGGACACAAGCCTAACACCAAGGAACTGACATGTCCCTGATGTGCTTTTTCTGTCCACTCTATATCCAGCAAATTCAATATCTGAGTATCCAGTCAAACCATATTTTGACTCAGTTGGATACCAGAGTCCTAGATTTTGGCAACCCTTTATATATCTTAAAATTCTTTTAAGGAAAATAAGATGAGATTCTTTAGGGTTCACTTAGAACCTAGCACAAAGGCATGTAGCAAACATTATGCCTAGCCTACTTGCTGTGAGATACAACAGAGACCTAATAATGCCCCTATATAATTTCTGATCAACAGGCTTCCTATGTTCATCAGAGTCAACCACAACATTGGTAGCCATGGGTGTTTTCTTTGCTGAGGCATCTGACATCCCAAATCTTTTGATTAGCTTCTTAGCATACTTGGATTGGGATATGAAGATGCCATCAGGCAATTGCTTCACTTGGAGGCCTAGGAAGTAAGAGAGTTCACCCATGCTACTCATTTCAAACTTGGAATGCATTAAGTCAGAAAACCTTTTGAATGGTTTGGAATAAGTAGATCCAAAGATAATATCATCTGCATAAATTTGTACTAATAAGATTTTATCTCTATGATGCTTAATAAATAAGGTCCTATCTACAATGCCTCTAAAAAATTGATCTTCTAGAAGAAAGCTGGCTAAGGTTTCATACCAAGCACTTGGAGCTTGCTTTAGACCATAGAGAGCCTTATGCAATTTAAAAACATAAGAGGGATTAGTTGGAGAGATAAAACCTAGTGGTTGCTCCACATATACTTCTTCTTTGAGTTCTCCATTCAGAAATGCACTCTTGACATCCATTTGGTAGACCTTGAACTTTTTATAGGCAGCATATGCAAGGAAGATTCTTATAGCCTCAAGCCTTGCAATAGGGGAAAATGTTTGATCATAGTCAATGCCTTCCTCTTGCCTATAGCCTTGATCTACTAGCCTTGCCTTGTTCCTTATGATAATACCCTGAGCATCAAGTTTATTTCTGAATACCCACTTAGTTCCAATGATTGGGTAGTCTTTGGGTCTTGGAACTAAGTCCTAAACTCTACATCTCTCAAATTGGTTGAGCTCCTCTTGCATTGCCATAATCTAGAGTGGATCTTGCTCAACATCTTTTATAGATTGGGGCTTAATTTGAGATATGAAGCAGGCATGCATCAAGTCTTGGTTGAGTTGATGTCTTGTATGCACACCTACTAATATGTCTCCTATTACTTGAGAAACAGGATCATCTCTAAGTATGGCAAGATCAGTTGGTGGAGTTGGTTTAGCAACAGCATGGGGAGTTAATTCCTCTTGTGGAATTATGTGGGTTATTGTTGGTTCAACAACTATTTCAGTGAAATCATCTTCACTGTCTTCAGAGTTTTGTGGAGAGGTATGGGCATTAGCCTCATTTGTGAGGTTCAACTCATTCAACTGCTCACACAAATATGGTACCTGTAAAGATTCACTAGCAGAAGAGTTCTTCTCCGTGTAAAACATGTTAGTCTCATCAAAGGAAATGTGTATAGACTCTTCTATTTTCATTGTAGATTGATTATAAATCCTATATGCCTTGCTAACTTGGGAATATCCTAGAAAAATTCCCATTGTAGCCTTGGCTTCAAACTTTCTAATATATTTCTTGTCATTATTGTGAATATAACAAATACAACCAAAAATCTTAAAGAAATCTACTTTATGTTTCTTCCCTTTAAGTAATTCATAAGGAGTCTTGCCCTTATGCTTATGTATCAAACTTCTGTTTAGTACATAGTTTGTTGTGCTTACAGCCTCTGCCCAAAAGGATAATGGCAAGTAAGCATCTGCAAGCAATGTGCCTACAACTTCAATTAGTGTTTTATTTTTCCTTTCAGCTACCCCATTTTGTTAAGGAGTTCTAGGATTAGAGAAACAATGTCTGATACCTTCCTCCTCATAGAATCTTTGCATGGGAAGAGACTCAAACTCAGTACCATAATCACTTCTGATCAATCCAACTGGAGTTGAGTACTCAATCCTTATGCTCTTAAGAAAATCTATATGAATCATGAAGTTATCTGACTTGTTCCTCAAAAAGAACACCGAAGTAAACCTTGAGAAGTCATCTACAATCACTAAGGTGTAAGATTTCCCTCATAGGCTTTGTACAATAATAGGTCCAAAAAGATCCATGTGGAGCAAATACAAAATCCTAGGAGAATCACTTTTATTAATGGCTTTGAAACTATTTTTAGTTTGCTTGCCTAATTGACAAGCCCTGCAAGGGTCTTCCTTCTTATAGAGACCTGAAGGCAATCCTCTAACAAGGTTGTCCCTAGATAGCTTAACAATGTCTTTTAAGTTAACATGACCTAATCTCTTATACAAAAGTTTATTATTATTAATTTGGTTGAACAGACATCTTTCAGACCTAGCAGACTTAAAATTTACTATGTAAATATTTCCTACTTTAGATCCAGTTAACACAATTTTGTTGTCAGCAGAATAAATAATGCAAGTGGATTTATTAAAAGATACCTGAAACCCTTCATCACATAGTTGACTAATGGAAATCAGGTTGTGCTTTAATCCACTTACATAAACTACTTTCTTGAATGTGACAACTCCAATCTTTACATCTCCATAGCCTTTAGTCTGGCCACAGTTGGAGTCACCAAAAACAACTTTAGGACCTTGCTTGGACTTGTAGTTGGATAGATTGTCCTTGCTATCAGTCATATATTTTGAACAACCACTATCAAGATACCACTGTTCCTCAGTGATAGGATAGTCTTTCACCCGCACAAAAACAGATTAGATATTCCTGACCCAGGTTACCTTGGGTCCTTGTTTATTTACATAACTAAAGCTGGAAATATATGAATATTCAGGTTGACTTTTGTAACCTAAAGGATGATATCTTCTAGGTGGAATTATCCACTGGGTGAATGGATTAATATGTTCTCTAGGTTGATTATAGGTTTTATAAGATTTGAAATTTTTGTTATCAGGAACTGAGTTCGACAAATTTTAATAAGTTCGTCGATCTCAGTTCGACGAATGGAGATGAGCTCGTCGAGCTCCACTCAGAGAATGAAAATATTCATTCTCTGCGCCCCAAGTTCGTCGATCTCGGGTTGACGAACCATACTGGTTTCGTCGATCGCAGTTTGAAGAATAATTATAGTAAAAGTCTGCGTTCGGAATTCGTCGACTTGAGTTCGATGAACTATACACATTTCATCAATCTGAGTTCGACAAAATTTGTTGAACATTGTTCTGGTTAAGATTTTTCTTACTCTTTTTCTTTTTCATACTCGTGTGCTTAAGTTCTGTTTGATTAACATTGTTATCTTCTATTTTCTCTTTACCCTTTTCAAAAACAAATTTTATAGGAGTTGATAAAATGTTTTTCTGAATCAGTGGGGGTTGGCTTGATGAAGCACCTAAGCCCAGCTTGCCATTAAGTCTGGCATTCACTGTGCTTATGATGTTCATCAACTTGATGCTTCTCCCATTTAGGGATTCTTCAAGTTTCCTTGCCTCAGCTAATTCAATTTTTAATGAAACAATTTGTTCATTAGCTAAGGTCAATTCATTTTTCATTTTAATGTTTTCTGAAAGTAAGTTATCTTATTCAGTTAATTTTTCTCTAAGGAGTTTAATTTCTTTCTCAGAATTTATTAAATCAATACACAAGGATTTGAATTCAGTTTTGAAACTATCTGAATTGAAATCAAAGGAGGACAGTACCTGATCTTCTTCAACCTGAGGTTCTTCAATGTCTGACTGCTCAGCTTCTAAGATGCTACCCGATGCATCAATAAATATCAAGCAAACTTCCTTTGCTTTAGCTTCCTCTTCATCTTAACTGGAGCTGGAAGATGAAGATCCTTCTTCAGTGTCACTCCAGGTTTCAGTAACAAAACTTTTCTCCTTTCTTTTATGCTTGCTGGAGGAGGGCTTGTTGTAATGCTACTTCCTGGTCTCCTTTTCTCTTCTTCTATCCTTCTTCTGAGTCTCTAGACACTCAGATATGATATGTCCAGATTTCCTGCACCCAAAACACATAATTTCCTTAGTAGGTGTTTTATCATACCTAGGCTTGGCATCATGTCTTGATGACTTTATTCTAAAATCCCTCTTGCCCATCTTGTAAAATCTCTTGGCTAAGAGACTTAAGAATTCTTCATTGACTGTTGGGGCTTCTGATTCTACATTTATTTTGAATGTAATATTTTGCTCCTTTCTGCCTGATGAAGGAGTCTTCTTCTCTGTAGCCTCTCTGGACTTAATCAATTGCTCATAAGACTTGAGCTTTCCAAGTAGAGATTTTGTGGAGATCTCATTTAGACTTCTGGCTTCTTTGATAGGCCAAATTCTTGAATCCCATGAGCTAGGGAAGCACATGAGGATTTTATCATTGACCTCAGTGAGTGTTTTGTCCTTATCCAGGGTTTTTAGCTCATTGATGATTGAGCTGAATCTGTTATACATGTCACTCGTTGACTCTACTTCTTCTTTCTTAAAGTTCTCAAATTGAGAGATGAGATTTGATCTTCTGTCTTTCCTCTCATCTACAGATCCAGCAACCATCTAGTTTAGAGAATCACAGATGGCCTTAGCTGAAGTGCATTCTGCCACTTTCTGGAAGATGTCATCAGAAATTGTCTGAGCCAGAATATTCATGGCCTTTGCATCAGCTATCTTGGCCTTCTTTTGTGCATCTGTCCACTCAGGTGGTAAAATAACATGAGTGCTGGAACTGGCAGTAGATACAGCCTCTAGAGTCGGTGGTCCTGTCAAAATAGAATTTAAAATGTCTTCATCAATGGAGTTCATATATAATTTAATTCTTGCCTTCCAGATAGCAAACTTGTTCAAGTTGCATACTGAAGGTCTGGTACTTGCATAATCCTTATTCTGTGTCATGCTATAAGAAATAAGCTAGATAAATTTAGATCTAAGAAGGATCTGTTGGTTCAAGTGTTACCTTGTTCAACCAAGAGAACAACCCTCTGATACCAAATGAAAGGAGGGGATAGATCTAACTTACTCTAGAGGTGGGGGGTGAATAGAGTGTTTTTTTTAATCTTTTAATTGTTTTGATTATCTAGTAGTAAAAATAAGTGATAATATATATTATATAAAAAGAACTAAGCTAAAATAACACAGCACAGTACAGAAAGAAAAAAGGGGCAACCATACAATACAAGAAGTTTTGTAGTGGTTCCCCAACTGGGTACATCCACTCTTCTACCACCTTGGTAGGAATCCACTAACAGTTTTGATCAGGTGACTGCCACCACAATATCTATTTGTAGGGAGATATAGAAACCTTTTAGGCTTTTGATCAGGTGCCCAAAAACCAACCAAGTCTTTTGATCAAGAGACTTGATAACCAAATGGTTAACTTTTGAAGGGATTTAAAACCCTTTTACAGGAGGTGAGAGGAGGTGATGGTGTCTTCTCTTTCTCTAATCAACAGAGAAGACTAGTGGATCTTGATGTTGGCAAAGCTCCCCTAGAGATGTTGAATGGTTTAGGAAGACTGGAAGCTTTGCTTCAGGGTGTAGGTCTTCAACCTTGTCTGAAAGCAATCCTGGAACTTTTCTGACTGAAACAAGATGAGTTGTCCTTGAATATTCCTAGAGGAGAAGGTTGAAGAAGACTCTTGATTGAGAATATTTGTTCTTCTTCAGTCTTCAGAAATGACAAGGGAGAAAAACAAAAATGTTTTTAGCACAGGGAGAGAGTTCTGAATGTTCAGGATGTTTTTGAGTGTTCTCGATTCTCTTCTCTGTAATGTTCTGTAATTGTACTTGTCTCTGTTATTGTGTCCTCTGAAAAGAGAGAGAATCTCTTTTTATATTCTACAGTCAAACATTATCCTTTGAATTTTGAATTGTTGGCATTAATTGCTGAAAGATCTGGAGAATACAAACAGCTGGAATATGACTTAAATGAGTTTCCCCAACTGTCTCTAATAAAATAAGCAAGTAATTATCTTGATGAATACCATAATTAATGCTGCCAATAACGGCTATATTCAGGGGAATATGAGCATTAATTACTCAGGAATATTAATGCCAAATAATATAGAAATTAAGGGATAGAAAAAAGGAAAACTTCTCATTCTAGAACGGGACAGAAATCATCGACCTCTGAATGGAATTCATCGACCGGAGTTCCAAGTTCGTCGACCTGAGAATTCATGTAAGTCGACCTGAGTTCTGTGAATTGCATACAAAGAATTACTTGCCAATTCTGCACTCTGAGTTCGTCGAGCTGAGAATATGTCTGAAAGACATGATCGTCGATCTGAGCTCGAATATCATCGAGCTTAGCTCAGAGAAGTAACTCTGAGTTCGTCGAATTTAGATTGACGATCATCGAGCTAAGTTCGAAGAACTTTGAACTGAACATTTTGTTCTCTAAATCTTCTAAGTCTGAGTCTTCTGAGGTCCACTGTTGGCTGGTCCATGAAGGGTAGAACCTAATGACTAGCCTAAACTCTAGAACTTAAGAACTTGACCCTTGCTATACAATGTGGGTCAGACTCAACCTAATTTAGTGAACCTAGCCCAAATCCAACTAGGGATCCAACATCGTGGTTACTGCATTCGATGTCCCCTCAGGTATATCGCAGTTATATGTTTTTGGACTCTACTTATGATATTTGGACAAGGGCCCGTGATACTTACTCTTAGAATAAGAGGCGACATTGCCAGAAGACCTAGAGCTCGGCACACCACAAAGAAAGCGCACACACGAAGAATCAGAAGGCGAGAATACTCATACACGCAAAGATGAATTAATCAATAAAAAAATAGATGTCCTAAAGAAGTACAAAGTCGCGCATGGCGAGCTACATTCAAAAGGCAAAATTACTAAGGCGCCCTAGGCCGCTCAGGGGGGTGAGGATGTCGCCCGGCCCAGCCGATCTCGCGTGCACGCCGGTAATGCTCCGTCGCCAACGCCATGGCATCATCGCCGAGCCGGAGCTGCTCCTCCATCCTCGCCAGACGTCCAGCAGACCCCATGCTCGCCCGGATGCCGGCCAGCTCATCAAGCACCAGCTGTAGGCGGTGGTTGTTCAACTGCAGCTGGCGATCATTCTCTTTGACCATGGGGAAGCGAGCTTCATAGTTCTCCAAGGTCGCCTGGAGCCCTTCGACCTTGGCCATCCTCGCCTCCAGAGCCGAGATGCGTCGGTGAGGGTCGCAGATAGCGAGCTGGTCGAATTTGCTTTCCAGCTCCATGTAGGCGCGAGCAGCGGCTTGGCGATACTCGCTCCCCGACAGCCCGATGGCGTCGATGAAAGCCGCCCCAGGGGTCGCCGGGCGATCTGACAAGAAAGAGAAATAGATCGTCAGGTCGGAAAAAGTGGAGCAGAAATCGAAGTGGTAAAAAAGCTTACCACGGCGAGGAGATCGTGATCGGCGCGGCAAGGGAGGTCGTCCGGAGGTATCTCGCCTCCCCGAAGAGCTGCTTGGAAGATCGGCAGGCCTGCCCTGCCCGCACTCTCCCGACCCTCGGCCGACGTAGTCGGGGTCTCCAACCCACGGAGGGAAGTAGGCCGGTCGCTGCCTCTCCAGCTTCTTCAATGGCGGCGGAGCTTGAGATGAGCTCGCCGGGTGGTGTGGAGCCCTCGGCGCAGGAGGTGGAGGAGCTCGTGGAAGATCCGACCTCTGCGAAGCAGACAAAGGCGGCGGCGGGGGCAGGACGATGCCCGGCATTTGGCTAGGAGTGGCGACCAAGGGTGGCGGCGGCGGCAATGAGGCGCTCGCCGAGACTACTTTCCCGCCACTCGCAACGGCGGAGGCCGCCCTGCTCGCCGGAGGATCCTCGTGCGCCGACCCGGACAACCCAGCGGGAGTTTCTTTCACCGGCAGCTCCTTACTCGTCGGGGGGGTGCCCTTCACCAACGTCGCCCCCGACGCCTTCCCCGAGCTAAGGCCCATCTGGACCGTGTAGGCGGTTTTGGACGGCCTATCGGCCGCCAGGGCGAGTAGGGGGGCCGAGCTCAGCGGGACGACGTCAAGAGTCGCGTCCGCAGCAGTCAGAGAGTCTGCATAGAAAAGTAGTCAGTAAAGAAGAAGCGGCGACAACCTAGCAGGAAAGATTTCCAGATGGCGACCTTTCACGGTGACGACCTCGACCTGAGCCGCCGCGAATTCCTTAGCGGCCGCGAGCTCCTCGGCCACTCCCGGGTCCTCCGGCGGGCTGTCCCGAACAGATCCGGGGAGGTCGTCAAGCCCGAGATCGCTCAACAGCTTCTGGGTGCTGGAAGAAGCTGCGGGATTTCCAGTCGCCGCGGCGACTTGGTTCAGCGGTGGAGGCGAGCCGACCGCCGCAGTGGCGGACTGCTTGACCTTCTTCGCCTTTTTCTTCTTCGGCGGGGTCGAGGCGGTGGCGTCTTACTCGCGCGGCCTTTTCTGTCTGGCTATGCCGAGGAGGCCAGACAGGGCGGCGAGATTGTCCATCAGCAACTTCTCAGCATCCGACATTTTCGGCGAGCTTCAGGGTCCGTCTCGAAAATCAAGCCCCCCCTATTTATAGACTACTCTACCAGCAGACGACGATGCGAGCTGTCCAGATACTCGGCAGAGGTACTCGCCGAATAAGCGTTGGATGATTCTTTCCGGGCTCCTACGTCGCCCAAAAAGATCGGGGATTGTGTGCAACCCATATTCGACGAGGGTGGGTCCTACCACCGCCAGGTCATCAGAAGTCAAAGTCAACAAGGCAAGATGAGGATCCAGATCAGCACCCCAGGCCACAGGAGGTTCGGGCGAGTATGGCGAGCTCCCCAGGACAACTCGCCGTGTTCTGGAATTGAAGTAAGGAAATATGACTGTTGCTGCCTATTATTCTGAGTTTGAGCGCCTCTATCAGGAGATGGATTTATTCAATGCATTTACTGCAGCTTGCACTACTGATGCGGTGGCCCTTCAGAAGGATAAAGATCGATTCTGAGTTCATGTATTCCTTATGGGGCTCAACATGGAGTTTGACATTGTTCGCCTGCATGTCCTCCATCGTGAGCCATTTCCCTCTCTTTGAAAGGCCTTTGGCATGCTCCTCAGTGATGAGAATCGTCATCGTACTCTTGGCCCCCTACTGATCACTCTGCGCTCGCTGGGCTGTGTTGCGGACCACCTCGTGTTTGTAGTTATTGTGGGAAGAAGGGTCATACTAAAGACTCTTTCTTTAGTCTGCACCCGTACCTTGCCCCTGGTAGTCGGGGCTTTGGTTCTAGTGGTCGGGGTGGATACCGTGGTGGTGTAAGTCACTCTGGTGATAGCTCTCAGTCTTCTGCGCACTCTACTAAGGTTCTGAAGTACATCTCCCAGGGCATGTCTACTGTCTAATTAGAGGCTTTTCGCCATCTGTTGTGCTCCCACACAGACTCTACCCATGCTGATTCTCATGCTACTGTTTCTACTTCAGGTATGTTTAGTGCTCATGTCGTTTCCTCTTCTCTTTCTAATTGGATTATCGACTCAAGTGCGACAGACCACATGACTGGCTCTGCCTCAGATTTTACCTCCTATACTCCTCTTTCTGGGCGTGATAAGGTTATTATTGTTAATGGCTCTCTCTCAGCCATTGCCGATAAAGGGACTATCACTTGTTCTTTTGACCTATCATTATCCTCTATTTTGCATGTTTCATCTTTTCCTCGCAATCTGCTTTCTATTAGTCACTTGACTACCTCTTTAAACTTCCATGTAACCTTTTACCTTGATGTTTGTGTGTTTCAGGATCTAGATACGAGGCAGATGCTTGGCAGTGGTAGAAACATTTATGGACTGTACTTGCTGGACCAGACCTCTATTCATCCACCAGATCTCCGACTCTTCATGACATCCGGCGCGGGCATCAGTGTCTTGTCCACCCTTCTGCTTTATATCTTGCTAAACTATTTCCTGCTTTTCATCATTTAATTCAGTCATTTTCTTGTGACATATGTGAAAAATATAAGCATGTTCGTCAAAGTTTTATCCATTTGTCTGCTCCTAGTTTATATCCATTTGATGTTATTCATTCTGATGTTTAGTGTCCATCCCCGGTGTTTATCTGGTTATAAATGGTTTGTTACGTTTATTGATTGTCACTCTCGCACTGCGTGGTTTTATCTGCTTAAAAAGAAAAGTGACGTGCTCTCTTGTTCTCATTCCTTTCATAATATGGTGTCCCAACAATTTGGTACCATAATTCGTGTGTTTCGTAGTGATAATGGTGGGGAATATGATGACCGGGGTCGTTTGGGGCCTATCTTGTCAATACTGGCATCATTCATCAAACCACATGTGTCCACACTTCCACTCAAAATGGAGTCGCTGAACGGAAGAAAAGGCACTTGCTGGAGGTGGCTTGGTGTTTACTTCTTGTTATGCACCTCCCAAATCCTACTTGGGTGATGCAGTTCTCACGGCTGCACATCTCATCAACCGTCTTCCATCCCGTTCCATCTCCTATGATACGCCCCTCTCCTGTCTCGCCAAGAACCACATCATCCACACCTCTCATATTGCTCCTCGAATCTTTGGTTCCATCTATTTTGTCCACGTTCATACCCCGCACCGTGATAAACTGGATGCGCATTTCTTTCGATGTGTTTTCATTGGGTTCTCTCCTACCACCAAAGGATATCGATGTTATCATATGATCCTCTGACTCATCGCTACTATTGCACTATTGATGTTACATTTTGTGAGGGGGAGTCGTACTTTGATCCTCCTCAGGGGGAGACAAGTAGTAACAGCGACGAGTACATCGACTCTCCTCTTCCGATTGTCGACTCTCCTCTTCCGATTGTCGACTCTCCTCTTCCGCTTGTTATCACTCCTCATTTTTCCCCTTCTAATGGTCCGACTACTGCCCCTATTTCTTCCCCTTCCGCTCCACCTATATACACATATTCCCGTCATCCCAAGGCTGTTGAGCAAGTACAGATTGTTGATGTTCCTCTAATGTCGGTGACTGTCTCCACTCTAGATTCTGATGATGACCTTCATGTTACTCTTGCTCGTCTTATAGGTAAAAGGGGTTGCACCAAACACCCCATTGCCAACTATATTTTCTATACTCGCCTCTCTCAGGCCCACAAAGCCTTTATCTCATCTCTTTCATCTATTATGATTCCTAAGACATGGCAGGAGGATTTTCAGATACCTGAGTTGAAACAGGCAATGGAGGAGGAATTGCGTGCCTTGAAACAAAATGAAACATGGAGGCTTACTAGCATTCCTCTTGAGAAGAGAACAGTTGGGTCTCAATGGATCTTCACAGTGAAATAGAATTAAGATGGGGTGGTGGAGCAGTACAAAGCTCGCTTAGTGGATCAGGGGTATACCCAGGCTCAAGGTATTGACTACCAAGAGACTATTGGTATTACCATTGTGATTGGAAGTTATCAAGCATGTAGCCTCACTGTCAACTCAGTATGACCCTATCAGGGTTGCGCATAAGATTGTACATAAATTGGGAGATTGGATCTGTATAGTTTAGCTTTATGATGAGTTGAAGAAAATATTCTAAGGCATTTGGCGTTGAGTGTGTTAAGCTCACTCAACTCCATAGCACAAGTGCGTTGACAGAGTTAAGCTCACTCAACGCTTTGGCACTGAAAGCATTGACAGAGTTAAGCTCACTCAACTCTTTGGCGCAGAAAGCGTTGACAGAGTTAAGGTCACTCAATGCCAGGGCGCAGTTGTCATGTGACGTTCGACGAATGACGTTCGAAGTTCTGGCCTTTGGCGCAGAGTTCGTCGAGCTGAGTTTGACAAATGACGTTCGATGTTCTGGCCTTTGGCGCAGAGTTCGTCGAGCTGAGTTCAACGAATGCCCGTACTGAGTCAAATGTTAACTTGTTGAATTGTGGAATGAAAGCTTTGGGTCTGCGGATAGCGACGGGAGCTATTCTATTTTTCTCCTAGAGTATAAATAGGAAGTTTTAGGGTTTACTGGTGACAGTTCCTTTTCTTTCTGTCTAAGCACATGAGCCGATACTGTGCGATAAGAAGATAACCCTAGAAACCCGATGGAAGCGTTCCGTCAATCCCGTCGCCGATTCTGATCCTGATCCCGGCGAGTTTCATCGCCGTCTTTCCTTGAACATACCTAGAAGTCTGTGGAGATGCTGAGTGTCCTCTCCCGACCTAGAGCTTGTGCGACAAGTTGTTGCGGGTTCTCCCGATCGTGTGGATTACTATAGAGGCGCGGATATACTTTCTGTGCTCAAGACTCTAGCCGTTGTGTGACTGAAGTGATTCTTTTGGAGCATCTAAGTTGTGTTAAGACTCGATCCCTCAAAGGTAATTTTTATTACAGCATGCTTTACTTCTTGATTCATGAATGTTGTCAGATCCGAACTCGTTTGAGTTTTTCTTGTTCTTATTTCTGCTGCGTGCATAAGTGTTGTGCCATCCCCAAAAACCCAACAGTGGTATCAGAGCCAGGTTATCGGCAATATTCATTGTTTCAGAAGTTGCTAAATCCATGGCGTATAGATTTGGAATTTTAGAAGTGTTCTAAATGCCCAAATCTAGTCTTGGATGTTGGCAAGAATGCATGTGATTTCTTTGAAGTTTACTCCTTAACAGTAACCATCACTTTGTTAGTTTGAGAAACTAAGCATGTGCTAGATTTTGAATCTCACATGAAGTGACGAGCTTGTCTACTGTGTAAGTGGAGTTGGTGTTGCTCATGTCCTATGCATGTAAATCTGAAGATTAAGAAGAGTCTTAGATGTTCAGATTTAGCCCGGTCCATCAAGTGTTGATGATCTTCTTGTAAAAATCTGGGATGCATTTGGATTATGATTGCTGAATTTTATTTTGCTTGATGTTCACATTGTTTAAATGTTAACCATGATTAAAGAGTTAATCAAGAATTAAAAATCCCTTAAGCAATATTAAGTATTCAGATGCCTTCCGATGGATGACATTCTTCCTGCCTCGATCGATTAAGTATGGGCTTGCCAAAGTAAGGTGTATTAATCTATCTTGGTAAGGGTGCGAGCAGATAATTGTGATATCCCACTGTCGACATCGGGTCAAGCTTAACTGGGTGACCTTAAAGGTTGAGTGCCCAGAGATATGGGGAAGCGTGCACCATATGATTGATGCGAATAAATATTTATTCACCAGCCATACAGGAATTGCATAGTGATGCAATTGGCAAGTGTTGCCTACCAAAATAGCTGCATTGTGAGAGAAAATCCAAAGCTGACTCATAGTGTTAGTGAAATATGGATCTTGTTCACTAAGAGAGTTACTCGCCAAACTCTTCGAATTGATGTCGAGGGTTATCATTTTGATAAAAATAGTGGGAGCTTTTGATTAAAGTCCTAATTGAAAGATAAATTGCATTTTAAAATGTGGCACTAATTTTTTTTACTTATATTATTATAGAATTTCCATGGCAAGTGGTTCACACTCCACCATGTCCCTCATAGCGATTCTTGAGAAGGAGAAGCTGAGTGGTACAAATTATTTGGACTGGTAAAGGAACCTGAGAATTGTTCTTAGGCAAAAGCGGAAGATCTATGTTTTGGAAGATGAATCCCTTGATGAGCCTGCCAGGAATGCACCCCGTACTGATAAAGATGCTTATAAGAAGTATCTCGATAACTCCTTAGATGTCGAATGTCTCATGTTAGCGACCATGAACTCTGAGCTTCAGAAGCATTATGAGAACATGGGTTGCAAGGACATTGACGAGCATCTCAAGAAAATGTTTCGAGGGTAAGCTCGTCAAGAGAGATTCGACATCACTAAGGTATTGTTCCAGTGTAAGATAGAAGCTCAGGACATAATAGGGACTCACGTACTCAAGATGATTGGGTATATCGAGAATCTTGAAAGACTAAGGTTCCCTCTGGGCCAAGAGTAAGCCACAGACCTGATCCTCCAATCGTTACCGGATAGTTATGAGCATTTTGTCTTAAACTATTACATATATGAAATAGACAGGATACTGCCCGAGCTCCTAGGCATGTTAAGAACTGCTGAGAACAACATGAAGAAGGCCAAGCCTGCTAGCCCCATATTGATGGTGCATAAAGGCAAGGGCAAGGCCAAGAGCTTCAAGAATACAAAGGTAGGACCTAAGTTTGGACTGGAGCCCAATTCTTCAACACTAAAAAAAGAAAGGCTTGATGAAAGAGGGAAAGTGCCACCATTGTGGCAAGGCTGGTCACTAGAGGAG
Organism: Platanthera zijinensis; assembly: GCA_039513925.1. NCBI lineage: Eukaryota > Viridiplantae > Streptophyta > Magnoliopsida > Asparagales > Orchidaceae > Platanthera > Platanthera zijinensis. The sequence continues at coordinate 20,247,334 of CM077084.1, read as the reverse complement.
GAAATGTCCTTCTTATGTGGAAGGTCTGAACAATATGAGGGGCGGTATGACCTCCGCTTCATGTATTTATGTTATAGAGATAAACCTTTCTGCTCCTTCATCCTAGGCATTGGATATCGGATATGGTTCTCACATTTGTATAAATGTGCAAGAACTGGGAAGGAGAAGATGCTGAGTAAAGGAGAGGTGGACCTCCGTGTTGGCAATGGAGCAAGAGTTTTTGTTATTGCTGTGAGAGTTTATTGTCTTTCTTTGCCCAGTGGGCTTGTAATAAAACTAGATAATTGTTATTTTGTTCCTTCCATAACTAGAAACATTATATCCATTTCATGTTTGGACATAATGGGTTTTTCTTTTATTATTAAGAATAATTGTTGTTCAATATTTAAGAATGATGTTTGTTATGGTGTAGCCTAAATGTTTAATGGTCTGTATGTTTTGAACTTAAATCATCTGATCTATAATATTGAAAATACTAAAAGACTAAGAACAAATGACTCGAATCCTACGTATCTTTGGCATTGTCGTTTGGGTCATATAAATGAGAAATGTATATCCAAGCTCCATAGAGATGGACTATTGGACTCATTTGATTATGAATCATTTGAGAGATGCAAATCTTATTGGTTAGGCAATATGACTAAAGTCCTTTTCACTGGCTTTAATGAGAGGGCTGATTATCTCTTGGGTATAGTACATAGTGATGTATGTGGACTCATGAGTTCTATGGCTAGAGGTGGGTTTTTATACTTTGTTATATTTACTGATGATTTAAGTAGATACGGATACGTGTATCTTATGAAATGCAAATTCGAAACCTTTAAAAGTTCAAAGAGTTTAAAAACGAAGTAGAGAACCAGCTGGGTAAGAAGGTTAAAGCACTCCGATCTGATCGAGGTGGCAAATACCTAAGTCATGAGTTCTGTGATCATCTGAAAGAGTGTGGTATTGTATCACAACTAACTCCACCTAGAATACCACAGCATAAAGGTGTGTTTGAGCGGAGGAATCATACTTTGTTAGACATGGTGTGGTCGATGATGAGTCATGCAGATCTGCATGTTTCCTTTTGGGGCTTTGCTCTCGAAACTGCTACTTTAACACTAAATCGTGCTCCAACTAAAGCAGTTCTCAAGACACCATATGAGATATGGACTGGGAAGCGTCCCAGTATGTCATTCATAAAGGTTTGGGGCTGTTAGGCATACGTAAGACGTCTAATGCCTGATAAACAGGAACCCAAATCAGATAAGTGTTATCTTGTGGAGTATCGTAGGGAAACCAAAGGGTAATACTTCTACCTACTGTCTGAGGGCAAAGTGTTTGTCGCAAGGATTGGAGTCTTTCTTGAGAAAGAGTTCTTAAGTAGAAAGACAGCCAGGGTATAACTTGAAGAAGTTCAGGAACCATAAATAGTAAATGAACCGGTATTAAAACCCGAGTCAGGACTATAAGTTGTTGTAGTTGGAGAACCTGCTCAGGAAATACAAGTTCCACGTAGATCTGGTAGACTAAGGTTTGAGCCTGAGAGATGGATTTCTCGTGTCTCTAATAGGTAATGTGTTGCTTATGGATCATAGTGATGAGCCTGCAACCTACCATGAAGCTATGTGTGGATCGGACTTCGAGAAGTGGCTTGAAGCCATGAAATCTGAGATTGACTCCATGTATTTTCAAGTCTGGACTTTAGTGAAACCACCTGAATAGGGTAAGAACCATAGGGTGCAAGTGGGTCTTCAAGAAGAAGATCGACATGGATGGGAATGTACGGACATTTAAAGGGCGACTGGTGGCTAAGGGTTTCAAGCAAATTCATTGTATTGACTATGATGAGACCTTTTCCCATGTTGTCATGGTTAAGTCTATCAAAATTCTGCTTGTTATTGCTGCGTATTATGACTACGAGATCTTGCAGATGGATGTCAAGATAACTTTTCTTAATAAGAACCTCCTTGAGGAAGTGTATATAACAGAACCCAAGGGTTTTGTATCTCCAGGTGAAGCCACTAAAATATGCAAGCTGCAGAGATCCATTTATGGATTGAAACAGGCTTCTCGAACTTATAATCTCCGTTTTGATGAAAAGATCAAAGAGTTTAGTTTTATCAAGAATGAGGATCAATCGTGTGTTTACAAATGGATTAATGGAAGAAAAATTATCTTCCTGATTTTGTATGTAGATGACATACTATTGATCAGAAATGACAACATACCCTACAAGTTGTTAAGAACCACCTAGGGGATGCTTTTCGATGAAGGACTTAGGGGAAGCGACTTATATACTTGGTATTAAGATCTATAGAGATAGATCGAAGAAGTTGCTGGGTTTGACCCAAAGTACGTACATTGACAAGGTGTTGAAACGGTTCAACATGCTTGAGTCCAAGAAAGGATTCTTGCCCTTATCTCATGGTGTGAGTCTCTTTAAGGACCAGTTTCCTAAGTCTTATGAAGATAAGGACCGCATGAAGTTGATTCCATATGCTTCGACAATTGGGTCAATCATGTATGCAATAATGTGTACTAGACCTGATGTCTCTTATACCTTGAGCATGACTAGCAGGTATCAGTCTGATCCCGGTGAAGGTCACTGGATAGCTGTCAAGAATATCCTCAAGTACTTGAGAAGTACTAAGGATACATTCTTGGTATTCGACAGAGAGGAAGAGCTCATTGTAAGTGGTTATACGGATGCTAGCTTCCAAACTGATAGGGACGATTCAAAGTCTCAGTCAGGTTTTATGTTTTTCCTGAATGGAGGTGCTATTAGCTGGAAGAGTTCCAAGTAGGATACAGTTGCCAATTCTACAACTGAGGCCAAGTATATTGCTGCTACAAATGCAACGAAGGAGGCTGTATGGATTAGGAAATTCATCGGCGAGTTAGATATAGTTCCTAGCATTGTTCGTCCCATAGATCTCTACTGTGACAACAATAGTGCAATTGCACCTGATTCGGAACCTAGATCTCATCAGCGCTCCAAGAACATACTCTGACGGTTCCATCTAATTCGAGAGATTGTCGATCGAGGATATGTAAGCATATGTAGAGTGCCAACTGAAGAAAACATTGCAGATCCACTGACAAAGCCTCTCGCATAGAGAAAGCATGATGGTCATGTTAGATCTATGGGTATGCGATACCTAAATGATCAACTCTAATTTGAGTCTTATGGATTATATGTTTGTTGGCTGTTAAATTTTCATTTGATGAATAAAAGTTCTGTATATATTTCATTTTATATATTTGGCAAGTTCTTTTATTATGTTATTATTTTTATTGTGATAGAATAGTTAACTAAAAATAAATTCCCTTAGAATGTTTACTTCCATAGGTCAAGTAGTGACTTGATGTGAGAACCTATGATCCCAGAAGCTTCATTTTTAAAGAGTCCCTGGTTATTGTATCATCTTAGAAGCTAAGGGTGATGATGATACCTTTAAGACTAGCATGTGCGTTAACTGATGACCCATCCTCACAGGTCATGATATTGTGATATCAAGTCATCACATGGGTACTTGTTATGAACAAGTTGTACTGGATAGACCCGCCATAAGAATACTTTGTTGATAGTTATATAAACATGTCATAAGTATGGCTCAAGTGGAAATGGTGTTTTTGGTCCTTTGACCCTAAGTCATAGCACTCACTGAGTGAGGAATAACATGCTTTGATGCCATCAAAAGTCCAGTCTTAAGAAATTTTGATGATAAAGGTAGTTATTGGGTACGTTACGAGTCATTTGGGTGTTTGCGTATGAGCAGAAATGGGATTTGTCCTCCTATATGACAGAAGTTGCATCCATGGGCCCCTTGATGGAATGGGACTGAGAAATGCATGGTCATGCTTGGTTGAGTCAATATATGATATTGAGACCACCAATTTCTAAAAGTCCATTCTAAATCAAGAAACTGGGATTGAATAATTATGAGGGTGATAGGGTCTATACCTTTAGTTCTCTTCAGATGTAAGGGATGAAGGGACATGACAACACTGTAACATTGGTCATAATGGCTTTTGAGTTTATAAACTCTTACTGTTTGGGGAGCAATGATGTATTGCTAGATGTCGCTCATTGTTTGTGAAGCTTTTGTTTGATACTTTCAAGACAAAGTGGGAGACTGTTGGTATTATCATTGTGATCTGGAAGTGATAAAGCATGTAGCCTCACTGCCAACTTAGTATGAGCCTAACAGGGTAGCACATAAGATTGTGGAGAAATTAGGAGATTGGATCTGTATAGTTTAGCTCATATGATAAGTTGAAAAAAATTAAAGCAAATATTCTAAGGTATTTGGCGTTGAGTGTGTTAAGCTCACTCAATGCCATGACGCAGGTGCGTTGACATAGTTAAGCTCGTTCAACGCTTTGGTGCTGAAAGCGTTGACAGAGTTAAGCTCACTCAATGCTTTAGCTCAGAAAGCGTTGATAGAGTTAAGCTCACTCAACGCCAGGGCGCAGATGACATACGACGTTCGACGTTCTGGCCTTTGGCGCAGAGTTAGTCGAGCTGAGTTCGGCAAATGACGTTCGACGTTCTAGCCTATGGCGCAGAGCTCGTCGAGCTGAGTTCAATGAATGCCCATACTGAGTCAAATGTTGACTTGCTGAATTATGGAATGAAAGCTTTGGGTCTGTGGATAGCAACGGGAGTTGTTCTATTTATCTCCTGGAGTATTGATGCAGGACCATGGTTTCGACGGATTAAACTATGCGCACTAGAGTTTTCAACAATTAAATTAGGGTACGTGGTAAACAATATTTTCTCTAAACAATTCTACCGAATATTCAACTAATTTAGCAACACAAAACAAAGGGATGCTACCCCTTTTATAGATTGAACAAGGGCTAAAGGCTAATGTTCGCTCAAGCGAATAGGACCCACACGATCCGGACAATTAGCTATTCAAATTAAATTATGCGCAAACATTCATCATTCCAATAAGAGAAAATCCGGGCTAAATTAGTGATTTAAAAATAAGTCCAAATCAATCCCAAAATTAATTAATATGAGGTTATACCAAATCACTTGAACGTAAGGGTAAATCAAGGGTGACAAACCCAATTTCTTCTAGTGTTCACGAGATCTACCCGTTCCAATTATACGAGAATATTCGGGAAAATAATGCTTGAAAATTCATATTTTAATTAGCATAATTTCAATATAAATCAGGACTAAATACTAGCCTTCTAATTCCACCAATACCTCATAAATTTATAGAAGAAATCACACAAAGAGGTTTTAGTAAATCGTTACCCAATCCCAAGAAGTCCGTCCACAAGATGAGTGGAGGAATCGCACACGACAGTGGTTGATTTTCTATTTCCACGCAAACTCCACGGATCCGCTTCAGAAGATGAAGACGCTCGTTATTTTCCTTTTGCAAAAACCCTAGGAGAGGGGATCCCTTGAAAGGCCAATATATATAAGGGAAGAGAGAGAAAAGGTGATGAGAATAATTTTCCCAAGATGTGTGGTGATGGTCGGATTTTGTATGGAGGGTTGGTCGAGGTTTGGCTTTGGTGATGAAGAGGGTGGTCAGCTTAGGTGTTGAGGGGAAGAGAGAGCTCGGGTTTGGATGTGGATGGGGTGGTCGGGTTGGTGGTGGGAGTTGGTAGCCGTGGGAGAGAAAGTGGAGGGGGAGAGGGTGGCGGCTTGGAGTAGGCCGAACCCTAAGGGGGGTGGTGGTGGCTGGCAACTTGGAGGAAGATGGGGGGCTCAGGTTATGTGGTGTAGAGGGTGGGCTGGTCGATTTTCTTTGTAAGAGGAAGGAGGAGAAGGAGGAGGAGAGGAAGGGAGGCCGAATATAGAGAGGGAGAGAGGGAGTAGAGGAAGGGAGGCCGAATATAGAGAGGGAGGAGAGGTCGGCGGCCAAGATGGAGGAGACAAAGGGGGTGGCCGAAATTTTTGAGAGGAGGAGAGGAGAGGAGGAGGGAAATCTCAAGCAAGATTAGGGTTTTTAATTTTCATTCATTCTCTACTAAATTCTTTATAAGCATGACTATTTATAGCCTACACCACTCAATCAATCCTCCATTCAAAATTCAAAATGAAACTATGATGGTTATAGGCACCCATCATTACATGAAATAAAACAATACAATAATAAAATGCAATATAATAAAATGCATGAAATAAAACATTTTTGTTGAAGTTGGTGACCGGGCGGTCAGGCGGTCTGGCTTGGCGGGTTGATGACCGCGCGGTCTGGCGGTTTCCCTTTAGTGGTTTGGTTGCTGTGTGTTGCTGTCTGAGGTCCAAGTGGTCTAGCGGTTTGTCTCTGGGGACTAGGAGACCGGGCGGTCTGGCGGTCTCCCATGGCGATTTCTCTCTCTGGTTGTAGCCGAGCGGTTAGCCCTTCTATCTAACCGCGCGGCTTGTGCTGTTTGTGTCTGTATAGTCCGCTTGTGTCCTATAATTTTTTAGTCCCACATCTCTCATTGGTTTTCTCTCATCTCTCCTCCATTCTATATAAGGGAGGTCATACCTTTGTAATAGACATCTTTTTGGGATAATAAAGTTTAAGTTATACCACTTCCGGTTTGTTTTTGTTCGTTTCTTACATGGTATCAGAGGAGTCGATCTTCTCCTCCTAATTCTATCCGTGCGACTTGCTTTGTCTGCTTGCGCCCTGTCTGCACGGCTTGTTTCTCTCCTTGTCGTTTCCCTTGTGTGCGCGACCTCTTTGTTCCCTGTGCTTAGTCGTAGCAACTTGTTCTTAGTCGTCGCGCCCTTCTTTTCTAGCTGCTCCTATTCTTAAGTCGCCGCGACCTATTATCTTGTTCGTCGCGACCTGTTTGCCTTGTTTGGTCCTTGCTTCTATTCGTGCTGGCTGTCTTCTAGCCGCTCGACTTCTTTCCCTTTGCTTGGTTCTGTGGCTTGATCGTGGCTTTTCTAGCCGTTATTGTCTGACATCGTGACCGCTACAGCTCTTCTTCTTTCTAACTGCGCGGCTTATTTCCTAACCGTATGGCTTCCCGTTGTTGCTTCTATGGCTCTTTCTGATGCTTCTACTGCCACCACTCCTGCCACCACACCTGTCTCCAATCCGGCTCCGCATCTTCCTCCTACTCCTTCCGGGAACCTTGGCACGGTTTCCAAGCTTGTCAGCTCCAACTGCCCGGATTGGAGCGTCTCTTTCATCTTTCTCCTTCGCTCGCAACGCAAACGCCACCATCTCGTTGATGATCCTCCTCATACCACTTCACCTCTCTTTGATGACTGGGATATGAGTGACGCGCTTGTGCGTACTTGGCTCGCTAATTGCCTATCTGATGAGTGCCTTCCCATCATCCGTCATGATGAGACGGTCAAGGCCGCTTGGCTTCATCTTGCCGCTCTATACTCCAAGGGGGCTCAGACGTCCCGCATCTATACGTTGTATGTGGACCTCTTTGCCCGTCCTACCTTATCTCCTACTACTGTCTACCAACAGGTTCAGGCTCTTGGGGCTGAGATTCTTCAGAATCACCCCTTTTCTGCTGATTTGGCTCAATAACACAAGCACTTCCAGGAGCTTCTGGTTGTGTGTTATCTGCTCCGGCTTCCTGATACTTATGACATGATCCGCCAGCAAATTCTGGGTGAGGAGGAATCTCCTACCTTAGATGCCACCGCTACCCGCATCGCCATTGTCACCTCTCTCCTACAGCGCCTGCTTCTGCCTGCTCCTCCTCCACCGGACAGCTATACTCATCAAACTCAGCAGAGTGTCTCTGGTAGCCGCAGTCACCAGTCTGGCGGACGTGCTCCTTCCCGCTACCTCTGCTCTCACTGTGGTCGCACCGGACATACTGTAGAACGCTGTTGGACAAAGCATCCCCATCTTCGCCCCTCCGGTGACTCTTCCGCCTCCTCTTCCAATCCGTATGCCTCCGTGGTCACATCATCAGGTAGTGCCCACGTGGTGACACAAGGTAAATGGCTTATCGACTCTGGTGCAACCAATAAAATGATGGGCAATCCTCAGTGCTTCTCTCTCCTCGAACAGCATGATCGGTTGCCCCCGATCCTTGTTGCAGACGGTTCTCCCTCCCTGGTTCATGGGTCAGGAGTTGTTCATGTTACTCCATCCCTTCGCCTAGCGGACACTCTCTATGTGCCCAAGTTTCTGTGAAATTTATTGTCAGTTACCTCTTTATGCAAGCAGCTTCGGTGTTCTGTGACGTTTACTCCGACTTCTTGTTCTTTTCAGGATCCGATATCCCAACGGACGATTGCTACTGGGACTAAGAGCGGCGTCCTCTACTTCCTCGACAACGTTTCCGCCTTGTCCGCCTTCTCATCTTCTTGTACTGATCTTCTCCAGTGGCATCTCCTCCTCGGTCATCCTCCACCACGGCTTATACATCAGCTTCTGCCCCACCTCCCTCCCTCCAGTACTCCTCTCAACTGCGACGCTTGTCAACTGGGCAAACATCAACGTTCCTCCTTCCCTCCAAAGCATGGTCGAGGCTCTACTCGTCCGTTTGATGTAGTCCACTCTGATGTATGGGGACCTGCTCCTACCCTCACCATTGGTCGGGGTAGTTCTTATTTTGTCACTTTATTGATGATTTTTCTAGATGTACTTGGGTGTATCTCTTACGAGATCGCTCTGAACTTTTCGATATATGGCTCTCTTTTTATCAGTTAATCAAAACTCAGTTTGGTGTTTGTATTAAAACCTTTCGCTCTGACAATACTAAAGAATATTTGAGTTATGCTTTTACCTCTTTTTGTGTGCAACATGGCATTATTCATCAGACTAGTTGTGTTTATACCTCCCAGCAAAATGGGGTGGCGGAACCCAAAAATCGTCACCTCCTCGATGTCGCTCGCACATTGATGATCCAGATGCATGTTCCTCGCTCATATTGGGGTTATGTTGTTCTCCTTGCCTGCTACCTCATCAATCGCATTCCCTCCACGGTTCTCCATGGAAAAACCCCATTCTCAGTCTTGTATCCGGGCAAGGAGCCTTTTCCTCTCCCTCTCCGAATCTTTGGCTGCACGGCATTTGTGCATGCCCCATCTGCCACCCGTGATAAACTATCTCCTCGCTCCACCAAATGTGTCTTTCTGCGGTACTCAACCTGATAGTTTTACTTTCAAGACTACCTAAACACCTAGAGGGGGGGTGAATAGGTTCTAATGCTTGTTCTCACTTTTAGGCAGAATATAATAACTGAATTAAATCATACAGCACAGCAATCACAGAAATTCATACAACACAGATTGTACACAGTTTTATAGTGGTTCCCCAAGGTCTAGGTATATCCACTTTCCCCCTTCACCTATCTAGAAGTGTGCTAGATTCGGCCAAACTTCCTCTTTAACTCAGATCAGCAGATCCTATAGCTCAGAACCTAGAAAGGTTCCTACAACTCAGGCTCAACAGCACTATCTCAGCCTTGACACACGGCCTACAACTCAGAGAAAAACTTTCTCCTACACTCAGGCAACAGCCCTACCACTCAAAGATCAACTCTCCTACACTCAGCCTTTATAACATAGGCTTACAACTCAGATCTATATTGATAGACCCTACAGAAATTAGAAAAGAGTTTTATAGAATCTTGCCCTTGTTGAGAGAGAAAGGACAAGACAGCACCTGATCAGCTGATGGTTGAAACCAACTGAAACTTAACTTTCTTCAAAGCTTCTTGAATCTGAACTAGCTGAGTTGTTTTCCAAACAGCTTCTTGAGAAACTTGTAACAGCTTCCTTCTTGATCATCAAATGGCTGGATCCCTCTCTATCCAATCCCTTTGAATCATCTTCAGAATTCTTGAACGAATTCTCCTTAGACAGATCCTGATAGGTTGAACCCTTCAGAATGTCTTCTTAGATCTTCCGATGAAGATCTTCTTCAGTGCCTTGCACTTTCTTGATTTGATTCTTCAATCAGTTTGTATGTATGTTGCTCTCAAAATCAAATCCTTCCTATCGCCTTCTGAATCTGTCTATTTATAGACCTTCTTCATGGTAACCGGCTGATCCGGTTTCTAACTGACTTCTGACAAGTCTGACAGCTTCAGTTAACCTGTTGCAACCCGCAACTGTCAAATCTTCAAACAGATCTTGTGCCTTTGTCTTGGACAGCAAAGTGTCGAGACTGACTGTTAGGAAGTGTCGAGACCATCTGTCTATATGTGTCGACACAAGTAACTTAGGTGTCGACACAGCCTTTGATGATGTCGACTGGTTTGCCTTTAAGTCGACTCAGCTTCTTCAGAACCTCATCTTGAGAATGAGTCGACACTGAATATTTGTGTCGACTCAAGCACTTCATCATTCTTCAGAAAATGACTTGGTCTAGACATTACAGTGTGTCGACACAAGTCCTGTGTGTCGACACAGTTGTTATAGATTCAGAACATAGTATGTGTCGATACTGCCTTCAGGTGTCGACACGGCTTTTGTCGACTCTGCCAATATGTGTCGACTCTGTCTTCTGGTGTCAACACAACTATCGTCGACCCTACCAATATGTGTCGACTCTGCCTCAATGTGTTGACACTGCCTTTTGGTGTCGACTCTACTTCAATGTGTCGACACAGCTTCCCAGTGTTGATATAGCTGTTGTCGACTCTACTTCTGTAAGTCGATACTGCTTCTCAGTGTCGACATAAATGTGGTCGACTATCTTTCTCTGTGTCGACACAGCCTTCTTCAAGTGTCGACACAATTATTCTGAAGTGTCGACATAGCTTTTTCTGGTGTCGACACATGGACTTAGAATAATTTCCTGTACTTTTAGAACTTACTTAACCTGCACATGTCAACTCAAAATAACATCAAATACACCTTGATGTATATCATTAAGCTAAGTTAGGCTTCTTCAAATTAGGTACACATTTTCCAATGTACCCAACAATCTCCCCCTATTTGGAGAAGTCATAACCCTTTTAGCTAATGATATACACCATTTAAAAAATATAATATGATGATGTATATAGGCATGACATTACAGGAATACATTAATAAACAAAACATTCAGCAAATTCATCACATAATAAAGATGAACATTAATAAATGATTACAGAACAATGTTTTGTTTATAACTTGAAAATGTTTGTTACAGATGATTATATTGAATGACTTCACAAAACATTACAAAACAATTTAAAGGACTGGTAAACTTAAGCTAAGACTGATCAGGCTCTCTTATGACAATTCCTTGGCCAGATTGAATTTGAGCCTTCACAGCAGGTTCAGCAACCTCAGCAGGCTTCTTGCCTTTCAGATCGGCTTTCTTCTAAGCTTCTTCCTTGAGCCTTTGCCTTTCAAAGTAGTGAAAGGGCTTTGGAAAATATTTGCTTGGCTCCTGAGCACCTGGTGGTAGCCTCCCCATCTTGGCTTTTCTTCTATATTGAACTATAGCCTCCTGCCTAGCTTCATACTTTTGCCATTCAATCTCATTAAACCACTTTCCTCTTTCATGGACTTGTTCCTTTACAGCCTTCCATGCTGTCAGTATAATGTTTCTTGAAGTGGGACTCCATTGCTTAAAGTCAGGCTTAAGTTTAGCTTGCTCTCTAAATCTTTTCTTGGACAGTAGAGCATCTTGTTGTTCTTTCAAACCTACATCAGGCTTATCAACTTTCTCAATAACAACATTTATAACCTCCTGTGGAGGACTATACATAGCCTGTACTTGCTGATTAATCATATCAAAATCTGCAGGGGGTAAATGACTTGGGCAACCTCAGGTGGATTGCCATCAAGTAAATCTTGTTGAATTCCTAACTCAACCACCATAGCATCATCACATAAAGGTGGATATCCCAATGTGGCTCGAATACTATTAGTCACCCATTTGGTGTGTTCTGAGCCAGCATGAACTAATAATCTCTCCCCCTTTAGGACTTCTCTTTCAATATGGTCTCGGAGATCATCCTTCTGAAATCTTATCTGGCCATCAAGATAATTCACACCCTCTTTAAAAAATGGTTTCAACGTTTGAAGCTTAGTAGATATCTCTGTCTGAGAGGTTGTGATAGCAGTTTGAACTGAAGTGATAGCCTCCTTGAGTTTCTGATCATACACTTCCATTTCTTTAGCTCTTGCAGCAGACAGTCCTGCAGCAGTATCTACTACCTTTTTGATAATCTCATGGTGAGATTCAGTCAGATTTTCATTCATCCTCAGCTGATTTTCCAAAACATAACCTTGCTTCAAAGCAATATCATCTACTTTAGTAAGAATGGACTGCTGTTGTTTAGCTAAAAATACTACAGCATTACCTCCCTTATGGAAGCAATCTGTCATTTCCTTTTTATTCATATTCACCTCAAATCTGATAAATTTAATATCTTGAGCCAAGTCAAACTGAAGTGACTTATTATTCTCATCAACATATTTCTCAAAAGCTACTCTTTGTTCATCTAGCTTCACCTGCAAATCTACCATGAACTTGTTGTAATTAAATTCAGATGGAGATTGGTGAGCTGAGGTCTGTAGTGCTTGCTTATAGCTTTTGCTCCTTCTCTTGAAGACAATAAGTTTCCTCTTCTTATCCATTCTGGCTTCTTCATTCTCAGAATCTGATGAGGTTTTAATCTGAATCTCTCAGGAGATGTAGGAGGAATTTCTGCCTCAGTGACATGTTGTTCAACCTCAACATTCACAGGCTCCCCCTCAACAACTTGCTCTATCTCAACTTCTGGTTCTACCTCAATGTCTTGCTCCTCCTCTTCTATATCAGTAGCAATTTCAACATTAGGAAACAACTCATCTAGAGTGTATTCCTTCTGAGCTTGAACAGAAGATGAATCATCCAGATCAGCACTGTTCAAGTCTTTAGATAAATCTATTTGTTCTTCCTCTTGCACTGGTTCAGAAATCTTCTCCCTCTACACTTGTTCAGTATGTGGAATGTCCTGGGCAAGAAAATGACCTTGCTCCCCCTGCACCTGTGCAGGATCAGTAATATCCTGAGTTGGAGAATGAACTTTCTCCCCCTGCTCCTGTGCAGGTAATGTTTCTTTCTGAGCTAGAGTAGATCTAGTCAGGTCCTCAGCTGGTTCTCTAACTTGTTCTTCTTGATGATGCTCAGTACCTTGTGCATGACCTGGGGATTTCTCAGGTGAATCCTGCCGGTCCACCTCAGGCAACTCTTTGGATAGAACTCTATCCCATCTTGAGAATAATCTCATATCCATCTTTCTCATGTGATTAATCTTAGTCCCATGAAGTTGTTGCATAACTTCTGGGATGACTCCAGCCAAGTATAAACTCAAAATCCTAGCCAGATTTGGCTTCTTAAGTCCTTCCTTGATCTTATCAAATACAACTGCCGACCAGTCAGTTGGAATTTTAAAGACAATTCTTGTCATAAGGCAGAACATATAGGCTGAGACCCTATCATGTCCTCCAGGTTTACACAAAATCACCTTTCCAACTATCTCAGACAGAAACTTGCCCTAGTGATTCATTCCTTTTCTATTAATGGCTGCTCCAATCTTTATGGTTGGATCCATTCCACACCATTAGAGAGCCTCCCTTGTCTTAGAGTATGCAACCTCTTCTTAATTCTCAATGCTTGGCAATTGAAGAATTTTTCTTAAAATCCGTAGAGTAAGCTTGACCTTGGTGCCATGAACTGTGGACTTGATCTTGAGTCCAGAAGAATCCATTGATGCAGAAGTGTAAAATTCAAGGACCTCCTTCTTCCAGATCTTCGTTGGTTCAGAAACCAGAAATTCCAATCCATTTTCAATAATAAGGGAAATCACTTGTTTGAATTCTGGTGCGGCGGTGTCGAATGCAGCCCTAACCAGTTCATATCCTTCATTCACATTATCTTCAACCTTAGGCGTCATTGAATCAGTCGAGAAAGCTTGAGAGAGAAGAGAGAGATTGTCGACACAGGGTTTTAGTCTCGAAAACCTTGTAAGCGTGTCGACAGAATACATTCTTGACCTATTTATACCCTCTATTGAAAGAAGGTCAAAAGTTGGGCAAAAATAGTCTAAATGTGTCAACACAGATGGAATGTGTCGACACAAACTTCTATTGTCTCGACAAACAATACTGTCTACTATGTGTCGACACCAATTGAGGATATGTCGACACCTGACATATATAGTAGAGCATCAAAAATTCTGTGTCGACTCTTCGTCCAAGTGTCGACACAAAATCTGTAAGTGTTGACACCAATGTTCTGGTGAAGTCGACACTATATTTCTGGATGAGTCGACTATTTGACCCTTAAGTGTCGACACATATTCTCTGTGTCGACACAATTTCTCTGACTAGTCGACCAGACTTCACTGAGTTGACACTTTATTACTATAAGTGTCGACACCATTTTACTTAGCCAATATTTATTTGTTGATACCACTTAAAAGTTTATTGATATACTAGTCAATGGTCAGCATTCCCAATTCAATTTTAAATTTATTGAATTTTGTTTCATCCAGTGGCTTAGTAAATACATCTGCTATTTGATAATCTGTTTTAACAAATTCCAATGAGATGTCTTCTCTTTCTACATGCTCTCTAAGAAAATGATATTTGATTTCTATATGCTTAGTTCTACTATGAGAAACAGGATTGTTAGCAATAGAAATAGCACTCTTAGAATCACACAATAAAGGTGTTCTACTTACTTGAATACCATAATCCTTCAATTGATGTTGTATCCACAATAGCTGTGCACAGCAGCTTCCAGCAGCAACATATTCTGACTCAGCTGTGGATATTGCCACACTGGTCTGCTTCTTACTGCTCCATGATATCAGTCTTCCTCCCAAGAATTGACAAGTACCTGTAGTACTCTTTCTATCCTCTCTACAGCCTGCAAAATCTGTATCTGAATAACCTATTAGTAGAAAATCTCTATTCCTAGGATACCAAAGGCCTAGATTAGGTGTGCCCTTAAGATATCTCAGAATCCTTTTGACAGCAGTATAATGAGACTCTTTAGGGCAGGCTTGGTACCTAGCACATACACATGTAGCATACATAATATCTGGTCTACTAGCTGTGAGGTATAATAGAGAACCAACTATTCCTCTATACAAAGACTCATCTACAGGCTTACCTGTATCATCTTTACATATAGGTATATTTGTTCCCATAGGAGTTTTCATGGTAGAGGAAGATTTCATACCATATTTCTTTATCAACTCTTTGGTGAACTTAGACTGGGATATAGACAAGCCATCATCAGTCTGTCTTACTTGGAGTCCCAAGAAGAACTTAAGTTCCCCCATACTGCTCATCTCAAACTTCCCTTGCATAAGTTTGGCAAACTTTTTGCAAAGGTTGTTCTCAGTAGATCCAAAAATTATGTCATCTACATAGATCTGAACTAAGATGATCTTACCTTTAGATTCCCTAAGGAATAGAGTTTTATCTATTTTCCCTCTTGAGAATTTGTTCTCAATAAGGAAAGTAGACAGGGTTTCATACCAAGCCCTTGGGGCTTGCTTTAACCCATACAAAGCTTTCCTAAGCCTATAAACATAATCATGTTTAAAAGGATCTACAAAACCTGATGGCTGCTCTACATAGACTTCCTCTTTTAAATCACCATTCAGGAATGCTGATTTCACATCCATCTGGTACACTTTAAAGTCTTGATATGTTGCATAGGCAAGAAACATTCTGATTGCCTCCAGCCTTGCTACTGGGGCAAATGTTTGATCAAAGTCAATCCCTTCTTCCTGCCTGTATCCTTTAGCAACCAACCTAGTTTTGTTCTTCACAATTATTCCACTCTCATTCAACTTGTTCCTATAGATCCATTTTGTGCCAATTATATTATGGCCTTTTGGTTTAGGAACAAGCTCCCAGACATTGCACCTTCTGAATTGATTCAGCTCCTCTTGCATAGCATCAATCCAGTGTTGGTCTTGGATGGCTTCTTCAAACTTCTTAGGCTCCATTTGAGATAGGAAACTTGAATGCAGAACTATGCTCAGATTTCTGCTTCTAGTCTGCACTCCCTGTCTTGGATCACCTATAATCTGATTAGCTGGATGATCTTTAAGATGTCTTGTAGCTGGAGAAAGGTTTCCTTCAGGTTGAACATCTCCAGCTCCTTCATTATGCTGTACCTCCTGGTTTTCATCAGCTTCTAAAGGGTCTTGTACTCCCCCTAGACAGTAGCCTTCATTTTCCAATGTTGCATCTTCCTTTGATGTTTCTGCAATGGAAAGCTTGTCCATCCTTTGGCTTATACCTGTTGAATCATTTGATCTACAAGACAACTCACAGTTGATTAATCTTGTTTCATCAAATACAACATGAGCAGACTCCTCTACAACTTGAGTAGTCAAGTTGAAGACTCTATAGGCCTTACTATTTATACTGTACCCAACAAATATCCCTTCCTGGGATTTGGCGGAAAACTTAGTCAAATATGACTTGCCATTGTTAAGTATATAGCACTTGCAACCAAAAATCCTGAAGTAGGATAGATTTGGTTTTCTACCTTTCATAATCTCATAGGGAGTCATTTTGTGGCTCTTGGTGATAGAAGCCCTATTGATTACATGACATGCAGTGTTTACTGCCTCAGCCTAGAAATATTCTGGAAGAGAGGTGTCACTCAATAGTGTTCTACCAGCTTCAATTAATGTTCTATTCTTTCTTTCAGCAATTCCATTTTGCTGAGGTGTTCTAGGTGAGGAGAACTCTTGGAGAATCCCAAAGTCTTCACATAATTTTGTCATACTTTCAGATTGAAATTCAGTGCCATGGTCACTTCTGATTTTGACCACTGTACTGTTCAGTTCATTCTGAAT
The DNA here is from genome assembly GCA_039513925.1 of Platanthera zijinensis. Classification (NCBI taxonomy): domain Eukaryota; kingdom Viridiplantae; phylum Streptophyta; class Magnoliopsida; order Asparagales; family Orchidaceae; genus Platanthera; species Platanthera zijinensis. The sequence goes on along the minus strand of CM077084.1, from coordinate 20,230,597 downwards.
TTGTCTTACAAAACTAAGTAAGACACATGGGGTTTCTGATTTCTGTCTCAGAAAAAACACCCATATAAATCTAGAATAGTCATCTACAACCACAAAAGTGTAGACCTTCCTACCTAGACTATGAACTGGCATAGGACCAAAAAGATCCAAATGCAAGAGGTATAAGCACCTCACAGAATCCTTGTTTACAAGGCTATGAAAGGAGGATTTAGTCTGCTTGCCCTTTTGACAGGCTGAACATATCCCTTCCTTTATGCACTTAACTTGAGGACCATTCCTCACTAACTCTTTGCTGAAGAGTTGGCCAATTTTCTTGTAATTAAGATGAGCCAACCTCTTGTGCCACTTGACACAATGAAATGCATTATCATCAGCTACAAGAAATATGGGAGAAGCCTTATTCTCACATGCAAAATTAAGACAATATACATTTCTCTTCCTATACCCAGTCAAAATGATCTCTTGATCACTTGATCTTTTGATATGACATCCATCCTTAACAAATGAAATGTCATATCCTAAATCACTCAGCTGGCTTATGCTTATCAGATTGTGTTTCAAACCTTGTACATAAGCCACTTGGGTAATAGTAATTAGGTTAGAAGAAATATTACCAAACCCTTTGATGACTCCTCTTTCAAATCCACCAAAGATTACTTTAGGTCCATCTTTGACAGATGTGAACTCCTTCAGTAGCCCCTTTGTTCCAGTCATGTGCCTGGAACATCTACTGTCCAAGTACCATATAGGGGCATGGCAACTTGGACTCACCTGCAATACAGATTTACTTTCCTTTAGAACCCAAGTAAGTCTTGGGTCCTTGGTACAGGTTAGCACCAACAAAACTACCAGCTGCTCTTCTAAATGGTAGACTATTGTTTTTCCTATCACTTGTGTTGTGCCAGCAGTCTAAGGCAAAATGGCCTCTCTTGCCACAACACCAACATTCAAACTTGTTATATCTAGATCTAGATACACCCTTGACAGAAGAATTTCTGTCCATTACTGGTGCTGCTGCAGCTTCACTCACATATTTCTTATAACCATGAGGTTTATGAGCATGGGTAGACCTATTGGCATTTACACCCTTGTTTATCAGAACATTAGCCTTAATATGACCATGAATATTCTCAAGATCATATTGGTTAGAAGGCACTTGCACCTTTCTAAACTTAATAGGGACTGAAAGGTTTAGTGGCTGGGCAGGAACTTTGCCTTTTCTCTTGAATAGGGCAGCCCTGGGGTTACCTTTGAACCCTAATCCTGCCTTACCCTTTTGAGCCACAAACTCATCTATCAAGGGTAAGACAGATTTTGGCTTTGAGTAATTAGCCACTAAATCTTTTTCTACTCTTAGTTTGGCCTCCAGACTCTTAACTTGATCATTAGTATATCTGATTGTGTCCATCTCAATAACAGTTATATTTTTCAGTTTGCAATCTCATTCATCTTTTGATCTATTACTTTCTCCAACTTAGTTGCAGCAACCTTAAGATCAGCAATTTCCTGAGCCTGAATTTTGACTAGGTTCTTGCTTTTCTTAAAAGCCTGCAACAAGTCCCCATACTTATCTATCAACTGATAGACATCACCTTCAGATTCAGATCCATCTACATCACTTGATGCAGATATAGCTGATTCTGCACTAGTACTATAAACTGAATTTATAGAAGGACAATGTACCTTACTAGGACTAGACTGATTCTAGCACATGTCTTCTTCTGATCCAGCCATCAGTCCCATGCACTGATGATCCTCTTGTTCATAGATGTAGTCTAGCAATTGCATGAACTCCTCTTCTTCAGTAGCAGCATATAGCCCAATATATGCTTCAGCTTCAGATTCTGACTCTGAAGTTGATTGATCTGTTAGGCTCTTTTCCTTCTTTGCAACAAAGGATTTCTCCTTCTTGCCTTTCTGATGAGTCTTCTTCTTGTCTGATGATTCCTTTCTCTTATCAGGACAATCGGCCACTACATGTCCAGGCCTGTTGCAGCAATAGCAAACTATCTTTGATGTAGTGGCCTTGCTGGGCTTAGTTCTGTTTCTTTCCTTCCTTGATGACTTATTCTTCTGATAATAGCCATCAACTTGCTGTGATGTGGAGGGCCTAGACTTCCACTGCTTCTTCTTCAAGAACCTCTGGAATTGCCTTGTGAATGCAGCAAAGTCTGCATCTGAATCACTCCTTTCTGAACTCTGACTGTCTGAATTTTCAGAATTAACTTCTGCAACTTCCTTAGGAGGAGATGAAGATATCCTCTTATTCTTTCTATTGGCTTCAGCCTTGAAGGCCACAGATTTTTCTCTATGCTCATCTTTTGAATTCTTTTCTTCCTCCTTCCTCACCATTAGTTGCATTTCATAAGATAGCAACTTTCCAAACAAGGTTGGAGGAGAAATTTCTGCCAGTTTAGCCACTTCTCTTATGGCACAGATCTTAGTGTCCCAATCCTTTGTCAAGGATCTTAAGAACTTGTCATTCAGTTCATAGGTACTGAAGACTCTTCCATAGGACATTAATTCATTTACTATTCTGTAGAATTTCTTATAACATTCAGTTATGCTATCTGATTTTCCTTGTCTGAAACTTTCATACTCTTGGTTGAGCATAGACTTCCTATCCTGTCTTACTTCTTCAGAACCCTCCATGTAGACAATCAAGGTGTCCCACATTTCTTTGGAGGTTTTGCAGTGAATCAGATTTTGGAATGTAGAATCATCTATGGCACTTACAATATTGTTTTGTGTTCTTTTATCCATGGTTGCCAAAATGATTTCATCCTTTGTCATTTCTGAATAACTCTTTGGAGTTTGGATATCTGCATCAAGAACTGATACCTTCATTGGAATGAAGGGGCCTTCCTGTACTGTAATGTATATCCTTGGGTCAGAAGCCTCCATGAACAATCTCACCCTTTCTTTCCAAATTCCAAAAATTTCTTTTCTACAGATTGGTAATTTCATTGACCCTAACTCCTTGTGATTCTCTCCAGAACCCATTTTCTTGATTCTTGATTCAGCCTAAGAGATCTAACTCAGACTGTTAAGTCTTTATTTGAGAAATCTCCCTCTGATACCACTTGATAGTTCTACTTTCAAGACTACCTAAACACCTAGAGGGGGGGTGAATAGGTTCTAATGCTTGTTCTCACTTTTAGGCAGAATATAATAACTGAATTAAATCACACAGCACAGCAATCACAGAAATTCATACAACACAGATTGCACACAGTTTTATAATGGTTCCCCAAGGTGTGGGTACATCCACTTTCCCCCTTTACCTATCTAGCAGTGTGCTAGATTCGGCCAAACTTCCTCTTTAACTCAGATCAGCAGATCCTACAGCTCAGAACCTAGAAAGTTTCCTACAACTCAGGCTCAACAGCCCTACCTCAGCCTTGACACACGGCCTACAACTCAGAGAAAAACTTTCTCCTACACTCAGGCAACAGCCCTACCACTCAGAGATCAACTCTCCGACACTCAGCCTTTATAACATAGGCTTACAACTCAGATCTATATTGATAGACCCTACAGAAATTAGAAAAGAGTTTTATAAAATCTTGCCCTTGTTGAGAGAGAAAGGACAAGACAGCACCTGATCAGCTGATGGATGAAACCAACTGAAACTTAGCTTTCTTCAAAGCTTCTTGAATCTGAACTAGCTGAGTTGATTTCCAAACAGCTTCTTGAGAAACTTTTAACAGCTTCCTTCTTGATCATCAAATGGCTGGATCCCTCTCTATCCAATCCCTTTGAATCTTCTTCAGAATTCTTGAACGAATTCTCCTTAGACAGATCCTGATAGGTTGAACCCTTCAGAATGTCTTCTTAGATCTTCCGATGAAGATCTTCTTCAGTGCCTTGCACTTTTTTGATTTGATTCTTCAATAAGTTTGTATGTATGTTGCTCTCAAAATCAAATCCTTCCTATCGCCTTCTGAATCTGTCTATTTATAGACCTTCTTCATGGTAACCGGCTGATCCGGTTTCTAACTGACTTCTGACAAGTCTGACAGCTTCAGTTAACCTGTTGCAACCCGCAGCTGTCAAATCTTCAAACAGATCCTGTGCCTTTGTCTTGGACAGCAAAGTGTCGAGACTGACTGTCAGAAAGTGTCGAGACCATCTGTCTATATGTGTCGATACAAGTAACTTAGGTGTCGACACAGCCTTTGATGATGTCGACTAGTTTGTCTTTAAGTCGACTCAGCTTCTTCAGAACCTCATCTTGAGAATGAGTCGACACTGAATATTTGTGTCGACTCAAGCACTTCATCATTCTTCAGAAAATGACTTGGTCTAGACATTGCAGTGTGTCGACACAAGTCCTGTGTGTCGATACAGTTGTTATAGATTCAGAACATAGTATGTGTCGATACTGCCTTCAGGTGTCGACACAGCTTTTGTCGACTCTACCAATATGTGTCGACTCTGTCTTCTGGTGTCGACACAACTATCGTCGACCCTGCCAATATGTGTTGACTCTGCCTCAATGTGTTGACACTTCCTTCTGGTGTCGACTCTGCTTCAATGTGTCGACACAGCTTCCCAGTGTTGATACAGCTGTTGTTGACTCTACTTCTGTAAGTCGACACTGCTTCCCAGTGTCGACATAAATGTGGTCGACTATCTTTCTCTGTGTCGACACAGCCTTCTTCAAGTATCGACACAATTATTCTGAAGTGTCGACATAGCTTTTTCTGGTGTCGACACATGGACTTAGAATAATTTCCTGTACTTTTAGAACTTACTTAACCTGCACATGTCAACTCAAAATAACATCAAATACACCATGATGTATATCATTAAGCTAAGTTAGGCTTCTTCAAATTAGGTACACATTTTCCAATGTACCCAACACAACCACTCAAAAAGGCTATTGTTGCTTTGACCCCGTTCTTCGTAAGCAGTTCATCTCCGCTGACGTTACTTTCTTCGAGAATGCCTCCTACTTCTCGGATGACACCTCTCCTCTTCCCCCAGCTTCTGATTCTCCTGCTATTCCCTTCGTTCCCTCGTCTCCTACTGTGATATCCACCCCCACACCATCTCCGTCGACTCCTCTCCCTCTGCCTCTCTCTCCCACTTCTCCGACACCGTCTCCCTCATCTCCGCCGCTGTCGCTCTCTCCTCCCGGGCCAGCTCTCTCTGCCATGGATGCTCCGGATGCCGAGGGACTCGCTGATTTGGATCTTCCTGTAGCTCTTTGAAAAGGGGTGCGGACGTGTACCCTACACCCCCTTGCCGCTATTGTTTCATATGATCGCCTTACCTCTTCTCGCAGGGCCTTTACGCTGGCTATCTCTGCCACTACCACACCTCGTTCCTACCAGGAGGCCCTTGCTATTTCTCACTGGAAGATGGCCATAGATGAGAAAATCGCGACCCTAACGGAGCGGGGTATGTGGACTCTTATTCCTCCTCCATTTGGTTCTGATGTTGTTGGCTGTTGCTAGGTCTTTGTGGTCAAATTTGGCCCGGACGGCACTGTGGATCGTTATAAGGCTCGCCTTGTTGCTAAGGGCTTTACTCAGACCTATGGGGTTGAATACTTTGACACCTTCTCTCTCGTGGCTCGTCTCAGCACTATATGGGTCCTTCTCTCTGTGGCGGTCAATAGAGATTGGTCGATTTCCCAGCTGGATGTCAAGAATGCCTTCCTTTATGGTGATCTTCAGGAGGCTGTCTACATGGAGAAACCTCCTGGGTATGTTGTTCAGGGGGAGACACGAGTATGCCGGCTGCAGAAGGCAATCTATGGCCTCAAGCAGAGCCCTCGAGCTTGGTTTGACAAGTTCAGCGGCATCGTGGCGGTCGTTGGTTTTGCGCGAAGCTCTGTCGATCACTCGCTATTTATTCGCAAGACCTCCTCGGGACTGGTGGTTCTTGCTATGTACGTCGATGATATTCTTCTCACTGGCGATGACCAGGAAGGGGTAGCCTTGACAAAGCGGCATCTTCGTCAACATCTGGTCACGAAAGATATGGGCTCTCCAAAGTACTTTCTGGGGATCGAATCTCTCGGAAGCCCAACTCCTTAGTCCTATCCCAGCATAAGTATGCCCTTGATCTGTTAAAAGAAGCAGGATTGACTGGAGCAGAACCAGCCCGACGCCCCATGGCAATTGGAGAAGACAAAACCTGGACAGATGATTCGCCTCTTCTTTCAAATACTACGCAGTACAGGCGTCTAGTTGGTAAGCTCATATATTTCATAGTGACCAGGCCCGACATTTCCTATGTTGTGGGCAAGGTGAGTCAATTCATGTAATCACCTAGGGAGTGCCATCTTCAGTCCGCCTTGTGGACCTTGGAGTATGTCAAAGCAGCGCCTGGGAAAGGATTACTCTTTCAGAAGAATGGTCATCTGAGGGTTGAAGCATACTTAGATGCGAGTTATGCTGATGACAAAGGGGATCGCAAGTCTACCTCCGATTTCTGCACCTTTGTTGGGGGTAATCTAGTAAGCTGAAAGAGCAAGAAACAGTCTGTCGTTTCCAGGTCCAGTGCTGAAGCAGAGTATCGGAGTATGACATCGACCACTTGTGAGTTAAAATGGCTACGAGCTCTCATGCTGGATTTAGGAGAGGTCTATAACTATCCTCTACCAATGTTCTGTGACAACAAGACTTCCATATACATCTCCAAAAATCCGGTCTTCCGTGAAAGAACCAAGCACATTGAGGTCGACTGTCATTTCATTCGTGAAGAGATTTTAAAGGAACAAATTTGCACTCCCTTCGTCACTTCTGATAAAGAGCTGGCTGACATCTTCCCTAAGCCAGTATCCGCCTCGTTACTTCATATTTGTGATAAGTTGGGCATGATCAATATATATGCTCCAGCTTGAGGGGGAGTGTTGAAGTTGGTGACCGGGCGGTCTGGAGGTCTTGCTTGGCGGGTTGATGACCGCGCGGTCTGGCGGTTTCCCTTCAGCGGTTTGGTTGCTGTGTGTTGTTGTCTGAGGTCCAAGCGGTCTAGCGGTTTTTCTATAGCGACTTGGATACCGGGCGGTTTGGCGGTATCCCATGGCGATCTCTCTCTCTCTCTGGTTGTAGCCGAGCGGTTAGCCCTTCTATCTAACCGCGCGGCTTGTACGATTTGTGTCTGTATAGTCCGCTTGTGTCCTGTAATTTTTTAGTCCCACATCTCTCATTTGTTTTCTCTCATCTCTCCTCCATTCTATATAAGGGAGGTCATACCTTTATAATAGACACCTTTTTGGGATAATAAAGTTTCAGTTATACCACTTCCGGTTTGTTTTTGTTCGTTTCTTACAATTTTAAAATAAAATTGCTAAAATAATAAATTGATAAAATATATAATTATAATTATATATTTTATTTAATGGCGATGGCGGACGTCGAGCAAAATATGTAGCGGCGGCGGCGTTGGCGAAGAAATGTCATGGTTGACATTCATCTTCGAGCTTACGGCATCAATCGTCCCAATCCACGAACTCTCTATGACGGGGATCAACGACCGCATCAGCATCGTCACCATCAATCCTCCCCCACTCAAAATTACTCATCACCGATGAGTGGCCCGTGAGGGGGGAACCGTTGAAAGCAACACAACATGGGGCAAATTTGGCCCCGCAATCCGTGTCGTAGTAGCATGAACATCCCATAGCACTAATAACCTGTCAGCTGTAGAAATAGCAAAACTCAAAATGGTGTCAAGCAAAAGAAAAATAAATTGAATCTTACCATCCGGTTCAAGAACCAAGGAGTCCACGTGGAAATTAGATATGACAACACTAACACTCCCTATCCCAAGAGAATATGTAGTGGTAGAGAAGTACGATGAAGAAAGCTACTCAGGTGGAACAGAGGCGTACTGTAAAAAGTCCGGAAACTTGAAATAAAGTGAAACACCCTGTGCTATATAAAATCCGAAATAAAAGCATGAAATCATACGTTCTTCATAATCATGGATGGGTCGACGTTCCTACGTATTAATTTATTAACGGAGCCAGAAGGAATCCTCTCGGGGACTGACCAGACTAAACCCAAATCACTAAATCTAGCGTCGGACGGTCTCGAAAAGGAGTGGAAATGCGTACGACATAACTTAAAATGAATCACTAACGTCCAAGATACATGAGGAGAGTCACTAAATAGGAAGTTTTAGGGTTTACTGTTGACGGTTCCTTTTCTTTCTGTCTAAGCACACGAGCTGATACTGTGTGATAAGAAGATAACCCTAGAAACCCGACGGAAGTGTTCCGTCAATCCTGTCGCCGATTCTGATCCCGATCCCGACGAGTGTCGTCGCTGCCTTTCCTTGAACAGACCTAGCAGTCCGTGGAGACATTGAGTGTCTTATCCCGACCTAGAGCTTGTGCGACAAGTTGTTGCGGGTTCTCCCGATCGTGTGGATTACTGTAGAGGCACGGATATACTTTCTGCGCTCAAGACTCCAGCCGTTGTGTGACCGGCCTGATCTTTTTGGAGCATCTAGGTTGAGTTGAGACTCAATCCCTCAAAGGTAATTTTTATTACAGCATGCTTTAATTCTTGATTCATGAATTTTGTTAGATCCGAACTCGTTTGGGTTTTTCTTGTTCTTATTTCCGCTGCGTGCAAAAGTGTTGTGACATCCCCAAAAACCCAACAGAGACCTTTGCTCCTATTGCTAAGATGAACTCAATTTGAGTGCTTCTCTCCTGGGCTGCGAGTTGTGGATGGGAGCTACAGGAGCTCGATGTCAAGAATGCGTTCTTGCATGGTGATCTGGAAGAGGAGGTCTACATGAATATTCCCCTGGGTTTTGTTACTGAAGGATCCAATTGGAAGGTCTGTCGTCTGCAGAAATCTCTGTATGGCCTGAAACAGTGTCCGAGAGCGTGGTTTGGACGGTTTAACTTGACCATGATTCAACTAGGATACACCCAAGGTCAAGCTGATCACACTCTCTTCATCAAGAGAAAAGGTGCACAAGTTTCTATTCTTATTGTGTACGTGGATGATATCATCATTACCGGAGATGACTTGGAGGAGATTAGTCACCTGAAAAAACAACTGGGCAAGGAATTTGAAGTAAAAGATCAAGGGAAGCTGAAATACTTCTTGGGAATTGAAGTTGTGAGGTCTCGATGGGGGATCTTCATCTCTCAAAGGAAGTATACTCTTGACCTTCTAGAGGAGACTGAGATGCTTGGGTGTGCCCTAGTGGACACTCTAATTAAGTCTAATCATAAAATTGATGTGGATACTAGTGGGAAGAAAGTGGATGCATCAAAATACCAACGATTGGTTGGGAGGCTCATATATTTGTCTCATACTCGCTCTGATATTACGTACGCTGTGAGCGTCCTAAGTAGATTTATGCACTCTCATTCTATACGTCATCAGCAAGCTGCCTTTAGGGTGTTGCGATAACTCAAGAAGACACCAGGGCGTGGGATTCTGTTCAAAGCTAATCAATCTTTGGAGGTTGAAGTGTTTACAGAAGCTGATTAGGCTGGTAGTCAAGATGACAGAAAATCTACCATTGGGTATTGTTCATTTGTGGGAGGCTACCTTATATCATGGAAGGTCAAGAAGCAGAATGTTGTAGCACGCTCAAGTGTTGAAGCAGAATATAGGGCTATGACGGAAGTAGTTTGTGATGGATTGTGGTTGAAGACTATTCTTCAAGATATGGGTTTCCAGGTGAACAAACTTGTTATTATCTACTGTGAGGCAGCCATCAGTATTGCTCACAATCCAGTACAATATGACAGATCCAGACATGTGAAAGTTGACAGACATTTCATCAAAGATTACCTCAACAAGGGGAATATCTGTACTTCATTTCATCAGAATGACAGATCCATCACTAAGGAATGCCACACTCTGATCATTTCCAACTTTGTATGGAACTGAAGAGAGCTTGAAGGGCAATACCACTTCTCTCCTATCTTAGAACCGTTGTATGCTTGTATTATTTTTTTATTATTGTATGGAAAGATCTCCTCTACTAATTGGTGGAGAGAATAACTTCCTTTAATTCGATTAGAATAACGAGGCTTGGGATTGTGATCTCGGCATGAATACATTAGAAAATCTTGTTGGAAAACAAATTACACTTGTCTAATTTCCCCGCTGCTTCTTCCCAATGCTCCCTGCTTTTATTCCTACTATCTTTCCTTTATTGCTTTCTCCCAATCGGCCACCTATCACCTACTAAGAATTAATTATATCCGCTCTCTTTAAATAACATTGCATGTAATCTTTTTATGTTAAGAAAATTATGAATGAGAATGTTTGATGTTAAGAAATTCTATTCTTCAAACTTTCTTCATGTTTCTATTATTCATACTTGCTTCCCGTTTCTATAGTGGTATCAGAGCTCCATCCTTTCTGATCAAGGTTTGCATGATCAAGGGATCATCTTTGCGATCTACATCATCAAATCCCCCCTTTTCATGGCATCATCATCTACCTTTGCCGCACCTTACCATCAGCCAAATGTACCTAATTTTGATGACGAAATGTATGATCATTGGAGTATAAAAATGGAGACCCTATTCTCAAGATCACTGGGAGATTATAGAATCTGGAGTTTGCTAATGGAGTCATTCAAAAAGTCAGCAAGGAGGAGAAGATGAAAGACACCCGAGCTCTACTCCTCATTCAACAAGGCGTGAGTAACTAAAATTTTCCTTGTAACATGGGTGCCAAATCTGCCAAGGAGCATGGGAAACCCTGAAAGAAGAATTCAAAGGATCAAAGAAAGTCATCTTCATCAAAGTTCAGACTTTTTGGCGTGAGTTTGATTCTCTTAGAATGAGTGAGCATGAAACAATTCGAGGTTTCTTTGCTCGCATCACCAATGTCATCAATCAACTCAAAAACAAGGGCATCAACATCGATGATTCTCAAATTGTTCCCAAAATTCTTTGATGGCTCCCCCGCTCTTTCAATCATGTTGTTGTTGCCATTGAAGAAGCCAAGAACTTAGACACTCTTCCTCTCATTGAACTCATGAGCTCCGTCCAATACCATGAAGATCGAATAAAATAGGAAGATCGCTCTATCTCCTCCTCTCTCAATGACATGTTTCAAAGACATCTACTCATCTATCAAACCACTCCACCCTCTCCACTTCAACCTATATCCCCCACTCTGTCAATCCCAGTTTACCCAACATTACTACTAAACCAAATACTTTCTCCTCCCCCAACAAATCTCAGCTCCCTAATTACCATAACAATACCTCTCAACATCTCAACATTTCCTCTACTCAGAACCCTCCATCTCTGCCTCACATACAACCCAACTGACCATATTTATCCCCACATTCTTATAATGCCAATCATTACCTCACCCCCTTCCATTCTGGTCCCTCTATCCTCCACAATACTCCTTCCCAATGCCATCACCACCACAACAATCTCCACCCCTTCTTCCATTACCACACCCAACTCCTTACCCCCAACCTTACTCTGACCCTCGTGTCATAACCTTGTGTACCCTTTGCCACAAAAACTCCCATGACAACAAAGATTGCCCTCTTCATTACAAACGGTGCTGGAAGCCTACTCACACTGCTCAGGACTACTGGTCCAAACCTCGTGAAGCTACTAGATTTATGGAAGATGGCTCCAATGAATCCATGTTCTATATCAGTCACCAAACTCACTCCAATAATCTTTACAAATAGTACATCGAATCTGGATGCAGTAGTAGTATATCACATAACAGATGTGCTTTTATCACTCTAGATGAAACTTATAAGTCCAATGTTTTTCTAGGCAATGGCCAAGCCCACACCATCGAAGGCAGAGGAACCATTGCTTTCAAAACCCCCTCAGGAACCATCAAACACATCCTTGATGTCCATTACGTTCTAAGTCTTGCTCAGAATCTCCTCAGTGTTAGTCAACTAACCAAAAAGGGCTACACTATCATTTTTCAGCATGACTCCTGCAAGATTTTTCGCACCACCACTAATAGACAGATCCTGTCTACTCCAATTTCCCGTAATAATGTTTACTCACTACACTTACCCACCCTTGCCACTGCACTCTCATGTACCACTCTCTATCTTGCCACCTTATGACATCTATGTTATGGCCATCTCAATTATCAATCTCTACATATGCTCAACAAGCATCAGATGGTTCAGGATATGTCATTCCTCAACTTCAGGAAGACTTTTTGTGAAGGATGTGAAACTGGCAAGGCTCGTCGACATCCCTTTCCCTCATCATCCACTCAGAGAAGCTCGGAAGCCCTTCAACTTCTCCATCTTGATCTCTGGGGGCCTGCTAACACGCCCACTCCTGAAGGTAAACAATATTGTTTTGCTCATTATTGATGACCACTCAAGATTCATGTGGATCCAGTTTCTCTCCCACAAATCTGAAACTCTCCCTACATTCAAAACCCTTAAACTCTACATAGAAAAATAGTTGGGCAAAGAAATAAAAGTCATTCGTAGTGATCGTAGGGGTGAATTTCTCTCCAACAACTTTCATTCTTTTTGTGCTAAACACGACATCCATCATCAACTCACCACTCCATGCACTTCCCAACAAAATGGGACTGTCGAGCGCCGAAACCGTTCAGTTCTTGAAATGGCCCGTTTCATGCTCCACCACAAAAAACTCCCCAAATTCCTATGGGCAGAAGCCAACCATACGATAATCTATCTCCTTAACTGATATCCAACACGAGCTCTGCACCAAATAACACCCTTTGAAGCACTTTTTGATTGCAAACCTTTTGTTGGACACCTGTGCATCTTTGGATGCGCAGCCTATCGACACATTCCTGCTCCTCACCGCTCCAAACTGGATCATAAGAACCAGAAATATAACTTGATTGGATATTCCTAACTGCCCAAAGGATACAAACTTTACCATCCTCCTACAATCACCATACTCATTTCCTGTGATGTTAATTTCAATGAATCTGACACTTGGAACTGGTAGTCAGATTCTGGGACTTTTTCCTCATCAACAAAGACAATTATCCTGAACATGACTCCTGCCCAAACCTTCCCTTACATCCCCATCATTGAGCCATCATCATCTGGGGAGGCGGTTTCCCATGACACTCCTCTTGCCAAGGACATTCCACCCACTTTGAATGATTACATAAATCAGGGAAATTTTTCAGACTCTGACTCTTGCCCATCATCATCATCACCAGTAAAAAGAACAAAATCACTCGGCGAAATATAAAAGAATTGCAATGTTGCTCTTGTTTCAGACACACTAGCAAGCTTCAAATTTGCAGTATCACAAGAAGTTTGGAGACAAGTCATGGATAAGGAGATTACTACAATTGAGAAGAATCAAACCTGGTCGCTTGTCAACAAACCCCCGGGGCACGACGTCGTTGGCCTCAAGTGGGTCTACGAGACCAAATCTGATGAAAATGGACACCCAATTAGATTCAAAGCCCTCCTGGTAGCCAAAGGCTACTCACAAATTCCTGGACCCGACTACGATGAAACCTACGCTCCTGTGGGCAGAATGGATACTATCCGTCTCGTTCTTGCCTATGTTGCTCAACACCAGTTTTCTATCTTTCAGCTGGATGTTAAATCTGCTTTCCTCAACAGACGCATTGATGAAGAAATTTATGTTCAGCAGCTGGAAGGGTATGAAACAGAGCACAAAGACAAAGTCTACAAACTACATTAGGCCCTGTATGGAATAAAATAGGCCCCGAGAGCTTGGAATGCCAACATTGACTCCTATCTCTGCACTTCTGAGGGGTTCATCAGAAGTCCCAATGAAGCCTCCCTTTATGTAAAAAAAAACTTTACAAAGAGATCATAATCGTTTGTCTATATGTCGACGATTTGATCATCACTGGCAGTAACTTACAAATGCTTGAAGCTTTCAAGACCAACCTGAAGGAGCGCTACGAGATGATTGATCTTGGCCACCTCAAATTTTTCTTAGGACTTCAAATCAAGCACGGTCCTGGTCAAATCTCCCTCTCCCAGGAACAACATGCAAATGATCTCCTAAAAAAATTTAAAATAGACAATTGCAATCCCTCCTTGACACCTATGACAGTTGGAGAAAAATTAAGCAGCAATGAAGATGAAGAGGATGTTGACCCCGAAGAATATCGCAACCTTGTAGGCAGGCTCTCTACTCTATCTTACCAACACAAAACCAGATTTTGAGTTCGTCGTGGGGATTGTTGCTCGATTTGTTAGCAAACCTAAAAAATCCACTTTCTCGTTGCTAAGAGGACCCTCTGTTAAATTTAGGTAACAAAGAGTTTTGGGATTTTATACCGGCAGGAAGACAACGCCCTCATCGTCGGCTCCAATGACTTTGACCGGGGAGGGTCAGTCGACAACAAAAGAAGCATTGATGGATACATCTTCCTCTCCGGGCAAAAATATATCTCTCGATCCTCCAAAAAACAACAAATGATCGCTCTCTCATCGACGAAAGCCGAATATATGGCCCTTTGTGTGGCTTCCTACGAGACTGCTTAGCTTAAACGTATCAAAAAAAGAACTAGAAGAGAAAGATGAGCTAATCCTCATCTACTGAGACAATCAGACTGCAATTGCTCTCTCTAAAAACTCTGTCTTCCACAACTAGAGCAAACACATTGCCCTAAAGTATCATTTCGTGTGGGAGATGGTCGAAAGGAAAGAAATTGAAGTTCGCCACTGCCCCATTGAAACTCAACTCTCCGATATCCGAACTAAACCTCTGGGACGACGACGCTTCGAAACTCTTTGTGATGCCCTAAATGTTAGAGACAAACTCAATTTGAGGGACAGTGTTGGAAAACAAATTGCACCCGTCTAATTTCCCCCGCTACTTCTTCCCAATGCTCCCCACTTTTATTCCTATTGTCTTTCCTTTATTGCTTCCCCTATCCGCCACCTGTCACCTACTAAGAAATAATTGTATCTGCTCTCTTGAAATAGCATTGCACGTACTTTTTTGATGTTAAGAAAATTATGAATGAGAATGTTTGTTGTTAAGAAATTCTATTTTTCATACTTGCTTCAATCTGATGAGCTAGTTGGATTTACTGGCATCCTTAGAGGGAAAAAAAATTTGGTCAACTAATTGGATCTAGGGGAAGGTCCGCTCAAAATCTAGTGGTGTGATTACTGATCTGACCTCCAGCAAAATCACGATTAAACAAAATTAAAAAATGATATCCAGCCGAATTTAAAAATGTGTGATATCCTGTCGATTTTTTTAAAAAAAAAATTTATAGAAAAATAAGATCTTAAAATGACTATAAAATTCTAGTGAACGTTTCATAATTTTTTTTAAAAAAAATTATGATTGGATTAAAATCATTTTTTTGTGTGATAAACGGACCTTCCTCTAGATCCGATCGGCGGTCCAAATCTTTTTCCCCTTTAAAGGAGGTGAATAAAAGCTCTCAAGAATTTAATTATAAATAAAATTATTATAATAAATTAAAGTGTTTTAAAAAATATTGAATAAAAGACTTTGCTTTCACTTTTTAATATAGAAGATTCCTTTTTGTTAGATGATCAAAAGAGAATTCAATCTCCGTTCACTACCACCAACAATAAGAGCTACCATGCGACATTAACTCACAGAGCTTGAACCTTATGACTCCCGCCATGATTTGTCAAAAGGAATTTCAATATAGATTATCAACATGAATGATTACACTATTAATGATCTTTTGATGCTAAGAACGAGGTGCAAATGTTTACAACGTGCAAAGCGCACGCCTTGCACGCAAACACGCACATCGCGCAAGTGCGCACCTCGTGCGTGTGCAAAGCGCTAACGCGTGTGTGTAGCGCTCCCGCAGCACGCAAGCACGCCCCCTGCCCGCAAGCCCCCACCGGCCCGCGGCGCGCGCCATGTACGTGTGCAGTGCACTCACGCACGTTGGCGGCGGCTCCTCTGCTGCCTCCGGCCACCGCCGCTACCGGGCTGCCCAAGCCGCCTGGGGGCACGTCCGTCATTTTGTGAAAATTGATAATTCAGGTGACTAAAACGGAGTAACATCAATTGCTAGGTAAAAATCCGCTCTGGCGCAATTGCCAACACGCCCCTCCAAAAAACTATAAAAGGGCCCCAGTCCCTTATTTGAAAACAAGCAACTTCGGAAACTAAAGAGAGCTCTGGAGTTTTTCGGCGAGAATGTGAGACTTAGATCGTTCCTCCGTATGGAATCGCTTCGCTCCCTCTCTAGGCCGCTCAACGCGCAACATTCAACGCCAAGGCATAGCACTCACGTGGATGCTCCCGTGTGCGCATGAGAAGACGCTAGAAGAATATTCGTCAGGATGCTCGCCTCCAAGCTCCGCAGACTCCAAAGATTAAGGACTTGGTCATTTTTTCTAGAAAGACGCGCTCATCCAAGCCCCAAAAGACTGCCAATTTTCCGCTCCAGAGGTCGCCACAACGGAACTCCATTGGACGCTCTCGCCAGAGCATCGTGGACTTAGTTTATTTTTCCCGCTCTTCCTGTATTTAAAGCTTGTAACAGAGATAGCCCAGCAAGCGGTTCGTTTCAATTTTAGATAAAATCGAAAACGAACCAAATAGTCTCGATTTTTACACAACTGAAACTGAACTGAACTTGATTGGATCAGTTTTGTTCGGTTTTTTAACATCGATTCAATTTTTTGACAAACTTAAAATAATGTATCAAAAAATGATTTTTGTTAGTGTTTTACATAATAGCATTTAGATTAACTAGTGCAACTAAGACAATAAGTTCAAAGATTCGTTCAAAACAGAAACAATAAGTACATTATATTTAATTTTCATTCATATGTATTTCATCAATTCCATTCACTTTTTTAGTATTAGTTGTTGTTGCCTAGGGCGAAGAAGTTAGATGTATTGATCCAAACGGAATTATAATACATAAGTTTTGCTAATAGTTTTTATTCTCTAAAAGTTCGGTTCGGTTCGATTTTTTCGGTTTATCCAATCAACAAACCGAATCGAGCCGAAATGATATCGATTTTCAGCCCCCCTAAACCGAAACCGAACAGATTGGTTCGATCCGAAAATCAGTTCAACTTGATCGGTTCGGTCGGTTTCAGCTTTTTTATGCACACCCTTAAACAGAGAGATGACATGTCACTCTCCGAGGAGAATTCCAGTACCCGTGATCTCAAACTATACAGTGAATTTTGGCCCGACACAGATCCGGGCATGTGATTTTTCACAATTTTTAGGTTTTCAACGGTAACAGAAATCTCCTATCATTACTGCTGTTTTTCATTGAATGTTTGCGCGCCCGGTCCAACTCCGAGCTAAGACGATCTGATTCTCTAGACCAGGAGAAAACTGGGTGACTCGCTACAACCACAACATCGCAAATCATAGAGCTATTTTACCCCCACATGATAAGAACCATGCATTACACATACCTAATTATCTCTCCACAACCACACATTTCTTCCCAACACAGCGGGTCTCACCAAATCACCTCACTTGATAACTTCAATTTCCAATTGATATCTCACCAGTCACCACACACTTCATAAATTCAATTTTTGACAAATTATTAGTATTACCACTTCTCTCAGGCTCCGTTTGGGAGAGCTTATTTTTACCGGTCAAGCAGTCACGATCGCATGAACCAAACCTTAATTAAGGCCCGATTCATGCGGTCGTGACCACTTGACCGGAGAAAATAAGCCCTCCAAAACGGAGTCTTAGGCTTCATTTGGCACAGTGGTGATCATAAACGCATGAATTAAACTATTATTCATTAAGAATCACTTAGCAAACACCATTCCTTTGAACATAAAAGAGGATGGAGTTCCTTAGATGGTCGTTAACAAATGACAATTTAACCCTCATGTTCATGACCGCCACCACCGTACCGAACGGAGCCTTAATTATCAATTGTGCACCCCATTGTTTTGCCCCAAACTTTAACCTAACTCCTAATAACTTTATGAACAGTAATTGGCCCCAATTCACACAGACTCGCTCATTAGTTATTCATCTCCCACTCACGCACAACTCTTAGACTCTTTGACACGGCTTTTTTTTGCTCCGGTGAGTTTGAACAAAACACCACTGCCATAGAATGTGTTTGGCATGACAAGGATTATGACCACCATCAAAAAAAGAAACCTAGCTTTGCGCATAAAAGTAGATGAAATTCCTTAGGTGAGGTCGGGCGTTCACGAACGACAAATTATAACCATGGCATTCGTGACAGCAACTGCTGCACCAAACGGATCCTGAACTCAGCCATTTGTTCTGAGTTAGGCTCCGTTTGGGAGAATTTATTTTTACCGGTCAAGCGGTTACGACCGCATGAACCAGACCTTAATTATGACAAGGTTCATGCGGTCGTAACCGCTTGACCGGTGAAAATAAGTCCCCCCAAACGGAACCTTAAGACTCCACCACAAGTTGTATTCAGAATTTGTATCATCACAATAATTATATACATTTTTCTTTAATGAAAGCTTGCAGAAATAATCTTCCCACAAGGCTTCAAATATGTGATCATTCTTACAGGCTCCCTGCATTATCAAGCAACTCTGAAAATATAACAAGCAAGGCCCCGCCGATGACAGCGGCGAGCGTAACTTTGCCGCCCGGAACCAACCCGGGGATTATCGACGAAGACGAGGTGCCTGAATACCTCTCTGACCACGCCATGGCACCCGGAAGAACACCAAAAAGCACGAGAACTGTTGCCAAATAAGGAAAAAAATTAATGAGCTTAATTTGTAGCATAATTGATTTCTAATTAGCTTAAAACTTATTTATGAAATTAATATAATATTCAATTTAATTTATTGATATTAATAATCTAGTAATCATAACAATATTAATTTGTGTCCAAGACCTACCAATTCCACCATAAGCTTCATCATCCTACTCTAGAAGAAATGAGACGTGATTTGCCATTTTCTAGGTCTAAATAATATATTAATTAAAAATTTCCGCATAATTAATTGACGAATTCTAAACTTTTTGCTAATTTAATATGATTAAATACTAATAAAATCATAAAGATATTAATTAAAGCTAATTAATCTCAAATTATTTCTAGGAAGTCATTCTCACAATTGGCTACATATATGGAAAGTTGCTGATAGATAAAATGTTATTTTTTATAAAACAGAATTTTGTTAAAAAATTGTTTGGGTGAAATGGAGTTTACAGAACTTTTTGATGAGAAGTCACCAAACAATGCCCCAGCATTTCTCATGATCAGCTCGATGCCCGGATGGGAGAACGGGAAATTACACAGCAGAATATCTGAATGAGGAAAAACACGCACAAAACTCTTTAGAAAAATGAAAAATCCATCTCCAAATTTGAACAATGAGAAAACCAAACAATGCCCCCATCATTTCCGGTGATCTACTCGATGCACTAATGGGAGAACTGGAAATTACACGGCAATAAAAACAAAAACCAGGTGCTGCAAGCGGGATCGGGAGCTTCAGGCAAGTGTGAAATCAGGAGCGAGATTTCATAGGAGAATAGTGAAGAAGAGATCGACGGGGGACTTTGACAGAGGACTTCGGACATCGTCCTAGTCACCTTCCTCAACTCAACGTTAGAGGACTTTCGGTGATCTACGCAACTCAAAGACGCCTTCTGGTGATTTGCTCGATGCGAAGAGCGAGGAAAGAGTGCGGAAAAGAAGAAAGGGACGTCGGACGACATTTTGAGGAAGTGGAAGAGAGAACGGCGCTGGAAGAGAATCGCGTGGAAGAGGAATCGTGTTGCGGTGGGGAGCAACTGGAGAAAATTCCAGCGGTTCAAGATGTGCCTATACACAACTTATTTTTAAAACTCAGTTTTATCCATTAGCCCAACCAAACCCAGCTTTTGCTCAAGCTGCCGCACCGGAGGCTATCAGCTCCCCCAAACGCTACCTAAGGCTCTGTTTGGAACTCCAATGGCTGCTGGAAAGGGAGCCGAATACCGACTGAGGTGGAGGGCGGTGGCTGGCAACGACGCATTTTCTCCATTATCTGGAGATGGCAGCTGGGAATAGAGGGGGAAGGCGGCGGTGACGTTTGCTGCTATCGTGCGAGAGCGGAAACAATGCGCCAAAAGGACCCTAAATTAATTTAGTTATCGCACTACGCGATCACAGCTTAGTTTAATATAATTAATAAGATTTTTTTCAATTAATTGTTAATATCTAATTACTCAACAACTATTTAAATCAAAATAATTTTTTTCACAAGATCTTAATTCTAGTACTAACAACTCATTCACATATCTAAACCCAATTAACCTATTTAATTAATCTAATTAGTTGAAACATGCCCTGTTTTTGCCCTATATAAAAGAAATAAACCAGTTTTCACTAAAAAGCCAAGAAATGCAAACATTGTTTATAAACTTTTTTCTTCTCAGCAAAAATAAACAAAAGGAAATCAACCGAATCCAAAAACATCACTAAGTTTCAAAAGCATAAATTATGAAGGCAATTTCCCAACGTTTTGGTGCCAATGCGAATGGGGGTAAATTTAGAGTCTGTTTGGAGCAACTTCTCCAAAAGGAGCATTCTCCGGCCACCGCATCCAATAAGAGCAAGCACGGGAGCTTGGACATAGTCGAAATTGGAGAAAAAAAGCATTCATTGGAACGTGGAAAGCGCCCAACGAATGCCTCTCAGCGAAACACAAGGTCTCCAAATGCGGTGGGCAGTGGGCGCACGATCACGTTCAAACGCCACCATAACAAACTGTCACCCCAAACAGGCCCTTACTGTAATGGTTGAAGTTACTCATACCTCCGTAAGTCCCGGCGAAGTCCAAGGCTTTGAAAAAGATTTCTCGATCAAGCAACGATAAAATGACCGGTGGCACCAAAGTCAGCAAGTATGGCAACGGTTTGCTTTGCCCAGCTGGCAGCTTCAGCACTGCAAATTCATAGAAGAAACATGAGAAAAGTTTTCCACATAATAATAGCATTAACTCAAAATCAATTGATTATAGGTGGAGGGCCCCATGATCGATAAGTGTGTGGGGAGGGCTACATAAAATTTAAAAATTTCCTATATAAGATTACATTCTCAATATGGATAACAATGTTTTTTAGATAGCAATGTCATTCAAACATCAGTTTTTGTATATTAGTAATTTGTTTAGTCCATGTCATCATACTCAGAAATACTTAAATGAAATTTAGAATAAAATAACATCTTTTGTCATAAAATGACATAGCATTCCATCAAAGAAAACACTAGACCACTAAAAAACTTGTAGTATAGATATATCATCAAATCAGCATTTTTTTGTTATAAAATAACATAACATAGCATAATATCGCATTAAAAAACACTAATACAGATGTGCATGCATTTAGGTTTGTTAACGATCTAATATCGAGGTGATACTACAA
This sequence comes from Platanthera zijinensis, assembly GCA_039513925.1. NCBI lineage: Eukaryota > Viridiplantae > Streptophyta > Magnoliopsida > Asparagales > Orchidaceae > Platanthera > Platanthera zijinensis. The sequence goes on along the minus strand of CM077084.1, from coordinate 20,209,275 downwards.
GGCTCAACAATAGCATGAAGTCATTCAATCCGATCTAGAACAAATTCAATTCCTCTTATAATTGAACCAATACAAATTTTGTGATAAGTTGGCTCGATTCAAACAAGGAATGGCTAGTCACCACCAAATCGAGCCAAAAACAATAGATTTTTGATCTCCAAAACAAATTCTTAATGCAACACCCATGCATACAATCATACATATAGATTAATTATAAATAAAGGATTAATTATTGGAAAATCCCCGGAACTTCGCATAATTAGTAGAGCCTCTCCTCTACTTTTTGAGATTACCGAAACCTCTTTTTTGAGTTTACGTACCGTTGGTATTTGCGTTTTAAATAGTTTTTCGGTTATATGTACGGGTTAGTTCCACACTGCCTTTTAAGGTTTCTTTGTGTTGTTCAAGTCCTATAAATACCTCTTTGGGGGATGAATACATTTATGAAAGTATTTTTCATCTCATATTCAACTTTGGAGTCCTGATAAACATCATCGTGCTTCCTTTAATCATGATTCATCTCCTACTTCTACATCATTTCATATTATATACAGTGATGTTTGGGGGTTTTGCCCCGTTGCTTCTATTTTTGGTTGGTGTTGATTTGTAACTTTCATTGACTGTTTCACCCGCACAACATGGGTTTACCTAATGAAGACTAAAGATGAAGTTTTCTCCATATTTGAATGATTTCACAAAATAGTTTATACGCAATTTGATATCTCTATCAAAATTCTTTGGACTAACAATGGTCGCGAGTACATAGATTCTTAATTTAAAAACTGTCTTGCTCATCATGACATTATCCACCAAATATCTTGTGTTTACTCCCCTGCTCAAAATGGGGTGGTCGAACGAAAGAATTGACACCTTTTGGAAGTTAGTCAATGTCTTCTTCTCCAAATGCACCTTCCCAAGTACTATTGAGGGGATGTCATTTTCAATGCCGCCTCCTTATTAATTGTATGTCCTCACATGTCCTAGGGTATAAAACTCCTCTTCACACTCTTCGGGTGCCTCCTACCAATCTGCAACCTCGTATATTCAGATGTGTATGTTTTGTCCATTTTCATCAAAAGACTAAACTTGATGCTCGTGCTCACAAGTGTGTCTTCATAGGCTATTCTCCTACTCAAAAGGGTTATAAATGTTTTGAGTACACAAGAAGGTTTTATAACCATGAATGTAACGTTACTTGAATCTGCAAGCTATTACGAGCCCTCACTTCAGGGAGAACCTCTCCTATGTTGGAACTGAGATCCTTGACTCACATTGATTTTATGTCGACCACTCTGTTACTCGTTCCTCCATTGTATTAATCTCACTCGACTCCATCTCCTATTGCTCCTATGCCAACTCTTGCTGCTCAATTGGTGAAACCCCTGCAGGTCTACTCTCGCCGTCCCAAGAAAACAAACACACAAGCCCCTATCAGAATCCTAGAGCCGGCCTCTAATCCGTCGTCATGGTCCATTACTCTAAGGGAAGGTAACCCTACAAAACACCTGTTATCTCAGTTCGTCCCTTATTCATCTCTAGCGGCTTCCCATAGAGCTTTTATCTCTTCTTTGCCAACTACTTCCATTCTTACACTGTGGCAGGATGCCCATTTTGATGACAGGTGGAAGGCGACTATGCTAAGAAATGCATGCCCTTGATAAAAATCACACATGAGACCTGGTACAGCTGCATAAAGGGGAGACTATCGTAGGATGTACGTGGGTATTTTTTGTCAAACAAAACACCATGTGTGTCGTGGAGAGACATAAGGTAAGGTTGGTCGCAAGAGGGTACACTCAGACAACATGAATTGATTACCAGGAAGCTTTTACTCCGGTCGCTAAGATGAATTTTGTAAGGGATGGAATCTCAGCCAACTTGATGTGAAGAATGCGTTCATTCATGGTAATCTAGAAGAAAAGGTAAACATGGCTCTACCTCCTGGCATTTCTCCTTGTTACGGATTTGGGAGAAAAATACTGAGTACCTCATATGGAGGTCTCACCCGTTATTTATATTAAAGTGGAGAACATAACATTAGCGATACATAGTGTGGGACAAATGTAAATGCTTCTAATAACACTCCCCCTCAAGTTGGATCGTAGGAACTTCCCAGACCCAACTTGTTACATATGTAGTTCATTCCAGTCCACGTAACCCCTTTCGTAAAAATGTCTACAACTTGGTCACCGGTCTTCACATGCTTTAGAGAAATAAGGCCTTCTTCATACTTCTCTCTAACAAAGTGGCAGTCGACCTTTATGTGCTTCGTGCGTTCATGAAACACGGGATTTGTGGCTATCTGGATTGCAGCTTGATTGCCACACCATAGAGGAGTGGGATCTTGAACTGGATACCCGATTTCACAGAGAATCTGCCTCATCCACATGATCTCAGCAACAGTGTGGGCCATGACACGATATTCTGCCTCAGCACTAGATCTGGCAACTATGGTTTGTTTCTTGCTCTTCCAGGAGATGAGATTACCGCCCATGAAGACCGTGAATCTCGTGGTTGAATTTCGAGTTGCAAAGCATCCTGCCCAGTCAGAATCATTGTATGCCTCTAGATTGGAATGACCTCGACTCTTGTATGCAATTCCCAAACCAGGATCCTTCTTCACATATCTGACAATCCGAAGAACAGAGTCCCACTGAGACATAGTTGGCGTCGCCATGAACTGACTGACCTTACTTACCGCGCAAGCAATGTCAGGACGAGTCATGGTATGATAGTTTAACTTTTCAACTATTCGACGGTACTTTTTTGGTGAATCAAACAGTTTGCTTTCGGCATGAAGACTCTTTTCTCTTGGTTCCAGTGAGGAATCCGCATGGCCACAGTTAGCCATCCCAAGATCAGATATAAGATCAAGAGCATATTTGCGTTGCCAAATAAAGAGAGAGTGGTCATCTTGAGTCACCTCAATCCCAAGGAAATACCGCAATGTTCCTAAATCTTTTGTTTGGAAATTAGAGTGTATGAATGCTTTGAGATTTGATATTCCGTCAGAGTTGCTGCCTGTGATAACAATATCATCAACATATACCAGTAGCAGAATAGTACCAGCCGAGGAGTTCTGATAGAAGAGAGAGAAGTCTTTAGTACTATTGGTAAGCCCGAAGTGGGTCACAATGGCTCGGAACCGAGCAAACCAAGCCTGAGGGGATTGCTTCAATCCATATAGGGAGGCGAGGAGACGGCACACCTTGGTACGCTCCCCCTCAGCAACGAACCCAGGTGGTTGCTCCATATACACTTCTTCATCCAGGAGCCCATGGAGAAAAACATTCTTGATATCCAACTGGTGTAAAGTCCACTGGTGGAAGGCGGCGAGAGAAAGGATGATGCGAAGAGAGGACATCTTTGCAACCGGAGCAAATGTTTCATCATAGTCTACGACATAAGTCTGAGCATAACCTTTGGCAACCAACCGAGCTTTCAGGCGGTCCAGAGAACCGTCCCCATGCACCTTGACAGAGTAGATCCATTTGCATCCAATTGCCTTCTTGTCGGAAGGTAAGGGAACCAGATCCCATGTATGATTCTGTTGGAGAGCATTCAATTCATCATGCATGGGTGCCACCCATCCCGGATCGTCCTTAGCCTCCGCCACAGTGGAGGGTAGATGATAGCGATCAAGAGTCGAGTGCAGCGCAGTATGAGAAGCAGACAAGCCCTGGTACGAGCTAACATAGAGTGGTTGTTCCCGACACGCCCGAACTCCTTTTCGGAGTGCAATAGGAACCTCTGGGCTGGCTGGCGTAACCGAAGGAGGACAGGGTTACCAGGATCGCGATCCGTAACATAGGATCTTACGATCATGTGATCCAAATTTTGTAAATCGATCCTGATTTTGTAAAGCGATCCTCGATCCAACCCTACTATCCGATCTGATCCTACCTCGACATGATCTCATCTAGGATCTTGATCCTGACAACCTTGAACAAGAGCAGGGTCTTCCGGAGGAACAGTCGGCGTATCATCGGTAACCGAGGTAGGTTGAAGTAGTGGCACCACTGTACTATCAGAAGAGCGACGAGAGTAAACTTGCCCCCATAGAGAGGAGAACAGATCAGCCTGTGAAAGGATAGCAGTGTCAGGCCTAGGGACCAAGAGAGTATCAAGAGAGTGATCAGGATGGGAGGATCCAGGAAAGAGATAGGAGTCGGTCTCCTGGAAGACGACATCAGCAAAAATAATGTATCGGCGGAGATCAGGAGAGTAACACCGATATCCTTTGGTGGTTAGAGAGTAGCCGAGGAAGATGCATTTCAGGGCGCGAGAATCAAGCTTAGAGACAGAGGGACGAGCGTCCCGAACGTAGCAAACACACCCAAAGACCTTCAAGGGAAGGGGGTGACCGTGATGGTCAGGATAAAGAGTGTGGTAGGGTGTCTCCCCCTGAAGGATGTGAGTGAGAAGATGATTAATAAGATGGGCAGCCGTGAGAACGGCATCACCCCATAAGTGGTTGGGTACGTGTCGGTGGTGAAGGATTTCCCGGGTGACCTCGAGAAGATGCCAATTCTTGCATTCGACAACACCATTCTGTTGAGGGGTAGTCGGGCAACTAGTTTGGTGGATGACGCCCTTGTCAGAAAGAAAGAGAGACATGGACCGAGACAGGTATTCCCGTCCATTATCAGTACGGAGACACTTAATACGAACAGAAAAATGAGTAAATATTTCATTCCATAAATGCTGAAAAAATAGAAGGTAGCTCAGAACGATTTTTCATTAGATATACCCAAGTTGTTCGAGAAAAATCATCAATGAAAGTGACATAATACTTGTGCCCTAACAATGTAGGAACAGGGCACGGTCCCCAAATATCTGAATGAAGCAAATCAAAAGGTGCAGAAGCACGAACATCAAGACGAGAACTGTAGCTAACTCTGTAAAGTTTAGCAAACAAACAAGACTCACAATTGAGATGGTAAACTTTCCCAAGCTCAGGATACAGACGACGCATGACATAGATGGATGACCATGACGATAATGAAGATCCAGGAATTCGGTGGAGGCCGCAGAGCAAGCAAAGTGGGATACTTCCTCCAGGACATAGACACCACCACGCAACATCCCTCTACCAATAATACGGCTCGTCGACTGTTCCTGAAAAATGCAACCAGAAGAGGTGAATATCGCAACACTTTAAATCAGCTGTAAGTTTACTAATAGACAAAAGATTGTAGGCAGATTGAGGGACAAGCGCCACTGAGGAGAGTGACATATCAGGTGTCATATTGCAGCTACCAAACCCAATGATAGGGACAGTTGAGCTATCTACAATAGTAATCGAGGCTCCATGAAGAGGTTTGTATGAGTGTAAGATACCTGAGAAACTAGTCAGGTGATCAGAGGCGCCAGAATCAACGAGCCACTGGATCGGCCGTTGTGAGGTACAAGCGGGCTGAATGGTTTGAGCCACAACCTCACAAGGAGGCGGTGAGTCAACGTGTAGAGCTTGCAGGTGTCGAACCTCATCTTCGGATATTTCAACAGTACGCGATCCCAGAGGTAGAGCAGTAGAGTCAGCCAGGTGCGCCGACCGAGGTGGAGGAGGTTTGGAGGCCCATTCTGGTCGTCCATGAATCAGCCAACATGTATCCTTCGTATGTCCCCGACGCCCGCAATGGGCACAATGTCTCGTGTCCAAGTCACGACCACGGCCAGAGCCCCCCCCCCCCCCCGACTAGCGCCCCGACCTCCTCGTGAGGCAAGAGCCATTGACTCGTTGGAGGACGTATGTAGAGCAGACGACGAGGTACCGATAGAACCAGCCTTAGTAAGTCGATGGTACACACTAGCAGTCTGAAGAGTAGTAGGACTTGTGAGCATTTCAGTCTTCATGGTGGAGAAGTGAGGATCCAATCCATTCAATAGCCATAGGAGCACAAGGTGTTCACGTTGAGCTTGATGCCCTTCCCTAGTAGAGGGAATCTCCCAAAGATCCAAAATCTCATCGGCGAGAACTTTCCACTCGGCAAAGTACTAGGTAACAGGACGCGCGCCTTGGCGTAGTTCAGCGATCTTGGGGAAGAGTTCACCAAGACGAGAGAGGTTGTTGGTCTGAGAGAACATCATGTGAAGAGTGACCCATAGTTCTTTGGTGCTATCGCAGTTCTTGCACATTTGCTGGACGGAGGGATCCATAGAACTCAGGAGAAGAGCAAAGATGCGAAAATCATCACTATACCAGTCGTCATGTTCGGAACTCCCTATTGCATGGGTTGGGATACGAGTAAGATGATGTGTACGGCGGATGCCTGCATCGTCCAAATTCAGCACATAGGTTGGTAAACACATGACTAGTGTATTCACGATCATTGTCAGAATGAAGAGCTTTCATTGTATTGGATAACTGGTTGCGAGTTTCAGTCATAAAGGCACGAAAAACACCCAGCAGTTCAGAGTGATCTCGAAAGAGATACAACCATATCACTCGAGAGTAATCATCTACAAAGGTAGCAAAGTAGCGATAGCCAAAAACACTGGTTATTTTGTATGGTCCCCAGATATCAGAGTGAACAAGATCAAGGAAGCAGCACTCCGAGTGGGATGATACGAGAACGTAGACCGATGATGTTTTCCATAGATAAAGGACTCACAAGAGAATCACAGATGGAGACATCGAGAAGAACTTTGCGGAGTATGTTTAGAGGAGGGTGTTCTAGATGGCGATGCCACTCAGAAGAGCTAACAGAGGACAAAACCGTTGGAGAAGAGGGGACAGGGATATAGAGACCATTCGAGAGATGCCCTTTTCAATTGATAGACTGTGTCTTGCGATCCTGCATAACACAAGAGATGGAGGAGAATGTTACGTAGCAATCAAGATCTTGAGTAAGACGACTAATAGAGAGAAGGTTGAAAGGAGAGCCCGGAACATGAAGAACAAAGCGAAGAGTGATGGAGGGAGTAATGTGAATGTCGGCCGAGCCAGAGACATGAATGGTGTCCCCACTTGTAACAGTAATAGACTTGGGATGCACCGAGTCCAAGTAGCGAGATGGCTGTCGTGAGGTAATATGGTGGGAGGCCCCTGAATCCAAGATCCAGGACGGATTATGGGCAAGACATGAAAACACACCACCAGAGATGGATACCACAGAGCTTGAAGAATGGTCGAGCCTCCCTTGAATTTGCTAGATTTGGAGTCGCAGGTCAGCAATGTCATACGGAAGGCTTTGTGAAGTAGAACGGGCAACCATGGGCAAAGAAGTCGCAGCGGTCACGGTGGCAACACCAGCGGCAAGAAGGGCCACGACTAGAACCGGAGCCCACAGCGATTAGAGAAGGTCGCAGTGGACAAAAACAGAACCCGACACAAGAGGCTAAAGAACAGTCCGCGCGATTAGGGAGAGGAGGCAATCCCAGCGGTAAGAGAACAAACCGCAGCGGCAAGGAGAAGCAACCCGCCAAGCAGCAAGGAAGAGAGAAGTCGCAGCGGGAAGACCGCGCGGCAAGACCAAGGAAGTTGCGGATATCAGAAGCGGGAAGATTAGAAGAGAGAAGAGAGCGGCAAAGTGGCAAGACGAGCTAGTCGCATCGGCAAGAGACAGGCCACTCCACTAGTAAGCCGTGGTAAGACGAGCAGAGCAGCGGCAAGGAGGGCTAGTTGCAGCGACAAGGAACAGTCTGCAACACTAGTCAGCAACAGCAAGAATGGCAAGAGGCAAGGAGCAGCGACTAGAAGCAGTGGCAAAGAACATCGACTAGAAGCACCGACAAAGAACGGCAAGAGGCAGCGAGTAGAAGCAGCGGGAAGCAACCCGCAGCAGCTAGGCAGCCCGCAGCGGTTAGGGCAATCCACAGCGGCAACCCAACCTGTAGAGGTTAGATGAGCGAACAGCGAGAAGGGGGCGGGTCCCACCGGGCAGAGAGAAGAGAGCTATAAAGCAGAGGGATGGAGGAGAGGAGAGGTGGAAGCCACGGAGAGAGAAGGGGCGGTTAGAAAAGAGAAGGTCGCCAAACAGCAGCGGGAAGATGGGACGAGGCCGCGCGGATAGCTGTTGTTAGAAATAGGGTTGTCCGCGCGAGAAGGAGGAGGGACCCACCTTGTGGTAGCGGAAGATGGCTATAAAAGACGAGAGAGAGACGAAAGGAGAGTGATTCCACAAAAGGAGAAGAGAGAGCGGATAAAAAGGAGGAAACCGCTAAAAACAGCAAAGGAGACCGCGCGGATAGGAATGGAAACACACGATTAGTAAAGGAAAAGCAGTAAAACCTTGTATATCCTCCTTCAGTATTAAATTACGAGTGTGAGTAGAAATATATAGGGAGAGAGAAAGAGAGAGAAATCTCTATTACAAGATGTGGGACAAAACATCCTAGTTAAGAGGCTAAATGAGCCTTTACTAATGGGCCTTTATATATATCATTCAACAAACTCAAAGGAGAGGTTTTTCTAATTTCAAAAAGTAGATGGAAGGCCCCAACAATTATGCAAGGTCTCATGGGAGGTCCCCATAATTAACCCTATAAATAAATGCATAGACACATTAATTCAAATCTAAATACATACAAAAAATTATATCTACAAGTATACGCATATAAATGCATATACAGTTTGAACTGATCTTAAGCAAGTTCAATCCAATCTGAGTTCGGCTCAAATCAAGTCCTCCTGGACAAACGGGGGGTTATTAATTGTCTCATTCATTTTGATTTTTGAACTTGATGCAAGCAAAAAGATGATCCAAGTTTCAATCAATTTTCAATCATTGAGCCAAATTCTTAACCCTAAATATACTTATCTATCTTTGAGAATACCCTATCAATCCTACATTTTCCTCCACCCATGGCTTTTAACACTAGTGTTTTCCTCGCTGACAAAGAAAATTAAAAACATAAAATGGTGGGAAAATAATTATTAAAAAGGAATTAAAGCACTTACAGTCAGCAACGAAATCCGTAAGCCCCAGAACAAATCCAATATAAGATGTAGCTATGGCTAGAAATGAGAAAACCTCCACAATTGGCTACAAAAAATTCATCAATGCGGATCGATTAACTTATACGAAACATAAGGTGTCAATTCAAAGTAGTATTAGGGCTTATTTGGTTGGTTGTGGATAGAGAAAATGCTATAGAGTGATGACTTCATTTTTCCTCCCCTTTGACAACGAGAAAATCAATTTTTAGGTATTTTCAAGGTATTTGTAAAGTTTAGATTTGACATATTTTTAGCTCACCCCAACTATCCCATTATCTGACCGAAGCTGCTCGAGTGGGTCATTGACATATGCAGTGCTTAGTTCAGAGCTTGGAAGAGTCCCAAGTATTATAGCATCCCAGATAAGGAACAGAGCTAAGGGAACAGCTGTCCCGAAAACAATAGCAGTCCTGTGATATTGATCAGACAACATTCTTACAAAGGCAACAGAAAAGTTAATTATACAATGTTATTGATATCATACAATGCATCATCATCTATACTATAATATAAGGGAAAAGACCATTTGTTGAAACATTCATATTTCCAATTTTACCCTGATTTATTACAGATTATCATAAGTGAACTTAATTTATATATTTTTTATTAATTTTCAAAAATGTGTCATCATCCCAACAATTTTTGTCGAATTTTGTATTCACCGTGATAACAATTTTTACAAAGGTGACAAACGGAGGATGCACTCTCGCGTAGGGGCATGAGGGGGCACGAAGGAAACCTGTAGAAGAACACTTAGGCGGAAAAATGAAACTTTGTATATCCTTCTTGTGTATGTGAATACAAGCATAAGAGAAGAATCTCAAATCCAAGATTAGGAGTAAAACAAATAGGAAAAAAATACACAAATGGGCCAAAACATGGACTTTTACATTGTCTTTTCTAACACTCCCCCGCAAGCTGGAGCGTAGAAGTCGTAGGAACCCAGCTTGGACAAGAACTGATAAAATAGAGCACTTGATAGGGCCTTAGTGAGAATGTCAGCCACTTGGTCCATAGCCGGAACATGTCTCAATTTCAGGTTCTTCATTTGTACTTTTTCTCAAACAAAATGGCAGTCGACTTCAAAGTGTTTCGTTCTTTCATGAAAGACAGGGTTCTTAGCTATGTATATAGCAGCTTGACTGTCACAAAGTAAGGTGGCTGGTGAGGAAAGTTTTACTCCCATGTCACTTAAGAGACTTTCAATCCCTGTAAGCTCGGATACAGCAGATGTCATTGACCGGTATTCAACTTCAGCTGAAGATCGAGCAACCATGGCTTGTTTCTTACTGCACCAGGTAACAGGTGACCTCCAAAGTAGAACGCCGGTCATCCAAGGAACCAGCATAATCTGCATCTGAATACGCAACCAATGTTGGGAGTAGAAGAAGATGTTTTGTATACCATCCCTTGACCAAAAGCAATTTTTAGATATCTCAGGATGCGTTTGACGGCCTGAAGATGAGACATCCGAGGAGAATGCATAAACCGGCTGACCACCCCAACAACAAAGGATATGTTCGGTCTCGTGACCGTTAAGTAAATCAATTTCCCAACGAGTCGTCGATAGTATTCTGGATTTGGACGAAGAAGATTTGCATCAGAAGCATGTGCAAACAGCTTGTAATTGCCATCCATAGGAGTGATAACTGGCTTGCATCCAAAATAGTCAGCATCCTGAAGAAGGTCGAGACAATACTTTCGTTCAGATAGAACAAGGTCATCGGGACATCTAGCTATCTCAAGGCCAAAGAAGCAATGAAGGTTCCCCAGATCTTTTGTTTGAAACACGGAACTAAGGTGTTATTTGACCACTTGTATTCCCTTTAAATCATTTACGGTGATTAGGATGTCATCAATATACACTAAAAGAAGAACCGTTCATGTTGTTCGATGTCGAGTAAACAGAGAGAAATCTGTCGAGCTCCGAGTAAAGCCAAGCTCTCGAACAACCTTACTGAATTTATCGAACCATGCTTGAGGGGATTATTTTAGACTATAAATTGACTTTTTAAGATGACAAACTCGGGACTCCCCCGTGGTCTCAAACCCAGAAGGTTGTTGCATGTAGACCGTCTCTTGAAGATCGTCATTTAAAAGGGCATTTTTGATATCCAGTTGATATAAGGGTCACTGGCGATGCACAGCCACGGAGAGAAAAACACGAACTGTGTTGAGCTTGGCTACCGAAGAGAAGGCTTCTTCATAATCTAGACCTTATTGTTGAGTGAATTCGCGAGCCACCAAATAGGCTTTAAGACGGTTAATTGTCCCATCAGAAGCATGCTTGATGAAAAAGACCCATTTATAGCCAACATTAGTTTGGCCAGGAGGGAGAGAAACCAAATCTCATGTCTGGTTAGCCCAAAGGGCCGTCATTTCTTCGTCCATGGCTGCTCGCCAGCCCGGATGTTGGAGAGCCTCCTGCACAAAATTAAGAACAGAAACAGAGGATAATGAAGTAGCAAAAGTGCAAAGTGTCAGGGTCAGGCAATGTAAAGAAACATAATTTGCTATTAGGTGAGATGTAGAAGGCACCGCCGGATCATTGGAACACAGACTGTCATTAGTAGAAGGTAACAGGCATGGGGCAGCAGAAGAGGAAGGATGATAAATGTACACTTGGATTATAAGCGGCTTAGGTGGTTGGGGTGGGAGTGGTGAGGGGAGAATAAGTGGTAGAAGAGAAGGAACGGGAATAACTGGCCGCAGAGGAGGGGACGGTAACGGCAGTGGAGGGTCAAGGGGTTGAGAATGATAGGGTTGGTCCTCAAGAAATGTGATGTCGGCCGATGTAACAGTCTTTCGATCAGTGGGAGAGTAGCAGACATAACCTTTCTGAGTGGAAGAGTGCCCAATAAACATATATTTTGTTGCACGTGGGGTAAACTTGTCAGTAGAGGGGCCAAGGTTGTGAACATAGCAGACACAGCCGAAAACACGAGGAATGACTGCAAATAGGGGTGTGGAGGGAAAAAGAAGGGAACAGGAGTTTGAAAATGGAGAATAGAGGGCAAGCGGTTAATGAGGTGTTAGACCGTAGAGATTGCAAAATTCTAGTATATGGTGGGAACATTCATTTGAGTCATAAGGGTGCGCGCGACCTCCAAAAGGTGACGATTCTTGCGTTCGGTGACACCATTTTGTTGAGGAGTATGCTGAACTCAGTGCACAAGTCGGTAAACGCATGACATGCGTATTCACGAGCACTATCAGTGCAGAGAGTTTTAATTGTTGTAGAGAATTGGTGATGCGGAGCAGAGACGAAGATGCGTTTTGGGCCCGTTCGGGGCTGATTTGGCAACTTTCCATATTTGGCGCGCCCGGATCGACGATCGGACTCCGCGATTGCGTCTGGAACGTCGTCGCGAGTCAAAACGCTATATTACTTTATATTTTTGAGTTTATTTTGATGTATTTTAAAGGGCTAACCCATCGGCCAATCATAGCCGTTGATGGGGATGCCCTAGTTTGTGTTTTCTTATAAATAGGATGCTAGGGGGCTGATTTGAGGCCATTGTTGAATTTGGAGAAGAGCATTCCCGGATTCCAGCGATCCCTCCCCGGTGCCGACGCCGTGGAACCCTAGGTGATGACTCCTAGGCCGCCAAACTCCTCCCCAAGGTAACTCCTACCCCCACCTTCGTTTTCCACCCTTCAAATCCCTTTTCCCGCCATCGGAAACCCTCCAGAACCGCTGCAGCCTGCCATTCCAGCCAGCAGCCACTCTTCCATACCAGAAACACTGTTCACCGCACTGTTCACCGCACTGTTCACCGCACTGTTCGCCGCACTGTTCACCGGTTCCTGTTCACAGTTACTGTACACCCGCCCCTCCACTTCTTCTCCCCTTCGTGGAACCACTTCCAAACAACCCTAATTCTCTAGATCCATTCAGATCTGAGATTTTCGCTCCCGATCCGTTATTTCCACATTTCATACTTTCCATTTTTGCCCGGATCCGCCCCTAAATAGTGGATCTACCCATCCTCGACCCGGATCTACTTATTCGTTGCCGGATCCTCCGTTTTACTATCCGTTACCACCATTTCCCGCCAAGGGCAGCCACCGTCCTCGTCGTCTCGCCACCGGTTCCACCTCCGATTGACGATCTACACATCCGGCCCTCCAAATCTTCAGTGTCTCGGTTCAGCCCTCTACGTTGTGAGTATTTATGGTATTGTGTTCTGTGACTTGACATTTTCATTTGGTTGTTTATCTATATTGTGCTGCGATTATGGTTTTGTGGTAGTTATTTCCTTTTATGCTATTAATTGTTTGTGGATTTATTCGCCGTGTGCTTGCTTAGGCCCTCCGAGCGGAGTAAGCCGTTGCCAAATTGCTAAAAACTAATTGTTTGTTTCTTTATTTTGATTAACTGCGTGGTGCTATTACTTTTCATTGCTTAAATTATTTGTCAAATACCGATCATTGCATTACATTTAGAATTGCATTAGCGTGTCACCTTCGCACCAGCACTAAAGTCTTAGTTTCCGAGCACCACTAGCCTACCCTACATCAAATTGGTATCAGAGGGAGGTTTGACCATTTGCATGTTTTGTAGTGGTAGGTCATATAGAGTCTCTAGGTTCATCCATGACTAATTATCGGCGTCGTTCCTCTCCTCTCTTGAGAGATTCTGAGTCCGCCTATTTCCAATCTCAAAGAGCGACTTCAGAGAAATCCTCACGTTATCATGATGATTATTATCATCTGCGGCACACCACTTTCCGAGATCGTGTCAACCCACCGACACAACCTCACCATGCCAGAGACGATCAGTATGATGATTGTCGTCGTTCATATCTTTGCACGCGAGCGGATCGTGTTGATCCTTCGACTCGCCCTGATTACCTTAAGGATGACTATTTTGAGGATCCTCACTTTGAGAGAGATCTTGAGAGTCAGTTTCGTACAGTTGCCCCTTCCTTTGACGGCTCATCGAGTCCCGAGTTTTTTAGTTATTGGCTCGTGGATATTGAGTATTATCTCGATTATTTCGAATTATTCGGTGAGCGTCGCATCAAGTTTGCGAAACTTAGGCTTTTAGATCAGGCGAGAGCATATTGGTCTAGCGTAGAGAGGACTCGCGAGCGAGATCGTCTTCATCGTGTCACGAGTTGGGTGGGCATGAAGCGTATTTTGTGTCAGAGGTATCTGCCTTCATCATATCGGAGTCGCTTGCTCGACCAATTATTTTCCCTTCAGCAAGGACCTATGTCTGTCGCTGAGTATAGGGATCGTTTTGATGAGTTGGTTGTGAGAAGTGATATCCGAGAGGACCCAGCCATGACCACCACCCGATTTCGGTCTGGACTTCAATCTGATATACGTAATGAGGTGGCTTATCACAGTTCGAAGTCCCTCGAGCAGACATATCAGCTCGCCCTCCGCTATGAACAGTCCTTGAGATCCGCAAGAGCTGGTCGATGGGATTCTCTCCTTGACCTCCGCAGTACGAGTCCCTCCCCTATTGAGGACACCACGATGCCTGATGCGGATTGCTCCCACCCCAGTGAGGTGCTTAGCCCAGTGAGTGACCTACCTTTGGTTTCTGACGCTCCTCTAGTGGCACTGACTGAGAGTGAGCCTGAGCGACCTATTGAGTCTGTAGTGTTGTGCCCCTCACCCACACCTCCACTTTTGGCATGTCCGGGTTTGATTAACACTCATACCCTAGACTCATGTCTTGACACCGCACCCGCAGACCCAGTCTTGAGCGTAGGTTTATGTCACTTTTCCCTTGGCATTACCCTGAGCCACGTTACGATCGAGAGCTCAGAGTTTGGTGTTGATCTCGTAGTGGCTATGTCACCCATGCATAGGGGCACTACCCCTTTCGATGGTACTCATCGAGAGGACCTTGACCTTAGTGACGAGCCCTATGACAAGCCCCCTGTTGAGCCTCCTGATGATCCGCCACATCTTGGTGAGGTTGAGACTCGGGTGAGCCACTCAGGTATGATGCCTCTTTCATCATCATCTCTGGCCTTGCCCCAGAGAAGGGACCTTGAGTGGAGCATGACATATGTAGGGCCTACCTTGAGTCCATTTGAGCATACTCATATTGTGAGGACCTACCTTATGACACCTCACACACTGGATGAGTTTTGGGACACGCCACCCGCTGAGCCACCCGATGAGTTCTTTCTTGTCTGGGCCGCTCACCACATTTTAGAGTCACGACTTCTAGTCAATGTACACGATTTTCACTCAGGTGGTCGTCTCCTTCGTGATGACTTTTCTTACACACCTCCTGGGGACCCCCCTGATGCGCCACATTCCCCGAGAGACATTTGGCTCTTTACGAGCTCGTATTTGAGTATAGTTGTCTCTCACGGACATCTGAGCACTCGTCACACACGGGATGAGTTTGTCTACACTCCACCGAAAGAACCTCCTGATAGGCCACCACATTTGAGAGACATCTCAGGAATTATTAGATTTTCTTATAAGGAGTGTACCGTGTCTGTCATGTTGTCTTTGCATCATTTGCATTACCTGCATGAGTCTGCTGAGTCATTTGCACCGCATTTGCATGATTTGCATGATTTGCATGAGTCGGTCCGCCGACGAATAATAGCAAGCAATGAAAATTACAAAGCCCATGCAGATAAGCGAAGGCGAGAGCAAATACTTAATGTAGGCGAGAAGGTAATGGTGCGAGTCCGCCCTGAGAGGCTCCCTTCGGGGCCTGCAGAGAAGTTAAGCGCGAGGCAAATGAGTCCGTACTCAATTATTAGTCGTATTGGGACCAACGCCTACCGACTTGACATCCCGGCCAATATGGGAATTCGCCCTGTGTTTAATGTTGAAAATCTGACTCCGTACTATGAACCTCATGAGTATGTGGACCCGAGCAGTGGAGATACCCAGCCACCCTCATCCCCACTGTCGTTACCATATCACCCTCATACGTCCTCACCCATTGTTGACCTCCACCCACCTGGGGACTCGTCTTCTTTGGTTTCACCACAGGCACCACCGATCGCACCGGGATCCACCACTCGTGAGTTGAGCGTTGAGAGCTTCATGGAGACCAGACTCCACCAGTGCATTCCCACTACAGGTGTTGGTGACTCTTGGGTACTTGCAGCAGAGCTTGATCGATTCGCCCCTGGACTTCGACTTCAGCACGTCCATCTCCATTCACCGGAGATGACATCTTTTCAGTCAGGGGGAGTTGATCGGCGAGGACACTTTCCAGCGACGATACTTGGGCGACCTCTGGTGGACTTCTTCGAGTTTTACCCGGCATGCAGCGAGAGAATTTTGATCCCTATTCATCGGGAGATGAATTCTTTCAAGCCGGGGAGATTGATGCGGAGCAGAGACGAAGATGCGTTTTGGGCCCGTTCGGGGCTGATTTGGCAACTTTCCATATTTGGCGCGCCCGGATCGACGATCGGACTCCGCGATTGCGTCTGGAACGTCGTCGCGAGTCAAAACGCTATATTACTTTATATTTTTGAGTTTATTTTGATGTATTTTAAAGGGCTAACCCATCGGCCAATCATAGCCGTTGATGGGGATGCCCTAGTTTGTGTTTTCTTATAAATAGGATGCTAGGGGGCTGATTTGAGGCCATTGTTGAATTTGGAGAAGAGCATTCCCGGATTCCAGCGATCCCTCCCCGGTGCCGACGCCGTGGAACCCTAGGTGATGACTCCTAGGCCGCCAAACTCCTCCCCAAGGTAACCCCTACCCCCACCTTCATTTTCCACCCTTCAAATCCCTTTTCCCGCCATCGGAAACCCTCCAGAACCGCTGCAGCCCGCCATTCCAGCCAGCAGCCACTCTTCCATACAAGAAACACTGTTCACCGCACTGTTCACCGCACTGTTCGCCGCACTGTTCACCGCACTGTTCACCGGTTCCTGTTCACAGTTACTGTACACCCGCCCCTCCACTTCTTCTCCCCTTCGTGGAACCACTTCCAAACAACCCTAATTCTCTAGATCCATTCAGATCTGAGATTTTCGCTCCCGATCCGTTATTTCCACATTTCATACTTTCCATTTTTGCCCGGATCCGCCCCTAAATAGTGGATCTACCCATCCTCGACCCGGATCTACTTATTCGTTGCCGGATCCTCCGTTTTACTATCCGTTACCACCATTTCCCGCCAAGGGCAGCCACCGTCCTCGTCGTCTCGCCACCGGTTCCACCTCCGATTGACGATCTACACATCCGGCCCTCCAAATCTTCAGTGTCTCGGTTCAGCCCTCTACGTTGTGAGTATTTATGGTATTGTGTTCTGTGACTTGACATTTTCATTTGGTTGTTTATCTATATTGTGCTGCGATTATGGTTTTATGGTAGTTATTTCCTTTTATGCTATTAATTGTTTGTGGATTTATTCGCCGTGTGCTTGCTTAGGCCCTCCGAGCGGAGTAAGCCGTTGCCAAATTGCTAAAAACTAATTGTTTGTTTCTTTATTTTGATTAACTGCGTGGTGCTATTACTTTTCATTGCTTAAATTATTTGTCAAATACCGATCATTGCATTACATTTAGAATTGCATTAGCGTGTCACCTTCGCACCAGCACTAAAGTCTTAGTTTCCGAGCACCACTAGCCTACCCTACATCAATTGGTTACAAGTTAGAAGGATAAAGGAACAAAAGCCACTGAGCAATTCAGAGCGATCATTAAAAAAGTACAACCGAGTGACACAACAGTAATCGTCAATGAAGGTAACGAAGTAGCGATAACCAGAGACGCTGACAGTTTTATAGGGTCCCCAAATATCGGAATGAAAAGGTGGAACGATGATGTTTGTCGTAAATGCAAGACTTGTAGGTGAATTCAACGAGGGATGTGTCTGGAAGAGCTTTCTAGAGTATGCGAAGAGGGGGGTGCCCAAGACGCCGATGCCAATCGACAGAACTTGTAGTGGAGAGAAGCGTGGGGTGGTGGTCCAAAATGTAAAGACCATTAACCAGTTGTCCCCTACCAATGACAGTCTAAGTCCAACGATCCTGCACAACACAAGAGGTAGAGGAGAAAGTCACACAACAATCAAGATCGTGTATAAGAGAACTAAAAGGGAGAAGATTGAAAGGAGAGCCCGGAAAATGAAGAACCGAGCAAAGAGTGAGAGATGGGGTAAGAGTCACGTCGGTTGATCCAACAACCGGAGTAGAGTCTCCATTGGCAACAGTAATGAACTTGGAATACGCAGAGTTCAAGTATCATGAAGGTTTGGTGGGGGTAATATGATGTTTTGCACCGGAATCTAGAATCCAGGAGGAACCGTGGGTAAGGAAAGAAATACCCCCATCAGAAATAGACACAACATATTCAGTTGAGCGGCTAGGTAACTCTGGAAGTCGATGTAGTTGAGTGCGCAGAGTGGCAATGTCAGCCTTTAACACTGTATGGAGCATGGACGACCATTATATAAGGGCCAGCCTGGCGGCATAGCGGCCAAGAGTAAGATTAACCGCAACAGTCGAACAGCCTCGGCAAATAGAGGAGCGGCAAGCAAAGACTATCAGAGAGGTCGCGAACAGCAGAGAAATCGCAACCCGTGAGCAAGCGAGTCAGTAACGACTAAGAGAAGTCGCTGCAAGAACACAGCGACTAGCAGAAGTCGCGGCTAAGAGATATCGCCGTAGTAGCCATGAGCAAACGGCGGCTAGCCAGAAGTCGCGGCTAGCAGAAGTCGCGGCTCGCAGAAGTCACGGCTAGCAGAAGTTGCGACTATGAGATGTCGTCGTAGTAGCTGCAACCGAGCAGCAGCGGTTACGGGTAGGCGTACATCCAAAAAACTGCGGCAAATCAGAACAAAGGGCAGATGCGGGCACCAGAAGAAAAGGGCAGGAAGCGGCTAAGCACAATCCGCGGCTAACCAGATGCGGCTAAGCACGACTGTGACAAGAGGCCAGTGGCAAGAGTGAAATGACTGCGGCAAGAGGCACAACAGTTAAAAAAGGACCGCAGCGAGCAAGGCCGCAGCGAGCAAGAAGGTCGCAACGAGCAGGAAGGCCGAGTGAGCAGGAAGGTCGTAGCGGCTAGGAGATAAACCGTCAGCGAACATGAGATAAGATCACAACGAGCAGAGAAGACGAGGCGCGGTTTGAAACGGGTAAACCGGGAAGGTCGCAGCGGTCTGAGAAGCCGCGTCCAGAGAAGAAACTGTGACGAGCTAAGAGAAACCAATATCGTGGCGGGCACAAACCAGTAGCAAGAACAGACCGCGGCGAGTAGAAGGTAGACCGCAAGAGCTGCAGTTAGACAGATCGCGCGATAAGAACAAACCGCGCAAACACGAAGAGAGGAAGCAAACATGCAGCTGTGTGCGGCAAGATTAAGTCGGCACGAGCAAACCGCACGACATGCAACCCGTACGAATAAGAAAAAGACCGGAGCGGCATAAAGTTGCACGAGAGGCAGGTTGCGGGGAGACCGGAGGATCCAGAAGAGAGAACAGCAGTGACTAGAGGAGAATGCCGCACGGTAAGAGAGGAGGTAGGACCCGCGGAGCAGACCTGAGAGAGTTATAAAAGGAGAAGAGGAGAAGGAGGGGAGGAGAGTGGTTCCACGAGAAGTAGCGGAGAAACTGGCGGTTAGAAGAAGTAAACCGCGCGAGAAACTGGCGGTTAGAAGAAGTAAACCGCGCGAGAAGAAGCAGCAGAGAAACGACGGTTAGAAGAAGTAAACTGCGAGAGGTGCGGACACTAAACCACAAGGAGGATTGCGGTTAGAAACTCAGAGACCGCCCGGGATAACCTGGCTTTGATACCATGTAGAAGAACAATTAGGCAGAAAAATGAAACCCTGTATATCCTTCTTGTGTATATAAATACAAGTATGAGTACAAATATATAGTGAGAGAAGACAGAAAAATCCCAAATCAAAGATGTGGGACTAAAACAAATAGGAAGAAAATACACAAATGGGCAAAAACATGGGCCTTTACATTATCTTTTCTAACAAAACCCATGCACGACTGCTTGTCGTCAAATGCAAAAAAAAAAAAAATCATTTATTTGGATACTGTTTTAATATCAGAATTTGCTTGAAAAACATAAAGACAACCCATAGGAAACAAGCTGGCATGATACTTTTTGGTTTAACCAATTGTTATTTACACATGCGTATATGTACAGTTTTATGCATTTGACAGTTGTAAATATGAAAATAAAATAGCCAACACATTACATTCATATAGGCATTCCCATTAACATTCAAATTTTCCTTGTTTTCTTCATTTTAACAAAACCCCACAACATATAAAACAAATCTCAAACTTCAACATCACTTTCAGAACAACCAATTTTACTATGGTACCAACTATAATTATTTTGAAATTTTTGAAGATTTTTACATTAGGGGTAAGGATTTAAAACAGATTTAAATGACAGGATTTTGCACCTGACTTTTGATAGGTTTCCCTCGAGATTTGTACAAACAACTGGAACTACATTCTGTAAATAACAAAGATAAGTTATATATGCCCATACAAAAAGTAGAAAAGTAGCAACCATTACCTGGTAGACAAATGCAAGTGAAATGATAGGTACGCTTTTTGGCACAGCCTCAAAATTAGCTCGAAGAAGAGAACTCCATGACAGGTCTCCACATGCTATTCCCTAAATAAACTTAACTATTAGGTCCTGAAAAAAAAACCTGTACTTGTTTTGTTGGGACAAAATGTTTATCTGCAAACTTCACTCTTTATCATGCAGCTCTAATGTATGTACAGTACAGCTAATGCAGAAAAATGGCCTGAGAAGTAGCTTTATGTAAGTAAAAGAGCTCAAAAATGCGAGAAATTTACCACGAGGGCTGCAAATGAAATAATGATGCCAAATACCAAAACCCCATTAATTGCGCCAATAAACCGCTGACTGCAGTGCACATCAACTCAACATTAATTTGCTTTTTATATAGGTCTGAAACTTTAAAGATAAGAAATGGAAATAAAGAGCAACAAACTTTTTTTTTATTTTGACATGAAGTATCTGGTTGAAGCCCGAGAAGGTACGGACCTTACGCGAACAAAGGATTTGAAGTCAAGCAAGCGGTAAAAGCAACATACAAAATTACCTTTACTATTGTGATTTCTAAAGAAGAAAACCGCAGTATTGAATTTTCAAAAAGAAAATAGAGGGTCAAAGAGAGAGAGAGGGAGAGACCATGAGAAAGAGAGATAAAAAGGAGAGCGTGATTGCAGAACCAGTTATCCACTAGAGAAAGTTTCAATTCCAAACTTAAACAAGTATTAGAAGCACAAATTTAAGGTTTCTTTAGTTTGATTTCAAATGATAATTCTTCCAAGAAAGTAAGAAGTATTAGTAGCTTAGTTTCACTAATTCTTTGGTTAGAAAAAAATCAAAAAACAAATTAACTTGATGATGAAGAATCAATTTAAAGTTTTATTATTTTATTTTATAAGGCAATTCTTCCAAGAAAACAGTATCAGCTTAATTTCACTAATTCTTCTGTTAAAACGAACAAACTAATTTGATAACACCAATTTAAAGTTTCTTTAGTTTTATTTCATAAGATAATTCTTCCAAGAAAAGCAACAAGCTTAGTTTCACTAATTCATTGGTTACATAGATATAAACAAATTAATTCAAACATTGACCACCAATTTAAGTTTCATTTATTTTCATTACATAAGCTAGTTCTTCCAAGAAAACTAACAAATATTAGCTTAGTTTAACTAATTGTTTTGTTACATAGATATAAACAAATTAATTGGATTCTGGAGAATCGTGGTGAAACTGTCATCTCATATCAGGAATGGCTAAGTTATCAAAGATATGTGTGATGCAGTATTGAGTAGTATTAGTAGTTATGGAGGGACCAAAAATTTCCTAATTTCAATAGGATTACATAAAGATCAGCATTGAAACAATATCAGTTTATAATTTTGATTCTGGAGATATTTATGAAAAATGTTCAAGATGAGAAGCCTGTGTATACTGAGAAAAAAAGTACTTGAGAGATGAAGGGCTTAGAATTAGTAGAGCAAAGACTCATTGTATGATACACAAGTTTAGGAAAGTGATATTTATAAAATTTATAGAGTTGTCATTTGGCGAGTAAAATAACATTAAAAAGAACCTCAAGACTCGGGAGTGTTATGTAATGAGAGAATATCACGAAAACATAAAGATAAATTTTAACAAATTTCAATTAGGCCAACTAGAATTTATGGGTTCTAGAATTGGCAAGTGAGGGGATGCTGATAGCTAAATCAATTGTAACAGAGACGAGAATTTTAAATTGTATATGTGACAAACTAGAGAGAAAAGATAGGGCACAATGATGTACTTGCATTAGTGAGATTATGACAAAAGATAGGGCACAATGGCGACAAAGGATCCATATACCCGACACCACTATAGTGGGATAAAGCCATAAAGGCTTGAGTGTTGTTGTTGACAAACTAGAGAGATAAATTAAAGGGTGATTAATAGAGGGATGAATGGTAAACATACTTAAGTAGTAGAACAAAATACACCCATTAGAAGGGTAGATAAACTACTGCAGAGGCATAATAAAGTAAGTGTTTGATGGTTAATAAGAATAAATTTAACAGTTAATACAACGCTCAACATAAACAAATGATAAATGATGCTTTATAGAATTGGCACCAAATATTTGTGATAAGAGTAATGATAATGATGAAGAAAATCCTAGAACTTTATAAACATTAAATAACGGTTCCTAAACTCCCTGGAGTATAAAAAAGTGCAGCCAGGTGCACAAGGCATCGCCGTACAGTGAGGGTCCAAGAAAGCGTACCACCACAAGGGTGAAATGTAGGCAAACCTTACACTGCATTTTTGCAAGAGAATGCTTCCAGGACTCAAACCCGTGACCACATGGTCACACGGCCATAATTCATGAACACCCTAGAGTATATACAAGAAAAAATAGGTACATGAATTTTGATATTCCATTCCCTAAAACATGAACAAAAAAGAACCAGCTTTAGCTGGATAATTATTAATCCTAATCCATTTCAAGTAAACCAGATTATAGAGAATTGAGTGCAATCATACATCAAAATATGCAAATAAATGTAATAACTTACCCTCCATAGTAGCATATACCTCCAAAAACTAATGAAAACAAGGTAGCACTTTCCCATCTGCAGCAAAATCCACAATAAGCGAGTAGATATTGGAAATTTTCTTTTAGCATGCTTCCTATGAGAAAAATGCATAGGTATCATATGTTCATAGAGTTATCACGTCTCTGGTTCTACTAAAAATGTGAACTGAACCACTAAGGTATCAGTTCTTCAAATTAGAATCAAAACCTTATTTGGTTTGATCATTTCGGGTTATGGTTATGGTACCAACATAATTTTTGCAACTGTCGTGTCAACAAATCCGGTGTCTGTTCACTAAGAACCAAAATCAAAAAATCTACTGACGGTTCGATCCGGTTCTATGCGGTTCGGTCCGGTTCTTATCAGTTATATGTGTTATAGTTTTAATCATTTTATAACTCTATAATTTGAGTCATTAGACACATTCACAAAGATTATTATCGATTTTAAAATGTATATTTGAAAAGGAGATTGAAATTCAAATAGTTGAAACAATAATTTCATGATTCCTTAAGTTTACATATGTTAAAATTATACTAATACAAATATGCATGCAATAATATCTGATTTGATGAACTGAATAGAAACATAATAAGTAACATTATATGATTACAAAAAAACCCGATCCAAATAAATAATTAACATAAATAGGATCATTAGCATGATGAACAAGTAATAATGTAATACTCGATTCTCAACAAAAACAGTCGTTTTACTGAAGTAGTTGAGAAATAGCAAGCATAAACATGCACAAAATAGATAATATAATCATCAAAAAATTAAATAACAACCATCAAATATCATTTTTGTATGTTGGCAGGGTCCATCATTAAGTATGTGTTATGGCCCCCGATTAAGATCTCATAACTGGAGGTGAGAGAGAGAAATCCCGCGCGGGACCGGAGTGTCCGCCCTTGGACCTCGGAGGAGCAATGGTTGAAGGTGGAGAAGAACTAGAGAAGGGAAATCTGCAGGCTCCAGTTCGGTTCCAAAATTCAAACCAAAACCTGAAAAATTTGTGAACGGTTTGGTCTTGTTCTTTGCTGTTCCGGTTCGGTTCTGGTACGATTTACAATTTTCGGTTTTAAATGACAGCTCTATATGTTGTACAATTTCCGGATACATAACAATGAAAGAGAGCCTTGGCGCACCAGTTGAGGTGTCATCATGTGAGCTTGAGGTCATGGGTTCGAGTCCTGGAAGCAGCCTCTTGCAAGAAAATGCGGGGTAAGGTTTGCCTACATTTCACCCTTGTGGTGGGACCCTTCCCTGAACCCTCACTGTGCGGGGGTGCTTTGTGCACCGGGCTGCACTTTTATAACATTATAGAGATCTATACATTGGTTCACATCTCTCATAGAGACATATTGATTAGGTACTGATTAAATTCTGCAATTAGTAATCTAATATTGATCGATTAAATCAGTAGTAATCTTGATAATTGACGCAGCCACCTTATCCCATCATTATTCATGGAGAGATTCGAATGGACAGGAAGCGAATGAATAGTGATGGAATCTAAATAAATTTTTTTTTTCATGCATTTTAATTTTCCATATATTAAATTTCTGTAAATTCTTTTAATTTGCACTTTGGCATTTCCTAATCTAACCATATAAGTCTAGGGGCTGGTATGTTTGAAGCAACTTTTGTTCATTAGAATATCTCGAGGGGATTTGCTCCCACTTGAATCGCTCAACCTCCATCAATAATGCAAGGTTCATAAGATAGTTCAATCCGTAAACAGTTGGATCTTAGAACTCCTAAACCAGACCCCCAAATTTGCAGAGAATCAATCAGATATGTTCTTAAATATAATCATGCCACACCTTAAGCCTTGTAGACACTTAAGCCCATTGGTGTCCTTGCTCTAACTACCACCACCTTGACCTCTTTTCTGTAACATCCGTAAATTTTACGCGAAATTTATTTTATTGTAGGGTCGAGTCGCGACGATTTTTGATCGAGGCAGCGCGTCGAATTTTGTTAGTGTGCAAGGGTTGTGTGAGGAGTGGGTTGCGTATAGCCAAAAAATAATAGTTTTAGAGTGCGAATAGCAAGTCCCACCCCCCCATGCCTTATGCGGTTATTATCAAACTCCATACCCGACGGTTTTTAAAACCCGCACATTTCCTTCTCATGGAAGAAAACCGCAAGCCCGACTTTTTCCCCTCTCCCGTTTCCGCAGGCGACGGCGTCCGACGTCTCCTTTCTGCCAGGCCGACGACGCATCTGCCTCCCAGCCGCCGCCCATTTCATCTCCAGAAGCTCATTCCGGCAACTCCTCCCTCCTCTGAAGGCGCCAGCAAGCCTTCCTTTTCCTTCCTTGGCCTTGGAAGTGTCGGGTTTCAACCCTAGCCGGTGGTAGTGGAAACTTTTGGTTTTTGGTGAGTCTATTTGCCCCCTATCTCCATTCCTTTGTGGAAATCCTTCGATTTGGGGGCTAGGTTAAACTAATTTTCATTTTCTTTGCCCTAATTAGGTCTTGGGGTTCGAGTTTCACCGCGGAATTTGAGTAGGACGCTTTGAGAGCCTAAATCACTCCACGAAAAGGTAATATTTGGGTTTTAGCGCTTGTATTTTGTAACCCTTGTTGTTTTGGAGATTTTCCACCGGAAACCCTTAGGGGAAAATTATGAAATTAGGGCTGTCCTAAATTGCAGGACTTCGGTGGGGTCGGGGCAGCACTTTGAAGGTCCCCAGCAGTAGGATTACCTTCGAAATAGAAGATGTCGCCGCGCCGAGTCTACGAGCGCCGCACCACCACGGTAAGGAAACCTAACTTCTGTTATTTAGACATAATAAAAAGTATATATTTTGTATACACACGAGTAGATTTATTTCAAGTACCATGACCATGCATAGAAAGGTGTGGTGATAGGAAAACGGTTACGAAAAACGTGTAGGGTGAAACGATTTTCCTAAGACCCAAGTAGTCGGATCGTGAACAGAAACGTAGAGTACGGAAGCGTTAACCGTGTTCGTAGGTTTGGAATCTGTTCCGAACAAGGGCGTGAATGTCCATTCTAGTAGACCACAAGAAAGTCAAGGGTCGCTTAGTAGTTCCCCAAAAAGATTTCCCATGCAGAGTAGCGTCAGACCAAAAAGGTCAGCCAGCACACAGAGTTCTTTCGTGCTAGGTAGAGGCGCACTACCTTTCTCATAAGGCACATGGAACCTTATGAGTAGTACAGACTTGGGAATTGTCTTCCCTTGAGCCAGCTAGCAGATTCGAGATCGTGTCCGCGTGACACTAGAACAATTGGGTTCGTAAGATGGTCTCGGGTCGTCAGTTTCAGTTGCGCGTTAGGAGCTACTCTGCCTAGAGCCTTCCTAGTAGATGAGCAGGTTAGAAGTCATATAGAACTCAAGTATAGACCTGTCGTGAGTTAGTACACTAGTTAGAGAACGTCAGGACTGGGGTAAATGAACGGAAAGTCACGAATATAGAACTAGTAGTTGTGTTGACCAAGAAGTATAGGAAAGCATGCATAACATATAACATAAAATGTTTTTCAGTGCACGAGACTATTTTTAAAGGCATGCATGCATACATATGTAACTGTTTTAGTGTCACTAGGAGGAGTTATTTTTCCTTACTCTGACCCTTCGTGGGCACTGTTTTTCAGGTGACCCAGGTGGGAAACTACGTCTAGGATGAGCGTTATGATGGCGTCAGTTTGTATTATTTATCTTATTCAGTTTACTCTATTTCAGCATGTACTTGTAGATGAGAACATTGTAATAGATTAATGTTTTTATCTAATTTGTATCAGACTATTTATGGTTAACCTGATTTACAGTTAATTCAGTTCTATTTCCTGTTTAGTGGCTCTGTGAATCCAGATATCAGGTATGTAGTTACCCTTAGTTTATTTTTTTAAACTTCCGCTGTAAGTCTTAAATTGCTGAGTATAGATTTTATTACCTGCTGTTACTAGTTTTAATACTGTTTCCTAGTTTTCTTTATATCGCTGACCCGGCCGGACGACTGATTTCTGAAATACTGGGAAGGGGTGTTACATTTTCTCTGTACACATCCAGTTAAATAGATCATCAACCTCTGGGTCCTCACACCTTAACAGCAAATTGCCACAAACACTTGATAAAGGCCAGATAATATGGTAGAGCATTGTCCGTGTCTGTGGTACTTGCAAGTAAGCAAAAAAAATGTCAAGGGGATACCTCTGTGGCCTATAAATCAATTGGGTTCATTAGTTATCATTGGTTGTGACGTTGGACGAATCAATTGGCGGTGAACTTACGATGTCCTAACCCTAAATACAATACAAGCGAGCACATGACAGACGCAAATGAAGCTACAAACAAACCTAGAATGACGTGCAAACATACATGCAATCCAATGATCTACCAAAAGATAACCCTAATGCAATGCACATATGACGATTCAAACATGCAAGTATTTTTCCGCCCCACAATTAATTAAACAGATTAATTTTAAAAATCTCGTGCAAGTGTCGCAATTGATTACAAATAATGCAATGAAAGTAAGTAAAAAACAATTACAAGTTAATTGAGAATATGTTGAAAGTAAATGTAGGTGAATATACGAAGCACAATTAACAGAGAGCAATAAGTCAGGTTAAAACAGGCCCAATAACTTCAAACAATACAAGTAATTCTCATATAATACATAGAAAATGAAACATAATATAAAACTAGCCAAGTACTCAATGTCGGAGGTGGTGGGGGGTGATCAGATAGTGTTGAAGGTTGTCCAAGGTGGAGATGTTGCTATGTAGGGGCTGTCGGATAGGGATGGTGGAAGTTTGGTGGGCTGGAATGGGCTGGGAGGGTTGTTGGAAGAAGGAAAATGACAGGTATGGTGTTGGAGAAGCGTTGGAGTGGATATACGAAGGGGTATTGCCGTGGAAATGGAGGAGGGCTGGTGGGGGCTGGAATTTGCTTGTGAAGGTGCTCAATATGTCGGATATAGAATAGGGAAGTGAAGTTGGCTGTGAGAAGGGGCTTGACATCGGAATTGAACAGGAGGTGCAGAATGGTAGGATTTTAGACTGGGGAGGGGCTGGAATGTTGAAATATGTAGCGAGGAAGGTCGGAATTGTAGGGGGTGTATTTTGGAGCGGAGGGACGAAAAGAGCTGGGGGCACGGTAATGCGTGGGGAAGGTAGGTCAGTGGCGTTTTCGAGCGGGAAAAGGCTACTGGAAGCAACTCCGCGTGGTCAACAAATTTATGGCTTTTCTCAAGCTTAAAACAATCGGCGTGCAGGAGGGGGAGGGCTTCACGGTGCTGGAATAAGAAGGGGTGGACTGTGCGGTCTCGGACGGAGGTGAGAAGGCTGTTGGAAGTCGACGGGGGCTGGCGGCGGCAAGGAGATGCAGCGGTGAAGGCGGCGGAGCTGCTCGGCGTCACACCAAACGGGAGAAAGGCATCGGATACACGCCTTTTATATAGTGTTTTCCCCTGTAATTCACATGATTTTCATGCTTTTATTCCCTGCTTTTAGTGTAGTTTCATGCATATTTCCTTCAGTATAGCATACTTGGAAATCTGGGTAATTGTGTGGGAATTATATGTGTGGAAATTTTTTTAGTTTTGGGAAGGTTATGCCCAATTTTTCACACGCACGCGTGCGCGGCTTCTTGCGAACGCACGTGTGTGCCCTATTCATTATTTTGATGTCCTACGTAGAAATTTCAGCATTTTGTCACAGGGCGTGTGTTTTGTTCACTCATGCCCGCATGCGGGCTATTTGCATCTCGTGCGCATTCTGGGCTAATAATTCATGGCTCTGTGTTTGGGCGTGCATTTTGTTTGCGCACGCCCATGCGCGCTTTGGGTCTATGGTGCGAGATCTTTTCTCAAAAATCGACGTCATCCCTTAGGCGTGTGTTTTGCTCTCGTACGCCCGTAATATCTTTTTGCAAATGTCTTACAAAACTCTATCCACCGGCAAAAATAACTTCGTGCGCGAAAATAGACTTCAAACAAACATAACTTTTGATCCGAACGTCGAATTTTGGCCTGTAATACTTTTTCAAAAACGTCTCACAAAACTCCATCCACCGGCAAAGCCTTCGTTCACAAAATATGACTTAGTGCGTGAAAATTTATATAAAACAACAATAACATTTGATCCGACTGTCGGATTTTAGCTTGTAATACCTTTTTAGAAACATCTCAGAAAACTCCATCCATCGGAAAAATGGCTTCATTCACGAAAATTAATTTTGTGCGCGTAAATTAATTTCGAACCATAACTCTTGATTCGACTGTCAAATTTTTTCTCATAATACTTTTTTGGAATTGTCTCACATAACTCCATCCACAAACCAAAAATAACTTTGTTTGAGAAAATTAATTTTGTGCGTGAAAATTTACTTCAAATAGCAATAATGTTGGATCCGACGGTCAAATTTTTTGGAAACGTCTCACAAAACTCCATCCACTAACAAAAAATGACTTCGTCCGCAAAAATTGACTTCAAACACTTTTGATCATATTGTCATATTTTGGCCAGCAATATCTTTCAGAAACGTCTCACAAAACTCCATCCACCGGTAAAAAATGACTTCATTCGCAAAAAATGACTTCGTTCGCAAAAATGACTTCATTCGCTAAAATGACTTTGTGCACGATAATTGACTTCATGTACAAAAATGGACTTCAAGCATGCATAACTTATAATCCGATTGTCAAATTTTGGCCTGTAATATCATTTTGAAAACATCGCACAAAACACCATCCACCAGATAAATAAGACATTGTTTGTGAAAAATAACTTTGGGCAAGAAAATTGACTTCAAACTGCCATAAGTTTTGATTTGACCTTTGAATTTTGACATGTAATACCTTTTTAAAAACATCTCACCAAATTTATCCACCGACAAAAAATGATTTCATTCACAAAAAATTACTTCATGCGCGAAAAATTGATTTCAAACAATCTTAACTTTTGATCCGACCTTCGGATTTTGGCTTGTAATACCTTTTTGAAAAGGTCTCACAAAACTCCATCCACCGACAAAAATGACTTCATTCGTGGAAAATTGACTTCGTGCATGAAAATTGACTTCACCCGTGAAAATCGACTTTAAACAATCATAACTTTTGATTCAACCATCGAATTTTGTCATGTAATACTTTTTCAAAAGAGTCTCACAAAACTTCATGCATCAGCTAAAAATGACTTCACTCGCAAAAAATAACTTTGTGCACGAAAATTGACTGTGCTTGAAAATTGACTTCAAACAACAATAATTTTTTATATGATTGTCGTATTTTAGTCTGTAATACCTTTTAGGAAACATGTCACAAAACATCATCCACCGAAAAAAATGACTTTGTTTGCGGAAATTGATTTCGTGGACGAAAATTGATTTCATGCGCAAGAATTAACTTCAAACAGTCATAACTTTTGATTTGACCAACGGTCTCGGAAGGAATTCACTGACTGGGACGGTAACTTATAGAACCATTCTTTCGCTTTGCCATCAAAAGATGTAGCGAGAAGCTTACAACGAACCACACCAATCAGAAAAAGGAGAGGGATCATCTTCCTCCTAGACGGGAGGGAGTCCATAGTCTTATTGAAAATTCGGCATTCTGCTCGGACCAAACGTTGTGGCATCTCTATAGAATTCGAGGTGAGTGGCAGCGAATTCATCGTCTTGAGTCCAGGCGGGGGGTGCAATGACTAGCATGTGTGGACGGTCAAGAGGAGTTACAGCTCCTTCAGAAAGAATTGTCATCTGTTGAGATAGTAGGGTAACAAACTGCATCACCATATCAAATTTTTGCTAGAATTCGTCTTTTGTGATCCCCCCGTGATTCGGGGCGGGAACCGCCGAGCGAACACCTTTGTTGTTCGCGGTTGTCCATGATGACCTGTTATTTTCTCGACCAACTCGAATCTGAAAGTCGTCTGTTTGTTCTGTTGGTGCATAAAACGCTCCCACGACTTTATGCTCCATCGAGAGAGAAGTGGAAGGGAACTATAACGGTTAAGCTCTAATAGGATTCGAGAATCCCTTTCAAGGTATTATTTACCCTTATTTATACTAGTGGGGAGGGAAAATGGAAGAAAATACGGGTTGCCCAGGTACAAGAGAAACGGGAAGAGATGAGGGGGTACATGGTGTGACAAATAGCCTAAAAAGCTAGACCGCGCAAACACCACAAAAGTGTTCGCATGGCCTGAGGCAAAGATTTTGCACTGGTAGACAGAATTAAGTTGATTGTAAAGTTGAGCGGGCTCGAAAGACTGGCCACTCGAACTGGCGAGGAAGAAACCATCTGGCATGCAATAACTCGAATTGCTAGGCTGCTCGGATGCTGAAGACCTGTCCAGCAAACTGCTGAGCAAAGATGTTAGTTGGCTTGCATATAACTAGATCACTAGATCGAGCGAACCCGTAAATGATGACCTCCTGGGCTTCTGAAGAAGAAATCATGTGGTTTTCCCACATCAAATATGAGGGTCCAGGAAGACACCACAATCCAAATTGCCCATGTAAAATTTTGTGAAAGCGGAAAACGGGACACCAGGCGCAGGCACACTCAACCACACTGAGCCCAAGCAAGCCAAAAAACAACTAGAAAAGCAAGAGTCTTGTACTAATAAAAAAAATCTTTACACGGCGAGGCATACATGGCGAGACATGATTGCCAATGTATCCGATAGAGCAAGAAAATTACAAACTGAAAACAAACCACGCGGCCTCAAGGAGTAAACGTCGGCTCTGCTGCTAACCGCAAAGAGGTCCGCTGAAGCCTCCTGGTCGCAAGACCGCAAAAAGCCACGCAGACTACCCGTTATTCCAGTGCTGAAGAAAGAACTCTAGTCGCTGAACTGCAAGCCGCCTGACCACGAGGTCGCCTAGCCGCCAGATCAAGCAGGTTGCTACCACCGAACTGAACAAGCCGCCCAGAGGCAGACAACTTATTTGAACTGGGAAGAAGTTGCAGAAGAGAAACCGCTAAGTCGCAAGCCGCGATCTGCTGTAAACCGTTGCTTGTTACCCGCAAAATTCGCATTTCCCCTGGCCACAGTCAGAACAAAATTCCTGGCTCTTCAGCGCTATTCGCACAACCTGCACAGCACAAACCGGTCAAACCTCTTCAAACCGCGCAGATAGAAAACCCTAACCTCAACAACTTTCCGCGAGTTGACTTACTGTTCACTCAGTGTCATCTGATGTGACAGGGGGGGTCCTATTTATAGGCACGGAGAGGAGTGTGATCACCGCCCTAGACGATAGGATAACCGCCCTATCCAGTGCAAACACCAAGTGTATCCGCAAAGACTGCGGATACACACCATACCACTGCGACTTGGCCAATAGCGAGTCCGCCAAGGTAGAACATCCAAGGACAGAAACAAGCCTGTGACAAGTCGCCAAGCCTAGCCAGACAAGACCACCAAACAGGCGGACTAAGCTCCAGATCGCAGAAAACAAGCTCGCAGCCAAGTCGCACAAGACACTGCTGCTGAGCTAGGTGGACAGAGAAAATAGTCCGCGCAGGCCGCGCGACCTCCCACACTAAGCCGACCAAGACTCGGTCCAAAACAAACCAAGTTCACACCACCAGACATCCTTGGTGCAAGCACAGCACCAGCGGATACAAAACCAATCCGCACAAAATCGGCGAACTCCAGAGCCAGCTGCTCAAACCGGGACTGGGCGGATAACAATCCTATCCTCCTGAAAACAACCTGGGGAACAAGCCGCAGAACACTGGTCGACCTAGCTAGTCGTCAGTTCAGTCCGCACAGACCGCCCGGTTTTACCACCGAAACCGCCAAGACTGTCCGCACAGTCCGCCCGGACAGACCGCCCAGGCTGCCACTTTCACTTCAACAATTTCAACAGCCCAGACTGCTGAGGAAACAGGGATACCTGGCCCAAAGATAACCAGAGCCGCTGGACCGAGCGAACTCCGAAGAAGTGATCGCCCAGGCTTCTAAAGGAGAAGACTGTCTGGTTTGCCAATAACATAAATGATGGTTCAGGCGAACTTCCAAAGTGTGACCGCCCATGCTGCTGAAATGAAGACTCTGGACTCCCTTGCGGTCGCAAGATTTTGGGTAAACAATGTTATCTGTTTGTATTAATAGGATGTTGTTAGCAAGGGATCGCGATCCGGATCATAGAATCTTACCTCGAAACGACCAGATCTTGTAAAGTGATCCTCAATCCAATCCTACCATCTGATCTGATCCAACCTCGAAACGATCTCATCTAGGATCTTGATCCTAACAACCTTGGTCGTTAGTTGGTCTTTAATAATTAGTTGAGTCTTGTGTGATGATGCCTGAAATGTTTTGGGGAAGGTAAGCAAGTTTAACCTAATTTATCTCATCTCTCCTAGTCCTCTCTACCTCTCAATCTCTCTTCTTCTTATAGCAAGGTTTTTTGTCATAGATCATTCCAAGGGTTAAAGGGAGGAAGAACAAGGGAAGAAATGTCGACCCCAATCTGATTCTCCACCGCCCTATGACGAGATCTCAATTCAAAGTTCCAAACAATGGACTATGTGTTCAGAGAATTATAGGGTCTTTTACTCTTTGGAGGGAAAATGCGTTGGGACAACAAAAGGGCAAGACCCCCTCTTATTTTGGAAAAACCAAGTGAAAACCAAGTTGTAACCATGTCTTGGAATTCAAGTATAGAAGTTAAAGGAATTTTTGAGAGCTCTCTTCCATCTCTCTCTGTGTATTCTCATGTCTGTGTATGGGAAGATTACTCTAGGACATGGAGTGGAGTATCCTAAGACCGAACATTTTGGAATGCGAATAACCTCCAGTCCCATACTCATGCATCCAACTTGAACGGCGTTCCTCCGCTTACTATTTGAATTCAAATTTCAAGCAAGTAAAAGAACATGAATTTATTTAGTACACCCTTGGTGTCTGTTTACATAAATTTAATAAATACACCACTGGTAGCAGAGCACGCTATTAGAACATGTATGTCGTCAATGCAGGAAAAGAAAACATGTAACAAAATTTATGGAACTAAGAACTTCAAGAATTGCATCGTTAATATTTTGATCATAATATATGCCCTCAATATGTTTTGATATAAAAGGATGAGATTATGATACATACAATGGAATTCCAAAAGAATTTGTCATGATATCCGAAGACCGGGCAACATAAGCAACAAGAAGTGCATAGTGTATAAATAAGTATGACCAGCTGCAGTACAATTAATCATGAAGTGAGGGTAAGTTGACAAAACAACAACATAACAGAGGTGCACAATAAGAATAATAGGCAAGTAAAATTACACAAAATGCCTCCAGAAACAAATTTGATTAATTTCTATCAAGTTCAAAGACATAAATATCATGATATTATCCCCAAGCAGAAGACACGTAGAATGATCAGACTAGAACAAATTCATAACAATAAATTCAGTATAAACAGCCATTTTCTTGAAAAAACAATGCTCTGTGACATGAGATTTTTCATTCAAAGATTATTTGGTTCGTAGGTGCTTCAAAGTGCATAGTGCTCCAAGAAAAGTCTTTACTCGGTTGTTTAGGTAGACTTTAAACTAAAATGATGTTTTTTTCAAATGGCAATTGGGCTGAAAAAATAATAATAGACATCTAGCAGCTAAAAAACACTTCAGATTGTGTTTTTTTAACTACTTTACAAACAGATGCTTGGATTCTTAAATCTGCAAAAGATGTGACTAACTAAATTTTATGATGATAGATTATCATATTCCTTTCATACTAATAAAATAAATAAAGATTCTCAACAATAAGCATATATTTTTCTTTTCAAAGTTATAAAATCTCCCACCTTCCTCATCAAAGAGAAATATCTGCAAATCTTCTTAATGTACTTAAAGTTAAGCATCCAATCCTGATAGCACTGTTTTACGGGCATCCCATAACGCGGTCTCGCCGAATAGGTGGTTGGTTCTGACAAGGATGCCAAAAATACAAAGAAAGTTGCTTGAAGGGAGCCGACCTCAACCTAAGCGGATCGGCGGGAGCCTTGCTCAACCAAAGAGAGGAGGAAGAGGGGAGCATTGCTGAACCCAAACCCTAAGAGAAGGAGAGGAAGGGATATCTAAGAGAATAAGAGGAATACTTCTTGCTTGTCACTTATGACCCAAGGAGGTTTTTAAATAGAAGATGCATAACACCTTTGCAAATCAGTCCATATATTCAAACTAATTACAAAATACCCAAATATGAAATAAAGACAGCATGCATGACAAATCTAAATAACAACACCAACATGACACATAATTAAGCATACGTAAAATAAGGAATAGTTGATCGTGTGGGTCCATATGTAGGTTTATAATCTCACCCTTCATTCACTTTGAGCTTGTCCTCAAGCTCAGAGAAGGAACTTCGGTTGTTGGACCATCTGGTTTTTTTTTTTGTCAAAAAAGCGCCTTAAACCGGTTTCTCGCCGTGGCGAGATTGGTCCTTAGTGAGCCACATTTGCGTGCACTGATGAAGTGAAGAAGGATCATGCAGAAGAAAGTTCGTCACCTGCGCATCAGGGGTGCTTTTGTTGAAGGGGTGCTTTGGCTGGGAGACTGATGTTACCATAGAGGAAGTCCCTGAATACAAACAACATGGGTAAACTGTGTGGCTCGTTGAGTGAAGTTGGCAGTTGTGTGCTTGCAGTAGTAGTCGGAGATGGAGGAGATACTATGGAGCCGGAACCGCGGCTGCCTAGGCGGGGCTTGCTCGGGAGGAGAGAGCTACCAAAATCTCTTACTCAAGACAAGAAATGAGAAATAACTTCTTTGATGACATTACAAGACCCACACTTGTCTTTAATTGGCTACAAGAATATTCTTGAATGAAAGTTTAAACAAGAACAATTAATAATAATGACACAAATGAGCTCCCTATTCATCATTCATTTGGATTTCTCTATGATTTTGAAACCTGAATCATTCATATGAGAGAATAGGGAAGCCATCCTTAATACCATGCAAATTTTTACAAATATAGAGTATATTCAAACTATTGTCCCACTATGCAATGTGGTAATGCTAAACAAATTTTTTACGGCTTCATTTTACTGAAGGCTATAATCTAGGTCAACTTGATGTTTTCACAAATTTAGATTATATTCAAACTATTGTTTTGTACTGCTCCTTTTCTACTTTAGTTTCTGAAATGTTATATTTGAAAAAAATTTATGCTGAAGTGGAATGATAGTATAGTATGCTAAAAACAATATATTCTACTGCAATGGAGGCAAGGATTGAACTAACCTTACCTTTACTTCTCCGATTAAAATGAACAGAACACAATCAAAGTGGATATGTTTTAATACACAAATGAATACAGGGAAGTCATGTAGACGCGTAGCTTTACCAGGTAGGAAGAAAGTGAAGAACACCGATCAAATGCACTTCCCCCAAATCGTTGACTAACCCCATGTTCTTCCTCAACAACAAAGGATATTTTAACTATATTCTGACACGCAACGATACACGCACAGAGTTAAGCAGTTCAAAGTACTTAGAAAGTCCATTGTTCTTCATTTCTCTCTGAAGTATGAAAGTTCCCTCCAACACATTTGATACATTCCTTTATCTTTCATGTTCTAGGTACGGCACAGAGGGTTGCATGTTCGTTGGCTTTGACACATACTTTTTAAAGAAGCCAAAATTAAATGAGTTGTCTTACTGTGCTTCTATCGTTGGTCCATTGCTATTATTTGCACAAATCATCCTAATCGCACCCAATATATTATTAAAGAGCTCCTCCATCTCCCCCACACAGTATCCAAAACGCAGAGAAAAACAGCCTCAGATTCCTCCTTATGCGTGCTAACAGCAGCAGCCTTCTCTTCTCCATGCTCATATTATCTTCGCTGCTCTTCATCTCCTTCGTGGGTTCGTCCAATTCTAACTCAGGGTTGATCTTGAGTAGAGTTCGAGCTATTTGAGCTTGCCTAGAAATTAAAATTTTCGAGTCAAACTCTGCACAAAATCGAAACTATTTCAAGTCGACTTGGCTTGAAACGAAATGGCTGTGGCGGCTCACAATCGAATTGAGGCGTCTTGAAATGGATAATTGTTTTCCCTTTTTTGGCTATTGTTAGTACACTAATGGCCATTTAGGTTTTGAATCATTAAACGTGGATTGGTTTATTTGTTTTTGTAACTTATTATCCGCTCAGAATGTTCCATGTATGAGAAAATCGCAGCTTTTGGCTACATTTTCTGGTAGAAAATCAACAACTATAGATTATAGCTTTCCTCAAGTTATGATAGTATTTAATTTTGCATGCACCCTGGATTTATTTGTTGTTTGACTGTTCGCCTGCGCAAATAGTTACATGTATGGGGAACTATTAGGATATTTTTTCTTAAGCCATGTTTGTTGCTCACATTATGCTTCTTAGATCCTATGTCATATGTTTTGTGTTCTCAATATCTTTTATTTGTAATTATGTGATCCTCTTGCATCATTATCAACCGTCACTCCGATCTCCTATCCTGAATAATCGATTATCATTACAAAACCTCATTTCTGTTGTCATGCTCCCTTCATTTGTAGGATCTCATCTTCCGTTATTATTATATTTTCTTCCAGATAGGTACTAAATAGTTGAACACATTCCTTACCTTCATATATTTGATTTGAATCTATCTGTAGATATGGAGCATAATCAGAGCAGAGTGGAGCTACATAATAATGTTAGATCTCATGTTCGTGCTCGAGCTCTCCCTGTGATTGATGAACAGCGTGAATTACATCAACTGTATAATTATTCTTACGTCTCAATCAGAAATGCGCATATGACAGAATCAGAACGTGCTAATCAACGAGCTTCTAATCGAGAACGTTCACAGAGAAGAAGAGCGTCGATGTCTGACGAACAACGTGAAGCTAAACGAGCATATAATCGATCTTATTAAAGGGCGAGGCGTGCGCGTATGACAGAAGCGCAACAAGAACTCCAAAGAGAAATGAGGTGTGTTGCTGCTCAAAGACGACGCCAACAATTACCCCAACAAAGACACATTGCCTAATCAGGAGTCCGAGCTCCACTGCACTGCTGCACCCCTACCTCAAACAACTGCACATGCACCAACTTTGCACACCCACGCTGAAGACGTAAACATGACTTGGAGTAACAATTACTTTTTGTTTGTGCACATTATCATATGTTTACAAATACTGCTACATGACGCAACAGCCATACGCTCTTGCATTTTAAAGTCACAAATGCAGGTAATGGTGTTGTCCATAGATATTTATCGACAACTGTACCATTTTATCAACCTTTCATGTTGAGCGATGACCTCAAATTGGAGAATCATCGACAATGCAACCATGTACTGCATCCCTGCTTTACTGTACCATGAGAGTAATATCTTCTCACTCAATTGATCGTATTACTGCAACCACTCCTGCTTCAACATCATTGCAGTCATCTGCTGCACCCGCACCAACTGTAAACATAGAGCAATATGCAGATCAACTACCGTAGGAAAATATTGCACATCGCGTGCATCCAGAAGGTATTTTGTTCTTATTACAGTATACACATATATGTCACGCATGTTTGCCTATTACCATATATATTTGATATTATTCGGATATTATTTCTCCTATAAAAAATTCAACAACCCCGACTCGGCAACATGAGGACACAGACGAGAGTAGCACTGATGTTAATGTTCGTGTTACGCACCGTCGCCTTGGAAACCACAACGTTGCACGTATCTGCAGTACAATGCACCAAATCTATTATAATTGCAATGCTAAACTGTTTGATGGAGAAACACCAACGATGTGTTGCGGCAATGGAAGGGTTCAGATTCCAGCTATACCTGTTCCACCTGACTTCTAAATTTGTTCATCAGTGACTCTACTGAAAGTCATCATTTCAGAAGATATATTTGTTCATATAAACATGTTTTCTCTTTTACTTCGATGGGTGTGACATTAGATGGGGCGTTGGCAGCTGATCAACATGCGATATATACCTTTCGAGCTCATGGATCAATATATCACCGAATTGGTTCTCTTTTGCCTGCCACAAACTCATGTCCTAGGTACCTACAGCTCTATATATATGATACAGAACATGAGATAGATTATCATTTGCAACAAAACCCAGAGCTAGATCGTGCATTACTGGAAAAAATAAGAACAATTTTGGATACATATAACCTATTTGTATCAATGTTTCGACGAACATCTCAACATGAAGATATTAACAGATGCAAACTTATTATATAGGAAAGGCCTGCTTTAGCCCAACAATGTACATTACCGGCTACATCACAGGTCGCAGCTATAATTGTTGGTTCTGAAGAGTACCTTGAATAAAATGAGCGATATATAATAGTTAAGACAATTGAAGGCCAATTGGTTGATATTCAAGAATATGTTGGTTACTACGACCCGCTTCAATATCTGTTGCTCCTTTCATATGGTACATATGAAAGGTTGGCTGAATACAAAGGATTGAATCATCGACATATTAGCTGTTGTGACTGTTACTCATACATACCTCAAAATCATTGTATTGTAGGATCGGCAACCACCTTTATCATTGTCGTTACATGGATGTCGGCTACTGCAACAATATGTTGTTGATAATTATATTAAAATTGAAACTCAA
Organism: Platanthera zijinensis; assembly: GCA_039513925.1. Lineage (NCBI taxonomy): Eukaryota > Viridiplantae > Streptophyta > Magnoliopsida > Asparagales > Orchidaceae > Platanthera > Platanthera zijinensis. Next base: position 20,169,645 of record CM077084.1, on the reverse strand, counting down.
AAACTCTGATGGATAAAAAATAACCAAAAAACAATCCGATCTGAACTTTACAGAAGCCTACAAGACTGTCTCAATACTGAGGAAAAGAGTGGAGGTTGATATATATTTTAATTTAATATCATACGATTTTAATTCTGACACTACTTAATATGCTAAAGTCGTACATTATGTGATTCTATTACAGCGAATATTGATGGGTGCGTTATCTTGCCGTCATCTTTTACTAGAAGCCCTCGTGAAATCTACCAGTGTTATCAAGATGCAATGACCGTTGTGCAGCATTATGGTAGGCCAGATATATTTTTAACAATGACATGCAACGCTTCATGGCAAGAAATCACAGACGCGCTTTATGCAGGACAAACCCCTCAAGACCGCCCAGATTTAGTGATGGGAGTCCATCGGATCGTGCACATGATGGAGCGGGACCCACGTTCATTTATTCCCGCCGGAAGACGTGATCGGATCGCCGATCGGACCCCGCGGTTGCGTCCGGCACGTCGCCGCGAATCTAAATCATATATTTATATATTTTTTTTTTGGACATGTGTTTGGTTTATTTAAGGGCGAACTCACCGGCCAATCATAGCCGTTCGATGGGATGCCCTAATGCTTGTTTCTTATAAATAGGATTAGGAGGCTGATTTTAGGGTTCATTGCTGAAGTTGGAGAGGTCTTCTTCCCTACTTCCGGTGGTCATCTCGCGGTGCCGACGCCGTGGACCCTTGGTGCCGACGCCTTGGGGTAAGTCTTCCTCCTCCTCTCCCCCTCCTCCTCCGCCCAACTACAACCCCGCCAACCCCCCCTACTCCGCCCAGGTTCGGACTGATTGAGCCCCTCCTCCTCCGCCCCATCCAGCCCGCCAGCCCCCCCAATTCCGCCCAGTTTTGGGCTGGCCGAACTCCCCCCTACCACCGCCTACTCCAGCCCGCCAAGCACCACCCCTGTCCGCCCGGATTTGGGCTGACCGAACCCTTCCCCTACCTCTGCCTCCCCATTAGCCCGCCAAACCTCCTCTCCCTTCCTAAATCCGTGGATCCACCTTTCCTTAACCCCCTTTCCCCCTATTCCCTACGATCCGGGTTCTAGTTGCCCCGATCTACACTCCCATCACCCGATCTACTCTCCCTAACCCGGATCCGATCCTCCATTACCGGATCCGCCCTCCCGAGTCCGGATCTACGTGTATTCTTCCGGATTCACCCGTTTCCTCTCCGATTCCTTCATCCACCACCAAAACAGCCCCAATCGCTATCTCCACCTCCGGTTCCACCACCCGGCACCCGATCTACGCCACCCGAACCTTCCACCTCCGTTGCCCAAAATCATCCCCTAGTCTCGAGTTATTTTTGTGATTTGGTTGTACTATTTTCTTGGTATTATTATTGGTTAATCTCGTATTTGCTTGGAGCTTGTTTGGGGTATTTTGGCATCGATTGATTATTAACCTGCATGTGGATCTCTTCGCCGCGCGCTTCGCTTTTGGCCCTCCGAGCGGAGGAAAGCCAACAAAGAAATTCGCTCAATATTAAAAAATAATTCTTGTTACAATTGTTTGCTTGTGGCGTTACTAATTTTCATTGCTCTAATAATTTGTTGCGTGAACCGATGGTTGTGTTGCATATAGAGTATAGGTGGTGCACTCCATAGCCTACCCTACATCAGTTGGTATCAGAGCCCAAGGTTGGGCCATTGTGCATGCTCCGTAGTGGTAGGACATTTAGAAGCATGGTAGATCCACCAGCCACCAATGACCGGGCAGCGGGCTCGAATTCGAGCACCGCTACCACAGACTTCCAGCGCCTTATTCTAGAGCGTTTTGACGCAATGGGTACCCAGTTCGAGAATGTGCGTCACGATATCGCCGCGGTGACTCGTCGTCTAGATCTGATAGAACACGCTAGAGATACTCCCTCCCTTCACGACCATGAGATCGCGGGTGACCCGGGCGACTCTCCCCGTCGCGGGCAGCGGGTCAGAGATGATCCGCCACCGGCAGACCGCCACCACCGTGAGGTCCCCGTGAGAGCCCCCACCCCGCCAGCATGGCGGAACCCAGAGCCACCTCGTGGCCGACCCCCACCCCTGTGGGAGGATTACCGTATGCCGCGACAGCCTGGCCCTAGGAACCGCGTGCCCCCGCTTGGTCGCCATGACCAGCGTCGTGACGAGTATTATCCGCCAGGTCGACGTGAGCGCGGGCCCCCGCCCGCTCGACACGATTATGACCGTGACGATGATCCTGATGATTATCCTGACCCGCGGAGAGGCGACCACGCTTTTGACATCACCCGTCGGATTCGCCTCGACGCCCCGACGTTCGATGGCCGCTTGGATCCGAAGGCCTTTAGTGATTGGCTCATTGACATGGACCACTATTTTGATTGGTACGACATGAGTGATGAACGTTGCGTCCGGTTTGCCAAGATGAAGTTAGTCGGGCAGGCCAAGGTATATTGGATTAGTGTCGAGAGATCCTTAGAGCGTGACGGCTATTACCCTATCACCAGATGGGGGGAGATGAAGCAGAGACTGAGCGAGAAGTACCTCCCTGCGTCCTACCGGGACCAGTTATTCGAGCAATTGCAGATTTTGCGTCAGGGAACGCTCACGGTGGCCGAGTATATGGCTCGATTCGACGAGTTAGTGGTTAGGAGCGATATTTCGGAGGAACCCATCGCCACTGTCTCTCGATTCAAGGCAGGCCTCCGTTCGGACCTCCGGAGAGAGCTGATTCCCCACCGCTTAGAGACGGTAGACCAGATATTCCAGCTCGCTCTGGAATATGAGCAGTACCTTCGCACCTCTAGTGCGAAACAGTTTCCTTCCCGAACGGACTCGTCGACGTTTAGGAAGCCCGCTCCGGCCCAGACTGCTACAGCCACCCCACCCCCTCGAGTCACTCCTGACATGAAGGGGAAGGTTGTTGCTACTGAGGGCCAGAGGCCTGGGGGTATTCAGTGTTTTAGGTGCTCAGGCAGAGGACACGTAGCGGCCCACTGCCCTACGCGGAATCTGTTGATTGAGGATGAGGAGCACGGTTTAGAGGAGGATGTGGAGGGCATGGAAGAGATCAGAGCCACTGTCGAAGAAGGTTGGGAGAGCGATGCCGAGAGGTCCTTAGAGGTGGGCGTGATTAGGCGCCTCCTACACACCCCACGTGCAGATGAGGATTGGCGCCGCACTACCATCTTCTACACCTATTTCCCTAGCGCAGGCGGGCCCTGCAAATTAGCCATCGACAGTAGGAGCTGCGTGAACATCATAGCCCAGAAAGGGCTTGATCGTATGCAGGTGAAGGCAGAGCCTCACCCCCACCCCTATCGTGTCGTCTGGGTCGACAAGACCGCGATTCAGGTGACCCAGCGTTGCTTAGTACCGATCAGCATCGCGTCCTTCCAGGACCGGGTGTGGTGTGACGTCATTCTCATGGACGTTGCGCATGTGCTGCTTGGACACCCCTGGTTGTTTGATCGTGACGTCACGTGTTTCGGCCGCTCGAACACGTGTGTCTTCTATGACAAGGGGCGGAAGATTACCTTGACACCCACCCAGCCCAGGGAGAGATCGAAGGGCGTGGTTGAGCCTTCCGTGATCACGAGTGCTTCGAGACCATTGCACATCCTGAGACGTGGCGAGTTTCTCCGCGACAGTATTGAGGCTGATATTATGTATGTTGTCGCCGCCACTCAGGTATCCGAGGCCCCCTCTGTTGACCACCCACTAGCGGTGCGTCCCCTTCTGGATGAGTTCGCGGATATTATGCCCGACGAGCTCCCTGATGAGCTGCCCCCGTAGCGAGATATCCAGCACGCCATAGATCTGATTCCGGGAGCTTCCCTACCGAACCTTCCCCACTATCGAATGCATCCAGATGAGCACGCCGAGCTCAAACGACAAGTTGACGAGCTTCTACGGAAGCAATTTATTCGTGAGAGTATGAGTCTGTGTGCTGTTCCCGCCCTTCTTACCCCTAAGAAGGACGGCAGTTGGCGTATGTGCGTCGATAGCCGCGCCATAAACAAGATCACGGTCAAGTACCGCTTTCCCATTCCTCGATTAGATGATCTATTGGACACTATGTCCGGTGCCCAGATCTTTACCAAGATCGATCTGCGTAGTGGGTACCACCAGATCAGAGTGCATGAAGGAGACGAATGGAAGACCGCCTTCAAGACTAAGGATGGTCTCTATGAGTGGCTAGTCATGTCATTCGGGCTTTCGAACGCCCCTAGTACTTTTATGAGAGTTATGACGCAGGTGTTGCGGCCCTACATGGGCAAGTTTCTGGTTGTATACTTTGATGACATATTGGTCTACAGCCAGACACAGGCCGCCCACCTCGATCATTTGAGGCTTCTCTTCAGCACCCTCCACAGGGAGAAGTTGTATGTGAACCTGAAGAAGTGCGCATTTCTTTCTGAATCCGTCCACTTCCTTGGATTCATTATATCTTCGACTGGAGTATCTGTTGACCCCGAAAAGGTCCAATGTATTCGATACTGGCCTGTGCCTACGACTATCCACGAGGCTCGCAGCTTTCACGGGCTTGCCACCTTCTACAGGAGGTTTGTCCCGGGGTTCAGCACGATCATGGCCCCCTTCACGAGCTGTCTCAAGAAGGGAGAGTTTCAGTGGACCCCCGCTGCCACTAGAGCTTTCGAGGAGATTAAAGCGAAGCTGACGACGGCCCCAGTCCTTAGGCTTCCTGACTTTAGCCGTGCTTTTGAGGTCGCTTGCGACGCATCTGGAGTTGGTATCAGTGGCGTATTGAGCCAAGAGGGACACCCGGTCTCCTACTTTAGCGAGAAGTTAAATGAGGCGAAACAGAAGTATTCGAACTACGATCGAGAGTTTTATGTGGTTGTCCAGTCCTTACGCTACTGGAGGCACTACCTCCTCCCTCGGGAGTTCGTGCTTTACTCCGACCACCAGGCATTACGCTACTTAGATTCTCAGCGCAAGCTGGGGCATCGACATGCCAAGTGGGTTGAGTATCTGCAGGACTTCCAATATGTTCTCAAACATCGAGCTGGTGTTGAGAACAAGCCTGCGGATGCCCTGAGTCGTCGTGTCTCTTTGCTTCAGACTATGACCGCCCGTGTCGACGGGCTTGAGCGCGTGATCTTAGAGTATCCGACGTGCCCTGATTTTGGTGAGATTTACACCGCCCTATCCCGAGATCCCCCAGACCCCGTTGAGGGATATCAGATCTTCGAGGGATATCTATACCATGGACCCCGCCTATGCATTCACCGGACATCGTATCGTGACTTCCTGATTTGGGAGTTGCATGCGAGCGGAGCCGCCGGACATTTTGGGCGCGACAAGTCTATAGCCATTATGGAGGACCGTCTCTACTGGCCCACGCTTAGGAAGGATGTTACTAGAGTGGTCCGCCACTGCCGTATCTGCCAGACGGCCAAGGGCATGAAGCAGAATGCAGGCCTATATACTCCGTTACCGGTCCCACGTCGACCTTGGGAGGACCTTAGCATGGATTTCGTTCTTGGACTTCCCCGCACTCTTCGGAAGCACGATTCCATCTTCGTGGTGGTTGATCGCTTTTCGAAGATGGCTCATTTTATTGCATGCCGCAAGACGGCGGATGCAACCCACGTTGCATCCATTTTTATGAGGGACATTTTCCGCTTACACGGCCTTCCCAAGTCCATCGTATCGGACCGCGACGTGAGGTTTATGAGCTACTTTTGGAAGACCCTGTGGCTCAAGACCGGCACCACCCTTAAGTTCTCGACTGCCTACCACCCAAAGACGGATGGCCAGACAGAGGTAGTAAATAGGAGTTTAGGGAACTTGTTGAGGTGTCTGGTAGGAGAGCGAGTGAGTAGTTGGGACTTAGACCTTCCGGTCGCCGAGTTTGCATATAATAGCTCCGTCAATAGGACTACTGGGTTGAGTCCATTTCATATAGTGTCAGGTTACGACCCCAGGAAACCCATTGACCTTATTCCGAGCCCGTTAGAGTCCCGTCCTAGTGAGTCTGCCGAATCATTTGCACAGCACCTGCATGAGTTGCATGAGTCGGTTCGCCGACGTATTAATATGAGCAATGAGAATTATAAAACCCACGCAGATCAACGAAGACGAGAGCGTATTTTTAATATTGGCGAACGGGTGATGGTACGAGTCCGCCCGGAGAGGCTCCCTTCGGGGTCTGCCAAGAAGCTAAGCGTCAGGCGAATGGGTCCTTTCTCAGTTATTAGTCGGATCGGGACAAACGCCTACAGGCTAGATATCCCGGCGAGTATGGGGATTCATCCAGTTTTTAATATCGAGGATCTGACACCCTATTATGAGCCTCATGACTATGGGGACCCAAGCAGTGGAGGTGATCCACCCTCCTCCCCCTTGCCTGCCTTCTCCACCGCCCCACCCACGCCAGTTTGCCACCACAGCCCGCCCACTACTGATACCCTTTCCCCTGGAAGTTCGTCGCCTATAGTACCACAGCCGGCATCACCACTCGCACCGGATCCCACTATGAGAGATGAGAGCATCACTGAGATCAGATCCCACCAGATTGTTCCCACCACGGGCGGGCCGCGCCTTCGCTACTTGGTTCATTGGCGGGGCCGTACAGACGCTGACGACGCTTGGATACTACCGGCAGAGCTTGATCGACTTGCCCCCGAACTTCGACTCCAGTACGATCGTCTCCATTCATCGGAGATGAATGCTTTTCAGTCGGGGGGAGTTGATGGGAGTCCATCGGATCGTGCACATGATGGAGCGGGACCCACGTTCATTTATTCCCGCCGGAAGACGTGATCGGATCACCGATCGGACCCCGCGGTTGCGTCCGGCATGTCGCCGCGAATCTAAATCATATATTTATGTATTTTTTTTGGACATGTGTTTGGTTAATTTAAGGGCGAACTCACCGACCAATCATAGCCGTTCGATGGGATTCCCTAATGCTTGTTTCTTATAAATAGGATTAGGAGGCTGATTTTAGGGTTCATTGCTGAAGTTGAAGAGGTCTTCTTCCCTACTTCCGGTGGTCATCTCGCGGTGCCGACGTCGTGGACCCTTGGTGCCGATGCCTTGGGGTAAGTCTTCCTCCTCCTCTCCCCCTCCTCCTCCGCCCAACTACAACCCCGCCAACCCCCCCTACTCCGCCCAGGTTCGGACTGACCGAGCCCCTCCTCCTCCGCCCCATCCAGCCCGCCAGCCCCCCAATTCCGCCCAGTTTTGGGCTGGCCGAACTCCCCCTACCACCGCCTACTCCAGCCCGCCAAGCACCACCCCTGTCCGCCCGGATTTGGGCTGACCGAACCCTTCCCCTACCTCCGCCTCCCCATTAGCCCGCCAAACCTCCTCTCCCTTCCTAAATCTGTGGATCCACCTTTCCTTAACCCCGTTTCCCCCTATTCCCTACGATCCGGGTTCTAGTTGCCCCGATATACCCTCCCATCACCCGATCTACTCTCCCTAACCCAGATCCGATCCTCCATTACCGGATCCGCCCTCCCGAGTCCGGATCTACGTGTATTCTTCCGGATTCACCCGTTTCCTCTCTGATCCCTTCATCCACCACCAAAACAGCCCCAACCGCTATCTCCACCTCCGGTTCCACCACCCGGCACCCGATCTACGCCACCCGAACCTTCCACCTCCGTTGCCCAAAATCAGCCCCTAGTCTCGAGTTATTTTTGTGATTTGGTTGTACTATTTTCTTGGTATTATTATTGGTTAATCTCGTATTTGCTTGGAGCTTGTTTGGGGTATTTTGGTATCGATTGATTATTAACCTGCAGGTGGATCTCTTCGCCGCGCGCTTCGCTTTTGGCCCTCCGAGCGGAGGAAAGCCAACAAAGAAATTCGCTCAATATTAAAAAATAATTCTTGTTACAATTGTTTGCTTGTGGCGTTACTAATTTTCATTGCTCTAATAATTTGTTGCGTGAACCGATGGTTGTGTTGCATATAGAGTCTAGGTGGTGCACTCCATAGCCTACCCTACATCATTTAGTCTCTTGAATATTTCATGCTAAATTTGAAAAGCTAAAAAAAGATATTTTTCATAAAAATGTTTTGGGCAAAACAGTTAATTATGTTCATGTACTTGAGTTCCAAAAAAGAGGTTTGTCGCACGTTCATATGTTGGTTATTTTTGATGCGTGCGATAAAGTGAATACTCTAATTAACTATGACAAGATTGTTAGAGCAGAGCTTCCTCATATTAAACATGAACCCGAATTATACAACGTTGTTGTGCGTCATATGATTCATGGGCCACGCGCACACATAAACTCTCATGCACCATGCATGAAACATGGTATTTGTAAAAAGGGGTACCCAAAAAACTTTGCTGAGGATACCTTGCAAGGGCAGGACTACTACCCAATATATAGATGCCGCAATAATGGACGATCATTTATACTGCATCGGGCTGAATACTTTGTTATTGATAATCGATGGGTTGTTCCCTATAACCATGGCTTCTATTGAAATATGACTGTCATATTAACCTTGATATATGCAGTAGTATCAAAAGTATAAAATATCTATATAAATACATTCACAAATGCCCTGATTCTGTTGCATTTCAAGTTCAACCTCTCTCAGATCATAATGAGATTCCTCAATATGTAAATGGTCGATGGATATGCCCACAAGAAACTCTTTGGAAGATATTCAAGTTTTCTATGTACCAAACATATCTGTTAGTTATCTGTTTACAAATTCATTTACCTAACAAACACCAAGTACAGTTTCGCACCACTGAATTAGTGGACAATCTTCCGGCAAACGAAATTCTTGAACAATGTTGACTGAATTTTTCCACGTGTATACCGCGCTACAAAAAAGCCACAATTATCTATACAGTGAATTTCCCAAACACTACACATGGAATCTGACATCCAGAACATGTGGATCAGACGAAGACAGAGCCAACACGTTATTGGTCTAATGTACTCCGTATATCCTTCTGAAGGCAAAAGATTTTATTTACCCATGTTGTTGAATCATATTCGAGCTCCAAGATCTTTTGAACATCTGATGACAGTTGATACCACTACGTACTCAACATTTAAAGAAGCTGCTGAACAATATGTTTTGCTCGAATAAGACAACAATCTACATAACTGTATGCGTGAGGCGAGAGAATTTCAAATACCATCAGCGTTAAGAACTTTATTTACTATAATTTTACTTTATTGCAACCCAACGAGGTTAGACAATTATGGAATGATAACTATACTGCAATGACTGAAGATTACGTCTCTTCTACTTTGATCAGTGATTTATATGTCATGAACAAACTTCTTCATGAAATAGAGTATACTCTTTAGCAACATAGCAAAAGTTTTACACAGTCTGATATTCCTCAGATGTCGGCAATCTCTACAAATATTACCAACATATCGAGCTTAATTGAAGATGAACTCTCTATACCAATTTCATATACGAATCTTAACTCTGTTTCATCGTTAAATCCTGGTCAATGTTATGTCTTTCATACTATTATGGAAGCTATTAGACAGCGTCATGGTGGTATTTTCTTCATAGATGGTCTTGGAGGCACTGGAAAAACTATTTTATACAATGCGATACTTGCTCATTTATGACATGATGGTCATATTGTGCTTGCAACTGCATCATAAGGAATTATTGCGACTCTTCTTTCAGGTGGAACCACAACACATTTAAAATTCCAATTCTTGTGGAAGCAGGCTCATTTTGCAAATTCGACAAACAGTCTGAGATGCATAACCTTTTACAACATTGCTCCGTTATTTTGTGGGATGAGACCCCGATGTAGCACAAACATATATTTGAGGTTGTTGATCGATCATTTTAAGATGTTCTGAACCTCCCACAACCTTTCGGTGGTTAGGTTGTAATTATGAGAGGATATTTTCGACAAGTTCCACCAGTTGTAATTAATGGCACAAAGCCCCAATTATCAATGTCAGCATAGTTGACTCACCTTTGTGGTCAACTGTAAGGTTAATTTCATTATCTGAAAATATGTGTGCTTTGGATGATCAACATTTTTCAAAGTTTCTGCTATGAATAAAAAATAGTGATGAGCCTACATATGATGACGATATGATTCAGATTCCTGATTCAATGATTATTCCCTGGGAAGGACAACATTCAATCAAAATGCTTATCAAAAGTGTATTCTCCGATATTAAGTCCAGTGTTACGAACTCTGATTATTGGGAAGACAGAGCATTGCTGACTCCATTAAATGAGGATGTTGTGTGGCTAAATGAAAAGTGTCTCATATTACTCACTGGAGACAATTATATACTATTATTTTAATTTTGTTGATGGTGACAGATATAATTTATACCCACAAAAGTTTTTGAATAGCATCTCACCGGACAATCTCCCACCGCACAAATTATCTTTGAAAAAAGGCGCCCATATCATGCTTTTGCGGAATTTAAATCCTCGAACCAGTCTTTGCAATGGTTCGCGGCTCCTTTGCCGTCACTACTGAAGAAATGTTATTGAAATGGAAATACTTACGGACAACATAAAGGCGAGGCGGTCTTTCTCCCCCGCATACCACTCAAAAATGTTGGAGATCTCAATATGCCCTTTGAGTTAACTCGCAAGCAAGTCCCGGTCCGTTTAAGCTTTGCACTTACCATAAACAAATCTCAAGGACAAACAATTAAGCAAGTTGACCTTTACCTGCCCTCTCCTGTTTTCAGTCATGGTCAACTTTCTGTTGCTTTATCAAAAAGAGTCAGTGCAGCAAAGACCAAAGTTTTAATAAAAAATGGTGTTGTCTGCACGTCATGGTACCCATACAAAAAATGTTGTGTTCAAAGAACTACTGTCCAAAGTCACTGTCCAGGTGCATTTTCTATCTCATCTTCGATTTTTTATATATATGTGTTTAAGATACAAACATTGTCAGCTATTAATTTCTTCTATTTGTTACATAGTCTCATCAAATGTATAGTTGCCTGCAATGATTTTAAACAAAATTCTGTTTGCATGCATAACAAGACAATAATCTTCTGATCCACAATTCCATGTGATGTGGATAATAAACATATGCGACCTACCATGGGTATGCAGTTTACCTATAAGTTTTTTACAATTACTCACGCTTATCTGCTCATCGTATTGTTGTTAAAATCATAAAAATGAAGAACCATAATACAAATATTCGAGAGTTCAAATACCTTCTAGCTAGGCTAATCTTTTTCAATAATATGTACCAACTTGCAAGTACATTCAAGCATATTGCAAATTGGTCGCCAACAGAAAAGGAAATACAAGAGTGAAAGATTAAAGTAGGTTACTTATTGCGATGTAGTCATTGTATTGTTGTTAAAATCATAGATTACTAATATATATTAATATACTGTTGTTTGTGCTGGTTGATGTACTATTCTCTACTGTAATAAAAATTTCAAATACTACTATGTCATTATGTTGACAATTTTTTATTACCACATACAGTCATGTCTAAGCAATCAGGACAACAGTCTCATACACACGATCGTAGGTTTCCGGCATAGGTAGAAGAAATATATCGATGACAGAATGGTGTTGACGACAAAACAGCTGGGCATGATATGCCTCATCTCTACCAATACAACAGACCTAAAATCTTAATACCTAAGGTGCCAAGGGACGTAAGTATCATAGAACAATGGAATTTTGTTTTTCAGGCATTCGCATACTCGAAAAAGATCGTTGTGCAAAAGTCTTATGACATCGAAGCTGCAAAGAAAAACTTTAACATAAATTAATCACAGGTAAGTTTTTCAACCGTTGCTTACCTCAAATGCAATTTTGAAATCACTGAAATTTGTTCTTTTTTTACAGGGAACCATGAGATATTTTTTGGTAATTGCAACGGTTTGATGGTCCTGTGCCTATCACTATTCACTATCGAAGCACTATTGCCTTAGAAATTATTGTAGATTTCTTTGTAATATATGGTGTAATGTAGTTGAAGTAGCAGACATAAAAATATATATGTTGCATTATATATATAATCTACTCATATAACAGACATGAGTGTACGCTATGACTCTGGAGATCTTCCTACCATCTGTACTCAAGCCTAACAAATTAAATGTGTATGTTTTGTCAAAGATTTGTTGTTTAAATATTGTTGTATATTTGGTGATATATGAGCTGCATTTTGAACAGGGCATGATATCTTCTTCTCTGCAAGACTTTATAAATATCCCTACGTTTTTTGATATCTCTCGGGCGGTCTTATCTCGCATCTTGCCTCCGCCCGCACAAACTCGGCCCGTGCTCGATGTTATCAATGGACATCATACTATTTTGCAATTTCAATATTTTCTTTCAAGATTATTTTCACGTTGTGATAATAATAATCATATACAAATACGAGCATTTTCGTACGGGCTACGGCCGTGTTCGATGCTCTTCACATCGACAGTACCCCGACTGTGACGGAACCTCCGCCCAAACTCGGCCCCTCTACAACACTCGATCAATTGACGAGGCACAGTGAGCCCCCGTAACCTACGTGACAGTACCCCCGTCTCGACAGTGTCCCGGCGCAGCGGCGCTTCTGCAGCTCGCAAACTGGGGTACTGTCGCGTAGGGCACGGGGGCTCACTGTGCCCGGCCAATTGATCGAGTGTCGTAGAGGGTCTGAATTTGGGTGAAGGTACCGTCGCAGCTGGGGTACTGTCGATGCGAAGAGCATCGAGCACAGGCGTAGTCCGTGCGAAGATGCTCGTGTTTGTATATGGTTATTGTTATCACAACGTGAAAATAATCATGAAAGGAAATATTGAAATTGCAAAATAGTATGAAGTTCATTGATAACATTGAGCACGGGCCGAGTTTGTGCGGGCGGAGGCAAGATGCAGGATAAGACCGCCCGAGAGATATCAAAAAACATAGGGACATTTATAAAGACTTGCAGAGAAGAAGATAGCATGTCATGTTCAAAATGCAACTCATATATCACCAAATATACAACAACATTTAAACAACAAAACTTTAACAACACATACGCATTTAATTTGTTAGGCTTGGGTACAGATGGTAAAAAGATTTTCAGAGTCATAGCGTACACTAATGTCTGCCATATGAGCAGATTATATATAATGCAACATATATATTTTTATGTCTGCTACTTCAACTACATTGCAGCATATATTACAAAAGAATCTACAATAATTTCTAATGCAGCACTGCTACGGTAGTGAACAATGATAGGCACAGGACCATCAAACCGTTGCAATTACCAGAAAACATCCCATAGTTCCCTGTAAAAAAGAACAAATTTCAGTGATTTCAAAATTGCATTTGAGGTAAGCAACTGTTGAAAAACTTACCTGTGACTATTTTATGCTGAATTTTTTCTTTGCAGCTTCGATGTCGTAGGACTTTAGCATAACGATCTTTTTTGAGTCTGTGAATGCCTGAAAAACAAAATTTAATTGTTCTATGATATTTACGTCCCTTGGCACCTTGGGTATTAGAATTTTGGGTCCGTTGTATTGGTAGAGATGAGGTATATCACGTCAAACTGTTTTGTCGTCAACATCATTCTGTTCTTGATATATTTCTTCGACCCATGCCAGAAACCTACGATCGTGTGTATGAGACTGTTGTCCCGGTTGCTTAGATATGATTGTATGTGGTAATAAAAAATTGTCAACATAATGACATAATAGTATTTGAAATTTTTATTACAATAGAGAATAGTACATCAACCAGCACAAACAGCAGTATATTAATATATATCAGTAATCTGTGATTTTAACAGCAATACGATGACCATGTCGCAATTAATAACCTACTTTAATCTTTCACTCTTGTATTTCCTTTAATGTTGACGACCAATTTGCAATATGCTTGAATGTACCTGTAAGTTGGTACAGTATTATTGAAAAAGATTAGCCCAACTAGAAGGTATTTGTACTCTCAAATATTTGTATTATGGTTCTTCATTTTTATGATTTTAACAGCAATACGATGAGCAGATAAGCGGGAGTAATTGTAAAGAACTTATAGGTAAACTACATTCCCATGGTAGGTCGCATATGTTTGTTATCCACATCACATGGAACTATGGATCAGAAGATTATTGTCATGTTATGCATGCCAATAGAATTTTGTTTAAAATCATTGCAGGCGACTATATTTGATGTGACTGTGTAGCAAATAGAAGAAATTAATAGCTGACAATGTTTGTATCTTAAACACATATAAAAAAAATCGGAGATGAGAAATAGAAAATGCTCTGGACAGTGACTTTGGACAGTAGTTCTTTGAACACAACATTTTTTATATGAGTACCATGACGTGCAGACACAGCACCATTTTTTATTAAAATTTTGATCTTTGTTGCACTGACTCCTCTTGATAAAAAAACATAAAGTTGACCATGACTGAAAACAGGAGAGGCAATGTAAAAGTCAACTTGCTTAATTGTTTGTTCTTGAGATTTCTTTATGGTAAGTGCAAAGCTTAAACGGATCAGGAATTGCTTGCGAGTTAACTCAAAGGGCATTTTGAGATCTCCAGCATTTTTGAGTGGTATGCGGGGGAGAAAGACAGTCTCGCTTTTATGTTGTCCCGTAAGTATTTCCACTTCAATAACATTTCTTGAGAACTTACGGCAAAGAAGCCGCGAACCATTGCAAAAGCCGATTCGAGGATTTAAATTCCGCAAAAGCATGATGGGGGCGCCTTTTTTCAAAGATAATTTGTGCGGTGGGAGAATGGCTGGTGGGATGATATTCAAAAACTCTTGTCTGTATAAATTATATCGATCGCCATCAACAGAATCAAAATAATAGTATGTAGTTTCGTCTCCAGTGAGTAATATGAGACACTTTTCATGTAGCAACGCAACATCCTCATTTAATGGAGTCAGCAATGCTCTATCTTCTCAATAATCAGAGTTGGTAACACTGAACTTAATATCAGAGAATACAGTGTTGATAAGCACATCGATTGCATATCGTCATTCTCAGGGAATAATCATTGAATCATGAATCTGAATCATATCGTCATCATATGTAGGCTCATCACCATTTCATATTTGAAGCAAAAACTATGAAAAATGTTGATCATCCAAAACACGCATATTTTCAGATAATGAAATTAACCTTACAATTAACCACAATGGTGAGTCAACTATGCTGACATTGATAATTTGGGACTGTGTCATTAATTACAACTAATTAAACTTGTCGAAAATCTCCTCCCAAAATTACAACCTTACCACCGAAAGGTTATGGGAGGTTCAGAACATCTTAAAATGATCGATCAACAGCCTCAAATACATGTTTGTGCTACATCGGGGCCTCATCCCACAAAATAGTGGAGCAATGTTGTAAAAGTTTATGCATCTCAGACTGTTTACCGAATTTGCAAAATGAGCCTACTTCCACAGGAATTGGAATTTTAAATTTTAAATGCGTTATGGTTCCACCTGAAAGAAGAGTCGCAGCAATTCCTGACGATGCAGTTGCAAACATAATATGACCATCATGTCGTAAATGGGCAAGTATCGCTTTATATAAAAAAGTTTTTCCAGTGCCTCCAAGGCCATCTATGAAGAAAATACCACTAAGACGATGTCTAATAGCTTCCATAATATTATGAAAGACATAATATTGGCCAGGATTTAGCGATGAAACAAAGTTAAAATCCATATACGAGATTGGTATAGAGAGTTCATCTTCAATTAAACTCGATATGTTGGTAATATTTATAAAGATTGCCGACATCTGAGGAATATCAAACTGTGTAATACTTTTGCTATGTTGCTGAAGAGTATACTCTATTTCATGAAGAATTTTGTTCATGACATATAAATTACTGTTCAAAATAGAGGAGACATAATCTCTAGTCATTGCAGTATAGTTATCATTCCATAATTGTCTAACCTCGGTTGGGCTGAAATAAAATAAATTGTAGTAAATAAAGTTCTTAACTCTGACGACATTTGAAATTCTCTCGCCTCACGCATACAGTTATGTAGATTATTGTCTCGTTCGAGCAAACTATATAGTCCAGTAGCTTCTTTAAATGTTGAGTACGCAGTGGTACCAACTATCATCAGATGTTCGAAAGATCTCGGAGCTTAAATATGATTCAATAACATGCGTAAATAAAATCGTTCGCCTGTACGGAGTACATTCGACAAATAACTTTTTGGCGTCGTCTTCGTCTGATCCATGTTCTGGATGTCAGATTCTATGTGTAGTGTTTGAGAAATTCACTGTACAGATAATTGTGGCTTTCTTATTGCGCGGAATACACATAGAAAAATTCAGTCAACATTGTTCGAGAATTTCGTTCGTTTGTCGGAAGATTGTCCACTAAATCAGTAGTACGAAATTGTACTTGGTGTTTGTTATGTAAATGAATCTGTAAACAGATAACTGATGGATATGTTTGGTATATAGAAAACTTGAATAATCTTCTAAAAAACTTCTTGTGAGCATATCCATTGACCATTTACATATCGAGCAACCTCATTATGATCTGAGAGAGGTTGAACTTGAAATGCAACAGAATCAGGGCCTTTGTAAATGTATTTATATAGATATTTTATACTTTTAATACTACTGCATATCTCAACGTTAATATGACAGTCATATTTCAACAGAAATCATGGGTTATAAGAAACAACACATCGATTGTCAATAACAAAGTCTTCAGCCCGATGTGGTATAAATGATCGTTCATTATTGTCGCATCTATATATTGGGTAGGAGTCCACCCCTTGCAAGGTATCCTCAGTAAAGTTTTTTGGGTACCCCTTTTTACAAATACCATGTTTCATGCATTGTGCATGAGAGTTTATGTGTGCGCGTGGCCCATGAATCATATGATGTACAACAGCGTTGTATAATTCGGGTTCATGTTCAATATGAGGAAGTTCTGCTCTAACAATCTTGTCATAGTCAACTGGAGTATTCACTTTATCGCACGCATCGAAAATAACCAACATATGAACGTGCGACAAACCTCTGTTTTGGAACTAAATTACATAGACATGACTAACTGTTTTGCCCAAAACATTTTTATGAAAAATATCTTTTTTTAGCTTTCCAAATTTTGCATGAAATATTCGAGAGACTAAATCAGGTCGTTCTTGAGGTATTTGTCCTGCATAAAGTGCGTCTGTAATTTCTTGTTATGGAGCGTTGCATGTCATTGTTAAAAAAATATCTGGTCTACCATAATGTTGCACAAAGGTCATTGCATCTTGATAACGCTGTTACATGTCGCGAGGGCTTCCAATAAAAGATGATGACAAGATAACGCGCCGACCAATATTCGTTGTAGTGGAAGCACATAATGTACGACTTTAGCATATTAAGTGGTGTTAGAATTAAAATCATATGATATTAAATTAAAATATATATCAACCTCCACTATTTTCTCCAGCATTGAGACAGTCTTGTAGGCCGCTGTAAAGTTCAGAAAAGATTGTTTTTTGGTTATTTTTTATCCATCGGAGCTTTTGAGTTTCAATTTTAATATAATTATCAACAACATATTGCTGCAGTAGCCGACATCCATGTAACGACAATGATAAAAGTGGTTGACGATCCTACAATACAATGATTATGAGGTCAAATACCATATTAGTGGAAGTAGCAGGTCTGCACATAGTAAAATGTATTTGCATAAAACCTGAAGTATGTATGAGTAGTAGTCGCAATAGCTAACATGTAGATGATTCAATCCTTTGACCAACCAACCATATGTACTATATGGGAGGAGCAAAGGAAATTGAAGTGGGTCGTAGTAACCAGTATATTCTTGAATATTAACCAATTGACTTTCAATTGTCTCAACAATTATATGTCGCTCATTTGATTCAAGGTACTCTTCAGAACCAATAATTATAGTAGCGACCTGTAATGCAGTCGGTAATGTATATTGTTGGCCAAAGCAGGCCTTTCCTTTATAATAAGTTTGTATTTATTAATATCTTCATGTTGAGATATTCGCTGGAATATTTATACAAATGGGTTATATGTATCCAAAATTGTTCTTATTTTTTCCAGTAATGCACGATCTAGCTCTGCGTTTTCTCGCAAACGACAATCTATCTCATGTTTTGTATCATATATATAGAGTTGTAGGTACCTATGACGTAAGTTTGCAGCAGAAAAAAGAGAACCAATTTGGTGATATATTGATTCATGAGCTCGAAATGTACATATCGCATGTTGATCAGCTGTCAACGCTCCATCTAACGTCACACTCATAGAAGTAAAAGAGAAAACATGGTTATATGAACGAATATATTTTTTGAAGTGACGACTTTCAGTAGAGTCACTGATGAACAAATTGTAGAGGTCAGGTGGAACAGGTATAGCTGGAATATGAACCTTTTCATTGCCGCAGCACATCGTTGGTGTTTCACCATCAAACAGTTTAGCATTGCAATTATAATAGAAATGAGGGCAATGTAGTTGTAAATATACGATTTGGTGCATTGTATTGCAGATACGTGCAACATTGTGGTTTCCAAGGCGACGGTGCCTAACACGAACAGTAATATAAGAGCTCTCTCCTCTGTGTCCTCATGTTGCCGAGTCGGGGTTGTCCAATTTTCTATAGGAGAAATAATATCCGAATAATATCAAATATATATGGTAACAGGCAAACATGCGTGACATATATGTGTATATTGTAATAAAAACAAAATACCTTCTGGATGCACGTGATATGTGATATTTTTCTACGGTAGATGAGTTGCATATTGCTCTATGTTTACAGTTGGTGTGGGTGCAGCAGATGGCTGCAATAATGTTGAAGCAGGAGTGGTTGCAGTAATACGGTCAATTGAGTGGGAAGATATTACTGACATGGTACAGTCAAGCAGAGATGCAACAAATGAGTGCATTGTCGATGATTCTCCAATTTGAGGTCGTCTCTCAGCATGAAAGATTGATAAAGATGGTACAGTTGTCAATAAATATCTATGAAGAACACCATTACATGCATTTGTGACTTTGAAATGCAATAGCGTATGGGTGTTGCGTCATGTAGCAGTATTTATAAACATATGATAATGTGCACAAACAAAAAGTAATTGTTACCCCAAGTCATGTTTATGTCTTCAGCGTGGGTGTGCAAAGTCGGTGCATCTGTAGTTGTTTGAGGAAGGGTTACAGCAGTGCAGTGGAGCTCGGACTCCTAATTAGGCAATATGTCACTTTGTTGGGGTAATTGTTGTCGTCGTCTTTGAGCAGCAGCACGCCTCATTTCTCTTTGGTGTGCTTGTTGCGCTTCTGTAATACGCGCGCGCCGCGCCCTTTGGTAAGATCGATTATATGCTCGTTCAGCTTCACGTTGTTCGTCAGACAGCAGCGCTCTTCTTCTATATGAACATTCTCAATTAGAAGCTCGTTGATTAGCACGTTTTGATTCTGTCATATACGCATTTCTGATTGAGACATAAGAATAATTATAGAGTTGATGTAATTCGCGCTGTTCATCAATCACAGGGAGAGCTCGAGCACGAACATGAGATCAAACATTATTATGTAGCTCCACTCTGTTTTGATTACGCTCCATATCTACAAATAGATTCAAATCAAATATATAAAGCTAAGGAATGTGTTCGACTATTTAGTACCTATATGGAAGAAAATATAATAACAACGGAAGATGAGATCCTACAAATGAAGGGAGCATGACAACAGGAATGAGATTTTGTAATGATAATCAATTATTCAGGTTAGGAGATTGGAGTGACGGTTGATAATGATGCAAGAGGATCACATAATTACAAATAAAAGATATTGAGAACACAAAACATATGACATAGGATCTAAGAAGAATAATGTGAGTAGCAAACATGACTTAAGCAAATATCCTAATAGTTCCTCATACATGTAACTGTTTGTGTGGACGAACAGTCAAACAGCAAACAAATCCAGGGTGCATGCAAAATTAAATACTATCATAACTTAAGGAAAGCTATAATCTGTAGTTGTAGATTTTCTACCAAAAAATGTAGACAAAAAGCTACGATTTTCTCATACATGGAACATTCTGAGCGGGTAAGAAGTTACAAAAACAAATAAACCAATCCACGTTTAATGATTCAGAACCTAAATGGCCATTAGTGTACTAACAATAGCCAAAAAAGGAAAAAAAATGCTCCATTTCAAGACGCCTCAATTCGATTGCAAGCCGCCACGGCCATTTCGTTTCAAGCCAAGTCGACTTGAAATAGTGTCGACTTTATGCTGAGTTTGACTCAGAAATTTTAATTTTTAGGCAAGCTCAAATCACTCGAACTCTACTCAAGATCAGCCCTGAGTTAGAATTGGACGAACCCGCAGAGGAGATGAAGAGCAACGAAGATAATATGAGCATTGAGAAAAGAAGTCTGCTGCAGTTAGCAGTCATAAGGAGGAATCTGAGGTTGTTCTTCTCTACGTTTTGGATACTGTGTGCGGAGATAGAAGAGCTCTTTAATAATATATTGGGTGCGATGAGGATGATTTGTGCAAATAAGAGCAATGGACCAATGATAGAAGCACAGTAAGATAACTCATTTAATTTTGGCTTCAATAAAAAGTATGTGTCAAAGCCAACGAACATGCAACCCTCTGTGCCACACCTAGAACATGAAAGATAAAGGAATGTATTGAATGTGTTGGATTGAACTTTCGTACTTCAGAGAGAAATGAATAACAGTGGACTTTCAAAGTACTTTGAACTGCTTAACTCTATGCGTGTATCATTACGTGTCAGAACATAGTTAGAATATCCATTGTTGTTGAGAAAGAACACGGGGTTAGTCAACGATTTGGGGGAAGGGAATGCATTTGATCGATGTTCTTCGCTTTCTTCCTACCTGGTAAGGCTACGCATCTACATGACTTCCTTGTATTCATTTATGTGTATTAAAACATATCCACTTTAATCGGAGAAGTAAAGGTAAGGTTAGTTCAATCCTTGCCTCCATTGCAGTGGAGTATATTGTTTTTAGCGTATTATACTATCATTCCACTTCAGCATGTCATTGTATTGTCAAATCTTCAAATCTTATTTGTGAGAAAATAAAAAATTTTCAAATGTAACATTTCAGAAACTAAAGTAGAAGAGGAGCAGTACAAAACAATAGTTTGAATATAATCTAAATTTGTAAAAACATCAAGTTGACCTAGATCATAGCCTTCAGTAAAATGAAGCACTAAAAAATTTGTTTAGCATTACAGCATTGCATAGTATTAAGGATGGCTTCCCTCTTCTCTCATATGAACGAATCAGGTTTCAAAATCATAGAGAAATCCAAATGAAGGATGAATAGCGAGCTCATTATGCAGAAATTGGATTGTCACCAAAGACTATTTTTGAAACTCCAGCTGTGGCTAATTTTTGAAATGAGTAATCAGGTTTTGGAGTTTGGACCACAGCCTTCAAGAAATAGTTTAGTTGCAATAGATTGAACATTTTAGGTATAGTATTTTAGAAGCACTAATTGATTAAACATTTTGGCATTAAATCCCATTTTTAACACATGTAGAGCAAATATCATATGAAACACATATCTTATAGCTCATAAGAACCTAATAAAAAAATTCATTCATTAAGCATGGGAGTGTGAATCAATTATAAATTCTAAGTTTTAAAGAATTAACCTTGAACATTGGAGCCGATGTGAACACGTGCATATGAAATACAGAAATGAAATTGGCTCTCCAAGATCATGGTTCGAGCTGAAATCGACTCTCCAAGACCATGGTTTGGAAATCAACATTTTTATTTATAACAATAAAGCTTAATAAAGATGTCATCAATAACATATAATTCAGATCAAACATATCATTAAGATTATGTCTGAATTTAACTAAAGAAGGAATTTGAAGGAGCATTGTATGTACACTCAATGTAGGACAAATGACTACAAAGGCTCTTACCATTGCTTTAGGTAATTATCCATGAGTAACTCCAAAAATACTTTCAAATTTACAACTATAAACACTTTGACATGCATATGAAAAGCCAAAAAAAATATGTAAACCCCCTTAAATTGCTTGTTGAGTACATATTTATGACAAATGACAACAATTAAACTGGCTAGAACAGAAGCATGGTTATAACAATAACGAAATCGCTGAAGAAATTTACATGAATATCTGCCCCAAATGTATCCAGAATGAAATCACTGAAGAAATGAAATCAAGGAAATCGGTCAATCTAAATCCGACAGCAACGTCTAGGTATGCCTAATTAAGCCACATGCCCAAAAATTACAGTCCATTTGGACTTAGGGTTTGGTCAGGGCACTCTTTTTTTTTTCTGACCTACCCTAGGACCAGCCCTAGGAAAATGGCTCTATAGGGAAGTATACTTAACCAAAATTAATGTGTAACATATCAAATTAAAGGTAACTCCGAGACCTACAATTTTCATGTTGAGTATATTTTATGAAAAAGGCTGTAAGTGCCCTAATTATTGGCATGCAAAAGTCTGTTAAAGAAGATAGAAAATAGAACTATTCATGTAATTAAAATAAATACAGGATTAATAATTTTTGCATGACACTAATCTTAAAGCAGATGTGTGGCTGCTGTGTTTCTTCTCCAAATGCAATGGAAATCCAGCCCGATATCGGGGGCTTTCACGGGAGGTTTCCCGGCGGCTACAGACGGCGCCTCCACCGGCGATCTTCACCTCCACCCTCACGGTGGTGGGGGCAAGCTTTTGCCGGCGGCTAGGGCGGAGGGAAGTGGCGGCGCCACCTCACCCGAGAGCTTCCAAAACACCATTAATGGAGAAAAACAAAAAAACT
Organism: Platanthera zijinensis; assembly: GCA_039513925.1. Classification (NCBI taxonomy): domain Eukaryota; kingdom Viridiplantae; phylum Streptophyta; class Magnoliopsida; order Asparagales; family Orchidaceae; genus Platanthera; species Platanthera zijinensis. The sequence continues at coordinate 20,146,868 of CM077084.1, read as the reverse complement.
GGGTTCGGGCTCATTCGAGCCCGAACCCTACCCTAAACATTCCTAAGATCTAAGCATGAAGAGAGAGGTGAGGGAGGACCTTCCCGGCGGCCTTGCGACGTGAGGAGCGGCGAAGAACCATGGCGACGGCGGCGGCGCTTATCCCTCGGGTTCACGGCTTCTAGCTCTGGTTCAGCTCCAAGGCTCGGTTCTTTCTCTTTCTCTCTCTGCTGCTCACCTTGTCATGATGGTGATGAGCCGATGGGAGTGAGTGGGGGGGATGAGGAGATGAAGTATACGGGGCGATACACTCTAGGTGAGGGGGCGGGTTTGCCTTGTTCTTGTCACCATGCATGCATGGGTGGGCCCCACTCCATCCACCTCCTCCTAAATGACACCAAGGGTCGGCCAGCCCAAGGGGAGCTGATGGCATGAGCCCAAGTGGGCTCAATCCACTAACACTCTTAAATATATCGTTTCCCTCTCCTAAATTATTCTTCATTTTGAGCTTCTCTCTCTCTCTCTCCTAGTCACTAAGTTGGCTAGTCAATCCTTTAGTCTATTGGCAGCCCACCCATGCATAATATATTAAGTGGGGGGGATGATATCAAGGCTTGACGGTGGAGAGAGAGGCCCTTGGTCATGAATACTCTTCCTCCAAATTTTCTCTCTCCTAGTCACCCAAGTTGACTTGGTCACTTTTTGGTTCTCTAAGAGTTTGTCATGACCTAGTCATGACAAAACCACTCCTAGGGGTTTAGTTGGAAATGGGATGTTACAAAACCCAATAAACAAAATAAAAATTTCGTCCCCGAAATTAAAGTTAAGCCTACGGGGCTTTTCTACCGGCAAAACTAAAGTGTAACATCCCATAAATGAGTTGGCATGCCTACTTGCTTAATAAAACAAGGGCTAGCCCCAATAAACAAAAAGAATTAGTCTCTATCCTTTTAGATGATTCTACTAGTAAAAGAAATTAGGAAGAACGCTTAAACCACTTGAGGAGTTGCGAGGTATACCTGACTAAATAGCTCCGGATATCTTTCCTGCATCAGGTCCTGTGGCTCCCAAGTATGCTCCTCTCGTCCGTGGTTCCTACACAGGATCTTGACTAGTGGGATCTTCTTGCGGCGCAAGACTCGTATCCCCTGGTCGTCGATCCGTATCGGCTCCAAATGTACAGATCAATCCGAAGCTATCGGCCCATCAGTGGCCGTAATCTGCAACTCTGGGCGTAGTAGAGCCCTCCTGAGTGAAAACACGTGAAAGACGTCGTGCAAGCCGGCCAGCTCCAGCCGGTAAGCTAGGGGACCGATCCGCTCCAGGATCCTGAACGGCCCCATGTATCTCGGGCTAAGCTTCTTCCGCCGACCACGTACTCGTGAAACCCCATGCATCGGCCGGATCTTCAAGAACACCCGATCCTCTACCTGAAACTCCCCCAGACGATGTCGAGCATCAAAATATTTCTCATGCCTGCTCTGTGCCTCCAGCATTCTATCCCGTATCAGCCGTACCTGTGCCTCAGTATCCTCAATAAAGTCTGTGTCCACAGTCTTCGGATCCTCGTCTTGTATCCAAAACAACGGAGTCCTACACTTCCGCCCATACAACGCCTCATATGGAGCCATCTGTATATTGGACTGATGACTGTTATTGTACGAAAACTCCACTAGGGGAAACATCATCTCCCAGGGCTCTTCACGGTCCACAATACACAGTCTCAGCAGGTCCTCCAGTGTCCGGTTGGTGCGCTCTGTCTGCCCATCTGTCTGGGGGTGGAAGGCCGTACTGAAAGCCAGTCGAGTACCCAAGTATGTCTGTACTGACCTCCACTCCCTAGACGTGAATCGTCAATCTCGATCCGACACGATCGTCTTGGGCACCTAATGATATCGCACAAACTGCTCTATGAACCTCCGTGTGAGTACTCCGACAGCATCCTCCTTCCTGATCGGGATGAACCTAGCCACCTTCGTCGGTCGGTCAACAATTACCCAGATAGAATCGTTTCACGCCAGTGATCGAGGGAGGCCATGGATGAAGTCCATCGCGATATCCTCAATTTTCCACTCCGGCACCGGGACTGGCTGCAATAAACGAGCGGGATGTCTGCACTCTGCCTTCACTAACTGGCACGCCTCGCAGAGGGTCACGAAGTAGGTGATGTCCTTCTTCATGCCCGTCCAGTATAGAGTCTTCTTCAAACCCGCCGTCATCTTAGTGATCCCGGGATGTATAGAATATTTGTTATGATGAGCCTCGGCCATGATGTCCTCCCGAATCTGGCCTCCATCCGGTATGTAAGTCCGACCTCTGAAACATATCAGATCATCTCGTATCGTGTAGTTCCCAGCTGAGCCTGCCTCCAAGGCCCAGAAAATCGGCTCTAGCTTGGCATCCCGCCTCTGCCAATCTCTGACTCTGTCATGTATATCATAGGTGGTGCTCGTAGCGGTCAGGTACTCCTCGTACAGCTCAGGGTCATCAGATGATACCAGAGTGATATGCATCTCTTCAAAAATCCGTAGTAGTTCCATGGACATAAGCTGGGGCCCTGCTCCAGAAGTGGCAGCTCTCCGGCTCAGTGCATCGGCCACCACGTTTGCCTTACCCGGATGGTAGTGCATCTCGTACTGATAGTCCGCTAGAAACTCCACATATCTGCGTTGCCGGATATTCAGTTCCTTCTGCGTATCCACATATTTCAGATTTTTATGATATGAAAATATATCGCAGTGGACACCATAGAGGTAGTGCCGCCAGACCTTCAATGCAAATATAACCGCTCTCATCTCTAAATCGTGAACTTGGTAGTTCTGCTCATGTTTCTTCAGCTGGCGGGAGGCATAAGCGATCACATGTCCCTTTTGCATCAAAACTGCTCCCATGCCCTGGTAGGAGGCATCCACATAAACCTGAAATCCTTCTCTCCCCGAGGGGAGGGCAAGTATCGGGGCCGAAGTGAGTCGACCTTTCAGCTCCTGGAACGCCGTCTCGCACTGTGGTGTCCAGACAAACGGTATCTCCTTCCTCGTCAGAGAGGTAAGTAGGAGGGCAAGTCTAGAAAAACCCTCTACGAACTTTTGGTAGTAGCCGGCAAGTCCTAGGAAGGTCCGTACGTCCGTAGTTGTCTTCAACTGTGGCCAATCTCAGACTGCCTGAATCTTGGCCGGATCTACTGCCAACCCAGCTCCACTAATAACGTGTCCGAGGAAGGCCACCTCCTTCAGCCAGAACTGGCATTTGCTGAATTTGGCATATAAATGATGTTCTCGTAGTTTCTCCAAGGTCAGCGTCAGAAGCCTCGTGTGCTTGCTCCTCCTCGGTCCTCGAGTAAATGAGGATGTCATCGATGAAAACAATGACAAACACATCTAGATATGTTTCGAAGACCCGATTCATGAGAGTCATGAACGCTGACGGCGCATTCGTGAGCCCGAAGGGCATCACGGTAAACTCGTAGAGTCCATACCTGCTACTAAAAGCAGTCTTCTGTATATCCTCCTCTCGGATCCGCAACTGATAATAGCCCGATCTCAAGTACAACTTCGAGAAGAAGTGGGCTCCCTCCAGCTGGTCGAACAACTCGTCTATCCTTGGCAGAGGATACGTATTCCTGACTGTTAGCCGGTTCAACGCCCAGTAATCGATACACAACCTGAGTGTTCCGTCTTTCTTCTTGACGAACAACATTGGGGCTCCCCATGGCGAAGAGCTCGGCCGGACAAACCCGGCTTCCTCCAACTCCTGCAGCTGACTCCGGAACTCTGTCAGCTCCCTTGGGGTCATGCGGTAGGGAGCTCTGGATGCCGGCTTAGCCCCTGGCATAAGCAATATCTGGAAGTCCTGCTCTCTGTGCGGGGGCAATCTGCGGTGCTGGTGGAGGCATCCCTCTCATGCGACAGTTTCTCTTGATGTGCCCCACCTGATGACAGTGGTAACATTCCGGCGGAGTATAAGCCCCACCTCCCGTTCTCTGCACATCTCGCATCTGAATAGGCTGAGGGGCCAGTGTCACCTGCTCCCTCGGCTCCAGCCTCACCTCTTGTCGAGGCTGATCCTCCACCTTTCGTACCTCTGGCGCACGGCCTCGCCGTTGATCGTTTCGGGCTCCCCTGCTCTGATCCTCCGTTGGCCGCTTCCGGCCTGTGGTGGTGAGCCAATCTGCCTCTAACCTTTTTGCCATCTCCAGAATACGAGTGATAGGCCCGTCCGAAACGAAAAGAAGGGCATCCCTCATGTCTTCCCGTAAACCTTTGTAGAACCTCTTGGTGTACGCTGCCTCATCTAGCTGGTAAGAGTCTGCAAAACGGGCCAGATGATTGAACTCTCGATGGTACTCCACCACCGTCCTGGCACCTTGCTTCAACTGCAAGAAGCGGTCCTCCAGCTCATCTCGGGCCGACTGCGGAACAAAGTTCTCCAACAGCATGGGTCTGAACTCCTCCCACGTCACCTCGGCAGCCTCCCTATCAGCAAAGGTAGTCTCCAGAACTGTCTTCCACCACCGCTTGGCATAAGACTCCAAGCAGGAAACAACCAGTGGCACCCTTTCCTCCCAAGGGCTCTGTATCCCTGTCAGCATCTCCTCCATGATGTCTAGCCACTCCTCTGTCCGAACTACCGCCTCTGTCCCCAAGTAGGACGGGGGAAAGAGTCCTCGAAAGATGTTGAGCCAGTTGGCTCCCGGGATAAGCTGCGGAGCCGGGGCCTGTTGGTTCCTGAAAGCTTCTAAGATAGCCGTCAGAGTCTGTCCCATGTCAGACTGTAGGAACTGAGTGGGAACCGGCGGCGGTGGTGCAACTTCCGGAATCTGTGGGGTTCCACCCGGTGGTGTAGGCAGTGCTGGAGGCTGCGGCACAAAATTTATCGTCAGAAATTTTTCAACCTTAACTAAAATGGACAATTATATATGTGATCCCCACATAGGCACACCACAGCTTCCGCTTCTTAGTTTGTCCGCAAACTAAACTCGTGCGAGGGTGGCCCAGGGTTTTAGCGGACAGCTACTTGATCGATCGAAACATAAATTTATGACAAGTTTCTTCTCCAAATGCAATGGAAATCCAGCCCGATATCGGGGGCTTTCACGGGAGGTTTCCCGGCGGCTACAGGCGGCTAAAACCCTGGGCCACACTCGCACGAGTTTAGTTTGCGGACAAACTAAGCAACGGAAGCTGTGGTGTGCCCATGTGGGGATCACATATATAATTGTCCATTTTAGTTAAGGTTGAAAAATTTCTGACGATAAATTTTGTGTCGCAACCTCCAGCACTGCCTACACCACCGGGTGGAACCCCGCAGATTCCGGAAGTTGCACCGCCGCCGCCGGTTCCCACTCAGTTCCTACAGTCTGACATGGGACAGACTCTGACGGCTATCTTGGAAGCCTTAAGGAACCAACAGGCCCCGGCTCCGCAGCCTATCCCGGGAGCCAACTGGCTCAGCATCTTTCGAGGACTCTCTCCCCCGTCCTACTTGGGGACAGAGGCGGTAGTTCGGATAGAGGAGTGGCTAGACATCATGGAGGAGATGCTGACAGGGATACGGAGCCCTTGGGAGGAAAGGGTGCCACTGGTTGTTTCCTGCTTGGAGTCCCATGCCAAGCGGTGGTGGAAGACAGTTCTGGAGACTACCTTTGCTGATAGGGAGGCTGTCGAGGTGACGTGGGAGGAGTTCAGGCCCATGCTGTTGGAGCACTTTGTTCCGCAGTCGGCCCGAGACGAGCTGAAGGACCGCTTCTTGCAGTTGAAGCAAGGTACCAGGACGGTGGTGGAGTACCATCGAGAGTTCAACCATCTGGCCCGTTTTGTAGACTCTTACCAGCTAGATGAGGCAGCGTACACCAAGAGGTTCTACAAAGGTTTACGGGAAGACATGAGGGATGCCCTTCTTTTCGTTTCGGACAGGCCTATCACTCGTATTCTGGAGATGGCAAAAAGGTTAGAAGCAGATTTGCTCACCACCAGAGGCCGGAAGCGGCCAACGGAGGATCAGAGCCGGGGAGTCCGGAACGATCAGCGGCGAGGTCGTGCGCCAGAGGTACGAAAGGTGGAGGATCAGCCTCAACAGGAGGTGAGGCAGAAGCCGAGGGAGCAGGTGACACTGGCCCCTCAGCCTATTCAGATGCGAGATGTGCAGAGACCGGGAGGTGGGGCTTACATTCCGCTGGAATGTTACCACTGTCATCAGGTGGGGCACATCAAGAGAAACTGTCCCCGCGGATATCAGGGTAGAGACCGCAGGCCGGAAGGACAGTAAATTTATGCACTGAACCTGGCTCAACCCAGGAACCCGGAGCAAGTGATCACAGGTACGACCGAAAAGTTTTCTTTTTACTTAAGTTCTGTCCTTTCCTAGAAAGTAGTTTCATGAACTTGAATTATTAAGACTAGGCAGGAAAACCAGAAATAGAACTCTAAGTAAATTTACAATCTCAGGCATCGTCTTCATTTGCGGCAAGCCCGCACACACTCTCTTCGACACGGGTGCTTCGCACTCGTTTGTGTCGGAGACCTTTATCCAAGGGTTAAGAGGCGTGGAGAGGATCACAGGCAAGACGTTACGGATACGGCTACCCGACGGGTCGGAGCTGTTCGCATCATCCCATTACGATCTGGAGGCATGGATAGGCGGAAAACCCTTCGAAGCTCCAGCGACAATTCTGCTGCTGCCTGATTATGATCTGATTCTGGGTATGACATGGCTTCATTGGAACCATGCTCAGATTGACTGCTTGGCCAAGAGGATTACCCTGAGATATGGGGACTCGTTCGTCGTGATGGAAGGTATTAGACCCTCCTCCCATATATTCTTATCGTCTATTCAGGCTGTCAAGGCCCACATGCAGGGCGACGAGATTTATCAGATTCTCTTCGAGATGACAGAGGTCAAGGGATCTATATCCGACGTTCCCGTGGTGCGAGATTTTGCGGACGTCTTCCCGAAGAAACTACCAGGGCTACCCCCGCACAGAGAGCAGGACTTCCAGATATTGCTTATGTCAGGGGCTAAGCCGGCATCCAGAGCTCCCTATCGCATGGCCCCAAGGGAGCTGACAGAGTTCCGGAGTCAGCTGCAGGAGTTGGTGGAAGTCGGGTTTGTCCGGCCGAGCTCTTCGCCATAGGGAGCCCCAGTGTTGTTCGTCAAGAAAAAAGACGGAACACTCAGGTTGTGTATCGATTACCGGGCGTTGAACCGGCTAACAGTCAGGAATACCTATCCTCTGCCAAGGATAGACGAGCTGTTCGACCAACTAGAGGGAGCCCACTTCTTCTCGAAGTTGGACTTAAGATCGGGCTATTATCAGTGTAGCAGGTATGGACTCTACGAGTTTACGTAATGCCCTTCGGGCTCACGAATGCGCCGTCAGCGTTCATGACTCTCATGAATCGGATCTTCGAAACATATCTAGATGTGTTTGTCATCGTTTTCATCGATGACATCCTCATTTACTCGAGGACCGAGGAGGAGCACACGAGGCATCTGACGCTGACCTTGGAAAAGCTACGGGAACATCATTTATATGCCAAATTCAGCAAATGCCAGTTCTGGCTGAGGAGGTGGCTTTCCTCGGACACGTTATTAGTGGAGCAGGGTTGGCAGTAGATTCGGCCAAGATTCAGGCAGTCTGAAATTGGCCACAGTTGAAGACAGCTACGGACGTACGGAGCTTCCTAGGACTTGCCGGCTACTACCGGAAGTTCATAGAGGGTTTTTCTAGACTTGCCCTCCCACTTACCTCTCTGACGAGGAAGGAGATACCGTTTGTCTGGACACCACAGTGCGAGACGGTGTTCCAGGAGCTAAAAGGTAGACTCACTTCGGCCCCGATACTTGCCCTCCCCTCGGAGAGAGAAGGATTTCAGGTTTATGTGGATGCCTCCTACCAGGGCATGGGAGCAGTTTTGATGCAAAAGGGACATGTGATCGCTTATGCCTCCCTCCAGCTGAAGAAACATGAGCAGAACTACCATGTTCACGATTTGGAGATGGGAGCGGTTATATTTGCATTGAAGGTCTGGCGGCACTACCTCTATGGTGTCCACTGCGACATATTTTCATATCATAAAAATCTGAAATATGTGGATACGCAGAAGGAACTGAATATCCGGCAACGCAGATGGGTGGAGTTTCTAGCGGACTATCAGTACAAGATGCACTACCATCCGGGTAAGGCAAACGTGGTGGCCGATGCACTGAGCCGGAGAGCTGCCACTTCTGGAGCAGGGCCCCAGCTTATGTCCATGGAACTACTACGGAGTTTTGAAGAGATGCATATCACTCTGGTATCATCTGATGACCCTGAGCTGTACGAGGAGTACCTGGCCGCTATGAGCACCACCTATGATATACATGACAGAGTCAGAGATTGGCAGAGGCGGGATGCCAAGCTAGAGCCGATTTTCTGGGCCTTGGAGGCAGGCTCAGCTGGGAACTACACGATACGAGATGATCTGATATGTTTCAGAGGTCGGACTTACATACCGGATGGAGGCCAGATTCGGGAGGACATCATGGCCGAGGCTCATCATAGCAGATATTCTATACATCCCGGGATCACTAAGATGACGGCGGATTTGAAGAAGACTCTATACTGGCCGGGCATGAAAAAGGACATCACCTACTTCGTGACCCACTGCGAGGCGTGCCAGTTAGTGAAGGCAGAGTGCAGACATCCCGCTCGTTTATTGCAGCCACTCCCGGTGCCGGAGTAGAAATTTGAGGATATCGCGATGGACTTCATCCATGGCCTCCCTCGATCACGGGCGTGAAACGATTCTATCTGGGTAATTGTTGACCGACCGACGAAGGTGGCTAGGTTCATCCCGATCAGGAAGGAGGATGTTATCGGAGTACTGGCACGGAGGTTCATAGAGCAGTTTGTGCGATATCATGAGGTGCCCAAGACGATCGTGTCAGATCGAGATGGACGATTCACGTCTAGGGAGTGGAGGTCAGTACAGACATACTTGGGTACTCGACTGGCTTTCAGTACGGCCTTCCACCCCCAGACTGATGGGCAGACCGAGCGTGCTGAGACTGTGTATTGTGGACCATGGAGAGCCCTGGGAGAGGATGTTGCCCCTAGTGGAGTTTTCGTACAATAATAGTCATCAGTCCAGTAAACGGATGGCTCTGTATGAGGCGTTGTATGGACGGAAGTGTAGGACTCCGTTGTCTTGGATACAAGACGAGGATCCGAAGACTGTGGGCACGGACTTTATTGAGGATATTGAGGCACAGGTACGGCTGATACGGGATAGAATGCTGGAGGCTCAGAGCAGGCAGGCGAAATATTATGACGCTCGGCATCGTCTGGTGGAGTTTCAGGTAGAGGATCGGGTGTTCTTGAAGATCCGGCTGATGCATGGGGTTTCATGAGTACGTGGTCGGCGGAAGAAGCTTAGCCCGAGGTACATGGGGCCGTTCAGGATCCTGGAGCGGATCGGTCCCCTAGCTTACCGGCTGGAGCTGTCACCGGAGCTGGCCGGCTTGCACTACTTCTTTCACGTGTCTTCACTCAGGAGGGCTCTACTACGCCAGGAGTTGCAGATTACGGCCACTGATGGGCCGGTAGCTTCGGATCGATCTGTACATTTGGAGTCGATACGGATCGACGACCAGGGGATACGAGTCTTGTGCCGCAAGAAGATCCCACTAGTCAAGGTCCTGTGGAGGAACCACGGACGAGAGGAGCATACTTGGGAGCCACAGGACTTGATGCAGGAAAGATATCCGGAGCTATTTAGTCAGGTATACCTCGCAACTCCTCAAGTGGTTTAAGCGTTCTTCCTAATTGCTTTTACTAGTAGAATCATCTAAAAGGATAGAGACTAATCCTTTTTGTTTATTGGGGCTAGCCCTTGTTTTATTAAGCAAGTAGGCATGTCAACTCATTTATGGGATGTTACACTTTAGTTTTGCCGGTAGAAAAACCTCGTAGACTTAACTTTAATTTCGGAGACGAAATTTTTATTTTGTTTATTGGGTTTTGTAACATCTCATTTCCAACTAGACCCCTAGGAGTGGTTTTGTCATGACTAGGTCATGACAAACTCTTAGAGAACCAAAAAGTGACCAAGTCAACTTGGGTGACTAGGAGAGAGAAAATTTGGAGGAAGAGTATTCATGACCAAGGGCCTCTCTCTCCACCGTCAAGTCTTGATATCATCCCCCCCCCCCCACTTAATATATTATGCATGGGTGGGCTGCCAATAGACTAAAGGATTGACTAGCCAACTTAGTGACTAGGAGAGAGAGAGAGAGAAGCTCAAAATGAAGAATAATTTAGGAGAGGGAAACGATATATTTAAGAGTGTTAGTGGATTGAGCCCACTTGGGCTCATGCCATCAGCCCCCCTTGGGCTGGCCGACCCTTGGTATCATTTAGGAGGAGGTGGATGGAGTGGGGCCCACCCATGCATGCATGGTGACAAGAATAAGGCAAACCCGCCCCCTCACCTAGAGTGTATCGCCCCGTATACTTCATCTCCTCATCCCCCCCCCCACTCACTCCCATCGGCTCATCACCATCATGACAAGGAGAGCAGCAGAGAGAGAAAGAGAAAGAACCGAGCCTTGGAGCTGAACCAGAGCTAGAAGCCGTGAACCCGAGGGATAAGCGCTGCCGCCGTTGCCATGGTTCTTCGCCACTCCTCACGCCGCAAGGCCGCCGGGAAGGTCCTCCCTCACCTCTCTCTTTATGCTTAGATCTTAGGAATGTTTAGGGTAGGGTTCGGGCTCGAATGAGCCCGAACCCAGTTTTTGTTTTTCTCCATTAATGGTGTTTTGGAAGCTCTCGGGTGAGGTGGCTCCGCCACTTCCCGCCGCCCTAGCCGTCGGCAAAAGCTTGCCCCCACCATCGTGAGGGTGGAGGTGAAGATCGCCGGTGGAGGCGCCGCCTGTAGCCTCCGGGAAACCTCCCGTGAAAGCCCCCGATATCGGGCTGGATTTCCATTGCATTTGGAGAAAAAACACAGCAGCCACACATCTGCTTTAAGATTAGTGTCATTCAAAAATTATTAATCCTGTATTTATTTTAATTACATGAATAGTTCTATTTTCTATCTTCTTTAACAGACTTTTGCATGCCAATAATTAGGGCACTTATAGCCTTTTTCATAAAATATACTCAACATGAAAATTGTAGGTCTCGGAGTTACCTTTAATTTGATATTTTACACATTAATTTTGGTTAAGTATACTGCCCTATAGAGACATTTTCCTAGGGCTGGTCCTAGGGTAGGTCAGAAAATAAAATGAGTTCCCTGACAAAACCCTAAGTCCAAATGGACTGAAATTTTGGGCATGTGGCTTAATTAGGCATACCTAGACCCTCCCCAAAAATGGGAATTTTTGGGGAAAATAATTCTATAGTTTTAGTCAGAATTTAATAAATCAAATAATGTTGTTTTTTGGAGCATACCAACTCTAATAGGTCCCAAATTTTGGTGGCCTGCCCTTAGGGGTATATTAGACCTATGGTAGAAAAATTAGTCAAATTAACCCTCTGAATGTTGAGATATCTCACTTGCAAGATCTGAAAAGGTGAATTATCTTGGGTTGCAAATAACAAAAATGCAGAAATTAGAAGAGATGTCCAAGCCCATCCAGAGGCCCAAATGACCTGGGATTTTGGGCAGTAACTGGTTTAGGGCATAATTAGGCCCTGCCCAAAAATGGGATTAATTGGAATTAAAATTAGGGGGAAATTACTAAAATACCCCTAGGCTTGTTTAGGTGATTCTTGGAGTAGTTCAACTCCAAAAGGCCCCAATTTTTGGTGGCATGTCCATAAGGACATTATTAAGGCATGGTTAAATTTTCAGCCCAGATGGACCACAACCAGTTGGGTAAATCCCCTTGCTTGTGTTGGCTTGTAAAGGGCTTGGTGTGCTTATAGCCAAAAATGAAATATTGACTGCACAGCCCTTTTAGACCACTGGCTTAGTATTACCCTAAGTACCCCCCCCCCTTGGGGAAGATGGATGAATTAGGGTTGATTTACCCTTGGACCCAAGTTCAAACCCTAAGGAAGGACCTTTGGGGGTTGTGAAGGACATAGGGGCAAATGCCCTTGTATGGCCTTGTAATTTAGTAGAGAGATAGCTTATGTATATTTAAGCCTCTGGTTGAAATGTTAGGGAATTTAGAAGTAGTTAAGTACCTCAAAAGTCAAATCCTAGCTTTAGGGTAGAAGCACTATTAGGTCAAAACAGTAACTTAACATCATCTAAAAATTGTGAAGATGGAGTAGAATGAATCTTAGCGTGAGTTGAACCAATAGATATTTTTAGTAGAATTTTATAGATTATATTCATGGTAGTTCCTTTGTTAAATATCAAAGTGTCCAATTTAGTATTTGATTTAATTTGATCATTTGGTTTAAATAGAATCTAGTAAAATTTGGTCAGTAGAGATTTTTGACCTAAATAGAGGTCTCTGAATTTTATTATAGTTTTTAAAGGATTTTATATATTGCTTCCTTCACAAATTTTGTAAAGGTCATACTTGGTAAATAAATCATTTAAAGAATAATTTAACTTGTAAAAATGTGAATTTTAGTCACTGATAATTTTAGGATGATATCTACTGTTAGGAATTTAATTATGAATTTTTGAAGTATATTCATAGTACTTGATTCACAATTATGCTCTTTTTAGATTTTTGTATTGAACTTAGAATTAAATATTCTGTGAAAAATCATGAAAGTTGGCCAGTGATAATTTTAGGGCTGTAGTAGTGTAATATATTTAATTCAAATTATTTGGATGATAATTTCAAGTATTTGATTTACAAATCTTGGAATATGGGAATTACTGTTAAAATAATTTTAGGACCCTTAAATGTTTGTAGAAAATGCCAAATTTGGAAATTGTCACTTTTAGACATATGGAATATTATCATGAATTTATGAAATATTAATCATGTCGAAAATGTATACTTTATGATCAACTTGACAATAATTGGCTCTTTTAAGAAATTATTTAAATAGAAAATTAATTGAGGAAAAATACAATATTCTAGAATTAAATCGTTTATGTCATGATAGGACTCCAGTAATAACCTAGGTCATTCGGATGAAAACTTGAAGGACATCCTATCATGAACATCACTTAGTATAGGTTGGTCTGCAAATAGTAATTTGGGGAAAAGTTGTATTAGGATAAGAGTTGGAATAGTGTAGAGTTAGTCGTGTTGAATTGTTTGAATGAAAGTAGATGAGTCACCATAGAAAGTTCTAAGGAGTGGTAAGAATCGAGTTGATGTGTGCTAGAAGGTACGCGAGTTCGACGAAAGATAGTCGTTCCCGCGAGAGTGAAAGATCTAAACTACCTTAGGTACAGGTTTAATGTGATGTTAAAGGGGGAGAGGTAAGGGAATCAACCAATAATAATAAGTGTCTTGCGAAAGGGAACTTTGGTCTGCCATACCATCGCAGTTCCTAGTGTCTATTGAGAACCCTTCACGGGGTAAATCCGGAGGTAGTCCTGGGCTAACATAAACCTTAAAGAACAAATCGAAAGAGTAATTTAGTAGATAGGGTTTCACACTGCACACACTAGTTGGACAAGACTTGAAAATGGTTAAGTCGTCCCGAGGTGTTCAAAGGGGCGACATCTCGCGGTGTTCAAAGGGATGAAGTTAGGAATTTGAGCCGGACAGTTTAGTCCGGGGAGCTTCGTCTCGGTTTGAGGTTAACACGGACGGTTCAGTCCGGGAACTCGACTCGTTGTATACTATTTTGAGAATATTGCAAGTGCATAAGAAATACCTAAGGTGGTGGGTCTTCGGTATGGGTTAGTCGTTGCACCGACGTCAATACGATGACTCGGCAAGTGTGGTTTAACACTTCGCCAAACTTAAGTCCGGCGGTCCAGTCGGCAAGAGTACGCGGTAGTCCGCTTAGTGCACCAAGCGTTGAGGCGTACGATAGGTCAGACCGGTAGTGCTATTACTGATTTTGAGGTGGGCGAGGCCCAACCCACCGCTTCCGTCTACCACTACGGAGGTATCCTGGGAGGTAACGGCTCCGATAGGGGGAACTAAAGGTTTGTGTAGACAAAGTCGGGTGGGTGAGTTGCACTGCTTGAACATTACATGAACCCACCATATAGATGCATATCATAATCATTCATAATAACCTATGACACCTAATGTATAAGTTTAATGGAACGCTTATACATTAGGACTTGTCAAACGACCCCTTGGTCTATAAGCTTGTGTGGGCAAGTTTATAAATTAAGATCATTTCAATATATATATACTGTTTGTGATAACCAACACCTCAATGTATAAAGTGGTATGGGACATTTTATACGATGGGAGTCTTGTAGAAGATCTCTTGGCTTATGTGTACTCACATAAGTGAAGGTTAAATTCTTTTCTTACTTTACCTATTACAACATGATTATAAATTGCTAGCTAGGTCCCCCCTGTCACCTGTTTGTTTTACTCTCCACTTTCACGTCCTTTCCTTTCTACCTCCCCGCTCGGTGCCTAGGAGCATGGGGGAAGGGGTGGGGGTGATAGGGCTTAGTCTTATAGACTAACGGTTTTCGAACCACATCATATTAGGGGATCGTGGAGCCCAGCATGGAGGAGCAGCCCAGGAGACCGGTGCGATTGGAGACAGGGCAGTCTAGCTCAGGAGTACAGAAGGAGAAGCAGAGCTTTGGCAAAAGCAGAAGCAGAGCGACACCGACGTGAGGAGCGAGGAGGAAGAGAGCGGCAAGTAACCTAGCATCAGCTTCGGACGGGAAAATCAAAAAAGGAAATCACGAAATCAAAACCCAAATCATACGAAATGAAACGCGTACCGGCGGCTGCTGCCCGATCTTCGCTTCTCGAGGAAACTACAGGGAGAAAGAAACGTTGGAAGGGTAGTTCTACGCGTGAAAAGGAGAAGCAGCGGCATGAGGAGAAGCAGGGCGTGAAGAGAAGCAGCAACGAAGGTTTGGGAAAGGAATGAACAACGACGGGCATAAAAAAGCGGAGAACAGCGGCGAGTGCTTTTTTGGGAAATCAGCCGCGTGACCGACGACGTGCAGGAACATCGGTGTGCAAGCGTGAAAAGGAGAAGCAGCGGCATGAGGAGAAGCAGGGCGTGAAGAGAAGCAGCAACGAAGGTTTGGGAAAGGAATGAACAACGACGGGCATAAAAAAGCGGAGAACAGCGGCGTGCAAGCGGCGAGTGCTTTTTTGGGAAATCAGCCGCGTGACCAACGACGTGCAGGAACATCTTTATTTAATATAGATATATAGATATGCATGCATGAAACACGGATAAGCCATTATCTACGAAGCACGGATACGCCAAAAATAGAGCCGTACCCGTACCGGGTACGTTTCCGGTACGGATACGCTTACCGAACGGCGCGATACGTTATATAACAGGCATATCGCGGTTTTAGGGTTATCCCGATCTTGCCGCTCCCGTCTTCTTCTAATATTATTATTGTTGTGCACTTCCTTACTGTGTGATTATGGCATACCCTTCTGTGTGATTTTTGCTTTCTAATATTATTATTGTTGTGCTCTTCCTTACTGTGTGATTATGGCATACCTAGGGCAGATTTCACCCAGAAATCTGGGTTGAAATCTGCGCAGAATTCTGCCCAGATTTCACCCAGAATTGGGTGAAATCTGGGCAGAATTCTGCCCAGATTTCACCAGAAATCTGGGTTGAAATCTGGGTTGAGAAAGCACTGGAGGCTAAAAATATCATATATAATGACAAATGGTGGGATGATGTGGAGAAGATTCTTGATATAACAAGACCCATATACGATATGCTTAGGGTTTGTGATACAGATAAACCTAACCTTCATTTGGTATATGACATGTGGGATTCAATGATTGAAAATGTGAAGATTCAAATATATAGACATGAGAAGTTAACGGACTTGGAAGCTCATTGCCCTCTTTATAAGGCAATTTATGATATCCTCGTTGATCGGTGGACCAAGAGTTGCACACCACTACATTGCATGGCTCATTCTCTTAACCCAAGGTAATTTCTTTTGCATACTTGACTTTTACCATTTATTATGATTTATTTATTTACTATGTGGTTTCCATTGTAGGTATTATAGTAGGGAATGGCTTGATGGAGGGTCAAATAGAGTTGCTCCAAATACGGATGAGGAGATTTCCTTGGAGAGGAATAAATGTTTGAGAAGATATTTTCCTGATGTGGTGGAGAGGAATATAGTAATCAATGAATTCTCTAGGTTTACGGGGCTTGGTCAAGCTTTTAGTGAGCCAGATAGTTTGGAGAGTAGAGCTTCATTATTGCCCAAAGATTGGTGGAGTTACTATGGAACTTCAGCACCAAAATTGCAAAAGATTGCTTTGAAGCTTTTAGGTCAACCTTCTTCATCTTCCTGCTGTGAAAGAAATTGGAGCACATACTCATTCATTCATTCATTAAGAAGAAATAAAATTCTAACACAAAGAGCTGACGATTTGGTGTATGTGCATAGCAATCTACGCCTATTATCGAGGAGAAATGAACTCTACAATCAAGGAAGGAGTAAGATGTGGGATACAGGAGGAGATGCTTGGGCAAATCCATTTGATGGAGTTGGCATGCTTACGATCGCCAACTTGTCTTTAGATAAGCCAGAAATTGAAGATGCTTTGATCTCCAACAATACGGAGGAAGATGAAGAAAATGAGTGATGAGCATCCTTAAATTTTAAATGTTTATGTTTATGTTTAAGAACTTCAATTTTAAATGTTTATGTTTACGTTAAGTTGAGTCCTAATATAGGGACCAACATTGATCAAGTGAAATATTCGAAGATAATCGGTAGTCTCATGTACGTCATAGATTGTACAAAACTAGACATTGTCTTCTCTGTTGGCATGTTAAGTTGCTTTATCAATAGTTCAGGTAAAGAGCATTGGGATGTCAAAGACAGCCTGATTAGATACTTAAGAGATACTAAAAATCATGTTTTATACTGCACTGATTACCCTTCTACCGTGGACGGATATTCTGATGTCTCATGATGTTCAGAAGTTGGTAGCAACAGTCTACAAGTGGATATATATTCATTCTGGGTGGAGCTGCTATCACTTGGAAATCCAAACGATAAACTTGTATAGTTTTGTCGTCTATGGAAGACGAGTTGTTTGACTTAGCTTTGGCTGGTAAAGAGACAAACTAGATTAGAAATCTGATTCTAACATTCCCTTGTCAATTCCTTGATCTTGTACTGTGATAATCAAGTAGTTGTTCAAGTTGTAAAGAATGACTTTTATAATACTAAGACGAGACACGTATGACTGAGACATGTTTTGTCGAATTACCAGAAAGAATAAGGAATTATCACTTTGATTGACGTGCAATTGAAGGATAACCTAGCAGATTCATTGACGAAGGGAATGTCCAAAGACCGATTAATCAAAATAGTGGGGGAAATGAGACTCAAGACAATTTAGTATAGCCTTAATTCAAGGTTAGGCGATTCAGTTTGGGCTTAGTCCAAATATTTTAATTTTTTTAACTTTCTTTATCAAAACAAGTGTGTTGTGCTTCGTTGATGTACTTGGTTGTTGAGCACGAATCTGGTGAGTTGTTTCACTCCAAATCTGATGTTAACAACTTCGCCTGAATTCGTCTTTTTGCCTTGAGGAGAGTGTTATTTCAAATTTGATAAGACGATTTGAATTGGTTTGACCTTCTTTTGTTAATTGATTTCATTTCAAACTTGATGGTTTTCAGTTAACTTTAGGATAATAGTAACCGTGGCATTCCATATTGGAAAACAGATATAGTTATGGTGTCAAGAAGTCTATAAGATCATTTCATTGAAAACAAATAATGGATTATGAGGTAAAACCTATAATACTCTGAATAGGCGTCCTCCTAGCTAATTATAAAGTACTACATTCTTACAATAGAACTAGATACAGTAGGGTTTTACTTGATAGCACATTAAATGTGCGTAACGGAATAAAGTCTAAGAAAACCCTAAAGAAAAATTTGGATTTTGTGATGAACATTGATCAAGATGGTTGCATAACAAAAATAAGAGTATACCTGAGTGGGATTGAGTCAACACTCAATCAAGATGCCCCAGAACAGTTCTTAGCCGGCGGGTGAGTTCACGCAAAATGGATTTGCGGTTCTACAGGAATCCACGCGAACGGGGAGAACACTGACACCTATCAAACAAGATCCAGGATGGAGAATGGAAATCCCTCTGCGTCTCCACAGACTGGTAGGTCTGCACCAGGAGAGGAGACGGCGGCGGGCGCCGGAATCGAGGCTTACGAGAGTGACGGGATCGGCACTTCAGGAAACACTTTCCGTCAGTTTCGGGTACGTCCTAACTCATACATCTCCAAGCCCTAAGGCAACAGATATATATATACCCAAGAGCAAAACAGGCTTGAACTGTTATTATCCGCAGACCCAGAACATGAATGAGATGACTTGACGAATCGACAAGATGTCTCGACGCACTCGACGCTCTCGACGCACTCAACGTCATGGCTGTGTGGTCTTGACACACTCGACGCCTTAGCTGTGTGTTCTTGACGTACTCGACGCTTTGGCTATATGGTCTCGACGCACTCGACGCCTTGGCTGTGTGGTCTCGACGCACTCGACGTCTTGGCTGTGTGGTCTCGACGCACTCGACACCTTGGTTGTGTGGTATCGACGCACTCAACGCCTTGGCTGTGTGGTCTCGACGCACTCGATGTCTTGGCTGTGTGGTCTCGACGCACTCGACGCCTTCAAGTGTTTGGTCCTTCACTCATCACATATGAGTAAGACCAACACAATCATTCCTCCAACTTCTCCAAACGTTCTTATGTCCGACCTTATAGGCTCATATCGCGTTGGCAGCAACACTACCTGTTTGACCACTTCTAGATCATCATGGTAACACCAACAGATACATGTACATTTTCAAAGGCTCATCCATTCTAAATGAAATTCTCTGTTGGAAATTAAAGGAGTTGTTGTTGATGGAGAAGCACTTGCAGGCTGGGATCCTGACAAGTACGATCTGCTAGATATCTGAGGATGATGACATCAAGAGTGCTATTTGGTTTACTTCTTTGTTATCTCTACTTACTCGGCTCTATTTTTATACATCTGTCGTTGGACTATATTTACTCTTTTGTTGATCCTATGACACTAGGTGTGAGAGGACTTGTGTTTTGATCGTACTTTAGATTATGATATGATGTTATTGAGATTTTTTTTTATTTTAATGCATGCATACAGTTCCCTTTAACTCTAATATGTTTGACAAATGTTTTGGGCACAGTTGTGAATGATTCATGGTTGGTGAACATTGCGCAAACCACCTTTTTTCCGGCATCGGGTTTGCAGCGGACATAAGAGGAGATTGCTGGATATTTAATTATACATATGCACGTGTCAAGACCGACTCAAAGTGACTCAATAGGTTGCGTGTTTACCTAGAGCAAGGCTCTACGCTGGAGATACTATATAATCCTATTCCAAACTTGATAGGAACATATGGACTATCTTGAGCGACTAGTCGCCCCTACACTTATTACTAATGAGAACACGAGATAACAATGATGATGAGTTTTTAATAAGCTAACAAGAACTAAATACAACAAAGATAATGAAACAATATCAAGGGGAAATAATTGCACATTAAACTTTCAAAAAGCTAAATAATCAAGCACTTCCTAAGAAAAACAAGTACTTCGGACCATCTTGTCAACATGGTAAAGGCTTCTAGCATGCATCCTTGTAAAAGATAGATGCATGGATAGTGTACTGTTATGCTATGTCCTGAGGGTTGTCCATATGAACTCGCACATAGGATAAACTTTCCTTTTGATATTGCATAGAGGAAAACAATTCATTTCCGATGTTAGTAATACAAGATTAGTCCTAGCATTGTGAAGCATGTACCAAGCAACCTGAACTCCAGCTCTCCCGAGGGTCCGCATGGCCATTGAAACCTGAAAGCATGAATAATTCTATCTTGTAAAATATTTAGAAAGGGAAACCCAAAGCTATGATATTTAAGCATGAGCTCAAGGGCAATAGTCATCACAATGCCTCATAATATAAAGGTTTTTATGATTCGTAAGAAAAAAGTAATACCCGAGCTTTGTACATAAAATTATGAGTCAAATATTTTGTTATAGTTAGAAATAGTCCTACTTAATACATACAAAGTTCTTATCTCCCATTCTTCACCCTTTCTTGTTTTGGTTGATTTTTTATATTTTGAAGACATAATTCTAGTTAACAACTCGGATACATCATATCCTATAAATTTTGATATTGCCCATTTATAGAATAATCGGGGGTGCAGTTAGCCAACTCCCCATGATCCCCACCAAATTAGTGGGATCATGGATTTGACCGACGTACGCGCGATCACCGCACGCCAACGCGTGCTAATCCCACTACGTGCATCATCCAAACCGCCGCCCCGCGGCCGTCTCCTGGCCGTGCGGTGCCGCCCACAGGGGGCGGCCGCTCCACCGCCGCCTCCAGGCCGTGGGGCGCCGCCCACAGGGGGCAGCCGCTCCAACACCGCCTCCAGGCCGTGGGGCGCCTCCCACAGGGGGAGGCCGCTCCACGACCGTTGCTCGGCCGTTGGGCGACGCTCGCGAGGGGCGGCCTCTCCTCGGCCGCCGCCCGACCGTGGGGCGACGACCGCAAGGTTTGGCCGCTCCACCGTCGCCGCCCGCAAGGGCGGTCGCTCCACGGCCGCCGGTCGCCTATCCTTGTGGTCTCCCGTCGTGGTCCTCCCTCACCGGTGGTCGCCCGCCATTAAGGCGGCAGCCCGCGCTCGCCGGACCTTCCCCACCGTCCAATCGCTCTACGGCGATCGTCGCCGTCCATTTTAGGGATAACCACCCACTAACTATCATGGTTAGTGGGGGGTTTAATTAATTAAATAATGGGGGAATAATATTATGCAAATAATATTCCCCCAAACCATAATTGAAATTATGATATCGGTGGCTATGGTGTGCGGATAGCCGCGTAAGCACCGTAACCACCTCCTGGAGGCTATAAAAAGGCGCTCAGGCATCCTCATTTCTCACATTTTCGCTCATCTGCTTTCTTTCTCCTCAGGCCAGAACTCTGCCGGATTCCTCCTTCAAGCCACCTTCAAGCCATCTTCAAGCCTCCTCCAAGCTTTCATTAAGCCACTCGCAAGCCATCGCCTCACCGCCAAAATCCGCCTGAGTCCGCGAACGAGCGACGAGAAGGAAATTCCTGCTTCAGCAAGCGCCCTGTTCGTCCGCAATTCCGCAGCAAACAGTCTCGCGCGGAGCAGTCTGTTGCTCGTCGTGAGCCTAAGTAACTCTCTCTCACCTCTAAAGTGTAACGAGGAGCGGCCTCTCGCCCTCGATTCCCCAAGAAAGTTATAATCACTGGCGGATAGTGGATTTCGACCGGCACAGACCCGGTCCCGTGGTTTTTTACCGGGTTGAGGGGTTTTTACACGTCAAAAACTCGTGTGTACAATTTCTCTCTCTTTGGCTGTGTGCGCGCTCGATTGCTATGAGAGCTAAGACGATTCAAGTTATTCCAGTCCGACCGGGGCGTCGAGTTTGTCCGCAATAGTTTGGCTCGGAATCAGTTCTCAGCATTAACCGAAGATTTAGAAGACGGTACCCTCTACACTGCGGTACTAGTGACTTGCTCCCTGGTCAGAAGGAGCACCCGAACCACCAACGGATCACCCCCTGGAGGACGCGTTGAGCCGGCTCCCTCTCACTCACTCGTCAATGCGACTCTCGGCGGGGAGGCCGCTCTCCCAATCGTAGCCGTCTTGGAAGGGCGCATGCAGCATATGGAGGAGCGTCAGACCGAGATGCTCACCCTCCTTCAGAACATTGCAGCTCCTCCTCAGCCTCCCGTGCAGGCTAATCCCCCTCCTTCGGCTCAGGATCGCATTCCTCCACAGCAAGACCCCCAAGGGGAAAATGAACTGAAGACTTTTTTGATGTCGCCAGTTCCACACACCCAGCACATCGAGGCGCTGGAGGCGGCCGCCAGCATCTTCTGGAAGAAATAGCTCGCATGCCACCGGGAGAAAGGCTCGCTCGCGAAGAGATTTGTGAGATGATCGCACAGGAATACTGACAGCTTGTATGATGTGACATCCTCGCATGTCACGCTCTCCATCAGAGCTCTCTGCTCGCTCCTCAGGTTCTAGAACATCCAGTGCCGCATGGCTTTAAGCTCCCCAACATCGAGACGTTCGACGGAACAGAGGATCCGCTTGAACATGTCAATCATTTCCTAACCATAATGAGGATTTTCAATGCCCCAGATCAGTTGTTGTGTCAAGTTTTCCCAGCCACTTTGAAGGTTCAGGCCCGCACCTAGTTTCAGTCTCTTCGAGAAGGAACCATCTTCACTTTTGAGGAGTTAGCAAGGCAGTTTTCAGACTAGTTTGTTGCCAATCGTAGAATTGTTCGGAGTCCCTCGCACCTCTCGGGTATCCGCCAGAATGAGGGAGAATCCCTCAAAGATTTCTTTTGTTGCTTCACTTCAGAAGTGCGTCAAATTCTGGGGGTCGACCCCAAGCTTCTCAGAGGCGTCTTCCTTAGTGGACTCCGCCCAAGCAGTTTCTATTCATCCCTCATGAGGGAAACCGTGTCCAGTTATCCAGACCTTGTTCATCGGGTAGAAGCCCAAATAGAGGCCGACGAGGTCATCGAAGCACATCGTCAGCAGTTTGAGGGCGGGCAGAAGAGGAAGAGGAGACAGGAACAAGCCCTCGTAAGGCAAGAAGAGCGACGTCAGGATGAGCGCAGGAATGATAACGGTCGACGTGAGCCGCCAAGGAATGGGGGGCAGCGTCCGCCTCGAGAATACACTTCACTAAATATCACCCGAACCAACGTGATGTAAGCAAATTAGGATGATCCGGCATTTCATCGACTGAGAATACCGCCGCCAAACCCCAGAGCTGATCAGTTAAAGTACTGTGAGTTTCACTGCACGACTGGTCACACTACCGAGGAATGTTCCGGGATGAAGAATGAAATCGAGCGTCTTGTCCGCCAGGGACTCCTTTGAAGGTTTTTACAAGGACAAGCGCAAGGCCATCAAGTACAGCGTTAAGGAAGAGGCCAGCAGAACGCGTTGTAGGGGGCCCCAGGCGCCAGGCAAATGGTAGGCAACATCAAAACCATTGTCGAGTCCCCATTCATCTCTACCCAAATATTTTCAGTTGAAACTACAAATGAAACCCACAAGGATGCAGAACTCAACCCGAATTCCACCATCTCCTTCGGAAATAAAGACCTCAAAGGGTTGCAGATTCCCCATCAGGACCCGCTTGTCATTAACGCGGGGATAGGAGATCTTTGCTTCAATGTTAAAAGAATTCTCATACACAACGGGAGTTCAATTGATGTCATATTTTTATCCACTCTCTATAGCATGAAACTTTTCCCCACAGCATCTTAATCCCGTCGCGGGACCCGTATACGGTTTCGGCAATTGTCCAGTTCCCGTCCAAGGGACAATTACCCTACCGATGACAATGGGTGAATTCCTGAGGAAGGCCACCCAGGATATCCAATTCGTCGTCATCGACTTAAGTTCACCCTACAACGCCATCTTCGGAAGGCCGGTTCAGTCAGTCTTTGGAGCGATCTCGTCAATTCCTCACTGTTGGAGTTTGGCGGTTTGACCGTCTGGTCGGCCGGTTAGCTGTTCGGGCGGCCTGGCGGTTTGTCCAAGTGGTCTGGTTCTTATCCTAGCAGAGGCGGTCTGAGGTCTTCTAGCATTTGCGATTTGATGGCTTGCCACAGCAGCGGCCTGATGGCTTGACCGCAGCAACGAATTGGTATCCAGAAGCAGTAGCAGATAAGAGGCTAGCAGGCAATATGGTGGTGAGCATGGGCAGTCTGGCAGTTAGCAAGCGTTCTAGCGGTTAGCCACAGCGAACAGCTGGTTGGAGCGGTTAGGCGGTTAAGGCGCTTCAACGGACAATGTCTTAACCGCAACTGCCGTCAGGATGATTGTTGTCAGCAGTGTTCTGAGGCTCTCTTTGTATTTTGTATAGTTGGCGGTTTGACTGTGTCAAATCGCTCTAGTCGCCCGACTAGTTATTTAGTCCCACATCGTGGGTTGTATTCCCTCACCTCCCCCAGTTTCTATAAATAAGAGGGCATACCTATGTAATGATTATCTTTTTGGAGCAATAAAATTTTGCGGTTTATTTACTTTTTGGCGTCTAATCACTCATTTCTCACATGGTATCAGAGCGAAACATCGATCCTTTGCTCCAATCTGATTGTTACTGCACGGCTTCTTGATCTCACCGCGCGGTCTCTTCTGGCTTGCTTCCCGCCCTTCCCTCCCTGTGCTGGTCACATTTTGGTTGCGACTAGTTCCTTTTGCACCTGTTCGCGCACCTGCATCGCTTGATCGCGCGATTTTTTTGTTGATCTGTTTTTTGCTTCTCTTTTCTGCGAGTTCCGTCTTCTGGTCGCGGCGTCTTTCTTGCCGTTGGTGTGTTGTCACCCTGACCGAGCGGACTCCTTCTCTTTCTTCTTCTTCTTTGCGGCTTCTTTGCCAGTCGCAAATCTATGTGCCTTGTTCTGTTCGCGCGGCTTCTTGTCTGATCGCGCTCTCTTATCTCTTTTCACGTGGGATTGTCTTCCTGAGGCTTCTTTCTTCCCAAAAGGGTTCTTTGTCGCGTTCTTTCTTGACTTAGTCGCGCGGCTTCTCTGTTGTTCCTTGTCGGCTTTTCTCGGTTGTGCGTTCTGCCTTGTGGTCACGACTTCTTCCTTGTCGTTGGTGTGTTGTCACCTTGACCGGGCGGCCTCTTTCTCTATTCTTTCTTCTTCTTTGCTGGACGGCTTCTTTTGCTCTTACCCCTGTTACTCGTCGTTCTTTGTTGCGACCTGGTGTGTTCGCGCGGTTTCTCTTCTGTGCTTAGTGTTCCGCATTTGGGTCGCGGCGTCTTCCTTGTCGCTGGTGTCTTGTCACCTGACCGTGTAGTCTCTTCCTCTTTCTTCCCGCAGGGCCTTCCTTTGTCGGCGTGTTCTTGTCCGACTTGTTTCTAACTGTGCGGTTAGAATTCTTCTTGCCGTTTTTTTTCTTCCTCCTTGAAGATGGCTTCTCTTCTTACCTCTACTTCTCATGCTCTTGTAGCCTCATCGGACAAATGGCTTATTGATTCTGGTGCCACTTGTCACATGACCGGCAACTCTCGCTTATTCTCCTCTTTGACTACCCAGGACCGGCTCCCTCGTGTTGTTATTGTCGATGGGACTTCTGCTTCTGTTCATGGAAGTGGAACTGTGTATCTCTCATCTTTGTAGCTCAAGGAGACTCTCTATGTCCTCACTTTCTCGTGCAATTTACTCTCAGTTCACGCTCTCTGCACTCAGATGAATTGCACGGTTACTTTTACTGGAACCACTTGTTCTTTCTCTGATTCTGTCTCCAAAGCTACGATTTCTACTGGGACTGTCAGTGGTGACCTCTTTTTCCTTGACCAAGACAGGGCTCTTTCTGCTACTTGTTTTATTAAACTATGGCATCGTCTTCTTGTTCATCCTCCATCTCGCCTTATTCATCAACTTTTTCCTGACCTGCCTTCAGAGGACCTTCCTTTGCATTGTGAGGCTTGTCAGTTTGGTAAACATCACCAGTCTTCTTTCCTAGCTCAGAAGGGACGTAGTTTTTCGCGTTATTTTCAACTTGCTCACTCTGACATCTGGGGTCCTTCGCCAACTGTCACTGTTGGTCGAGGCAGTTTGTAATTTGTTACGTTCATTGATGATTTCTCCAGAAGTACTTGGTTATATCTCATGAAGGACCGTTCTGAGCTGTACTCTATTTTTGTAACCTTTTATACTGAGATTTCCACACAATTTGGTGTGCCTATTCAGGTACTTCGTACTGATAATGCCAAGGAATATGTCAGACGTCAATTCTCTGACTTCTGTGCGAGCAAGGGTTTGGTTCATCAAACCAGTTGTCTATATACATCTCAGCAAAATGGCATTGCTGAACACAAGAATCGTCATCTTCTGAATGTTGTTCGCAGTCTTTCCTTACAGATAAATGTCCCTCGGTCTTATTGGGGTCATGCGGTTCTTCTCTCTTGTTATCTCATAAACCGTATTCCCTCGTTTGTTCTTCAAGGAAAGACTTCATTCTCTATTTTGTATCCAGAGGCCGAACCCTTTCCTTTACCTCTTAAAACTTTTGGTTGTACAACATTTGTTCACGTCCCTTCTCCTGGACGTGACAAACTCTCTCCCCATTCGGTCAAATGCATATTTCATGGCTATTGTCCTACTCAAAAGGGGTATCGGTGTATTGATCCACTTCTGCGCAGACAGTACGTTTCGGCCGATGTTACCTTCTTTGAAGATGCACCGTATTTCTCTTCTGCTTCTTCTCTCTTGCCTTCTGATACAACTTCTTCTTCTTTGCTTGTTGTTTCGGCGCCTCTACTAGAGCCAGTTCTTTCCACATCTGCTCATGTTTCCCTGTCTCTCTCTCTGGAGCCGGCTATGTTGCCTTTGGAGCCTTCTGTGCCTGTTCCAGGGCCTTCTGTTTCTTCTGATAGTACATTGCCTCTTTCGGACAAAAGTGACCTTAATCTTCCCATAGCCCTGCGCAAGGGTGTTCGGCAATGCACTCAGCATCCTAGTAATGTTGTTGTCTCATATGCTCAGCTTTCCCTGAATGACAAGCGTTTTGCTCTTGCTATCTCTTCTACTATGATCTCAGTAACGTATCAAGAGGCTCTTGCTAGTCCACAGTGGAAAGCTTCTATGGATGAAGAAATGCATACATTAACTGAGAGAGGGACTTGGAATCTTGTCCCCCCACCTCTGGGAGTTGATGTGGTTGGTTGCAGGTGGGTCTTTGTAGTTAAGTATCTTCCAGATGGCTCGGTTGATCGCTATAAGGCAAGGCTCGTTGCCAAAGAGTTTACTCAGACATATGGGGTAGACTTCTTTGATACTTTTTCACCTGTTGCTCGCATCAGCACTATTTTTGTTCTCTTCTCTGTAGCAGTTAATCAAGACTAGGAGATGTCTCAGTTAGATGTGAAGAATGTCTTCCTCTATGGCGATTTGCAGGAAGTGGTTTACATGGAGCAACCTTCAGGGTATGTTGCTCAAGGGGAGTCAAAGGTATGCAAGCTTCGGAAGGCGATCTATGGCTTAACAGATTCCACGGGCTTGGTTTAACAAGTTCAGTGGAGTTGTCTCCCTTATTGGATTCAATCGAAGCTCTGCTGATCATTCTCTGTTTATACGGAAGACCACTAAAGAGCTTTTGGATCTTGCTGTCTATGTTGATGATATTCTTCTGACTGGTGATGATAAAGAATGCATTGATCTAGCAAAACGTCATCTTCAACAACATTTTGTGACTAAGGATATGAAAACTCCAAAGTACTTTCTGGGAATTGAGATTTCCCGGAAGAGGAATTCGGTGGTTCTCACACAGCGAAAGTGCACTAGATCTCCTGAAAGAAACCGGTCTGCTTAGCACGAAACCTGCTCGTTGCCCGATGGCAGTTGGAGATGATAAAGGGTGGACTGAAGATTCTCCTCTTCTTCCAGATTTCACTGTGTACAGACGCCTTGTAGGAAAACTCATATATCTGACTGTTACTGGACCAGATATATGTTATGCAGTTGGGAAGGTCGGTCAGTTTATACAGAATCCTAAAGAATGACATCTTCGGTCTGCTATAAAGATTTTGGAGTATGTGAAAGGGTCACCAGGGAAGTGATAGCTGTTTCAGAAGAATGGTCATCTGAAAGTTGAAGCGTATTCTGATGTCAGCTATGCTGATAACAAGGAAGATAGAAAGTCTACATCAGGTTTTTGCACTTTTGTAGGAGGAAAGCTTGTTAGCTAGAAAAGCAAGAAGCAGACAGTGGTTTCAAGGTCTAATGCTGAAGCAGAGTATAGGAGCATGGCCTCAACTACCTGTGAGTTGAAATGGTTGCGGACGCTTATGCTGGACTTGGGAGAAGTCTATGATCATCCTCTTCCTATGTTCTGTGACAACAAAGCCGTCATTTACATATCAAAGAATCATGTCTTTCATGAGAGGACAAAGCACATAGAGGTTGATTGTCACTTTATCAGAGAAGAGATTTTGAAAAATCAGATTTGTACTCCTTTCGTCACTTCTGATAAAGAACTGGCAGACTTCTTCACAAAACCAGTTTCCGCCGCAGATGTTTGTAGCAAACTGGGCATGATTGGCATATATACTCCAGTTTGAGGGAGAGTGTTGGAGTTTGGCTGTTTGACCGTCTGGTCGGTCGGTTAGCTGTTCGGGCGGCCTAGTTCTTATCCTAGCAGAGGCGGTCTGAGGTCTTCTAGCATCTGTGGTTTGATGGCTTGCCGCAGCAGCGGCCTCGTGGCTTGACCGCAGCAGCGAATTGGTATCCAGAAGCAGTAGTAGACAGGAGGCTAGCAGGCGATATGGTGGTGAGCATGGGCGGTCTAACGGTTAGCAAGCGTTCTAGCGGTTAGCCACAGCGTACAGCTGGTTGGAGCGGTTAGGCAGTTAAGACGCTTCAGCGGACAATGTCTTAACCGCAACTGTCGTCAGGGTGATTGTTGTCAGCAGTGTTCTGAGGATCTCTTTGTATTCAGTATAGTTGGCGGTTTGACTGTGTCAAACCGCTCTAGTCGCCCGACTAGTTATTTAGTCTCACATCGTGGGTTGTATTCTCTCACCTCTCCTGGTTTCTATAAATAAGGGGACATACATATGTAATGATTATCTTTTTGGAGCAATAAAATTTTACGGTTTATTTACTTTTTAGCGTCTACTCGCTCATTCCTCACACTCACTTGTCATGAAATTCCCAACCCCAGGAGGCATAGGGATCGTTCGCGGAAGTCAGGAAGCAGCTTGCGTCTGCTACTTAAAGCAGGCTCAGCCAGAAGTAGCAATCACATTTGATATCGGAGATGTCGACCTACGCAGCAAAGCCGTCATGCAGCAAGGAAGCTCTTCATAGGAGAAAAAAACCATCGCTAGACAAGAGCACGACACCACCCTTATCCTTGTTTTTCTACAGTAGCTTATCGTTTTCCTTGTATTTTAATTTTCTGCCTTAAACTTTATATGACGTAAAAGTCGCGAGTTACGACTCGCGCAAACTATCTTTAAATTAATTATATTGCATTATGCTTTTCATATTCTCACCTCGAGACTTCTTTGACAAGGCTATACCACTCCCCGGATCGAATACTTACATTCCCCGGCGAACAATCCACACCCGGCTAGGTTGCGGAACCGGATCGAATATTTACATTCTCCGGCGGTCGGATCGAATACTTACATTCTCCACCGTAACTGCAGGCCAACGCCCCGACATCGCTAGGGCCTGCCCCCCTTGTGGTCACACCGTCAGATCAAATACTTGCATTCTCCAACACTCAGATTGAATACTTACATTCTCCGGCAATCGACTCATAGTCGGGCTAGCTCGCGTAACCGGATTGAATTTTTACATTCTCCGACAGTCGAATCGAATACTTACATTCTCCATTGTTATTACAGGCTAACGCCCCGCCATCGGCAGGGTCTGCCCCCCGCGTGGTCGCACCGTCAGATCGAATACTTATATTTTTTGACACTCATATCAAATACTTACATTCTCCGACAATCGACTCATAGCTAGGCTAGGTCGCGCAACCGGATCGAATATTTATATTCTTCGACGATCGAATTGAATACTTACATTCTCCACCGTTACTGCAGGTCAACGCCCCACCATCGTCAGGGCATGACCCCCTTGTGGTTGCACCGTTGGATCGAATACTTACATTCTCCGACGCCCGGATCAAATACTTATATTCTCCGGTAATCCTCACTTGACCAGGCTCGGCCCCGCCGTCGCATCGAACATTTGCATTATCTGACACACGGATCGAATACTTACATTATCCGGCAATCCTCTCTTGGCCAGGCTCGGCCCCGCAGTGGGATATAATTTTTACATTCTCTGACCATTGGATTGAGTCGCCGCACTCTCCGACTCCGCCACACGCTTGCATTCTGTCAGCCACTAGGATCCATACAGCAAAAGCAAAAGGAACAAAAAGAATACTGTCATGTCAACATAAGTGCAAGTGCGCTACATAAAAACACCGAAGGGTGATGACAAACGTACGTCCGACGCAACAAAATGAAAGCAAATGTATTCAAGCGTACAAAAGTAAAAAAATATAAGTTGTTACTCACATCTACAAGAGACTCAAGGCTCCCCGCCTTCGTCATCAGAAATGTCGTCAAAACCAAGGCTTGAAACATCGCACTTCAGATGCTTGGCTATAAGGCGAAAAGCCTTCGACACGTCATGTCTGAGCGCAACCTCGCGGACGTCCTCTATCTGAGGCTCAACCTCTCGGGTCCAAACATTCTCGCGAACCTCCTCAGTAAGCAAGTCTCAATCGCGCATGTAATCCAAGGAATCCATGTACTCCTCAAGGCCAGCTACATTCATCTCAAGTACTCGCTCTTCTGAAGAAAGACGCGTTATCTCCGTCTTGGAAGCCTCCAACTCCGCCCTCAAGTTGGAGCTCTCCTCCTGAACATTCTTCAAAGTCTGTACGATCTTCTCCGCCATTAACTTCTCCATCTGCAATGATGCTCGGTCTTCCTCCATCTCGGACTTCAACTCTGATCTGATCCGCCGAAATCGAGATACCACTCGATCTAGCTCCTCTTTGGACGCTACAACTGAAGCCTCCGCTGCGCGAAGCTTCTCCTGAAGTGTCAAGTATCCATCCTTCAAACTCACATAATGGTTGTTCCATGTGAACGTTATATGGGTCTGGGCTTCAATCTACAAACAGCAAACAAAGAATTAATGTCGTACAAAATAATTAGTTCGAATAAAGATGAACAACTCACTTATCACGTCACTCATTGCCTTCAAAGATGAAAACACTCAGGGGGCAGAAGTCTCTGAACGAGGGACTCGGGGAGCAGACGTCTCTACTACCTCAACATCAGAATCAGTTGGAGCAAGCTCGTCGCACGGGTTCTCCTCGACCAGGTCCTCTCTTCGACTTGGCAAAGTCTGCAATCCCTCGGATGTGTCACAACTGCTTTTCAAAATAAGCTTCTTTTTACGAACTAATGACGTGATGCGCTCGACCTCAACTAAAAGGCCGCACCGGGACAAGCGCTTCTTTTTAATGAATAAAGAAATGTTGAATAGGCGATTCGCCAACTCCTGAGAATCTGAGAATCCCAATATCGGCGTGAAGTCCCGCTCTCGCCCTCTCTGACGTTGGCAACGATCGGGCAGGGAATTCCAGAACTCTGGCAAACCCCAAAAATTTCTGACATACCCGAACAAGGTGTTCCTATGACGAAGATCTGTACGGGACTCAAAGTCAAGCCAACTTTTGTTGCTGCGAATCTCGATGCGGTCACCACCATCGGCACGAACATCGCACCAGTCCCTGAACAACTTCAAAAAAAATTTGGAACCATGCTCCCTGAAGAATGCTACAAACCTTATTAGGCGAGTCATTCCTAGCAGAGTGAACTGGGATATCGGGACTCCACGAAACATCAGAATATCAATCACCTCCTCGCACGGTGGAAAGCGGAAGTCGGACTTCAAAGTCATCTCGCAAATCATCAACCTTGCCCCTAGGAGGGTTCTGGACTCTCTCTTCAGGACGAGGTATCCTCACATCAAAATCACCAGGTAACCCGTAACTTTTCCTCCAAACTGTGACTTGCTCAGTAGTGAGCGTAGAGCGGAGCCGCATGGGTTATGTGGGACGCCCCGAAACTTGGAGAAAAAATTCAAAGGTTAGACAAAATCAATCAAATATCAAGTGTTCAAATTGAGCACCACGCTTTTGCAATCCCAACATGGGAGGCCAAAAACCACGCAAATCGCGTACAAGCACGCACGCCTAAGCACGTACACAATCCACGCACAGAGCATACACAACTAACGACTCGCCTACCCAAAAGGGGGCGCAAGATCTCCTGCGAGCAAAGGGGTACGCAGCGCGCGCCCAGCAACTCGTGCGCGCACAGAAGCGCACGAACAGTGCGCGCGCACGTGAAAAAAAGCACGCCCGCACGCCCCAGGTGCTCGCGCCTGCGCGCACTCTTGGGGCCCGCCCGCGCATTCTCCCCGGATGCGCGCGGGCACAGCCTCCGAGGGAGGCGCGCGGCCGAGCGCGCCCAAGGGTGCGCTCGTCCTCGCTTCGGGAGGCGAACACCGGCGGGCGCCCGTCCGATGGATTTGTCCTCGCGTCGATGGCACCCGCTAGCTGGCTTGACGATTCTGGCCTCCCTCACCGCGCGCTTACCTCGTCTTCGATATCCTTCAAAAACCTACCTTCGCTCGCGAAGGGCTGCCATCTGTCTTTTCTAGCACCTCTCCATTCACCGTCACCATCGTCGTCGATTGAATCCTTTGTTAGAAAAGAAGAAATCCTCGCTCTTCTCAAACAGTTTCTAACACCGAGGATTTCGGGGGGCAATTGATGGGGCCAAGCCATTTATAGAATAATCGGGGGTGTGGTTAGCCAACGTCTCATGATCCCCACCAAATTAATGGGATCATGAGTTTGACCGACGTACGCGAGATCACCGCACGCGATCCCCCGCGTGTTAATCCCACTAAGTGCACCATCCAAACAGCCGTCATGTCAAGGTTGTCGTCCAGCCGCAGGCCGCCGCCCGTAAGGTGCGGCTGCATCCCAGCCGCGGGGCACCGCCCGCAGGGGACGGCCGCTCCACTGCCGCCTCCCGGCCGTGGGGCGCTGCCTACAAGGGGCGGTCGTTCCACGGTCGCCGCCTGACTACTCTACGGCCGCCGCCCGCGTGGGGCGGACGCTCCACGGCCGCCGCCCTACCGCGGGGCAACGCCCGCGAGGTACAGTCGCCTCCCGGCTGCGGGGAGCCGCCCACGAGGGGCAGCTGCTCCACGGCCGCCCCCCGACCGTGGGGCGACGACCGCAAGGGGCGGCCGCTCCCCAGCCGCCGATCTCCCCTCCTCGTGGCCGCCCGCCGCGGTCCTCCCTCGTCGGTGGTCGCCCGCCATTAAGGCAGCCGTCCGCGCTCGCCGGCCCTTCCCCGTCGTCTGATCGCTCCGCCGCGAACGCCGCCGTCTATTTTGGGGATAACCACCCATTAACTATCATGATTAGTGTGGGGTTTAATTAATTAAATAATGGGGGAATAATATTATGCAAATAATATTTCCTCAAACCATAAATGAAATTATGATATCGGTGACTACGGTGTGCGGATAGCTGCATAACCACCGTAACCGCCTCCTGAAGGCTATAAAAAGGTCTTCATGCCTCCTTATTTCTCACATTTTCGCTCCTCTGCTTTCTTCCTTCTCAAGGCAGAACTCTGTCGAATTCCTCCTTCGAGCTACCTTCAAGCCACCCTTAAGCCATCTTCAACCATCTTCAAGCCTCCTCCAAGCTTTCTTCAAGCCACTCGCAAGTCATCGCCTCAACGCCAAAATCCGCCCAAGTCCACGAACGAGCGACGAGAAGGAAATTACTGCTTCAGCAAGCGCCCTGTTCGTCCGCAATTCCCCAGCAAACAGTATCGCGCGGAGCAGTCTGTTTCCCTCCATGAGCCTAAGTAACTCTCTCTCATCTCTAAAGTGTAACGAGGAGTGGCATGTCGCCCTCGATTCCCCAAGAAAGTTGTAATCACCGGCAGATAGTTGATTTCGATCGGCACAGACCGGTCGCATGTTTTTTACCAGATTGAGGGGGTTTTCCACGTCAAAACCTCGTGTGTACAATTTCTCTTTCTTTGGCTGTGTGCGCGCTCGACCGCTCCGAGAGCTAAGGCGATTCACCGGTCCGACCGGGGCATTAAGTTTGTCCGCAATAGATACATATGCAAAATTATAATTTAACGTGCAAAAAAAACTCTTAACAGAACAAGATAAATTAGCATATAAAAGCATAAATAATTTCTAATGCTAGACAAGGCCTTCAAAATTATGAGCCTATATAAATGATAAGAAACTAAAAATATAATACTTTACCAGTGATACACCTCCAGAACCAAGCTCACACATTGTGTTCACATTCACCTCTGCGATCAATAATCCTGTCACAACCTGCAGATTATGTTCACCAACAAAATACAAACGTAAACCACTCATTCAAGCATAAAATGTCTGTTTACCCATTAGTTTTCATGCAAAAAGATTCAACCATAAGAATATGATTTGTAAAATTTCAACCATAAGGCTCTGTTTGGGGGGACTTATTTTCATAGTTCATGCAGTTGTAACCGCTTGACCGGTGAAAATAAGTCCCCCCAAACAAAGCATAAATTGGCTAATTTACAGGCATGAATATGATCGTACCATATATATCCAGCAAAGAAAGCATGTTACTGCAGAGGCCAGGAAGCCAGCTTCTTGCGTGACAGCAGGGATTGCAAGTATACCTGCGCCTACCTAAAAACAGTAAACAACATTTTGTGCAAATTTGACAGCAGGGATTGCAAGTAACCTGCTTTTTTGGCATTTTGCGTTCCTAAAATATGTGGTTTTGGTACTTTGCAACCCAAAATTTAAAAATTTACACTTTGCACCCTCAATTACCAATTTCTGACACTTTGCACTCCCGGGCCTAAATTTAAGGGTATTTAGATCTAGACAGTACAAAAAATGATCATTTTGGCACTTTGCACCAAGATATGGGTACTTCCAAGACCTAAATACCTTTGAATAAACATTTTTTGATGTTGCTCTAACCTAAGTACCTTGAAATTTTGGCATGCAAGTGCAAAGTGCCAGAAATCCGTAATTATGGAGTGCAAAGTGTCAAAATCCCGTATTTTGGGGTGCAAAGTGCCCAAAAAACCTAAAAAAAAGTAGAATCTTCGAGGAAATAGCAATCTCCTCGAATTTGAATTCAGCTCTTTTTAGACTATGGACTGTGAGGCCGAAAAGAACTATACCGTGGTTCCAGCCACGAGAAAGATGGAACTGGTCACGCTTCCTGAGAAGAAAGAACAAGTTCGCTCAAGAGTCCATCGAACGAGAGTCAAACAAAGGGGTGGAAATGGCGGTATGCTGTAATTTGGAAGGTAAACCTGGTTCTCTCTTCATTGTTGCCTGGTTCAGGTTGGAGAAGAGTCTCTCGAATTCCACCGTGGCCTGTTTTCGAGAGAAGCATCTTAGGGTTTTGGGGGAAGAGAGATGGGGTAAAAAGGTTGTTGAAGATCGCTTGTGTGCAGTAGATTTTATGAAGGGCAATGCGGGGCGTTGTAAGATGGCTGATAATGGCGGAATCGGAATGGAGGAGCGTGACGCCGGCGACATCTGTCCTCCACCCTGCTTCCCAGTCACTAACTGGAATGTAATCAAAGCTGCCGTTAATATACGGGGCATCTTACAGCCTCTCTTTTTTTTATTGAAATTATCTTTAGCCTAATATTAAGATATGTATATATCCGTTATAAGTGCTCTTTGTTGGGGTGTATCCACACATTAATTGAATCACTCATACAATATGAAACGTATTTGATTAATTAATTATATCATTTAAATTTGGGTCATTGTTAATGACAGCCCAGTAACGATCATAATTAACATATTTGACTCACATTATTATTAGTTCTAACAATCTCTCATTTGAGCCAACATATGTTAAGTTTTTAATTACATATTACACGATAACTTTATGAGCTTAAAAATTGTTGTCATTATCAAAAATATTTCATTCAATCAGGTTCATGATTATACACACAAAGGATCAAAGAGATCTTTGCTACAATAATCGTTGCTAGACTCATCAATGATCATATATATGTGCACAACCAGTGGCGGATCCAGAGGGGGGCAAGGGGGCCTGCCCCCCCCCCAAGAATTTTGAAATTTATGTAGGTTTAGTTTTTATTAATTGGTTTAGTTTCTATTAATTATAAAACATAAGTTATGTATATAATATAAGTAGGGGTGTGCATAAAAACCGAGTCCGGCCCGGTAAAAGCCCGGCTAGGCCCGGGCCCGGGCTAAGCCCGCCCCGAGCCCAGGCCGGGCTATGGGGCCTAACAAGGCCTCATATATGAGCATTTGTTCTGCCCGGTGCCCGGCCCGGGCCAGGCCGGGCAAAGCCCGATTTCTAGGCCCGGGCAAAGCCCGGGGCCGGGCCGGACAAAGCTCGGGTCAGGCTCCTACGCGCCTTTTAAAATTGCGTCTTTTAGGTGCATTTTTGAGAAACGTGTTCAACATAAAAGTTGTAGATCTCGACAGTATCTACAATTTTCATGTTGAACACTTTTTGATTTGAAGCCGTTTAGGCCCCCGATTTGGCCCCCGAAAAAAATCACGCGGAACATTTGAAATGTTCCGCGTGATTTTTTTCGGGGGCCAAATCGGGGGCCTAAACGGCTTCAAATCAAAAAGTGTTCAACATGAAAGTTGTAGATATCGTCGAGATCTACAACTTTCATGTTGAACACTTCTTCCGAAAATGCACGTAAAAGATGCAGTTTTAAAAGGCGTATATTTCTTTTTTAAAAAAAATTATTTTTTTTTATAAAAACAGGGTCCGGGCTAAGCTTGGGCCCGGACCGGCCCTGAGGGCCTTAGCAGGCCCCCTCCCGGAGCTAGATGCCCGACCCGAATGCAATCAGGGCCCGGGCCCGATTCAGAAAAGCCTGGGCCTGGGAGGCCCGGTTTGCCCGGGGGGCTTTTTGAACACTGATGAAATTTATAAATTATAAAATATAAGTTATGTTTATAATATAAATATATATATGTATATATAGTTAATAACTCCTATGAACTTATTTTCAGATCCAATTTCTCTCTCCTAGACAGAAAGAGATCGTCTCTCTCGCTTCACTCGTCTGAGTCGTCTCCTTCTCCCCTTTTCGCTAGGGCTCGCTGAGAGCCTCTTAGGAAGAGCTCTTCCCTGAAAGTGGTCGTCGGTTGACAAGCTAATTCGACTAATTTTGACAAGCTAATTTGGCTAATTTTGACACTTCCGTTCTCAACAGCGACTACAAAACAGTCATTTTCTACTATGAAACTTATTAAAACAAGACTGCGCAACAAAATGAAGGATGAATTTCTAGCAAATTGTATGATTCTCTACATAGAATGGGAAATAGCAGAGAAGATCGAGAAAGATGTGATCATTGATGAATTCTATGAGTTGAAAAAACCGGCATGCACAATTAAAATAAGGTAACATCCATATTGTAATTTTTCTTTTATTGTTAATGCTAAAATTTCAAATTAAAATTTTTTTGCTTATTATATTTTGATTCACAATTTTTTTGGGCGCCCTCTTTCTTCGAATCCTGGATCTGCCCCTATGCACAACCAATGGCATAAATCAAATATGAATGTGTGGCATGGAAATTACATATATTATGATCTTGACATGCATATCTCCAACTAGTCATACTTTAACTTTAATGAGATCAAAATAATTAGATTCAAAGTACAAGAATAAGTACTTAATTCTGCAAAACATTAATCATAAAAAAAATTTAAAACACATATGCATACAAAAATGCAAACTCTCATTAATACAACATATCCTCTAACGATATGACACTCATATTGGCAGTGTGCTCGTGAAAGACTTTTGGTGTCAATCCCTTAGTAAGTGGGTCTACTAACATGATGTTGGTCTCAATATGCTCTATAGACATTTGACCACTTTGAACTCTTTCTTTAACAGCTAGAAACTTAATCTCTATATGTTTAGATTTAGCTGTATTTCTATTGTTATTGAAATATATCATTGCAGACTTATTATCACAGAATAACCTGAGCGGTCTTTCAATGCCATCCAAAATACGTTGCCCAGTGACAAAATTTTGCTGTCATAACTCACGATTGGATGTCTCATAGCATGCTATGAATTCTATCTCCATGGTTGCAGAAGCTATGAGTGTCTACTTTGGCACTTTTCAATGATATAGCTCCTCCAACAAAAACGTATACATAACCTGAGGTGGATCTTCTACTATCTTGACATTCAGCGAAGTCTGAATCAGAATACTCAATGATCTCTAGCTGATCCGATCTTTTATAAGTGGGCATGAAAGTTTTTATCCTTTTCAGTATCATATGACCCGTTTGGCTGCTTTTCAATAATCCAATCCTGGATTACTTAGATATCCAAATATCGGGACACATACATACTTGAGCATTCATCTACCCAACATTCCAAATATAAATGCAATATCGGGACACATACATACTTGAGCATACATGAGACTTCCTATAGTTGATGCATAAGGAAGTTTTTGCATCTCTAATTCTTCTGCTTTGGTTTTGGGACATTGAGTGAGACAAAATTTCTCCCTTAGCTACAGGGCATCGCCTGACATATATTCTTGCATGTCAAACCTTTTGAGTACCTGATATAGCTTTCCTATGATAACCCAAGTATATCCTGAGTGAGATCTCAGTGTATCTGTATGTCTAGTACATAAGAGGCATTGTCAAGATCTTTTATTTCAAATTTTTTGAAATAAATTTCTTGGTCTCATGTAGTATATCTATATTATTACTGGAAAGCAAGATGTCGTCCACATATAAGACCAAAAATATATATTTACTCCCACTAAATTTATGTTATATACAATCAACAGCAACGTTCATCTCAAACTCTAAAGAGACATAAATTTTATGATATTTGAAATACCACTATCGAGGCGCTTGTTTGATTCCATAGACAGATTTTTTATTTGCAAATCATTTACTTTGAGTCTCCAGACTCAAAGTAATTTGATTGCACCATATAAATCGTCTAATCAATGTCACTATTGAGAAATATCGTCTTAACATTCATCTGATGTAAAAATGCGCTATTAATGTCATAATAGTTCTAAATGAGACTTTCGATGAAAGCAGAGAGAAAGTCTATCTATAGTCAATGCTTTCCTTTTGAGTGAATCGTTTAGCAATAAGACGTGTTTTATATCTCTCAATATTACACTTTGAATCTCTTTTGGTTTTAAATATCTATTTACAATCAATGGGTTTCACACCTTCGAGTAATGTGACAAGATCCCAAACGTCATTGTCCTTCATGGACTGTATCTCTTGCTTCATGGCATCAATCCATTGTTGAGAATTAGAACTATGAATAGTCTGATTGAGATTTACCAGATCATCATCTAATATCTTTTGGCCATCCTCATATTCTGAGAGAAAGATGATATAATCATCTGGTAACATCCGTCTTCTTTCTCTAATGGATCTCCTTAATGAAAAATGTTCTTGAGGCTGTTGAATTTGTTCATTTGGGACTATATGAGGACACTCTTCAATAATATTTTGATTCGAATTTGTTACTGGAGCAATATCAAGAATGATATCCTAAGTATTGTTTGTAACAACTATTGGAGGAGAAATAAATTTATCTTCACAGACAAAATATCTTCCCCTCAAAACTCAATATCTTCAAAGAATTGAGCATTTCCAATTTCAAAAAAAAAACCTTAGCAGAAGGATCATAAAATTTATATCCCCTAGACTTTTCACGATTCCCAACAAAATAACAGCTCACTGTTCTGGAGTCCAATTTCTTTTCATTTGACCTATAAGGCCTAGCCTTAGCCGGACAATCCCAAACCTGAAGATGCTTTAGGATGGGCTTTTGACTAGTCCAAAGCTCATAAAAAGTTTATGGTACTGCTTTAGTTATGAATCTATTAAGGATGTAAGCTGTAGTCTTAAGTGTTTCACCCAAGAAAGATTGAGGTAAAAAAAAGAATGAGCAATCATACTTCTCACCATATCCTTCAGCATTCTATTTCTTCTCTCAGCAACACCACTCATGGTAGGGGTACTGGGCATGGTGTACTAAGGGACAATACTACACTCCTCTAAGAATTTAGTAAAAGGGCCTAGACGTTCTCCTGATCTGTCATATCTACTATAGTATTCTTCACCACGATCAGATTTGACAGTTTTAATCGGTTTATCAAATTAGTTTTCCAGCTCAGCTTTATAGGATTTAAGTACGTCCAGTGACTGTGCTTTCTCATTAGTAAGATATATTTATCTATAATGAGAGTAATCGTCTATGAACGTGATATAGGCTCTATTTGTTTGGGCGTTTCGGTGCTTTGTTTTGGGCAAACGCCGCCGGAAGGAGGGTAAACAAATGAATCTCCGGCGGCATTTTCTCTTTTTCCACCTACTCGTCTTGAGAAATGCCCCAAAAAGCTCCGTTTGGAGCAGCCACCTCCCCCCTCTGATTCGAACACTCTGTTTCCACCCACTGAATCGACGCGCCACCGCTAAACCAAATGAAGCCATAATATTATTGATCATTCTAAGAGGCCATAGGGAAGGGACCATAAATATCAGTATGTATCAGTTCTAAGACTTTTGTAGCTAGATTAGCACCTATCTTTCTTCGCGTGTCCACCCCGATAATAAAAACAGGTGGATTCTTTAGCCTGTTTCTTTTGTGGCTTCCTTTATGGAGATTCACTTGAAGCTTGCTTTCTTTTTTTCCTTTTTTGGCCCTTGTCAGATGGACCCACTGCCATATGAGTACTTTCAGACTTTTTTTGCTTCAATCTATTCTCTTATTGCATATAATATAGAATGAGCTCATTAAAAATCCAATTCTCTTTTTAGTAGTTATAATTAACTTGAATTGACTGGTGCATGAAGAGAAAATAAAACTAAATGTACGAGCAGGTCTTCCAACAACTCTAGTTTTCGTGCTTTTTGTTGGGAATATTGTCCCCAAGATTCCTGATTTAAAGAAGGCCTTAAGATGACAATAAACATCTTATATTTGATGGTTGTTCTAGTTTTGATGGGATAAGTTTAACTTAAAATGCATGACTAATGTATGGCTAGACACTTGGTCACCCAAACAGGATTTTGCACTTGTAATCACTTAAGAAGCAAAATTCATGTTGACCTTCGTACTAATTATATATTAGACATGTAACTATCATTGGGAAAAGTCACTAAGGATAAAACAAATCAAAGGCAAGATCAAAGACTTGTCTAAGTAAATAATCAGGTACATTAACTTGAACGCTAAGAAAAATTTGACTGCATTGAATTCAAAGCTAAGGCAAAATTCGACTGCATCGAGTTCAATGTAAGGAAATGTCCGACTGCATCGACCGCATCGAAGAGGAAAAGTCCCACTACAATGATTGCATTGAAGATAAAGATTCAACTGCATCAAGTGCATGACGACAAAATGTTATTGCAGGCTATATAACCTATATATGCTCTAAATTGACCATACATAATTCATATGGGTCATTTAACTTTGTCAACTAGATCATGTCATGGTTACTTATATTTATTTTCTACAGCCTAACACGTGGCACAGTGGGCAAGTCTTTAAATTAAGGAGCAGATTGTACAATGATTTAAAATCGAATTGATTCACGGGATTTGCTGTAGGAATTAAGAAATTGCCAACAAGGAGTAATATTCTCATTCATTAGAGAATATTCCCACGATTTCAAATACTTTCCTAAATTAAATTTTGACAGCCGTTGTTCATTTCAAATCTGGATTAATTCCTAAAGTGCATGTTGGACATGTGGAGAGATTCAGCCAGAATTTTTTCAAGATTGAAAAACTTCCTTGTGCAGATTTAATATAGTCGTTTGAAGCAGTTACCCAAGGAAGAATGTATAGCTGTTAGAGAATTAAAATTCAACATTTATTCTCTATGCCCGTCAAACAAAGTATAAAAGGAGGACTTGGATACTTGAGAAAGATCTTTTCTTTTTGGATATTCAAGTCATTGAGAGTTATTCTATAGCACTCCGTATTCACAGAGATTCTACACAACCAAATCTTCTAAGTTCTGCGAAAGAATTTTTTAGTGGTCAATCTTCAAAGAGTCCATCTTCAACCACTGCAAGTTATCTTGATCAAGACAACTAGTCAAAGAAGAAATCTCAAGTGTTGTTCAAAATCAGGAAGAAGAAGCCTGTTGTATGTGCTTCTATCTAAAGACTTAGGATTTCAAGTGTTGAGTCAAAATCTTTGTAATATATTACCATGTAAGATCATTGAAAGATCTGAGTGTAGGATTTCTTTTTGAATCTGAGTGTAAGACCTAGCTTTAGATCTGAATTTGTAGGGCTTGCTGAGCCTGAGTTTGTAAAGTTTGAGGAAAGCCTGAGTAGTAGGAACTGGATGCAGATCTGAGGTGTAGAGCTTAAAGCTTGAGGTGTAGGACCTTTGTGGAGGTCTGAGGTAGGGAACCTTATTTCCGATATTGTAAGGTCTGAGGATCTGAGAAGAGTATTTGGAGGAGTTTTTACCTAAGCTAGCAATCTGCTAGATAAGTGTAGAGGTAAAGTGGATGTACACATTCTTAGGAAACCACTATAAATCTTT
Source organism: Platanthera zijinensis (assembly GCA_039513925.1). Classification (NCBI taxonomy): domain Eukaryota; kingdom Viridiplantae; phylum Streptophyta; class Magnoliopsida; order Asparagales; family Orchidaceae; genus Platanthera; species Platanthera zijinensis. The sequence goes on along the minus strand of CM077084.1, from coordinate 20,104,517 downwards.
GTGTGCTGTGGTTTGTGTTTGTGTTCAACTATTCTTACTGTGTTGGTTAAATAGAAAGTCCAGATAATCAAAATTAGTAAATCACCTACTCAATCCCTTTAGGTAAGTCGCAATTGTTGGATCCGGAGGCCAACCTTAGAGGGGGGGGGGTGAATAAGGTTTTATAAATTTCGCTTGAATAAACGGAATCTTGACGTAAACCACACCACAAGTGAAGATTTAAAACACAAGTATTAAATTCAATAACAATCAATTTCATACAAGTACAAGATGAATGTTTTACAGTACGATCTTCATGACGTCGAAGATCAAAGACGAAGAGAAGAAAACTTTGGGTTTTCTATACCGACCCAAAACCCGGACCGGTTGGCTCTTCACTTTCTCCCCGAAAGGTCTTAGAGCCGCTCTTCACCTCCACACCCGGAAGGGTCTTAGAGCCGCTCTTCACTTTCTCCCCGAAAGGTCTTAGAGTCGCTCTTCACCTCCACAACCGGAAGGGTCTTAGAGCACCGCTAGATCCCCGATCTAGACGCCCCAAATCCCGGGACGATTTTCCACGGAATCCAAACCGGATTCCGACGACCTTCCCCGGTCGATTTCCCTTACCACTTACAACAAAAGAAGAAGAAAAAGATACAAAAAGAGATTACAAAATATATTCGTTAAAGTTTAGGTTCTCCCTCTTGAGAAGTTCTCTGGATGGATCTACGGCCGGTGCTTGTGATCTTCGATGGAAAGCACCCGGTCGCTAGACGTAGACGATGCGAAGCCTTGATCGCCGGAGTTCTTCGATCTCGAATGGGAGGAAGAAACCTTGCTTTTTCTTTGACGAAGACGAGTAGAACGGACGTAGGAAGACGGCCGACCTTGGTATTCCTGGAGCACTTCGTCAATAATCTCTGGAGGCTTAGGTCTTGAAGAAACGGTGCTGCTTTTTATACGTCTTGGAGAAAATAGACTACCGCCTGCGATAACTCTATCGCCGGGCGGTAGGTTCGCGCGTAACGCCTGCCAGCTGTCTCCACGCGTCTCCCGAAACGGCAACTATGACTGCTCATTAAGGAAACTGCCGTTTCAAGAAAGCTATCGCCGGGCGGTAATGGTTACCGCGCCCAGTCAGAGCGATAGCGCCATTTCGCCAAATAATTCTACCGCCTGCGACACGACTATCGCCTGACGGTTTCAAGAGAGCTATCGCCGGGCGGTAATGGTTACCGCGCCCAGTCAGAGCGATAGCGCCATTTCGCCAAATAATTCTACCGCCTGCGATAAGACTATCGCCTGAGCGGTAGGTACCATCGTCGACGATCAACCCCTTGACGCACGTCGACCGGATACCGCCGGCGGTAGCGTCCTGTCGCCGGGCGGTAGCATTTGATTGTCGACGATCCTTCCTTAGCTGATGATTGGGCCGTCGACCATCGAACCGATATGCGTCGATCGAGATGTGTACCGCCGGCGATAGCTCCTTACCGCCGGGCGGTAGCGTCCTTTTGAAGCTCTTCTCCTTTCCTTTCACCTGTCAGCCTGCACACTCTATCACACAACCAATCTCATCAAATACAAGCAGGGAGTTGATATTCTCAAACCTAAGGAGTGTGAAACCATGTTCCAACAAACTCCCCCTTTTGATAATATCAATCCCGTTCATGATAAACCAAAATCAAGTAGATAGAGTGCCAGAATAGATGTATGTAGCAACGTAGAACAGTATAAAGTAGAGTATCAGAGTAAAATGAACATAGAACAGTAGAATGATATTGAACAAATAAGCAATACACACCTATATCGATCCCGTTCAATCCTGTTCTATCCTACTACATACTCCCCCTATCGGTGGGACGCTCCCCCTATCTATGAGCACACACACACCTCACTACGCTCCCCCTATCATGAACACTACCTCCAATACCTTCTCCCCCTTTGATAATATCAAAAGAAAGGGCGAGGCCAACCGACCAAGGAGGATGAAAATTGTAGGCGAGAGATAACGTAATATAGACCCACAACACACTTGAAACCAGAGAATTGTAAAGCAGGGTCAAAAACAGGAGCAAACGCTAATCAGAGAGAAGAAATTGGACTATATGCACGAGACATAGCACACATCAAGTATGACATGAATGTTTGCAAGGTTTAGATAAATAGAGAGAAAAATAGGCAAACACAAATATCGTCATGAGAGAAAAAATGTGCCAGTATGTATTGTGCGAAAAAGCATCGAATGTAGTTGAGGTCCAATTCTTATGCGCGGAAGATTTAAATAAGATAATGACATGTGCACGTGTAGCACCAAGAGACAAAACAATCAAAAGAGATATCATGCAGACATGTTTTATATCAAGCAAACTAACGATGCTAACACCAAAGAGATATAGTGAAAAATCACGTCACATGACATAGTGCGGCATAAAGAAATTAAATCAAGGGCACAAATCATAAAGTGTAGTCCATGCACAAGATCGAAACGACTTTGTAATCCAAGGTGCTCACCCTCACAACGCTTATGAAGACTTATCAGGAGGGATGAGTAGTGCTTGGGGGGTCTGTAAGCGGGATTTGATGGCCATTATTTTATTTTGAGTTAGGCCATCAATTTTATACATAATCAAAGCAAGACAAGACCCCAAGTCAATCGAAATCTACCCACATAGGTAGATCCACTTTAACTTGTTTACATTGGACATATGCGATTCTAGTTTTGGCCCAAGAATTTAATTAGCATAGACACGCGCAATTTGATTTCATGACATTGATTGTTCAAGATATATCAGATATGTTAAATTTAGTGCCACGATTTATAGCATGTCAGCTTATTATCTCAGGTTGAGTGCATGATCAAGTGGTGTGTGAGTGGTGTAATCATTATCGTAAATAAATCCTCACACATACTTAGAGGCGTAGACAACGTACACCCACATTAATTTTCGTACTCAATAGCTAGACAAAAATTTAACTTCGCTCATCATGACCGGATACCAATGTGCCGTACAAGTTGACAAAAAGAATAGCAAACATTGTATATACTTGAAAATATACCACGACTCGGTCATATGAGCCCCAAACCAACTTGACAGTTTTTTTTGAATATTCTTGAAAACAATTTTAGCCACACACAGGGAACAACCAAAAACAACACGAGCATTGAATAAAAAACGAACAGTACATAAATTTTTTTTTTTTTGATTTTGGTGTTACAACTTTGAACAGAACAAAAACGAAACCAAAAAAATTACAAACACAAAAAAACACATATATAAAAAAATTAGGACGATAAATCAAGAATCCCAAGTTCGAGTCGTAGAAGTGAAAAACGAGCATCCGGAAGCGGTTTAGTAAGAATGTCCGCGAGTTGATCATCGGTCCCAATAAAGACGACACTCACATTCTCTTTCTTAATGTGGTCGCGAATAAAGTGATGTCGAACGTCTATGTGTTTGGACCGAGAGTGATGCACCGGATTATACGTTAAGTCTATCGCACTCTTGTTGTCGCACCTAAGTGTAATGTTGCGAAAAGAAAGACCAAAGTCTTCTAAAGTTTGCGACATCCAAAGTGCCTGTGCACAGCAACTTCCTAAGGCGATATACTCGGCTTCGGCGGTCAAAAGAGCCACCGAGTTTTGCTTACGACTCGACCACGAGACAAGTGCCGGGCCTAAAAAATGACAAGTACCGCTAGTGCTCTTGCGGTCAAGAGAGCAACCGGCATAATCGGAGTCAGAATATCCATGAAGGGTAAAATCATCCGAGTGAGGGTACCACAACCCGAGGTGTTGCGTGCCAAGGAGATAACGAAAAATATGTTTTACCGCTTTAAAGTGAGACTCCCTAGGGTCAGCTTGATAACGGGCACACATACCCACCGCAAACGTGATATCGGGTCGTGACACACTCAAGTATAACAAAGATCCAATCATGCCCCGAAACATTGTTTGATCCACAGAGATTCCACTCTCGTCTTTTCCTAATTTAAGGGACGCACTCATCGGAGTTTTGACTTGTTTTAAAGACTCAAAACCAAAACGTACAAGCATATCTTTTATATATTTGGATTGATTTATGAAAATTCCGTCTTGTCGTTGAGAGATTTGAAATCCTAAAAAATAATTGAGTCCTCCCACAAGGCTCATTTCAAATTCAGATTTCATTAAACTCACAATCTCTTCAACCAACCTCTCATTAGTCGCTCCAAAAATAATATCATCAACGTAAATTTGGAGGATAACTAGATCCGAATTTTTGGCTTGTACAAAGAGAGTTGTGTCCGCACTACCCATCTTGAACCCATGATCTAAGAGGAACGTAGTTAGCCTATCATACCAAGCACGGGGTGCTTGTTTCAATCCATACAAGGCCTTTACTAATCTGTACACATGATGAGGGTGGGAGGCATTTAGGAAACCGGGTGGTTGCTCGACATACACTTCCTCTTTTATATAACCATTTAAAAATGCGCTCTTAACGTCCATTTGAAACAACTTTATTTTCTTATGGCTTGCGAATGCCAAAAACATTCGAATGGACTCAAGACGAGCAACCGGTGCAAAAGACTCCTCAAAATCCACACCCTCAATTTGTGAATATCCTTGTGCTACCAACCGAGCTTTATTCCTCGTGATCCTAGACTCACCATCAAGTTTATTCTTGAACACCCATTTTAAACCAATCACGGGATGGTTGTCCGGACGATCAACTAGAATCCAAACTTTGCTACGCTCGAATTGGCTCAATTCCTCATTCATGGCAAGGAACCATGATTCATCTTGAAGAGCCTCGGACACGTTTTTGGGCTCAATATCCGATAGAAAGCATAAGTTGGAGAACGCCTCATGAAGAGCAGATCGAGTTCTAACTCCATGGGATGGTTCTCCAATAACTAGATCACGAGGATGTTGTTTCGTAAACGTTAGATCCTTAGGAGGCACATATGCGTGTGACTCACTCTCCTCGTTACTCTCAACCGGAACACTCTCCTCAACCTCTTCTTCGGACATTCTAGGCTCACTAGATGGTGGACTCTCATCAAAATGCACATGAGCCGATTCTTCAACCACTAAGGTTCTCTTGTTATAAATCCTATAGGCTCGACTTTTGCTAGAATATCCTAAGAATATGCCTAGATCGGATTTTTCATCGAATTTTCCTAAGTGATCCTTAGTGTTCAGAATATAGCATGGGCACCCAAAAACTCTAAAGTACGAGACGGAGGGTTTTCTATCAAAGTAGAGCTCGTAAGGGGTTCGCTTAAGAAGTGGGCGAAGCATGACACGGTTCATCACGTAGCTTGCCGTGTTGACCGCTTCGGCCCAAAACGATCGAGGTAAGCTGAACTCTGCGAGCATCGTACGTGCTAGCTCTTGAAGTGTGCGATTCTTTCTTTCTACCACTCCATTCTGTTGGGGCGTGCGAGGAGCGGAGAATTCGTGCTTAATCCCTAAGGTCTCACACAACTTTGAAAAATCCTCATTCTCAAACTCTCCACCGTGATCTGATCTGATACACTTAATGTTTAGTTCTTTCTCATTTTGAATACGCGTGCATAAAGTAGAGAATTCCCTAAACGTGTCAGATTTGTTGGCAAGAAATATTGTCCAACAATAACGAGAAAAGTCGTCTATGATGACGAATGTATATCGCTTTCCTCCTAGGCTACATGTGGAAATCGGTCCAAACAAGTCCATGTGCAAGAGTTCTAACGGTCTAGAGGTGGAAATCTCTGTTTTACTTTTAAACGAGTTTTTGACAAATTTTCCCTTTTGACAAGGCCCACACATAACGTTAAAACTACCGCTTAGAGACGGAATTCCTCTAACAAGTTTCTTTCTAGATAACTTAATAATTAGCTTGCTACCCGTGTGTCCTAATCTCCTATGCCAAAGGTCTAGTTCTTCATTCTTAGTTACTAGGCATTTTAGATTGGACGAAGAGGAATCATTAAAATTAACTGTGTACACATTGTGATTTCTATGGGCTACAAGCAATATATTAGAGGTTTTAGCATCAATGAGCTTGCACGTGTTCGATGATGATTCAAAAATAACATCTATACCTTTATCTCCTAGTTGACTTACAGAAATAAGGTTATGTTTTAAACCATCAACAAACAACACATTTGAAATAGAGAAAAACTTGTTACCTATTGTGCCGATTCCCATAATTCTTCCTTTACCATTATCTCCAAACGTGACCACTCCACCTCTCTTCTTTTCCAGGCTAAGGAACTTATCTTTATCACCCGTCATGTGCTTGGAGCATCCAGAGTCCAAGTACCACACGCTCTTTGTGTCCCTTGCCTGCCAACATACCTAAAAAGGAGATGAGAGTAAAGATCTGGTTACCCAAGTTGTTCCACCTATTTTGTAGGTAGTAGACTTTGGTAGCCAGACTTGCGCGTTTTGTTTAGCACCTTTCCTCCCGCAAGAGCTTGAAGCATGTCCGAACTTATTACAGTTGGCACATAGAGCATAAGCTGAGGAAATGACTTTCATCATCTCACTCGATCTCTTGCTAGAGGAAGGAGATAATGTATTCAGATTTTTGATCTTATTTGTTGACTTAGACGTGGACAGAGTGCTATAGTCCTCCAATGGTGATGATGGACTTACATAGCCGATGCCAAACTTTCCAGACCCATGACACTGTGCGCCCAATAGCATGTTTAGAGATTTTTGGCCTACACCAAATTTTTGAACCGCACAGTTGAGATCATGGATCCTCGCTTTTAGAGCGGTGTTCTCAGTTACTAACATCACACATCGATTAGCAAACTGTTTCTTTCCTTCCTCAACTTTAGCAAGGGAGATATGAAGCTTCTTCTCCAAGACATTCTTCTCATTTTTGAGAGATACTAGTCTCAAGGATGTCTTGGAGTGACTTGCTTTACCCTCCTCGATGGATGCTACCAAGTGAGGACATTCAGGGCATTCCACCTTCTCTTTCCCAATTTTAATTACTTCTTTCTTCAGCTTTTCTAAACTCTTGTTTATACGTTTATTTTCAGCTCTTAAGGAATTTTTCTTAGATGTTACTTCTTCTAACCTACCAACTACATGATCATAAATCTCAAGTAATTCAGAGTAAGTAGGAGGAGTTACCTCAGTGTCGCTTTGGACACTGGACTCAGCATCAGATTCAGATTCCTCTTGACCTTTTCCCATGAGGCACAGATTTGCTTCGTTGTCACTTCCCGAGTCGGTGCTACTCGAATCTTCCGATCCATCCTCATCCCAGGTCAGAGCCTTCAGTACTTTCTTCTTCCCTTTATACTTGTTGTCCTTTCCTTTCTCTTCCTTCTGGAGTCTTGGACAGTCTCTTTTTAGATGTCCCAGCTTGTGACAATGAAAGCATTCAGGCTGATACTTTTCATCATCGCTATCGGTCTCCTTTACCGACTTGTTCCACTTCCTACCCTCTTCAACTCCCTTCTTCAGAAACCGTTTGAACTTCCCTTGTTTTCTGGGGTTCTTCATGAATTTTTTGAATTCCCTTACATAGAGACTTTCCTCTTCATCTTCTTCAGAGAAATCAGATGTTTTCCTCTCTTTTGAAGCCTTCAAAGCCAATCCCTTTTTCTTCATTTCCTTGGGATATTCCTCGGCTTGTATCTTCAGTTCCACTTCATGAGTCTTCAGGTTTCCGATAAGACTCTCAATCTCTAAGGCGCTGATTTCATGAGATTCAGCGATAGCAGTCACCTTGGGGTTGAAGCGGGGAGGTAGAGATCGCAGTATTTTCCTCACTAGATCACCATTTGGGAAGTTCTTTCCAAGAGATCTTGATGCGTTGACGATCTTGGTGAACCTTGTGTACATGCTGTCAACATCTTCATCGATCTCCATCCGGAACTGTTCATACTCGGATTCAAGCCGGAACAGCTTTGATTCTTTCACCTGCGAGGTACCCTCATGAGTAAGTTCAAGAAGTCGCCAAATATCAAAAGCAGTTTCGCAGTTACATATTCTATTAAATTCCGTCTTATCTAACGCACAGAATAGAGAGTTCATAGCCTTGGCGTTATTAGTACATCTAAGCTTGTCCGCATCGTCCCACTTATCGCGCGGTTTTTCAAGAACGACTTCTCCAACCGTGGTAGTGGGTGTGGTGTACTTAGTCTCTATCATGGCCCATACGTCCATGCTGTGCGTCATCAGAAAGATTTTCATCCTTGTCCTCCAGTGACTATAGTCACTACCCATAAAGAGTGGAGGGCGACTCACACCTTGTCCCTCAGTGAAAGCATGCACTGGGTTGGCCATCTTACTTCAGGTGGTTAAGCCTATTCGAAGTAAACCTGCTCTGATACCACTTGTTGGATCCGGAGGCCAACCTTAGAGGGGGGGGTGAATAAGGTTTTATAAATTTCGCTTGAATAAACGGAATCTTGACGTAAACCACACCACAAGTGAAGATTTAAAACACAAGTATTAAATTCAATAACAATCAATTTCATACAAGTACAAGATGAATGTTTTACAGTACGATCTTCATGACGTCGAAGATCAAAGACGAAGAGAAGAAAACTTTGGGTTTTCTATACCGACCCAAAACCCGGACCGGTTGGCTCTTCACTTTCTCCCCGAAAGGTCTTAGAGCCGCTCTTCACCTCCACACCCGGAAGGGTCTTAGAGCCGCTCTTCACTTTCTCCCCGAAAGGTCTTAGAGTCGCTCTTCACCTCCACAACCGGAAGGGTCTTAGAGCACCGCTAGATCCCCGATCTAGACGCCCCAAATCCCGGGACGATTTTCCACGGAATCCAAACCGGATTCCGACGACCTTCCCCGGTCGATTTCCCTTACCACTTACAACAAAAGAAGAAGAAAAAGATACAAAAAGAGATTACAAAATATATTCGTTAAAGTTTAGGTTCTCCCTCTTGAGAAGTTCTCTGGATGGATCTACGGCCGGTGCTTGTGATCTTCGATGGAAAGCACCCGGTCGCTAGACGTAGACGATGCGAAGCCTTGATCGCCGGAGTTCTTCGATCTCGAACGGGAGGAAGAAACCTTGCTTTTTCTTTGACGAAGACGAGTAGAACGGACGTAGGAAGACGGCCGACCTTGGTATTCCTGGAGCACTTCGTCAATAATCTCTGGAGGCTTAGGTCTTGAAGAAACGGCGCTGCTTTTTATACGTCTTGGAGAAAATAGACTACCGCCTGCGATAACTCTATCGCCGGGCGGTAGGTTCGCGCGTAACGCCTGCCAGCTATCTCCACGCGTCTCCCGAAACGACAACTATGACTGCTCATTAAGGAAACTGCCGTTTCAAGAAAGCTATCGCCGGGCGGTAATGGTTACCGCGCCCAGTCAGAGCGATAGCGCCATTTCGCCAAATAATTCTACCGCCTGCGACACGACTATCGCCTGACGGTTTCAAGAGAGCTATCGCCGGGCGGTAATGGTTACCGCGCCCAGTCAGAGCGATAGCGCCATTTCGCCAAATAATTCTACCGCCTGCGATAAGACTATCGCCTGAGCGGTAGGTACCATCGTCGACGATCAACCCCTTGACGCACGTCGACCGGATACCGCCGGCGGTAGCGTCCTGTCGCCGGGCGGTAGCATTTGATTGTCGACGATCCTTCCTTAGCTGATGATTGGGCCGTCGACCATCGAACCGATATGCGTCGATCGAGATGTGTACCGCCGGCGATAGCTCCTTACCGCCGGGCGGTAGCGTCCTTTTGAAGCTCTTCTCCTTTCCTTTCACCTGTCAGCCTGCACACTCTATCACACAACCAATCTCATCAAATACAAGCAGGGAGTTGATATTCTCAAACCTAAGGAGTATGAAACCATGTTCCAACAGCAATCCTTGACTTTCAAGTGGTATCAGAGGGAAGTTGTTCAAAAAGGCTTAACATTTGAACAATATCCTTAATGAGTTAAAAATATTTATAGTAACGGGGTCTGGAGAAAGTTACAAAGAACTTAGCTCCATGAAACTTTCTATCTGCAAGAAGGAGAATTTTGGAATCTGGAAGCAAAGAGTCAAACTCTTCATGAAATCTTCTGATCCTAGAATCTTTGTCACTGTTGAATAAGGACCTTATGCTCCCGTGAATATATCAGCAATAGATGCAAACCTAAAGGTTCCCAAGAAGCTCTCAGAGATGAACAAGGATGAAGTCATCTTAGCCACTATGGATAAGAGAGCCAAGAACATCATTGTCAGTACAATTGATGATTCTACCTTCCAAAACCTTATTCACTGCAAGACTGCCAAAGAGATGTGTGACACATTGATTGTCTACATGAAAGGAATAGAAGAGGTCAGGGATGACATAAAATCTCTCATCAATCAGGAATATAATGCTTTCAAACAGGAGAAGAAAGACATCATTTCTGATTGTTATGAGAAGTTATTCAGGATAGTAAATGGGTTAAGAAATTATGGAAGAACTTTCTCCAACTATGAATTGAATGACAAGTTTATGAGATCCCTATACAAGGAATGAGATGTTAAGATTGTTGCCATCAGGGAGATGGGAAATCTGGGGAATATTGAACCCCAAAATCTTCTTGGTAAACTGCTATCCTATGAGCTCCATCTGAATATAAGAAGAATAAAGAAGGGCAAAGCAAGAAAATACCCATGGCCATGAAAGCTAACAGCTCAAACAAAGACAGGGAGAAAGCCTTACCTTTCCCAAGCAAAGCAGAAGTTTCAGAAGAATCTGAGCTTGGTACTTCTGAGGAAGAGATGTCTAATTGAGAGTTGGCCTTGTTCACAAGGCAATTCAAAAATATGATGAGAAGGAGGAAGCGTTGGAATAATTATAAACCCTCCTCCTCTTCAAACTCTAGAAGGCACCATCAGGCCTCTGAAAAATCCAGAAAGGACCCCAAGATGGATAGGTATGGTCTTAAATAGAACAAACAATTTAAAACTGATATTGTTTGCTACTCCTGCAATAGGCCTGTACATGTCATATCTGACAGCCCAGTCAAAAGAAAAGAGAAGAAATAAAATAAGGAGGACAAGCATCAAAAAGGCAAGAGATTTTAAAAGGGCCTCTTGGCCAAGAAAGAACCTGGAGTGACAGTGACACCAACTCCTCGGAATCTGAAGAGGAGGAAGCTATATGTAAGGTTGACTGTACTGTCTGCAGATGAATCACCTTTTGTCACTCAAATAGGCATCAGGGCTCCGCTATCATATTTTGATAATGAAGATGAAGAAAAGGAAGAGAGCAATGGACTAATGGCTCAGGATGATAAAGAAGATAAGGATGACTCATTTCCTAATAAGGTACAATTTAGAAATATCTTGTCTAATTTAGATTATGAAAGTGGTGTTGAGTCAGAGGCCCCCTTATCTCCTAGAAATGAGGAGGACTTTGAACCAAAGAATTCTTATGATGAGATTGTGGAGAAGTATGGACCCCTCCTTGAAGCTCTGGGAAAAAACAGGAAGCTTGCTAAGAAGCAAGCTGAAGAGCTTGATCTCCTCTGACCCTTGAAGGGTCATCTTGAGAAAAGGACCATAAAGATCATTGAGCTCAAAAATACTATTGGAAAGCATGCTGAGATTCTCATCCAAAGGGAAAGAACCATTAAGAAGCTTGGCAATGATCTCCTTAAGGAAAGGGAACTGGTGGCAAAATATTCTAAGCCCCAGACTGTTCTCCCTATAATAAAGACCTTCTTTGAACCATACAGAAATGTTGTAGGCTACAAGAAGAGTAATAGGAGAAGAACTAAGGCCAAAGGAAAGGTACCCATACAACCCATAAAATTCAAAAAGGTTCTCCTAGCCACAAATGACTATGACCTGGAAAGTGTCTATGGACATTGGAAAAATGGATGTTCCACAAGTGGAACTAAAGACGTGCACTGTGGAAAGAGTGCTCGCAAGGAATCTCATGAGGAAGTTATGATGAAGGACCATGGCCCCTTTGTGTTTGGTGTCAACACGAGCCCCAAGGGTAAGGGAAGTGGACATGTAATAAGAGATGCTAGAAAAGGCAAGGTTGTGGCTATGAATGACAAATCACTACCAGTACCACACCACAAGCCAATCAAAGATTCACAAGCAATCTCTTGCAGACACCCTTCTGATCTAACAAGGACTCATCCCACTCCTATTGTGGGATCCAAGAGGAGATATAATAGGTTTGAGTGTTGGTGATGTGGGAAGATTGAACATTTTGCAGTTGACTATTGGTTCAATCTGACTGCCCCTAAAACTCTCCCTAGTAGACCAGCACCAAGGCCTGGACAATTCCACACTGCTCATCTATCCGGTCCAAAGCTAAGGCAAGGTCCAAGTTCTAACAAGTATCTAGGGCCAAACATAATTTGGGTACGTAAGAAAAGGCAATTTATTTTGTAGTAATGTCCAAAGGTCTACCAAACTCACATATGGTACTTAGATAGTGGATGTTCCAAGCATATGATTGGAACAAGAAGCCTTCTGACAGACTACTCTTCAATTCAAGATGGGCCCAAAGTCATCTTTGGAGGTTATGACAGAGGGAAGAAAAAAGGTTATGGTAAGATTTCAAATGACATAGTCACAATCTCAATGGTAGCTTATGTTGAAGGATTGCAATATAATCTGATAGCATAAGCCAACTATGTGATCTTTGCTATGACATTTCCTTCCACGGGGATGAGTGCTTAATTAAAAAGTCTGAAGAGACCATATTAACTTTCACTATGAGTGGAAATATTTATTGTTTGAATTTTATTTGTAATGATTTAGGCTCTTCCATCTGCCTTGTAGCTGAGAATAGAGCATCCCTCTGTGTGCAATAACACAAGAGATTATCTTATCTCAACTACAAGACCATCAATAAGCTGCTCTCAGCAAACTTTGTTAGAGACGGTCCTAAGTGGAAATATGTCCAGGAAAGCCCTTGTGAAACATGCCAAAAGGGCAAGCAAATAAAGGGCTCATTCAAATCCATTGGGGCTAAGGACATCACTAGGTGTTTATACCTATTGCACATGGACCTGTTTGGTCCTATGTCAATTCACATCATAAGAGGGAAGGTTTATACGCTTGTGATTGTTGATGATTATTCTAGGTTCACTTGGGTGTTCTTCATTAAACAAAATTCAGATATCCTAGAAATCTTCACTAATTTTGTCAAGCAAATTCAGAATAAAATAGGCAGTCTTGTGGTCAAGATCAGAAGTGACCATGACACTGAATTTCAATCTGATATTATGACCAAATTGTGTGAAAGCCTAGGTATCCTTTAGGAATTTTCCTCTCCCAGAACCCCACAACAAATGGAGTTGCAGAGAGAAGGAATAAAACTTTAATTGAAGAATGCATGACTTTGTTGATTGACTCCTCACTCCCAGAATACTTCTGGATATAGACTGTCAACACAACCTACTATGTTCAGAATATGGCATTAATCAATAAGACTCACAATAAGATACCCTACGAGCTTGTGATAGGCAGAAACCAAACTTGGCATACTTTAATTTTTTTGGAAGTAAGTGTTATGTATTGAACAATGAGAAGCATTTTCTAACCAAATTTGATGTAAAAGCTTATGAGAGAATTTTGCTGGATACAACTCTCACAGTAAAGCGTACAGAGTATTTAATAAGAAGTCTAGAGAAGTAGAAGAGTCTATGCATGTTGTATTTGATGAGGTCAGTCTGATTCATAAGGACTGGTCAAGTTCTTCTAGTGTTGCAGATGTTGAGAAAAGAGTGCAGAATGCAACCATTAGTGATCCAAGAAGAGAAAGTGAACAAGCCTCACCCAATAAGCTCATAAAGGATGAAGAAAACCTCTATAATGAAGAAAGTGGAGCAGTAGAAAGGACAGAACCACCTGCTGACCAACCTAAACCAGAGAAACAAGAAAATGAAGATGTGTTACTAGCTATAACAAGACATCTCAGAGACCACCCTAAAACTCAAAGAATTGGAGATCTATATCTTAGAGTATAGACCATAAGAAGGGTTATGAGTGAAGTGCTCCACCTGATCTTCCTCACTCAGATAGAGCCAAAAAAGTTTGAGGAGGCCAACACAAATCCTTCCTGGATCTTGGTCATACAAGAAGAACTTGAATAATTCAAAAGATGCAAGATCCAGAAGCTGGTCCCCAGACCTCTCAACCACATTGCCATAGGGACAAAGTGGGTGTTCAAGAACAAGCTGGATGAGCAAGGAGTAATAATAAAGAACAAAGCAAGACTGGTTGCAAATGTGGTACATATAAGAATAAGGAATAAACTTTGACTAGGCCTTTGCACTAGTGACAAGATTGGAAGCCATAAGGTTGTTTCTAACATATGCAGCTCACAAAGGATTCAAAGTATATCAAATGGATATGAAATATGCTTTCCTCAATGGAGATCTAAAATAGGAAGTATATGTAGAACAGCCTCCAGGTTTTGTAAATTCAACTCACCCAACTCATGTTTTTCACTTAAGAAAGGCTTTATATGGTCTTAAGCAAGCACCCAGAGCCTGGTATTAGACCTTGTCCAATTTCCTCATTGAAAATATATTCTCAAGGGGAAAGATAGTCAATATATTATTCTTAAGGGAAATAAAAGGCAAGATTTTGCTACTACAAATCTATGTTGATGATATCATCTTTGGATCTACAGATGATAACTTTTGCAAAATGTTTGCCAAACTTATGCAAGAGAAGTTTGAAATGAGAAGTATGAGAGAGTTGAAATACTTCTTAGGGCTCCAAGTGAAGCAATCTGAAGATGGAATCTTCATCTCTCAAACCAAGTTCACAAAAGAGCTTATAAAAAAGTCTGGAATGGAGAGTGCAACCTCTATGAGGACTCCTTTGGACTCCAATATATCTCTAGGCAAGAATGAAAAAAGGGAAACCCTTCAATGAAACTATGTATAGATGTATGATTGGGTCCCTGCTTTACCTTACTACCAGTAGACTAGATATAATGTTCTCAATATTAGTTTGTGCTAGGTACTAAGTGAGCCCAAAGGAACCTCACCATACCCTTGTCAATAGGATTCTGAGATACCTTAAGGGTACACCAAATCTTGGCTTATGGTATCCTATGAGTAATGATTTTGAGGTAACTAGTTTTTCAAATGCAGACTTTGTAGGATGCAAGGAAGACAGGAAGAGTGCTTCAAGAACATGCTAGTTCCTTGAAAGAAGGCTCATTTCCTCGAGTAGTAAGAAGCAGACAGGTGTGGCAATTTCCACAGTAGAGTCTGAATATATCTTAGTTGGAAGTTGTTGTGGTCAGATATTGTGGATAAAATATCAGCTTAAAGACTACAACATTTAGCTAAGTAGAGCACCTTTGTTTTGTGACTCATCTAGTACAATCTTAATTATTAAAAACCTGTGCCACACAGTAGGACCAAACATATTGAGATAAGGTATCACTTCATCCGAGAGCATGTGGAAAAAGAGGACATCTGACTTGAGTTTGTTCCTACTAACAAACAAGTGGCAGACATTTTCACCAAGTCTTTGGATAAAGAGGAGTTCAATTTCTTTAAAATTGAACTAGGCATGTTAAATCTTGAATAAAACCAATGCCTAGCTTTTAAACTAGATAAGGAGCTTAAAAAATTCCGTCTCAGTAATGTGCATATATATATTTTTTGGTTCACTCCATTATTTGTTACACTTATTATTGAGTAGCATACAAATAGTACCTGGAATACTAACCAAGATGCAAAAAATAAAGACTAAAACCCATTCAAAAGGAAGAATTAGGAACACAAGGAAATCAAGGCAAATTCGTCAATAAAAGAAAATCGGCACAATATTTTATATGTTAAATTCCTTATCAGGTACACACATTTGGTATTCTTTTTTTATTATTAAATTAGAAATAGCGGGAAACACTAGATTAAATAAGTCCTAAATATCCTAAACGTCGGTACCCTAGCTCTCGCACTCTAGCCTTCATCTCGACAGAGAAAATTTCTCACAGCCAAACCCTCGCCTCTTCAATGGCGCCCAAGGAGAGTTCCTCTGAGAAAATCAACACTAACAACGAAGTTGTTAGGGACAGATTCAAGTCTTGTTCTGAAGAAATCAGACACGTGATCTTTCTCCTTAGTTCCGCGGGGTTAGAGACAGTCCTGTCAGAACCAACAAAGAGTATTCCAACAGCAGTTGAAAAATTCTTCCATAATGCAGAGGTCAGTAGCTCTGATCAAAAGATTATATCTACTGTCCTGAATCATCGTCTACGAGTCACAGCGAGAAGTATCAGCCGTCATTTGGATTTTCCCACCCTCCAACAGGTTGAGGAAGAAAAGGAGACAACTGAAGAAGATACAGAAGCAGCCCTCGCTTGGTGCGAATACTCTAGAAAAGGGTACGAATCACTGGAGAACAATGACATGAACATACCAGGAAAATTATTGGCAGACATAATAGGACGAGCCCTGTTATGCAAACCTGGGTCCCATGTCCGAATTTCAAGGGGCATGTTCAAAGTCATGACTGTTATCATTCTAACCAAGAAGACTGACTGAAGCAAGTTCATTTTAAAAAGATGAAGGAGTGCATGTTTGCCCCCAACATGGGGAGTATTGTATCACTGTATATGTTCAAGAGCCTAAGAGATAGGCTGGAGTTTCTTCCATAAGTCCCGTTTCACTACCTGAAGAAGATGGATCACAGGGTCTAAAAAAGGTATGAAGAGTCTTTTCCCACACATGAGAAAGGAGGAGCAAGCTCCAAGCTCTCCCAGAAGAAGAGAGGAAGAAGGACACAAAAGAGACTAGAACAAGCCCCACAGGGCCTGTGGTTGTCAAGAAAAGAAGATTGAAGAAAGCTCATCTAGTAGAAAGTTCTCATCATACCCCCATACTTGTTGAGGGGGAGGAGACAGGGGATCATCACCCTGATCTCTATGAGAAAGTGCTTCCTGATGATTTGGAGAGTTCAGCCCCTATGGAAGTATCAAGGGGTATGACAGGTCTTTAAGGACAAGTTATCAGAACTTAGTGTTCAATTCACCACAACAATCCTCCAAGAAGCATCCATACTTCATGCTGAAGTGTTGGAAGAAGTAAGCCAACCATCCCTTATACTGAAGGATATAGTTGAGGGGGGGGGGTAAAACTGAGGTCTCTGCCCAAGAGACTGAGATTCTTGAATCACCTATAGAAGTTCAGGGGGAGTCAAATCTGAATGACTCAGTGTAACAAGAGGTCATTAGTAAATTGTTGGTCAAAGAACCAGCTACTGAAGACAGCTCTATTAAAATCACCCCCTTAGGCAATGAACTTGTGTTATGGAAGGAAAGGAGCATGTTTGAAGAAAAATACACTGACATAGGGTCCTATAAACTATAAACTCCATACTACCTCTATGAAGACTGTGTGGGCCCAACAATCTCACCTCAGAAAGCTATTGTGGCTACGACTGAGCTAGTTCTTCCAACAAACAGATCTACTAAAGAATCAAACTCCTTTCTAAGTCAACTACAAAGATTGATGGATACTCAAACAAAGAGTATTGAGTCTTTTGTTGATAAGACAGTCCAAGGTTTGAGGACTAAAATTACTGAAAAATTTCAGAAGTGGAACGGGAGATGATTCACTTTAACACTCAGACTTTCCAATTTTTTCATGAAGGCTGCCATGATAGTGGAATTTACTACTCAACAAAATGAGATGAATCATTAGGGAATTGGTGTCATTATTGAGAATCAACATGGCTCTACAAAAAATATCAGATAGGCCTTCCTAGCAACTCATGCCAGAATGACTAATAATAGAATGACCATCATGGAGAAGATGGATTTTTATAACCAACTGCTGGATGGCCACCTACTAAAAAAAGGATATTGTGGTGGCAGGGGTTAATATGTTAAGAGAAAGAATTGGTGAAGCTCAAGAAGCTGTCTACAAAGTTTAATTGAAGAAATCGGAAAGGGGGAGAGTAATACTTTTAGTTTTGAAGCAAGTATGAATAATTCCATAATGTACTCATGTATATTCCTTTTACCTTAATACTTCATGGAAACAAGCTTCGCAAGAAGCATGCTTGTTTCCGCCTTATTATTTTGTGCAAAAAGTTTTTAGGGTTGTTGTATAACCTCATATCCAGCGAGTGGAGCGGGTCGACAGGGGCCATATCGGCTAAAGACCAACAACCCGGCTCACCCAGATGGGGGTGAATCGTTAGAGGGGCGAGTGGAGCGGGTCGGCTCGCACTCGCCCCAGGGACCCCACGAGAAGTGGGTCGGATCGCACTCGCCCCGGGGGTTCGACGTGTAGCGGGCGAGTGGGGCAGGCCGGGACCGCACTCGCCCAAGGATGGCAGAGGCAGCGAGTGCCAGCTCCATCGAGCACTCGCCGCCCCCGACGAGGGGAGGCTCCATAGGGCCGCTCACCCAATCTCCTGTGGTGTATTTTTACAGTTTTACCCCCGCTGGCCTATCTATAGCCTGTTGGAACAGCGAAGTTACACTGTTGGCAGACCCAGTTTGGCTGCATATAGCTGTTCAGAATAGCGGAGGTTGGCTATTTGTATGCTGTTTTTAGAAATCTATAAATAGACCCAAGGGGGTACCTCAGAAGGCATGCTTACTTGTGCCCAGGTCTTCTTACTCTTTTTGAGATACCCTTAGCTCGACATTTGGCTAGGGAGGGAAAATACTATAAGATCTTCCGGGTGTGTGGTAGGACCTCCACGCCGAGCCCTTGGATCCTTTCCCTGCTCTTTTTCCTTAGTAGTTTGGCTCACAAGAGAGAAGTAAGTGTGTGATCACCCCTTCCCTAAGGGTGAACTCCACAGAGACCGAGTTTTTGGTTTCAACATTTTTGGTGTAGTGAGCGTGGAGCGTGGTCAGCACAAAAAATCTTCTGCAGGCTCGATAATTGGATAAAAAGGGCAAGGTCCGTATAGGGCCGACTCGCTACCCCTCCCCCTCTCGCCACGATGGGGATGTTCGAGGATTTCAGAAAGGAGGTCCTCGACCTCGTCAGGTTCACACTTGGCGCGCATACCGAGTGCTCGACACCAGCTGTTCTAGTCGCCACCACCCCAGGTCTAGGCGAGGATGCCCCGGCTCAACGAGCTGGGAATTAGGTTGTAGAGGAGGGAAGGGAGCGCGATCTCCCTGAGCGAGTGCTCTTCCCCGGGTAGGAGAGCGGAGGCTGGTTCGGCGAGATGGGCGTGCAAGATCCTCCGGCTCGCCCAGCACGGGGAGGCAGCCCCTTCTGCGAGTTGGTTTCTTTTGCCCCAGTTCTAGAGGGGTTTAGGGAGTCAGATATGTCCTACTACACTGGGAAGGATGAGTCAGTCCAGCACATCCAGTGGTTCGAGAATGTGGTATCGATAAGGCAGATGTCGGATGCCTTTAAATACAGACACTTCGCCATCACCCTCAAGGATAAGGCGAGGTATTGGTTCCACCAACTACCGGCCAGTAGTCGGAGTAGCTGTTCCACATCAAGCAGGGAGTGAGCGACACCTTGGGAAGATACGTGGACCAGTTCAAGTAGGAGGTCACCCAGGTCTAGGAGATGACAGGGTCCACCTTGATGATGGCCTTTATCTTGGGGCTGCAGTAGAGTTTCTTCATGATGGAGCTAAAGAGGGTGCCACCTCTCTCCTACGAGGAGTTGATGGAGAGGGAGGCAAGGTAAGTCAAGGGGGAGGCGTCAAACCCCGAGTTCGTAAGAAAGCTGGCCAGGTGGGCCACGGAGGAGGAGAAGGGGCCAGGAGGTGGCCAAGGTCAGGAGGTGAGGAGAGCTGAACCCCGGTAGCGTGAAAAGCAGCAACATCTGAGGTGGGGGCGTCAGGAGCTGAATAATTGGCTCGGCTGGAGACAACCGGAGTGGAAGGATCAGAGCCAGCAGAGAGGTATCCATGGAGGATACAACCGCCAGGGAGTCCAGGGCCACTTCCACCCATAGGCTGGAGGAAGTGGCAGAGGCCCCCTCTCCCCGATCAGCATCAGGTTATAATAATAGAAATGCATCGGAGGTGGGTTCAGCAGAGGAGGAGGGAAGTCAGGGTGGAGTTAACCTATTGTGACTTCTACCAGGAGGAGGGGCACGACACAACCACATGCCCGGAGTTTCTCGAGGTAAGAGGAAACAAGGAGTAGCAGTAGCAGCAGGACCGCCAGAAGGTACTAGGAGTAGCAGTAGCAGCAGGACCGCCGGGAGGTGCGAATTGAAGAAGTCCTTCCTCGGGTAGAGGAGGACAGGTGTGTGGACCGAACTGATGTTAGGGCTCGAGGAGGGATCAGAGTGATCCATGAGGGGGGGATCGAGGCTTCCCGGAAAGCAAGTCTTCACACCATATACCACCGGAGCATTGTCTCCACATCCCAGACCCTACCCCGGAGGAGAAGATCACCTTCTAAAGGAAGGACATGCCAGACCACGAGGACCCCTTCTACAACGTGTTGGTCATCCAGACCGCGGTCGAGAACTTCACCATCTACCGGATCCTCATCGACAACGGGAGTTCGGTCAACGTCATCTTCAAGAAGACATTCGACGCGATGAAGGTGGAGGACAAGAGGGTGCTGGCCTCAGACGGACCTCTGTTTGGGTTCTATGGGGAGAGAAAGGAGGTGGAAGGAGGAGTGGGGATCCATGTCACTCTGGTGGCAGTCCCGAAACTGCAGGTTCGTCATCGTAAATGCCTCAAGCAATTACAATGCCATCTTCGGGCGGCCTCTCATCAGCGCCTTCCGCTGCGTCCCCTCATCCTTTCACCAGTGCTTGAAGTTCAACGCCGAGGGGATCCAGGTCCGGGTCCGAGGAGACCCCAAGATGGCAAGAGAGTGCTACGTCACTGCGGTGAACTCCATTTCTTGGCAGGAGGGGGTCGAGGAGATGGAGCGAAGGATGGAGGAGGCAGAGTAGATGGCAAGTGGAGTGTAGATAGAGGAGGAGAGCCACGCCCAGGTGGAGGTGATTGAGGGAGTACAGGAGAAGCTGGCCGAGGCAATGACTGTGGAGGAGGATGAGGAGGAGGTACTTGTCCCAGGAGACGGGGACGTTGGAGAATGGGGAGAGCAGTCTCATCTAGAGGCAGCAGAAGAGGTGGTGGAGATGTGGGTTATCACCCTTGGGGGGAAGGTGGAGAAGGTGCGCATCAGTGGGGGGCTGACTTCGTTGGACCAGGAGAGAATATTGGCATGCATCCAGAAGAACGAGGACATCTTCTCCTGGAGTGCCACAGAGATGCCGAGGATAGATGCGGACATTGCTTGCCACCGCCTCAACCTGGACCCATAAGCTCGCCCCATCTAGCAGAAGAAGAGGTACATCGCGGACAAGCTGGCCGAGCCCATCAGGGAAGAGGTGTCCAAGCTCCTGAAGGCTGGCTTTGTATCTGAAATCTAATACCCCAGCTGGGTCTCCAATGTAGTAATGGTAAAAAAAGGAGATGACCGGTAGAGAATGTGTGTTGATTTATCTTTGCTTAATAAATCATTTCTTAAAGATTGTTACCCATTGCATCAAATCGACGTGCTGGTTTACTCAGCCATCGGTTTTCCTGTAATGAGTTTCTTAAATGCTTTTTCAGGTTATCATCAGATCAGGATGCACCCCCCCCCCGATGTAAAAGATGTCTCTTACATCACTGGGTATGGGTTCTACTGCTACAAGATGATGCCCTTTGGATTGAAAAATGTAGGGGCGACATATTAGTAGATGATGGATCAGGTCTTCCAAGAACAGAAGGGTAGGTATCTCGAGGTGTATATGGATGACCTGATGATCAATAGCCAAGGGGTGGACTCCCACCTCCAGGATCTAGAAGAGACCTTCAAAACCTTGCACAAATACAAGACGAGGTTGAACCCCTTAAAATGTGTTTTTGGGGCTAGCAGGGGAAAGTTCTTGGGCCATCTTCTCACTCCCGCGGGGGTGGAGCCAAATATTGACAAGGTCAAGGAGATCATGGAGTTTTGGTCGTCTCAGAATGCTAAGGAGGTACAGTGGTTGACAGGAAAGTTGGCAAGGATAAGCATGTTTCTTTCTCGGGATGGGGAGAAGAGATCTCCCTTCTTCAAGGCATTAAGGGGAGGTAAGAAGTTTGAGTGGACTAAAGAATGCAAGGAGGCATTCTAGGACTTGAAGTGGTAGTTAACTCAGGCACCCCTGCTCTAAGGGCTGAAGGAGGGGGAGGATTTATCTTTATATCTCGAGGTTGGAGCAGAGGGCTTGAGCTCTGTCCTGGTTTGGGAAGAGGGGAAGAAGCAGCTTCCCATAAACTACGTGAGATGGGTTTTAGGGAAGGCAGAGCTCCGATATCTCATCTTGAATAAGATGGCCTTCTCTCTGGTCATCTTGGCTCGGAGGCTCCGATCCTATTTTTAGGCACACTCCATCTGAGTTGTGACTTACCATCCCCTTTGCAACATCTTAAAGGGGTGGAGCATTCGGGCAGGTTGACCAAGTGGTCGGTGGAGCTTAGTGAGTTCGAAATCTCCTTCGTCCCACGCCTCTCAATCAAGGCCCAAGCAATGACCGACTTTTTGGCTTATTACGTGGTCGAGGCGGTGGAGGCGTAACTCACTCGCCCGGTTCCCTGGAAGGTGATGGTGGACGGCGCTTCGGGAAGGCATTCCTTGGGGATGGGGGTGAACTTGGAGAGCCCCTAGGGAATGAGGATCGAGCAGACGGTGGTGGTGCATTTTCCCATCACTAATAATCAGGCCGAGTATGAGGCCGTGATAGCAGGGTTGCGCCTAGCTAGAGAGCTGGGGATGCATGATATGGAGGTCCTCACTGACTCCATGGTGGTCGCCTCCCAGATCAATGAGGAGTTTGAGGTAAGGGAACCAACTCTCCAGTTGTACTTGGCAAAGGTGAAGGGGGTCATCAGCACGTTCCAAACCTTTTTCATCTAACATGTGCTACGGGAAGAGAATGAGCAGGTTGATCAGCTAGCCAAGCATGGTCCCCGGGTGGGGGGGGTACCATCACTGACCTGTTCCGTCCGTCCATCAAAGAGGGAGAGTTGATAGAGGTGGACCAACACCCCCCATGGATAGATCCATTCGCAGCATTCCTGTCCATAGGGGAGTTCTTGGAAGGGATAGATAAGAAGAAGTTCAAACACAAGTCGACATATTATTTTATGCACGATGGGCAATTGTATAGGAAGACTCTCTCGGGGATATTTGCACGTTGCGTAGCCGAGGGGGAGGTCCAAAGGATTCTAAAGGAGTGCATTCAGGGGAGTGTGGAAGCCACTCGAGGAGCAGAACCTTGGATGGGAGGATAGTCCGACAGAGATACTTTTGGCCGACCCTGAGTAAGGATGCTGCGGAGTTCGCAAAGAAGTTCCACAAGTGCCAGCTGTTTGACCACTCAAGCTCAACCAGCTCAGCAGCTCAGGAGTATCACAGCCCCATTATCCTTTACCATTTGGGGAATGGATTTGGTAGGGCCTTTCACCTTGGCCAGTAGACAGAGGAGGTTCTTGCTGGTAATTATAGATTATTTTTCTACGTGGTTAGAAGTGAAGGCGCTAGCCAAAATGACCTCCTAGGTAATCAGGATTTTTGTTTGGGGGGAGATCATCTGTCGACACTGTCTGCCTCAGGCAATTGTCACGGACAATGGGTCTCAATTCGCCAACACCGAGTTCATCAGTTTTTGTGGACTTCTTGAGATCAACCTCAAGTTCGTGTCGGTCCACCATCCCAGGAGCAATGTGAAGGTGGAGGCGGCGAACAAAATCATCGCCAACCTCCTCAATAAGAAGGTGGAGAATTTGTAGGGTAGCTGGGTAGAGCGGATTCCTTCATTTCTTTGGGCCCTTAAAACCACTCCCAACACAGCCACGGGGGAGACCCCCTTCAAGCTCTCCCATGGATGCGAGGGCGTGCTTCTAGTAGAGTTTGAGGTTCGGATGCCTCGGGTGGTCGAGGCAGAGGCAGGAAGGGAAGAATGGCGAGCTAAAAATGAGGAGCTATGACTCTCCCTTGACATGGTGGAATGGCTGCCTGATCTCTCCTCCATCCGATAGGAAGAGGTAAAGAGAAGAATGGCTAAGTACTTTGACAAGCACGTCAGGGTCAAATAGTTCGCGGAAGGGGACTTGGTCCTGAAAAAGGTGGATGCAGCAGGGAGGTCAGCGATAGTGGGGAAGCTCAACCCTAATTAGGAAGGCCCATATATTATTCAAGAAGCTCTAAGGTAAGGGGGGTACCGTCTCCGAAATATGGAGGGCGAGACCCTAAGTCACACCTAGAGTGGTGATGACTTGAAGAGTTTCTAGTATGTACGTCCATTCCTTCAATGAATATGAAATCTTTTGATGCACCAACTCTTTTGCAGATCAAGTTATGACGAGTTTTATTTATAAAGCTAAGTCCCGAAATGCCCCCATTACCAGGCTCCCACCTAGCTAGCATGGGGCGGAGGTTGGACAATGACAAGTTTTCCCACTCTGGGGTTAGGTCCCGAGATGCTTCTGCTGTCAGGCATCCACCTAGTTGGCAGGGCCGGGATCCTCGAGTGATGTCATTATGACCCTGGAGGGCTGAGGCCAGTTGATGATTAACACTCGCTGTCAGGCTCCCACCTAGTTGATTGGGTTGGTGGTAGTGCCCGGAGGATAAGTGATGATAAGTTTTCTCGCTTTGTGGTTAGGTCCCGAGATGCTCCTACTGCTAAGCTTCCATCTAGCTGGCAGGGCCGGGATCCTCGAGTGACATCATTATGACCCTTGAGGGCTGAGATCGGTTGATGCTCAACATCGACCGTCAGGCTCCTACCTAGCTGATTAGGCCAGTGGTAGTGCCTGGAAGATAAGTGATCACAAGTTTTCCTGCTCTGGGGTTAGGTCCCGAGATGATCCCGCTGCCAGGCTTCCACCTAGCTAGTAGGGTTGGGATCCTCGAGTGACGTCATTATGACCCTAGAGGGCTAAGGCCGGTTGATGCTCAACAGCCGCCGTCAGGCTCCCACCTAGCTGATTGGGCTGGTGGTAACGCCCGAAGGATAAGTGATGACAAGTTTTCCCGCTCTGGGGTTAGGTCCTGAGATGCTCCCACTGCCAGGCTTCCACCTAGCTGGCAGGGCCGAGATCCTCGAGTGACGTCATTATGACCTTGGAGGGCTGAGGTAGGTTGATGCTCAACCCGTTGTCAGGCTCTCACCTTGCTGACAAGGCTGAGATTCTTGGTGGACAGGGCTACATATAAATCCAGGAATCAGCTAGTTGGACTAAAATGGGCAGAACAAAAAGGTGATTAAGGGTTGGATCCAGTCACCCATGGGCGAGCTAGCCAAGGCTACTGCAGGCAGCTTCAAGGAGGAAGAATTACCGCATGCGAGCTGAGCACTCGCGAGACCAGCTCGTCCAGGCCTATTACCCTGGTGGTAGCATCATCCCATGACAAGATGAAAGTACGGCGAGCAGAGATCTCGACATCCACTAAGGATTGCGAGATGAGGCGGTCCTCGGCAGTACATTGCCACCCTCTTGAAATTTTACTTGGGAATTTTCTAACAATTGCGACTTGGCGAAAACCAAAAGGGGCAACTCATGGGCGAACTGAGTACTCGCGAGCTTAGCTCGGCAGATGGCCCTCCTCTTAATTATCTAGGGTCAGCGAGCTCCCAAGGTCCCTCCGCGGGGACGAATCCTAACTCAGATACATTCTAGCGGCAAGCTTTATCCTAGCGAGGTCGCCCAACGAGGAGGTCAGCTCGCAGGCGAATACATCATAGTAGATTCAAAAAAAAAAGAAAGGAAAGAGATAAATTCAAGCCAAGTACTTTTTCATTAGTAAATAGTACATGTTACAAGGGGGGGGGGGGGAGAACTACAATGAAAGAAAAGCAAAAATGGGAAGGGGATGCGAGTCAGCTCTCGCCTTCCCCTCCAGATGGGTGATCCTCATTGCCTTCTCCTCCGGATGCGTGGCCATCCTTGTAACCCTTGACATCCTTGAAAAGCGACTCGAAGCTTTCCTCCTTCTCACTGGGAGGGGTGGCCGATGGGAGCAAGTTCGACACAAGGTCCCTCGCTGTGATCTCCTCGCATCCCTCCACCAACACCTCCATGTCTTTCATCATCTGGAGGGTATAGTCGAAGGTGCTGATAGAGTTGATCTGTAGCCTCTCGGCGACCTCAGCGTCGCAGTAGACCCTTTGCCATTTGGGAGGGATGCTCGGCTCACCGTCAGACTGAGGGAGGAAGATTTCATTCTAACAAATCAGCTCGCCCTTAAGCCCTCTGTTCTCCTACCTCAGGCCGCTAACCTCCTTCTCCAGCTCGATGGCGCGAGCCTCCTGATGGGCGGCGCGAGCCTCCTGCTCGGCGGCATGATCCTCCTGCTCGGCGGAGCGAGCCTCCTGCTCGGCGGCACGAGCCTCCAGCTTGGCAGCGCGATCACGTAGCTTGTCCGCGGCTTCGACATCCTGGAGTGAAAGGCAAGGTAAGATTAATATGCTTGAAAAAACCCAAGGGAAAAAGGAAGGGGGTAGCCGGCGCTTACTATCCCGCCGATGGTTTTTGCGAGAAGGTTCTCAGCGACTTGTAGTCGCCCTGCCAGGTCGGCGATTTTTTATTTGGCGAGGTCACGCTCCTGCTCTGCCTTCAGCAGCTGGTGGTTGAGTTTGAAGCCTCGGCGGACCACCATGTGGTGCAGCTCTAGGGCCCGCATCTAGTCATGCAGACCCTCGCGGTCGAGCTAATGAAGAGTCAGGATCTCGGCCCTGCCAGCTAGGTGAATTCAACCTTCTCACAACAATGTCCCCCCGTCCTCCCTGTGGGTCTGCTTATACCACCGCACCATCGGCTCGACGGCCGGAACTTTTGACTTCCCCCAAAGCCAAAGAGGGGTGGCTCTTCGGCAGGCCTGACTTGCGGGCCGCAGTCACCGCTGCAGTAGTGGAGGCGGAGGGCTCGCCACCCTCCAGATACTTCTGTGGAGAGCCCTTCAGCAAGCTCTTTGGAGACCCTTCTGGCGTGGTCTCTAGCGAGCTTACGTAAACTTGTTGTTGTTGTGGTCTCCCCCGGACTTGTTGTTGTTGTGGTCTCCCTCGGACTTGTTGTTGTAGTACTCCCCGAGAGACCACCATCGCCTTCAAATTCTTTTGTGGCGGGGCGCGGCAAGGCGAGCTGGACCCTTCGAGTCCAGGTCGTTTCTAGTTGGAGGAGGGTCCGCCAAACCCTAGGTCGCCTCGGCAGGCCGCCATTGTTGTCCGCTCATGCGCGAGCATGTCCGGGCTAACTCTCGAGTCCGCATGAGGCGGATGCTCGGGAATTGATCACTCCCTTGCAGAGAAAAATTTGGAGTTAGAAAATTGATGGTTGAAAAGCGAGTCGGCAGGAAGGAGAAAAGAGTATACCTTTGCCAGGGAGGACAGGGGAAAGCGAGTCGAGGCCCCTTCGAAGGAAAGCGACCTCGAAGTCAATCTCCAGGAAGAATCGGTGCAGCTTGGCATCGTCGCTGGATAGCGTTGGAGGCCGATATACCTCCTCGCTCTTTTGTTGGGCGAGAAGGGTATGTTGCTCAGGTCTCCCTTGATGAAGACGATCTTGGATACCTAGTTGTGATTTTTTGTTCGCGGTCTCGCGAACCTTGATGTGCGATCCCATCAGGTAGGCGACACCATCATTGGTCGCGCGGTAAGTGAAGATCTTGCGGAAGAGGGCGAGGTTGAATTCAATCTGCTCGTGGAGGTGGTGACAGGCAAACGCGACCATCATAGCAATCGCGTTTGGGTTCAGCTACGTGGGCACCGCGCCGAAGTACTTAAGGATCTAGCGGATTTCCGACCAGAGGGGGGGGGGGCGCAACTCCACCTCGAAATGCGAGATGGGGAGGGAGAGCTCGTCCTGGAGAAGGTGTTGGTGGCCTCGCCTTCCTTGGGCCGGCACGCCTCATAGTCGGGGGGTAGGTATTCAGTATTGAAGGTGGCGAGCTCGCGCTCGTCGGTGTTCCCGTCAAAGAATAGGTACTCGACAAATTGTCGAGCACACATGGAGCGCTCGTCGGCGTCGGGTCGTGTGTTGCCCATATATGCTAAAAGTTGGAGTGCGAGAGCAGGTGAAGGTGGGGATGCAAGAGCAGGTTGTAAGCAGAGCAGCAAAGGGGGTATGAATGCAATTAAGGCGATAGCCGGGGGGTTGGTGAGGGGGCCTATTTATAGAAAACCGGATTTATGGCCGAACTGACCGACCGGTCCAGCTCGCCAGCCCTAGCTAGCCGATCCCAACTCACCACCCGACAGTCTCGCCTATCCTAGCGCGAGCTAAGCACAGATAATCATATCCTATTGTTTCAAATAAAATTGAGATCTAAAAAAATTCTTTAAGTTATTACAGACAGGGCCACTCGTAGCCCTGAAAAAGAAGTTCATTGCGAGCAGAGGAAAGTTCAACAAACCCGCGTGAGCTGGGGAGCTGGGGGGAGAGGGCCGATAGGCTCAGCTAGGGATCCATTTCCATCTACCACGGCCTCGCGCCCCCATCCCCGGAGGTCGGCGCGGGTTAAGGAACTCGTGGACCAGGTCCAAGTCCCTGCCAAAGTTCTGGAGGCTTTCATCAATTCTCTCCATGACTGGGGTGGGAGACATCATCTCGCTCCCGAGTCGTGCCCCACCTTGTCCGCAAGTAGCACATAATCTCGCTCCAGTGCATGTAGCCTCTGCTCGTTGTATGCATTGTCCGCTCAAAGTTGGCGAAGGGAGGCGTCATGCTTCTTCAGTACCTCCACTACTCGTCGCCTCAGCTCAGCAGTATCCAACGAGTCATCCGGGAAGCTCTCCATCCCAGGCTCAGGGGGTGGCGAGTGTAGATACTGTTCTGAAGACTCTTCAACCTCAGACGGAGCAGGGTGCCCTACAAAAAATAATCAACTCAGGGGGAAAGAGGGTGCGAGCAGCAAAGAGACCTAGACAAAATATTCCAGAGAAAGCAGAGCGAACGGGATGAGCTCGACGATTCTTGGAAGCTGTGCGGGGGAGGCAGGGCCACGTTCTTGCCGCGACCCGGAGGATAGATTCCCGGGGAGATGAGATTGAAGATGGGTATCAGGATTTCCTCGGTTCTTTTCCCCGCGAGTGCAGGAGTATCTGTAGGCTGCTGAGAAGGGATGCTAGTTGGCGATCTGATTTTTAGCTAATCCAGCCCCGTGGTCCCGAAGGGGGGATTTACTTTGCAGGCGAGTGTTGTGGGGAGTCTGAGGCCGCGAGCTATCGTGTGGGGTGCGGACTCACGGTGTTGTGGTCTCGGCGTTGGATTGGTGGTCCTCGGGGTCGGCAGAAATGTTGACCACTACTTTCCCCTTGAGGTTGGCAACCGGTTTCTAGGAGGCGAGCCCGGGAGCCAAGGTAGACTCCATATCGCGGTATATGGATTCAACGTCCCTCAGAATGGACTTGGCCTTCTTGGCAGGATTGGATTTAGGCGGCTCGCGTGTTACAGTGATGGGAGGCAGGCCGACTAATGCGTCAGCGCGAGCGGAGTTGAGCTCGCGGGTGCGATTGAGCTTCTCTTGGAGTTCTTTAGAGAGAGGCATCTCAACAAGGCTCAAGTAATAAGGAATGACAAAGGTCGCCCAGTTACACGGACCTATATATATAGCCGCTGGTGGAGCCCACCAAAAGATTCTCTGGCCCTGTCGCACTCGCCGCATTTTGCGGGGTTGGATGTTTCTTTCCGAGCTTGGACCAACCTCGCAAAGAATGGAGATTGTGTACAACCCCATATCCGGCGAGTGGAGCGGGTCGACAGGGGCCAAATCGGCCAAAGACCAGTAGCCCAGATCGCCTAGATGGGGGTGAATCGTTGGAGGGGCGAGTGGAGCGGGTCGGCTCGCACTCGCCCCAGGAGCCCCGCGAGCAACGAGAGAGTGGAGTGGGTCAGCTCGCACTCGCCCCGGGGGTTCGGCATGCAACGGGCGAGTGGGGCAGGCCGGGCCCACACTCGCCCAAGGCTAGCAGATGCGGCGAGTGCTAGCTCCATCGAGCACTCGCCATCCTCGGCGAGCGGAGGCTCCATAGGGTCGCTCACCCAGTCTCATGTGGTGTATTTTTATTGTTTTACCCCCGCTGGTCTATCTATAGCTATTGGAACAACAGAGTTACGCTGTTGGAAGACCTAGTTGGGCTGCACATGGCTGTTCAGAATAGCGGAGGTTGGCTATTTGCAGGCTATTTTCAGAAATCTATAAATAGACCCAAGGGGGTACCTCAGAAGGCATACTTACTTATGTCCAGGTCTTCTTGCGCTTTCTGAGATACCCTTAGCTTGACATTTGGCTAAAGAGAGGAATCACTCTAACATCTTCCAGGTGTGTGGTGGAGCCTCCACACCGAGCCCTTGGGTCCTTTCCCTGCTCTTTTTCCTTAGTTGTTTGGCTCGCGCGAGAGAAATAAGTGTGTGATCACCCCTTCCCCAATGATGAATTCCACAGAGACCGAGTTTTCGGTTTCAACAATTGTCAAGGAATTCTTAGGCAGAGGTTCCCTCCTCAGTTCCCCTGAAGGCTTATGGAACTCCCCGCCTCATAATCATTAGACACTTGCGATCTTAACACTCCCACCTTTTAAAATTCAATTTCACCTCAGTGGAACTATCATCTAAGGGAAATGTAGGAGATTCAATTTTAAGTGCAAGATCTATGCTCATACGACCAAACACGATCATGTTATTTTCTTTCTAGTCTTTAAAATTTGTTTCATTAAACATTGGAATTGAAATTATTTTTGCAGAAATCATAGAAATAGAGTTATGAGCTAAAATTAATTTGCATGCTCACAATAGAAATTACACATCATAGTACACATATTAAATTCATTAAATAATCGTGGGACCCATCACAAGAGACTTAGCGGAACACAATTATTTAGTCTTTGGACAGAAATGCCGATTCCAAATGATCCTCTTAGTCTAGTAATCAAACACTAACGATTAGTCTTGCCAAGTAGTAGGCATCTTTGGACCGACATACTGCTCACATAGAGAACAAAATATTCGTCACATATTTATTACCACATGTGTGTGGGCAATTCGGCCAAATATTAATTTTCTTTTGACCGATCAACATTCACATGAATTACATGCTTACTATAATCTTAAAAATGTTAAATTAAATTAATCTACACGAGAGAGCCCACTTTGACTGAATGTCGTTTCAATTAATTTATTCAACAAAATTAGATATTTAATAATTACTGAATCACCATTTAATGAATTTGATTTTTAAAGTTCAAATTTAATTATTCGGTGTATACACATAATTATAAAATTCACCAGACGATTAAATTTTAAATTTGACTATTCCATAGTGAGAACGAGCATAAATATGCGTGAGTGTAATTTCCCAAAATTAGAACTCATTAATTTTAATAAAAAAATAATATTTTAAATATCCAAAATAAAATTCTATTTTATCCGAATATTAAAATTAATTTGCTCACAAAAATAGATCGAGCGTAATATTTTTTTTTTCTAAATACTAATAATATTATTATTTTTTGACAAATTTTACGTCGATCTAATCGTCAAATAATGTCTGAAATGACGAAATTCAAGTCGGTTAAGGAATTAATTGAGTTAAATATTTAGATACTTACAATTTTGTAATTGTAATTATAATTTATCCTAAATCCATGAATTAACTTGAGTTTCAAGGATTAACATAATAGGTTTTATCAAAATAATAATATATTGATTATTTATAGTTGTTGCAGACTAACTCGAAATCCCGGTCGGACCGGATAATCTTGGACCGTCTCAGCTCACGGAGCGGTCGAGCGCGCACATAGTCGATGAAAATGAAACAGTGAACATAAATCTTGATGACGTGGAAAAATCCCTTAAATGGATAAAAAACCACGTGACCGGGTCTGTGCCGGTCAAATTCCACTAGCTTCCAGGGGTTATTATTTGCTTGGTGAATCGGGGCGACAGACCGCTCCCGTTACAACTTGAGGGGAGAGATAAAGACTGAAGCTTCCAGCGGGCAACAGGGTTCTCCGCGGAAGTGACTTAAGCGGGGAAACGTGCGGGATGCTTCTAGCGTGCGCGCTCGAGGCGGCGCGCGCTTGCTGGCTTCAGATCACTTCTTCCTTTGGCTTCCTCGCGGTCCTGGATGTCCTTTGGCTGACGGTGCGCTGGTGGGGTGCTTATAGCCGCTGGCAGCAGCTAGTTGTCACAGGTGGCCGTTGGTGGCCGATGGTGGCCGATGGTGGCTGTTGGAGGTTCCCGGCGAGCGGTGGCCGACTCGGTGGAGGAGGCAGGAGAGCTCTCACCTGAAGAAGAGGAGGAGGAAGCGGAGAGGAGAAAAGGTGAGGAATAAGAGTCCCCTGGGGGTCTTTTTATAGCCTTCAGGGGTGGATCATGGCGGGTGAAAGTTTATCTAGTGTCAACTAACTTCACTTATGGGGGGGGGGATAAGTGATTTGCAGTCTTTTGCGGAATTAAAAATTAACCTGCACAAACAACAAACACAACACAGAAAAGCACACCAGAAATTATAATGGTTCCCCGATTTGGGTACGTCCACTCTCCCCCTTCGACCTATCTCCCAACAAGGGACGACTCAGTCACTTCACCAACAGGATTGAAATCCAATCCTTTCACTATGGAAGAAACCCTTCCACCCGAAGGAGTCACTACTCCTCCACCACGGGTTGCACCCAACCCTTACAACGAGGAAACAAAGTTTCTTTACAACAAAGTTAAAATAGAATGTACAAGAAATACAAACTACGTTTGGAGAACCCGATGTCCCTCTTCGTTCAATGAAGCTTTATTGATGAAGACGAAGAGTCCACGATCGGCGCACTCTCTTGGAGAGGATCTTCCCGAGATCGACGGCGGCAAGTGAATGCGGCGACGATGCTTTGTAGATCAAAACTTCTTGACGAAGCTAGCAAAGTCTACAAACGATCTTACTTGGATCGATCGTCTCAATCGATTTGGAGGGGAGAAATATTCCCGCTCAACAAATCAAGAGACAAAGGATCTAAAGATAGACACGTGAGACGCTAAGCTTAGCCTCAGTTCTGTCACTGGACGATCAAAGATGACCTCTAAGATCAGCGGCGGCGACTGACTTGCGAGCGGCGACAGCGACGGAACGAGCTTCGCGATCGGCTAGGTTACGCTCGGCGGCTTTGATTTCTCGTGATTGATTACTGTTGGAGTTTGAGAAACGCGAGTATTTATACTGTAGACCAACCCTAAATGACCGTTGTGGGCCCAACAAGGAGAAGCCCTAAGCCTGGTCCAAACAGCGCCTGAAATCTTGGTTCGGTCCAGCGTGCAGGAAGAAATCGCCTAAGGCAAATTCGGCAGGAATCATTGGTGATTCTCGACGAATCGGCGAGAATCACTTATGATTCCCGTCGAATTATCCTTGGTAGAATTTTAGCTGAAAAGCTTGCCATCCGAAGTGAATCGGCGAGAATCAAAACCATTCTCGACGAATCGGCGAGAATGCAGAGTCATTCTCGACGATTCGGCGAGAATCATTTATTGATTCTCGACGATTCTGACTTAAAAGAATTCTTGAAGGCGTTGAGTCAGCCGGATGCAGTCGGCGGGAATCGGCGAGTGATTCTCGACGATTCGGCGAGAATCACTAGTGATTCCCGTCGAATCGGCGAGAATCACTTAGTGATTCCCATCGAATTTAACTTTAGACGAATCTTCGTCTTTCTTCCCATAAGCTGGTCTTTGACCCATCCTTGCTCCTCTTCAGCTCTCGATCAATCTCAGCCCTGTACTTGAAAATAAGTACACTCCAATAGAGAGAGTACACGTGAGCCAACACATTGATCTGCTCAACGAGAGATTACGTTGCGCAAATCCGTGTATATTGACCCACTGCACCCTGATATTGGTGTGTACTTAGCGTGGCATAACTGCAAGCACATCTTGAAGAAAATCATCAAATAAATTATCTATTCAACTTAGCTTGTTCAGGGGCTTCTTAAAATCAGGTACATTGTGGATACAATACCCAACAATCTCCCCCTATTTGAAGAAGCCTAAACCCTACAAGCTAATGTGAATATAACATATGGGAATGAAAATCATAAACTAAGAATTCAGTTGAGAGTGAAATTCATTACCACTTTCCTGAGAGCATACTTGGAGCCACCTTAGCCTTAGCCGAGAGGGTAATCTCTCCCTTTTTTGCTTCTGCAAATCTAGAACTTCACTTGGAGCCACATGCTCCCCCTCAGATCTTGCATCCGTGTTCGAGCTTGAGTTCCTTGCTGATGCTCCCCCTTGATCCAAGAGCCTTGAGTCGTACAGTCTTCACTCTTTATAGTTCAGCATGTCGAGTTTAGTTTTGAAGAGACTGAACTTGGCCTCGTCTAGGGGCTTTGTGAAGATATCTGCAACCTGCTTATCCGTAGGGACATAGCAGAGAGATATATCTTTGTTTTCCACATACTCCCGAATGAAGTGATAGCGCACTTCAATATGCTTCGTTCTACTGTGCGACACAGGATTGTTCGCAATTGCTATTGCGTTCGAGGAGTCGCAATACATCGGAACTTCTCTAAATTGCAAGTCATAATCTTTGAGCTGATTTCTGATCCAAAGAAGTTGTGTGCAACAGCTGCCTGCTGAGATGTACTCAGATTCAGCCGTGGAGGTTGCGACACAATTCTGCTTCTTACTGTTCTAAGAAATAAACCGTCTTCCGAGGAATTGACACGTCCCGTAAGTGCTTTTCCTATCATCTCTGCTTCCTGCAAAATAAGCATCTGAAAGGCCTATTAGCTCGACATCATTGTTTCTAGGGTACCACAAGCCAAGATTAGGTGTACCTTTTAGGTATCTAAAAATTCGCTTTGCAGCGACATAATGAGATTCCTTAGTGTTCACCTTATATCTGGCACATACGCATGTGGAAAACATAATATCCGGTCTACTAGCAGTAAGGTAGAGCAGGGATCCAATTATACTTATGTATTTGGTTTCATCAAAAGGTTTCCCTTTCTCATCCTTGTCCAGAGACACAGTGGATCCCATTGGAGTCCTCATAGAGGTTGCATTCTCCATTCCGAATTTCTTGAGAAGTTCATTTGTGAACTTCGTCTGAGAGATGAAAATTCCATCCTCAGACTGTTTCACTTGAAGTCCCAAGAAATACTTTAGCTCTCCCATGCTGCTCATTTCAAACTTTCCTTGCATAAGTTTAGAAAACTTTTTGCAAAGATTGTTGTCCGTAGAGCCGAAAATTATGACATCGACATAGATTTGCACCAGCAAGATCTTGCTTTTGACTTCCCTAAGAAACAATGTCTTATCTATTTTTCCTCTCGAGAACTTGTTCTCAATAAGAAAACTTGACAGAGTCTCATACCAAGCTCGAGGAGCTTGTTTCAAGCCATATAACGCTTTATTAAGAAAATAAACATGATGAGGGAAAGTAGGATTAACAAAACCTGGGGGTTGCGCGACATATACTTCCTCTTTCAATTTTCCATTGAGGAATGCAGAATTCACGTCCATATGATAGACAGTGAATCCTTTGTGTGAAGCATACTCCAGGAACAATCTGATCGTCTCGAGCCTTGCAACTGGTGCAAAGGTTTGGTCGAAGTCAATCCCCTCCTCCTGTCTGTAACCTTGAGCCACCAGCCTGGCCTTGTTCTTTATGATGACTGAAAGTGAAGGGATAGATACTACTCTAGAGGGGGGTGAATAGAGTTATCAAATTTTGCACTAGACAAAACTTAATAGTCTGCCCAACTCCCTTGGAGTGAAATGCGGAATGAAAAGATTATAGATATAGAATTAACCATATAGCCTAACACAAGTGTTGTGCACAAACTCAAGCCAACTGTAATTACAGTTAAGGCTTGGAAAACCTAATCAGCAACTAGCAATCTAGTTATATCTATTAACAGCCACAATGCAGGAATTAAACAAGGCAATCCAGACGACACAAGGAGTTTATAGTGGTTCCCCAAATAACTTGGGTACGTCCACTCTTCTACTCACACGGTAGGAATCCACTACAGGTTTTTGATCAGGTGCCCTACCACCAACAGGATCTGCTTCAGGTAGATCCAGAAACCCTTTAGACTTTTGATCAGGTGTCTAAAAACCGAACATAGGTTTTTGATCAGGTGCCCTGCCACCAAGGGATACTTTTGAAGGGAGTAATAACCCTATACATGAGGGGGAAAGAAGGTTAAGATGTCTTCTCTATTTTACAGAGATTAGAGAAGCACAAGGACTTGCACTGAGCTAGAAAGCTCTAAAGAATCAAGGCTCCCCCTGGCTCAAAGATGTCCAGGTGAAGTCTTACTTCAGTGCAGAAAACTCTTCAGAAAGATCTGAAGGAAAAACTACAAGAAGATAAATAAATAATAAAATAGAAATCTTCAAGCAGCTGTCTTCTTCTTCTTCTTCTTCAAAAGAACACTGAGTTAGAATCTTCCTGGAAGCAGGAGAACTCAAGTTGAAGAAGAGCAGAAGAGCTTAACACTTCTCAGTTGGATGGAAATTGCTGAGAGCAGAGAACTTGAACTTGATGAAGGCTTGAATGCTTAAATGAATAACTGGTTAGCTAGCTGAAATCCTTCACCAAAGGATTCCTTTTATAACAGCAACAAGCAACGGCTCTCTTCAATTTGAACTGTTTGTCTTCTTCTGAAACTTGAAACCTGGGCTGCAAATATCAAAAGGACAAACAAACTCTGCAGCAAAAACATTCTATAAAAGGAATAAACCTCTTTCGAAGAAGCTGCAGGCAGCAATCTGATAATAAAGTACTAAATAAAATCACATCAGAAACAAACTCTTTATAGCAAAAGGAAGACTTTTTAGTCTAACGGCTATAAAGGACTGACAGCAGATAAAGTAAAATACAATGACAGCTAATAAGACAAACAACTTTATCTGAAAAGATTTTACTCAGGCAAAAGAGATGGAACATATATTGCCTGGAAATATTATCATAAAATAACTGAAATAACATGCCAGATAATGTATTAATTTATTAAATAGAATAAATAAATACAAAATAAAAAGGCAGACAGAAAACGTCGAACGACCCTCGGAGATCGTCGACCGACGCACGGAGATCGTCGACCTATCGAGCAGATAGTCGAACGATCCAGATAGTCGAACTATCAAAGAAAATAGTCGAACTACCTCGGCAGATAGTCGACCTATCAGAGCAGATAGTCGAACTATCAGATAGTCGATCTATCCGGACAGATAGTCGAACTATCAAACACAAACAGATAGTCGACCTATCAAGCAGATAGTCGACCTACCTCAGAAAACAGATAGTCGACCTATCAACAGATAGTCGACCTATCAAAACAAAACAGATAGTCGATCTATTAACAGATAGTCGAGCTATCAGATAGTTGAACTATCAGGACAGATAGTCGAACTATCAAAGACGACAGATAGTCGACCTATCAACAGATAGTCGAGCTATCAGATAGTTGAACTATCAGGACAGATAGTCGAATTACCAAGCCAAACAGATAGTCGACCTATCAACAGATAGTCGAGCTATCAACGCAGACAGAGCGTCGACCAACTGATAGACGATCGTCGATCAGCCGATAGACGATAGTCGAGCGGCGTTCGACTATAGTCGAACAAAAAACTACTTAACCAAATTCTTCATCTGGAAAAGCAGGGACTCTACAGCTAGACCACTAACCAATGACCATAGATATCTCTTGGGTCAAGGGACTAAAAAGACAAGACTAAACTCAAATCAAACTAGGGTACCAACAATGACACCGTGTTCATCCAGTTTGTTTCTGAAGATCCACTTGGTGCCGATCACATTCTGGTTCTTTGGTCTGGGAATAAGCGTCCAGACGTTGTATCGTTCGAATTGATGCAGTTCATCTTGCATGGCCAATATCCATGCTGCATCTTTGTTCGCTTCGTCGAACTTCTTTGGCTCAACCTGTGACAGGAAACTAAGGTGCAAAATCTCGTTAATTGTACCTCTCCGAGTTCTGACACAGTCACGAGGATCTCCTATGATCTGATCTCTGGGATGATCCCTCACGTGTCGGAGCTATAGGAGTCTGGCATCTGGAGCTTTGACATCTTCTCGGGCTTCTCCTTCTTCTAGAAGATTTTATCCATCCTGATCTTCAACTTCTCAAATTGGTGTTGAGGTGGAGACCTTGACGTACTTGGGAGTTATATCTTTAGCGGTCTCATCGATACTTAGCTGTTCAAGTCTTGCACCTGCATCTTCAAGAATGCCACTGGAAGAATTACTGTGAAGCAAGCTTCCTTCATCAAAAACAACATTAATGGACTCCTCTACCACTAGGGTTTTCTTATTGAAGACCCGATATGCCCGACTATGGCTGCTATAGCCCATGAAGATGCCTTCAAAGCATTTTTCTCCGAATTTAGTACGTGGGTACTTCTTATTATTGAGTACATAGCATCTGCAGCCAAAAAATCCTCAAATAGGACATGGTTGGTTTCCTGCCTTTCAATAGCTCATAAGGCGTCCTGCGATGATTCTTGTTGATCAATGCTCGGTTCTGCACATGACAAGCCGTGTTGACAGCCTCTGCCCAGAAGTACTCTAGAAGAGAGGCGTCATTCAACATTGTCGTACATGCTTCAATGAGCGTTCTATTTCTCCTTTCCGCAACTCCGTTTTGTTGCGGAATACGCGGGGAGGAAAACTCATGAAAGGTACCAAGTTCTTCACAAAATTCTGTCATAGCCCCAGACTCAAATTCTGTTCCATGGTCACTTCTGATTTTGACCACTAAGCAGTTAAGTTCGTTCTGAATCTGCTTGACAAAACTTGTGAAGATATCAAACGTATCTGACTTTCGTTTCAAAAAGAACACCCACGTAAACCGAGAGTGATCATCAACAATCACCAGCATATACGATTTGCCTCCTAAGCTATGAACTTGCACTGGACCGAACAAGTCCATATGCAGAAGATAAAGACATCTGGAGGAGTCTTTGTCTGCAATGCCCTTAAAGGTAGCCCGAGTCTGTTTGCCCTTCTAGCATGCAGGACAAGGGCTATCTTTGATGCACTTAATAGCAGGGGCATCCCTTACTAAGTTTTTAGAAAACAACATATTAATTGTCTTGAAATTAATATGTGTTAATCTCTTGTGCCATTGTTCACAAAGAGATGCACTGCCTTTTGCTACTAGGCACATGGGGGTTGAAGAATCTATGCTAAGAAAATCTAAACAAAATATATTTCTGCTCCTAATGCCAGTTAATACCGTCTCCGAAGAGGCACACGATATTATCAAGCACTTATCCTTGCAGAACTTAACGTCATAACCTTTATCATACAACTGACTTATACTGATCAGGTTATGATTTAACCCTTCAACATAGGCCACGTCGGTGATAGAGATTATACCGTTGGAAATCATACCGTAACCTCTGGTGACTCCTCGATCTGATCCTCCAAAGATGACTTTGGGTCCATTTTCGACCGGAGAGTAATCACGTAGCAGGCTTCTTGTCCCAGTCATATGCCGGGAACATCCACTGTCCAAGTACTAGATAGGCATTTTGGTGGCCTTTGGACATACCTGCAAAACAGAATCAGTTTTTCTTAGGAACCCAATCGAACTTGGGTCCTAGATTCCTTGTTAGCATACTCCCCCTCGGGTAGTTAACCCTACGAGTGGTCGGCCTCGCATTGCTAACATGAGGAGTCTCGTTGAATCTTTGATTAAACCAGCAATCCACGGCAAAGTGACGAACTT
This sequence comes from Platanthera zijinensis, assembly GCA_039513925.1. Taxonomy (NCBI): domain Eukaryota; kingdom Viridiplantae; phylum Streptophyta; class Magnoliopsida; order Asparagales; family Orchidaceae; genus Platanthera; species Platanthera zijinensis. Next base: position 20,064,870 of record CM077084.1, on the reverse strand, counting down.
TGCCACAACACCAACAGTCGAACCTGTTGTACCGCTTCCTAGGCTCCAGCTTCACCCTGGGAATGGTGGGTCCAGCTGGGGCCTTGGATCTGGAGGTGGAGGCATCATGATGACAACAATCACATGATTTCTTCACTTCCTGTTCCTTCAGTATAACAGGCTTGGCTTTTGGTGCCTGCTTCCTATTATGGCCGCTAGAGAAGTGTCCATAATTTTTCACTTAGATTTTCTCATAGGGTGCCTTGAAGACACTCTCGCCGTAGTTGCGGGGGAAGGGCCAACCATCATACCGGCTCTTGGGCTTTTCAACTGAGGGCAGGAAGAAGTGGCCATAGGTTGACTCAAAGTCCTGTTCATTGCAGGGAAAGCCAGACTTCCTGAATTCAACAGGGTTGAGTGGGGCCTTTCCCTTTTCTGCAGCAGAGGCCTTCTTAGCAGCCACCCACATGCCCCAAGCCAGCCCCCTTAGCCTGAGCAGATAAGGTATCAACCAGTGGAAGAACAGTCTTTGGCATAGAGAAGCTTTTGACAATCTTCCTTTCTGCCGCAAGTTGTTCTTCCAACTTGTTGACTTCTTCCTGTTTAAGGTCAAGGAGCCTTAGAGACTCTGAGTGCTCAGAAGTCAGGCCCAGGTGTTCCTGTCGGAGAGAGATCAATCTAGTGATCTCTTCTCTTAGAGACACACCCTCAGCCTTAAGGAATTTGACTTCCTTTTTCTGAGCCCTAAACCTCTTACGGCATTCCTCAAAGGTATTGAGCAGAAGCTCATACTTTTCGAGGAGCTCAGCTTCACGGACAGATGGGCTATCCTCGAGATCATCATAAAGAGACTCGTAGTCAGAGTCAGAGAGGGGGGGGGGGGGGTACGAGCTTTTACCTTCCCAATAAATGGGGGGCAGTCTCCTTCTGAGTCAGAGCGACCCACTAGCCCGAAGTAGGCTTCCTCATCATCACTGGAGTCTGAGGAATCAGACTCACTCAGTTTCTTTAGCTTTTTGGCGATGTATCTCCTCTCCTTCTTCTTATCTCTAGAGGACTTGTGCTCCTCTCCCTTCCCCTTATCTCTCTTGCCTTGGTGGCAGTCCGCGATGACGTGACCTGGCTTATTGCATCCAAAGCGAATAATGTCATTAGAGAGATGTTTGTTCTGTTTGGATTCATACTTGTTAGAAGAATAATTCTTCTTCTGATGTCTGGAGGAGGAGCCGTCTCTCTTTCTTTGATTCCTCAACTTGAGGAACTTCTTCAACTCTCGAGTGATGAGGGAGAAGTCTTCTTCAGATAGCTCTGAGCCGGAAGAGCATGGCTCAGAGTCTTCTTCCTCATCCTTTTTCCGAGAGCGGGACGAGGCTGCACCCTTGCCTTTCCTTGAGTGATTGGCTTTTAGTGCCAAAGTCTTTTCTCTGGCAGCGGCTTTATCGGCTTCTTCTTCAGCTTTTCTAGTGTTCAGCTGAAGCTCATAGGAAAGAAGTTTCCCAAATAGAATTTGGGGATCAGTTTCTGCCAGCATACCAAATTCTTTGATGGCGCAGATCTTGGTGTCCCATTCCTTAGTAAGGGATCTAAGGACTTGTCATTTAGTTCACCGTCAGTGAACACTCTGCCATAGCCCTTCAGGGCATTGACGATCTTCAGGAAGTTCTCGAATGTCACTCTGATTTCTTCCTTGGGACCTTGCCTGAAGGCTTCGTACTTCTAGTTCAGAAGGGATCTTCGATCATCCCTTACTTCATCAGTGCCTTCCATCAAGATGATTAGGCAATGCCAAATGTCCTTGGCAGTCCTGCAGTTGCAGAAAACCTGCATCATGGAATCATCGACGGCGCTTACCAGAATGTTCTGAGCTTTCTTGTTGAGTCCAACAAGCACCATCTCATCCTTATCCATTTCCGAAAGTTTCTTGGGCACTTTCTTGGTTGGATCAATGGTGGAGGCCTTAGTGGGAATATAAGGTCCCTCCTCCACTACCATGAAGAGTCGTGGGTCGACTGCTTCCATGTAGTACCTGATCCTTTCCTTCCAGATAGGAAAGTTCAGCTTGGTGCACACTGCGATCTTCCCTGAATACTTAAGTCCTTCCATTTCAGAGAGCTTCTTTCTTCTTGACACTAGATGTGGGAACTTACTCAAGGTGTAAACCTTATTGACGAGTAACCTCCCTCTGATACCACTTGAAAGTTTATCTAGTGTCAACTAACTTCATCTATGGGGGGGGGGGGTAGGTGATTTGCAGTCTTTTGCGGAATTAAAAATTAACCTGCACAAACAATAAACACAACACAGAAAAGCACACCAGAAATTATAGTGGTTCCCCGATTTGGGTACGTCCACTCTCCCCCTTCGACCTATCTCCCAACAAGGAACTACTCGGTCACTTCACCAACAGGATTGAAATCCAATCCTCTCACTATGAAAGAAACTCTTCCAACCGAAGGAGTCACTACTCCTCCACCACGGGTTACACCCAACCCTTACAATGAGGAAACAAAGTTCCTTTACAACAAAGTTAAAATAGAATGTACAAGAAATACAAACTACGTTTGGATAACCCAATGTCCCTCTTCGTTCAATGAAGCTTTCTTGATGAAGACGAAGAGTCCACGATCGGCGCACTCTCTTGGAGAGGATCTTCCCGAGATCGGCGGCGGCAAGTGAATGCGGCGGCGATGCTTTGTAGATCAAAACTTCTTGATGAAGCTAGCAAGGTCTACCAACGATCTTACTTGGATCGATCGTATCAATCGATTCGGAGGGGAGAAATATTCCCGCTCAACAAATCAAGAGACAAAGGATCTAAAGATAGACACGTGAGACGCTAAGCTTAGCCTCGGTTCTGTTACCGGACGATCAAAGATGACCTCTAAGATCAGCAGCGGCGACTGACTTGCGAGCGGCGACGACGATAGAACAAGCTTCGCGATCGGCTAGGTTACGCTCGATGGCTTTGATTTCTCGTGATTGATTACTGTTGGAGTTTGAGAAACGCGAGTATTTATACTGTAGACCAACCCTAAATGACCATTGTGGGCCCCACAAGGAGAAGCCCTAAGCCCGGTCCAAATAGCGCCTGAAATCTTGGTTCGGTCCAGCGAGCAGGAAGAAATCGCCTAAGGCAAATTCGGCGGGAATCATTGGTGATTCTCGACGAATCGGCGAGAATCACTTATGATTCCCGTCGAATTATCCTTGGTAGAATTTTAGCTGAAAAGCTTGCCATCCGGAGTGAATCAGCGAGAATCAAAACCATTCTCGACGAATCGGCGAGAATGTAGAGTCATTCTCGACGATTCGGCGAGAATCACTTATTGATTCTCGACGATTCTGACTTAGCAGAATTCTTGAAGGCGTTGAGTCAGCCGGATGCAGTCGGCGGGAATCGGCGAGTGATTCTCGACGATTCGGCGAGAATCACTAGTGATTCCCATCGAATCGGCGAGAATCACTTAGTGATTCCCATCGAAAACGAATCTTCATCTTTCTTCCCATGAGCTGGTCTTTTACCCATCCTTGCTCCTCTTCAGCTCTCGATCAATCTCAACCCTGTACTTGAAAATAAGTACACTCGAATAGAGAGAGTACACGTGAGCCAACATATTGATCTGCTCAATGAGGGATTACGTTACGCAGACCCGTGTATATTGACCCACTGCACCCTGACATTGGTATGTACTTAGTGTGGCATAACTGCAAGCACATCTTGAGGAAAATCATCAAATACATGATCTATTCAACTTAGCTTGTTCAGGGGATTCTTCAAATCAGGTACATTGTGGATACAATACCCAACAGCGGGCCCCACCACTAAAGTGGTGGGGTAGTGGGTGGTTACCCTTCGATCAGACAGCCAGGAGGGCCTGCCTATTGATCGGACGGCAGGGAGGCTTCCCACGACGGCGGGCCGCCATGACGGCGGCGGCGGCTGGGTGGCCGGCGAGGGTGGCCGGCCACGGCCGGAGCGGCCACGGCCGGGGCGGCCATGGACGGGGAGAGCCATGACCACGGCTCGCCATTGCCCGAGCAGCCATGGTCGGGGCAGTCATGGCCACGGCGGTCATGGCTGAGGCGGCCATGATTGCGGCCGGCCACGGCCCCGACGACCGTGGCTGGGGCGGCCGAGGGAGTTCCGGCTGCCGGCGGTGGCTCGGCCTCTTGCCGGCGGCGGTTCTCCCCACGAGGGGAGGGAGTGGGGCCCTCCCCCATCATCTTCATGAGAGATCATGGGGGGGGGGGCACCCATGACTTTCCTTGAGTGGAGATCATGGGGGGGATCCTTGCTTCCTATAAATGAAGGTGGAACCCATCAAATGCCCCCTAAATCTCTACTGGCCGGGAACGAAGCGAGTGTGAGGAGAGATTTCTGTAATTCCTTATTGTCATGGTGAGTGTCGGCGAGAAATCCGAGGCGGCGGCGATGGATCGTGGTTCTAAGGTATTATGTCGTGCTAAGGCTTGGCGAACGGGCGCCGGATACATGCGGACGGAGGTCGGCGCGGTACACGAGTGTCAAAATGGCGCGCGCGAGGAAGGGCCGCGGGGGTGGGCGCTGGCCGCACGCGGGCGGCCAGGCCGGCCGCGCGCGGGCGGCCAGGCCGGCCGGACGCGCGCGCAGGCAGGCAGCGCGCGCGCGCGTGCTGGCCACCTGCGCAAGTTTTGCGTGCAGCTTGCGCGCACGGGTCTTGCGCGCAGGCCGCGTGGGCGGGCTTTACATGTATTCCGCTTGCGTCGGCCGCATGCGCGTAGCCCATGCGCGCGCGCGGTCAAGCGAGGGTTGTGCGGTTTGTACTGTGCGGTCTTGGAACTGCGAGCTGCTTTTTTATTCTTCATCATGTGCAGATAATGAAGCGCTTTTCTAGTCCGATGCGTTTGCTCTCTTCCTTGACTGAAGATGGTGTGGAAATTCGGAGGGCGAAGTACGAGCTTCCTGCTGACTTAGAAGTGAGGATCCCGCGGCTCGAGGAGCGGGTTCAGAATCCTCCCCGTGGGTGGCTGACGATTTGTGAAGTATCCCTTAGATCCGGCTTTCGGTTTCCGCCCTGCGGTGAGGCGATAGAGATTTTGAAGTTCTGTGGAGTGCCCGTCTCCCAGTTTGCTCTGACTAGGGTTGCCCGAATCATGGGCTTGGTTGCTTTCTTTTGTGAGTATGGGAGCTCGCTTTCTTTGTACCCGTTTCGGTATTGGTGAGACGTGCGCTTTGATGGTTTTGAGCGGATTGAGGTGCGTAGCAATAAGGCTTGGCTGGAGTTTGAGGCCCATAAAGATCGTCGTCACAGTAATACTTTGTTTGGATATGTGAAGAACTCCTGGGGTCTTCCTGAGGTGTTGAATACGCTTCCCGACCGTTGCCGTCGTGTGAAAGGGAGGGAGCGGGGCTTTTCCCCAGTACTGGGATTCTTCGAGCCTCGTGAGCTGGCTAATCGTCTCTTCAACATATATGTTTACGTGGAGGAAAAGCGACTGCTGGGATGTGGTATCTCGTTGGGCACGGCTCAGGTGGCGATGAATTCTCAAGGAGGGGGCCGAAAGAGGAAAGCAGTGATGGCTCCTGTTGATAACCTTGATGTTGTAGTGGTAGCTTCTGACGATTAAGCTCTAGAGTTGCAATTACCTGCTTCCCTGGTTCCTCAGGCGCCTACAAGTACAACGGCTCCACAGATGTCTTCTTCCTTGAGGGCGATGAGCGATGCGGTAAGGAGGTGACTATATTTTTTCTTTCCTTTTCTGTTTGAAAGTGGTTGATTGTGTGTCTTTCTTTTGCAGATAGAGACTCAGGCGTAGATTGCAGTGACCTGGAATGATCATTACGTGAGCCTGAAGGACTAGTATCTCGCTTTACAGGAGAAGCTTCGGTTGTCGATGAGCTCGCTTGCCTCCTTGAAGGAGGAACATGACCGGGATATCGTGCGGCTTTGTCGAATTGGCTCAGAGCTGAAGTCCAAGCTAGAAGATACGCGTGCGGCTTTGGACGTGGAGAAGGCTTCGGTGGAGAGGACCACTCAAATGTTGAAGCATGCAAAGGAGGAGACATCTGGCTTGGGGAACCAGCTGCAGGCGGCGCGAGAGGAGGTATCAGGCCTTGAGACTCAGCTTCGGGCGGCGAAGGCGCAGGTGGAGATGCTTTCCTCCGACGACCATGCATCGGAGCTGAAGGAAGCAGGGCTGGCGGAGTACTTGGAGTCGCTGGACTATCTTCGAGATCGCAACTTGATTGCGGAAGAGGTTCGTGATGATAATTGGTCCAAGGAGGTGGAGCCCCAGATGGATGACATATGCGAGCTAGCGCTCCGTTACGGCATCTCGAAGGCCTTTAGCTTTGTAGGAAAGCGTCTTGGGTGTGATACCTTCAGTTTCAGTTTTATGGACGTTTCCGGGGACGAGCCCTCTGACTCAGGCGCCGATGGAGAGTAGCTGTAGTGCTTATCTGTTGTTGTATGTTTTGTCGTACATTTGTTGCTTTTTGCTTTCGTTGTAGCTTTTGAGATTGTCGCCCTTAGGGCTGAGATTTGTTGTCTTCTATGATAGCTTCATTTGTATGTCATTGTCATATGCTTTGCACAGATATGTTTTGCCACAAAGTGGCAGAACATGAGGGCGTTGGTGGCTTCCTCCCCAAATCTTTGAGGGCTTGTTTGAACGGTCTTTGATTTTACGGTCTAGTTGCAAAAATAGAGAGTGAGTAGACCCTTGCGAGGGTGTACGAGTCAGGCTCGTGACTTAGTTGCGTGGAGCTAGTCCATGGCTTTGTGCGTGAGGATGGCTCGCGGCTTGGTTGCGTGGAGCTGGTCCACGGTTTTGTGCGCGAGGCTGGCTCACGGCTTGGTTGCGTGGAGCTGGTCCACGGCTTTGTGCGCGAGGCTGGCTCGCGGCTTGGTTGCGTGGAGCTGGTCCACGGCTTTGTGCGCGAGGCTGGCTCGCAGCTTGGTTGCGTGGAGCTGGTCCACGACTTTGTGTGCGAGGCTGGCTCGCGGCTTGGTTGCGTGGAGCTGGTCAACTACTTTGTGAACGAGGCTAGCTCGCGGCTTGGTTGCGTGGAGCTGGTCAACGACTTTGTGCGTGAGGCTGGCTCACAGCTTGGTTGCGTGGAGCTGGTCCACAGCTTTGTGCGCGAGGCTGGATTGCGGCTTGGTTGCGTGGAGCTAGTCCACGGCTTTGTGCGCAAGGCTGGCTCGCTGCTTGGTTGCGTGGAGCTGGTCCATGGCTTTGTGCGCGAGGCTGGCTCGCGGCTTGGTTGCGTGGAGCTTGTCCACAGCTTTGTGCGCGAGGCTGGCTCGCGGTTTGGTTGCGTGGAGCTAGTCCACGGATTTGTGCGCGAGGCTGGCTCGCGTCTTGGTTATGTGGAGCTGGTCCACGGCTTTGTGCGCGAGGCTGGCTCACGGCTTGGTTGCGTGGAGATGGTCCATGGCTTTGTGCTTCTGCTGCTGCTGCTGCTCCTATTTTGTCTGCTGAGAAATTGAAACAACAAGAGGAGTATATCAAAAGTATTGATGATTTATATAACAGACCCCAGAGCTCAGACAGTGACCAACTCCATACTGACTCTGATGACTCTTCTGGAACTATTGCTGTAAAAATAGAGAAGAACGACTAGAAAAACAGACCGGAAGCTTGAATAACTGAAATTTTTATTATCCAAAAAGATATCATTTACAAAGGTATGACCTCCCTTTTATAGAATGGAGGAGATAGAGGAGAGTACAAACTAACAATGTGGGACTAAATAAATGTACAAAGACTGGGCGGTTTGACATGTACAGACCGCACAGTCCGCGCGGTTAGATAACAGGCTAACCGCCCGGACAGACCAGAAGAAGATGCCGTAGGAGACCGCAAGACTGCCAGACCGCCAGACCGCCAGATATACAAGTCGCTGGCGACAACCCGCAAGACCGCCGAACCATAGCCGCCACCAACTGGATATTCAGCCTGTCAGCCCCAGACCGCTAGACCGCGCGGTCTCCAGACCGCCATATTCAGACCGCCAGACCGCCTACTTTAACACTCCCCCTCAAGCTGGAGCATAGATATCGATCATGACCAGCTTGTCACAAATGTGGAAGAATGAAGTAGACACAGGCTTGGTAAAGATATCTGCCAACTCTTTGTCGGAGGTGACGAACGGAGTGCAAATCTGTTTCTTCAAGATTTCTTCCCGGATGAAATGGCAGTCGACTTCAATATGTTTGGTTCTCTCATGGAAGACCGGATTTTTGGATATATATATAGCGGCCTTGTTGTCACAGAACATAGGAAGAGGATAGTCGTAGACCTCTCCTAGATCAAGCATGAGAGCCCGCAACCATTTTAGTTCGCAAGTGGTGGACGCCATGCTCCGATATTCAGCTTCAGCACTAGACCTTGAAACTACAGACTGCTTCTTGCTCTTCCAGCTCACAAGATTACCTCCAACAAATGTGCAGAAACCAGATGTAGATTTGCGGTCATCTTTATCATCAGCATAGCTAGAATCTGAGTAGGCTTCAACTCTCAAATGACCATTCTTCTGAAAGAGTAGTCCTTTGCCCGGTGCTGCTTTAACATACTCTAATATCTTCAAGACAGACTGAAGATGACATTCCCTGGGAGCTTGCATGAACTGACTTACCTTGCCAACAACATAGGCAATGTCAGGTCTGGTCACCGTGAGATAAATGAGTTTACCCACCAGACGTCTATACTTTGTGGCATCAGATATAAGAGGAGAGTCATCTGTCCACGTTTTGTCTCTTCTCCAGTAGCCATGGGATACCGTGCCGGTTTGGCACCGGTCAATCCTGCATCCCGTAGAAGATCAAGTGCATACTTCCGTTGGGAGAGAACCAGAGAGTCGGGCTTCCGACAGATCTCTATCCCCAAAAAGTATTTCGGGGAGCCCATATCCTTTGTGACAAGATGTTGACGGAGGTGCTTCTTTGTCAAGTCCACCCCAGCTTGATCATCACCGGTAAGAAGAATGTCGTCAACATAAACCGCCAAAACTACAAGGCCCGATGCGGTTTTGCGAATAAACAGGGAATGATCAGCCGTACTTCTTGTAAAGCCAACAGCAGCCACGATGCTGCTGAACTTGTCGAACCATGCCCGAGGGCTCTGCTTGAGGCCATAGATAGCCTTCTTTAGCTTGCATACACGGGTCTCCCCCTGAGCAACATACCCCGGAGGTTGCTCCATGTAAACGTCCTCATGAAGATCCCCATAAAGAAAGGCATTCTTGACATCAAGCTGGGAGATAGTCCAATTGCGGTTGACAGCCACAGAGAGAATAACCCGGATGGTGCTGAGACGAGCAACCGGGGAGAAAGTATCAAAGTAGTCAACCCCATAAGTCTGAGTGAAGCCTTTGGCCACCAGTCGGGCTTTATAGCGGTCCACAGTCCTGTCTGGGCGAAACTTCACAACAAACACCCATCGACAGCCAACCACATCAGTACCCACTGGAGGAGAAATAAGGGTCCAGGTGCCCCGTTCAGTAAGAGTAGCGATTTCCTCATCCATGGCAGACTTCCAATGAGGAATCACAAGAGCCTCCTGGTAGGTACGGGGAGTAGTAGTAGCTGAAATAGCTAAAGCAAAATGCCGGCGAGAAGACGTAAGCCGATCATAGGACACAACTGCCGCAAGCGGGTGTTGAGTGCATGCCCGCACCCCTTTGCGAAGAGCAATGGGGAGATCCAGGTCGTCGGGGGCTTCAGGGACCGGAGCGTCCGTAGCGGAGAAAGCTGGCCCGGGACTAGAGAGAGACGGCTCCGGAGACGGAGGAGGGAGAAAGGGGAGAGGAATAGACGGAGGAGGGGAGGAGGAGGAGGGAGGAGAAACGTGGATAGGCTGAGAGGGAACAGACAGGGAGGGTGAGGAGTCAGAAATAGGAGGAAGAAGGGGTGGAGAGGAGAAGTAGGCTGCATTTTCGAAGAAGGTGACATCTGCAGAAACAAACTGTTTTCGCAGAACGGGGTCAAAGCAACAGTAGCCTTTCTGAGTGACCGAGTAGCCCAAAAAGACACATTTGGTGGCACGGAGAGAAAGTTTGTCACGGGTAGCAGACGGGGCATGCACAAAGGCTGTACAGCCAAAGATTCGAAGAGGGAGGGGAAAAGGTTCCTTGCCGGGGTAGAGAATGGAGAAGGGAGTCTTACCCTGAAGAACAGTAGAAGGAATACGATTGATGAGATAACAGGCGAGGAGAACAGCATAGCCCCAATAAGAGCGAGGCACATGCATCTGCGTTAGGAGAGTGCGAGTGACATCGAGGAGATGACGGTTTTTACGTTCCGCCACCCCATTCTGCTGGGAGGTGTAAACTCATGTGGTCTGATGAATAAGACCATGTTGCATACAGAAAGATGAAAAATCACGACTAAGATATTCTTTAGCATTATCAGAGCGAAGACATTTAATAGAGACATGAAACTGAGTTTTAATCATATTATAAAAACATTCCCAAACAGAGAAGAGTTCAGAGCGATCTCGTAACAGATACACCCAGGTACAACGAGAAAAGTCATCAATAAAAGTTACAAAATACAAACTACCCCGACCAATGGTTGGAGTAGGAGCCGGACCCCATACATCAGAATGGATGAGATCAAACGGGCTAGAGGAACTGCGAGCATGCTTGGGCGGGAAGGAGGAGCGGTGATGTTTGCCAAGTTGGCAGGCATCACAGTTGAGCGGAGGACTGGTTGGCGGTAAGTGGGGCAGAAGCTGTCGAAGAATGCGAGCAGGAGGATGTCCAAGGTGAAGATGCCATTGAAGCAGATCAGTAGAGGAGGAAGTGAAAGCGGACAGAGCGGAAACGTTGTCGAGGAAGTAGAGGCCGCCGCTCTCAGTCCCAGTAGCAATCGTCCGTTGGGTTCTCGGGTCCTGAAAGCAACAAGAAGTAGGAGTGAATACAACAGAGCACTGAAGTTGCTTGCATAAAGTAGTAACAGATAGAAGGTTGCAAGGAAACTTCGGGACATAGAGAGTGTCCACCAAGCGCAGCGATGGGGTGACTTGAACCATGCCTGTCCCACGAACCGGGGAAGGAGAACCATCCGCAACAAGGACAGGAGGCAACCGATCATGCGTTTCGAGAAGCGAAAAACATTGAGGATTGCCTGTCATATGATTTGTAGCACCAGAATCAATCAACCATTTACCTTGGATAGCGACATGAGCACTACCTGAGGTCGTTGCCACCGAAGCAGACGACCGAGAGGAGGGGTTCGGGGAGGTCGAAGTATCACCAGACGGGCGCAGATGAGGATGTTTCTGCCAACAGCGGTCAATGGTATGACCGGTACGACCACAGTGAGAACAGAGGAACCTGGACGGACCGCGCGCCCCAGAGTGGCCGCGGCCACTGTTGCTGCCGCGCTGAGTGTACTGAGCATAAGAGTCCTGCGGAGGAGGGGAGGATAACAGAGGGCGCTGGAGCAGAAAAGTAACGGCGGCTACGCGAGCGGCGGTGGCATCCAAGGTGGGAGACTCAGCTTCACCCAAGATCTGCTGGCGGATGAGATCAAAAGACTCGGGAAGTCGCAGAAGAATAACAAACAACCAGGAGTTCCTGGAAGTGTTGAAGTGTTTGTGTTGCTGAGCCAAGTCCGCAGAGAAGGGGCGATTCTGGAGGATCTCAGCACCAAGAGCCTGAACTTGCTGATAGGCTGCAGCGGGAGTCATGGACGAACGGGCGAAGAGATCCGCATAAAGAGTATAAATCCGGGAGGTCTGCGTCCCCTTGGAGTAAAGAGCAGCCAGATGAAGCCACGCGGCCTTTACCGTCTCATCATGACGGATGACGGGAAGGCACTCATCAGAGAGGCTATTAGCCAGCCATGTGCGGACAAGCGCATCACTCGCATCCCATTCGTCAAAGAGAGGAGAATTAGGAGGAGGCGGATCATCGGTAAGATGATGACGTTTGCGCTGAGAATGAAGGAGGAAAGTGAAAGAGACGCTCCAATCCGGATAGTTGGAGCCAACGAGCTTGGAAACAGTGCCCAGATTTCCGGAAGGAGTAGGGATAGAAGGCGGAGCCGGAGTGGCTGCAGGAGTGGTGGCAGTGGAATTGTCAGAGATATCCATAGAAGAAGACCGAAACCGCGCGGTTAGGAATCAAGCCAGGCGGTTAAGAGAGAAGGGAAAAAACTGCAGCGGTCACGATGTCAGACACCAGCGGCTAGAGAAGCCACGACCAAGCCGTAGAGCCAAAACAGAGGGTAAGAGGTCGGGCGGTTGGAAGACAGACCGCACGAACGGGAGAGAAAGAGGAATCCGGCAAACAGGCCGGGACGATAAGAAAGAGAAGAAGGAAGGCTGCGACAAGAACAGATCGCAAGCAGACAAAGAGAAGCAGGCCGCGCAGACAGGGCGCAGGCAAACAAGACAGGCCGCGGGAAGAAGAAGCAGGTCGCACGGCTAGAAAGGAGTACAGAATCAGGAGGCAGAGATCGAGTCCTCTGATACCATGTAAAAATAGAGAAGAACGACTAGAAAAACAGACCGGAAGCTTGAATAACTGAATTTTTTATTATCCAAAAAGATATCATTTACAAAGGTATGGCCTCCCTTTTATAGAATGGAGGAGATAGAGGAGAGTACAAACTAACAATGTGGGACTAAATAAATGTACAAAGACTGGGCGGTTTGACATGTACAGATCGCACAGTCCGCGCGGTTAGATAACAGGCTAACCGCCCGGACAGACCAGAAGAAGATGCCGTAGGAGACCGCAAGACTGCCAGACCGCCAGACCGCCAGATATACAAGTCGCTGGCGACAACCCGCAAGACCGCCGAACCATAACCGCCACCAACTGGATATTCAGCCTGTCAGCCCCAGACCGCTAGACCGCGCGGTCTCCAGACCGCCATATTCAGACCGCCAGACCGCCTACTTTAACAATTGCAAAGAAAAGGAAAGCCAAAAGTAAGGCTATGATGAGAGTACCTCCTGCAAAAACCAAAGACAACAATGATATACCCTATTACATTCTTCATGACTGCCAAATCACTGAACCTTGGATGCAGTACTCTAAGAACCAGCTTAAGGCCATGAAGAAAAGGAGAAAGCTTGACAAGTATGAAAAGGGGTCATCCCAATTCCATCCTCCTCCTCCTCCTCCAGATGCTGGTACTTGTGGAGGATCTGCTTCTCAAACTGAATCTGCTACAAAGCATAGCTCCTCTCAATCCTAACAAAGATATCAACCAAGAGGACATTATCAAAGATGTTATCAGTTTAGAAGAGGCCAGCATAGAGGAAGTCAGAGGAATTACAGAACTTACTCCAGACAACATCCTTACCAAAGGGAAGGACAAGGCCCTACTGATTCTACATCAGGTCCTTTCCCTTACAAGCTCAGAGATACAGTTGCCACCAGGGCTCCTCCTACTAATTCAGATTCAATCAATAGATATGAACCCCCCAGTTCCATTTGAGGACCCTGAGAACAATCCTTTATCATGGACAGCTAGAATGAAAGAACTTGCTGCATTAGATCAGATTAAGAAGGCTAAAGAGCAAGGCAGAGATACTTCCAACATCACAACCTTGTCAGAACAAAAAAAGAAAGAATTAGAGAGATATGCTTCAAGGAAATTCTTTGATCCAGAAGACTATATGAAGCTGCATCCTGAGGCTGTAGTTCCAAGGCCAAGATCTCAAACCTCCTTAGGTGCAGAAGATGATAGAAGATCTAAGAAGGAAGCCCTAAATCCCAACAGAGAAATTCTTTTCAAAAAGGGCAATGAGTAACTTGTGTAAGCTGATACTCATATTTATTTTCTGACTGAATCTGTGACTCTTGCTGTGTTTCTGTAATGCTCAACATATGTTATCTGCATTGTTGTTTCTGTTTTTTTCTGTTTAAATCTGATTTATGTTTGTTATTTCATATTCTGTCATATAAATAGTAATCCTAACCCAAATAGGGGGAGATTGTTATAACACCCTATTACTAATTTGGGTAAGGATCACTATGTGATTAGGTTTTTGTTTTGACCTTATTGTATAATCTGATAGGTAAAATAGAATGAGTCTTAGGGTTAGTACTTAGGTTTGAAAGCTGCCCTCAAGACCTTCTATAGATCAGAATTCAAGTGCTGAGACAAAGATAATTTTTGTCGAACTCAGGTCGACGAAACGTCGAACTCAGTTCGACGTTCTCTGAGCTCAGTTCAACGAGTCATCGAACTCAGTTCGACGATCGTTGCGCTCAGATCGACGTTCTGTTTCCAGCTGTTTTCCAAGTCGCTGAGCTCAGTTCGACGATCGTAGAGCTCAGTTTGACGATTTCTGTCTTCAGTTTAAATCCAATCTCTGAGCTCAGTTCGACGATCGTGGAGCTCAGATCGACGATTTTTCTAAGAGATCGACGATTTCAGAATTCAAATTCAGGACAGTTATGGAATTCATTAAGATTTATTTTCAGCATTTATGACAAAGGATTCTGTAGCCGTTTCAAGCAATCTGGAGTAAGTTTCAAGGAAGAATAATTGGAATGTTACTTAGGACTTTCCCCAGAGACAGTTGTCAATTATGGAAGTCATTTATGACTGATTAACGGCCATCTAAAGTCAGAATCTGATATACTCCTTAGAGAATAATTTTCAGAACAGAATAGACAAGATTTGAAAAAGATATACAGAAGAGAGAACAAAAAATTCAGTCATCAAGAATTCATCTTCCGAGAATAGATTCAGTAGACAAAAGCTTACAGAATTACTGAGTCAGAATTCTTCAAGAACACAAGGAACATCATTGTGAAGGAGATCATCTGCTGTTCTACTCCTTCAAGCTTCAAGTGTTCAAAAGTTTCATTATCAAGGACTCCAGACAACACACATTTCAGCATCTACTGAAATCATCTATTACTGGAGATCTGAAGCAACTGAAGGCCTATCACCCTAAGCAAAGCTCATCTTCCTGAACCCTTACAGATCTCAGGGGGAGCTTTGACAACATTTTACACTTGTCTTCTCTCAGATTGTTGACAGAGAAGAACAACTCAGCTCATTTTCTTTTTTCCTTTCTCTCCTGTAAAAGGGTTTCTCAAAACTCCCTTCAAAAGTTTTGTGGCTGGTTTCATAGACCTTGTCAAAACTCAGTGGTTGTAAGACATCTTATCAAAAAATCTAGTTTTGGTTTTTGAGCACCTTATCAAAAGCTCATTGGTGCCCAGGACACCTGATCAATTATTCATGCAGTGGATTCCTACCTAGGGTGGTAGAAGAGTGGATGTACCCAGGTTGTTGGGGAACCACTATAGCTCTTTGTGTCATCTGGTTTGCTGTGCTTTTTACTTTGTTATGTGCTGTGTGGTTTCCTATTTCTTGCTTACTTAGTTTTTCTTTTTGCAAGCACCTTACACATATACATAAATCAAGACTTCCACTGCTTTACAGTTTTTGAATTGTAAATTATTTTAAAATACTCTATTCACCCCCCCCCCTCTAGAGTTAAGGTAGATCTTTCACTCACTTTCAATTGGTATCAGAGGGAGGTTGGTTACTCAACATCTGAATTTTCAACAGATTGGTTGAACAGGCTAGCACCTGAACCAAAAGATCTCTGAAAAGATCAACCCTCTATAGAGGATAGTTATTTCTTTTGTGTATTATATATTTATTTTTAAACAAAACCATGGCACAGAACAAAGATTGTGCTAGCACCAGACCTAGTGTGCAACCTTTCTAAGTTTGCACTTTGGAAGGCAAGGATTATGCTTTACATGAATTCTATTGATGAGGACATCTACAATTTTTTTTTGACAGTTTGTCCAAGACCCCCAGTAATTACAAGTACAAGTGCTGTTCCACCTCCCTCAGGAATAGATGCAGAAATAAAAAATGGAAAGTTACAGATGAAAGGCTATGAATATCCTTGCTCATACTATGTCTGATGAGATATTCCAAAAGGTGGCTGAATGCAGTTCAGCAAAAGAGATATGGGACAAGTTATCTGAAATTGTCTCAGGATCTACTGATGAAAGGAAGGACAGGAGATCCCATCTCATAAGCCAATATGAGAACTTCAAAAAGGGAGAAACTGAATCCCTGGCTGACATGTACAACATGCTCAGCCTAATAGTCAGTGAATTAAAAATACTGGATAAGGAGATCTCTCTAACTGAACTAAATGACAAGATCCTAATGTGCTTCCCTAGCACTTGAGACTCAAGGATCTGGCCAATCAAGGATGCCAGAAGCCTAACTGAGATTACTACTGAAGCTTTATTGGGCAAGCTCAAGTCTTATGAGCTGCTCATCAAGAACAGAGAGGAAGAACAAAAGGTTGCTTCTCCAGCTATCAAGAAGGAGAAGACAATATCATTCAAAGCTATAGAAGATCTGCCTGAAGACAAGGTCACAGGTAATGAAGAATTGATGAGCTTGCTGGCTAAAAGATTCTATAAGATGGCCAAGAAAGATTTCAAAAAGAGGTCATCCAGAGGGCATGAGAAGCCAAGGTATGACAAGTCAAATAATAAAGAAATAATCTATTTTGGATGCAGGAAACCAGGCCATATTGTGCCTGACTATCCAGAAAATCAGAATAAGGACAAGAAGGACAGGAAAGATAGGAGAAAAGACAAGGACTCCAGGGGAAACAATTACAACAAATCCTCCTCCAGTAAAAATAAACATACAAGGAAGGGATTTGTAGCAAAAACCTGGAGTGAAACTGAAGAAGAATCAGAGGCTTCATCAAGCTCAAGTGATGATGAAGATGATGCTGAAGAAAAGGAATTCTACATGATGGCTATCAGTGCCTCCCAAAAAATTCTGATGCAGAACAAGAGTCAGAGTTCTAATCTGAAACTCAAACTGAAGAAGACTAGGTAATAGACTCCTTTGACTTTAATTCAGAGGACTTTAGATCTGAATTTAAGGCATTTTGTTTAGACCTGTTAAGTCTGAGAAAGAGATTATCTCTCTCAGAAATCAATTGTCTGAACATAGCACCTTAAAATCAGACAACCTCAAACTCTCTGAGGAGTTAGAATGCTGTAGGGAGGAGATAGCTTCACTGAAAAGTGAGCTATCCCAAGCAAAGAAGTTTGAAGAATCCCTTAATGGGAGAAGCATCAGACTGATGGACATCACAAGCACAGTGAACTCAAGATTCAACAGTATACTGGGCTTAGGTGCTTCATCCAGCCAACCTATAGTATTAACAACCCCAATTAAATTTATTTCTATTAAAGGAAAGGGTGTTGTAGAGGTAGCTAGTAAGAATCCTTATTTACCTAAGGAAAACAAAGTTCAACAGAAAACGTCGAACAGAGCTCGACGATCGTCGAACAGAGCTCGGTGATCCAAGGCTGAATCGTCGAACTCAGGTCGACGACTTCTGAACTCTGAACTCTGGTATAGTCGATCTTCGAACGGAGCTCGACGATCTGACCCAAGATCATCGAACTCAACTCGACGATCGTCGAACGGAGCTCAGAGCTTTGAACATTCTTTCAGAGGTAAATCTAAAATCAATCCTAGAAGTCCCTCATCCCAAAGCTTCAACCCTTATACTGAATGGATAGTGCCTCCTAGGAGATACCATCCTGAAGGATATAAGAGTCAGCCAGGGATTTCTTTTATTTTTGAGTTTAAAGGTTATAAACCTAGACCCAAGGTAAACTGGGTCAAAAACATATAAATTGTTTATGTGCAGGTGAAGACCTATCCAACAATGAACCAACAATGGTATCTGGATAGTGGGTGCTCAAAGAACATGATAGGGAGCAAGGAGAATCTAACATCCTTCAGAACCAAACTTGGACCCAAAGTAATATTTGGAGATTTAAACTTTGGTCAAACAAAAGGATATGGTGCTGTTCAGATTGGCTCAGTCACATTTAAGAAGGTGGCTTATGTGGAAGGACTGAAGCACAACCTAATCAGCATCAGTCAACTCTGTGATGAAGGCTATCAAGTGATATTCAATAAATCTTTATGCAAGATCAAGTCAGAGGATAACACAACAGTGTTAACAGGTAAAAGGAAAGGTAACATTTATCTTGTAGATTTCCTTTCAACCAATATAGATATCTGTTTATTTAATTCAGTTTGCAAACCAAATGATCTTTGGCATAAGAGACTAGGACATATAAACCTTAGAACTATTGCTAGGCTATCCAAGGATAACCTTGTTAGAGGACTACCTTCTGGCCCCTACAAGAAGGAAGGACTTTGCAGGGCTTGTCAATTAGGCAAGCAAACTAAAAATAGTTTTAAGTCACTTAATAAGAGTGATTCACCTAGGATCTTGTATCTGTTACATATGGATCTTTTTGGACCCATTACAGTACAATGCTTAGGAGGGAAATCTTACACTTTAGTGATTGTAGATGACTTATCTAGATTCACATGGGTATTCTTCCTGAGGAAGAAGTCTGATAACTTTAAGTGTTTGACAGATTTTCTCAAATGCATACAGATTGAGTTCAATACTCACATTGCCCTGATCAGAAGTGATCATGGGACAGAGTTTGATTCTCTTCTAATGCAAGAGTTCTGTCAGAGTGAAGGGATTAGACATACTTTCTCAGCTCCAAGAACTCCTCAACAAAATAGGGTAGCTGAAAGAAAAAATAGAACCCTAATTGAATCTGCTACTACATTGTTGACAGATGCTCACCTCCCTCTATCTTTTTGGGCAGAGGAAGTGAACACCTCCAACTATGTGTTGAACAGAAGTTTGATACATAAACTGAAGGGCAAGACTCCCTATGAATTGCTCAAAGGGAAGAAACCTAAAGTAGACTATTTCAAAATTTTTGGTTGCATTTGTTATATTCACAATAATGACAAGAAGTACTTAGCAAAATTCCAAGCTAAAGCTGATGAAGGAGTGTTTCTGGGATAATCCATGATCAGTAAAGCTTATAGGGTTTATAATAAAACTTCTCTTAAAATTGAAGAATCTGTTCATGTATCTTTTGATGAGACTAACATGTTTTACAAGGAGAAGAATACTTCTACCATAGAACTCTTGCAGGTAAACTCTCTTTCAGAAAACTTGGACAGGTTGCATATTGCAAAGAAGGATTCAACATATTCACCTACCCAACAGAGAGAAGAAATCAGTGAATATGAAGAGGATACTCAACATCTTGGTGTTCAACATCTTGGAGAAAACCATCTTGAAGAGCAAGTTGTTGTTCCACAAGAGGAAACAACAACACAGGTTGGTGAACAATCAACACCCCCTATTGATTTAGTAACAAAAAGAGATCATCCAATCTCCCAAGTGATTGGAGACATCTCAGCTGGTGTGCAAACAAGAAATCAGGTCAACCAGAACCTGATGCACACCTGCTTTCTATCTCAAGTTGAGCCTCAATCCATTCAAGATACAGAACAAGATCCACACTGGATCATTGCTATGCAAGAGGAACTATATCAATTTTAGAGAAACAAAGTTTGGGAGCTAGTACCAAGGCCTAAGGATCACTCAATTATTGGAACAAAGTGGGTGTTCAGAAACAAGTTGGATGATCAAGGAGTTATTGTAAGGAACAAGGCAAGGCTAGTTGCTCAAGGTTATTCTCAAGAAGAAGGAATAGACTATGACCAGACCTTTGCACCAGTTGCAAGATTAGATGCCATAATAATATTCCTAGCTTATGCAGCTCACAAAGGATTCAAGATCTACCAAATGGATGTGAAGAGTGCATTTCTCAATGGAGACATCAAAGAAGAAGTCTATGTTAGACAACCCCCGGGTTTTATCTCTTCAACTTATCCTGACCATGTTTTCAAATTGCATAAAGCATTATATGGTCTCAAGCAAGCTCCTAGAGCATGGTATGAGAGCTTAGCATGCTTTCTTCTGAAAAATGATTTTATAAGGGCTAGAGTAGACCAAACTCTTTTTATTAGAACTCATAAGTCCCATACCCTACTAGTACAAATATATGTAGATGATATCATATTTGGGTCTACTGATTCAAATTTGTGCAAAAGATTTTTCAATCTGATGCATTCTAAATTTGAAATGAGTAGCATGGGTGAGCTTTCCTTCTTTCTAGGATTGCAAGTCAAACAACATGCTGAAGGCATATTTATTTCTCAAACCAAGTATGCAAAAGAACTGGTTAAAAAATTTGGAATGTCTGAAGCATCTTGTATGAAAACACCTATGCCTACCAATGCTGTATTAGATGCTGATGAACATGGAAAACATGTTGATCAGACAACATATAGAGCAATGATTGGCTCTCTATTGTACCATACAACCAGTAGACCTGATATAATGTTTGTTATATGTATATGTGCTAGGTTCCAAGTAAGCCATAGAGAGTCACACATAACATTAGTTAAGAGGATTCTTAGGTATGTAAAAAGTTGTCCAAATCTAGGCCTCTGGTATCCAAAAGACTCAAGATTTGAATTAACTGGATTTTCAGATGCTGATTATGCTGGATGTAGAGTAGACAGGAAAAGCACCAGTGGAACTTGCCAGTTCCTTGGTGACAGACTTGTCTCCTAGTTCTGTAAGAAACAAATATCTGTGTCCACTTCAACTGCTGAAGCCTAATATATGGCAGCAGGCAGTTGTTGCTCACAGATTTTGTGGATTCAAAACCAGCTCCTAGACTATGGCTACAACTTAGAAGGGTCAAAAATATTTTGTGATAACACCAGTGCTATTTCTATAACACAAAATCCAGTCCTCCATAGTAGGACAAAACATATAGAGATTAGGCATCACTTTCTAAGGGATAATGTTGAGAAAAATAAAATTGAACTTCAGTATATCCCAACTGATTTGCAAAGGGGAGATATTTTCACCAAACCTTTGGCTGAAAAGAAACATACCTTCTTCCTAAATCAGTTAGGAATGTTAGATGGAGGAAGTCTAAAATAAATCCCAAGATTTCAAAACTCTAAAAACAGACCAAGACTAGGCTAAAAACTTGTTTTTTTATAGTGTCTGCAGGACGCTTCTAGTCTCTGAACTGCGCTCGACGTTTTTCCCAAAAAGCGTCGAACGGAGATCGACGATTCCAAAAATCGTCGACCGGAGTTCAGTACCATTAGATAGCGCTAGGCTATTTTCTTTCTGGTCAGCAATCGTCGATCGGAGATCGACGCTCTTTAATATCGTCGAACGGAGATCGACGTTATTGAAGACTCTTCAGATTCCTTTAGAAGCCCAGATCGTCGAACGGAGTTCAACGATCTTTCCTTTCCGGCGTCGAACCCTAATATAAAATCATTCTTTCGCCCGTCGTTCTTCTTTTGCGCTTTCATACTCTCTGCAAACTTTTCTTTCCCTCCAAACTTCTCTACACTTGGTCGTATTTGTTCATCTTTGCAGGTATACAACGGCAATGTCCGTTGCTGCCCTTGATAAAATGAAATTCGATACAGGCTTTGATATCGACATGGACTCCTTTGAAGGCAGTGACCAGGTTCTCAAAGATATTCTGGACTTATTCAAGGAACAGAAGTTAGCACAGATTATGAAAACGAGAATGAAGATTGCAGCCGATGAGATCAAAGAATGGGTCTACACGGCGCACAATTTGGATCAGAATACGATTGTTGGTACGACAGCTGGGACGCAGGTATCCCTAACACCTACTCTCCTGACTGAAGTGTTTCAATTGAGTACTGGAGATGATTCTATTGAGCTTTCTGGAGAGGAGTTTGCATCAATGTTAGATAGAATGGGACATTCTGTAGCAAACCCTAACAAGTTGTTGAAAAAGAACTTATCAATTGAGTACAGATTCCTTGCTGATGTTGTGTGGAAAGTGCTATTGGCAAAGCACTCAGCACATGATACGATCTCTAGGTATCAGTTCTGCTTGATGGGAGCCATTGTGGATAAGAAATATTTGAACTGGGGAGAGATCTTCTTTGACTTGATTAAGAAGAAGGTGAACAAAAGTCTGGTAAACTTTGGGAGGATAATAGGGTTATTCCTGCACTCCAGGTGCCCTGAACTGCTGGTATCAAGTGGGATGCACATCAATGCATCAAAGAGGGTGACCTGTGCCCTGTTTGGGAAATGGGACAGGCAGATAGTCAAGCCAACCAAGACTACTACTGCCTCAGGCACAAGGACTGTTGCAGTCTCTTCCTCTCAGGCCCCTGCCCTCATTGAAGAATTGCCTGCCTCCTCCTCTTCTCAACCTTCTCCAGTTCTTCCCTCAACCATTCCCTCATCCACTATAACCATCTATACCTCCATCTCCACCTCAACAATCTCCACATCAATCTCCTCCCCCATCAACATTTCATCCCCTCTATCCACTCCCTCACCTCCTCCAGCCACTACAGTAGAACAATTCCACCCTCTACACTATTATCCACCCCTTGATCTTCCCTCCTTCAACCTTATGGAAGATTCCTTCATGGATGATTCCCCCTCCTCACCTACTGAGCTTCCCTCCACTTCCTCATACCAACAACTCCTCCATGATATTCTCACCCAACCATCCTTCACCCCATCCATCTCCACACCCATAACCTCTATCTCCACCATCCCCATATCTCAACCAGCCATCCTACCATACCCATCAACACCTCCTGCAGCCCATCCATCACCAGCCACAGTCATTTCTTCCTCCTGCTCTACTCAAGTTCCACTTGAGCAAGTGGATCTCTCAGCATTGGCAGATAAGCTCTACGGGATGCTGGCTCCCAAGCTAGTAGCCCTGCTGGAGACCTCCATGGCTCCGCTCCTGTAGTCCATAAAGGAGTTATCTGACAGGCTCTCCTCTCTCTCTACTCCACAGTCAATCCCTTCGATGGGGTGCCTTGATCTAGTTCTCACTGAATCAAGGCAGGGGGAGATTCCCTATGAAGTTGTGGTAGTGCCTGCTGTTTCAGAGGAATTGCTGCCAGAAATTGCTGCTGATGCTTCAGTTCCAGCCCTAGTACCAGTACTAGCAGTTGACCTCAGGTCACTGTTATCTGATTTTGACTTTCTTCACTTCAGCTGCTTACCAGCTCAGGGAGTTGAAGACTTTACTAAGGCCATTGTGCCTGTTTCTTTCTGTGATCCCAGCCTAATTGCTTCTTATATCAGTTCTCTAAAGGCTGAGGAAGTAATTGTTTCTGTTTGTGCTGCTGCTGCTATTGAACCTGCGGTTTCTGAGATTCCTGCTGCTCCAATAATCTCTGCTTATGCTGCTGCTGCTCCTGTTTTGTCTGCTGAGAAATTGAAACAACAAGAGGAATATATCAAAAGTATTGATGATTTATATAACAGACCCCAGAGCTCAGACAGTGACCAACTCCATACTGACTCTGATGACTCTTCTGGAACTATTGCAAAGAAAAGGAAAGCCAGAAGTAAGCTATGATGAGAGTACCTCCTGCAAAAGCCAAAGACAACAATGATATACCCTATTACATTCTTCATGACTGCCAAATCACTGAACCTTGGATGCAGTACTCTAAGAACCAGCTTAAGGTCATGAAGAAAAGGAGAAAGCTTGACAAGTATGAAAAGGGGTCATCCCAATTCCATCCTCCTCCTCCTATAGATGCTGGTACTGGTGGAGGATCTGCTTCTCAAACTGAATCTGCTACAAAGCATAGCTCCTCTCAATCCTCACAAAGATATCAACCAAGAGGACATTATCAAAGAGGTTATCAATCTAGAAGAGGCCAGCATAGAGGAAGTCAGAGGAATTACAGAACTTACTCCAGACAACATCCTTACCAAAGGGAAGGACAAGGCCCTACTGATTCTACATCAGGTCCTTTCCCTTACAAGCTCAGAGATACAGTTGTCACCAGGGATCCTCCTACTGATTCAGAGTCAATCAACAGATATGAACCCCCAGTTCCATTTGAGGACCCTAAGAACAATCCTTTATCATGGACAGCTAGAATGAAAGAACTTGCTGCATTAGATCAGATTAAAAAGGCTAAATAGCAAGGCAGAGATACTTCCAACATCACAACCTTGTCAGAACATAGAAAGAAAGAATTAGAGAGATATGCTTCAAGGAAATTCTTTGATCCAGAAGACTATATGAAGCTGCATCCTGAGGCTGTAGTTCCAAGGCCAAGATCTCAAACCTCCTTAGGTGCAGAAGATGATAGAAGATCCAAGAAAAAAGCCCTAAATCCCAACAGAGAAATTCTTTTCAAAAAGGGCAATGAGTAACTTTTGTAAGCTGATACTCATATTTATTTTCTGACTGAATCCGTGACTCTTGTTGTGTTTCTGCAATGCTCAACATATGTTATCTGTATTGTTGTTTCTATTTTTTTCTGTTTAAATCTGATGTATGTTTGTTATTTCACATTCTGTCATGTAAATAGTAATCCTAACCCAAATAGGGGGAGATTGTTGGAACACCCTATTACAAATTTGGGTAAGGATCACTATGTGATTAGGTTTTTGTTTTGACCTTATTGTATAGTCTGATAGGTCAAATAGAATGAGTCTTAGGGTTAGTACTTAGGTTTGAAAGCTGCCCTCAAGACTTTCTATAGATCAGAATTCAAGTGCTGAGACAAAGATAATTTTCTTCGAGCTAGGGTTGACGAAACGTCGAACTCAGTTCGACGTTCTCTGAGCTCAGTTCAACGAGTGATCGAACTCAGTTCGACGATCGTTGAGCTCAGATCGACGCTCTGTTTCCAGCTGTTTTCCAAGTCGCTGAGCTTAGTTCGACGATCGTAGAGCTTAGTTCGACGATTTCTGTCTTCAGTTTAAATCCAATCTCTAAGCTCAGTTCGACGATCGTGGAGCTCAGATCGACGATTTTTCTAAGAGATTGACGATTTCAGAATTCAAATTCAGGACAGTTATGGAATTCATATAGATTTATTTTCACCATTTATGACAAAGGATTCTGTAGCCATTTCAAGCAATCTGGAGCAAGTTTCAAGGAAGAATAATTGGAATGTTACTTAGGACTTTCCCCAGAGACAGTTGTCAATTATGGAAGTCATTTATGACTGAGTAATGGCCATCTAAAGTCAGAATTTGATATACTCCTTAGAGAATAATTTTCAGAATAGAAGAGACAAGATTTGAAAAAGATATACAGAAGAGAGAACAAAAAAGTCACTCATTAAGAATTCATCTTCTGAGAATAGATTCAGTAGACAAAAGCTTACAGAATTACTGAGTCAGAATTCTTCAAGAACACAAAGAACATCATTGTGAAGGAGATCATCTGCTATTCTACTCCTTCAAGCTTCCAGTGTTCAAAAGCTTCATTATCAAGGACTCAAGACAACGCACATTTCAGCATTTGCTGAAATCATCTATTGCTGGAAATCTGAAGCAACTGAAGGCCTATCACCCTAAGCAAAGCTCATCTTCCTAAACCCTTACAGATCTCAGGGGGAGCTTTGAAAACATCTTCCACTTGTCTTCTCTCAGATTGTTGACAGAGAAGAACAACTCAACTCATTTTCTTTTTCCTTTCTCTCCTGTAAAAGGGTTTCTCAAAACTCCCTTCAAAAGTTTTGTGGCTGGTTTCTGAGACCTTATGAAAACTCAGTGGTGGCAAGAAACCTTATCAAAAAAATCTAGTTTTTATTTTTGAGCACCTTATCAAAAGCTCATTGGTGCCCAGGACACCTGATCAACTATTCCTTCAGTGGATTCCTACCTAGGGTGGTAGAAGAGTGGATGTACCCAGGTTGTTGGGAAACCACTATAGCTCCTTGTGTCATCTTGTTTGCTGTGCTTTTTACTTTGCTGTGTGCTGTGTGATTTCCTATTTCTTGCTTACTTAGTGTTTCTTTTTGCAAGCACCTTACACATATAAATAAATCAAGACTTCCACTGCTTTACAGTTTTTGAATTGTAAATTATTTTAAAATACTCTATTCACCCTTCCTCTAGAGTTAAGGTAGATCTTTCACTCACTTTCAGCTTGGTTGCGTGGAGCTGGTCCATGACTTTGTGCGTGAGGCTGGCTCGCGGCTTGGTTGCGTGGAGCTGGTCCACGACTTTGTGCGCGAGGCTGGCTCGCAGCTTGGTTGCGTGGAGCTGGTCCACGGCTTTGTGCGCGAGGTTGGCTCGCGGCTTGGTTGTGCGAGGGATGCTCGCGGCTTCTTCGTGAAGGTGGAAGGCCCCCACTGTGTTGCGCGAGGGTTACTCGTGGCTTAGGTTGTGCGAGGGATGCTCGTGACTTCTTCGTGAGGGGGGCAGGCCCCCACGGTGTTACGCGAGGGTTACTTGCGGCTTAGGTTGTGCGAGAGATGCTCGTGGCTTCTTCGTGAGGGGGTCAGGCCCCCACGGTGTTGTACGAGGGTTGCTCGCGGCTTAGGTTGCACGAGGGATGCTCGCAGCTTCTTCGTGAGGGGGGTATGCCCCCACGGTGTTGCGCGAGGGTTGCTCGCGTCTTAGGTTGCGCGAGGGATGCTCGTGGCTTCTTCGTTAGGGGGGCAGGCCCTCACAGTATAGACTTGATTAACGCCATGTGTTTGATCTGATTGCATGACTTAGCGTGAAGAAGCCATTTCTTGATTCCCATACTGCCAAGGTATACGATAAAAAGATAGTCCTCACAAGCCTGGGCTTGTGGTCTGTACAATATTTAATAAACAAGAAAAACTAACGAATAAAACAGCTTAAAGATGGAGGTGGCGAGAGCGGGATTGGAAGACATCTAGGAGCAATTGTTGGAGTATTGCTGTGTAGTTGGAATCAGCTTGGATGATGGCGAACTGTACGTCATAGGATGTCTGTCGGTGCACGTCTTTGAGAGTGATTGGGAGAGTGATGGTGCCGATGACTGGTACCGGGTTGTTCCCCGAAACGCGTGTGCTTGTAGACATTAACTTGAGGTGGCCAGTGGTTAGCTTGAGCTGAAGCAGTGTTAATAAAAGTAGCACATTGACGGTGATTTCTACGTCCACCAAAACTTGGTTCAACTCGGTAGATGGATCGCTGATTCTGATGGTTGTAGGTACCATACTCTGACTGGGAGGCGGCTTCTTTCTTGATAGGAACTGATTGACTGCTCCTAGGCTGGTCAGTCGCTGGATTTCCTCCTTTAGCCCATTGCATTCGTTGGTGTTGTGTCTATGGCCCCGGTGATACTCGAAGTATCTTTTTTGGTCAGCCTTGGGGTTTGGCCGCGGTGCCCTTGGTCGTTGGGAAACTTGATTATTTTGAACTACATTAGTGCGGGTGGTATTCAGGTGGGCGTATTTCTGAGATGGATGTTTCCCCCTGCTCCTTGGAGGGCCACGTTGGCGACTAGAGAGACAATGTCTGCTGCGCGGTCGTTCTTCTTATTTTGGTTCCTCCTCTTTCTTCCTTTTCTGTCTTCCGCTTGGTCCTGGATTTTCCGATGAGGGTTTTATGAATTTTCTGATGAAGAGGGTGGTGAGTTCGATATAGCTGTCAAACTTTTCTTCTTGTAGGGAGTAAGACCGGGCTCGAGCTCTGCCTTTTAGTGTTGTCAGAAATGCTTGGATCTTAAGTTGATCTGAGGCATTGCGGGTGTGCATGATAGTTTCGAAATACTTTAGGTGCGCCAGTGGGTCGCCTGTCCCGTTGAAACTACGGATTTCGGAGGCATCCTCTGAGCCTGATGCTGCCTGGGAGTCTAATGAGTTGTGGCAGGACTGATACTCGTTGAGTCTTTGCTCTGTGGCCGAGGCTTCGGGTTTGTTATATTCCCAACCTTCTCTTTATAATGCGAACAGGCAAGGTGATGATCATACATCTCTTTGAGTGATACGGCGGGTGCAGGGGAGCTGCTTGTGCCTTAGAATTCCTTCTCTATATCATATTCTCTGTGCAAAAAATGTGTCGTTGGAGGAAGAGGCTCTTCTGGTGGCGTCAAATCAGCTTGCTCGAAGGGCTGAGGATTCCTTGGCCGGAGGGATTTTGAGTCACTTCGCACTGTATGTCTTGCGTTAGCGCATGCAATACTTAGGGGGAAGTATTCTTGGGGCCGATCCTGCCCCCCGGTCATTGAAGTGTTACGCTAGAGGGACTCATCTTGTTGCGACTCTTCCTGTCTCCTGAGGTTTTGTCCTTCTTTCTGCTGGAATTCTCGCGTTGGGATGTGAATTGACGGAGGTTGTGGCTCGACTGGTGCTCCCATATCTCGGAGCAGGGCGAGCAATTTGACTTGTTGTTCTTCTATCTGGCGGATGCATCCTTCCAGGGTGGTATCGGGAGTTAATGCGGCTTCAATATTCAGTGGCACGTCCATGAGAGAGTGTGAACATGCGGGCTCAGGGTTTCCGCCGAGGGTAAATATTTTGGCGGTACGGGTGCTTCTATTCTCCATTAAGGTTGAACTTGGCAGGGGAGATTCTTGCGATGTTGCACTTTGAATGATGTTGGGAAATCGTTTCCCACTGACGGCACCAAATTGTTGCGGACTAACTCAAAGCCCCGGTCGGACTGGATAATCTTGGACCGTCTCAGCTCACGGAGCGGTCGAGCGCGCACACAGTCGATGAAAATGAAACAGTGAACACAAGTCTTGATGACATGGAAAAACCCCTTAAATGGGTAAAAAACCACGTGACCGGGTCTGTTCCGGTCAAATTCCACTAGCTTTCGGGGGTTACAATTTGCTTGGTGAATCGGGGCGACAGGCCGCTCCCGTTACAAC
Organism: Platanthera zijinensis; assembly: GCA_039513925.1. Lineage (NCBI taxonomy): Eukaryota > Viridiplantae > Streptophyta > Magnoliopsida > Asparagales > Orchidaceae > Platanthera > Platanthera zijinensis. The sequence goes on along the minus strand of CM077084.1, from coordinate 20,036,330 downwards.
TTGAGGGGAGAGATAAAGACTGAAGCTTCCAGCGGGCAACAGGCTGCTCCACGGAAGTGAATTAGGTGGGGAAACGTGCGGGATGCTTCTGGCGTACGCGCTCAAGGCGGCGCGCACTTGCTAGCTTCGAATCGCTTCTTCCTTTGGCTTCCTCGTGGTCCTGGATGTCCTTTGGCTGACGGTGCGCTGGTGGGGTGCTTATAGCCGCTGGCAGCAGCTAGTTGTCACAGGTGGCTGTTGGTGGCCGATGGTGGCTGTTGGAGGTTCCCGGCGAGCGGTGGCCGAGTCGGTGGAGGAGGCAGGAGAGCTCTCACCTGAAGAAGAGGAGGAAGAAGTGGAGAGGAGAAAAGGTGAGGAATAAGAGTCCCCTGGGGGTCTTTTTATAGCCTCCAGTGGCGGATCATGGCGGGCCCCACCACTAAAGTGGTGGGGTAGTGGGTGGTTACCCCTTCGATCGGACGGCCGGGAGGGCCTCCCTTATGATCGGACGGCGGGGAGGCTTCCCATGACGGCGGGCCGCCATGACGGCGGCGGTGGCCGGGCGGCCGACGAGGGTGGCCGGCCACGGCCGGAGCGGCCATGGACGGGCCGGCCATGGCCAGGGAGGCCATGGCCGGGGAGGCCATGGCCGCGGCTCGCCATGGCTGGGCGGCCATGGCCACGACGGTCATGGCCGAGGCGGCCATGGTTGCGGCCGGCCACGGCCGCGACGGCCATGGCCGGGGTGGCCGAGGGAGTGCCGGCTGCCGGCGGTGGCTCGGCCTCTTGCCGGCAGCGGTTCTCCCCACGAGGGGAGGGAGTGGGGCCCGCCCCCATCATCTCCATGAGAGATCATGGGGGGGCCCACCCATGACTTTCCTTGAGTGGAGATCATGGGGGGCTCCTTGCTTCCTATAAATGAAGGTGGAACCCATCAATAGTAAAAAAATATTTTTGTTAATCCGCGAATCTATGATGGAGACAGATTCGCTCTAGTCGAAACATCAAGATGAAACCTTGAGCAGTATCATACCTGAATCCATGAGGATGAATTATTACGGTCAAATATTTTCCAAGTCTATAAGGTCCTGATGAAGAAGATGACTCCTCCTCTTCCTCCTTAGTCTCTCTCCAACGATAGGATGCTAGAACTAAATGAGAGTGATAATGATTTGATATATACCTTGTGAACCGGGGGCCATAACCTATTTATAATAAAACTTAATACAACTGCTTTACATTAAAGACCATCATATAAACGTAAATGATGTCCGGTATCTACACATTAGTCGAACTGTTCATAAAATATGAAACATATTCGACCCGATTAATTTGATCACCTAAATTTGGGTCAATGTTAATGACATCCCAATAACGTGCATAATTAACATATTTGGCCAACATAATTATTAGTTCTAACACCCTTCTTATTTATAGAAATGTTGGTTTTTGGATAGCCAAAATTCTTATCTCCCTCACTAACTTAGCGGAGAAAATAGGGGCTAAGTGTGGTTCATCAAATTCAACCCCACTAATGCCATGACCACACGAACACCTACAACGCCACACGAACCACCTGGTTGCGAGCACGCAGCCTCCGCACGCGGCCACCTGACCGTGCATCCATTTGACCGTGTAGTCGCAACACCACCTACAGTAGTGCGGCCCCTTGGTCGCTGGGTCGTACGACCCTGTGCGCCCTTGTGCAAAAACACATGATAACATGTCTTCGCGCGACCACACGATCGCACCCTGCCTCTACGCGACCAGTTGCTTGGCCGACCCCCTTGGTTGCACAGCTGTGTGGTAACGCGCGTCGCCGGGCAACCACAAAACTGTTCGGCCCCTTGGCCTCCCACCGCCACAGCGTGACTGGACGCCAGGACAACCCCCTTGGACATCCGTCCAGTCGGCCCACTTTGGTCGCACGGTCGCCCACCCAATCGACCCTCAACCGGCTGGCCCTACTGGCTGGCTTCACCGCCAACCAGCCTCAACCGATCGGCTACCACCGACTGGCCTTCGTCGTCGACCAACAACCAACGATCAATCCCTTGACCGCCGCATAACTTTCGTCGTCCTACACCCCAATCACATAACCACCACGTCCCCATCATCTGCGTAACCACCCATTCTGGGGATGTATATAACTGAATCACCATAATTGGTGTGCACATAGCCGGATATATTAATGAATATATACGTAGTAAATATAAGATAGTGTTGTGTCTATAATAAATACCATAGTTATAGTATGTGTATAACTCTATCCATCTTGGGTATGCCCATATCAATAAAATCTGTCTTGTTGTACGTATAACCATAAAACTACACATAATAAGTGTGTGCATAGTACATTAAATATCACCCCTAAACATATTGTAAGACCCCATTTTTTTTCTTTTAAACCACCAGGGTCTTATGCCCAAAACCGCCCCTTTGCGGTGACACCAACACACCCGGGAAGGTCGTCACTACAAAACGCCGATCCTGCCGGCCATATCGATCACAGAAGAGAAGAGTAAGTATAAAGAGTAAAGTAAAAGTCAAATACTGGTCCACCAGAAATCACATGAATATAAAATAAATCTCCACGAAGGGAGAGTCCACAGTAATGATAAATCAAAGTATTAATAAGAGGGCTCCTGCCCGATACATCATGATCCTCACTACAAGTCACTCAACGCAGAAGAAAATCTATAATAACTACTAATGTTCGGGACTCACTATCCCTGCTGCCTGAACTCCTGTGCTTGATTGTCCCGTCTCCAAGTACACCGACCTCTGGGGCTGCATCTCCTGGTTCAGTTCCATGATCCACTAAAATAATTTTGTCAACGACCGTTAGTCTAAAAGACTAAGTCCTATTATCCCCCACCCCTTCCCCAATGGCTTCTAGGCACCGAGCGGGGAGGAGGAAAGGGAAGGTATGTAAGGTGGAGAGTAACGAAAGTAAGCTGGTGACGGCGGAACTAGTCTATCATGAGTATTAAACCACACCAAGTGTAAGTAAGCAGATAATAAGTAGGCAATATAAGTATACACATGAACAAGGTGAGCAAGTAAAAGTACAAGAAGATAAACTAAGTAACCATGACCTATAAGAATGCCCATACAAACCTATAGACCAAGAGGTCATTTTGCAAGGCCTATTGTATAAAGTGTCCCATACCAATTTATACAATAGGTATCAAGGGTTATATGCAATGATTATGCTATGTCATGCAAGTATGCTATGATGTGAACATGCTAGTGCAACTCACACACCCGACTCTGTGCACGCAGACCTTTAGTTCCCCCCTTTTTGGATTCTAACCTCCCATAATACCTCCTTAGTGGCAAACAGAAGCGGTGGGTTGAACCTCGCCCACCTCTAAACCGGTATCAACACTACCAGTCAGACCTATCGTACGCCTCAACGCTAGTGCACTAAGCGGAGCTCCTGTGTACTCTTACCGGCTGGCGCAACAGACTTTATTTGGCTAAGTTCTAAACCACACTTGCTGAGTCAACGTATTGGTGTCGGTGCGATAACTCTCCGATACCGAAGATCCTCCACCTTATATATTATACACATGCAACATTAATATATTTTTCTACCGATCCAAAGCTCCCCGGACTATCCTGTCTGTCACAAATATCTACCGAGCCATTGGCTCGCCGGGCTAACCTGCCCATCACTAAAACCACCGAGCCTGCCGCTCGTGAGACCCAACCTAACTCCCACAACACCGGGGAGTGTGAGTGTAAGTGTAATCCTAAAGTATTTCTAATTACTCTTGTAATCCATTAGACTTACAGCTTACGTTAACCTCGGACTTCCCAAGGCATTCTCGGTGAAAGGCTCTCACAGGGCACTAGGAACTATGATGGTAGCTGAAGCTCATTGTTCCCTTTCGCAAGGCATTTACTATTATTGGTTATGAACAAAATCCCGATCCCTTTTAATAGATCTAACCCTAGTGTATTCTGACTCTCTCTCTCTCTCCTCAGGAAAGATGATCTTTCGTCGATCCCGAGCACCTCTTAACACTAGTCAACCCGACACTCTCCTCATCATGACTCCTAATGAAACTCTATTTTTCTTTTTCACTTTACAAAGATCAGTAAATTATTAACCCCATCTCTCTATGTCTATTCCACATGTTATCACAATTTCCAAAGTTTTACTAAATGCAGACCAACCTAAGCTTGATGATGTACATGACAGGAGGTACTGCAAATTTTCATCTAAAATCCCTAAGATAATTATTGGGGGTCTATCATAACACATTTAGCCTAAATACAGAAACTTATAATTTTCCTAATTAATTTGGAATTTATTAAATTTCCCCAAAAGTTAGGCCATGGGTAATTTTGATCATGAAGTACTAGATTTCCTTAAGTTATGGCCCCCCAAAAATTATAAACAGTGTATGATGGCAAAATATCAGTTAGTACCAAATTTCACAGATTTTTATAAATGTAATAACCTCTAAATAATTAATTCAATGTAACTCAGATAATTAGAGGTAAAGAAGGGAGTACTACAACTCATAGTTCAAAATTTATATAAAAATTACCAGAGCTTTATAATGATCATAAAAAATTATTGACTAAGTTTTATGTAATTCCAAGTTCAGTAAGCTATATAGAAAAATACTTTAAATAAATCCATTAGAGTGCACTTTGTGAAGCAACATTATTATAAACTCATCCAAATAACATATAATAATTTTCTAGGCTTTATTATGCCCTAAAAGATTCTCTGGCCAAGTAACAAAATTTTCTAACAAGATATAATATTTATTATCTATTTATCAAAATAAGATGCACTAGTTCACTTTACACATGAAGTACTAAGAGAAGATACCCAATTATTCCAACTAATCTATCAGTGAATAAAAATGGTATTTGATTAACTTTGCCAGAGTTTTATATCATTCTAAGACAATTAAACCACAGTTACATCAATATCATCAAAACGGGCAAGGTGGAGATTATACCTACAAGTATGAGCTACTGTTTTCTAATCATCCTATAATAAATTTCAGAGGTTAATAATACTATAAAATTACTCCTATCAAAATCTCATGAAGGTCCAAAGTCATATGAACCCTTATTTATTCCATAAGGTGTATATACCTAAATAATTTCCAAGTGATTAAAGTGGGTTGCATGTGTCCAAATACTACCAAAATCCTTCCTAAGGCATTTCACCACCCTAAGATCACATGGACTAAACACTATGTCCATACAAGGACATATCACTCCATGTCCATCACAACCCACAAAGTTCAACCTTAGAGTTTGAACTAGGGTCCTAGGGAAAATCCACCCCAATCCATCTCAAACTCCATGAGAGTGTGTTTTAACTAATCTTGGGGTTCTGGCCAAAGTCTCAACCCCTTTGCGTGAGAATTGTTCCCTCCATGCCCCAAGCTCACTCTTGCCCTAATAAACCCTTAAAGGGCCACACTTTGGTCTCACCAAAACACATTCAAATCAAACCCAATTAGGCTGAGATTTTTATCAGAGTCATAATATGACTCTAAAAGACAGCCACCAAAATTTTGGTGGGTTTATAGGTCTTTAGATCCTCTAATTAAATCATACAAGGTTTATTAAATTATTACAAACACTATAGGAAAATATTTTCCAAAAATTCTCATTTTTGGATATGTTGTAGGTATAGATAATAGTGACCCCAACCAAAATTTCAAGTTATTTGGATAGCTAGATTGACGAGGGCACTCAATTTAGTCTCTGGTCAAGCCTATGTATAGGCTGCACCATTTTGAGGGTTGTAGTCAAACCACTTACCCAAATGGGTTGAAATTAATTTTAAATTAAAGTAGACTTCAAGGGTTATAATTTTCATGTCGTCAAATTTTCATGGTTAAGCCCCTAAGAGCCTTATTTTTCTATTTTAAAAAGGGCCACTGTAAGGGACAAATACAAGATAATTAAAATAAATCAAGCAATCAACGACTGTGATTGCGTCTTCTTCCTCCAGCCTATGGACGGGATCGACCCAACCTGGAGCAACTTTCAAAGCTATTTTTCAGTCATCCAGTCTCCTCCCTGGCCGGCCACCACCGCCACCTCCGTTGAGGTGGGGGCTATCGCCAGGCGGCGGCATAGCCGTTAGAGGGGCGGTTTTCGATGAACCCGAGAGGAAGCCCAAATCCAAAAATTCATGGAATTTGAAGCTTGGAATTGGCTCAACTGAGCTCGATTCTTATCTCTAAAGATTCCTAAGATCTAACCCATGAAGGAGTAGAGGAGGACCTTGTTTGCGGCTTGAATGCGAGTGATTTGCCTCCGCACCATTTCCGGCCACCGAGCTTTTCGGTGCTCTGCAACTGTATAACGAAGGGCTTCGATTTCTTCAGGGAAAGAGTGAAAACGACTCCTCTCTGCCCTGTGAAGCTTTTAAAATAACCAATTGGTGAAGGGGGAGGGTCAATCTTCAATGACCATTAATGACCATAAAGGGGCTTTTTCAGTTATGTGGGTTCACTGCACCTCGTCACTGAAAGGGCATGAAAAGTCCCTTGATTTCCTCTAATTTATGAGGGGAGATGAATCTCCTTCGGTTGGGAGAGATAAGAGGGGTCAATGACATTCAAACACCATGAATAGCCACTTCCTCTCTCTCCATTTAATTGGAATTAGGGTTAAACCATCTGCCACGTGGCACCTTACTGCTGGACCGCTTATTATTGTATTAAATAAGTCCTATTGAAAGGACCGGGGCGAATTAAGTCATTTTGGCGTAATTCCCGAAAACCCGGTTCAGTCTGTTAATATGAGCCAACAAATTGGGCCGAGAATTCCTCAAAGGCAAAAGCGTTGAGTGCAGCCAACACACTCAACGCCTATAGTAGCCGAAAATTCCATGTCCAAAAGTGTTGAGTGCATTGAGACCACTCAACACCGCGTTGAGTCAAGCTACCACACTCAATGCCTAAATTGGTCTGAACTATTTCCAAGAAAAAATGGCGTTGAGTGAGCTCAACTCACTCAACGTCAATCCGTCTATGGTGTTGAGTCATGACACCACACTCAACGCCTAAATCGGCCAGAAATCTTTCTAAATAAAATGGCGTTGAGTGAGCTCAACTCACTCAACGACAATCAGTCTATGGCATTGAGTGCGCTTAACGCACTCAACACCCCGAGCCAGAAAACCTTCTAAGTATAATGGCGTTGAGTGAGCTCAACTCACTCAACGCCAAACAGTCTATGGCATTGAGTGCGCTTAACGCACTCAACGTCCCGAGCCAAAATATTCTGAAGTAAATGGCGTTGAGTGCACTCAACGCACTCAACGCCAATCAGCCCATGGCGTTGAGTGCACTCAACGCATTCAGTGCCCCGAGCCCAGTTCGATGAAATCTGAACCCAACTCGATAAATTTGATCCATTCGTTGGACTCTGTTCGACTAACTTGCTCCATTCGTCGAACCCCGTTCGACGAATATAACCCGTTCGTCAAATTTTATTCGACGAATTTGCTCCATTCGTCAAACTCCGTTCGACGAACTTGCTCCGTTCGACGAATTTTCTCCGTTAGTCAAACTTCGCTCGACGAATTTATTCCATTCGTCGAACTCCGTTCGATGAATGCCGTTCAACGAATAAAACCCGTTCGCCGAACTCTATTCGACGAATTTGCCTCGTTCGACGAATTTTCCTCTATTAGTCGAACTTTGTTTGACGAATTTATTCCATTCGTCGAACCCCGTTCGACGAATTCCGTTCAAAGAATTTGACAGGTTCTATATCAGCCGGAGGCCGAATGTTTTCAAAATGTCATGGTAACTGCAACTCACTATTTGTAGCCCAAGGTGGTTTTGTGTTTGAGCTTGAGTTAGCCTTTTTGAGCTAGTTTGACCTAATTCTAGGGTGGAGTTGACCTTGGTCAAATTGACCTTTTGGGTTGACCCCAATGGGTCCTTGGTGACCCATTGACCTACTAAGGGGTTAGGGGTGTTGTGGTGGGGTTCTGTGGTCAAGTTAAAGCCCTAAGGTACAACCCTAGGTCTGGCGATGAGGATGTGCTATAGGCAGACCAAGGTGGTTTCCACCCTAATTCCTATGTTCACCCAAACCCTTTAGTGCTTCCCAGGGTTTTATCATGACCTAGTCATGATAAAACCTTCCTAGGGATCTAGAAGTCTGAGGGATGTTACATATATAAAAGGAGCTCCAGACCCTCATTTCATCTTACCTTGCTTCCTACACATGAGAAAGCTTCACAAGAATCCTTTGAAGATCACTTTGTGCGCTCGAAGAAATCCTCGAAGATTTTGGATCCTTCGAACATCCCTTGAGATTTCTCATAAGCATTCGAATGTACCATAGGGATTCAATTGAGCACATTACACCGTGCACATTTACAGTGAACATTTGCGTGAAGAATTTTTCACCAGACATCGTTGCTCGCCACCAGAACAAGCAACTGACTCCATACCGTGTTAAGCACATCACTCCCACTTTTAAGCATCAGTTGTAGACTTTAGATCAAGCCATGCTAATCGCTCCCGGTTTCGAGCACTAGCTACAGACTCTAGAGAGTATAGAGCACAATGCTCCCCAATCCAAAAAGTGCCAAGTTCTTTGAGCAGTGGCTTGTCATCCTCGAAGCTTGTCCTTTCTTCTCCTCCTCCAACTACTACAACAATAGGTGATATGTCATCCTCGAGTTCTCAACTTATATTTGTAACACACAAAGATGATAAAGAAATTTTTACCGCCACAAATAGACCTAGTGGTTTTTCCCCCATATCAGGTTTTTCCCTGTAAAACCCCACTTGCCAGCCATCAGTTTTTGTTTGACTATTTGCGCACTCAACTGCTTTCGAGTTAGGACCATTCGGTTTTATACCAGTTAAAGAGTGCCTCAAACAATCCACAATAGTTTGGCGCCGTCTGTGGGAAAGGTGCTCCCAAAACTCTGCAAAGACTCTAAAGATAGTATTCGCCTCACATCGATACTCACGACTAACGATAATGTAGAAGGCAAGTGCACACGCACCCCGACGAGAGCTTGTTTGGATAAAATGCCAATCAGGCCTCCGATAATACACTTATCAACAACACGCCACTTCTCAAAGAAGTCATTGTTGTGCAATTGAAGTCCCTAGAAGAATGCATCCATCGGATGGAGGAGTACCAGGATCAAACACTCGTGCTACTAAGGGATTTAGAGGCCTCTCGTGCCCTTATGGGCACCAAGGTACTAATTTATATCGCTTTGATTTTCAATGACAATATGATACATCTGGTTTTGATAGAAAATATATTACTATGATAAGAAATATTCCTTTGAAATAAAATGATCCTCGGAAAAATAATTCCAATTGGAATTAAATATACCATCGAAAAAATATGCCAAGGGGAATATTAGATAGCTGGCGTGTTATACTCTGAGGTAACCCGTATGGAGGATGGTCTAGGAGGAAAACCCTAGCCAAACTAATAAAAATATGTGGGCCTAAGATCTTATGTTGGATGATATGAAGTACGTAGGTAGTGGTTGTGAGAAGACTATTATGGCCCAGTAGAAGTACAGACTTTACCTCATTTACAAATACTTACAACACTTGATGTTAATATGGGTTGGATTTTATTCATGGTTCTAATAACTTATCATGAGAACATATGACAGATGCGAGTGAAAAATTGCACACAAGTGATGAGGAGACCACAAAGCAGGCAACCTCTGGTATAAATTCATTAGGTCATATCTTCTTGTATGTGCTCCTATCTCAAGGTATATATTGATGATAGAACCCTGATTGATATGGTTTAGTGCCTCAGAGTATTGATGTTACTCATACAGGTATTGAGTATTGGGTTTTTTGATAGTTAATCTTCCATTAATAATACTAAGGCTTCCGCTAAGTGTTATAATGAACCCGTTAATGGTGTCATCCGCTATAAAACTGATTCCTTACCCTATTGGTGTGTAGTGATGATTTTATTAACATTACCATCGACACGTGACAATGGAAGATCAAAGGGATGGTATGCAGATGGATGTGTCAACGTTGGATCCTTTAACATCGTATGTTGGCGATGGTGTATGGTCGGATCCCCGGTCGGGCCTCTAATTTTGAGGTGGACAGGTCTTACATCAGGGCACGGATTATTCTGACCTACTTATCCGAGCGAGTGTCTGCTAACATAATGGGGGCACTTAACATGCATATGGGTGACTGAGTTGGCATCTCCACCAGCTACCTCAACCACGAGATCTCCTTGGATTGGGCCTTATTCTTGCTCTGTAGTGTTTGGATCCTGCACCACAACTTGTCATTATCGCAGAATACTCACTAGTTTTCCTCTTTGGTATGACCAGTGTGGACATATTAAGGAGCATCCTCAAAAGAAGTCTCACACCTGCATGTCTGAGAAGATTAGTTCAAGGTTGAGGAAGGCAGCCCACGGAGCCTAGAAGTAATCAGAGCAGGTTGAAATAACCTGAAGTACTCACAAGATGGAGAGATTCTCCAAAAGGAATCTCTGCCCCACTCTTCGATTGTCTCTCAATAGGGATGGGCCTATGTAAGGCATGATCAACTGCACATATGATGCATAAAGGAAACCCAACCCCCCCCCCCCAATATTCATATGACATATGAACGGTTCTTGGGAGTACCTTAGGACTGGCAATTCGAGGTCTCTTATGATTGTTGTAATCTTTTTTGAAAATCAATAACATCATCCATCCTCGGAGGGCCACTCTGACAATCGCGGGTCATGTGTACCGGCTTGCCGCATGTGTAAAAAGTAAATAGACTTCGCCCTATAGTCGCATTAGACATAGTAGAAGAAGCTGGTCCCGAATACTTAGCCTTCTTCCTCCACTTTCCTTGTCCAAACCTTGCTGAACTCGGCACTTTAAACTCTGGCTTCCTTACTACCAAGTCATTCTTACGCTACATGCTCTTCATATCTTGTTCTAAGGAACAGACCGTGTTGACCAAGGTCAGAAAACTTTGCATCATCAGACTTAAGAGAAGCAACCGCAGGTTATCTCACAGTCCTTCATAGAACCAATTTGTCTTTCGTTCCTTGTCTGCAAACGTAAAGCCTGCATAATGTCCCAACCTTGTAAACTCGTGCAAGTAGTCATACACAAAACTCTCGCCTTGAATTAACCTTTGGAATTGATTTTCCATTGCAATCCATTGTGTAGATGGAAGATATCACGCTAGAAATAGTCTCGAGAATTCCTCCATCGAGATCTCCATCAATGGCCGACCAGCAAACTGGTGTAGCTCCAACTCATCACACCATAGTCTTACATCTCCCTCTAATAAGACGGTAGCTACAGTTACTTTCTGCCACTCGATTTCTGATGCCGTCATGGTTCTCTTTATTCTTGAGAGACAGTATTCAGCTTGTGTTGGGGTTCTAGTACCTACAAACATAGGAGGGTTAAAATGCATCACGTGCTTCAATTGCTTTTCCGTCGCTCTCCTTGCGGTCACTGGCTCAACAGCCACTTGTCTCACCTCTACATGCTCAACTACGCCAACCGGTTCCCCAGACCACTGCAGGGGTAAGAGGTTGTCTTTGCCCTCCTGGTTGCGCATTGATTAATGCGAACACGGCTTCAGCAGACAACCATATTGTTTCCACAGAAGGAGGTGTTGGCACCTTAGTTAGTGCACTACTCTCTGCCAAGCGCTGGGGTTCACTCTACCCCACACCACTTTTAATAGCCTATAATCGTGAAACACATAATTAAGCAACTAATAACATTGCAAAAAGTAATTATAGGAACACGCAGGTCCCACAAACATGTGTATTTTCATTTCTAAGTGGACATTCATGGGTTCTTTTATGTTATAATGGTATCACACATATACGGGCTCACCACCTCTTAAAAGAATTCGATCACGAATTCGAATAAGAAAGACCGACACCCAAAGCTGATACCAAATTTTAACACCTCCATCCATCACGTAGAATATAATAGAAGGTCTGGTCGGGGCCTATGTCATATTCCACGGACAGACAGCGGAGTTACTCATTGAAACCATATCATTCATGCATCCTAACTCATAGTGCATTATAGCGGAAACAGTTACATTAGTTTTAGAATCCAAATGCCAATAATGTCCACTACAAAACCTAGGAATGTCATTAAATACACAACATGTTCTGGCCTTAAGGCCTTACAACTATTTTCTTTTACAAATGTATCTTCCATACATCGACACACAGGACGACCACACATGAAAACAGTAAACATTCGCCTTTGGGTCTTCGAGGGCCAGTCAATCGCAACATAAGGGACTTCAACCCGCTAATTTCCACTTGGCTCTCCAACACTTGCATAACACAACCCAACACGAATGGAAGTGTGCACCTTCAAGCCCTCTCTACAAATCCAGCCTCGGATCAACGAAAGGAGCTCTGAAGCTCCGTCAATGGTGGAAGATACCTCTTCCTCCTCCTCCAATCTCTCTCAAAAACCCTAACCTCCCAAACTCTCAAATGAGGAATGAAGGAGAAGGAGAACCCATCTGCCCTACTTAGGTTTCACGGATGGGCACTCCTGGGCAACCTGATAAAGTTTTAAGAAGATCAGACGGTCAGAAATCGTCACTTACGGAACTGGTTCTGCCCGCTACCGCCAGGCGGTAGCTACGTACCGCACCGCGCTAACTCGCAAAGCTTCTAGTCATCGCAGACCGTCGTGCTACCGTCAGTGGTAGAGCAATCGCTAGACATTAGCTACTCAACGCTTTCGTCTCGACGCATTCGACGATAAAGTCTACCGTCGAGCGGTAGCTACCTACTGTCGTGTGGTAGCTTCCAGAGACTCCAAATTTCTTAAGCAGGAAAAATAGGGTGTTACAGTTAGCCCCTGGTCCTCTTCACCACCACAAACAAGAGAGTTCATCGTCGCAACTTCTTCCATAGTATATAATAGGGGGAAGTCGACAAACCCGACACATTGGTATCTACGCACTCGCCTGTGCTCCTATGCATTGGGTAATGAATGATATGACTACATGCCAGTACACATATAATTAATAAGTGGTTAAGCTAGAAATAATGTCTTACAAATTTAAAGAATCATGCTTTCATGAATAATTTTGAATTATATAGACATGTTCATGACAAGTTTAAATTTACTTAGTACTCCAAATCAGAAATGTTAAAACATTTAAAGTTGTAGATAAAACATTCATCTATAATAGTGTATCTAACCTGCATGTTCTGATTTGACTTCCAAGGCCTTCAAAAAGGGTTTTGAACTTTACTAAAAATAATAGTTTTTGAACAAAACAGAAATCTGAAATTAAGTTATGTTTGGGGCTAAATTTAAATTGTGTAGAAATTTTAGATCATAAAACTCAATGCATAAAGGTTGTAGGGTAAATATTAAACTATAATAATGTCTCTAATATGAATGTTCTGATTTTGCGTCTAAGTGCTGTAAAATAGAGATTGAAGTTGGCTAAAAATAACAATTTGCAATGAAGACAGCAATCTAAAATAATTTTGCAATGTTTTAGGCTAAATTAAATTAATCTAGTGGCTCCAAATCATAAAACTCAAAACGTGAAAATTGTAGAAGAAACATTAGTCTACAATTGTATCTCTAACATATATTTTCTGATTTTACATTTAGGGCCTCCAAAACAGGGACAAAAAAATTGCCAAAATTATCAATTTCAGTTGTAAACAGAATTTTGGATTACCAAACGATTAAATATACTTTTCGGATGTAAAAATAAATTAGCTAAGTGATTCAAATCAAAAAACTTATAACATGAAAGTTGTATAAATAAAAATTTGCAATATTATGTCTCACAAAAAATTTTCAGATCGACATCTAATACAGATAAAAAACCATTTTTAGAATGATAGAAATTTCCAAAAAGTGGCAGATTTTCTGCCCACGGAAATGTTGGAAACGTAATGGCCTCCCGCCTTATAGTCTTAGCTTCCAAAAAAAACACTAAAACTCACACGACAAAATTGGCGAGTACTATCCCTGTGAGGATAAACCCGACCAAGCTCCTCCTAGTGGTGAGTTCAACTTCCTGCACCAATTGGCGAGAGCTCCTCCACGCCCGGCGAGACCAACCAGCACGATCTCCTTCACAACACCGGCGAGATCTCAAATGCCCACGGCGAGAACTCCTCCAACTCGGTTGGCTACAACACTCCCGGCGAGATCAACTTCTACACATTCCGGCGAGATGTCCCGTGCAAGGCTAGCACGCGGCAATGGCGCGAGGCCCTTTTCGGCGAGATGAATGTGGCTGCGAGCTGCTGCTCCAGCGAGCTTTCTTCCCGCGAGTTGCCACCCCGAGCCTGCTGCGAGATGATTCTGCCAATCTCTCTCTCTCGCACTCTCTCCCGCCAATCTCTCTCTCTCTTTCTTGTTTTTTTTCTCTCCCGCCTATCTCTCTCTTCTCTCTCTCTATATCTCTCGCCTCACTCTCTCTCTCTCTCTCTTGCCTCACCCTCTCTCTTTCTTGCCTCTCCTGCGGGAGATAAGAAAAGGAAAAACTTTTGTCTATTCAGCTGGTACAAAACAAAACATGTACAAGCCTATATATAGGCAATACAAACTAATAAAAAACTGACATGTGGCGCATCCAATAAATGCTCCAAAACAAACCACTCTCTCTCTTCCGCCATCACCTCACATGCATAAAGTATATAAATAATTCAGTTGACCTGGTCAACTAAATATCTCCAGCAAACTCCCCCTCAAACTTGGCAGACCATGCCGAGTTTGCTCTTCAACTTCAGAAAAGTCTCCACTTTCAATGCCTTAGTGAAGAAGTCCGCAACCTGCTCTCCGGTTGGGCAATACACCACCTCCACTGTCTTCTGCTCCACTTGTTCACGGAGGAAGTGATACCTCGTCTCGATGTGCTTGCTCCTCCCATGCAGCACCGGGTTCTTCGCGAGCTGGATGGTCGACATGTTATCCACTAACATGGTCGTTGGCCCATCCACTTCATGATGTAGGCTCTCCAGAAGATTCCTCAACCAGATAGCTTGGCAGGTTCCTGCCGCAGCTGCAATGTACTCTGCCTCGCAAGATGATAGAGCTATCGTAGCTTGCTTCTTCGAGCTCCATGAGAATGCTCCCGTTCCCATGTTGAAGACATACCCGGAAGTACTCTTCCGGTCATTCACATAACCGTCGTAGTCACTATCAGAGTAACCTACTAGCGTCAGCTCCTCGCTAGTTGAGTACTTCAACCCATGTTCTCTTGTCCCATTGATGTACCTCAGGATCCTCTTCGCCGCAGTGAAATGGTCCTCCTTCGGTTCCTCCATGTGCCTACTCACCACCCCGACCGCATACATGATGTCTGGTCGGGTGAAGGTCAGGTAGCGTAGACTACCCACCAAACTTTTGAACAAGGTGGAGTCCACCGCCCCTTCCTTCGATTCTTTACGCAGCCTCATCCCTGGATCTGCAGGAGTGGAGATAGGCTTGCTATCCTCCATCCTGAACTTCTTCAGAATCTCTTCAGCATACCTTTTCTGGGATATGAAGATCCCGTCTTCTCTCTACTGCACCTCTACTCCCAGAAAGTAGCTCAGCTCACCCAAGTCCGTCATTTCGAACTCTCTCTTCATCATACCCCGGAACTCTTCATACATCCCAGCATTGTTCCCTGTGAAGATTATGTCATCCACGTATAGGCAGATAATCATCATGCCTCCATCCTTGTCTACCTTGGTGTAGAGTGCGTACTCATGCGGGCTTTTCTGATAGCCATGCTTCTGTAAGTAAGCATCTATCCTGCTGTTCCAAGCTCTAGCTCCCTGCTTCAGCCCGTAGAGTGCCTTGTCAAGCTTGCAGACCTTTCTCTCCTGCCCTTTCACCACGTACTCTGGAGGCTGCTCGATGTACACATCTTCCTCCAGGTAGCCATTCAAATAAGCAGAGACCACGTCCATCTGCATTATCTTCCACCCGTGATGTGCGGCTAGCGCGATGATCAGCCGGATGGTATCTATCCGCGCTACCGGTGCGAAGACTTCATCATAGTTCACTCCCTGAACTTGGCGGTAGCCCTTCACGACTAGCCTCGCCTTGTGCTTCTCCACGCCCCCATCTTTATTTTTCTTCACCTTATACACCCACTTCACCCCGAGGGGTTTGTGGCCTGCAGGTGCATCTACCAGCTTCCAAGTATCGTTCTTCTTGATGGAGGCGATCTCCACATCCATCGCCTTCCTCCAAGTTCTCTCTTTAGCGGCCTCTTCATATGAGCACGGCTCAACATCTGCAAACAAACAGTATAAAGAAAAATTATTATGAGTTGTCGCCGTCTCTTCATAGATCTCCTCCAACCTCCTTGTCCGAGGTTGAGGACGATCATCCTTAGTTCCACTGGTGCTAGCTCCACTAGATCCACCTCTGCTTGAACTTGTTCCACTTGAATAAGGGGTGAGAGCTCCCCCTGAACCTCCGCTAGGTGGTGATGGTGGCTCAGCTCCACCCATCTCCGCTTCATTTCCCTGACCACCTTCTTCTTCTCCATCATCGAAGAACATCCCCTTGATGTTCCTCACCTCCCCATTCCAGTTCTAGCTGCTTCCTTCTTCAAACACCACATCTCTTGAGATGATGGCCTTCTCCGTCTCCGGGTTGTAAAGCTTGTAAGCCTTGCTCGCAGGAGCGTAGCCTACAAAGATGCACCTCTCACTTCTATCGTCCAGCTTCCTCCTCCTCTGGTCGGGGATGTGAGCATAAGCTACACACCCGAAGACCCTCAGGTGCTTCACACTGGGCTTCCTCCCACACCAAGCTTCAAACGGTGTCTTGAACTTCACACTCTTGGTTGGGCAACAGTTCAGCAAGTACACCGCTACATGTACTGCTTCCGCCCAGTACTTCTTTGGCAACCCCTTGCCCTTCACCATGCTCCTCGCCATGTTCATAATGGTTAGGTTCTTCCTTTACGCCACTCCGTTTTGCTGAGGCGAGTACGCCGCCGTCAGCTTGTGTGAGATCCCCCATTCTCTGCAGTAGTCATCAAACAGCCTAGAGGTGTACTCCCCACCTCTATCTGTCCGAAGCACCTTCAGTGGCTGCTCAACTTCCTTCTCAGCCACCGCCTTGAACTCTCAGAACTTGTCCAGAGCCTCTGCTTTCTCCTTCAGAAAGTACACCCAACACTTCCTACTGAAGTCGTCGGTGAACGTGATATAGTACCTGCTACCTCCAACTGAGGTCGTCTCAAACGGACCAGCAATGTCCGAATGAACTAGATCCAGTTGCCTTGTAGCTCTCCGAGACTTTCCTCCCTCGAAAGTCTCCCTTCTTTGCTTCCCCTTTGTGCATGCCTCACAGACCCTTTGAGGAGGTGTGATCATAGGCAGCCCTTCCACCATCTTGGATCCAGACAACAGCTTCAGGCCTGTGAACCCCAGATGCCCCATCCGGTGGTGCCACAGCCAAGCTTCCTCCACTTCTCCTGTCTTTGCAAGACATGCCGTCTCCTTTGCATCCATACTTAGAGGGAAGAGGCGATTCATCGCCATCTTCACTCTCACCACCTCTCTTCCTTT
This sequence comes from Platanthera zijinensis, assembly GCA_039513925.1. Classification (NCBI taxonomy): domain Eukaryota; kingdom Viridiplantae; phylum Streptophyta; class Magnoliopsida; order Asparagales; family Orchidaceae; genus Platanthera; species Platanthera zijinensis. Next base: position 20,018,795 of record CM077084.1, on the reverse strand, counting down.
GCTATCCTTCATCACTAAGATGTTATCCCTCAACAAGACGCGATAGCCCTTCTCCACCAGCTGTCCGAGACTTAGGATGTTACTCCTCAAGCCTGACACATAGAAAACATCGTTGATGAGCACTTCCTTCCCATTCATCGTCACTGCGATCACTCCTCTTCCTTCCACAGAGATCTTCGAGGCGTCGCCAAAACTGACATCTCCTCCATTCGGCTCAAGGCTGGTGAATAGCTCCTTCTCACCACACATGTGGTTACTAGCTCCAGTATCTAGGTACCACACTCCATTCCTCCCTCCTGCAGCGCCTTGGATGGTAAGGAACATCATCGGGTCGCCTCCCGTGTTGCTAGTCTCCGCATAATGGTTGGCATCTCCTCCCTTCCTAGGAGCCCAACAATCGTAGCTCATGTGCCCGAACTTGCCACAGTTATAGCATTGGGTCTGGGACATGTCTCTTCCTCCTCTTTGACCTCTTCCCTGGTCTCTTCCCTGTCCTCTGCCTTGGCCTCTCCCTTGGCCTCTTCCTCTTCCTCCCGCATCGTGCCTCCAACCTTGCGGTTGCTCCGCCTCACGCTGGTTGTACTGATTTCTTCCAAAGTCTCTTCCACCTCTTCCTCCTCTACCTCTTCCTTGGTAGCCTCGGCCTCGCTGGCCTCCTCCTCTTCCTGAGCTTTCTCCAAAGTTAAGTTGAGTCTGAAGTGCTTTTCCCAAGCCACTCGACTCTTCCTCATCTTGCACCATCCGATACTCATGGGCTTGTAGCGAACCAACAAGCTCATCCACCGCCATCGTGGTGAGGTCCTTCGATTCCTCAATAGCCACCACCACGTGTCTAAACTTCTTGGACATCGACCTCAAGAGCTTCTCCATGAAACTGACATCTTCAATTGTCTCCCCATTCCTCTTCATCTCGTTCGTGAGCGTCCGCAGACGAGTCACGTAGTCGCCCACCTTCTCCGAGCTCTGCATCCTCATCACCTCGTATTGAGCTCGGAGTGATTGCAACTTCACCTTCTTTGCTTTGTCCACTCCCTGCATGGAGCGTTGTAGTATCTCCCATGCTTCTCTCGATGTCTCCGCATCCGAAATCTTCTCAAACGTCGCCTCATCAACTCCTTGGTACAATAGGAATAGGGCCTTCTTGTCCCTCTTCTTTGCTTCCCTCAACGCCACCTTCTGAGCGTTAGTCAACGCTGCTTCTGCTTCAGCAGTAAGCACCTCGACACCTTCCTCCACAACATCACATAGCTCCTTAGAGGCGAGCAACACTAGAATCTGGATACTCCAATTTCCATAATTTGTTTTGCTCAACTTGGGGACCTGCCCCGGCATTCCACTTCCCATCTCCATCTCTCCTCTTCGCAAACACTCCGGGGGGGGGGGTCGAACCTCCCTCTGATATCACTTGTTGGAAACGTAATGGCCTCCCGCCTTATAGTCTTAGCTTCCAAAAAAAACACTAAAACTCACACGGCAAAATTGGCGAGTACTATCCCTGTGAGGATAAACCCGACCAAGCTCCTCCTAGTGGTGAGTTCAACTTCCTGCACCAATTGGCGAGAGCTCCTCCACGCCCGGCGAGACCAACCAGCGCGATCTCCTTCACAACACCGACGAGATCTCAAATGCCCACGGCGAGAACTCCTCCAACTCGGTTGGCTACAACACTCCCGGCGAGATCAACTTCTACACATTCCGGCGAGATGTCCCGTGCAAGGCTAGCACGCGGCAATGGCGCGAGACCCTTTTCGACGAGATGAATGTGGTTGCGAACTGCTGCTCCAGCGAGCTTTCTTCCCGCGAGTTGCCACCCCGAGCCTGCTGCGAGATGATTCCGCCAATCTCTCTCTCTCGCACTCTCTCCCGCCAATCTCTCTCTCTCTTTCTTATTTTTTTTTTCTCTCCCGCCTATCTCTCTCTTCTCTCTCTATATCTCTCGCCTCACTCTCTCTCTCTCTCTCTTGCCTCACCCTCTCTCTTTCTTGCCTCTCCTGCGGGAGATAAGAAAAGGAAAAACTTTTGTCTATTCAGCTGCTACAAAACAAAACATGTACAAGCTTATATATAGGCAATACAAACCAATAAAAAACTGACATGTGGCGCATCCAATAAATGCTCCAAAACAAACCACTCTCTCTCTTCCGCCATCACCTCACATGCATAAAGTATATAAATAATTCAGTTGACCTGGTCAACTAAATATCTCCAGCAGGAAATACACATTATGCGCATGGATTTCAGAGCAGATCTGATGGTGCTAGATCAGTCGGACTAGCATGATTCCAGCCAACATTGTGGGGGATCCCGTCATTTTCTACATGCAAAAATGCCATGCGGCCTGTAGCATTACGGGACCTCCCAACTGCTGCCGCTGGGGAGAATACTCCGACCACCACCCGTGATGGGTGCGCCCGGGGTGGACACTCCGGTGTACCGCAGGCCGGCGGCCGGCTGCCACCGGCGATGGTCCGGTAAAGAAAAATATTATTTGTTAATTATTTTTGGATGGAGAAGGCTGTCAGAGCGGGTTCCGTAGAGCGGGTTCCGTCGGCTCCCTCTGCCTCAAGGACCGTGAGGGCCGTGGAGGCACTCGCTCCCCTTCACACGCACCATGCAAGGTTGAAACCCGCAAAGGTGGCTGAGGTTTGGTGGGTGGTCTGAAGCTATCCATGGTCGTGAGCGCTGTCTCCGGTGGTCAGAGTCGGCGGGGATCGACAAGAAATAGATCTACGAGCAGAGGAGTCGGGGGAACTTACGTGTCATTTAGGCGAGGGGATCGATGGGTGGCCATTGGTGGCGGAGATTGCCAGAATTGAGGAAGAAGGCTCGTCGGGTGGTCGTTAGGGCTTGATTTGTGGCTGGTTATGGGATCAAGAGGTAGGGAAATAAATTTTCAACATCCATACAGGCTTATAAAGGGACGTGGGTTGATTTATGGTTTAGGAATTTAATTCCTTCTTTCCTTGAAGAAAATGACCCTCCCAAATTTTTGTCGCCCAAACCCTCTCCTAAGGATTAAAAGGCAAGAAATAATCTCCCTCAGTTGTCTTTTGGCTTGGGAATAAAGGAAATCAATATGGGGATATTATTACCTAATATGGGATCCAAAAATATTTTAAATAATTAAGTACAAGTCAATTCAAATTCAAAATTTTATCCTAGCCTTATGGTGTCATAAATTAATTTTAGAAATTAATTTATATATTTTGGGGGTATTTTGATATTTTATTTTATTAGTGTATCTAACTTGATTAAAATAAAATAAATCTAATTTAAATTAAATAATATATTTTAATTCATAAATTCAATCATACTATTTTTAGGACATCTTGATATAATTTTGGGATTTTTTTTTGGAGAAGATCTGCTATTTTTATCATTTTTCCTTTTATTTATCTATTTTATCAATTATTTAAATAAATAAATTATTTAATAAATTTTAAGAGGTCGTTCCTCTATTCATGTGGCATTGTGCACTCACTCCAATTTATTTGCGACTCAAGGTCATCCCACGTCGATGAGTTGATCGAGTCGGGTAGTTTGGAGTGTGTTTAGTCTAATTAGGGCAACTTCAAGTTTTACATAATTTAAGTTGATAAACGCTATAAATATGTGTCATAGTAGGTAAATTTGACTTGTTTAGAGTGTTAGTGCACTATTCATGTGTTAATTGGGCTTACGAAGACCTATTGAGTTGACTTCACACACATGAGGGGTCTAGTACTTATTCATGTTGGAAGGTATTCATATGACTTGGTGGGTAGATCGAGTGACTTATTGGGTCAATAGCACCCATAAGATCATTAACCTACTATTTGGGTTCCAACCAAGCCTGTTAAACCCTTAGTGGGTCAAATTACACGAAGGAGGTATGAAAGGCTAAATTGGGATGTTACAATTGGTTCGTGCGGGATCATGGCTTACGTCATTGACGCTACCGCTGGCGGTAGCTGATTAATGCAGGTGGTACTAAAACTTTTGTACTTAGCACCATTTCCTAAAAAATTGATCCATATGATAGTTCTACCTGTGATATTTGCAAACCATAAACAAACTATGATCAAATACATTTGAGATTTGTTATTCTCAAACCATAGAATGTGAAACACATGCTTCAACATCAACAACACAGCTCGAGGTCTTCATCTCACTTCAATCGGTAAACCAAAGAGGCGGACCAGACATAAAAGAGCACGTAACTTTGATTTATATTAGCGAAAAATAATAGAACAGATACATTTTACATTACTTGATTGACGATGAGTTTTCTTGCCAAAGGGAACAATGAGTAATAACTCCTTTGAATATTTATCATGAAGTATAAGCTGTTGATTTTAGTCTGCCAAGTAAGAGCACTCATCGCAAATAAGCACACATCAAATATAGAATTCTTCAGGATCTCATTGGGACGTGAAGTAGGAGATGTTCTTAGTTGATATAAAGATGACCTGGCGCGTATGAACTCGTGGAATTAAAGAGAGCACCTAATGATCTCGCAAGATGAGCCCGCAGAATAAAAGAGAACCACTATGACCCCGTGAGATCAGCACGCGGAATAAAAAAATGCCTCACGACCTTGCGAGATGAGCTCGCGGAATAAGATAGAATATTTCAAGATCACGCAAGATGAGCTCACGTAATAAGAGATTACACAAAAACCTCGCGAGATAAGCTTGTGGAATAAGATAGAATACTTCAAGATCACGCGAGATGAGCTTGTGGAATAAGAGCACCTAAAAAACTTCATGAGATGAGCTCGCGGAATAAGATAGAATACTTCAAGATCTCGTGAGATGAGCTCACGAAATAAGAGCACCTAAATAAGATAGAAAATCCTGAAACCTTGTTGGTACCCTAGTTTGGATTTGAGTTTAGTCTTCTCTTTTAGTTTCTTGACCCAAGATTTATCTATGGTCAAAGGTTAGCTAATAGGTTAGATTCCCTTAGTTGTAGAATTGCTTATCTAGATGAGAAATTTGGTTAAGTCGTTTTTGGTTCGACTATAGTCGAATGCCGCTCGACCATCGTCTATCGACTGGTCGACGATCGTCTATCAGTTGTTCGACGTTCGTCTGTCAGCAGATCGTCTATCTCTGAGTTAGTTCAACTCTTGTTAGCTCGACGTTCTGTGGTATCTGCCTCGTCGATCTTCGAACCCCGCTCGACTTCTTTTGACCAGACAGATCTCTTTATAGTTCAACTATCTGCTTGGATAGTTCAACTATCTGATAGTTCGACTATCTGTTTGATAGGTCGACTATCTGCTGTGTTTGATAGTTCGACTATCTGTTTGATAGGTCGACTATCTGCTTCTCTTGATAGTTCAACTATCTGCTTGGATGGTTCAACTATCTGATAGCTCGACTATCTGTTTGATAGGTCGACTATCTGTTGTGTTTGATAGCTCGACTATCTATTTGATAGGTCGACTATCTGCTCTTCTTGATAGTTCAACTATCTGCTTGGATAGTTCAACTATCTGATAGCTCGACTATCTGTTTGATAGGTCGACTATCTGTTTGTCTTTGATAGTTCGACTATCTGATTGATAGGTCGACTATCTGTTTTGCTTGATAGCTCGACTATCTATCTTGATAGTTCGACTATTTGATAGCTCGACTATCTGTTCCGATAGGTCGACTATCTGCTGTGGTAGTTCGACTATCTTCTTTGATAGTTCGACTATCTGTGTCGTTCGACTATCTGTTCTGATAGGTCGACGATCTCTATGCTTCGGTCGACGATCTCCAAGGGTCGTTCGACGTCTTTTTGTCTGCCTTTAGTAAAGTTATATTTTGTATTTCTTATCTGCTTGGCATATTTTATTAAAGTATATTTCATTGATATTATGCTATTATTTTCAGGCAATCTTTGCTCCATTCTTTATGCATAAGTCAATCTTTATCTGACAAAGTGTTTTGTCTTATTAGTTGAAATATATTTTCTGCTTTATCTGCCATGCTGTCCTTTATAGCCGTTAGACTCAGAAAGTCTTCTCTGGCCGTAAAGAGCTCTTTCTGATGTGACTTTTTCTAGCACTCTTTTATCAGATTGGATTTGCAGCTTCTTAGAAAGCTTTGTCTTTTTATAGGATATCTGTCTGCAAGATATATTTTGCTTTGTGCTATTTGCAACCCAGTTTGCAGATTCCAGAAGAAGACAAAGTTGAAACTCAGATTAGAGCCGTTGCAAAGGCTCATATATAAAGAGCTTCTTTTTTGAAAGAATATATACACAGACATACAGATACAGATATACAATTTACAAGAAGTTTTACTCTCAGCAGCATAGAGATCTACAGCTCTCAGAAATTCACATTCAACTGAGAAGATCAAATCTCTTCAGCATTCTTCTTCCTCCTGAGTTCATCCTGCTCACAGGAAGACTTTCACTCAGAGGCTTTTAGAAGAAGAAGAAGAAGAAGAAAGGAAGCTGATTGAAGAAGAACACCTTTTCCAAATCAAGAGTCTTCTTCAAGCTTCTCCTTCCGAACTCCAAGATAGTTCTTTGTCTTAGTTCAGAAGAGCTCCTGCACCCTGAAGCAAGACTCCTTCCTGGATATTCTCTAAGACAGGGGGAGCCTTGATTCTTTAGAGCTTTCCAGCTCTGTGCGATCCACTAGCTTCTCTAACCTGTTTTAACAATAGAGAAGAAACTTTAACTCTCTCAACCTCCTGTATAAAGGGTTATTACTCCCTTCAAAAGTGAACCTTGGTGGCAGGGCACCTGATCAAAAACCTGTGTTGGATTTTGAGCTCCTGATCAAAAGCTCAAAGGGTCTACTTGATCTACCTGAAGCAGATCAGTTGGTGGCAGGGCACCTGAACAAAACTTATAGTGGATTCCTACCAGGGTGGTAGAAGAGTGGGCGTACCTATTTAGAGGGAACCACTATAAACTACGTGTGTCGTCTGTATTGCTGATTTAATTTATTGCATTGTGGCTGTGAGTAGAAATAACTAGGATTGCTAGTTGCTGTGATAGGACCCAAGCTTAACTGTAATTACAGTTAGCTCTCTCTTATGCACTACACTTTGTGTTAGGCTCTAGGGTTATAAATATCTGTAAACTTATTCCACAAATTAACTCTAAGGGATTTGAGTAGGGTGTTATAATTTTTGAATACTCTATTCACCCCCCCCTCTAGAGTTGTATCTATCCTCACCTTCAATTGGTATCAGAGGGAGGTTGACTGACTGTACAGGCTAACACCTGAGTCACAAGATCCTGATAGATATCAAGCTTATAGATATTCACTTCATGGCCCAGTCCAAGGATTACTTTAGCACCAAACCTCCAGCATGCAACTTAGCTAAGTTTAGCATCTGGAAGGCAAAAATAAGATTATATATGAACTCTATTGAAGAAGACATTTTCTCTTCTATTTTGACAGGACCTCCAACACCTCCTGCTGCAGCCACTGCTACAACATCTACAAATCTAAGTGCAGTGCCTCCTCCAGATTACAATGATGCCTACAAGAAGGCAAAGATAGTTGATGCCAAAGCTATGAACATTCTAACTCAGACTATGTCTGATGAAATTTTCCAGAAAGTGGCTGATTGCACCTGTACAAAAGCCACGTGGGACTCACTGAACCAGATTGTAGCTGGTTCAGCTGATGAAAGGAAGGACAGAAGGTCTAACCTTATATCCCAGTATGAAAACTTCAAGAAAACTGAAGCTGAATCAGTTGAAGCCATGCACACCAGGCTCAGCTCAATCATCAATGAGCTGAGAACTCTTGATAAGGAAATTACATTGACAGAGGTCAATGATAAGATACTGATGTGCTTCCCCAGTACATGAGATCTTAGGATTTGGCCTATCAAGGAGGCCAGAAGTACAACTGAAATCTCAACAGAAGCTCTCCTTGGCAAGCTCAAGTCTTTTGAGCAAGTGCTGAAGACCAGGGAAGCTGAGGCTGAAGCAAAGACTCCAACTCCAACAAGAAAAGAGCAAACTCTTGCTCTCAAAGCTACTGATGCTTCTAAAGGAATCCAATCTAATGAGGAGCTGATGACACTCTTTGCCAAAAAGTTTCTCAAGATGGGAAGAAAAGACTTCAGAAAGAAATCTTCAAGATATGAAGATAAACCAAGGTATGATAGATCTCCTGCTAAAGAAATCATTTGTTATGGTTGCAGGAAACCTAGACACATTCTACCAGAGTGTCCAGAGGAAAAGAGCAAAGAAAAGAGAAAGGAAAAAGAACATCACAGGAAACACTCCAAGTCCTCCTCCTACAAAAACAAGAAAAAGGAGAAGGGATTTGTTGCTGAGACCTGGAGTGAATCAGATGAGTAATCTTCCTCCTCAAGCTCCAGTGAGGATGAGGAAGAGAAGAAGGCAAAGGAAATCTGCCTTATGGAAATTGGTGCCTGCAGCAATCACTCAGCTGCAGAGAGTTCTGATGATGATGAAGAGATGCCTACAGAAGATCAGGTATTATCTTCATATGATTTTTCTTCTTCTGAATTTAAATCCCTTTGTTTAGATCTAATTAGTTCAAAAAAGGAAATTAAGGAACTTAGAAATAAGTTAGCTGAATCAGAATCTATCTCCATTGAAAATGCTAGGTTAGAAGCAGAACTCACTAAATCTAGTGATGAAATAAAGTTTCTTAAAAATGAACTAGCAAAGTCCAAGAGATTAGAAGAATCCTTAAATGGTAGAAGCCTTAAGCTGCTAGAAATCACCAGCATGACAAACACTAGGTCAGGCAATAATAAGCTAGGCTTAGGAGCTTCATCATGTGAACCCCCAATTATTCTTAAAAATCATCTTTCAACTCCAGTGGACTTTATTTCAGCTGATGGGATAAAGAACACTGAGCAAGTAAGACAAGTTAATCAAGCCTTAAATAAAGCTAAGAGAGAAAAGAGAAAACAAAAGTTTAAGGAAATACGAAATGCGTCGAACGCTGCTCGACGATCGCAGGCTCAGTGGTCGAATGAAGCTCGATGATCTGAGCATCCATCGTCGAACGCTGATCGACGTTTTCAATTTGAATTTCAAAATTACCACCAGAACCTTAAAAACCTTAATATGAATAGAGCATCCCACCTAGGAGATCTTACCCCTTAGGTTATAAACCTCAACCTGCTTATTCCTTCATTTCAAGTTTTCATTATGTAAAGAATAATGGACCCAAGGTTACCTGGGTCCACAATGTCTAATTGTCTATTCTGCAGGTGAAGACCTATCCATATACTAAAGACAAATGGTATTTGGATAGTGGTTGTTCCAAACATATGACAGGGAACAAAGAGAATCTATCAAAGTTCAAGGCCAAGCTTGGACCAAAGGTGATCTTTGGGGATTCTAGTTGTGGTCAAACAGAAGAATATGGTAGGATTACCATTGGAGCAGTAACTTTCAAGAGGGTTGCATATGTAACTGGACTAAAGCATAATCTTATCTCAGTAAGTCAATTATGTGATGCAGGATATCAGGTATCTTTCACTAACACTCTCTGTAATATTACTTTAAATAGTAATGTTGTGTTAGTAGGTATTAGACAAGGTAATATTTATTTAGTAGATTTTAATTCAACCCATTCTGAAATCTGCTTATTTAATGAAGTAATAAATAATAACACCTTATGGCATAAAAGACTTAGCCATGTTAACCTCAAGAACATATCTAGGTTATCTAAATACAACCTTGTTAGAGATTTACCTTCTTGCCCCTACAAGAAGGAGAGCCTATGCAAGGCTTGTCAATTAGGCAAGCTAACCAAAAATTCCTTTAAATCTGTAAATAAAAGTGATTCACCTAGAATCCTGTATCTATTACATTTGGACTTTTTTGGCCCAATAAATGTACAGAGTCTAGGAGGAAAGTATTACACTTTAGTAATTGTAGTCGACTTCTCTATGTTCACTTGGGTGTTCTTCTTGAGAACTAAGGCTGATAACTTCAAGGTTCTTACAGACTTTCTACTTTGTGTGCAGACTGAGTATTCTACTCATGTGGCCTTGATCAAAAGTGATCATGGTACTGAGTTTGAGTCTCTTCTCATGCAAGAATTCTGTGAGAAAGAAGGTATCAAACATAGCTTCTCTGCTCCTTGAACTCCCCAACAAAATGGGGTAGTGGAAAGGAAAATAGAACCCTGATTGAAGCTGCAGGAACACTGTTGGCAGATGCTAATATGCCTCTCTCCTATTGGGCAGAAGCTGTTAGCACAGCTAATTATGTTCTGAACAGAAGTCTTATACACAAGCTTAAGTGTAAAACTCCTTATGAGTTGCTTAAAGGAAAGAAACCTAAAATAAATTATTTTAGAGTGTTTGGTTGTGTAGTATACATTCATAATAACAATAAAGAATACCTTAGAAAGTTTGAAGCAAAAGCTTCAATAGGAATCTTTCTTGGATATTCCCAAGAAAGCAAAGCTTATAGGGTATTTAATAAATCAACTTCTAAAATTGAGGAATCTGTGCATGTGTCCTTTGATGAATCTCAGATGTTTTACAAGGAGAAGGAAACTTCTCCTTCCTCAAGTTTATTGCAGGTACTAGAAGTCAATAACGATGTCACTCAAGAAATTCTCCATCTATCAACTCTTCACATCATTGATTCAGACAGTGATGAAGACTTTGCAGAAGCTGTTGCTGTACCACCAACAGTTGATCCAATTCTTCCTGAGGAATTAATCCCAACTGTTACAGAAGATCACATCCCACCTGCTGATGTTGTCACACTTAGAGATCATCCTACATCTCAAGTGATTGGAGACATATCAGCTGGTGTACAAACAAGACATCAATTAAGACAGGATGTGATGCATGCTTGTTTCCTTTCACAGATTGAGCCCCTCACCATTAAAGATGCTGAGCTAGATCCCCACTGGATCATTGCTATGCAAGAGAAACTCAATCAGTTTGAAAGATGTAAAGTATGGACTTTGATTCCAAGACCTAAAGGCCAACTGATCATAGGCACCAAGTGGGTGTTTAGAAAGAAGTTGGATGCAAATGGAATTATTGTAAGGAATAAAGCTAGGCTTGTAGCTCAGGGCTACAGACAGGAGGAAGGTATAGATTATGACCAAACCTTTGCTCCTATTGCAAGGCTAGAGGCAATAAGGATCTTTCTAGCCTATACAGCCTATATGAAGTTTAAGGTCTTTCAGATGGATGTCAAAAGTGCATTTCTAAATGGTGAGCTAAAGGAAGAGGTATTTGTTGAACAACCTCCTGGGTTTGTTTCTTCAACTCAGCCCTCACATGTTTTCAAGTTGCAAAAAGCTCTTTATGGACTTAAACAAGCACCCAGAGCCTGGTATGAGACTCTAGCTAGTTTCCTGTTAGAGCACAACTTTGTTAGGGGAGTAGTTGATAGAACCCTTTTCGTCAAGCACAACAAGGGCACAATCCTGTTAGTTCATGTGTATGTGGATGATATTATTTTTGGTTCCACTGATCCCAAACTGTGCAAAAAGTTCTCTGACTTGATGCATTCTAAGTTTGAGATGAGTAGTATGGGTGAGCTGTCTTACTTTCTTGGTCTCCAAGTAAAGCAAGATGTTGATGGCATCTTCATCTCCCAATCCAAATATGCCAAGGAATTGGTAAAGAAGTTTGGGATGGCTGATGCTTCAGCAATGCATACACCTATGGCTACTAATATAGTTATAGATTCTGATGATCAGGATAAGCCAGTTGATCAAAAGAATTATAGGGTCATTGTTAGTTCCTTATTGTATTTAACTGCAAGTAGACCAGATATAATGTTTGATACATGCCTATGTGCTAGATTCCAGGTCAACCCCAAGGAATCTCATCTGATTCTTATCAAGAGAATCTTGAGATACTTGAAGGGATGTCCAAATCTAGGACTATGGTACTCAGCTGAGTCAGAATTTGAGTTAATTGGATACTCTGATTCTGATTATGCTGGTTGTAGAGTTGACAGGAAAAGTACCTCAGGAACTTGTCAGTTCCTGGGAGAGAGATTGGTCTCTTGGTTCTGTAAGAAGCAGGCTTTTGTCTCAACTTCAACTGTAGAGGCTGAATATATAGCAGCTGCTAGTTGTTGTTCACAGATCCTGTGGATTCAAAACCAGCTTTTGGATTATGAGTACACACACAAGAACACAAAAATCATGTGTGATAGTACCAGTGCTATCTCCATTGCACAAAATCCTGTGCACCACTCTAGAACCAAGCACATTGAGATTAGACACCATTTCCTGAGAGATTGTGTGGAAAAGAACAAGATCAGCCTTGAGTTCATATCCACTGACCTTCAGAGAGGTGATATTTTCACCAAGCCTTTAGATGAACAGAAGCATCTGTTCTTTTTTGGTTCAACTAGGCATGATTAATGAAAAAGACTAAGTGTGACGTCTGCCTTTGTTGAAACCTGTTTGAAGATTTTTGAACGACGTTCGAAGATAGTCGATCGGATCAAGCCTATCTTCGACCTATGGTTGATGATGGCTTATCTGCTTGAAGATCGTCGACCGACATTCGCAGATCGTCGAATAGGTCGAGCCTATCGTCGATCTATGGTTGACGACAGCTTGTTGTTTGTGAAGACAGAAATAGTCGAACGATTGATCGACTACTCTGCTTCAGGAACGATCGTCGAACGACCGTTCGACCATCGTCTCCAGTATCTTTTAAAATAGATCGACGATTGCTGTTTTAATATAAAACAGATGGTCGACCTAGGTTAAGAGATCGTTCTTTTTATCGTCGACGGAGAGCGTCTTTTCGCATTCCGTCTTTCTGCTTGCTCCCTGTCTCGCGATTTCTGCCATTTCGCCTTCGCCGTCTCTCTCGCCTTCTCCAACCCCTTCGATGGCGATTGCTCCAGCCCTCTTTTCTATGGTGAAGTTCGATACTGGTTTCAGCGTAGACTTTGACTCTTTCAGCTGCTGTGAGTCTGCGATAGTGGAAATCCTCAACCTCTGCAAAGATCAAGGATTGGAAAAGTTCATGTCCACAAGAATAAAGATAAACATTCAAGAGATTAAAGAATGGGCTTTCACTTCGTCCTCCAATGACGAATCTATGACTGGAACGATAGGCGGAGAAGAGGTAATTTTGACTCCCGCCGTTTTGACTGATATTTTTGGATTATTGAATGGGGAAGAGGATTATGAGCAAGATACCCCAGAATTTGAGAGAATGTTGACTGAATTAGGACATGCCGACGACATTCCTTCTAAGCTGCTTAAGGTGAACTTTCCGTTGAAGATAAAGTTCCTGGCTGAACTAGTTGGAAAAGTGCTTCTGGGAAAGCACTCTGCCCATAATAATATAACCAGGCAATAGTTTGCCCTGATGTGTGCCATTGTGAACAAGAAACAGATTAACTGGAGAGGAGTTTTGTTTGATTTGATAAGGAAAAAGAATAGAAAGAAGGAAGTCACCCTGGGTAGGGTGCTTGGGATATTTCTAAAAGAGAAATATCCCCATTTGTTGGTTTCAGTTTCTACATCCATCAATGCCAGCAAAAAGATGGACCCAACCCTGTTTGTCAAATGGAAAAGGAGCTTTCTAAAGCCCGCTCCAGCAGGGGTAGCTCCAGTTGCATCTGAGAGCACAAGGACTGCCTCAGTCACTCCCCTCCTTCAAGAAACAGGCTCAGCCATTCTCTCAGTTCCATCCACTTCTGCATTACCATCCACTTCTACTGAAGTGCCACCATCTTCTTCAGTTCCATCTTCTGCATCTCATCTTCTTGATTCTTCCACAATTCTCCATGCATCATCACCAGCATCTCCACTCCCTCCTCATCTTGCTAGGATCTCTCATCCTACTTTTGATTTATTGGTTTCTGAGCTATCCACTCCTCCTCAGTCACCAATTCCTCATTCAGATCATATTGATCTTCTTGCATCCACCCATCTATCTCAAGTTCACTCTCCATCTCATCAGGAGTACACCATCCCTGCTGTTCATCCTTCTACTGTGATTCCCCCTCCATCATTTGAAATCACCCCAGCCTTCATCTCAAGCATATTGGAGTTAATTACTCCTTCAATCAAAATCATGATTGAAGAAGCAATTGCTCCTCTCGTTTCTTCCATCTCTACATTATCATCTTCCATTCTTGCCATCTCAAAATCTGCTGAGCCATCTTCTGTTAGGGGCCTGACTTCAGTTTCTACTAAAATCAGGCAGGGGGAGATGTTCGAGGAAGATGCCTCTGGACTGCCTCTTATTTCTCGCCCAGCAGAGCCCCATGTTCAGATTCAAGATGTAGCAGAAGCTCCAGTTGTCATTGCAACATCCTCTGCAGTTCCAGCTCCAGCTCTCAAGCCTTATGATGTTATAATGGAAGCAGAATTTGCATTTAAAGCTTGTCTCGAAGAAGCTTCTACTCCCCTTGTTGCTCGTTTCCTAGAAGGAGTCATTACCTCCTTTCTAGATGACATGTGGGAAATAGAATGCTCTAAAGAATCTCCTGAAGGTAATTCTTTCACTCATTTTCTAGACTTGATAACTGACTTGTTAGTATGGGAATACCTAGAAGGAATGATACAATGTCATTTAGCACATCTGTGTTCCTGATACTACAGATTTTGTGGAAGAAGTTTTAACTGTCCAAGAACTTGTTCAACAACCTGCTCTAGAAGTTCTAGCTGATCCAGAACCTGTTGTTCAAGATCCTGAGTCTGCTCAACCAGCTCAGATAGTTGTGCAAGAAGAACTGGTCTCCATGACAGTTACAGTTGAACAAGAGAATGTTTCAGAAATTCAGGAAGAAAAATCTACAGTCTGGGATGACACCCCAGGACTGGATCTAGACACTCTTCTGGTACAGGATGCCTTGGAAGAAGAGAAAGAAAAAGCTGTTTTAAAAGAAAAAGAAAAAGTTGTGCAAGAAGCTTTTGATCCCTATGATCATCCTCCATCATCAAACTCTGAGGATGAGGATGATTCTGATGACTCTGAAGAATCTAAGAGAAAGAAATCTGCCAAAAAGAAAAGAAAAGCTGTTGCTCCTCCTCCTCCTAACCCTGATAATGATATTCCTTATTATATCTTGAAAGGAATAGATCCCAAGTCCAAAGAGTTTCAGCATTGGATGGGATTCTCAAAGAATCAGCAAAAGTTAAGAAAGAAATCTAAAAGGTATGACAGTCCAGCTCCAAAATGGACCCCTAGAGGTCCTCCTCCTCCACCTCCCAGTGCAGGAGCTTCTGGCAATTTGTCTGCAAATCCTTCTGCCCCGTCTGCTAGGTTTACTCCATCCTAATCTCATCAAAAGAAAAGCAATCAAGGATATCAAAGCAGATCCCAATCTGGATACCAAAGGCATGATGCTGATGCAAGAGAACAAGTGAAGGAGGTAGTTTATCAGAAACCAACATTTTCTCCTCCTCCTTCCAAAGAAACCAAAAGCATATCTTCTTCAAAGCCAGATCATGCAAAGAAAACTGTTTCAAAAGGTAAAAGAGTTATTTTCTCTGAAAAATCGAGTAAGAAATTTGCTGATTTTGCTCCCCCTTCTTCTCTAGTTATTCAGGAAAATAAAGAGCCAGCTGAAAGCCTGTTAGATCTTTCTATTAAATTTAAAGCTGTGAACCCTGTAGATCCAACCTGTGAAAATGTGTATGAAAGTCAAGAGCTTGATCCTGATTTCAGGATGGCTAGATTTCTTGAACTGGTTGGATCAGCCCAGATTAGAAAAGCCAAAGCTGAAGGAAAAGATACTACAGGATTAACGACAATGTCTAAATTCAGAAAGAAGGAGCTTGATAAATTCCAGGTTAGACCTGAGGTCTTTGACCCTTCAAAATATATGGAAAAGCATCCTGAAGCAGTTGTTCCAAGGACATCAGAATCTAGAATTATTGGAGAGCAAGATCTAAAGCTATCGAAGAAAGAAGCTTTAGACCCTTTCAGGAAAATTTCTTTTCTTCCTATTTCCTCTGTATCTAAACCAGATTCTGAAGCTTCTTAAATTTCATTGATTGACAGTTATTTATTTGTTTGCTTGATTGATGCTCTCTGCTGCTTAGATATTTCCCTTCCTGTATTTTATTTATTTCAGTAGTTTGTTTTGTGTGTTTTGTTGTTGAGAGACTTAACTCAAATAGGGGGAGATTGTTGGTACCCTAGTTTGGATTTGAGTTTAGTCTTCTCTTTTAGTTTCTTGACCCAAGATTTATCTATGGTCAAAGGTTAGCTAATAGGTTAGATTCCCTTAGTTGTAGAATTGCTTATCCAGATGATAAATTTGGTTAAGTCATTTTTGGTTCGACTATAGTCGAACGCCGCTCGACCATCGTCTATTGACTGGTCGACGATTGTCTATCAGTTGTTCGACGTTCGTCTGTCAGCAGATCGTCTATCTTTGAGTTAGTTCAACTCTTGTTAGCTCGACGTTCTGTGGTATCTGCCTCGTCGATCGTCGAACCCCGCTCGACTTCTTTTGACCAGACAGATCTCTTTATAGTTCAACTATTTGCTTGGATAGTTCAACTATCTGATAGTTCGACTATCTGTTTGATAGGTCGACTATCTGCTGTGTTTGATAGTTCGACTATCTGTTTGATAGGTCGACTATCTGCTTCTCTTGATAGTTCAACTATCTGCTTGGATGGTTCAACTATCTGATAGCTCGACTATCTGTTTGATAGGTCGACTATCTGTTGTGTTTGATAGCTCGACTATCTGTTTGATAGGTCGACTATCTGCTCTTCTTGATAGTTCAACTATCTGCTTGGATAGTTCAACTATCTGATAGCTCGACTATTTGTTTGATAGGTCGACTATCTGTTTGTCTTTGATAGTTCGACTATCTGATTGATAGGTCGACTATCTGTTTTGCTTGATAGCTCAACTATCTATCTTGATAGTTCGACTATCTGATAGCTCGACTATCTGTTCTGATAGGTCGACTATCTGCTGTGGTAGTTCGACTATCTTCTTTGATAGTTCGACTATCTGTGTCGTTCGACTATCTGTTCTGATAGGTCGACGATCTCTGTGCTTCGGTCGACGATCTCCAAGGGTCGTTCGACGTCTTTTTATCTGCCTTTAGTAAAGTTATATTTTGTATTTCTTATCTGCTTGGCATATTTTATTAAAGTATCTTTCATTGATATTATGCTATTATTTCCAGGCAATCTTTGCTCCATTCTTTATGCATAAGTCAATCTTTATCTGACAAAGTGTTTTGTCTTATTAGTTGAAATATATTTTTTGCTTTATCTGACAGACTGTCCTTTATAGCCGTTAGACTCAGAAAGTCTTCTCTGGCCGTAAAGAGCTCTTTCTGATGTGACTTTTTCTAGCACTCTTTTATCAGATTGGATTTACAGCTTCTTAGAAAACTTTATCTTTTTATAGGATATCTGTCTGTAAGATATATTTTGCTTTGTGCTATTTGCAGCCCAGTTTGCAGATTCCAGAAGAAGACAAAGTTCAAACTCAGATTAGAGCCGTTGCAAAGGCTCATATATAAAGAGCTTCTTTTTTAAAAGAATATATACACAGACATACAGATACAGATATACAATTTACAAGAAGTTTTACTCTCAGCAGCATAGAGATCTACAGCTCTCAGAAATTCACATTCAACTGAGAAGATCAAATCTCTTCAGCATTCTTCTTCCTCCTGAGTTCATCCTGCTCACAGGAAGACTTTCACTCAGAGGCTTTTAGAAGAAGAAGAAGAAGAAAGGAAGCTGATTGAAGAAGAACATCTTTTCCAAATCAAGAGTCTTTTTCAAGCTTCTCCTTCCACTACTAGAAAAATGGCTTTTAGTCACGGTTTCTTTTGCCACGGGGAAAAATCATGGCTAATAGTGAGTATTAGCCACGGTTTTATTCCGTGGCTAATACTGGACTTTTAGCCACGGTTTGCCTGAACCGTGGCTAAAAGTCTAGTATTAGCCACGGTTTGCCTGAACCGTGGCAAAAGGTCGTGGCATCGTTTAGTCCCACACCGCAAAAACAAAATGAGATTTTTGGGTTTATAAGGAATTTATTTCAATTAGCCTTTGAAATAAATATGGCGGCGGCGACGGCCGGGCGGCGGCAACAGCCGGGCGACGGCGGCCGGGGGGGCGGCGGCGGCGGCCTGAATTTTTTATGTTATGAGTAGCCTTTTAACCACGGCAATTAAACCGTGGCTAAAAGTCCACTATTAGTCACGGCAATGAACCGTGACTAAAAGTCCAGTATTAGCCACGGTTTTGGAATTTTAGCCACGGTTTGGACTTTTAGCCACGCTCGTATTGCCCACGCCCATTTTCCGTGGGCAGACCGTGGCTAAAAGTCTTTAGCCACGGTTTTGGACTTTTAGCTACGGCAATCTGCCGTGGCTAAAAGTCAGTTTTCTAGTAGTGTTCAGAACTCCAAGACAGTTCTTTGTTTTAGTTCAGAAGAGCTCCTGCATCCTGAAGCAAGACTCCTTCCTGGATATTCTCTAAGCCAGGGGGAGCCTTGATTCTTTAGAGCTTTCCAGCTCTATGCGATCCACTAGCTTCTCTAACCTGTTTTAACAATAGAGAAGAAACTTTAACTCTCTCAATCTCATGTATAAAGGGTTATTACTCCCTTCAAAAGTGAACCTTGGTGGCAGGGCACCTGATCAAAAACCTGTGTTGGATTTTGAGCTCCTGATTAAAAGCTCAAAGGGTCTACTTGATCTACCTGAAGCAGATCAGTTGGTGGCAGGGCACCTGAACAAAAACCTGTAGTGGATTCCTACCAGGGTGGTAGAAGAGTGGACATACCTATTTAGAGGGAACCACTATAAACTTCTTGTGTCGTCTGTGTTGCTGATTTAATTTATTGCACTGCGGTTGTGAGTAGAAATAACTAGGATTGCTAGTTGTTGTGATAGGACCCAAGCTTAACTGTAATTACAGTTAGCTCTCTCTTGTGCACTACACTTTGTGTTAGGCTCTAGGGTTATAAATATCTGTAAACTTATTCCGCAAATTAACTCTAAGGGAGTTGAGTAGGGTGTTATAATTTTTGAATACTCTATTCACCCCCCCCCCCCTCTAGAGTCGTTGTATCTATCCTCACCTTCAAACCTTCCGAGATGAGCTCGCGGAATAAGATAGAATACCTCAAAATCTCGCAAGATGAGCTTGTGGAATAAGATAGAATACCTCAAAAACTCACGAGATGAGCTCGCGAAATAAGATTGATTACCTAGAAACCTTGTGAGATAAGCTCGCAGAATACGATTAAATACCTCGAAACCTCACGAGATGAGCTCGCGAAATAAAATAGAATACCTTGATACCTAGTGAGTTGAGCTCGCAGAATAAAATTGAATACCTCAAAATCACGCAAGATGAGTTCGCGTAATAAGATAGAATACTTGAAGGTCTCGTGAGATAAGCTCGCGGAATGAGTGACAACTCCCAAAGACTTCGCGAGACAAGCTCGCTGAATAAAGAATCTGTAGTTATTGAACTAAAGACCTCGTGAGTAGGAACATGTAGAGCCAAAAGAGATGACCATAAGTGCTGAATTGAGGGCCTTGCGAGTATCAACTCGCAGAATTAGAGGGAACGTTGCTGCTGTCGATGTAAAAACCTTGTGAGTAGGACCTCATGGAATTAAATAGAACGTTATAGTTGTTGAGTCAATAACCTTGCGAGCATGAACTCACATGTTGCTGAAGAGAAGAGCGTGCGAGTACGAGCTCGCAAAATATTAAAGAACACCATGTGGTAGAGACGATGACCTCATGAGTATACATTCACGAAATATATGTGAATCCCTATCGAGTATGTGCTTGCAAAATATATGCTTGGCAAAGATCCTATAATGTAGATACCCACATGACGATTGTCATTATGGTCGAAATGTCTGAGCCAACGCTGTTTACAAATCGCATGGTTGGGAGCAGAATATTTGTGAATAGGTACTTGCGAGCTCGACTTGGACGGAACTCGCCAGAACTGAAATTTACCTCAACTGAACTCGCTAGAACTAAGATTCTCCTTAGCTATAACTCACCTAAGATGAACTGGAACTCACCTTGGCTGGGAATCGCCAAGGCTTGAGCTCGCCTAGCTAGAGCCTGCCATAACCGATCCTCACCTCGGCGAGAACTTGCCTAGTCTGGAATTCGCCTAAATTGGAGTTCACCTTACTGGATCTCGCCCAACTAGAACTCACCTGAGCTAGCCTAAGTCTGAACTCACTTAAATGAGAGCTCGCCTCTGCTGGAGCTCTACCAACTAGAGCCTGCCTGAACTGGAACTCGCCTTGCATCCTTCTCGCCATGGCTCTTCGTGATGTTTCCCAATAACGTTTCATTCTACGATCACGGTCAACGCTCGCCGCACTAAAATATTGAAACCAAGAAAATTGGTTCTTGCATTCGGATAAGGGAGTGATAAGAGCTTACTAGTTTAGCAGTCGCCTTGCATGAGACTTGGTGAGAAGAAGGTAGCGAGCAAAAGAACGGCTCCTGACTGCCTATAAACAAGACCTGCGTGTTGCAGTGAGGAGGTCCTGCCACACACGTGGAAGTCTATAGGAACTCCCCCTCCTAAAGCCATTGCTGAGTTCGGCATAAGTGAGACAGACACTAAACTCACCCACTATAGGGGTAAAGGTGCCTTCAACTTGTGCCTTGAGGTCCTATTTATAAGTAAACTCTAATCCATGGGCAAAATAGTCTTTTTGACTTGCTAATAGCGGTCTCCGCCTTTCTATTTTTTTATCAATAACCCTGATTGGTCTGCGGATAGCAGAATCCTATTGTTTGAAGTGGATACATGAAGACCTTAATGTTCTGCAAATAGCAGAATGGTCGAAACCGTTGGTTCCTCCTGTTTGGGCGAGTACTCCGACCACAAGATTCAATGACTCGCCGGGCTGGAGCTCGATGCCCCCTCAATGCACCATGGTACGAGGACGGCTATGCAAGTTTCTCCTAGGGCTCGCTGATCACGTGACCGCATGGTATGGCGAGGTCCCCTCACGGCTACCTAGTTTGGTCAGGCACGAGGTCGCCTGGTGAGGGCTTGCTCGCTTGGTCGGGTTAAGCTAAGCGTAACCCCTTCATTTCCCTGCTGGATTCGCCTGACCTCTCTTGGGTGCGAGTTGGGCTGAGCTCACTAAATTGAGGTTGTACAGATTGTTTCCTTAGGGTCTCACATTCCTAGTGTCTGAAACACTACCACATCCAAGCAGTTCAATAGTTCCCTTCTGGAAAATACCAATACTATATAGTTTTTGGTTTTCTTTCAGATAAAACCGTTCTACGTGGCTCCTCAAAGAATATTAAAGGGATCCTCCAGTCATTTGCAAAATTTTAAAATGTTATAGTATGCAATTAGTAACCAATTAGGAAAAGTTGTAGCATAAAGGCAGCCACATGCACAAAGGCATCCCCGCAAAATGAGGGTCCGGGCAAGGGTCCCACCACAAGGGTAAAATATAGGCAAACCTTATTATACATTTTTGCAAAAGGCTATTTCCAGTACTTGAACCAGTGACCTTAAAGTCACACGGCTACATCTCAACTGTAAATCCAAGGCTACCATTCAGAGAAAGTTGTAACATAAACAAAAAATGAACTTAAATGATATGTTCTATTGAAGATGAGGAGACATATACAATATGCAAATAAAAATGGGGCTATAAAATTTGGAGAAAACGAAGATAAATAGATCCAAAGTTTAGGAAAGTGAGAAGAACTATCTAAATACTGTGAAAAATTCAATTATAAGTACAATATTTACAATAATGTAGAAGGATAAAATACAATAAGACTTTGAACTTCAAACCAAAAAACAATGAATAATTATACAATCAGAAAAACCATAAGGAATATAAAAGGAAAACATGGATATAAAGAATTATAATATGATATAAAACTCAAATGACTAAGAAAATAGTTTTGTTGTGCCTCACTCGAGGCTCCTGTAGTCCAGTCTAAATTGCACCGTCTTAGCCCGGGAGAGGTCGTGCACTCAAACCGTCAATGTAAGTTGAGGTGACTAACAAGACAATTTTTTAATGTGTAAACTCTGGAACAAGATGAAAAACCATGTGGTCAGATCTGTGCCGACCAAATTTTTACTAGTCTTGGGTGTTGTTATAGAGCCTTTTAAAGAAACTGGGGCAACATGCTGCTGCTCGTTACAATTGTTGGGGGAGAGAGAGAACTGAGCTCAGAGGGCGACAACTCACCACTCACGAATCTAAGTCCTTTGTATGGTATAGTGGAGAGTGCTGCACTTTGAGCACACTAGAGACCTTGGCTGCCACTTTGAGGCTTGAGCGGCACGTTCTGCTTGTCTCGGAGTCTGTGGCTTGTCTTCTATTGTGATTAGATGAGTATGGAGTGGTTTACTTGTTGTCGACTAGAGGGCTTGCTGCTGAGTTGAGGGCGCTAGGAACGCTGTGAGCGGAATGCTTGCTGCGATGCGCGTGGAACGTGCCTTGCTTGTGGCGAAGTGCGTATCGAATTCGCTTAGGAGGTAGCCCACATTCTTTGTAGAAAATCTTGTGGACTGTCGGCATCGTTCCGGAGCGAAGCGCGCGCTAAGGAACAGTATTGAGAGCGTGGCGTGCGGAGGCATGGTTGGGTGCAGAGCACGTGGAGGCGCGCTAGGAGCGGCGTTCTTGGGAGTGGAGCACACAGAGGCACGCTTTGGAGCGGGGGTGCACTTGGGAACGGAGCGCACGGAGGCACGCTTTAGAGCGGCGCATGCTTGAGAGCGGAGTGCACAGAGATGCGCTTTGGAGTGGCGCACACGGCTGCGCGATTGGGAGCATAACGCGTGGCACGTCGTATACAAGGTGAAATCCCTAAGGGGTGTTCGAAGGCGTTCAAAGATCTTTGAAGGATCATCGAAGGATCATGAACGGCGCAAGGAGATCTTCAAGGAAACTCTCACACACGTAGAAGGAAAGACGGAAGGAGAGAAAGATGAGCATGAAGGAGAGACCAGAGTCATATTTATAGGCCCCGGAGATGGTTACGCCCCAATCCTTAGACCGTAACGACCATAACTACTATTTCAAGCCAATACTTTATAAACTATGACGCATATTTTTATAATATTTTTATGACATTATTATATGCACACCCGCTCGACTATTTTCACGCCCACATCATGTAGTTATGTCAGTGGTTATGGGGATGTTACTCGTAAATCAATCTATGGAAATCGCATGATGACGATCAGATGGAGAGGGCCAGCTGGTGAGAGGACCGACTGACGTCAGGACTTGGCTGACAAGGGTCGGCCGGTGGAGAGACCGACCATGGCGCCCGAGGAATACAGCCTTGGCAGCTCGTCGACGGAAGGTTGGCCGGCCATGGGGCCGCTAGGCGGCAAATAAGGAGCACCAAAAAGCTGACGATGAGGGAGGCCAGCGAGTGGTGGGAGTAGAATGCAGCAAGGCTGGCGACCAGTGGTGCATAAAAAGACCGGGTCTGGAAAGCCCGTCTGGGCTCGGCCTGACAAAAGTCTGGTTATGCCTGGGACCAGATAGGACTGGTCCAGGCCCAACCCGTCATGAGGGCCCTAACAAGACCTCCAAATAAATGATTTGTCTGGCCCGGTGCCCGGCCCGGCTATGCCTAGTCTTGCCCCGATCACAGGCCTTGCCTGGGCCCGCTCCCAAGCCTTGCCTGGGCCTGGACCTGGACCAAGACTGGCACGGGCACAAACCCACGGGTTACAACTTGCAACCCAAGTTGCCAAAAGAGATGTTGCCAGCAACGTCTCTATGCAGAGACATTTCAATTGGCAACGTCTCTTCATAGAGACGTTACTTGGCAGATGGAAAATGACAATCTGCCATTTGCTAGCAGGCAGTAGTGCTTGGAAACTTGGGCTACTGCATGCCAAGTTTCCAAATAGCCCAATTAAGATCTCTATAAAATATTAATATATTAAAATAGTAAAATTATTTTTTGAGCTCTCTATAAATATCTAATATATCAATTAGGCTCTCTATAAGAATTAATGTCATTTGCCACTTGCCAAGTGGCAAATGACATCAAATTCTATAGAGAGTCGTTTCAACAGCTCTCTATAGAATTAATTTTTCTAAAAAAATTATAATTTAATAAATTTTAAAATAACATTTTAGGAGTTATAAATAGGAGAGATTGCATTGTCTAAAACTCATAGCAGGCTTTGATCAAACTCAAACTCATTGCAATTCTCTACTTCACATATTTTGATCAATGACGTTTTCATCTAGTGTCGTTCATGAGATTGTCGAGCACAAGTATAGTGCTCCAATCTGGGAGCATTTCGACAAAGTTAAAATCAACAATGAATTCAAAGCAAAATGTCGGCATTGTTCGAAGTTGTTGACGGCGGCCGGAAACTCCACACTCGTGCGAAATATCAAATCATGTGTTGCAAAGAAAGCTCTGAAATCCAGTCAAGCACAACTATCAGTGGCCGGGCAAGTTTGGACTTACGATCAAATGCGGCAAAGAGAAGCGCAGATGGAGAACATCATCAGCAGCAGATTGTCGTTTAATCATTACGACAACACCCGTGAAACCGCTTATATTCATCGAGCTCTCCAACCCAAATATCATCAGGTAAGTAGAACTACAATAAGGCATGACACATAAAGCTTATATTAAAATGAAAAAAAATTTGATTAAATATTTTGATAATTTAGATAGTAGAATTAGTTTAATTGCGATGTTTGGAGTAGTTGTATACAATTAGAACATTCTTATATTTGCATTACAAGTCATTGGATAGATACTACTTCATGGAAGCTATCCAAACCCATCATTTATTTTAATTGTTTTGAAGTTTCACATACCAGAACAACAATTTATCAAGTAATTATGAATTGTATATGCGATTTTAAAATAAAAGATAAAATTATTAGTATTTCTTTTGATAACGCTAGTAATAATACCGCGGCTATTGATAATTTAAAAAGAGATTTAAAATCTATGTTAAATAAAATATTTTTTCATACTCGTTGTGTTTACCACGTTCTAAATTTAACTGTCAAAGATTATTTAAAATTATTGGATCCATATATTATTAAAATTAGAAGTATGTTAATATATTATTTTGACCGGTTCTGTGCCAGTCAAAATTCACTAAGTTGTTGAAGGTTACAAAATGTTAGGAGAATCAAGGGCGACAGACCGCTCCTTGTTACAAAAGTGGAGGTGAGAGGGAGATTGCTCTTCCCATGGCAACAGGCTGCGCCGTGGAGAGGGCTTGAACGGTGGAATCCGCGTGAGTCTTCGGAGCTTGGAAGCTGGCGCGACGTTCCACGCAAGGATGTCTTGTAAGCCTTCTTCTTCTTCAGGTTTGGGGACTTAGTCGTTTTCACCTCGGCGGAGCTCCGCGGTGGCTGGAGAATTCTCTACGACAAAAAACGGGCAGAGCTCTGGCGCAAGGAAGAAGAAGCTGCAGAGGGAAAAAAGGTGAGAAATGAAGAGCCCCTGGGGTCCTTTTATAGGCTCCAGGGGGAGATCATGGTGGGCCCCACCACTAACGAAGTTGGTTAGTGGGTGGTTTCCCCTTGATCGAACGGCCGTGGTAGCGCGCCATGATCAGATGGTGGAGGTTCGGGCGGCGAGCCACCGACTGGCGGTGGTTAGCTGGAGCGGCCGGCCGGCAGTGGCCGGTCGGCGGTGGACGGTCGGCGGCGGACGGCGTTGGTCGGCGACGGTCGGCGGCGGTGCTCTCTCTCCCCTCTCTCTCCTTTTTGTGGATCTCATTTTTGGTGGGAGAGAAAGAGGGGGGAATTGGATGGAGGAGATAAAAGATGAGAGAAAGTGGGCCCTCCACTTCTCCCATCATGAAAGGAATCATGGGGTTGACTAGTCCACATATAGTGTCCATCCATGCTTGTCCGGCCTCCGCTGGTGCAGCCTATGCTTTCGTCGGTAAAGTGTTTTCTACGATGAAGTCTGCCAAGACTTTAGACTTGATGACGGGGCACGGGAGGAAGTGGATGTCGAACTCGCCTATCTCGATGGCCCACTTAACCAGTCGACCGGATGCTTCAGGTTTCTGGAGAATGGCTCGGAGTGGTAGCTCGGTCAAGACTTTAATGGTGTGTGCTTGGAAGTAGGGGCGGAGTTTTCTGGCGAAGAAGACAAGTGCTAAAGCCGTTTTGTCTACAGCTGGGTACCGGGTCTCTGTATCAAAAAGGATTTTGCTGAGGTAGTAAATGGGGCGCTGAACTCCTCCTTCATCTTTAACTAGAACTGAACTCAATGCAGCTGGCGTGATGGCGAGGTATAGAAAGAGAATCTCTCCGGGAGCTAGCTTGGATAGAAGCGGGGGGGGAGGCAAGATATTGCATTAAGGATTTGAAGGTCGACTGGCACTCGTCAGTCCATTGAAATCCTGTGCTTCGAGCTCCTCGGAGGATCTTAAAGAAGGGGAGGTACTTGTCTCCCGTCCGAGCTAGGAATCGGGATAGTGCTGTGATTCTTCCATTTAACCGTTGTACATCTTTGAGTGATCTGGGCGGAGACATTTCTTCGAGAGCTTTAATCTTCTCTGGATTGGCCTCTATTCTACGCTGGGTAACCATGAACCCTAAGAACTTCCCCGAAGTGACCCCGAAGGCGCACTTGCTAGGGTTAAGCCTCATTCCACACTGTCTAAGGATTCTAAAACACTTCTCCAAATCTTCCAAATGGTCTTCACGACGAACCCTCTTGACCAGCATATCATGTACGTACACTTCCATGGATCTGCCGATGAGCTCCTTAAAGACTTTGTTCATGAGCCGTTGATAAGTAGCTCCTGCGTTCTTAAGTCTGAATGACATCACTTTATAGCAATAGATCTCCTTGTCGGTTCGAAAAGCTGTGTCTTCCTCATCGGCTGGGTCCATCCGGATCTGATTATATCCTGAGTAGGCATCCATGAAGCTGAGTAGTTGATGTCCGGTAATTGAATCAACTAGCTGGTCTATCCTGGGAAGTGGAAAACTGTCTTTAGGGCAGGCCTGGTTAAGGTTGGTGTAGTCCACACACATCCTCCACTTCCCGGAGGATTTCTTTACCAGGACAACGTTAGCCACCCATGTGGGGTAGCCAACCTCTCGAATGAAATGGGCGCGGAGGAGCTTCTAAACTTCTTCTTCTATTGCTTGGAGTCTCTCGGGGGCAAAATTCCTCTTTTTTTGGATGACGGGCTTGCATGCGGGGTTAATGTTAAGGGAGTGCTGGATGACCTGAGGGTCGATTCCAGGCATATCTTCCGGGGACCAGGTGAAGATATCCTTATTTTCCCGAAGGTAGGCTGCTAATTCCTCTCTCTCTTGCTGTAGAAGAGGGACCCGAGCTGAACGGTGCGATCTGGTTTTGTCGAAGAGAGGGGGAACTCAATTAGGCCTTCGATGGGTGCCCCCCGTTGCAGAACTGCTTCATCTCTGAGGTCGAAGTCATCGATATTCAGTGTGGTAGGCTTGGTGGGCTGTGCTGGTTTAAAATAACAGTTCTTAGCGGCTTCCTGATTTCCGCGTACTACTCCAATCCTTCTGGGAGTAGGGAACTTCATAGCTAGATGGGGAATGGATGAGATGGCTGTGAGGGTGGTCTGAACTGGTCTTCCAAAGATAGCATTGTATGCTGAGCTTGATTCTACTACTACGAACTGGACTTCATGCGTGATTTGTTTTGGAAATTCTCCTAACGTGACTTGTAGGGTGACTGTTCCAATGAATTGGACTGGATGGTTGTCAAAACCATAAACTGGGCCAGCTGCTGGAGTCAGCTGCTGTCGGTATATGTTTATATTTTGGAGGGTAGTAGAGAAAAGAACGTGGACTAAACTGCCATTATCGACAAGGATTCGTTTGACGTTGTAACAAGGGTCTCCGATGCCAGCACTGATTACTAGTGGATCTTGATGTGGCATTCGGATGCCGATGAGATCTTCATCTACAAATGATATGGTGGTGTCTTGCTTGCTCCTCTTATCTTCACGGGTTTCCTTTCCTGTGTGCACTGATAGTATCTGTGTAGTCAGAATAGGTGATTCGGCAATGGTCTCGATGTTTCCTATCACTTGCCTTCCTCCTCCTCCTGCAGGTGAGGCATTCTATTGGTCCCTGGGATGCCTAGGTGAATCCTGCT
Organism: Platanthera zijinensis; assembly: GCA_039513925.1. Classification (NCBI taxonomy): domain Eukaryota; kingdom Viridiplantae; phylum Streptophyta; class Magnoliopsida; order Asparagales; family Orchidaceae; genus Platanthera; species Platanthera zijinensis. The sequence continues at coordinate 19,990,748 of CM077084.1, read as the reverse complement.
GTTCCTGCACGCTTCCCTGTAAAAATCTTTTGAGCAGTCCTAGACGAACTAGACGCTCGATCTCCTCTTTCAGGCGAGCACAATCTTTAGTGGTGTGCCCGGTCGTCCGATGGTACTCGCAATACTTGGACTGATCATTCTTAGGATTGTGAGGTGGTTGCCTTGGTCGTTGCAGCGCCGGTTTATTCTGGATGACATATAACAAATTGGTGCGAGAAGTGTTGAGAGGGGTGTAATCTCTAGGTGGATTTCTCTAGGGGTCATGTAGGCGTTGTCCGTTCTGACGTTCTTCGGGGAATCTTCCTTCCTGGCATTGAGGGGTCGGCTCTTTGTCCCTCTTTCTTTTCTGTACTCACTCGAACTTTCGTCGATGAGCTTCAATGGCTTCGCTGCGACTATCTGTGCTTCGACTCTGGGTATAAGATCTGGATAGCTGGGGACGGTTTCTCTCATAAGTGTTGAGTAGAAACTGCTAGGATGGAGACCTCCCAGGAACACTCCCCGTAAGAGCTCGGGGTCGACTCCTGGGATCTGGCGGGCTTCTGCAGTAAATTGTCGGAAGAAATCTTTGAGGGTCTCCCCTTCATTTTGGCGGATTCCAGAGAGATGTGATGAATCACGAACGATCCTTCGATTGGCGATGAATTGGTCGGAGAACTGTCTGGTCAGTTCGGCAAAGCTGGTAACGGTGCCTGCTCTTAAAGAGTGAAACCACGTTTGAGCTTGCCCTTTGAGGGTGGTTGGAAATACTTGACATAACAGCGGATCAGAGGCGTTGAAAATCCTCATGATAGTGGTAAAATGATTGACATGTTCGAGTGGATCATCGGTTCCATCGAATGTCTCGATGCTTGGGAGTTTGAATCCTTGCAGGATCGAATGGTCGAGGATTTGTGGGGCCAAGGGGGAGCCTTGGCAAAGCAGCCGATGAGGGTGAAAATCTCTCCTCGCGGCTTGGCGGTATTCTTCAGCAATGAACTCCCTGATTTATTCGCGAGTGAGGAGGGGGTGGATGCGAGCATCGTTAACTAGATTGTGGCGGGGGTGATCCACCCTTACTCCCCTTGGAGGGAGATGAGTCGAACTGGCGGCATCAGAGTAGTCTTCAAGATCTTCTTGCCCCGCAGGGGCTTCCTGGATCCTTGGTGGATTAAGTGGTGGAGGATTGTTAGCTAGTGGAGGTGACCTTGGTGGAGCTGGAGGTGCTCCTAGGTTCCGAAGTAGTGCGAGCATCTCTACCTGCTGCCCTTCCATTTGGCGGACACGCCCTTCCAAGGTGGTGACAGGGGCGAAAGCTGCTTCAGCGCTCAGTGGCATGTCTATCAGAGAGTGAGATCATTCTGGTTCAGTGTGTCCGCCAAGTGCGGATCCTTCGGCAGTGCAGACACTTCTCTTTGCCATCGCGGTGGTAGGGATGATGAACTTGTTATTCAAAGGATGTTGGGTTCGATTGCCACAGACGGCGCCAAACTGTTGCGGCCAAACTCGGCGCTCCGGTCGAACCGGACTAACTTGGGCCGCCTTAGCTCGCGGAGCGGTCGAGCGCGCACACAGTCAGTTGAAAAAAGGGAAATGTACACCAAAAGTTTTAACGTGGAAAACCCTTCAACCGGGTGAAAAACCACGTGACCGGTTCTGTGCCAGTCAAAATCCACTAAGTTGTTGGAGGTTACAAAATGTTAGGAGAATCAAGGGCGATAGGCCGCTCCTTGTTACAAAAGTGGAGGTGAGAGGGAGACTTGCTCTTCCCACGGGAAACAGGCTGCGCCGTGGAGAGGGCTTGAACGGTGGAATCCGCATGAGTCTTCGGAGCTTGGAAGCTGGCGCGGCGTTCCACGCAAGGATGTCTTGTAAGCCTTCTTCTTCTTCAGGTTTGGGGACTTAGTCGTTTTCACCTCGGCGGAGCTCCGCAGTGGCTGGAGAATTCTCTACGGCAGGAAACGGGCAGAGCTCTGGCGCAAGAAAGAAGAAGCTACGGAGGAAAAAAAGGTGAGAAATGAAGATCCCCTGGGGTCCTTTTATAGGCTCCAGGGGGAGATCATGGTGGGCCCCACCACTAACGTAGTGGGTTAGTGGGTGGTTTCCCCTTGATCGGATGGCCGTGGTAGCGCGCCATGATCGGATGGTAGAGGTTCGGGCGGCGAGCCACCGACTGGCGGTGGTTAGCGGGAGCGGCTGACGTTGGCCGGCGGCGGGCGGCGGCGGATGGCCGACGTCGGCCGGCGGCGGGCGGCGACGGCGGGCGGCGGCGGTGCTCTCTCTCCTCTTTCCCCTTTTTGTGGATCTCATTTTTGGTGGGAGAGAAAGAGGGGGGAATTGGATGGAGGAGATAAAAGATGAGAGAAAGTGGACCCTCCACTTCTCCCATCATGAAAGGAATCATGGGGATTACTATGTGCACCCCTAAAACTATAAAATGGATTCAATCCCTATCATATATATATATATATATAAGGAATTCAAATCGAAAAGGGGCAAGGAGGAATACGGGCAAGGGGCAAGGAGGCTTCAAATCAAAAAGTGGCCAACATGAAAGTTGTAGATCTCGGCGTTTCGAACAACTTTCATGTTGATTACTTTTTGATTTGAAGCCTCTTTGACCTTCGATTTAGGATCCAAAAATCGGGGTGGCGAGACTGCTACAGTAAGCCTCAAAATTTCCGATTTCGATGAGAGTTGTAGATTTCGATGAGATCTACAACTTTCATATTGATCATTTTGGGGGCTCAAATCAGGGGTCTAAACAGTGTTTTTTCAAAAAGTGATCAACATGAAAGTTGTAGATTTCGATGAGATCTACAACTTTCATGTTGATCACTTTTTGAAAAAACAAACATTTTGGGGTCAATTTGCTGGTTTTCTATATAAGGTTCAGAGAACTGGTTCTCTCTGTATAATTACTCTATATATATATATATATATATATATATATATATATATATATATATATATAGTTCTCAAAGGAGACGTTAAGATTTTAAAAAATTTATAACAAATCAGGGAGATTTTTTTTTAAAACCAGAATATGACATGTCAATTAGATGGAATTCCACTTACAAAATATTATAAAGAGCAATCCGTAAAAAACTCTTCTGATAGAATTTTATTCGACAAATATAACTCATGATTTAAATGAAGATGATTGAGAAATAATTACGATTTATATGCGCTTATTAGAATGCTTTTATAGAACGACAATTCAATTATCCGACGTTTATTATCCCACTAGATCCCGAGTTATTGAATTTTTTTTAATTATTACAAAAACTTTAAATTACTATAAACAATATAGTTTTTGACAGTCCGTAATTGAAACAATTGAAGCAAAATTATTAAAATATTATAAGAGAATGCCGTCTATATTTTCATGTATGCCGGCTCTAAATTCTTTATTAGGTGTTTTAGATGTTGAAAATCTTTTGGAAGAGATAAATAAAAATTTACACCTAAATTTAAATAATTTGGAATTTTAAAATTCCATAATTTCAAATTTTAATACAGATTTTACAGATTTCTATAATTATAATTATGATTTATATGGGTCGCGACCGCGAGATGATTCAACACAAGTACAAATATCAGATGTTTTTCAAAATGAAATTTATGGGGTTGCATGTAGAAAATAATCATGAACCAGTACATTAAATTAATTAGGACTATACACTAAAATACAATTTAGAAAGTATATAACTAAAAATAAAATTGAAATTTTTTAATATATTATAGTGATGGAAAAATAAAACAAACACATCCTATTTTGACCTTAATGGGCCGCGATATATTAACTGTCCAAGATAGTACAGTAGCTTCAGAGTCTGTGTACAACCCCATATTCGCTGGGTGGGACCCAGAGGCGGCAGCGGTCGAGCCTAGACCGGCCTCGGGCTAGCTTTGGGCTTTTGGCCTGAAGAGACCTGAAGAGCTCTCGCCTTGGAGAGGTTCCCGCCTAATGGCAGACAAGATCTTGCTTCAGGCCTAAAGAGCTCTCGTACAGGGGAAGCTCCCGCCTGGCGACAAGGGCGTTGAGTGAGCTCCACTCACTCAACGCTGTGCTAAACGACAAGGGCGTTGAGTGAGCTCCACTCACTCAACGTCGTGCTAAGCGATAAGGGCATTGAGTGAGCTCCACTCACTCAACGTCATGCTAAATGACAAGGGCGTTGAGTGAGCTCCACTCACTCAATGCCGGGCTAAACGACAAGGGTGTTGAGTGAGCTCCACTCACTCAATGCTGGGTTAGGCGGCGAGAGCGTTGGGTAAGCTCCACTCACCCAACGCCGGAGTAGACAGCACGGGCGTTGATTGAACTCCATTAACTCAACGTCGTGTCCAGCAGCGACTTGGCGAGATCGCCGAGCGAGAAGGTTCTCAACATAAAGTTCTCGCCCTTTGGGCTAGCATTCGGCAGCGGGCCAGAAGAGCTCCCGCCTGAGAGAAGCTCTCGCATATAAGCAGTCGAGATCGCTCCCACCAGGCCTCGGCCAGAAGGCGTAAAGTCTCCTCACCGCCGCGTTGAGTGAGCTCCACTCATTCAACGTCACCTCCAACGGCAGGAGTGTCGACACCATCCCAAGCTTGGTGTTGGGTGGGGGCGAGAGCTCGGCGTTGAGTGGGGGAGAGAAGGTTCTCGGCTCAAGGTTATCGCCCGGCGGGGCCCAAAGCTCGGGATAAAAAGACTCTATTACCCTCGGGTAAAATTACCCTTATACCCCCAGGGGCTGCTTTTAGTGTTTTCTTGACAGCGGAATTTGGTTATTGGCAGACCAGCCAGGGGTATTTCAGTAATTTCAGGTCAGCATAAGGATATAAATAGACCCATAAGGGCTCCTTAGAAGGCACATTCTCATTTTGGCTCTCATATTTCTCTGAATCTCTAGTGCTTTCTGAGAAACTCCTAGCCCAGCTTTTGGCTTTAGAGGGGAAGCTCTCAGAGATCTTCCGGGTATGAGGTGGGACCTCCCAGCTGAGGCTTTGGGTCAGTCCTAGGTCGTTAGCAACCAGTTAAGGGGCGAGGCTTGAGAGAAGTAGGTGTTGGCTGCGCCCCTGTTTTTTCAAAAAAGAAAAAAAAGAGGGGAGGGACGAACATTTACAATTCATTTATATATACAAATTTTAACAAATGTCAAAATTTGAGCGTCCCGCTCGTTATAAGCAACAGAAAAGGAAGAAAGGGGAGACTTCAGGGAGGTGGGCTGTACCCACTCGAGTTCCCGCTTGAGCTCTCGCAAGAGCCCTCCTAGAACGTCTCGCCAGCAGCCTCACCGCCAGCAGCGGGAGACCGCGGGACGTCCGAGGGAGGGGAGTCGGGAGCACCCGGATGCTTCTGAAGAGGCTCGAACAACTAGGGGAAAAGCTTGCGCGCGGTAAGGGTCTCGCCACCCTCTTCCAGGCATCACACATCCCGAAGCGTCTCAATCGTCAGCCTGGAAGTTGCCTGGGCGTTGACCTGCAGGAGCTTATTGATGTCATACTCAGAGTAGCTCCGACTCCTCAGTCTCTCGTCCAGCGTAGGAGGAGGCGAAACCTCCGCTGCAGCCGTCTCCAAGCACTGGATCTGGTCCTTTAGCACGGCGTTCTCGCATTCCACCCCGGCCAGTTGCGCGCGGAGCACCGTGACCTGAGGGGAATCCTGTGAAAAAATAGTCAGTCAGTACGAGAACAACAGATGTGAGGCACATTGGCGAAAACAAATATCAAGAAGGGTCTCGCTTACCTCATCCGTCGGGCGCAGAGACAGCAGCCGCCTGACTTCCTCTAGCTCGATCTTCAAGGCTGCTGCTCGGGCCACTGCTTCTTCTCTTGCCTTATACATCTCGAAGAAGTTGCGGTCGATGGTGATGCTTCGGCGCGCGCATATGTGCGCAAGCTCGAACCCACGCATCAGGGCCCAGATGGAGTCGAAGGCCAGGAGGCGGGTGGGCAGTTGATCATACAAGCCCGCGAACTCCTGGCTATAGAGGCCATAGCCCGGCGCGAAAGCCTCGCCGGAGACCTTGTCGCCCTCCCCCCAACTGGGGGGCAGCGTCGAGACGGACACCCGATTAGTCTCCTGGTCCCACTACAGCAAGGGTTGCCCTTCCGCATCGAGAATCTTCACGCCTAAGCCGAAGTTCCTGTGGCCCTTCGGCACAGGCTTGGACGGGGGTTGGGCAGAGCTCTCGCCAGCAGGTTCGCCGCCCGCCTCACTTACGCCTGGGGGGTTCTCGGCAAGGACCGCTGTACTACTCCTAGCGGCCTCCCTTATCTCGCTGACCGCCGCCAGGACCTCGACAAAAGACCGACCTGGGGGGAGAGGTCGTACGGGTGAAGGTGCCACCGACTTCCCCTTCTCGGCGGCAGACGGTCTCGGCCTCTTCAGCGACCGGGACGAGAAGACGCTGGGCCTCCTCTTCTCAGCGCCAGACGGCGGGGGTGGGGGAGGCTCATCCCGGCAGGCACGAGCCGCAGACCTGGCGAGAGCCTGCGGATCTCTCGCGGCCCGGCTCTCGGCGGCTGGGATCTCGGGGAAAGGCTGGCGCAAGGGAATCTCCTGCTCTCCTACAAGTGCAACAGTTCACTCAATGTTAAGTCAGAACGAAGTACCAGATTAAAGGCGAGACCGTACCTTCGCCAGGGAGGACAGGGGGTAGAGTGTCGACGCCTCGCCTGAGAAAGTGGGCGTCGAACTCTGATGAGTACAATTGTGATAGGCTTTTTACTATCATAATTGTAATCATGTCCACTATTTTCTACCTCTTTATCAAGTAATTGCGCGAGAATAGTTAGGAATTGGTATTACCATGGATAATTAAGCATAGATTGAAGTTTATATTATTTCATGTATTGAGCTATTCACTTACTACTTCATTTTCTAATACAGGTACTGCGAACCAGTGGAACTAAAAGTCTTCGAGCAAACAGGGGAGTTGACGGGTCAAAAATGGTGATCACAGGAGAAGAATTGGTCACACACGGGTAGGAACACGGCCGTGTGCCTACCCGTATTCTTTTCTAGCTGCAAACAGAGGAGGAATCAGAGCACCACACGGGTGGGAACACGCCCGTGTTCCCAGCCCATGTCCTTTTCGGGACATTATGAAGACAACCAAGCCGTGTCTGAAGAACATGAAGAACAACACGACCGTGTTCACCAACACGGCCGTGTCAGTACCCGTGTCATCGAACACGGCCCACGACCCAACACGTCTACTCGTGTGGAACCGCCCTTGAACTGCCAACACGGCCTACAACACGGCCGTGTTGGAACCCGTGTTCGACCATGTTTGCTATGAGACTATAAAAACCTGGAGAAAATTGTGTTCTGTATTTTTGGATCATTTTGCATTGGAGCTTTTCTGGAGGACGAAAGTGGAGCACCCAAGAGAAGGATAACTTAAGAAGATTTTTGTATGCCTTTAATCTTTCATGTATTCTCTTAATTTTGAGTTTATCTTGGTGATCAAACTTTTCCTATTTTATATTTTACATGAACTTTGTATTTGAACAATTTATTTAATCATGCATCGCATTGTTTTCCTCAAATTTGTGGTAGTTTATGCGTATATAATTCTTAGAACAACAATGATTATCCTAAATATGAATTTAACTTTTGTTATTCATGAATTTCAAACCTCTAGATTGAGAAATTGGATGTTTGTAATGATATTAATAATTTCTTAATTAGGAGTTATTTTTATTTACACTGCAATTTTCATGATCGAGAGATATGTTAATTGTATAATTTTGATACGTATAAATGAGTTTATGATATGTTAGAGATAACATTTCATAAGTTTGTGTAGTAAATAGGATGACGGACTTAATGAAAATTTGAGTCCTGTAGATTGTTCGAGAGAAAATTTACTCACTTAAGTTAGATGTTGAATTGCTCGAGAGAGAATTTAATGAATGTTTTACCCTTACATTACAATGGATTTGATAATGTTGTTATTACATGATTAGACAGATTTGAATCTATGCGAAAGTAGTTCATGTGAATGCTCTTAACTTTCACCTTTTCATCAACTTAACACTCCAATGCATTTTTATCTAAATAGTCATAGTTAAGTTAATGTAGCTTAGACTTCAATTTTAATTATCGGTATGATAATAGAGTGAGGGTGAGTACGAGTATTTAAAAAGACTCTGTGAAATACGACACGAGATGTAGATTTCTTTTATACTATGATTGATAGGTGCACTTGCCTGAAATGTTAAATCAATTCAGCTTATGTCCGTCTACATAGTTATTATTAAATTGTAGAATGAATCAAGATCGAGTTATTACCATGTTATGTAGAAAATTAAGATCAAGTTTTTGGTGCCGTTGCCGGAGAGCCTTTTTCAATATTTTGAAAGCTTTAATTCTATTAATCTACCATTTTTGTTTACTAATAAATATTTGTAAATTAGTTTATAGTGTAATTATATTGCTTAATCTCTATTTTGTAGTTTTTTAGTCTATGACCAGGGGAAGAAATTCTGGGCTAGCACCTTTTCATCCTGAACCAGAACGTATTATTCATAACACTAACCAAAGGAACATAAGTACCAATACCACAGATATTGCCAACGAATTGTTAGAAGAAGAAACAGTGAATCAGGGAGAACACCATCCAAAAGATTTAAATACCATGGCTGACCAAAATGAGCAAACCATGTCTGACTTTGCTAGACCCAATCTCCAAGGAACTGGGTCCAGCATTGTTAGACCACCCATTCCAACCAATAATTTCGAACTGAAACCTAGTGTGATACAAATGGTCCAACAATATATCTAATTTGATGGCTTACAAGACGAGGATCCCAATACACACTTAGTCGGATTCCTAGAGATATGCGATACTTTTAAGATCAATGGTGTCTCCAACGATGCCATTCGATTGAGATTGTTCCCATTCTCATTAAGGCACAAGGCGAAGCAGTGGATAAATTCTTTACCTAGAGGGTCCATTACTACTTGGGACATGATGATTGAGAAGTTTCTGATGAAGTATTTCCCACTAGAGAAGACTGCAAAGTTAAGGAACGACATCTCTACGTATGTTCAATTGGAAGCTGAATCATTGTATGATACATGGGAACGATTCAAGGAGTTATTAAGGAAATGCCCCCATCATGCCTTACCTTCTTGGCTTCAGATTCAGACTTTCTACAATGGTCTTAATCCAGCCACCAGACAGATGATCGATGCGGCTAGTGGAGGCACCTTGAATAATAAGACACCTGAGGCGGCTCAGCAGCTGATAGAGGAAATGGCAATGAATAGCTACCAATGGACTACCGTGCGGCCAAAGCCTAATAAGCCGGCCGGAATGTATGAAGTGGATGTCGTTACAGCCTTAGCAATTCAAGTGGAGAAGCTCCACCAAAAAATGAACAACCTTTCTTTAGCTACACCCTCCATGGTACCTTAATAATGGGACCCTTCCCTTGTTGGAGTGCCTAGTAGTGAACCTCAAGTGCAAGAACATGTATACTATATGGGTAATAATCCCAAACCATCTTTCAACCCTGCAAACAACCCATATAGTTTTACATACAATCAAAGATGGAGGAACCACCCCAATTTCTCTTGGGGAGGGCAAGGCAACCAAGGCAAGCAGCCCATGTTTGGACAACAACAACAACAAGAGCCAAGGAATCCAACATTGGAAGATGTCCTTACAAAGTTCATGCAAACTACCGATGTTGCCTTCCGTAATCAAGAGAGTTCAATTCGAAATTTGGAGAATCAGATTGGTCAGTTGGCAAGGATGGTATCTGAAAGACAACAAGGAACGCTTCTGGGCAATACTTAGACAAACCCAAAGGAGCATGCTAAAGCAGTTCAGTTAAGGAGCGGGAAGGAGTTACAAGATCCAAGGCTTGCAACTGAAGGACCTCAAGCGGAGTCTAGTGGAGAAGCACCGAACGTGACACCGATGGAGTATCAACCTATAGTACCATATCCAGCAAAGCTAAACAAGGAGCGCATGGATGCATAATATGGTAAGTTTTTATCTATGATTAAACAATTGCATGTTAATTTACCTCTTTTTGATATTATTCAAATGCCTAAGTATGCAAAATTTTTGAAGGATTTAATTTCAAATAAGAAGAAAATAGAAGAATTATCTTTAGTCACACTCAGTGAAGAATGTTCCGCTATTTTACAAAATAATTTACCACAAAAACTAGGATCCCGGTTCATTTTCAATTCCATGTTTAATCGGTGATTTACAAGTCAATAAAGCTTTAGCAAATTTAGGAGCTAGTATAAATTTAATGCCTTATAAATTATATTTGAAACTAGGCCTAGGAGAATTTAGCCTGACTAGGATGAGTATTCAATTAGCAGATTGGTCGGTTAAGTATCCTAGAGGCATAGTGGAGGATGTATTGGTTAAGGTAGATAAATTTATATTTCTTGCCGATTTTGTTATTCTAGATATGGACGAAAATATCGAAGTACCACTTATACTTGGTCGTCCATTTCTAGCCACTTCTAGAGCTCTTATTGATGTTTTTGATGGCAAATTAGTTTTGAGAGTAGGGGAAGATGAAGTCACTTTCCAAATTGGCAATACTATGAAACAATCTTTTGATAATGATGATTATTGTTATTTTTCTCATGGTGTTGATAATTTTTTGACTTCTATTCATTCTAATTTTTATTATAAAGATCCTTTAGAAATTTGCATTACTAATCGTTATCTAGAAGATGAAATTAATGATGACATTGTTGAACATTTACTTTTTCTAGATAACTCTATTTTGATGAATGGAAGTACTGAATATAGCATAATTACAGAAGAAGATCATGAAGTTCATAAGAATAATACTAAGAATCCACCTGTAGTCGAACTAAAAAAATTACCGGATCACCTTGAGAATGCATTCTTAGGAACTAATTCTTCTTACCCAGTTATTATTTCTTCTAATCTTTCTGAAATTGAAAAAGCTAAATTAATAACTGTGTTAAAGAAATGTAAAAGTGCAATAGCATGACAAATATCTGATATTAAAGTTATAAATCCTAGTTTTTGCACTCATAAAATCCTTTTGGAAGAAAACTATAAGTCATCCATTCAACCGCAACGTAAGCTAAATCCTAATATGAAAGAGGTAGTTAAGTCTGAAATTGTTAAATTGTTAGATGCTGGTATGATATACCCTATTTCCGATAGTTCATGGGTTAGTCCTGTCCAAGTTGTTCCTAAGAAGGGTGGTTTAACTGTAGTAGCAAACGATAAAAATGAATTAATTCCTACTTGAACAGTCACAGGTTGGCGTGTCTGTATAGACTATAGGAAACTAAACGATGCCACTAGAAAAGACCACTTCCCTTTACCCTTTATTGACCAAATATTAGAACGCTTGTCAGGACATTCATATTATTGTTTTCTAGATGGACTTTCTGGGTATTTCCAAATCCCTATAGCCCCAGAAGATCAGGAGAAAACAACGTTCACCTGCCCATTCAGTACTTTTGCCTATAGGCGTATGCCATTCGGACTTTGTAATGCCCCCGCCACTTTCCAAAGATGCATGTTAGCCATCTTCAACGAGTATGTTGAGGATATCATGGAAGTGTTTATGGATGACTTCTCCGTCTTTGGAGATTCCTTTCATTTATGTTTAAATAATTTAGAGAAAGTTCTAAGAAGGTGTGAGGAGACAAACTTAGTGCTTAGTTGGGAGAAGTGTCATTTTATGGTGCAAGAAAGATTAGTACTAGGTCATAAAATCTCCAATCAGGGAATTCAAGTAGATAGAGAGAAGATAGAGACCATAGAAAAGTTACCACCACCGACCTCTGTTAAGGCAGTGAGAAGTTTTTTAGGCCACGCCGGATTTTACCGCCGGTTTATTAAAGACTTTTCCAAAATTGCTAAACCACTTACGAGACTCTTAGAGAAAGACACACTCTTTATCTTTGATCAAGAGTGTCTGCATGCCTTTGAGTTCTTAAAAGAGAGATTAATTAATTCTCCTATTTTAATAGCGCCTGACTTTACTCAGCCATTCGAAATCATGTGTAACGCTAGCAGTTTTGCGGTAGGAGCTGTTTTAGGACAACGCCAAAACAAACATTTCATCCTATATTTTATGCTAGTAAAACACTTAATAATGCACAAGAGAATTATACAACTACTGAAAAAGAACTTCTAGTAGTGGTTTTTGCCTTTGATAAATTTAGATCCTATTTAACATTATCCAAGGTGGTAGTTTACACAGATCACTCTGCCCTTAGATATTTGCTAGCCAAGGCTGAAGCAAAGCCTCATTTTATCTGTTGGGTTCTTCTATTGCAAGAATTTGATTTGTAAATTAGGGATAAACGAGGGGCAAAAAACTTAGCGGCAGACCATCTTTCACGTCTAGAAAATCCACTATGAGCACTGTTAGATGAATCTGAGATTTCTGATACATTCCCTGAGGAATCATTATTTGCCTTATCTACGAATATAAATCCTGCTTAATCCATGGTTATGCAGGATTGCAATGCAAATTATCTTGTGGCATAAGGTCCTCCCAAAGGATTTTTCATATCAGCAGAAAAAGAAATTTTTCTCTGATTTGAAATATTACATTTGGGACGACCCTTTTCTTTTTCGGATATGTGCAGATTCCGTGATCCGAAGGTGTGTATCAGCGGAGGAAGGGTGGAGAGATCCTGGAGCAGTGTCATTCAGGTCCTACTGGTGGGTCACTATGGAGTCAAATCGCGATCTGCGAAAAGGTTCTTGATTCAAGTTTTTATTGATCCCCTTCTATTCAGGGATGCCCAAAGGGTATGTGTGCCTGGATTCATGTGATTCTTGTCAGAAATTAGGTAATATTTCTAAATTACATGAAATGCCGCAAAACTTTATTCTTGAATGTGAAATATTTGATGTGTGGGGGATAGATTTCATGGGTCCATTTCCAGTTTCATTCGGGAATAAGTATATTTTGGTAGCCGTAGATTATGTATCAAAGTGGGTTGAGGCGCAAGCTTTGCTTACTAATGATAGTAGAGTAGTAATACAATTTCTCAAATCCTTATTCGCACGATTTGGCACACCACGTGCACTTATTAGTGATAGGGGTACACACTTCTGTAATCTACAACTATATAAGGTATTACAAAAATATGGAGTTACGCATAGGATAACATCATCATACCATCCACAAACTAGTGGTCAAGTTGAAGTATCAAATAGAGAACTTAAGCGAATCCTAGAAAAATCTATAGAAGGAAATAGAAAGCAATGGTCTAAGAAACTAAACGATTGTTTGTGGGCCTACAAGACCGCATTCAAAACACCTATAGGGACCACCCCTTTTAGATTAGTCTATGGTAAAGCGTGTCACTTACCCATAGAATTAGAGCACAAGTCGTATTGGGCAATACACTCTTTAAATTTTGATACCAATTCTATAGGGGAGAAACGAAAACTTCAACTTAACGAATTAGATGAGTGGAGGACAATAGCTTATGAGAACTCCCGAATCTATAAGGAGAAGAATAAAATATTTCATGACCGTCACCTTCGAAAACCTAAGGTATTCAAAAAGGGTGACCAAGTTCTCCTTTTTAACTCCAGACTCCGTTTATTCCCAGGGAAATTGAGATCTAAGTGGTCCGAACCCTTCAGAGTCAAAGAAGTCTTTCCCTATGGTACCGTTGAGTTATCTCATTCTGAGAAAGGAGATTTTAAAGTCAACGGTCACCGCTTAAAACCTTACTACGGTGCACTTCCTTCAAACTTTACTCGTTTAGAAACTTGCCTCTTCCGAGACTAGGAGTACCTAAAGTTAATAAATATTCTAATTAGTTTGCATAAATTTTTTTTTTTGATAAAAATCTTAGATGAGTTAATCCAAACCTACAAAATAATTTAATGGGGGAAATTTTAACAATCAAAGGAAAACACGGGTACCCACACGCCCGTGTGGGTAGCCGTGTTCTTATCTTTGCACTGGACCCAGCCGTGTACAGTGTAAAATCCAGCAGAGAAGAGTTGATTCCCGAGCACCACACGGCCTGACACACATCCGTGTGTATGGCCGTGTGCGTGTTCCTCTTTGGTTGAGGTCGTCTCGAGCATCACACGGCTGTCTACCCAGCCGTGTTTGTGGCCGTGTATTTTTTTAGATGATTCCCGAGCACAACACGGTGTAACACACACCCGTGTGTTGTGCCGTGTTCGTGAGCGTTACAACTAATTTTTTTTTCGAGAAGGACACGGCTGCACACATGGCCGTGTGCGTAGCCATGTTAAGCACACACCCATTCAACCAGCCGTGTCCCATATGAAAGCGGTATTATTCCAGAGCACCACATGGGAAACTACACGCCTGTGTGGGTTACCGTGTCATTCAGCACATTTCGTCTAGAGAAGGACACGGGTCCACACACACCCGTGTTCTGACCCGTGTACAGACATGGGTGCAAACCTGGACGTGTTCTCTGCCGTGTCATTTGACGAGACACAATCCAGAAAAGGACACGGCTTGACACCCAGCCGTGTCCAGAGCCGTGTAACGTTGGATTCTCTACAGCGTGTCGGAACACGGGTTGGTGACACGGTCGTGTTGTTGACTGTGTTCCGTTCACTTGTGCCTTTCCCACCATTTGACCACACGATGCCTCGACGACCGTGTTTCCCGCGCTCGTCAATTCGTTAACACGGGTGCACACACAGCTGTGTGTCCACCCATGTTCGTCTTCTTTTTATAGGGGGAAAATTCTTCATTTCTCACCCTCATCCCCACCTTCCCCACTTCCAATTCTTGCATCTACTCTAGCCGGGTACAACTTCAGCCTCTCCAAACTTGTGGATTCGCTTCTACTCTTCGCAATCAATCGTCATCGGTACAATTCCTGGGTTTACATTCTCCAAATATCGTCTTATTTTATTCTTCTTCCCCATTTTCTTTAGAAATTTTCCTTTGTTTTCAGATCATGTCATCATCACGTAGCCAAGGCGGTCGCCGACGTCAGTCGGAACTTCAAGCGTTATCCACAGAGAGGCGCGACGCCGCTCAACCGCTAGTCTTCATAGATTCAGTCCATACAAATCGTTATAATCGCCTGCAGTCGAAGAAATTCCAAGATATATGTATAATAGACTGGGACGTCCTGGAATCCATAAATCTAGTGGACGATGTCCAGGAGCTCATCTCCGTTGAAGGACGACAAGGATTTTTTGCCATAGACAAGATAGTTTTTTGGGAACTCACACTAGAGTTCTTATCTACCTTCAATTTAAATATTCGACCTTCCTTATTGGAGCATGGAATCCCGCAAGACGGACTCATTTCATTCCGAGTAGCGGGCATTTTTCACACCCTCACCCTCCTCCAATTCACCCACTATTTAGGGGTGTATGGGGAGTCTTTTATCTCATCTCCCGACTTCACTGGCCTTCATTTTGACCTCCCCTCACGCGACAATGCGGGCAATATTTGGGCCCATATCTCTTTTGACATCTCCCCGTATGAAGCCAAGAGGTCCAAGGCCTCAAAGTTGCATTCCCCTGCCCTCCACTACCTCCACCACCTTCTTAGCCATACACTGAGTGGCCGGGGTGAAAGCTCCGGGGTTGTTAGTAGGCAGGACATTTTGTACCTGTACAGTATGTCGTCCCGCTATCTCATTCACATAGGTTACATGCTCGCCCATTTCATTCTCCATCAGGAGGAGAACTCCCGCATCGGATCTATTTGCATAGCCCCCTACATCACACGCCTGGTTAGGAATATGGGCATGTTTTTTTTACTTCTCTTTAAGCTTTCATTACTTCACTCAATTGGGAGTATACTCAGGGGGAGTCCTCTACTGCCTAGCCTCCGCGACAGTCTCGTTACGTACAGGAGCTACAATACTTCTACGAGACCCAGCTCTCGCTGCGCCTTCAGCATATCGAGGAGACGCAGCAGCGGACTGAGGATGCCATCTATCAGATCAGGCATCACTTGGGGATCACCAGCCCACCACGTCCAGCTCCTCACCGGCCTCCGCCCCAGGATGATCAAGACGACGACGCCCCGATGTACTTTTGATTTATATCCCTGTCTACTTGGTGATGTAGTGTTGTACTGTATTTCTTTTATTATGATCATGTATTACCATTTTCAGTAACTATTATAAAATTTGACCTGTTTCTTTTCTGTGCTCCTTTATATTCATGATTGTTAGTTTTTTATATACTGGTGAAATTGCTCTCTCAATTCTTTTACATTGCAATGAGGACATTGCAACATTTAAGTCTGGGAGTGGATGTTTTTCAATTTTAAAATTTTTTTCGATGGACATGATTACAATTAGTTATTTGTTTTTTCTATCATAGTACTCAATGTTATCATACACCCCTCAGAATTTTTTTTACTTCTCTTTAAGCTTTCATTACTTCACTCAATTGGGAGTATAACTATCTTATTTACTTTTGCACACTGATTAAAATGAATTCGTGTTCAAATTTGTTGTCTAGTAACTACGTATAGAAATTCATTAGCCTACTCTTTTCCATATAATTTATTTTAAAACGATTTGTCCTTTATATTATTAACTAATAATCACTCCATTTTAGAAAATAAATTTATCTATACTAAAGTGAGTCGATGAGTGTAATATTTTGATAATTTTGTATTAGGAGATCAAAATAACAAAAAAATTTCTCTATTGGTGTCTAGAACTTACTAGCGATCCTCAAACCTTTTGCACAAATTAATTAGTAAGGGTGGAAATGACTTAGGCCTCCTTTTGGATAGCTTGAGCCTTTCAATCTCAAACCTTAAACATTATACCCTTGCACTCCCAAGTTGGACCTAATCCCTATACCTTTTGATACTCCACCTCTAAAATTCACCAAG
Source organism: Platanthera zijinensis (assembly GCA_039513925.1). Classification (NCBI taxonomy): domain Eukaryota; kingdom Viridiplantae; phylum Streptophyta; class Magnoliopsida; order Asparagales; family Orchidaceae; genus Platanthera; species Platanthera zijinensis. Next base: position 19,973,927 of record CM077084.1, on the reverse strand, counting down.
GCCAATCCTCGCCTAGTAGAACACCTATCATTGAGATCTTCATGAAATGAGTTTTTTTTTCATAGTGATATGTGGCCTGAGTGCTTGTACACTTGCACCCACTTGGAATGATTCCTACCATGAATCCCCTAAAAAGAAAAAAAAGAAGGCATAACGATATGTGGCCTGAGTGAGTGTATATTAGCACCCACTTGGAATGATCCCTACTATGGACCCTTGGTTAAGAAAAAGAAAAAAAAAGTAGAGTATTCAAAAAAATATATGGGAAGTATAATACATGCAAAGTCTGGGGGTGCTCGTATAATATCGATGTATGTTAAGATATTGACCATACAAAGGGGCTCAATTGTGATCTAGGTGTGATGAAAATCATCAAAGTTATCTTTGCTTACCCAACCTATAATCGCCTATCCTAAGCCAAAAAGGTTACACCACCATATAAGTCCTAAGGATCCAACCTTGCTAATTCTCATTAGTGCCGTGGAGAGGGTGTGTTAAGGAAAGTGCATGACTATCAATATGAGTATTTTTAAGTTTTGAAATACTAATGCATATTTTATTAAGATTGTTATTTTCTCCTCACAATAGTTATGGATAATTATAATCCTAGTTCAAAGAAAGAGCGAAAAATAGTTAAGATATATATTAGAGAAATTTTAAGATAAAGTTATATTTAGAGAAGTCTGTTATACGATTCTCTATACAATTGCAACATCAAATTTCTATTTGAATTCAAAACAACCAGTGTGCGGAAGAGAAATTATGTATCAGTAACCCAATTGTTTGAATTTGTTTGCTTAGGGACAAGCACACACTCAAGTCTGGGGTATTTGATGAGTACAATTGTGATAGGCTTTTTACTATCATAATTGTAATCATGTCCACTATTTTCTACCTCTTTATCAAGTAATTGCGTAAGAATAGTTAGGAATTGGTATTACCATGGATAGTTGAGCATAGATTGAAGTTTATATTATTTCATGTATTGAGCTATTCACTTACTATTTCATTTTCTAATACAGGTACTGCGAACCAGTGGAACTAAAAGTCTTAGAGCAAACAGGGGAGTTGACGGGTCAAAAATGGTGATCACAGGAGAAGAATTGGTCACATAAGGGTAGGAACACGGCCGTGTGCCTACCCGTGTTCTTTTCTGGCTGCAAACAGAGGAGGAATCAGAGCACCACACGGGTGGGAACACGCCCGTGTTCCCAGCCCGTGTCCTTTTCGGGACATTATGAAGACAGCCAAGCCGTGTCTGAAGAACATGAAGAACAACACGGCCGTGTTCACCAATACGGTCGTGTCAGTACCCGTGTCATCTAACACAGCCCACGACCCAACACGTCTACTTGTGTGGAACCGCCCTAGAACTGCCAACACGGCCTGCAACACGGCCGTGTTGGAACCCGTGTTCGACCATGTTTGCTATGAGACTATAAAAACCTGAAGAAAATTGTGTTCTGTACTTTTGGATCATTTTGCATTGGAGCTTTTCTAGAGGACGAAAGTGGAGCACCCAAGAGAAGGATAACTTAAGAGGATTTTTGATGCCTTTAATCTTTCATGTATTCTCTTAATTTTGAGTTTATCTTGGTGATCCAACTTTTCCTATTTTATATTTTACATGAACTTTGTATTTGAACAATTTATTTAATCATGCATCGCATTGTTTTCCTCAAATTTGTGGTAGTTTATGCGTATATAATTCTTAAAACAACAATGATTATCCTAAATATGAATTTAACTTTTGTTATTCATGAATTTCAAACCTCTAGATTGAGAAATTGGATGTTTATAATGATGTTAATAATTTCATAATTAGGAGTTATTTTTATTTACACTACAATTTTCATGATCGAGAGATATGTTAATTGTATAATTTTGATACGTATAAATGAGTTTATGATATGTTAGAGATAACCTTTCATAAGTTTGTGTAGTAAATAGGGTGACGGACTTAATGAAAATTTGAGTCTTGTAGATTGTTCGAGAGAAAATTTACTCACTTAAGTTAGATGTTGAATTGCTCGAGAGAGAATTTAATGAATGTTTTACCCTTACATTACAATGGATTTGATAATGTTGCTATTACATGATTAGACAGATTTGAATCTATGCGAAAGTAGTTCATGTGAATGCTCTTAACTTTCACCTTTTCATCAACTTAACACTCAAATGCATTTTTATCTAAATAGTCATAGTTAGGTTAATGTAGCTTAGACTTCAATTTTAATTATCGGTATGATAATAGAGTGAGGGTGAGTACGAGTACTTGAAAAGACTCTGTGGAATACGACACGAGATGTAGATTTCTCTTATACTATGATTGATAGGTGCACTTGCCTGAAATGTTAAATCAATTTAGCTTATGCCCGTCTACATAGTTATTATTAAATTGTAGAATGAATTAGCATCGAGTTATTACCATGTTATGTAGAAAATTAACATCAAACTCCCTGGTCCCGAAGAAATCGAGAAGGGCACCCTCGCGTAGCCCCAGGACGGGCGGCCTGTAGACGGCGTCGTCGTACTGAACGGGCGCGAGGGGAACATTACCGAAGTCACCGGTAACGAAGACGAACTTCTCGCCCCAATGATGGTGCTTGTTGGCGAGACCGGTAGTCTTGAGCTGCTGTCCGGAGAAAAAGACCACCCCTCCCTTCGCGCGGAAGGTGAATAGCTTCCGGAAGATCGGGAGGCTGAACTCGATCCTTTCGGATCGCATGTAGCAAATAAATGCCACAAGCATGGCAACTGAATTCAGATTCAGTTGCGCGGGAACCACTCCGTAGTAGCGGAGGGCCTGGTGCATCTCTGGCCAGAAGGGGAGGCGGAAGCCCACCTCGAATTGAAGTGCTCGAGGGGGATCGCTAGCTCCCCCTCTCTCGCAGTATTCAACCTGTCATTGCTGCCAGGGGTTCTCGCAGTGAAGCCGACATGGATGTAGCGGGAGGAGATCAGCTGGAATTCCTCCATAGTCAGGCGGCACGGCGGGAACGGGTGTTTTCAAAAAGCTTCCGCGCAGTGGGAACGACCTTCGTTCTCGCCCGGCATCGTATTTAAGGTTTCTTAGGTTGCTCACAAGGGAGGCGAGAGCGAGAGGGGGAAGGCGAGAGCGGGGAGTTCTCGGCAGGGTGCGAGAGCAACAAGGAGAGAAGTGAAGGTTCCAGATCAGAGAAATAAATGTGGTGGGTGGATCCTCATATTTATAAAAAGCCGCGGTAAATCATTTTCCCAGAAATGGCGGCGGAGGTACAACTGTCACGCCCTAGGTCAACGACGCCTTGGTTTCCCGCCCAACGTGACAGTGACTGACCGACAATCCCAGTGCGCAAGCTAACTATTGGAATGACATGATCGACAAGCGAAAGCAAAAAACGCTCTCGTCAGGCGAGAGGTGAAATAATAATAGTAAATCATAACATTAATAAAAAGCATTTCACACGACAACAGACGATTCAGAATTCCTAATTTGAGTTGACAAGATACATGCGAGAAGGGTAGGCCAAGAGATAAGAGGGGGCAAGACATTCCGAATCAATAGGGCTCCCAGCGCCATCGTCCTCGCTCTCGCCGTCTGGTCCTTGGAGGCGTCAACGAGTTGAAGTAAGAGGATAGGAGGGTGCACCCTAGGTTGATCCGGCTAGCCTGGTCTCGGATCCGCGCAAGGCACCTCCCCGGAGACGATTCGGCGGTGGACCAACCTGGCCGCTCCGCTTCGCCCAGAAAGTAGTCTCGCTCTAGGACCTCCAGCCTCTGCTCCACCGATCTGCAAAACTCTCTTGCAGTAGAGGCAAGGGCCCGCTCCCACCGCACGAGCTTACTGAGGACGACCACAATCCTTTTCCCCCGCGATTTCGTGCTTCCGGCGCCAGTCATGATCCCTTCCATCTCGTCAGAAGAAGGAAAGGGGAGCCTATCGCCGTCCTCCTCTCAGTCTTCGTCGTCATCTTGATCTTCGTCAGCTCCCGATTCGCGGGCCCTGATCCTCTGCTTCCCCCCCCCCCCCCCCCCTTTCCCCCCCCACCCCCCCCCGCAAAAACAGTTTCATAGTTACGGCGGGAGCTGAGAAAAAGCAACGGTAATGCTTCACGTACCTGCAGTGTGGCGAGAACCATCGGCCGGTGGCAGGCGAGAAGGCCCAGACTCCCCCTCAGTGTCTTTTCCAAACAGGAGGTGGAACGGCTTTCCTCGCCCCGGGCGAAAGGGTTCGCGCGTGGTGACCGCGCCCTGGCCAGAGGCAGGAGGGTCGCCCTCTCTCGCAGGGCGGCTGGCATCCTTTGAGGCCGCGGAAGGTCCCGAGCTGGCGGAAGCTGACGCTGCGAGAAGTTAATCCAACAATTCGGGATGAGGGGCAACCAAAGAGCAAAAATAACATAATAAAAAGAGAGGCGCTAGAGGGAGGTTACCACGGGTTCTCAAAGGGTCAGCCGGAGGAGTGGCCTCCGGGACCCGTGACGGATCCTCAGGAAGACGAGGTGATGGGCTTGGGGGCACCAGTAGGGACCTTGCACCATCTTCTTGAACCGCCTCCTGCAAAAAGTGTTGTTGATAGTCAGTAGTCCTTAATTTCGGTAGTGGGCTGGTCGGCGAGACGTACCTTCTGCAGAGGAGGAGGATTGTCTGCGCGGCTTGGGGTTGGGGAAGGAGGTCCCCGGTCCTCACGCGAAAGGTCCCGCTGGACCACTCTCGCCTTTTTCTTCTTCTCTTCTTCTCTTTGTGCGGCGGCGGAGGCTCATGGCGATTGGCGTCTTCCTCGCCAGCCAGGGGGCCACCAGGGCGCTATTGGGAGAGCTCGCGCCCTGCGCCGCGTTTTACGTCTTGAAGGCTCTGCGAGAGCGGTTTGTCAGCTGTTTGGAGTACATCACGAAATTGCGCGAGATCTAGACAGGGAACAACGACGATCAGGCGGGGATTTACGGTCAACTATCAGCGTATATATATAGCCACGGTAGAGCCCACAGAGATTCTCTTTTCAAATTGACACGTGCCCAACAAATATTTATGGGTTGGACGTGTCTTTTTGAGCGCAGAGCTAACTCAAAAAGAGCGGGGATTGTGCACAACCCCATATTCGCTGGGTGGGACCCAGAGGCCAGAGGCATCAGCGGTCGAGGCCGGACCAGCCTCGGGCTAGCTTTGGGCTTTTTGGCCTGAAGAGACCTGAAGTGCTCTCGCCTTGGAGAGGTTCCCGCCTAATGGCAGGCGAGATCTTGCTTCAGGCTTGAAGAGCTCTCGCACAGGGGAAGAATCTCCCACCTGACAGCAAGGGCGTTGAGTGAGACGCCGTGCTCCACTCCACTCAACGCTCGGGCTAAAACGTCACAAGGGCGTTGAGTGAGCTCCACTCACTCAACGCCGTGCTAAACGGCAAGGGCGGTGAGTGAGCTCCACTCACTAAACGCCGGGTTAGGCGGCAAGAGCGTTGGGTAAGCTCCACTCACCCAACGCCGGAGTAAACAACACGGGCGTTGATTGAACTCCATTCACTCAACGCCACGTCCAACAGCGACTTGGCGAGATCGCCGAGCGAGAAGGTTCTCGGCATAAAGTTCTCGCCCTTTGGGCCAGCATTCGGCAGCTGGCCAGAAGAGCTCCCACCTGAGAGGAGCTCCTGCGTATAAGTAGGCGAGATCGCTCACACCAGGCCTCAGCGAGAAGGCGTAGAGTCTCTCAACGCCGCGTTGAGTGAGCTTCACTCATTCAACGCCGCCTCCAACGGCAAGGGTGTCGATGCCATCTCAAGCTCGGCGTTGAGTGGAGGCGAGAGCTTGGCGTTAGGCAGAGGCGAGAGGAGCTCGACGTTGAGTGGGGGCGAGAAGGTTCTCGGGACCAGGGTTCTCGCCCGGCGGGGCCCTAGGGTCCGGGACAGAATGACTCTATTACCCTCGGGTAAAATTACCCTTATACCCCCAGGGGACTGCTCTTAGTGATTTCTGGACAGCGGGTTTTGGCTATTGGCAGACCAGCCAATGGTATTTCAGTATTTTCAGGTCAGCAGAAGGCTATAAATAGACCCATAAGGGCTCTTTAGAAAGCAGACTCTCAATATTTCTCTGGATCTTTAGTGCTTTCTGAGGAGCTCCTAGCCCAGCTTTTGGCTTTGGAGGGGAAGCTCTCAGAGATCTTCCGGGTGTGAGGTGGGACCTCCATGCTGAGGCTTTGGGTCAGTCCTAGGTCGTTAGCAACCAGTTAAGGGGCGGGGCTTGAGAGAAGTAGGTGCTGGCTGCACCCCTATTTTTGAACTCCCGTTGTGGTCATTTTTGGCTTCAACATTCTTGATAACAATTTCCAAGCATGTACAGATGTATGTGACCTAGGCATCAATCAAACACCACCAAAAATGAAAGACTAACATCTTATGGATATATTAGCATGCATACAAGCAATTATCTGGACATGCTTTGGAAGAAAGTATATTTTGAGTCAAGTATATTTTGAATGTGCACCAAGTTAAATAGAAATTAAATGTGATATACATCTAAAATGCAAATCTAAAATTATGAATGCACACAACAAAGCCATTATGAATTTATATATAACCCAAACAACAACAGCTAAATGAGAAGGGAAAAGCAAGGCTTTACAATAAAAGAAGAGCAATCTGTTTTTAGAAACCTGCAGGTGTTATATTGTCGTAATCACCAGGCACCCCTTCTATTTCCATCATGAAATCATCATCCTCTTCCTCATCAGCAGCATTAGAAGGTTCCCCTATAATTTCATTCCGAGCTCAGCAGCATTAGAAGGTTCCCCTATAATTTCAAGAAATTCTAATATCAAGAAGATTTCAACAAAACACTAGCGTGGTTTAAAACAAAGAAAAAAAGAGAGTACATAAAGTAGTATCCTTCATGAATAAAGTGGCGTGGGCAATAGGAATCATGCATAATTTCCATATAAGTTTTTTGTAGACAAGTATGCAAGAATTCTGTTGTTCCAAGAACAAATGTTATGAGAAAGTGTCGAGGAAAAAGTAGTGGGATGGTTTGGGTTAAGAATTTTATAAATATAATTTTAAGTAATAGTTTAGGTATGAATAAATTTTGGTATGAGTTGAAAAGGTATAGGCAATAGTTTTAAATGTGTTGTAAATTATTTTTTTTAAAGACAACATGTCATAAGTGTTGTCTAAAGTGAATTGTCAATTGCAATATTTCAAAAATGTCTCCTATAAAATTTTAGAGAACATTTATTGAATTTTGCACAAAAAGTGTTGCCTAAAGATGATAACCTATTACAACACTTAAAAATTGTTCTTTATCAAGCTTTAAACAACATTTTTATAAATGTTGCCAGGTAAGTGTTGTTAAAGACTAAAAATGTTGTACTGCCTGTTGGCCTTTTCTTTTTCCGCTCCAGCAATCCGATCTCCCCCTCTTTTTTCTGCCCTACCTCCTTTTTTCTTTCTTAACCTCTCTATACATATATATATAACATGACATATATATAATATAATATATATATTATAATATTAAGCATATATCTGTAAAAAGCCTTTACATATAAAGTCTCCGCACGCATGCCTGAGCGCTCGCACGTCCTCGAACGGGGTCGCACCAACTCGCCGCTCATAGCGCCCCCAAGTCCGCCACTCTGGGAGGGTCCCGCTCGGCCGGATACGGGGTTGTACAATGTACTTAGGCATTGGTGAGATTATTACAAAAGATAGTGCACAATGGCGACAAAGGATTCATATAGCTGACCCCATTATAGTGGGATAAAGGCTTGAGTGTTTTTGTTGTTTGTAATACCCGATTATAACGAGATATCATCCGCGTAATTAACTTACATAGGGATATTTCTCCTTTATCTGGCGATATTTTTTTTATCGGAGAATAGTTCTCCTTTATGCCATATGTTTTGGCACAAACTGTCCGATTCCTGGCCCAAAATATTTGACCTTCGGCCGTGGCTCCTCTCGAAGATCACTCAAAATTCAGATAGCATTTGGCTCAAGCTGAAGTCAATGAAACAAATTCAGTTCAAATTTGATGGCCCAAATCAGATATTTAATGAAAAGTAGTTGAGCTCCATAAAACATTGTGGCCATGCGGTGGACACATGGCCAAGTAGACGCTGCTGGATCAGATCCTGGCCATTGATCTGCAACAGACGGCCACTTAATGAGTCTTAGGATTCCTTCTGACCACCTAATTTGGCGATGATGATACTGTTTATTAATCCCAGCTCACTGTGAGGCCTTTCATTTGTTGAAAGCCCAAGGAGCATTTTATGTGTCTGGGCTGAGTTTCCTTATCAAATTTCTTACACAACTTTTTTTTTTCTTTTCTATCGTTTGAATTTCTATTAGCAATTGTGTTGGCTGTGATGATATAGCTTTATCCCAGCTCACTGTGAGGCCTTCCATTTGTTGGAAAGTCAGGGATCATGCTACGTGTCTGAGCTAAGTTTCTGATATCATATCCTTTATATAGAGTTTATTAAAATGTTGACATTAATTTAGAAGTCTCCTTTTGCTGCACGGTGGTAGCGGTCTTTGACTTGGTGGTTATGAACCATCGCTCGTGAATGATTGACGTCACCTAAGGAACTTCATTCCCTTTTATGTACGAAACTAGTTTTTTATTAGCGGTGGTCATAACTGTTGTTATGCCAAACATACATTCTTCGGCGGTGGTGTTTTTGTCCAAACTCACTGGAGCAAATACGTTGCACCAAACAGAACCTTAATCTTGAACATGCCGTCGCATATGAATCAGCATGCCGGTGCTCCATCAACATTGACCCTCGTGTTATTCTGAGAGTTCCATCACAGATTTGTTTGTGTTTATTTGTCTTTTTTGGCAGGAATTTTTTTCTCATTTAGGGAAATAATGTTCTTTTTCTTAGGCATATTTCATTCATCCCTAATTAATTATCTTTCATTTTCAACTTTTTTTTCTTCATTTGAAAGTCTGAACTCTAAAGTGAGGTTTATAATTTTCGGCTCTCAACAAATGTGTTTTTGTGTTAGCACTTGTTTTCAAATATATTATTTATATGATATTTTGTTCTATTTAAACTCAAGTTTAATATAGGGCAATATTATAAACAGTCCTAATATTGGCTAAATGCGTATAATGGCCAAACTCAGTCCATTCATATTCGCAATCCAATGAATTTAAATGTTTTTAGGACCGCGAATAGCTGCTATTGTAGGACTGCTAATAACATTTCCCTGAATATATTTGTTCTACCATGCAGAATGATGACAAGGCTCCTTATAATTTTTTAGGGTTTTAGACGCAAAAACAAATCATGTTTTAAAAATGTGCCAATTGAGCCCCTTTAAGACCCTTTTTAGGCTCACAGTGTCTTTGGACAATCTTTCTTTCTTCTGCATTGTAGAATATTCCATGAAAAACAATTTCAAATTTTTAGTAGCTGTTGCTGCCACGCATGGTGTTTGGCAGCGTTATTACTGCTTAATCCCAGGCAGCCAAAGATGAGGATGTTTCCCGAATTAAGTTTAGGGTTCATATTTCTGGTAGACTGTTTATTTATGAGCCTCTTGGCTGGGGGCATTTATAATTAGAACGTCCCCTAATATAATGGTGAGTGTTATCCGCACTACAGTTTTGGTTATCCGCACTTTTTTTTCCCAATTTTTCGCGCCTTTTAGAAATACGTCTTGTACATGCATTTTTACGAAAAGTGTTCAACACCAAAGTTGTAGATCTCATCGAGATCTACAACTTTCGTGTTAAACACTTTTCCTAAAATGCATGTACAAGGAGTATTTTCAAAAGGCGCGAAATCTGAGCGTATTTTTAGAAATACGCTTTATACATGCATTTTTAGGAAAAGTGTTCAACACGAAAGTTGTAGATCTCGATGAGATCTACAACTTTGATGTGAACACTTTTCCTGAAAATGCATGTACAAGACGTATTTCCAAAAGGCGCGAAAAATTAGGAAAAAAATATTTGCGGATAACCAAAACTGCAGTGCGGATAACAATCACCAATATAATTGATCTTCATCTCTCAAGCTTCTTCTTTTCACCCTCTTTAATATCCAATAACCCGTCCTATACCCTGAAATCTGTGGTGTATATTTTTCACTTTTTGTCCTAAAAGTTTTGCTTTATATTTGCCTAACTAATCTATTTAAACTCAGGCGTATATTCTCTTGGGTTAGTTTAAATAATTTTGGTCCCCCTCCCCATTTTATTTGACATTGAAATGTTTGACAGGGAGGTCATGGGTTCGATTCTCACCGCATGTGAGCTTGATCTATTTATTTAGTGGTTTATTGTTTGATTCATTGTTGTTTAATGATGTAGCCATTGATGTTTAATGTTCTCAATGTAAAGTTTTGTATAGCGATGATGATACAACATAACCCCAGCTCTGTGAGGGGGTCTTTTGCATTTGTTGCTTGTCCCAGTGAGCATACTTAGTGTCTGAGCTATACCTTCAAATTTATTCTCCACACACACACACAAACATGTATGTATTGTGGTCTTTTCTTGTATTTGGTACTTTATTATATATATAAATACTTATTTATTTATAAAATAATAATGGTATTTATTATGGCATAATTTTTGACGGAGCGCAGGTTTTACTGAGGGGTCCTAAGAATGCCAGGGAAGCCGTGAAGCACTTTGGGCCTGCACCCGGCGTGCCTCACAGCCATACGAAGCCTTACGTCCGCTCAAAGGGGAGGAAATTCGAAAAGGCTCGGGGCAGGAGAAACAGCAGGGGCTTCAGGGTTTGAGGGGAGAAGATTTCGCTTCTCCTTCGATGCGGTTTCATGTGCCATTTCTTCTGCTTTTTTTTTGTTATTTCGGGGATTTATAAAACACTGCTGTCTCTTATTCTTCTTCTTCATATGGACTTTGTTTGCGAATGTATGTGATGAGAGATTTGGTAAGCATGTTATACATTTTAGATTATATTTCAGTTTTTTGCAGACCAAGGTGTGTAATATCTGTTTTTATCATCATTTTTATTTATATGTTGTTTTGCTTCCATGTTTTCTTTGGACTGGATTGACTAGCAGGAAATTATAGTACAAGGGGAATGAGGGGGAAATAAAAAAACTATTTTTTATTTTCTTGATTTCATTACTAAAATTTTGCTTTTTTTTTATTCTTTGTGATGGCTAGAGAGTTTGGCATTGAGCATTTTTTAAAAAAATAATTTTGTTTATACTTTATTGCAATTTTTTCATATTTCTTTTTTGTTGTCTTGTAGGACTTTTTTTAAGGTGTTTGTTAATCGCAAATTCCTTATTGGCTAGTCGCACCCCAAAATCTCTAATTTTTCGCGATTTTTTGAAATATGTTTTGTACAGTAATTTTAGGAAAAGTGCTCGACACAAAAGTTGTAGATCTCATCTAGATCTACAACTTTCGTGTGGATCACTTTTCCTAAAAACGAATGTACAAGGCGTACTTGAGAAATATGTTCAGGTTTTGCGCATTTCAGAATTACGCCTTGTACATGCAATTTCAGGAAAAGTGTTCAACATGGAAGTTGTAAATCTCGTTGAGATCTATCATTTTTGTGTAGAACACTTTTTCTGAAATTGCATATACAATACGTATTTCGAAAAGATGCGATAAATTAGAAGATTTTGAGGTGCGACTAGTCAATAACGGTTTGTGGTATCATCTTTTTTATAATTATAATCACTGTACACTATGATCAGAAAGTCATAATTGCAAATATATTTCCGCTCAGTTTTTATTAATTAAAATTTTTGATTTCAACATATTATAGCTCATGCTCCTCCCAGGCTCTCGGCCAATTATAGTTGAAATGCATTCACTTTATATGTTACAGAACCCCCGGCGGTCTTCTCCTGCTCTTGGTGGTTGTTTAAATTTAAAAGTATTAGTCATTTTTTTTATTGTATATTTTAAATTATTTTTATTCCTCCGTCGGCGGCCTGCCCGTGGGGTTTGCCGGATTCCTGCAAACCCGCTGGTGGGGTCTGGGCACGCTGCCGGCCGGCGGGCCAAAGTTGTGTAGGTTTTTTTTTGCAGAATCTGATGAGGATGGCACTACACCAAGGTTTCCTATTGGCTGAGCATTTTTTTTTTTATATAATATAGATATATAATATTAAAATAATGTCTCGATGTCAACATGCTACATAAAAGAGCACGTCAAACCAGGCTGCTGCCTAGTTGCCGCTGGGCTCATGGGCCTATATCGGGCTTTAAATAGACCCATGGGCCTTAAACGGGCCCATGTTGGGGCTTAATGGGTCAATGATATAATTGGCTTTAAATAAGAGTATGGTGGGCCTTTGTTGGCAATAACATTAATTCTTTAGTGGGCCTTATCCGGGCCTATGATGGGCCTAATTCCATGCCCCAGCCAAGAGGCCCAGGCCTAATTGTGCTTTCCCGGCCCAAATCTTTTGAACGGACATATCATTGGAGGATTATTTGTAAATTTCTTTTCAAATTGATTTTATTCCCATTTTAGTACTTAGAAAAATATTATGCTGTTTTGCGATCGTTTTGTTGATCATTTATTCGTTAGACATGCTTTAATTAGTATTTGCACTTTTTAATCATATATTAATTTGATATGAGCTTACACATTATTGTTTCTTTTTTTATTATATATTATTAACTAATAGCATCCCAAAAAATCAAAATAACTCATCAAAATGACTGTTCAGAGGTGAACATTGCCCTAGTCTAAAAAAAACGTTAAATTATTAACATGTGATAATTACATGAAATAAATTCTTATTCTTATATATTTTTCGTTCATTGTAAATTAATTATAGAGACAAGACGCTAATTACAAAAAAAAAGGGGCCACTCTAGGCCCTCAAACAATACCTCCTAACAAAACCAATCATTTCAATCTAAGGGTCCATTTGGCATGGTGATCGTAGTCGCGAGCGTGCTCATTATGATCCATCTTTCGTGAACACTTAACCTTAACAAGAAACTCCGTATATTTTTTTTTGCGTTTGTACGTCATAACTGTTGTCATTCCAAAAACACATTTTATGACGACAATACCAAAACTTTCCTAAGAATTAGTATAATTACAGGTTGCACCTCTTGCTTTTTTTACTTTAGAAATTACAAAAAGCTCCCTTAAAAATTTACATTTCATGCACAAAAAAACCTTTAGAGCAAATTTTCTAGAGGTCTTTTTGTGCATGAATGCTAAGAAATGTAAACTTATAGAGAAGGTTTTTGTAATTTCAAAAGAAAGATGCAACTTATAATTTAATAAACTTACATGGAAGATCCCCATAAATGACCATATAGGGTCCGTTTGGCTCGGCTGTGGGGGTCGTGAATGCGGTGGTCAAAAACCTTCATCTGTTGGGCGGCGAGGCTTTTTTTACTCGGCCGAGTTTCGACAAAAATGCCATCATAATGAAATATATGTTTGACATGACAACAATTATGACCATCACAAAGAAAACAAAATAATTTTGAACATAGAAATGGATGAAGTTTTTTAGGTGAGGTCTGGCGTTCACAAACCATGATACGTAGCTTCACGTCACCCACCACCATGCTAAAGGGACCCATAATCTTTGTCATGGACCCTATGGATATCCATGGTATGATATAAAGGCTAATGAAGGAATATATGTATGCATATTAGTATTGTATCATACCATCATTAGCACTACTGTTTTCGCTTTCTTTATCGAAGATATGACATTGAAAGAGCACCAGTATCTTTGTAAGCATGCAGCCCGCCCGAGGCCTTCATAAGGGCCTTTTCCTACAGCTGTAGGTCTGTCTCTGGCTCCTTTTTTGTTTCTTACCAAGTCGGCATAATTGCATGCCAACCAGTATATATAAACTCAATCCACCTCCTGAATAGAGATATAATAAAAGTTGGAGTTGTCAAAGTGCACGAAATTCACATAATCACAACCGGAGAGGACGAGGCAACTTACGTGGGAGTCAGAGTTAGGATCATCGGATGGACGATCCAAGCCCGGGGTCGCGTTCAGAGTGACAGTGACATGTTTTTTTATGTACTTTTATGTATTTTCTACGTTTCATTTCATGTAAAATTAGTGGAATTATATTCCGGATGATCTTAGCCGTGGGTTCTAAGTCTAGTAAATAGATATCTAAGAGCTAATAATTCAGGCTGTATGGAAATTTCGGGCTTTCACGGTTATCCCGCGGTGCGGGTTCGGTGGATCGATGGTGCCTCAATTAGCATCCCACCCAGGCAATCGCTTTTTTGGACTACCCTAAACTAACTGGAAACAATTCCAGCCACTGAAATTTAACTCCATTCACCTCCCAGATCTAACCTCAAGTGGCCTTCCCCTCCCTCCAGGTTGCCTTGCCGACCCCCAACCTGATATGAAGTTGTTGTGCGGTATCAAGGGTCGCAAACACAAACTAGTAATATGATATTAAGAAAAAAAAAGATACAAAATATTGAGACAAGCTCGACCTAGGCTCAGTTTGGCGCGGCGGTGGCAGTCGTGAACGCAGTGGTTATGAACTGTCATTCGTGAACGCAGTGGTTATGAACTGTCATTCGTGAACACTCGACCTCACCTAAGGAACTCCGTCCACTTTTATGTGCAAAATTGGTTCTTTTCCAGGTGCGGTCACTACCGTTGCCATGCCAAACATATTTTATGACAATGGAGTATTGGAGTTTTTGTCCAAACTCTTCAGAGCAAAAACACCGCGTCAAACGGAGCCGTAAATCTCTTGAAGGTTGCTTCCCTTTGAGAGCCTTCTCTCCAAAGGGTATGCCCAGGAGGTCGTCTTTGTATTACACTCACTGTTCCAATACACTTCTAGCCCCTGAAAACAGCATCAAACCCCCACAGCCTCTAAAAGCAAATGCATATCACTCTCCAGACTCCAATTGCTTGTGGAAAATTCAAAGTTGGTATTGTTGTTGAATATTTGGTGGATAATCATATTATTTGAGATACTAATTTATGTTAATTTTTCCATCAATTGTTCTATTTAGAAGACTTATTCACCGGATATTTAATCGAAACACCTCGTTGATTTATTTGCATCTTTCTTTTGTTTATAATAATAAATCTCTAGTGTGAATGTTTGTGAACTATAGTAATAATTTAAAATTTTATTGTAATTAAACATTTGACAATCGCATCATTCATAGATTCCTAAGACACTTTTGTTATGGGACTATCCCTTAGTGTCGTGGGAGAAGATACAAGGAGGGGCTAACCCTATAATGATGAAGAGAAGAGGAAAAGAACTAGAGGGAGAGAAAGGAGATTTAGAGAGTAGGAGAAAAGTTAGAGAGAAAAGGGTCCCTATATATAGGACACGTGATATAAATAATACAAACATAGGAGATTAGCACCGCACTAAAACATCCAAACTCAAATGACTCATAACTACAACTCAATATGACTAAACTCATACAACTCGAGTTGATACATTAAGACACGTAATAATATAATCGCTAGTTAACTGACAGTGTGCGACCCATGACATTCCACCCGTCCTGCAAATCGAGCTTGCCCTCAAGCTCGAATGGTCTTGGATGACCTGATCATCTGGCTCTTTGATTTTCTCCAAAATAATTCCCGATAGCGCGTTGTTGTAGCGAAGGCTACATCGAGCGGCAGGTCATCAACATGCTCCCCGATGGAATAGAAGATTGAAAGGAGCAGGTGTAGCAGCGACTGAGGAGGGACTACTAGACATATCTGAAGGCGAGTGTGCTTGTGGATGGTCGGGGGTGACGAAAGACCAGGTAGTACATGAGCTGCAGTGATGAGAAATGGCGGCGCTGACTGGGGAACGGTCGGCGGAAGGAATGAATCCAGAGGGGGCTGACAGAGGAGGTGGCCGGAGCAAAGGCTACAGGATGGCGACCGTGGGGCCTGACGATGGCAAAAAAAATGTGGCGTCGCCATCGCTGGGCTGGGATTCGACAATTCTGGTTGTGTAAACTGTGGATCAGGAACCACTGGAGGCGATGGAGCGCCAAGGACATCGGAGAGCAGTGGAGTGTCTTCAGTCGTCGATGGGAGCGACGACTGCTATAGTAGAATCGGCGTCGGGGGAGATGGAAGCTGCGTTTGGAGGCATTCTGTACAGGCTAGGACCGGACAAGATGGGATGTAAGAGGCAACATGTACTAGCTGGGATGATGACTACGTTGGGGAAGCGGAACAAATCAGTCGATATTTACGACGAGTCGCGACATGGAGGCACGATATGAAGCCATCATCAAATGGAGGATAGTCGCATCAGCGACATTTATTTTCATGTCCAACATAATTAATTGATTAAATAATTAATCCAATTAATAATTTATTTATTAAATCAATTAAGTAAATCACTAGTTGAAGAAGGGAGGCTTGATATGTTGCTGTTTGGTGGGGCTCGAAAAAGGAGAAGTACGGGCGACTCAAGAGAACAAGCTAGTAAAGAGAACAACAGAGTGTAGGGCTCGATAAGGGCTCTGCGGCATTGGTGCAGGTAAGGTACAAACACAAAGGATGGAGTTGTTGCGAACAGAAGGCATGGGGCTCGATCTAACAGGCGGCCTCGACAATGGAAGGAAGGTTGGGTGCGCTGTGTGCATCGAAGAGGTCGAAGGCTCTACGTGTTGTCGAGGAGGAATGAGCATGTGTCGAGGGCGAGTGATGGAAGATTGGGGAACAAGGATGCGCGTCGGGTCCATGCTAGAGATGTGCAACCGTCCCCAATGACCGTTAGAAGAAGAAAACGAGGGTGCAACTACCAATGTTAGTTGTGATGGGCTCTAGTGTGGTGCAAGGTTGTCAGGAACGAGATCCTAGGTGAGATCGTTTCGAGATAGGATCAGATTGGATCGTAAGATCGGATCGAGAATCACATGATCATACAACATTCATAAATTAAGACTAAAAATATAAAATTGATTTTGGTATCATCCAATTACATGCTCAATTAATAAAAAATCAATAAATTGAGCAGTATGTGAATTATTATATTAAATTTTTTTGAATAACTAAATCAAAATATAATATCATATTAAGTTCATTTTCAGTTTCATGTAGGACACTCAATGTCTACTAACAATAAAAATAAATATGGACTAATGAATTGGTGGAAGCCTGGAAGCAGGAAGATGAACTCAGACTGCTGGATTGCTCATACACTGGAAGCAGAGAGCTTGAATTGCTCTTATACTGGATTTCAAACCACTAGATATCTCGTACGCTAAAGAGAAGAGAAGATGTCGGCCTGAAAGTAGTAAGTCGGAAGTCACTGAATTACCAACCACTGGATTGCTCATACGCAAAAATACAAGATCACTGACACCACTTGAAAAAGAACCTGATAAGGAAGGAAAATGAAGACATTGTTTGGATTGAAAGAGACCGAAGATGTCGCTCATGGCCTCTGTTTGCAGTCGACAATCAACACTTGGGATACAGTAAAGCAACACGATATGATTCTGTGATGGGGTATGGAGGCTGGATTGGTATAAAGTTAAGCAATGGGTTATGGGTGTTGGAATGGTTGAATGGGGCCGGGATAGGGTTGGACAAGTTTCTAGTTACCTTTGGCCGGACCGGTAGAATCAGTCCAGGATCGCGATCCTAAAGATCCTAAGATCCGGATCGCGATCCCAGTTGTAGATGTGCCGATTTAGATCCCAGGTAAGATCTGGATCGATTTACAAAATCTGGATTATAGGATTGTAAGATCATAGGATTCGGATCGCAATCCTGATAACCACGGTGTGGTGGCTTCGCAGAGGAAGATGTGAGGGGGACATTGCCTCAGTCAGAGAAATGAGGCCGAGGGAATCACATTTATGTGATGGGGAGGAAATTGGAAGCGAGAATGCCTGAACGAGGGCGGTTCAACAGGCAACCGTACGGGTTGTCTAGTGAAAATCTGAGAGGAAGGGGGCGAGATCCTTTGGTAGCAGCAGACTATGGAGAACTGTGAAGTCGGAGGAAGGCTCTAATACCAAATGTTATTTGCCTATTTTGGGACTTCGTCGGAGGTAACGGTAGAGGCGGAGAAACATGTGGGCTAACGCAAGAATGCAAGAGAGAAGAGAAGAACTAAAGAGATAGAGAGAGACTTGAGAGAGAGGGAGAAGAGTTAGAGAGAGAGAGATGCACACCGCACTAAAACATTTAGACTCAAACGATGCATAACTACGACTTGACTCATACAACTCGACTTGATGCCTAAAGACTCAGAATAATATAACCGCAAGATAACAGACAGTGTGTGACCCATAACAACTTCATGTACACCCGCTCATTAAAGTTCCTAAGGACATAATTGCACTACAACATCTGTCCCGCTTCAACAAGTACTCCCATCTTGAAGGCAATGGTGTTGATTGTATTCCCTAAACACTAGGGTTAGCCCTACAACAGTAAATGATTGTGACCTCGATGAGAGGGGATTCCACCTAGGTGACATATTATAATTTATGACAGTAGGTTTAGCAACATCTGTCTCAATGACTTCTTAAGAGACGGTGTGTGACCCATAACAACTTCATGAACACCCGCTCATTAAAGTTCCTAAGGACACAATTGCACTGACTGCATCTGTCCCGCTTCAACGAGTACTCCCATCTTGAAGGCAATGGTGTTGATTGTATTCCCTAAACACTAGGATTAGCCCTACAACGGTAAATGGTTGTGACCTCGATGAGAGGGGATTCCACCTAGGCGGCATATTATAATTTATGACAGTAGGTTTAACAACATCCATCACAATGACTTCGTTTCCTCTTTACCTCTGACTTAGAAGTCAACGACTCTCACACCTTATCAAACAAGGCACCGGTTCTTGAAGATAACAAGGGGAATTGCGCCATCACGGGGGATGGTTTCATGAGTCCTGTAAAAGTGTAAGAATATGTTGCCCGTAAAACCAAAAAAAACAAAAAAAAAACCTAGAGGACATGTGTAGACATAGTGTGAAGCAAAAATTTCACAGTAGAAATAGAAGGATGACTTAGGAGACAATGCCATAAAGTCAAATCAGAAGGCTGATCCGCATGAAGAGCCTTTGGTGGGGTAACGAAGTTGAAGGTAGTAGATTCGGAGGGGTCAAACACGTAGAGACCGTCACACAGTATACCAGAGCAATCACCGTCCCCGTCTTCAGGTCCTGAAAAATACAAGAAGTGGGAAACAATGCCACAAAATAATTCATAGAGTTAGTCAAGTGATTAACAGTGAAGATTGTGAGTAAACTTTAGAACATGGAGAACATAAGAGAGAGTAAGAGAGGAGCAGGGTATGAATCCTTTCCCAGCAATCGGGGAGAAGGATTCATCGGTAATGTTCACTTTCTCCCGACCAGACAAAAGAGTGTAGGCACAAAAACTATAACAGACCCAGTCATGTGGTCTGTAGCTCCAGAGTCGATGATCCATTGAGAAGGAGGGCGAGTGGTAGCATAATGTGCCCCTTAGTCCTTGGTGAGCATAAGAGGATGAGGAGGAACTAGATGACTCAGAAGGAGGACCATGCATCAGGCGGCGGAAGGCTTGTATGTCTTCAACAGAAAGAGCAGGAGAAACACCGGTAAGATATGGGCAACTGTCGAGAGAAGAGTCCTCCATGACATCCGAAAGATATGTAGATCGAGATGAAGATGGGTGGCCCTAAGAATGACCATAGATACGACCTCCTCGAGGAGCAGGACCGTCACGTGGAGGAAAGCCGTGAAGCTTGGAGGATGCGTCCCGAGTATGATGAGTCTTCCCACAATAATCACATATCAGATGGTCCTTCTCTGTAGACTTCGGTCCAGTGTCGGGGGCAAGAGGACCACCATGGTTGAACTGTACAGCAAAAGATGAGCTCTCCGAGCCAGAGTCGGGAAGTAAAGTATGTCAACGATCAAATTCTTATTGCACCTAGTACTTTATCTCCTGGAGACACGAGTAAGCAAATCCAAGTGATCATATTCCAGATAAAGTTGGGTAAATTTCAAGTAGTAGGCCAAGGGAGAATGATCACCCTATCCCAGAAGAAATATTTGTCGCCGCAATTGAAATATCTGGGCGGCATTCTCCTGACGTGAGTAGGTGACCTCAGCTCGCTAACAACTAATTTCAGGCAATAGGTTCCAGCATAGAGTTGAGAAGCCATGCCAACACTAAGGAGTTTTCAGGCTCCTATTGCAATCACTCTGGCGATGCCAATGCGAGTTCTCTAGTGGTGCCACTAACATATCTAAACAAATGGCGACTCTTTAGAGCAAGAGTGATGGAGCAAGCCCACAGGAGTCTAGTTTCATGGTGGTAATTTGAGGGGTGTCGTGATCAAGATTTACATAGTCAAATCCTACAGAAGTCATTGAAGTAGAAGAGATGTCTCCGCCGGATGACATATGCAGAGAATCAACACTCTCAAACATAGCAAACCGAGAATAGAAATCAAAGGTTCGCTGAAATAAAGGGTAGAAACATGAAATCAGGGGTTCACTCAGAGAAAGAGATGAAAAACGAAGTCGATACCGACAATGGACCCTCCAAGAAAGCCAAATCGGGTATAAGAATGAAGAATAACCATCCCCGCAAAAATAAGGAAAACTGAACGCCAAAACAAAGGGAATCAAACACCCATGTGTATGACGACCATTATCGTCGATCAGCACAAATCGTGAAAGAAGGCATGTGGGAGTTGTTACGCGAGTATGGATGAAGGCTAGAGGCGGGACGCGAGCGACTGGAGCCGTTGGGGAGCGGCTGAGGCGGGAGGCGCGAGCGTCGGGAGCTGCAACGTCGGGCGAGGTCGCGAGCGGCTCAGGCGAGGTCGCGAGCGGAATGGGCAACTAGGGATTAGGTCGGCTCTGATTACATGTCGTCAAATAGAATTCAATAATGGTTCAATACAATTACTCCTTAATATATAAGTGTAAAAAATACAAGAAAGATAAATATGAAAAATAAAAGACATTTAATTTCAAATACAATCTCCAAAAAAGCTGTATTTATAATATAATTTTACAACCTCAAACTGAACAATAAAAGTAACATAACCAGCATAAAATATGAAAACTACATGCACTATGTTAAATCTCACTCTTCCCAAGATATTTGATATTCTACTTGTGCTACTTGGCTAAGCTCTTCCTCCTAATTTCCCTATTTCAATCAATTCGATCAATTAACTCTAATGTATTTTGATTTCAGCAATCAATCAAGAAAGAGATTTATTGTGACTAATTTGGATTCCCTCTCCATTTTCTTCTGATTTCTACCTAATAAGGTCTTCTTTGAATAAAATAAAAATTTGCAATTCCACGGAAAGGGAAGCACACGTGCGACTTCTTTTACTTGGCATGCACTCGTCATAAAAAAATAATGAGTTTACATGATCAACACTTTATTCTTGTCCACAGGATGCATTCAGTCTACTTTGAAGTACGGATTATGAAGCGGAATAAAACTTGTACAGTCAAAAACAAATAACTGGACATTAACTAGTGTCATGATGCCAACCTGTAATTTTATTTATACCAAACATCGGATGCATCAGAACTTGTCGATGAACTCATATATGTTTTGAGAGATTTCAATCGGTCTTTCTTGATTGATAAAGTGACCGGCTCCTTTCATTACCACGACCTCCTGAAGGAATGGAACATCTTGCTTGAATCTACCCTTGTGAATGTAGTCCTGGACCCCGTGAATATGGTAGGTGAGGTCCAAATCCCCTATTATAAACTTTACTGGCACAGTTATTTGAACCCCAGTCCAGGGTGCAGAGAGCTCCCAGTTCCTGCACAAGCACAATAGTAAGTTCCTACAAGTTCCGTTCCGAAAGCATCAATTGTCCGCGGCGGCTAGAGTGCAAGAGAGGGGATTTTGAGATCACTATAAGCGAGATTTTTCCTGAGAAAGCATGATTGATTTATATTGCTAAATCTAAAAAATATAGTTCATGTGAGACTAAACTCATACACAAACCTAAAGTCTTTAATACATAGACTGAAATAAAATATTAACTTAATTCGATAACTCCAACACACCCCCTCAAGTAGAAGGGTATAACCCACAACTTGAAAAGGTTGTTTGTTGATAAAGGTAATGGAGGTAGAGATGAGAAGTGATGGACATCGGTGGTGGCTCGGGGTGTGACAACATGAGTGCACAAAACACACGAGCGATACACACACGATTCTATAAGTCAATACCACAAACACATGGTGTATGACAACATCATCTACACTCAAAAAACATGTGGAAGAAACATGGTAACGGAAGATATGGGGTCGAGTGTGTATACATTTAAGCACGGACCAAGACATCCACATAGAAAGCCCACACTGGAGCACATGCGACGCAGGGGTAAGGTCCTATCAGGGGCTAATGGATGATTTCTACATGCATACATAAATTTGACAACTAATTTGCAATAATAAGATTTTAAATCAAATTATACTAGATCGATCACAATTGTTAAAGCTTAACAAATAGGAAAACAAGTGTTGCTGTATAAGTGCGAGAGCACGCAATCAAATTACTCAAGAAAATAGGAACATACAAGTTATCAAAGTTCGGCAACAATGATTACAAAGCAAAATTAACTAGAGCAGTGAATAGACACTAATTAAACACAAAATAAATGACACCAAACTTGGAAACTTACACCACTATGGGGTAGAGGATTGGCAGGTATCTAACAAGTCTCAGGTGGCCGGGGATGATGCAATAGACTGGATTAGGCCTCCGAGGGGAACTCAGATTGCTGAATTGGGATGGTGCAGGGCTGGCTGAATAAGAACAGCTGCTGGGAAGGGCTGAGGGGCAGTTTGGGGACTGGAGGTTGTAGGACCGGAGGAGGCTACTAGTTGGTTGGAATGAAGTGGGGAAGGCTTAGGTAAGGGTAAAATAGGGCTCTGAAAGTGCCGGCAGCAAACAATGTGGGCAAGGAGGCCAGATAGATGAGGTGGGAAGCTGGTTTTTTAGTCCAGATTCTAGTCCTGGACTCAGAACAGGCTTCAAGGGAGGTGGTCCACTGGAGGTTGCTGCCCAGGAAAACACTTCCAGTGTCTAGCAGGGTGCTCTGGAGGGCTGGGGGCTGAGGGAAGGCAGAGACAGGGAGATGGGAGGTGATTCTAGAGGTTAGTGGCAGCTTTTGCCCTTTTTGGATAGGGTCTGGGCAGAGATAAGGGATCTGTGGGAGTGGAAGGAAATAACCGGCTGTGGTGATGAGTGGGAGCTCTGATTGGATGAGGAGGGGGTGTCTTGGCTTGAGGGGTGGAGAGGAAAATGAGGGGAAGTGGAGAACAATGGGCTGTGAGGGATTTTAGGAAGAGTAGGCCTAATTTTTAGGAGGTAGTTGTAGTGGGGTAGTGGAGAGTTGGCTAGGGAGTGGGGATGGTGGTGGGAGGATGATGACCGGAAGGGATCACCGTAGGTGGTGGTGGTGGTGGCCGGAGATGGTGGTCATCGCCGGAAAACTGAAAAATAGAAGGAATTGAGGTGATGGTGGTGGAGGAATTTCTTTGGGGAGAAGGGCCTATGGAGGTGGTCGGCGGGGAATATGGAGGAGGAAAGTGGTAGGGAATGGGGTGGCCGGTTGGGTAGTAGGGACTAGGGAAGGGGAAATGGGTGAGGCCGGCAGTAGTAATGGTGGAGGAAAAGGCATGTCCGGCTGGAGATATGGAAGAGGGATAATGATATGTGATCGGCTAGTGAAGGTGAAGGGGAGAGGGGTTGCCAGCTAGTGAAGGAGGGGGGAAGGGACGACCGGCTGAATGAATGGAGAGAAGAGATAGGGGAAAGTAGCTTCCAAGCTTCACCCTTGGGTTCCAGCTTTGGCACCGGGAGATCACAAGGAGGTTTCTTCGCTCAAGCTTTCAATACCTCTTACATGAGGAATCTATTCTAATTTATAGACTAGGGAGGGATAATATTTTTCTCGCACCACTTTTTAGCATTTACTTGGGTATGTTGTATATTATGGGGGCCCGGCTGGACCCATATTATATTGTGTTGACAGGTGGAGTGTTATAGGCAACAACTAGGTTGAATCTCTAAGCAGAAGAAGACGGGCACTCGATGGTGTGGGAGAAGACATGGACGAAGAGGGTTGGACGAAATTTAGAAGCTCAAGACAGGCGAGCTTCGATCTAGAAGATTGTTGCCTGAAGAAGGGCAATCGATCGAGTGAATATTGCAGATATGGGCAGTCAAGTATCTGCAGTAAGTTATCGATACAAAGGAGCCGAAGACAAGCATAGCAACTCGTTACATCTCTACCCGCTAGATAAACAAGAGTAATCGATGAAATGACGAGAAAAGAGAATCGGGCTCGTGCGAGACACGGAAGAAGCGTTCGGCGAGGGTTCTAACATGAGAAATCAAGAAAGAATTTTCTGATACCATGTTGAAATATTGTGTTGAATACAAAATGCGTATTATGTTTCCCTTAAAGGGATATTTAAAAGGCAACAAAATTTCACAAAACATGAATAATACATGTGGGACTAAACGTATACACATTTACCTAAAGACTCTAATACATGAACTGAAATATAATATTAACTCAATGTGATAACTCCAGCAATAATTTCATAAGTAAATGATTTGTCATTGTAATTTCACATTACAAAATCTTGGACTCTACAAAGTCCTGCATCCATCATTAGCTTCATATTTACATTAAATACTAAAATAAATAGTTCAAGTAAAATAAAATCGTTGTTCATAACAAATCTAAGTTCTAATAAGCTTTGTAAGTGAAAAAACTAATATAGCCGCAAGATAGATAATTCTAAGAGAAATAATGAATTTAAAGATTAGAGAAACTGGATATGAACAAGTCAGTCAAGGCATATACAAAGGGTAGAACAGGCAGCAAAAAAACATACCTATTCATGTTCCTATAGTAGTTAATTCCACCAGTAAACCCTGACTTGTCAAATTTACTTGCAAAATAACTGATATCATCTTCAGATAGCCAAGAAGGTAAGATTATTTCTTCATTGGGGGATCCTAAAAATCCATTTACTTCTCGCAGAAAAATAGGCGCTGGTTCATGATATGTCAAGAACTTTTTCATAATAAATCTTATACCAAAACCAGCAAAGAGAGCTTCTGGTTCTCCAGGTTCCTGTGAATAATACTCAGGTCAGAGATCTGGAAAAGATTTGGCTAAACAAACAATAGTAATCAACGACAAATAATAGCATACAATGTTTCGAGTGGTGAGCATTTAGCCCATTAGACGTTAAGTTACATAATACATGTACGTAGAAAAACAGAAGAATAGGAAAAGTATGCAATGAGTAACAAACATGACAATGCTAAGATTCCATTTGTCGGAGTTTTTTTTGTGTGGTGCCCCAGTTCGGCGTGAGAGATAGTGTTAAAGAGGATGATGCTGGTATCAACCATCACTGGAGGGAACAAAACGCATGAGCGTGAAGTGTCCATTTGAGGTAGGGAACAACACATATTAGGACAGAATCATCGAGAGCCTCTCTAGCACGACTGCCGTTTAATGACTTGTTCCTTATATTCACATTAGTTAATAGTTTTCCATTGGCGTCTATATATATGTGAACTCTTGCATGCACTTCCTTATTTTTGGATAAATTGGAAAGTGAGCCTAGGGAGTAGGGAGTGCCAAGAGTGGTTACTTAAATATTTTTCTTCCCATTCTTCTTCTCCCATATCTCCCCGACTCTATTTTCCCTAGGGTTAGAAGGCAGCGGGTCACCGCTGTTTTAGGGTCGTTTCGTGTCATGAATTACAACATGCAGTGTGAGGTGGTGGCGGGAAGAAAACATAAGATACCAAGTGATCATTACAAGACTCAACAAAGTAATTGTTAGAGAATACTAGAAAAAATGATGTATTGACCCATTAACTTGACCCATGTAGAATTTAGTGTTTAGTCCCACATTGTTTGTATAGCTAGATCTTACTCTCTCCTCTCCTATATATTTGTACTCATACTTGTTTTTTGGTATTCAGGAAGTATATAAAAGGTTTGAACCTTTTTCTACATGATATCAGAGCCAACGGTCCGACCTGCTCTTTTTCTAACCGCCCACTCTTCCGGTTCCGGTTAACCGGGCGGCTTGTGGTTCTGCTTAACCGCATAGCTTCTGCGGCCTTGGTCCTTCTAACCGCCTCCTTTCTCTCTCTCCCGTGGATCCCCCTCTCTTCTTCGCTCTTCTTATAGGACTTTCGCTCTCTGACAAGTGGACCCTACTCTCGTGCAACTTCTTTTCTAACCGCTCTGGGCTTCCTCCAGTCTTCCTGCGGCTTGTTCTATCCGTCTGGTCTCGTGTTATACCCACTGCGGTTAAGTCTTTTTCTAATTGCGGCTTCCCGTGCGGTTTCTTCCTGGCTACCCGCTTCCTGTCTACTCGCTGCGGTCTCCTCCTCTACCCGCCGAGTTACAGCCTTCTCGCTGCTCTCCTTTCTTATCACCGTGACTTCTCTTAGTCGTTGCGGCTTCCCAAATCGTTGTGAGCTTTGCATCTAGGTCGCGGAATCGTTTCTTGCCGCTGGTGTGCTCACCGTGACCGTGCGGACTTCTCACGCGGTTTCTTCACTGCTTAGTCGTTGTTGGTTCTCTTCCCGCCGCGGGTTCTTCATCTTGGTCGCGGCCTCTTGCTGCTGGTGTGTTGTCACCAAACCGTGCGGCCTCTTTTCTGCTCTCTAGTCAAGGGGCTTCTCCTCTCTTTCCGCGGTCTCCTTGTCGCGATTCTCGTCTCAACTTGGTTGTTCGCGCGGATTACCTGCGGCTTCTCGGCTACCCTGTTCGTCGGTCTCTGACCTGTTGCGGCTTGCTTCTAACCGTACGGTCTTTGTGCCTTTGTGTTGGCCTCCTCTTTCCGTTGCGGTCTGTTTCTAACCGCGCGGTCTAAGTGACCTGGTTGCGGTCTTCTTCTTCTCGCCACAGACTCTTCCTGGCCTGTATTCTGCTTTGCTTGACCGCTAAGGGGTGCCTCCTTTCTGCCTGTCCTCCGTGGCTTGTTTCCATCCGCTGCGGTCCCTCTCTCCTTTCCGCACTGGTCGTGGCCGTTTTGGCCACTGGTGCGTTGTCACCGTGACCGCTGCGGACTGTCTCCGTTGCTGCGGACTGTCCCTTGCAAGATGATCAACTGTCTTCCGGGCTCTATGGTGTCTATTTCCGATGGTGGTACCTCCTGCCTTGCTCATAGCTCATCCTGGATTTTGGATTTCGGGGCCTCTCACCACATTACCTCACGGAAATCACCACAATATTCGAACTATGTGTATCCCAAGTTCATCGCTGTTGCTAGTGAAGACGTCATTCCCGTTTCTGGCGCAGCAGTTATTCACCTTACTCCCTCCATCACTCTTCTCTCTGCTCTTCATGTTACGAGCTCTCCTTTCAACCTTCTCTCTATTGGTTGTCTCATTACTGATCTTAATTGTGATGTAATTTTTTCTTCCAACTTGTGTGTTGTGCAGGATCGTAAGACGCAAACTATCATCGGAAAAGGGCATCTGTCGAATGGTCTCTATATCCTTGACCCCTCTCCTCTAACGGTGTTGTCATCTATTAGCTCTGTTGAGCGGCATCAGCGTCTTGCTCACGCTCCTCTAAACATCCTCAGAAAATCTCTCCCCGAAGTTTCCCTCCAAGAGTTCACGTGTGAGTCGTGTATGTATGAGAAACATCATCGGTCTACGTTCCCACCTCATACTACTCGAAGTCCTGCTCCCTTTGATCTAGTACACTCAAATATTTGGGGACCCTACAAAATTGCGAGTGTTTTTGGATACCGTTACTTTGTCACCTTTGTTGATGACTACTCTCGGGTGACCTGGCTATATCTCCTTCGTGACCGCTCTGAATTGCCTGGTGTATTCCGAACATTCTTCATCGAAACTCGCAACCAATTTTCCACAACGATTAAAACTCTCCGCTCTGATAATGCCTGTGAATACACTAGTCATGTCTTTGCACACTTATGTGTTGAGTTTGAGATCATCCATCAAATCTCGTGTTCCTATACCCCCTAGCAAAATGGCGTTGCAAAACGCAAGAATCGTCATCTGCTTGAGATCACCCGTTCTCTTATGATTCAAATGAATATTCCCAAACAATATTGAAATTTCGCGGTGTCTACCGCCTGCACTCTTTTTAATCGCATGCCTTCCTCTATTCTCAATTTTGTTGTTCCCTTTAATCTTCTTTTTCCCTCCACACCTCCTTTCTCCATCACCCCTCGTGTGGTTGGCTGCGTGTGATTTGTTCATCATCTTGGCCCGTCCACTGACAAACTTGCTCCCCGTACCACTAAATATATGTTTGTGGGTTACTCTCGGACTCAGAAGGGGTACGTTTGTTTTTCTCCCAAGAATCGCAAGGTTGTTACTTCTACTGATGTCACATTCCTTGAAAATCAGCCATATTACTCTCTACCAAATGATTCTCCACTTCTGCAACCTCTTTTGAAGCATGTTATCCCGGTTCATTCAAACCTTCCACCTCTCCTTCCCACACCAATCCCACCTAAACCACATATCATTTGTGTGTACACTCGACGTCCTTCTCCGTCTATTACCCTACGGGAGAAGCCCTCCTCTAATGATGTTTTGCAGCCTACGGATCCGACAACCGGTTCCACTGCCCACGCAATGCCAAACTATGTCTCTTTTCACCGTCTCTCTCTGGAACCCCGACGAAGTGCTATTTCTTTATCCTCTATTTCCACCCTCTAATTCTGTGCAGGAGGCTCTCCAACATCCCGGGTGGCGGGTGGCTATGGACGAGGAGATATCTGCTCTTTGGGCAAACCACACGTGGGATCTAGTCCCGCTTCCTCCTGGACAATCTTGTGTGAGATATAAGTGGGTGTTTGCCGTCAAACAGGGTCCGGATGGGACGGTTCACTGTTTGAAAGCTCGTCTAGTAGCTCGCGATTTCACTCAACAACAAGGTCTGAATTATGATGAGATTTTTTCTCCAGTCGCTAAACTCAATAATGTTTGTGTGTTGATCTCCATCGTTGTTCACCGCCACTAGCCTTTGCACCAACTGGATGTCAAAAATGCATTTCTTAATGGCGATTTGAAGGAGACCGTTTATATGCAGCAACCTCTCTCGGGTTTGAGACCACGGGGGAGTCTCTTGTGTGTTGTCGGAAGAAGTCTATTTATGGTCTCAAACAGTCCCCTCGGGCATGGTTTGATAAATTTAGCAAGACCGTTAATGTTGTTGGCTTCACTCGGAGTTCGGCCAACTTCTCTCTGTTCACTCGTCATCGTCCAACAGGCACAGTGATCCTTTTGGTATATGTGGATGATATTTTGATTACAGGAGACGATCTTTCAAGAATACAGATGATCAAACATCATTTAGCGACTGTGTTTTAAACAAAGGACCTGGGAAGCCTTCGATATTTTCTTGGTTTCGAAGTGGCTCGGAGACCGTTAATGTTGTTGGCTTCACTCGGAGTTCGGCCAACTTCTCTCTGTTCACTCGTCATCGTCCAACAGGCACAGTGATCCTTTTGGTATATGTGGATGATATTTTGATTACAGGAGACGATCTTTCAAGAATACAGATGATCAAACATCATTTAGCGACTGTGTTTTAAACAAAGGACCTGGGAAGCCTTCGATATTTTCTTGGTTTCGAAGTGGCTCGGAGACCTGATGGGCTTGTGCTATCTCAGAGAAAGTATTATCTTGACTTACTTCATGATGCGGGCTATTCTGTAGCAAGCCTGTTGATACTCCCATGGATATCAATCACAAGCTTTGTGCTCATGCCTCAGACTCTGATTTGCTCCTTCCGAATCTAGAGTATTATCGTCATCTAGTGGGAAAGCTAATATATCTCACGGTTACGAGACCTGATATATCATTTGATGTTGGAATTGAAAGTCGATTCATGCACGAACCACGTATCTCTCATCTTCAGGCACTCGAGCGTATTCTTCGATACTTGAAGACTGCTCCTGGACAAGGACTTGTATACAAGCCCTTTTCGTCTCCCTTATCTCTGATTGCATACTCTAATGCTGATTATGCTGGCTCGGTGGATGACCGTCATTCCACAAGTGGATA
This sequence comes from Platanthera zijinensis, assembly GCA_039513925.1. Classification (NCBI taxonomy): domain Eukaryota; kingdom Viridiplantae; phylum Streptophyta; class Magnoliopsida; order Asparagales; family Orchidaceae; genus Platanthera; species Platanthera zijinensis. The sequence continues at coordinate 19,943,922 of CM077084.1, read as the reverse complement.
ATGCACTTACTTTGGAGGACATCTTATTACATGACGCAGCAAGAAACAGTCTGTGGTTGCTCGTTCATCTGCTAAGGACGAGTATCGAGCAATGACAACAGATGTATCTGATCTCACCTGGCTTGAGGGTCTCCTTGATGATTTAGGAGTCAAGCTCTCCTCACCTGGCACTTAATTTTGTGACAGTCAAGCTGCTATACACATTGCCAAGAATCCGGTTTTCCATGAACGAACAAAACATATCGAAGTTGACTGTCATTTCATCCGGGAGAAAGTTCAGTTGAAGAAGATAGAGTTAACACATGTTCCTGCTGCTCAGCAAGTTGCTGATATCCTCACCAAAGCCTTACCACGACGTCTCTACTATCAGTTCTTGTCCAAGCTTAGTGCCTACTATTTGTACGCCTCAGCTTGCGGGGGAGTGTTAGAGAATACTAGGAAAAATGATGTATTTGCTCATTAACTTGGCCCATGTAGGATTTAGTGTTTAGTCCCACATTATTTGTATAACTAGATTTTACTCTCTTCTCTCCTATATATTTGTACTCACACTTGTTTTTTGGTATTCAAGAAGTATATACAAGATTTGAATCTTTTTCTACAGTAATAACCCTACACAACTTCCAAAACTCTAGTGTAAATTTACGTGGAAAACAGGATAAGTATCCTATCATAGAAAATTGCAAGGGAGGAAAAAAAATCCCTAACAAATAAATGCTTCTATATAAGAACTGCAAAGCTAGCCAAAAAACAAATTGAAGTACAACTATTTTTCTTGTCTCAACTTACAAGTGAATACTCACTGCAAACCAAAAGAAAACGAACAAAAAACAACAAGTAAATAAGTTCTGAATCACATACCATCGCCGCGCCGAAACGCGCAAAGATTAAAATTAGCGTTGCTCACACTTGTATTCACGCCCTTTTATTTTTTTCTTTAATATTTGTCGCACACAGGACATCTCAACATGAAAAGAAAAATAACCTTAGATGAAAAACACACGAAAGGGTATATGAAGTCCAACAGAAATAAATATCCTAGTCATAATACGACCAAGTTATACAGTCCAAAAACAAGTAAATAAAATCTCTCATCCTCTCCTCTCCTCAAAATAGTACCCTCACGTCCTCATAAACCTCTCGGGCTGGTTCAGGGAACTCCTCTCATGCGGGCGCATGTCTACGCTCCACCATCCGCACCTGCTCCGTTGGTAGGTGAATCAGGTCCTAAAAATGAAACGTAGAAACGTACGTTACCCACAACTGATCAAGTAAATCTCACGCTCCTCCCTAGCCTCCTAGCGGGTACCAGGAAGGAAACCTGCAAGAAGAGTTAGCACAATAGTCGAAGCAATATATATATATATATATATATATATATATATATATATCTTTATTATATAAAAGAATATGCATATCTTGGAGCACACCAACCATTCACTTTCACCCGTTTGATCTCAGAATTATTAATTTTGGACCGTTCGATCACATCATCTCCAATATTTCGCTGCTTTCCTTCTCTCAACCCCGTCAGCGTGGTCCTCCCACAAACCCGATAAAATCTCTCCATAGAAAAACCCCAGGGCCAAACTGATTCCCGATCCTCACCTTTCTCTTGGCGGACGACAACAGCGATGACAACAATGACGCCATCACCGAGACCGATGTCGACGCCGATTTTCTCACTGCAGGTGCTCCAGGATATATCGCGCCTGTCAGTTTAGGGCCGGTGAGCCTCACTCCATAAACCCTAACTCCTCCAACAGCAAGTGCTCTTCTTCTATCTCCACGTGCATCCACCTTCAACTCAATCTCTCTCGCATCTCTTTTCATCTAACATTTTTTCATTGTATGCCTTCACGCTTCGTAATGTTAGCTCCTCTGCCTCGCCACTCTCCTCAAGGCTTGCTTCTCTTTGCAGATCTGCCCCTTTGCACATCTCGCCTCCTCCGACCACGGTACGTCGGCTCCTTAACGATCACGCCATTTACACTCAATTGTTCATAGCTGCTTTTCCAAACTATTAATCTTCCCTATTTCAGAGATCTGCATCCGACCAGTCTTCTTCGAACTACCCTCTTGGTACGACTCCTCCCTATTATGCAACCTCACTGGCATTTTAATCCATATTTATTAATAATAATAAGATACTATAAGGGATGCAAGTTTTACTTTCACTCTTCTTGGGGATGAAGTCCTCATAGTCATTTCTCCATAGAAAGGGATACAGATACATATATTGCAAAATGTTAAGGATGCTATAAATGGAACCCCTGTAGGATATTATAGATGATGAATGTATGTCCCTGAGGTAGGAGAAGAAGCTCCAATCGATCATAAGCGAGTACAAGCTTAAAGTATTGCAAATTATTTATTATGGATGTTGAGTCTGGTTGTGGCCTTAAAATTAGCTTTGTTTCTCAGAAAACAAATCCATCTTGATTTGCTCACAAGATGTTTGACTCATGTCCTGATAGACCATATTATTTTCGTATATGGTAATTAACTATCATTATATGATGTACTTCAGAATTATCATTTGATTTTCTATTTTCTGGGTGATTATTTAACTTCTTCTCCCTATGAATTATCTATGTTTCCATTTACCTAAATTTTATAATTTTTCAGATGCCAATTCTTCCCACATCTGCTGATAACATAAGTCTCAACTTATATTATCTATCAATTTATCTAGATTTTATGTTCTTATTTTGGATGAAGAAGTTTCATATAGTGGACATGCCTTCCAAAATGGTCTTTTAGCTATTCTTTTAAATAGGGATATTGAAGTGCCTTCCTAGATGTTCATAAAAACAATGTAATTGTGATGTTTTCAAATTGACATGAGTTATCATCTTTGGTATGATTAATGACGAGCAAAAGAGGGAGATAGATAAACATGGAGTAAATTAGTTTTTCTTTGAAGTATTTTATCTCCTCGGTAAGCTCCAAAGCTCTTAAGATCTCATTACCTGTAGATGCAAACTTTAAATGACTTCGAATAACTTAATAACAACTCAAAAAATTTATAACTGATAGAAAAGATAAAACCTTAGTAGTAAGTAGAGGCAGTATGGAGTCATGGAAGGAGCATAGATTCCTGCGGAAAACTAACATGTTGGATTTTGAGTGCACACTTGTTAGAGTATTCTTCTCCTGGATTATATTAACTCATTTTGTTTTTATATTTTCAGAATACAAGTGCCAAAGTTTGGACCTTCACTGATTTGGTTTATATCCCAAATGATCCGGCACCAATACGCTCCTTCATTTCTAGCTCATCCCATTTAAAACAATACACTCCTCTTATTTATTAGTTTTTGGTTATCCATGCAAGGATGCAAGCAAATGCATCGAGCATTGGAATAAAATGCATCAGAGCATGAGCGGAGCACATTGGATTAAAACAAGCAATAAGGACAAGTCCTGAACTTTGATGAATGTAGTGCCAAGGTCTTTCATGAAATCAAATAAATGTGATAACAACGAATCATGGTCGTCCATATATTTTCTTAGATCTCCTAAAACTATGATAGGGCGACTCAGACTTATATATTTTTTGCTGGGGGACCCTACAACCCGCCAGCCCAGTGGGTCCATTTCACGACAAAGCAAGCCCGCCCAATCTGCGGGCAACAAAAATCAAGCCCAAAACTCTGCTGAAGCAGCCCGCTAGCAACCCGCCGGAATACGCTTCGGGCCCGCCACAACTTTTCTATAGAAAGGCCGTTGCACTATATATATCTTATATATAAGGGAATGTAGAGATTTGGAGGCACACTATAGATTGAATATTGGTCATTGGATCATGAGAGAGAGCATGAGAGGGGGGAGATTTGGGAGAGAGAGTGGAGGGACAGGGAGAGAAGGGGGGAGAGAGATGGGGAGAGAGATGGAGGGGGGAGTGATAAAGAGAGAGATGAATTAATTTTTATAGATTAAAATTTGCAAAATTATATAAAATAAAAATAGGAATAGTACTTCATATTGTTCGTTGAGTCTGCACTCAACGCCTGAACAGGCGTTGAGTCTGCACTCAACGCCTGAACAGGCGTTGAGTACACACTCAACGCCTGTTCAGGTACCGAGGGGCGGGCTTCGGGTGCGGGCGAAGCCCGCTTGAATGTCAAGCGGGCGAAGCCCGCTTGGTTGCGGGCGAAGCCCGCAGCGACGCATCGAGAACGGGCGAAGCCCGTTCGAAGATGCTAGTATATATATATATATATATATATATATATATATATATATATATATATATATATATATATATATATATATATGTACAAGTAACAAGTAAGAGGAGCAGTAACATCAACAATTAATAAAACATGGTTTCTAGCTATATAGATGTACGGGTATCAAATAAGAGCGGTAAAAACATCTATAATCAATAAGGCAAGGTTTCTAAATTTATAAAATTTCCCGTCATCGTACAACTCCTCCTAACGGTGGTTATACGATGCCCGACCAAGGTGAGAGCACGGGTAACACACATAAGTAAATATGTATATATATGGCATGATGCGTATGAATGCTTGACCTCTCTGTCACTCATATGATGTATCACAATCACTTTCCCCTATGTCGACATAATGACCTATTAAGAAAATGAGCTCACTTTACAGGCCTCACCGCCATGGCCAAACGTGATAGTGGGTCGGTCTCCCCCACTTCTAGGTTATGGATACACCGAGTATATCGCTCCCACTTCTAGGTTATGGATACACCCCAACTTCTTAGGCCTTCGTACCTCTACAAAGAATAGGTACTCTCGGTGGGAACACATATTCACCTCATGTGGAGATTGACCTTCTCGGCACATAACCAAATAGGCGTAAGACAGACCTATATGGAAGGAGTAGATAGCCATCGGCCCTCTTCACCACTACAACCAAAAGAGTTCGTCGTCAAAACTTCTCCCATAGTGTATAATAGGGGGAAGCCGACGAACCCGCCACTCGTAATTAGGTAACACCCGTGGCTTGATAATTATCACATGCTTAAGCTAGTATTGACATACTTATGCATACGGGAATCATACCCACATGAATTCAATATTTTGAATCATTTAAACATGATCTATAAATCCATGGCTCAAATATCAGCTCCAATTAAATATAAATTGTTCGAGTGAGAGACATTGGTTTTGCACACGATGACGACTAAGGCAGCGTGTTTCATAAGGTTATATTTTCTCCGTACAAAATTTTAAGAACTATATATAGCAAAACAATATATATGGAAACATACCAGAACTTAGAGAGAGATATACCCTTAAAAAGAATTGTCATACCGGTCTAAACATAAAATTTATCTCAGATTTCCGGCAGCTTGTAAGCGGGAGATTTCCCGCGTCGGTGTATTATATAAAATAATAATTTCTTGGTTCAAAACTATACAACCAACTAACATAGCATGTTAAGATATATGATGTCATACTTAAGCTTTTGAGGAGATTTATAACAAAAATTGTGCACATTTATCTACACATATTCATTAAAAAGAATTTCATGATCGTGAGGGAATTTTTTAAGTATATAAAAATATATGTATGTATGAAAGGGAGAGAGCCAAAATCTCATGCCCAATAGCCGCATGTGAGGAGTTTGCTCCGGCCATAATTTATACAGTCAACTAAAAGCTAGCAAAACAAAAAACATAATTGCATACCTAATATATTTTTTTGAGCTAAACATAGCAATACATTAATTTGGCACATTCAATTAAGCATTTCACAATTTTCCCTAGGAACAGTGATGGCGCGCGAGGGATTTTCCAAGGCTTGTCGGAGCCACAAACGCTCCAGCCATCGCTCATGGTGGGCGCGCCCGGAGTCGGGTACACCGGAGAGGTGCCGACCAGCGGCCTACCACCGCCGCCGGCGACCCGGGACTAGAAGAAAACTCCTTCCAGGTCCACGGTGGCTGCATGCATGCAGCAACCGCGAGCCCTCCCCCTTTTTCAAAAAATTTTGCGGGGTCTCCCCACCTCAACCCATGGGGAGATAGCTCCGGTCACCACCACAAATGAGAGCGTCCAGGGAGGGAGCTCCGGTGAGGTAGCTGCCGGCGGCCGGCTGCCTCCGGCGGTGGCCGGAAAATAATATTATTATTTTTCTGTTTTTGGATGGAGGCCGCCGGAGCGGATTACGACGCTTTTCTCCGCCTCAAGCGCCATGAGAGAGGATCGTGGAGACTCCCTCCCCTTCACACGCCCCATGCAAGGCCGAAACCCGCAAAGGTGACGGAGATCGTGGGGGTGGTTCGAAGTTATCCATGGCCGGGATCGCCGGCTCCGGTGATCGGAGTTGGCGGTGATCGACGAGAAATAGATCTAGAACGTCAGATAAGGTTGTAGATGTCGCCTGTCGGATATCGGGGACACGCCGGTTTAGGTTTTTCATGTCGGTTTTAGTATGCCGGGGGATATATCGGGGATATTTCACATAACGAGTTTTAATATTTAATTATTTATCTGTGTAACAATTTATAAATTTAATCTTTTTAAAATTTATATATATTAATAATTTGATATTTATTGAACTCCTAAATTTATCAAACTAATATAAATATTTTGTGTTACACAAATAATAACGGTATAACGCGTGAAATAAAATAAGAGAAAGCAGAATGTCGATAAGTCGTCGATGGTAATGGAAGATAAGAAACTTTTAGTTCATAATTCAAAGATCATGCATAATTAAAGTCAGTGACGAACTTAAGCAAGGAAAAAAGTCAGAGGAAGGGGAAAAACAATCTAAACAATGAAATAATTTTTGTCTATTGTCTATTAGACCATATACATTAATTAAAATAAATTGAAAAAAACCAGTCGATAAAATGTTGGGATATATCGGCTGATATATCGGTCAATAAAAAACATATCGTAGGATATATTACAAAAGAATATTTTGCAAAAAAAATATCGGAAACGTATCGTTTGATATATGAAACCTTTATGTCGGCCGACATGTCAGCCATGTCGGAGGATATCCACAACAGTGAGTCGGAGGAACTTACATGTGCGTCGTTTAGGCGAGGGGTCGACGGGTGGCCATGGATGGTGGAGATAGTCGGAGTTGAGAGAAATAACTCGTCCGACTGTCGTCGAGGCTGGTTTTTTGGCTGGTTAGGGGAGCAAGAAGTAGGGAAACGAAATTCTATCCTCCCTTGAGGTTTATATAGGGGTGGGGGTTGTTTTAGGATTTTGGGAATGAGTTAATTTTTCATTCCTTTGGAAGAAAATTCCCCCCCCCCCCCCCCTTGATTTATGCCGCCCAAGCCTCCTCTATAGGCTTAAAAGGTAAGAAATAATCCCTCCATCAGCTGGCTCTACCTTTGGGGAATAAATGAATTTAATGTGTGGAGTTTTATTACCTAATTTGGGATTAAAAACGTTTTAAATAATTAATTATTATTCAATTCGAATTCAAATTTTTATCATAGCCTCCTAGCATCATAAATTAATTTCAAAAATTATTTTATAATTTTTGGGAGTACTTTGATATTTTATTTTATTTTATGAGTGTATAAAGCTTGGTTAAAATAAAAGAAATCATATTTAAATTAAATAATATATTTTAATTCATAGATTCAATCTTACTATTTTTTTTAGTGCCTTAGTAAACATTTGGAAAATTTTTGGAGAAGATTTGCTATTTTTATCATTTTCCCTTTATTTATCTAATTTATCAATTATTTAAATAATTAAATTATCTAAATATTTTTTAGATGTCATTCCCCTATTCATGTAGCATTATGCAGCTACTCAAATGTATTGGCGGCCCAAGAGCATCTCACGTCGATGAGCTGATCGAGTCGGGTAGCTTGGTGTGTGTTTAGCCAAATTAGGGCAATTTCAAATTTTACATAATTTAAATTGATCGAAGCAATGAGTGTGCGTTGTAGTAGGTCAATTTGACTTGTTTAGAGTGTTAGTGCACATTTCATGTGTTAAATGGGCTTACGAAGACCTCATGAGACAATTCAAACACATGAGAGTCTAGTACTCGCATATGCCGAAAAGTACTCGCTTCATAAGATCCGGTGGGTGTCTTGAATGACTTATTTGATCAACAACACCCAGTAGGGAATTAACCTATTATATTTGGGTTCCAACCAAACCCACGGAATCCTTCACAAGACATGCGCCATAGTCATCTCACACAAGACTGCCACAACCACCTCCAATTGGAATCGCCCGGCAGTAATGTTCCATAACACTTACACCACAATCACCTTACACAAAATCTATGTCACGGTCATCTTCTACAAGATCTATGCGTGTTAGACATGCATCACAACAAGACCTACTCCGCAATAATCTCCCGCGAGACTGCACCGTTGCCTCATCAAGAATCTGTGTTGCGAGCGACTCCTACGAGACGACCATAGCGACAAACAACTCCTACAACTTATATGGCATTGTCTTCTTTCCCAAGAACCGTGCCATTGCAAGAGTTGTCTGCAGCCAGACATTTGTACAAACTTCGACAACAACAAAATAGAACATATATCGTAACCATCTCCCACAAAAGGATGAATGACATATCTAAGATCAATGTTGCAACCCCAAAGGCCTATATCGCATTTGAGGCTAAACCCTAAACCTACTTTGACACATAAGGACTTTCATGGTGTCCCCTCTTTTGATTGTCAGCAAGACATCCTATGTAATGAAGTCCTTTTAATTGCTTTGATTGGGAATACGATAGGCAACTGTAATCGGCACTCTCCCCACTCGATTTCGTGAACACAATCCAAGGATCAGAGTTACTTTCAACAGTACATATAAGAAACTACTGAATCCAAATAACCTCTGAAGCTAAGAAACTAAGAGACGAACACATCAAATAACAAAGCATCGGCTATTTGAATATCAAGAAAGAATTTGAAGAGGGAGAACCTGGAATCTGCAAATATAGTGATCATCTCCGAAAAGCGCCCTCAAGGAATCCACAGGTTTTCGAGCCGGATTCCTGGGAGTGTACGCTACACTGATATTCACCAGCGCTCTCACTTTGTCCGGCCTAAGAAGGCAGAGGTTCCACGCCACAGTGGCCCCCCAGTCATGCCCAACTACAAAAACCTTCAGATTCGGTTCAATGTCAGATCGCCAGATTCAAGAAAATAGATGCCGCAAAATCGAAGCGGAGTCTTGTCACTTCACCTTGTCTTGGCCAAGGGAATTGATGAGGGCGACGAGGTCGCCGACGATGTGGAAGATGGTGTAGGCGTCGATGTCGGGCGGGGCGTCGGTGTCGCCGTATCCTCGGAGGTCGGGGGCGACGGCGCGGTATCCACGGGCGGCGATGAAGTTAATCTGGTGGCGCCAGGAGTACCAGAGCTCCGGGAAACCGTGGAGGAAGAGCACGACGGGACCCTCCCCTTTCTCGGCGACGTGCATGTTAATCCCGTTCACCGGTACTATGCTGTGCTTAAACCCTCCTCCGTCCATCTCTCTCTTGCCGATCGCTAGCTTGTGGGTTTTTGCTGGTGTGAATTGCGAAGAAGACTGGAGACGAAGAAGACTTCACGAGAATCTGGGTGGATTGGCGAGGCCTAAATCAAGAAATTTTTGTAGACGGGTTTGGAGGAAAAAAAAAGAGGATTCTTAAGTGCATTATAGTTTTGGCTACCCTTCATAAATTACATTTATATTTGGAAAATCAACTATCAAAAAATAAGGGTGGTGATATTAGCAAATTCTATTTGACTTCTAGCAAATCATTACTATTAGCAAATTCTTATTTTTCAAAATGACTATTTGAAAACCATTTTGTTACTAGCAAATCAACATAATTTTTTTTTTTAAAATTTAAATTTTGTTTAAAACATTCTTTCTTTCAAAATAACTCACTACATATAATGACATTATAAATGATTTCAAAAGTATTCATTCAACCACTTATGTTAGCATTAGAAATGAGTCAAAATGTCGCAAAATTTTATTTAGTATGTCCAAAATTTCTTTTTCTGTATCAAAGTCTTTAAATAAAATATTGTCCGGTTTAGAAATATATTTGATTTTTAATTCTTATAAGCATGTGTTGTGTTATATATACGAGTTAAGTGCATATAAAAATATACGCGTCTTTTTAAACTGCGTTTTATACGTACATTTTCATAGGAAGTGTTCAACATGAAAGTTGTAGATCTCGACAAGATCTACAACTTTCATGTTGAACACTTTTTTATTTGAAGCAATTTAGACTCCGATTTGGTCTCTGAAAAAAGTCATGCCAAACATATGCACGGTTCGGGGGACAAATAGAGGGTCTAAACTGCTTCAAATCAAAAAGTGTTCAACATGAAAGTTGTAGATCTCATCGCTTTTATGTTGAACACTTTTTGATTTGAAGCAGTTTAGATCCTCGATGTGGGCTCCGAAAAAAGCCACGTCGAAAATCTGTACGAACGACTCATTCCGTGCGTCTTATTTCGGATCCAAATTGGAGGCCTAAACGGCTTCAAATCAAAAAGTATTCAACATGAAAGTTGTAGATCTCAATGAGAGCTACAACTTTCATGTTGAACACTTTTTGATTTGAAGCAGTTTAGACCCTCGATTTGGGCTCCGAAAAAAGGCACGCCGAAAATCTGTACGGATGACTCGTTCCGTGTGTGTCTTATTTCGGGTCAAAATTGGAAGCCTAAACGGCTTCAAATAAAAAAATAATCAACATGAAAGTTGTAGATCTCGATGTGATCTACAACTTTCATGTTGATCACTTTTTCAAATGAGAAACATTTGAGACTCAAATTCAAAAATACAAAAAATGCAAAAAAAAATAAGATTTGTTTGCTAGTAGTATTTTTTGAGAAGAGATAAAAATGCAAAAAATGACTGAATCTGTTTTTTTTTCTGGTTTGCTAGTAATTAAAGTGAGTTTGCTAATAACAGCACCCAAAAATAACATGGATTAACAAAAATATGATTTCAAACATTTCCGCAATCTTATCGGAACAACTGATGGTGACAACGAAACCCAAATTACGACCAACATTTCGAACCCACTGAATTAAGGTTTCTTTGCTCTCAAAAACTTGATCCGCCTCAAAATGAGAACCAACCTCAATTTCAACTTTCCTATCATCGCAATTACTAATTACCATATAAATGATAAAGACACACAATTAATTAGCAACATCAGTAACAAATGTGTGGTTTGTCCCTTTGCAATTTTTGAGCTTCAACAAGGTAGGGTAAAGCTCTGCAAATTAGATTTGTTTATCTGATCAGTGAATATGCATGTGATTGAAATTTCCATATGAAAGAGCATTATCAGAGAATATGCATGTGCACTGTGCATTTGCAAATGGACAATTTCATGTTAAAGATGCAAACAGAATAGGGCATTATCTTGAGGAGTTCTGCAAACCTAGTATTGTGCTAGGGTTGAATGGACAAACCTCAGATTGGTGCGTCTAGGCGGCGGAAGAAACGGCGGAGGGGCACGGCCAGTCGTAGGCGTTGGCGGCAAGCGTTGAAGCAGCGGAATAACCGGCCGAGGGGCACGCCCATGCGGAAGCAATCGCGGCGTGCGTTGAAGCGGCGGAGGGGCACGCCCAGGTGGAAGCAATGGCGGCGAGTGTTTAAACGACGAAAGCAGCGGCGGAGGGCGTCAAGACGGCGGAGGGCGTCGATCGCAGAAAACGCGGCAGGCGTTGGCGCTGGCGGTGAGGGTAGAAGCGGCGGAGGGGCACAGCCAGGCGGAAGCGTCGTTCACGGGGCTAGGATTGAGAGACGAAGTTGCGGTGCGCAAAACCTGCGTGCCCTTAGTTATAAATTAAGGGAAGAGTTTAAGTTAAAAATTAAGTGACTTTGCGGTGCACATAGCGAAAACTGTAGTGCACTTAACAATCCTCAAAAAAAATTTGGTGGTTCTTACAAGCACCTATTACTATTTCGTGCGCGAAGCAGATCCACATGTATCATCTGTGATTTCAATTGTTTAGGTCGTTTGCCGTTAGGTATGACCGTATTATAACCGTATTTTCTAATATAGTGGTATTTGAAAAATAATCATACACCGTCGAAATAATGATCGTACGGCTGTATCTTCACCCGCAGTGTGTTAAACGTACCGAAAATTTTCTCAATTTGTAGACGGGCATGTGCGCACTTGGTCGCCTCCTGTTTAATACAAATTTTGCGAAATATTTTTCCCGTTGTAGAAGAAGAGTCAGATTAGTTGCTGGTAGATTGTAATTTGCCCTACATTTTCTAGATATTGTTGGACTGCAGAAGCTTTGTTGGATGGTTAATGATGAATATTGTCTCGAAGGAGGAGGTTGATACTATCCCGAAGGAGGGGAATAACATTGTCATAGAAATGTTGTGTTAATGCATTTTTTTTCGTGTGAAAACGTTTGTAAAACCTTTCTAGATCTATAGCATGTGAAAAAAGACGATTACATTACGTTTTCTTGCACTTTATAGAGTAGAAGATCCATGTTAACTTATGATATCCCGGCGAACAAAAGCGTTTGATTGGATATCAGAACTGTTCGCCACACGAACACTTTTGTTCGCCGAGATAGCAGATGTGATATCCCGGTTGATGGGTTACACCCTCATTTATAAGTGGGATTCCCCCATGATCTCCTCCAAAAAAGGAAGATCATGGGGTTGACTAAGGCTCCATTTGTTTGGGCGTTTCGTTGCTCCGTTTTGAGCAAACGCCGCCGGAAGGAGGAAAAACAAATGAACCTCCGGCGGCGTTTGCTCCGTTTCCACCCGCCCCCCTTGAGAAACGCCCTCCAAAAGCTCCATTTGGAGCAGCCACCTCCCCCCTCCATTTCGAACACTCTGTTTCCACCCGCTGGATCAACCCGCCACCGCCGAACCAAATGAAGCCTAAGTCAACGACACCCCTCATGAACTCTCCATGATGAGAAAATCATGGGGGGGGGGGAGGGCCCACTCCCTCTCAATCCTCCAAAACCGCCCCCTTTAGGGGGAAACCGCCGCCGCCGCCGGACTAGCCGCCGGCCTGGCCGCTGGCCGGGCTCACGGCCAGGCCGGCCTTGCCACCGCAGGCCGCAGCCAGGCTGTCGGCGGCCTGGCCGATAGCCGGGCTCACGGCCAGGTCGGCCTTGTCGCGGCAGGCCGCGACCAAGTCGTCGGGCTGCTGGCCAGGCCGCCGCCGGGCCGCCTCCACCGCCCGGCCGCCCCATCACCATGGACGGCCTGCCCGCCGTCCGATCGTGGTGGGCTTTCCTTGTCGTCCGATCTGGTGGGTAACCACCCACTGACCCACTACATTAGTGGTGGAGCCCGCCATGAACCTCTCCTGGAGGCTATAAAAGGAGCCTCATGGCCTCCTCATTCTTCACTTTTTGGCTCCCGGTCATCTTCTTCCTCAGTTGATAGCTCTGCCAATCTCCTCCGGCGCGCCACCGGCGCGCCACCAGCGCGCCACCAGCAGGAAAATGCTTAAGTCCCGGAGCGAGCCGAAGGAGGAAGGTAACCCCTGCAAGCAAGCGCACGCCGCCCTCAGCGTCAGAGCACCAGTGCCATCTCTCGCATTTCAGCGTCCAAGTCACTCTCGCGACGCAACCTGATGCCCACAGGGAGTCGTAGTCTTTTTCTCTCTCCCCCAAGCTATAATGGGAGCGGTCTGTCGCCCCGATTCTCCAAACACATTGTAATCGCCAGCAGCTAGTAGATTTTGACCGGCACAGACCCGGTCGCGTGGTTTTTTACCCAGTTGAGGGGTTTTTCCACGTCATCGAACCTTGAGTCAACCTTTCTTTCTCTCTGACTGTGTGCGCGCTCGATCGCCCCGCAAGCTAAGACGGTCCAATTGAATCCGGTCCGACCGGGTCATCGAGTTAGCCCGCAACAGTTTGACGTCATCTATTATGGGAACATGATTCCCAGTATTCTTCGGAATACAAGATCGTCAGTGTTGCCACTTCCAAGTTCTGTCTTAATGGCAAAGAGAAGCACTCGCACCATTGAAGGCTCCGCCCTTGGCGGACACGCCGAACCCGCACGATCTCACTCTTTGATGGACGTGTCATAGACTGCTGAAGACGCATTCGCCCCTGTCGCTGCCCTGGAGGGGCGTGTCCGCAAAATGGAAGAGCAACAAACTGAAATGCTCACCCAGTTACAGAACCTCAGAGCACCTCCTAATCCCTCGCTGCAGCCAGCACGAGCTGATCCTCCGCCACAACCAGATCACGACAGAGCTCAAGAAATCCCTACAAGGCGGGAGGGACCCGAAAAATATTCTGAAGCCGCAAGCTCTACTCACCCGACTCAAAGAAGGGTGGGAGCGGACCATCTCCATCACAATCCCGTCAATGACGTCCGCCTTACTCCGCTTGAAAGGTTCACTCGGGAGGAGATTTGAGAAGTCATCGTTGAAGAATATCGCCAGGCATGTAGAAGAGATATTCATACCCGCCGACCACTCGACCAAGGCTCCCCTTTGGCACCGCAAATCCTTGACCATCCAATCCCCTACGGATTTAAGCTCCCGAACATTGAGACGATTGACGGGACTGATGTTCCGCTAGAGCATGTCAATCACTTCATCACCATTATAAGAATCTACAATGCTCCAGATCAGTTTCTCTGTCAGGTGTTTCCAGCCACTCTCAAAGGACAGGCCCGAACATGGTTCCACTCGCTAAGGGTCGGTACAATCGCCAATTTCACAAAACTGACAAAGCAGTTTGTCGATCAGTTCATCGCCAATCGCAGGATCGTTCACGATCCCTCTTACTTATCAGGAATTCGCCAGAACGAAGGAGAAACCCTGAAAGACTTCTTCCGACGTTTCACAGTCGAACCCGTCAGATTCTGGGAATCGATCCCGAGTTGCTGCGGGGGGTGTTCCTTGGAAGTCTCCGCCTTATCGGCTTTTACTTAGCCCTGATGCGAGAAACTGCCCCCAGTTATCCTGACCTCGTGCATCGGGTTGAGGCCCAGATTGCCGCTGACGAAGCTATTAAATCCCACCGCCAGCAGTTTGATGGCGCCCAGAAACATAAGAGAGAGAAGGAGACGGCTCCTCAACGTTAAGAAAGAAGATTCTGAGAAGAGTGTCGGAATGGGCAACGTCGATGAGATCACCAGATAGATCAACCGCCTAAGGATTTTACTCCCCTCAACACTACACGCACTAATGTACTCTATGCTATCCAAAATGAGCCAGCACTACATCGGCCCAAGCAACTAGTCCATATCCCAGAAATGACCAGTCCAAATATTGCGAGTTTCATCGAACCACGGGACACACCACAGAAGATTGTGCCCGCCTGAAGGAAGAAATCGAGTGCTTGGTCCGCCTAGGACTTCTCGGAAAATTTTTACAGGGACACGTGCAGGACCAACAGGACCCGCCTAGATCTATATCGTGTGAAAACGTTTGTAAAACCTTTCTAGATCTATAGCATGTGAAAAAAGACGATTACATTAAGTTTTCTTGCACTTTATATAGTAGAAGATCCATGTTAACTTACGATATCCCGGCGAACAAAAGCGTTTGATTGGATATCAGAACTGTTCGCCACACGAACACTTTTGTTCGCCGAGATAGCAGATGTGATATCCCGGTTGATGGGTTACACCCTCATTTATAAGTGGGATTCCCCCATGATCTCCTCCAAAAAAAGAAGATCATGGGGTTGACTAAGTCAACGACACCCCTCATGAACTCTCCATGATGAGGAAATCATGGGGGGGGGGAGGGCTCACTCCCTCTCTCTCCTCCAAAACCGCCCCCTTTAGGGGGAAACCACCGCCGTCGCCGGACTAGCCGCTGGCCGGGCTCACGGCCAGGACGGCCTTGCCGCCGCAGGCCGCAGCCAGGCTGTCGGCGGACTGGCCGATAGCCGGGCTCACGGCCAGGTCGGCCTTGTCGCGGCAGGCCGCGACCAAGTCGTCGGGCTGCTGGTCAGGCCGCCGCCGGGCCGCCTCCACCGCCCGGCCGCCCCATCACCATGGACGGCCTGCCCGCCGTTCGATCGTGGTGGGCTTTCCTTGTCGTCCGATCTGGTGGGTAACCACCCACTAACCCACTACATTAGTGGTGGAGCCCGCCATGAACCTCTCCTGGAGGCTATAAAAGGAGCCCCATGGCCTTCTCATTCTTCACTTTTTGGCTCCCGGTCATCTTCTTCCTCAGGTGATAGCTCTGCCGGTCTCCTCCCTCAAGTCATCCTCCAGCCACCAACGCGCCACCAGCGCGCCACCAGCGCGCCACCAGCAGGAAAACGCTTAAGTCCCGGAGCGAGCCGAAGGAGGAAGGTAACCCCTGCAAGCAAGCGCACGCCGCCCTCAGCGTCAGAGCACCAGTGCCATCTCTCGCATTTCAGCGTCCAAGTCATTCTCGCGACGCAACCTGATACCCACAGGGAGTCGTAGTCTTTTTCTCTCTCCCCCAAGCTGTAATGGGAGCGGTCTGTCGCCCCGATTCTCCAAACACATTGTAATCGCCAGCAGCTAGTAGACTTTGACCGGCACAGACCCGGTCGCTTGGTTTTTTACCCAGTTGAGGGGTTTTTCCACGTCATCGAACCTCGAGTCAACCTTTCTTTCTCTCTGACTGTGTGCGCGCTCGATCGCCCCGCAAGCTAAGACGGTCCAATTGAATCCGGTCCGACCGGGTCATCGAGTTAGCCCGCAACAGTTTGGCGCCATCTATTATGGGAACACGATTCCCAGTATTCTTCGGAATACAAGATCGTCAGTGTTGCCACTTCCAAGTTCTGCCTTAATGGCAAAGAGAAGCACTCGCACCATTGAAGGCTCCGCCCTTGGCGGACACGCCGAACCCGCACGATCCCACTCTTTGATGGACGTGCCATAGACTGCTGAAGCCGCATTCACCCCTGTCGCCGCCCTGGAGGGGCGTGTCCGCAAAATGGAAGAGCAACAAACTGAAATGCTCACCCAGTTACAGAACCTTAGAGCACCTCCTACTCCCTCGCTGCAGCCAGCACGAGCTGATCCTCCGCCACAACCAGATCACGACAGAGCTCAAGAAATCCCTACAAGGCGGGAGGGACCCGAAGAATATTCTGAAGCCGTAAGCTCTACTCACCCGACTCAAAGAAGGGTGGGAGCGGATCATCTCCATCACAATCCCGTCAATGACGTCCGCCTTACTCCGCTTGAAAGGTTCACTCGGGAGGAGATTTGAGAAGTCATCGTTGAAGAATATCGCCAGGCATGTAGAAGAGATATTCATACCCGCCGACCACTCGACCAAGGCTCCCCTTTGGCACCGCAAATCCTTGACCATCCAATCCCCTACGGATTTAAGCTCCCGAACATTGAGACGATTGACGGGACCGATGTTCCGCTAGAGCATGTCAATCACTTCATCACCATTATAAGAATCTACAATGCTTCAGATCAGTTTCTCTGTCAGGTGTTTCCAGCCACTCTCAAAGGACAGGCCCGAACATGGTTCCACTCGCTAAGGGTCGGTACAATCGCCAATTTCACAAAACTGACAAAGCAGTTTGTCGATCAGTTCATCGCCAATCGCAGGATCGTTCACGATCCCTCTTACTTATCAGGAATTCGCCAGAACGAAGGAGAAACCCTGAAAGACTTCTTCCGACGTTTCACAGTCGAACCCGTCAGATTCTGGGAATCGATCCCGAGTTGCTGCGGGGGGTGTTCCTTGGAAGTCTCCGCATTATCGGCTTTTACTTAGCCCTGATGCGAGAAACTGCCCCCAGTTATCCTGACCTCGTGCATCGGGTTAAAGCCCAGATTGCCGCTGACGAAGCTATTAAATCCCACCGCCAGCAGTTTGATGGCGCCCAGAAACATAAGAGAGAGAAGGAGACGGCTCCTCAACGTCAAGAAAGAAGATTCTGAGAAGAGTGTCGGAATGGGCAACGTCGACGAGATCACCAGATAGATCAACCGCCTAAGGATTTTACTCCCCTCAACACTACACGCACTAATGTACTCTATGCTATTCAAAATGAGCCAGCACTACATCGGTCCAAGCAACCAGTCCATATCCCAGAAATGACCAGTCCAAATATTGCGAGTTTCATCGAACCACGGGACACACCACAGAAGATTGTGCCCGCCTGAAGGAAGAAATCGAGTGCTTGGTCCGCCTAGGACTTCTCGGAAAATTTTTACAGGGACGCGTGCAGGACCAACAGGACCCGCCTAGGCCACACAGAGATCATCAAAACCGCCCCGATAGGGGGGGCAGGGGGTAGGCAGATGGTCGGAAATATCGAAACCATCGCCGGATCACTTATTCTCTTTGCTCAAATCTTCTCAGTAAGCATGCTAGGAGGGGCCCATGAAGATAAGAAGTGCAAGCAGGACACCACCATAACTTTCGGACATGAAGACCTTGTCGGACTCCGAACACCTCATCAAGACCCATAGTAATCAGTGTCGGGATCAGAGATCCATGCTATAATGTTAAGTGAATCCTTGTCGACAACGGAAGCTTAGTCGATGTCTTGTTCTCCGCTACCCTTCAGAGCACGAATATTTCCAATCAACATCTGATGCAGGCAACCGGACCAGTGTACGGCTTCGACAACCATCCAGTCCAGGTGTTATGAATGATTACTCTCCCATTCACCATGGGGGAATTTCCAAGGCAAGTGACTCAGGAGATCCAGTTCGTCGTAGTAGATTCAAGCTCCGCATACAACGCCATCTTCGGAAGACCCGTTCAAACAATCTTTAAGGCTATCCCCTTGATTCCTCATCTCGCCATGAAGTTCCCCACTCCGGGAGGAATTGGAGTTGTACGCGACAATCAGGAGGCCGCCAAGAATTGCTACTCCAGGCAGGCACAGCCTACAAAAGTCACCATGTTGAATATTTACGACTTCGATTTGCGCGATGAAGCGGTATTACAGCGAGACATGTCTATGGAAGGGCTGATTGAAGTCCCTCTCTCACCAACAAACCCAGCTCGCACTATCCAGCTCAGACCGCTCTTACCACGACAAGAAAAGGAAGAGTTGACAACCTGTCTCCGAAGCAACAAAGATATCTTCGTCTGGGCTCCGGAAGATATGTCTGGCATAGATCCTCTCATCATTCAGCACTCTCTCAACATTAATCCAACGTGCAAACCTGTCATCCAGAAAAAAAGAAACTTTGCTCCAGAGCGTCTCCAAGAAATTGAAGACGAAGTTGAAAAGCTCCTTAGCGCCCATTTCATCAGGGAAGTAAAATACCCTACCTGGGTGGCTAACGTTGTTCTAGTGAAGAAATCTTCAGAAAAATGGAGAATGTGTGTGGATTACACCAATCTCAATCAAGCTTGCCCCAAAGACAACTTCCCACTTCCGAGAATTGATCAGTTAGTCGATTCAACTGCCGGACACCGACTCCTCAGCTTCATGGATGCTTACTCTGGGTACAACCAGATTCGAATGAATCCGGCAGACGAAGAGCATACAGCCTTCCGAACTGACAAAGGGGTTTACTGTTATAAAGTAATGCCCTTTGGACTCAAGAATGCTGAAGCCACCTACCAGCGGCTCATGAATAAGAATTTTAAGGACCTTATCAGTAAGATAATGGAGGTATACGTTGATGATATGCTGGTTAAAAGCACCCATCAGGATAATCACTTGGAGGATCTCGAGAAGTTTTTTAAGATCCTTTGACAGTACGACATGAGACTTAACCTTACCAAGTGCGCCTTTGGGGTTACATCAGGAACATTCCTGGGATTCATGGTAACTCAATGGGGAATCGAGGCCAACCCAGAGAAGATAAAGGCTCTGGAAGAGATGTCACCACCTCGATCCCTTAAGGAAGTGCAACGGTTGAACGGGAGAATCACTGCTCTCTCTCGGTTCTTGGCAAGGACCGGGGATAAATACCTCCCCTTCTTCAAGATTCTTAGAGGAGCCAAAACCACATGATTTCAATGGACAGACAAATGTCAATCAACTTTCGAGTCACTAAAGCAATATCTGGCCTCCCCTCCGCTGCTATCAAAACCAACTCTAAGAGAAACTCTTTTTCTGTATCTCGCTGTCACACCGTCCGCGCTAAGTTCGGTGTTGGTGAAAGACGAAGGAGGGGTTCAGCGCCCCATCTATTACATTAGCAAGATCCTCTCAGATGCTGAAACCTGGTATCCGGTTGTAGACAAGACAGCCTTAGCACTCATTTTCTCAGCAAGGAAGCTTCGTCCTTACTTCCAAGCCCACACCATCAAAGTGTTGACAGAGCTACCCCTCCGAGCCATTCTTCAAAAGTCGGAGGCATCTGGCCGACTGGTCAAATGGGCGGTCGAGCTGGGCGAATTTGACATCCACTTCCTGCTACGCCCCGTCATTAAGTCACAAGTTTTAGTAGACTTTATCGTTGAAAATACCTTGCTTACAGAACCGGAATTGTGTCAGCGGATCCAGGACAAGGATGGACTATGTATGTTGACGGAGCGTCCAGAATAGAAGGCGCCGGAGCCGGACTGCTCCTCGTAAGCCCAGAACTCGTCACTTTAGAGTACGGGCTCCGGTTGAAGTTCCCTGCCACCAACAATATAGCAGAATATGAGGCCTTAATTGCAGAACTCAGACTCGTCATTGACTGCCACGTCGCCAAGTTAACAATCTACTCTGATTCTCAACTCGTCGTATCCCAGGTGGAAGGGGACTATGAAACCAAAAGTGAGCCACGTATCCAATACCTCCAACTGGTAAGATCTCTTCTGCTTCAGATACCGCAAGCCCAAATTCTCCATATCCCAAGAGAGAATAATAGTCGAGCAGATGCCCTGTCAAAGCTAGCCACGTCACCCTCTCGCTACCAGTCAAGAAGACGTAGGGTTGAAGAAATTTCCTTTCCTAGTATCCAAGGACCCTGGGATATAGCAAAGATTGAAGAATCAAAGGAGTCATGGATCACCCCATTGGTAAACTACTTGAAGAACCATCAACTCCCAGATGATCAGAAGAAGGCCCGTCGATTAAGAATGAGGGCAGCTACGTTTACGTTGATCAGCGGAGAACTTTAAGGGCGATCCTTCGCAGGACCCTACCTGAAATGTTTAGCAGAAGTTGAGCCGAGTATACCCTCCGCGAAGTCCACGGAGGGGGTCTGCGGAGAACATTTGGGCGGGAAGGCCTTAGCCCGTAAAATCCTGCGACAGGGTTTCTACTGGCCAACCATGAAAAAGGAAGCGACAGACTTCGTACAAAAGTGCAAAAGTTTCCAGCTGCATGCCAACGTTTCCCGACAACCTCCCGTTGCCCTTACCACGCTACAAGAAGCTTTGTCATTCGCACAATGGAGAATTGACCTTCTCGGCCCTTTATCCCAAGCCTCGAGACAGAGGAAATTCATCATCATGGTCATCGAATACTTCACCAAGTGGGTGGAAGCAGAGCCTCTCGTCAAGATTACTGAGGAGAACGCAAAACAATTCGTGTGGAAGAACATCGTCTGCCGCTTTGGCATACCAGCAAATATCATCACCGACAATGACACTCAATTTACAGCAAAATCCTTCACCAAGCTGTGCGAAGACTTAAAGATCGAACTACGACACATGGTCGTGTCACATTCTCAATCCAATGGGCAGGTCGAAGTGACCAATCGAACTATTCTGAAGGGACTAAAGGCGCGACTTGCGGACGCTGGGGGGCAGTGGGTCGACGCGCTCCCCAACGTGCTATGGGCATACAGGACAACAGAAAGAACCCCGATAGGAGAAATGTCGTACAATATCTGCTACAGAACTGAAGCAATCATCCCGGTCGACATCAGCGTTCCAAGCACCTGGGTTTCCCATTTCAATCTCCAGATGAATGACGACGCTCTCCGAGACAATCTAGATCTGATCTCCGAGGTCCGCGAAGAAGCCTCCCTTCGTACCACAGCCTATCAGCAACGCACGGCCCACTACTACAATCGCAAGATGAAGCCCCGACCAATCAACGTTGGGGAATTTGCCCTCCGCACTCTGGAAGCAGCAGGGAAGGGAACACAGGGCGACAAGTTATCTCCGACCTGGGAAGGGCCCTTCGTCGTCACGACCATGGTGAAACCAGGGACTTACAAGCTGCGAAACGCCGAAGGAAAGACTTTCCCCCGCACTTGGAATGCACAAAACCTGCGACGATTTTACCAGTGATTTCTGGTTATATGTTTTTAACGCATTCTCTAGCAAAAAAACTCTGTAATGTGTGTAAGCCGCGGGCCTAGTCCCGCATAAGTTATCTTTATTCTCGTATTGCATTATGTTGTTTCAAATCTTGCCTATTCAAACAGGAACAACAACACACTAAAATTCCCCGTGGGGTCCTGCCCCCCTCACGAAGAAGTCGCGAGCAGCCCTCGTGCAACCCCGTGGGGGTCTACCGCCCTCACGAAGAAGCTGCGAGCAGCCCTCGCGCAAGCAAAGCCACGAGCAACCCTCGTGCAAACTAAGCCACGAGCAGCCCTCGTGCAACCCCGTGGGGTCTGCCCCCCTCACGAAGAAGTCGTGAGCAGCCCTCGCGCAAGCAAAGCCACGAGCAACCCTCGTGCAAACTAAGCCACGAGCTGCCCTCGTGCAACCCCGTGGGGGCTTGCCCCCCTCACGAAGAAGCCGCGAGCAGCCCTCGCGCAAGCAAAGCCATGAGCAACCCTCGTGCAAACTAAGCCGCGAGCAGCCCTCGTGCAACCCCGTGGGGGTCTGCCCCCTCACGAAGAAGCCGCGAGCAGCCCTCGCGTAAGTAAAGCCATGAGCAACCCTCGTGCAAACTAAGCCGCGAGTAGCCCTCGTGCAATCCCATAAGGGCCTGCCCCCCTCACGAAGAAGTCGTGAGCAGCCCTCGCGCAAGCAAAGCCACGAGCAACCCTCATGCAAACTAAGTCGCGAGCTGCCCTTGTGCAACCCCGTGGGGGCTTGCACCCCTCACGAAGAAGCCGCGAGCAGCCCTCGTGCAAGCAAAGCCATGAGCAACCATCGTGCAAACTAAGCTGCGAGCAGCCCTCGTGCAACCCCGTGGGGGCCTGCCCCCCTCACGAAGAAGCTGCGAGCAGCCCTCACGCAAGCAAAGCCACGAGCAACCCTCGTGAAAACTAAGCCGCGAGTAGCCCTCGTGCAATACCGTGGGGTCCTGCCCCCCTCACGAAGAAGCCGCGAGCAGCCCTCGCGCAAACAAAGCCACGAGCAACCCTCATGCAAACTAAGCCGCGAGCAGCCCTCGTGCAACCCCGTGGGGGCCTGCCCCCCCCCCCCTCACAAGAAGCCGCGAGCAGCCCTCGTGCAAACTAAGCCGCGGACCTGAGACGCGCAAACAAAGCCGCGGACCTGAGCCGCGCAAACAAAGCCGCAGACCTGAGCCGCGCAAACAAAGCCGCGGACCTGAGCCGCACAAACAAAGCCGCGGACCTGAGCCATGCAAATTAAGCCGCGGACCTGAGCCGTGCAAAAAAAAAACAGCTAAGATGGCATAAAAAATAATAATGTCATAACAAAACAGAGCTGGAATGATACAAGAAGGACAATCAGCGCCTAGAGGCAACAACTATCAATGCTAAATAAGGGGTCAAATAAAATACGCCCAACTAGGCAATAAAATGTAAATACACAACGTCAAAGATATGAGTACCACTACTCGTCCTTGGCATCTGAGTCAGAACACCCATCCTCAGAAACATCTGCAAAACTGAAACATGATTTGTCACATCCCAGGCTCTTGCTAACAAAGAGAAAGGCCTTCGAAACACCGCGTCGGAGTGCTAGCTCACGAATATCATCCATCTGAGGCTCCACCTCCTTGGACCAAATCTCATCGTAAACCTCCTTCGCAATCAGACAACGGTCTCGTATATAATCCAATGATTCCAGGTACTCTGCAAGTCCCGCAGCCTTCAACTCCGACGCATGACCTTCAGAGGACAGCTTCTTCACTTGCGCCTTCGCCGCCTGAAGCAGAGTCTCAAGACCGGTGGCTTCCTCCCACGCCGCCTGTAATTGGGTCTCCAAGCCCGAAGTCTCCTCCTTAGAATGCTTCAACATCTGGGTGGTCATCTCCACCAGAATCTTCTCCACTTCCAAGGTTGCACGTGCATCCTCTAGCTCAGATTTCAGCCCTGAACTGATCCGGTGGAACCGTGCAATATCCCGATCATGCTCCTCCTTCAGGGAGGCAAGCGAGCTTGACGACAACCGGAGCTTCTCTTGAAGAGCCAGGTACCCATCCTTCAGACTCACGTAATGGTCATTCCAGGTTACCACAATCTGCGCCTGAGTCTCTATCTGCACAAAGAAAAGGCCAAAGTTAGCACCAAATAGCAAAGAAAAAACGAGGAAAGGAATCTTTGGAACAAATCAAGTCCTTACCGCATCACTCATCGCCCTCAAGGAAGAGGACATCCGTGGATCCACTGTATCCGAAGACACCTGAGGAACTGGGGACGCAAGTATCTGTACTTCGGGAGTCGACTCATGACAAACAACAGAAGAAACCACCGCCACCGCCACATCAAGTTCACCAGGAGGGGCCGTCACCGCTTTCCTCTTTTGGCGCCCTCCTTGAGAAGTCCCGTCAACATGAGCTGTGTCCAAAGAGATACCACACCGCAACAAGCGCTTCTCCTCCACATAAATGTAAATATTAAAAAGGCGGTTGGCTAGCTCGCGAGGCTCAGAAAACCCAAGCACCGGGGAAAATTCTCGCTCCTTCTCCCGCACGCGGCGACAACGATCGGGAAGCGCATCCCACACCTCTGGAAGGCTCCATGAATTCTTAACATACCCAAACAAAGTGTTACCATGTCGGCGATCCTTGCGGGATTCAAACTCATACTAACTCTTGTTACGGCGGACCTCCACCCGCTCTCCACCATCAGAACGGACGTCGCACCAATCTCGAAATTGGTCCAGAGAAAACCGACTTCCATGCTCGTGGAAGAAGGACCCTAAGCCCATAATTCAGGCAATTCCAACCGGGATGAACTGGGAAATTGACACCCCACATAACTTCAAGATCTCGATCACCTCCTCACATGATGGGAAGCAGAAGCCGGACCTCAGGGAAACTTCGCAAACCGTCAGCCAGCCACGAGGAGGATTCTGGACTCGCTCTTCGGAACATGGTATCCTCACCTCCAAATTGGAAGGAAGCTCATATTTCTTCCTACAAATTTCCACATCGAAAGAGGAGCGCAGACGCATCAGACCGAAAGAACGCTTCGAGACCTGCACGATACAAAAATAATAAGGTTAGGTTTGCCCAAAGAGTGAAGGCTTGGGGTCGCGCATCCGAGCACATGCAGCCCGAAGGACGCACAAAGCGAGGAAGACATGCAAAAAGGGACCCAGGCGCACGCAGCCAAGCGCGCACTCGACTGGGGCGCGCGCAGCCTAGGCGCACGCAGCCTGCCGCGTGCGCGATCTGGGCGCGCGACCAGCCTCAAGCGCGGCCAACCTCGCGCGCGTGTTGCCTGCACGCGCGCAGCCTGCTCCGCGCGCGTGTTGCCCGCACGCGCGCAGCCTGCTCCGCGCGCGCACGGCCTAGGCGCGTGCGACCTGCTCTGCGCGCGACCTGCCCCGCGCGCGCGACCTGCCCCGCGCGCACGACCTGCCCCGCGCGCGCGGCCTGGCTGCGAGCATGGCCCGCCAGCGCGCGTGCGACCCGGGCGCGCGCGGCCTGGCCGCGCACACGGCCCGCCAGCGCGCGCGCTGCCTGGCCGCGTGCATGGCCTGCCAGCGCGCGCGACCTGGGCGTGCACGACTTGAGCGCATACGCGCGGCCTGCGGCCGCACAACACAGACGCGCGCGACCGTGTTCGGCGTCTTCGCTGATTGACACTTTTTCGGCAAGTTTGCTCCGGATACCATGGAAGCACCGCCCTTCGCTGCCTCCATCTTCTCGTCGGAGTTGGTCATGACAACAGGATGGGAAGGATAGCGGAAAAATTCTTCTTCTCTCGCTCGCTTTGCTCTCGAATAACAAGGATTTGGCGGGCAATTGATGAGTTACACCCCCATTTATAAGTGGGATTCCCCCATGATCTCCTCCAAAAAAGGGAGATCATGAGGTTGACTAAGTCAACTCCACCCCCATGAACTCTCCATGATGAGGAAATCATGGGGGGAGGGCCCAATCCCTCTCTCTCCTCCAAAACCGCCCCCTTTAGGGGGAAACCGCCACCGCCGGACTAGCCGCTGGCCGCAGCAAGGCCGCCGGCGGCCTGGCTGCTGGCCGGGCTCGCGGCCAGGTCGGCCTTGCCGTCATAGGCCGCAGCCAGGCCGCCAGCCCGGCAGCGGCCTGACCGCTAGCCGGGCTAGCGGCCAGACCGACCTTGCCGCCGCAGGCCGCGACCAAGTCGTCGGGCCGCCGTCGGGCCGCCGCCGCCCGGCCGCCCCATCACCATGGACGGCCTGCCCGCCGTCCGATCGTGCTGGGCTTTCCTCGCCGTCAGATTTGGTGGATAATCACCCACTAACCCACTATATTAGTGGTGGGGCCTGCCATGAACCTCTCCTAAAGGCTATAAAAGGAGCCCCATGGCCTCCTCATTCTTCACTTTTCGGCTCCCGGTCATCTTCTTCCTCAGGTGATAGCTATGTCGGTTTCCTCCCTCAAGTCATCCTCCAGCCACCAGCGCGCCACCAGCAGGAAAACGTCTAAGTCTCGGAGCGAACCGAAGGAGGAAGGCAACCCCTGCAAGCAAGCGCACGCCGCCCCCAGCGTCAGAGCACCAGTGCCATCTCTCGCATTTCAGTGTCCAAGTCACTCCCGCGACGCAGCCTGTTGCCCGCAGGGAGTCGTAGTCTTTTTCTCTCTCCCCCCAAGCTGTAACGGGAGCGACCTGTCTCCCCGATTCTCCAAACATATTGTAATCGCCATCAGCTAGTAGACTTTGACCGGCACAGACCCGGTCGCGTGGTTTTTTTACCCAGTTGAGGGGTTTTTCCACGTCATCAAACCTTGAGTCAACCTTTCTTTCTCTCTGACTGTGTGCGCGCTCGACCGCCCCCCAAGCTAAGACGGTCCAATTGAATCCGGTCCGACCGGAGCATCGAGTTAGCCTGCAACACCGGTGAACAATTTTCTTTGCATGATAGAAGTGATATGTCAATGAACACTTCTGATATGACGCTTTTCCTAAAGAGGGATGAAATATTATGCACGAAGAAGAGGCAAAATTTATGCAAAACGAGACGTCACGTGTCAACATCACGACGACCCCATCTACATATTTGGAGACAGGGTCCTTATACAAAAAGAATTTCCTTGTAATCAGCTTCTGATCACAAAATTAGGTTAAGTTTGATGGTCATGCAAGAAGTGTTAGCCAATGGAATCAAATCAAAATAGCTGTTTATTTGAATTCTAATTTATTATAGTACGAAGAGATTTAGATTTGTTTGAATATTTGAATTTAGATTCATCTCAAAATCTTGAATTTGAATTTGTATTGGAGTTTGCAAATTTAAATATATATAATTTATTTAAATATATATTGATATTATTCGTCAAATATTCGTCAAACTTGTCAATAAAGATAATATTTTTTGGAATCGAACACGACAACAACTCTGTATGGTTTTTTGGCAAGCTATTCAGTTAAAGCAATTTTCATCCTTTGACATGAAAACAACTCTATTAAGGCTCTTATTGTTTGGGCGTTTCGCTGCGCCGTTTTGGGCAAACGTTGCCGGAAAGAGGGTAAATAAATGAACCTCCGGCGGCATTTGCTCCGTTTCCACCCGCCCGCCTTGAGAAAAGCCCCAAAAAGCTCCGTTTGGAGCAGCCACCTCCCCCCTCCGGTTCGAACACTCCGTTTCCACCCGCCGGATCGATCCGCCACCGCCGAACCAAATGGAGCCTAAGGCTCCGTCTGACACGGTGGTGACGGTCACGAATATGGGGGTTAAATTGTCATTCGTTAACGCCCACCTAAGAAACTTCATCCACTTTTATGTTTAAACAGATGATGTTTGTTAGGTGATCCTTAACGAATGACGGTTTAACCCATGCGTTTAAGACCGCCGCCACCGTGCCAAATGGAGCCAAAATATCAATATTAATGTGGTGTTGTGGTTTTTGAAATTGAAGATCATGTTGTGGTTCTAGAAATCAACTCTACTGAAGCTCCATTTGGCACGGTGGTGGTGGTCGTAAACGCATGGGTTAAACGGTCATTCGTTAAGGATCACCTGACAAACAACATCCATTTGAACATAGAAGTGGACGAAGTTCTTTAAGTGAGCGTTAACGAATGACAATTTAACCCCCGTGTTCATGACCGCCACCACCATGCCAAACATAGCTTAAATATCAATTTGTTCATTTCTTGGGTAGTGGTTTTAGGAAATGAAGATCCTATTACTGTTGTGGTACTTCAGTTTTGAGTTTCTTATTTATGTACTGATTTGGGCTCTGTTTGGGGGAATTTATTTTCACCGGTCAAGCGGATACGACCGCATAAATCAAACTTATTTAAGGTCTTGTTCGATCGTAACCGCTTGACCGGTGAAAATATGTTCCCCCAAACAGAGCCTTGGTGCTGTGGGCATGAATATGGACATAGAATTATGGAGCAGTATTCTAGAGTTAACTTTTGCTTATTCACACATATAAAACTAGATTAGGACAAGTAATTCTACAATCTGAATGAAGAAGACTTTGCATACTAACTTTGACCTCCAAAGATCATGGAGATTTTAAGGCTCTGTTTGGCATGGTGGTGGCGATCGTAAACGCATGGATTAAACGGTCATTCGTTAAGGATCACCTAACAAATATCATCCGTTTGAACATAAAAGTCGATGAAGTTTTTTAGATATGCGTTAACAAATGACAATTTAACCCCTATGTTCATGACCGCCACCACCGTGCCAAACGGAGTCTTAAATTCCTCGATCAAGAAGACAACTTTTGCTTATCCATATGCATCTTTTTGTTGTTGCTAAGTTTCAGTTATACAGCAATGTTGTCTAGGGTTCTTTTTGTATTGTATATTTTAGATACATATATATAATTTGTATAAAATAATGTATAAGCTTATGGATATTTGGCTTTGCAGTACTAAAGAAATTTTGAATGTGATGCAGCTTTTAAAGAGTTTGGGCGCTGCTATCCCACCGTAGTTTTGGCTATTCGCACCGCACTTTCTCCTAATTTTTTGTGCCTTTTGGAAATACGTCTTGTACATGCATTTTTAGGAAAAGCGTTCACCACGAAAGTTGTAGATCTCGACGAGATCTACAGCTTTCGTGTTGAACACTTTTCCTAAAAATGCATGTACAAGGAGTATTTCCAAAAAGCGCAGAATCTGAGCGTATTTCCAAAGTACGCCCTGTACATGCATTTTTAGAAAAATTGCTCAACACGAAGGTTGTAGATCTCGACGAGATCTACAACTTTCGTGTTGACCACTTTTCGTAAAAATGCATGTACAAGAGTTATTTCCAAAAGGCACGAAAAATTAGGAGAAAGTGCGGTACGAATAGCAAAAACTGCGGTGCGGATAGCAGCGCCCATTATATTTAGGTTTCATTTGGGGGAACTTATTTTTACCGGCCAAACGGTTACGACCGCATGAATCGATCTAAAACGGAGCCTTAATTAAGATGGATCCTTAAAGTAAAGGATGAGTGCTTAAATTAGGATGAAATCGTATTGTTGTGACATCTTCGAATTAGGATCGTTCAAAAAAAAACAATCTAAATCGCCGGAGTAGATGGGGGTCATTCCACGACGTTTTTAATATAAGCGCCGCGGTAATCTTTCCGCCTATACCAACGGTTATAAGAAAAAGTGCTGCAACAATCTACATCGATGGTCGCACTCCCGACGCTTTTGCTGCATTTTAAAAAATGCCGCCGAATCAATGACAACGCTTCAAAAACGTCGCGAAATGTCTTAAAAAAACATGACAGTAGGTATTATTTCTTGTAGTGGAATTTGAATATCACATGAATCCGAAATTGGATTCAAATGTGCCGAATTCAAAAAAATAAATTTTAATTTAAATAATTCACAAATTATTTGATTTATGAACAAACCTAATATATATATGAGCATAAATCAATTAAAAAACTACTAGCAATTGTGCTCGAGCATCTACCGCACTTGCAGGATAAAAAATACTATATGCTCGTGGGCGATCAAAACCAATTCTGATTAATAGACCTAGAAGTCAAATTAATAATTTTAATATAAAAATGCATGGGTGCCCGCACTTTATCGTAAAAGTGAGCTGAGATATACTCGCTTTAAGATATGTGTGGGCATCCACACGAGCCGTTGAATGCCCGTACTTTATCGAAAAATGCATGGGTGCACTTTACTCCCCCGAGTCCCAAATGGAGAGATATTTCAGGGTCAAGATAAAGGTGGCGTTTGGTTGGACTTTTTGCCTGCTGTGCGGTGGAAACACACCGACCTTTTGAGTAAAAGTTGTGCTTGGCGCGGCTAATGTTGAAAACGGCGGTTTGAAAGTTCCGATGTTTTTAAATTATCCCAGTCCGCTGTAATTTTTCGCAATCAATCGGAGAAGCATCAATGTTTCTTCACTCCCGTAACCCTACCCATCGCGCGATCGGGTGACTGTTCTTCCCCTTCCATTTCCGGCGACTGAACTCCCCACGCTCCGGCTCCCGTTCGATTTCCGGCGACTTTTCTCTGCTCGCGGCTCCCGTTCGATTTCCGGCGACTCTCCTGCTCGCGGCGATTTCCGGCTCCCGTTCGATATCTGTGTTCGATCTGTGGTTTGCCGTTCGATTTCTTGTAAGTTTTATTTTTTTTCTCTGGTTTGCTCCCGCCTCCCGTTCGATTTCCGGTGATTGTTCGTTCTCTGGTTTTCTGTGGTTTGCAAGAACCTGATGTTCATTCCCCCTTTGCTAATGGTGTTTCCCGTTCAGATTTCCCGTTCTCCCAGTGTTTTTGATCTCCCTTCTCTGATTCATACCAAGATTCAAGTTTGATTTTTCGCTTCAATCCCTCTTGCATATATTGGTGTTCTTGTCTATTTTTATGTTGTTGTTTGTTTGTGTTCTTGTGTGCGTGTGCTGGTGTTTGTGTTTTGTTGTGTGTCATATGTTGTGTGTGTTTTGTTGTGTGAGTGTGCTGTTGTGTGTGTTATGTTGTGTGATTGTGTGGTTATATGTGTCAGTGAGCCGGTGTGTGTTTGTGTTGTGTGTTGTATGAGTGTGTTGTTGTGTGTGTTATGTTATGTTGTGTGTTGTGTGTGTGTTATATGTTTGTATGAATGTGTGGGTTTGTGTTGTTGTTATATGTGTGTTTGTGTTGTTGTTATATGTGTGTGTTTGTTGTGTGTGTTGTTTTATTTGTGTGTTTGTGTTGTGTGTGTTGTTTTATTTGTGTTTGGGTTGTTGTGTGTGTATAATGTGTTGTATGTGTGTACGTTATATGTTTGTGTGTTACTTATGTATGTGTGTTAGATGTGTGTGTTGTTATATTTGTGTGTGTTTGTTGTGTGTGTTGTTATATGTGTGTGTTATATATGTATGTGTGTGCGCTATTTGTGTGTGTGTGTTATATGTGTGTTGTGTGTGTTATATATGTGTGTGTGCTATATTTGTGTGTGTTATATGTGTTGTTGTTAATATGTGTGGGTGTGTGCTGTTGTTATGTGTGTGTGTTGTATTTCTGATTTATGTCTTTGTTGTTATGTATTGTTGTTCATATTTTTGGACGTGTTTGTTTACTTTTTTAAGGATGGTCAAATCCAACAATGATGGGGTGACCATTTTTTGGAAAAATACAGATATCATTCATTTTTGTGACATGTGCATTAAAGAGATAGAGCTGGGGAATCGACCGACCATACATTTAAATAAAGAGTGATGGACAAATGTTATGAAAAAAATCTGAGCTGACTAGAAAACAGTATGATAAAGTCCAACTAAAAAACAAATGTGATCATTTGAAGGAGTGAAAAATGTGGACGGAGTTGAAACGTGGTGAGACCGGATTGAGTTGGAATGCTTCAAGGAAGACTATAGATGCCTCAGACGAGTGGTGAGATGAAAGATTGAAGGTATTCATTTATGCAAATAAATTGTTGTGCTTTTTAAAAAAAATTAACAAGTTTTGACGTTAAATTTATGCATTTTCAGGTTGTCTCGGAGGCAAAAAAAATTCGTTACTCTGGAATCCAACCAGAGTTGGAGGAGAAACTGAACATGATGGTCAGTTTTGTTGTTGCTTCAGGACATCATGGTTGCACCCCCAACACCATCAATGAGATTCTAGAGTCCGTTGATGAGAGAGGAATGTCAGATGGTGATCTTGAAGACATTGCAGTCAGCGAAGGACCACTGCCACAGGAGACCACAGCCACATCTGAAGTCGGAAGGAAAAGAAGTAAAGGGAAAAACATAGTTATTAGCTTCGTGCTAGAAGATTTGGCTTAGTCTTCAAAGACCATTAGTCGATGCATCCAAGAGGCACCCACAAGAAAGTCTTCTTCTGAGTTTGGCATCCGTCGGGCAATAGATAAATTAGCCACGTATCCGGAGGTGCTCTCTGATGAAGATTTCTATGATTTTGCCACAACATATTTTATAGAAAAAACCATAGGGAGACTTTCTTATGCCTCCCGGATAACATGAACGTGAAGTGTCTGCGTAACCGCTTCAGCGGGGGGGGGGGGGGGGGGGTCGTTTTGTGTAATGTTGTATCTGCTATTTTTAATTTGTTTTGCTTGTTGTGTTTGTTGTACTGTTTGACAAGTGTTTTATGTACTATTTGGACTGCTTCTAAATTTGAAATGCTTCTAAATTTGTTAGGATTATTCTGCTAAATTCTATTATTTTTATGTTCATTTCGTAGTAATAACTATTACGAATGCATGTGTGCAGCCTAATATCTCTGCCGATGATTTTGAAAATTCAACAGAAGAAGAGGAGATTACAAGAAGATAGTATATGATATTCATCATCAGAATGTCGTGACAACAATATCTTTGGTATCCAAATATACCTCTATGTTACACCTTCTAGTGCCACGCATGACTTCAAAACAAACAGGCGACAAGTGGGTTGGAGAGCTACTTCGCGAACCACGGGTGAGATTTCATGACTCTTTCATGATGAGTCAGGAAATATTTATGAATTTATTGCATTCTCTGGAGGAGAAATGTGGATTTCAGGGAACAAGGACTACATCCAGAGAAATCCTAGCATTGACGATATACATATTATCACATAATGAATCAATGAGAAAACAATTGAGCAATTTCAGCATTCAACGGAGACAGCTAGCAGGTTTTTTCTCGAGGTCTTCGCGCTTTGCTACAGTTAGCGAAAAAAGTAATTCAGCCATCAGATAGGTCTTTCAGTAGCACTCTGCTAGAGGTTTTGCATGATAGACGATACATGTCATTTTTTAAAGATTGCATTGGAGCAATAGATGAGACTCATGTCCACGCGTGCATACCTATTGGAAGTCAAGTACCGTACATTGGGAGACGTGGCAATCCAACTCAAAATGTCATGGCTGCTTGTGATTTCAACATGTGCTTCACTTTCGTTATGACAGGTTGGGAGGGATCAGCGCACGATAGTCGCATTTTCAATTTTGCCACAAGTGATCCTCATTATAACTTCCTGCATCCTCCTCTAGGTAACTACAAAAAAAAGTTTGTTTATTAATTAATATAAAAATAAATTGTTGTTAAATAATTTTTAATAATTTACAGAAAAATATTACTTTGTGGATTCTGATTATCCGCTACAAAGAAGCTACTTGAAACAGTATCAAGATACACGGTACCATCTACGAGACTTTGCTCGTGATGGTCGTCGAGCAAAAAGACGTCAAAAGATGTTCAATCATGCACACTCATCGCTTAGAAGTGTGATTGAACGATCATTCGGGGTTTGGAAGAAGAAGTGAGTTATATTGTGGGACATGTCAAGCTATCGCTTTGACAAACAAGTAGTTATTGTGCTCGTCACAATGACTTTACATAATTTCATTCGTCGGCACCCTTCACATGTGGATATTGATTTTAGTGAGTGCGAGCACAGGAGTCGTGATCATAGGATGACCTCACAAGGGCGGTAGGAAACATGCACTGACACTGCAAGTGATATAGAGGAGATGATCGTGCTACGTAGTATCATATCAAAGCAATTGTATGAAGCTAGAACATAGGACAAAAAGACAGGTGTTGGTACTATAAAATATATGTATCGAACATTTTTTGGGTATTGATGTTATTTTATTAAAAAATATATGTTTATTCCAAAAATTAAATTGTTCGTAATTAAAAAATAGGGAAAAAAATTCACTCAAAACTCAGTTTTGTTTCTAAACAACTTTTTGAAAATTCTGTTTTGCAAACTCCATTTCACCCAAACAATTTTTTTTAACAAAACTCCATTTTCCGGAATCATAACTTTTTTTATCAGCAGCTTACCATCAACAGCTTATCATCAACAACATCTCAACCAAACATAGCCAAAATATTATTTATCTAAGGGTGTAGTTGCAGCCAACTCAACCCTCCTGATAGACAAGACTAAATTATGTCTCCTAGCACGTGGAGCGGTCGAGCTAACACAGTCACAGAGTACGCAGAAGTACACAAGACAATTTTAACGTGGAAAAACCACTCAACTTGGTAAAAACCCACGTGACTGATACGGTGTTAGTCATTCAGTCAAACTTCACTATTGGAGGCAGTTTACATAGTGTCTTGAGAATCGAGGACGACATGCCGCTCATCGTTATAGTTTTGAGATGAGAGACGACATTATGTTTAGTGTAAGGCATGCCGCTCTTCGTATCGTTATAGTTTTGAGATGAGAGACGACATTATGTTTAGTGTAAGACATGCCGCTCTTCGTTACAACTTTGAGATGAGAGACGACAATACGCTTGATGGGCGACAGACCGCCTCACAAAAAAGCTTGTTCCTTTCTATTTTCTGATGGGGACGAGCGTTCTCAGATGTTGCTTGGTTGGCGAACTTCGTGGAGGGATGCGCGGAGATGCGTCAGCGGTGACTTGAGGAACGTCGTGCACGTAGGAGGCTTCGCGGAATAACGAGCAGAACACCTTCTCAGGAGCGTCGTGGACTTAAGCAAATTTTTGGGTGGCCCGGCGGGTGGAGGAGGCTCGTAGGAGGATTCCGACAGAGCTCCGACCTGAGTAGGAAGAAGACTGGGAGGAGGAAAATTTAGAAATGAAGGGGGTCCTAGGGCCTTTTTATAGACTCCATGAGGTGATTATGGTGGTTACGCAGCTATCCGCACACTGTAACCACCCAAAATTATTAATTGAGGACCGCATTTAGTATAGTTTCGGGGGTATATTATTTCCATGATTTTGGCTACATACAGACCATTAAAAAAATAAATAATATTCTCCACTAATCATGGGGGTTAGTGGGTAGTTACGTGGGTGGTTAATCATGTAACAAATAGTGGTGATTGTGTTGGGGTGATCGGACGGTGGTGAAGGCCCGCCACGAGCGGGCGCCCAACTCGGCGACGATCGATCGTCGGTGGAGGAGTCATGACCGGCGGATTGGCCGGCCGTGGCAGGCGAGGCCGCGGCTACGAGAGGGCAGCAGCGGGGCGCGGCCGCCCCTGGCGGGACCAGCCTCACGGCCGCAGGAGGCAGCTGCGAGAGGGTGGCCACGGGATGCGGCCACCCTTAAAGGGTGTGGCTTCGCGGCTGCGGAAGGGCGGCGCGGTCTTGGTGGGGCCGGCCTGGCACAGACCGTTTGAGGCTGGTGACAATGGTGTTGGCGTCCGATCACGGTGGTTGCATGGAAGGTGCGCATAATGAGATATGTGTGCGGGTTATATGGGGGATCGGGCACGTCGATCGCGTGCGCAGTGGTTTCTTCATGATCCCACTAAGCTAGTGGGGATCATGAGGGGTGGGCTATTAGCACCCCACCTTTCTATAAATTTTACGATGACCTTATCATATGCCCCGAAAATTCTCGATGCTTGGAGCCGTAGCGTGAGAAGAGCAGAGATTTTTACAGATCTTCTGCGGTGATCATAATGGGGATGAACGGATAGGTATCAGTGGGATTGTCTGGCGACAATACACGTGCCAAGGTATGTTGCAAAGTGTCTGAACGAAAAAACGGTGAAGGTGGAGGCGCGCAGAGGCTGAGGCGCATGGAGGCGAAGGCGCGCGAGCTGTGCAGGGCCCCGCGCGCAGCACCGGGAGTGCACGCGCCGCGTTCCCGGGTGTGTGCGCCTTTAGGGGCGCGTGCAACCGCGCGCGCTCCGGGCGCGTGCGTCCAGGCGCACAAATTCCGGACGTGCGAGCTTCGGGCGTGTGTGCTTGTGTGTGTGTGTGTGCTTTCATGGGTGCATGCGCGCTTGGGTGGGCGCCCTTGCATGTTATTGGGTGCTCGCTCTTACGCGCTTTTGGGCATTTGCGTGATTTTTCACGCATGTGACCGGATTACACATGCTTGTGCATGGTGGGGGGGGGGGGCAAGGTGTGATTGTTACGCTCTTGGGATGGCGTTAATTCTTAACCATGGGTGATTATTTTTTGTGATTTTTGTTTTATTTTTTAGGTTTTGAAGCGCAATGTGCAAGGTCGCGCAATGCGGTTGCACTCCACGCTAACTGTCGAGCAAATTGCGGTTTGGAGAAAAAAAATACAGAATACCTGCCGATTTTGAAGTGAGAATTCCCCATATCGAAAAAAGAGTTCATAATCCACCTAAGGGTTTGTTGACGGTGTGCGAGACGATACTACGGTCCGGATTCAGATTTCCGTCGTGCGAGGAGGTGATTGACATTTTGAAGTTTTGTGGTGTCCCTTTGTCGCAATTTACCCCTCTTGGAATGACGCGCTTCATGGGGTTAGTTGTGTTCTTCAGAGAGCATGACTCAAAATTTTATTTGGATTTGTTCAGAGACTGGTGCGAGGTTCACGTGGATAGCGGTGGCCGTTTTGAGATCTATAACAACAAAAGTTGGCTTGACTTTGAGAGTCAGACGGATCGTCGCCATGGCAATACTCTGTTTGATTATGTACGAAATTCCTAGGGTCTGCCGGAGCTTTGAAACTCTCTACCAGATCGTTGTCGTCGTCAGAAGGGAAGAGAGCGGGACTTTTCTCCCGTGTTGGGATTCACAGAGCCTCGAGAGCTGTCGAATCGTTTGTTCAACATTTCTTTATTTGTGGAGGAGAAACGACTGCGGTTATGCAGACTTTCAGTTAATTCTGAGCGCGTTGTGGAGGCGTCATTGGCTCGTGATCGGAAGAGAAAGCTCGTTTTGAAGGGTACTAGTGATGCAGATGCGAAGCCTCGGCCTTTGTTGAGGCGGAGAGATTGTCAGACCGAGGAGGTTCCTCGAGATCAGGATACACCAGTTGATCCTGAGGTTGAGGTGTTGGAGTCTTCTGCCCCCCCCCCGAGTCCCTCATTCAGAGATTTCTGCCCCCCGAGTGTCCTATTCTTTGAAGACGATGGACAATGCAGTAAGTGAGCTCTTCTGTTGCTGGTTTTTAGTTTAATTACTTTATACAATTCTGACCTTCTCCTTTTTGGTTGTAAATTGAAGCACATGCTCATATAGCGTTTAAGTGGAACGACCATTATGTGAGTTTAAAAGATGAATACTTGACTGTTCAGGAGAAGCTCCAGGTGGTGGAGAGTTCACTTGCTGACTTGAAGGAGGAGCATGATCAAGATATATCTCGATTTCGGTGGATTGGTTCGGAGCTGAAGTTAGAGCTTGAGGAGGCCCGAGTGGCGTTGCTGACAGAGAAGTTCTTAGTGGAGAGCACTATGCAGTTGCTGAAGAATGCACAGGAGGAGGCTTCTTGTTTGAAGATGGAG
This sequence comes from Platanthera zijinensis, assembly GCA_039513925.1. NCBI lineage: Eukaryota > Viridiplantae > Streptophyta > Magnoliopsida > Asparagales > Orchidaceae > Platanthera > Platanthera zijinensis. The sequence continues at coordinate 19,906,155 of CM077084.1, read as the reverse complement.
CTAGGGGCTTCGGTGGCTGAGGTGGAGCGACTTTCCGTAGAGGATCGATTGTCAGAGCTGAAGGTCGTCGGGCTTGTTGAGTACATGGACTCCTTGAACTATATGCGCGATCGTTGCTTGATTTGCAAGGAGATCCGCGAGGAGATCTGGACCAGAAAGGTAGAGCCCCAGATAGAGGATATTTGTGAGGTCGCCCTTAGGCGTGGTGTGTCGAAGGTGCTTCGGATGGTGGCCAGGAAGATTGAGTGTGATGTTTCAGGCCTTGGTTTTGATGACGTTTCTGACGATAATGATTCAGGCTCTGATTCTAATGTAGACATAGTTGGCAAGTAGTAGTCTTGCATTTGTATGTTTGTGTTTGCTCTGTCAGTTGAGTCTGTATGGTGTCGTCGCTTTGTGATGACTTTGTATTTATCTTTGTACTTTGTATCATCCTTTGCCGATATATATACTGCTTTGGAGCGTTTTTTTGAATTGTCTTTGCATTTTTTCCTCAATGTTGAGCTTAGCTGGTATGATGATTTCAGACGTGTTGACATCGTTGACTGGTTGACTGTTGAAGGACGAGACCCGGGGACATATTAACTCGCTGGCCAGGCAAAAATTAAGATATCCAGACCAGGAGGTGTCGCTGATTGTAGTGACCTACCGCGGGGGAGAAGAGCGCACCTTCGATCTGGGGAAATGAGAAGTCAGTTGAAGACGGCAAGGGGTAGACCCTACCAGCCGTTTGTTGATTGTGACGGTGAAGTATCAAACTTCGATCGAGACAGTCGCGAGGGGCAGGCCCTGACGGTGTCGTAACCTACCGCGGGGTAGAAGGGTGTAACTTTGATCCGGGCAGTGCGAGCCCACATGGAAACGGCGAGGGTTAGATCCTACCAACCGTTTTGGCGTACGCGAGGGGGGGCTTTCCCTGACATTACAATGACCTACGCGAATGGGGGGTGGGGCGCACCTTTGACCCGAGGCGGTGAGAGGTCATTCGGAGCGTGGCCCTGCGGCGTGTCCTTACCGGGGGGAGAAGGGTGCACCTTCAATCCGGGGAAAATAAGACTATCGTGAAGTTGACTGTTGGCGGCTGAGCGGGTGAGCTTCGAGCGTTCCTATGCCGAAAGCGATTAGAATAAACAGTATATAATGTATGTGCGTAGTCATATAACATTGTATTTGTCCTTGTTAGTCTTATAAGATGTGTTGAGGATAGAGATTTATGGGTTGGAGCATAGTAAGGTGTTTCCACCAGGTTCTCAACTCCCTTTTGTAAACGGTTCTTATGTGTCGATAGCTACTAAGCGCATGGTTGTTTCCTGTCCAGGCTGAGTCTGTCGTAGATAGCATGCGCGCGCAGTCTCATGTTTCTCACGTTCAACTCCAACTCCTGTGGAGGTGATGAACTTCATTGCTAAATGGGAGATAGATGAAATTGCCTTGAACACCACTTGAAGGGGTCGTCCAAAAATAACATTGTAGGGTGACTCTATCTTGACAACTACAAACTGAATTTCGTAGGTGGATCGCTTCGAAAATTCTCCCAAGGTGACTGGAAGTACAATGATGCCTTTGACTGGGATGGATCTGTCGTCGAACCCATAGATAGAGACGAAGGCTAGCTGGAGCATATCTTCGGATATTCCAATACTGCGAAGTGTGGCTATAAATATGGCATTTATCGAACTGCCATTGTCTACTCGAATCATTTTGACACGGAAACTGGGGTTTCCGATCTCTGCGGTAATGACTAATGGATCCTAATGCGGTATGAGCAATACTTTCAAATCTTCTTCCCCAAAACTTATTGTCGTTTCGTTTTGGATCTTCTGGCTTTCTTACAGGGGTCGTGCACTGAGATTGGTAGTGGCTGGGTGACCCCGAAGATGGTTTCTACTATCCTGATAACTTGTCTGCCCCCATGTGGTTCCTGGTGGGGATGCGGTTGTTCTCTCCTGGGATGTGCCTAGTGATTGGGAGTTTGGTCTTGAAGGAACCTTCCCAGGATTCCTTGGCGAATCAGGCGCTCGATCTCATCTTTTAGTTTAACACATTCTTCGATTTTGTGACTTGTTCCCTTATGAAACTCACAGTACTTCGTTTGATCTCCCTTCCCTTCTGGTACTTCTTGGGGCTTTTGCAATGCTGGATTATCTTGAATCGCATATAACACATTTACACGTGAAGTATTTAGTGGCGTATATTCTTGGTAGGCTCTGGGTTGGCGGTTCCCATGTCGCTCTTGCGGTCGTGTGTTGTTCCGGTGCTCCTTCTGTCAACGCGGGTTGGATCCTCTTGCTTCCTCTTTGTTGCTCCCTCAAACTGTCGACGATGAGCTTCTATAGCTTCATTAGCCGCGATTTGGGCGTCCACCCTCTGCACAAGATCAAGATAATTAGGGACCGTTTCTCTCATTAATGATGAATAGAATCCGCTGGGCGGAGTTCCCTAAGAAGACTCCTTGGATTAGTTCGGGATCTACCCCCGGTCTCTGTCTCGCTTCTGATGTGAGTCAGCGAAAGAATTCCTTGAAGGTTTCCTCTTCGTTTTGACGGATGTTGGACAGGTCAAAAAGGTCTTTTAAAATCTTCTGATTAGCCGCGAACTGATCTAGAAATTGTTGAGTTAACTCTGCGAAACTTCAGACTGTTCCTTCCTTGAGGGCGTGGAATCATGTTCGGGTCTGACCCTTTAGCGTGGCCGAGAAACTTGGCAGAGGAGATGATCAGGCGTATTGTAGATTCATAGTACCATGGTGAAGGGAGTAACATGTTCCAATGGGTCTTCGGTCCCGTCGTAACACTCGATGTTGGGCAGTTTGAACCCGGCTGGGACAGGATGTGCAAAAATTTCTTGTGTCTGCGGGGATCCGGCCCGAGTAGGGCGATGAAGGTATGCGGTCCTTCGGCCAATCTAACCATATTCTTCTGTCATGAACTCTCTGATTTCCTCCCTGATGGGTCTTTCAGGGGCGACCACCTATTGGTGTTGTTGATGCCCAACTCTGGCAACCCTAGGCAAACGGGCAGGGTGTGAAGTGCTTGCGACTTCTAAATATTCTTCGGAGCACTCTTCTGGATGATTCTCTGGAACGGGGATTGGAGGTGGGGGAGCCTGGTCGGCGGGTGTTGGAGGCGCTGCGACTGCCTGGGCCGTTCCCAGATTTTTGAGCAGTGCGAGTACTTCGACTTGTTGTTCCTCTATATGAGTGATCCTTTTTGTGAGCATGCTGTCTGGTGTGGCAATAGTTTCTTCTTGTCGAAGTGTGTTAACCAGGGAATGTGAGGGCCCGACATTATCAAGTCCTTGTCGGTATGATGCCTGGGTTGTGCGAATGCTTCTTCTCTCTATAGTCACGAGTGTCGCTGGATAGAGGATACTGTCTTCAAGGTCTTCAAAAAACTTGGTCGGGCTTGGGGGAACGTGTTCCCACAGATGACGTCAAACTGTTGCGGCCAACTCAACCCTCCTGCTAGACCGGACTAAACTAGACCTCCTTAGCCTGTGGAGCGATCGAGCGCGCACACAGTCATAGAGTAAGCAGAAGTACACAAGACAATTTTAATGTGGAAAAAACCCTCAGTTGGGTAAAAAAACTATGTGACTGATACGGTGTCAGTCAAACTTCACTATTGGAGGTAATTTACAGAGTGTCTTGAGAATCGAGGGCGACAAACCGCTCCTTGTTACAGCTTTGAGATGAGAGATGGTATTACGCTTAGTGGGCGACAAACCGCCTCACACAAAGTTGTTCCTTTCTATTTTCTGATGGGGACGAGCGCTCTCGGACGCTGCTTGGCTGACGAACTTCATGGAGGGATGTGTGGAGATGTGTCAGTGGTGACTTGAGAAACGTCGCGCACGTAGGAGGCTTTACGGAATGGCGAGCCGAACACTTCTCAGGAGCGTCGTAAACTTATGCAAATTTTTGGTGGCCCGACGGGTGGAGGAAGCCCGTTAGGAGGATTCCGACAGAGCTCCGACCCGAGACGAAAGAAGAAGATTGAGAGGAGAAGTTATGAAATGAAAAGAGTCATGGGGTCTTTTTATAAGCTCCAGAAAGTGGTTATGGTGGTTACATTGTTATCCGCACACCATAACCACCGTAAATTACAATTGAAGACCGCATTCAGTATAGTTTTGGGGGTATATTATTTCCATGATTTTAGCTATATGCAGACCCTTAAATAATAATATTCCTCACTAACCATAGGAGTTAATGAGTAGTTACGTGGGTGGTTATTCTTGTAACAAACGGCGTTGATCGTGTAAGGATGATCAGACATTGGTGAAGGCTCCCCACAAGCGAGCGACCAACTTGGCGACGATCAGCCATCGGCGAAGGAGTTACAACCGGCGGATTGGCCAGTCGTGTGGGCGAGGCCGCGGCCACAGGAGACAGCCGCGGGGGCGGTCGAGGGATGCAAACCGCCCATTGCAGCCTTGTCCCCACGGCCACGGGAGGGCGGACGCGGGGTGCGGTCGCCCCACTTGGGCGTGGTCCTGCGCCAGGGGAGGGCGGTCGCGAGGTGTGGCAGCCTTACTTGGGGGCGGTTCCGCGGCTGCCCTTACGGGAGCAGCCCCGCAGCCGCGGGAGGCGATGAAGGCCCTTAGCAGGAGCGGCTTCGTGGTCGTGGGCGATGTCCGCGGAGAGGGCGGCCACAGGGGGCGCGGGCTGCCCTTGCGGGAGCAGCCCGCGGCCGTAGGAGGGCGGCCACGGGATGCGACCTCCCTTATTGGGTGCGGCTCTGCGGCCGCAGGCGGTGGCTACGAGAGGGCGGCGCTGGTCTTGGCGGGGCCGGCCCGACACAAACCGTTTGACACTGGTGATAGCGGTGTCGGCGTCCGGTCGCGGTGCTTGCATGGAAGGTGCGCGTATCTATAAATTCTAGGATGACCTTATTAGGCGTAAAATATTTTGTTTTTATGAAAATAAATATTACTTTAACACGTGATGACTAAAGAAACAAGTTGATCAGTGAAACGAAATGATCAAAGTTCCTCTCTTTTGTGCATGAAACGACCTCAAAAGGACCCCGTGATTCTTAGGGCGCCTTTGGCACAATGATTGTGATCGTGAACGCCCTGCATAAGAACCGTTGTTCGGGAACACCTTGCCTCATTTTAAAAAAACTCCATCCATTTGGAGCGATGTTTTTGCTCTGATGAGTTTGGACAAAAACGTCACTGTCATAAAATGTATGTTTGGCATGACTAGGGGTGCAAACGAGTCGAGCTCGAGTCGAGCTTGTCAAAATTTTCAAGTTCGAGCTCGAGCTTTTCATTTCGAGCTCGAGCTCGACGAGCTCATTTATCCCAGCTCGAGCTCGAGCTCAATGCCAAATTATCGAGCTCGAGTTTCGAGCTCGAGCTCGAGCTCGAGCTCGAGTTTCGAGCTCGAGCTCGAGCTGCTCGCGAGGTTTTTAGCTCATGAACTTTTTTTTGTTATTTTTTTTATATATTTTTTCATATTTTTTATATATATATTTAAAAAATTAGGAATAAAAAGCTCGCGAGCGGCTCGCGAGCTCATGAACATTAATATTCGAGCTCGAGCTCGAGCTCCACAGGGTCGAGCTCGAGTCGAGCTTTTTTTCGAGCTGGCTCATCGAGCTTTCGAGCCGGCTCAACTCAACTTGCACCCCCTAGGCATGACAATGTGTGACCCCACCAAGAAAAGAAAAAAAAAATTAGTAAGAAAAGAAAAGTAATTTTGAACGTGAAATGAGTTTCTTAGGTGAGGTTGGTCGTACGATAATTCATAACCCACTATCTTCATGACCGTTACCGCAGTGCCAAATGAAGTCAAATTTTTTTTATTTATCTAAGAGCGTAAAATATTGTCTTTACGGAATAAAAAAGAAGATAAGATGACTTAACCGGTCTAAAATGAAGAAACAATTTGAACCGTTGGATTGATAGTATTCTTTTGACTTCAAATGAAGAGGATCATAGCTCCTCTTTCTATGCATGAATTCATGAAATGAACTCAAAGAGGGGAGCGAGAACACGCATTTCATGATGATGGTGTTTTCTCTAAACTAAAAAGCGGAGCAAAAACGCTGTGTCAAACGAATGACGATTCATAACCACATTCTCAACCACCACTATTGTGCCAAACGTACCCTTAACCCCTTAACGAGTTTTCTTATATAGCAGTTTATAGATATAACATAAATATTAGTGGTAAATGCAATGTATGGGGTGCAAATTAAGCCCGAGTCCGGTTGCCCGGCCCGGGTCTGAGCCCGATTAGGCCTGGGCCCGATTAGGCCGGTCGGCCTAAGGGGGCTCGGAAGGCCACCATTTTAAAGTGAAGCCTGGGCCGGCCGGGCCTAGGCCCACCCGGGCACCATGCCGGGCTTCACTTGAAAATGGGGCTTTCGAGCGCCTTAGGCCGGCCCGGGCCTAATCGGGCCCGTCATCAAGCTGGAGCAACGCCCCAGCAATTGAAAAAATTTTAAGTGAGTTACTCCCACCTAGAATTAGGTGGGAGAATAAATAGCAATATTTGAAAGTGGACCCCGCCTCTTTTCTTCCAAAAAAATTCTTGCACCCCCCGATCTCTCATCTCTCTCCCAGCGAAACCCTAAGGCCGCCTCCTCCCTTCCCACGGCGAACCCCGACATCCTCCTCCCACGGCAATCCCCGACCCCCTCGATCCCACGAAGATCCCAGACCTCCCGCGGTGAACCCCGACCTCCTCCTCCCGCGGCGAAAAGCCGGCCTCCTCCCCCCGCGACGAAACCCCGACCTCCTCCCGCGGCGAAACCCCGACATCCTACTCCTCCCTCAGTGAAAACCCTGCCTTCTCCTCCAACGGTGAAACCCCGGCCTCGTCCTCCAATGGCGAAACCCCGACCTCCCAGAATTTTGGTGAAATACTGAAAGTTCTGATAGTATTTGACCAAATATCATCAGAACTCTCATTATTTCAACAAAATACTATTAGAAGTCTCAGTATTTCACCAAAATACTGTCTTATTGGCATTTTTGTCACAATACTATCATAATATACAGTATTTGATCAAATACTGTCAGAACTCTCAGTATTTCACCAAAATACTGGGAGGCCGAGGTTTCGTCGTTGGTGGAGCAGGAGGTCGGGTTTCGCCACGGGAGGTGCAGGGGGTCTCACCGCGGGAATAAATACCACCAATATAAGTGGAGCATGAGGGGTCTCGCTGCAGGAGTAGGAGGGAAGGTCGGCGTGGAAGGAGGGGTATCACCGCGGGAGGAGGGGGAAGGTCGCCGCTGGAGGAGGGGGTGTCGCTGCTGGGAGCGCCCGCTGGAGGGGGAAATTTTGGGCTTGAAAATCCCGCTCAATTTTTGGAAGGATTGAGGAGTGGGGCCCAAATTTTGTTATTTATTCTCCCACCTAATTCTAGGTAGGAGTAACTCACCTAAAATTTTCTCCCAGCAATTAAAGTTGGGGCGCCACCCAGCAATTAATTGCTGGGGCGCCACCCCAGCAATTAAATTGTTGGGGCGCCGTTCCCCAGCAATTATTTGTTGGGGCGTCGTGCCCCAACATTTAAAGTTGGGGCGTGGCCCCAGCAATTAAATTAATTGTTGGGGCCACACCCAGCATTAAATGTTGGGGCACACCCAGCATTAAATGTTGGGGCATGGCCCCAACAATAAAAAGTTGGGGTCATGCCCCAGCTCTTTTATTGGGGAGCTACCAGACTCAGGCCTAGCCCGGCCTGACTGGGAACGGTCTGGTTGGCTCCCTCAGGCCTCTTTTAAAGAGGGGTCAGGGTTTGGCCTGGGCCCGTTGTTTGAGGCTCGGCCTGGGTCCGACAGACAAAAGGCTCGGGTCTGACCTGGGTCTGGAAGGCCCTGGTCCGGCATGGGTCTACCAGGCTTTTTTGACAATAATCCATTTATTTTTAGTAAATATACTGTTTAGAAAGTTTTGTAAATATGTGCCGCACATCTTTCATGGAAATCAATTTACAAGGACTATTAATAAAGATAAAACAACTAAAATATATTATTTAGATTGTAAATTAGAACTCAAAATTCATTCGAGTTCACGAGCGGAGTGTGTGTGGAGTGCACACACGAGCAGTGGATGAGATCATAAATTATTTTTCTGTGATTAAGGCTCCGTTTGGTACGGTGTGGTGGTGGTCGTAAACGCATGGGTTAAACGTCATTCGTTAAGAATCACCTAAAAGTGGATGAAGTTCCTTAGATGGGCGTTAACGAATGACAATTTTAACCCCCATGTTCAGGACCGCCACCACCGTGCCAAACGGAGCCTAGGCTTTGTTTGACGAGGTGGTGGTGGTCGTAAACGCATGAGTTAAACTCTCGTTCGTTAAGGATCACCTAAAAACATCATTCGTTGAACATAAAAGTGGACAAAGTTTTGAACCACCAATCCGCAAAATGTCGTTTTATGCCGTGTCTCAAATGTAGGAGGGAGCTCTGTTCAAAAACTATTGTCTTATCTGCATCTCAAACCGCATCATCTTCAACCCAAACAGGCTCTAATGGCCCGTTTGGCGTTGTGGTGTTGTTCGTGAACACAGTGTTTACAAATCGTCGTTCATGAACACTGTTTACAAATCGTCGTTCATGAACACCCAACCTCACCCAAGGAACTCCATCCATTTTTAAGTTTAACTTAGTTTTTTTCTTGGATGCAATGGTCATAACCGTTGTCATGCCAAACATGATGGTGATGTTTTTGTCCAAACTCACCGCATCAAAACGCCGCGCCAAACGGATAATGGTTCGGAACCACCGCGCTAAACGGTCCCTAAGTCAAGCTGACCACTCCTAAGCCAGAAAAAAAACTGCAAGCCAGCCTTTTGAAAACACAAGTATTATGTATCCAATAAACACCTTCATGTTAAACTCTCCAGCAGCTGATCAAAAAAGATGTAAGAATGACTTGGAAGATAAGTAAATGAGGATCCAGAGAATGTTTTCTGGTAATTGCATAATGTAATAAGGTTGGATTCATCGAGTGCTCGTTGGTCATCGTCGAGGGCCGGTCATTGAAAGACGACCGTCGAGCGCTATACGATTGGCCTATGATCGTTCCTGATGAGTAGTAAGTATTAAGGAAGGAGGCTGAAAGCATGGTCATGTGTAATATATATAATGGGTTTGGGTCCTTTCAAAGTGAGACGTCTTTCTAGGACAAAGTTCTGGGTCGCTCAGTTTAGGCGGTCCATATTTGCTTACTCCTAAGCTAGGGATTGAGGAGGGATATGTTTTATTCGGTCAACAATCACGAAAGAGGAGGGCGAGTGACTCTCTGTAAAGATATGTTCGAAGAGGAGCAAGCGACTCTCATCTGTAGAGCGGAGGAAAAGATCCACGGCACGTGAGAATATTTGTTGGAAGAGGCGACTGGATTGAGGAGATCGAAGGGTGCTCGTTCATGTAGTTGATCAAAGGAAGAAAAAGAAAATTCATCTCTAGCGGGCATCAGAGGATCGTTTCAGGGAGATCGAAATAGGAGGAGTTCGGTTCTAGTCCAGGGGAAGAAGGTGACCAGAGAAGCCCTAGGTGCCACAATTCTACTTCCATAAGGAGAGAACACTCTCATTGTGATTTTTTGCTCTTCTTTGGCTACAGATTGTTGGTGAGGTTTCAATCACTTAAACCCTAAATATCTCATTTTAACTTAAAACCCTAAATATCTCCTTTTAATTTCACTGTAATCGACGGTGCTCTGAGATATTAATCAATTATTGGCTAAGAAAAGTACGTTGAAATGTATGATCATTGTATATAGGTGTGATTTGTAGAGTTGGCCGGAGGAGGGTCAGGCGGAGCACCTGGTTATGTCTTTCTTTCTTTGCAATGCATTTATGAGGACATATTTGATTGGGTTTGCCATGAGGGTTTCCCAATAGTGTATACAAAAGGAATTTGTGTATCTTATGTTTGTTTTATTTGTAGGTGATCCTAATAAAGTGATATCAACCAGCATGGAGACGAGTGATTGGTTAGGTGGTTCATGATTTTGTGTAGTATGCGAAGACCATTGGTCCGCTTAATCGGCTCCAAGATCAGTGACAGATTAGCATGTACTCAATTCAAGCAGGAGCAGGTATAGAAGACGAGAAGTTCAAATTGATAAATTCGCTGGGCCAAATTTGGGCTTTTGGAAGATGTAGATGGATAACTATTTGTAACGGAGGGATCTTTATTTTTCACCTAGCAGGAAGAAAGATAAGCCAGTGGATATGGACAACAAAAAATGGGAGGTGTTGGATCACAAAGCTCTTGGAGAAATTTGACACATTTTAACGTCATTTATAGCCTTCAAGTCTCCTAGGAGAAGACTGCGGTGGATGTCATTCAGCCCGGGTGAGAATGTATGATAAGCCACCAACATTGAACAAAGTCTTTCAAATGAGACGATTGTTGAACATGCAAAAGACTGAATGGAAATCAATGACCGAGCATTTGAATGGTTTTAACGCTCTCATGAGCCAATTGGAATCGATTAGAATATTGTGTGAGAATGAGATGTTAGTTGTGTTAATCTTGTCGAACCTACCAAATAGTTAGGTGGTCTTGTCATGGCATTAAGCAACTCGTCTGGATCTAACTCCTCAAATTGAGGTGTGGTTGATATCCTTTTAAGTTGGGAAGATATAAGGAGAAAAAATAATTATATTGGCAGTGGTTTTGGCGGTGCCTTGAATGCTGGAGAACGTAGAAGAAGTAGAAGTGTTTGATATATTCAAGAAGTAGAAGTGCTTCGTAAAGAATGAAACAAATCTGATGTTGAGGTATTTAAGATCTGATAATGGAGGTAAATATTGCAGCAAAAAAAAATTGAATAGTACAGTGAGGTGAATAACATTAGAAGAGAGAAGACATTCCCAAGTAAATAACAACATAAAGGTCTGGTGAAATGTATACACGAGACCAAAACATGTTCGAATCATAAGGTTGAATGTTGGCTTGACAGACTAGTTTTGGGTTGAAGATGTGATAACAACTGCTTTTTTGATCAGTAGAGGATACAACTATTGATTGCAAGTTACTAGAGAAGCATGGGCTGGGAAGGAAATGAAGCTTTCACAGCTGCATATAATTGGGTGTACTGTTTATGTTCATGTAGATGCAAATAGCAAATCTACGTTGGATGCGTAATCTAATATTTGCAGCCTCTTACGATGTGGCGACGCAACTTTGGCTACAAGTCGCGGGACAATGAAAGTAATAAAGCATTTAAAGAAGGAATGTGATCTTCAATGAGAATATTTTGTATAAAGACCAGGTCAAGGAGAAGGACAAACATGAAGAGCCTATGTTTGTTGAGCATGATGATGTTCCTACTTCCTAGTGACAAATTCATCAAGGCGCTACGGAAATTGATCCTCAAGGAGAAACTAAAGAGGAGCTTGATACTCCACATATTGCATCTCGACGTCTTAGATTGGTCATGATTGCTTCAGCTTTTTACTCTTCATCTTTTTATTCTCTACTGCAGACGATAATGGTTAATCTAGCTGGCATGAAGAAGCAGTGCAGGTTGATGACAAGAAAGAGTGGAAGAATGTTATGGGTGATGAGATGGACTCTTTATCTGTAAATTGAACTTGGTATCTATTTAACTCTCAGCTGGGAAGAAATTCATTCAAACAAATGACTACACATATTAAAGCATGAGCATGTGACTCCTATAGGGATAAGGTCAAGCTAGTTGTAAAAGAATTCCAACAAAAGGCAGGGATCAATTTCTCTAAGAATTTATCCCTTGCTGTGAATTTTCTACTATCAAAACAGTTGAGTATTGTTGCAACTAAGGATCTTCACTCAGAACAGTTGGATGTAAAGACTACATTTCTTTATGGTGATTTGGAAGATCTTTACATGCTTCAACCACAGGGTTACATTGAAGTTGGAAAGGAAAAGTTGGTGTGCAAGTTGAGAGAGAGTTTTTACGGGCTCAAGCAAATACCAAGATAGTGGTACATGAAGTATGACAAGTTCATGTGGAAAAATGAGTATACTTGTCATTCAGACCAATCCTAATGTTTCAGAAAGTTGATGAATTCCTATATCTTACCATTGTATGTTGATGATATACTAGTGGCGACTTCTAACATTGAGGAGATCAAACATCTGAAGAGGCAGATGAAAAAAAATCAATGAAGGATTAGGGTGCTACAAAGTAAATCCAAGGACTGAGAATAGAAAAGGGACCAACTAAACAATGTTCTGAAGCTGTGCCAGAGAAACTAAATTCGGAAGGTGTTGACGAGGTTCAACATGGAAAATGACAGGAATGCAGTTAGTCCTTTACCAGTTCACTCCAATAGCCTTCCTAAAAAGGCCAGTACAAAATCTTGGAATGAGAGAGAAAATGACAAAGGTTCTATATACATGTAGTTAGAAGTGTTATGTATGTAGAGATTTGCACCAGACCAACATTGCACATACAAGGGAGAAGTCGTGAGCAGATATATATTTGATCTAAGAGCATTAGAATGTTGTGAAGTGGATTATGTGATATCTAGCGGGCGCGAAGGATATGATGTTGTGTTACATGTACTTGTAAGGCTTTTTTGATTCTAACATACAATAGGAGATTAATGATAGCAAGAAATACCATTGGCTATGAGTTCACTCTTGGTAGAGGTGTTATCACATGGATGTCGAGATTACAAAAGGTTCTTGCTCTATCAACAATGAAAGTTAAGTGCATTGCTGCCATAGAAGCTAGCAAGGAGTTGAGATGGTTGCATGGCTTACTGAAGGAACTAAAATATGAGTAAAATGGTTGTTGTTTATTTGGAATGAGGTTGAAGCGACATTCATTGGATAAAAAACTTAACTTATCATTCTAGAACCAAAACATCAAACACCATTATCATCACATGCGATCTCTAATTGACAAAGACACAACCTGGAGAAGGGGGAGAAGGTTCATACTGATGATAACCCAGGTAATTTGTTTACAAATTTTGAGTTTTGATAACCCAGGTAAATTTGTTACTAGAAAACTGGTGTTGTCATCATGATTCGTAGTGCATAGTTTGTAGGAGGATCAAACCCATTTAGGAGATTATAAAGAGGGTATGATTGTCCAGCTTTGCTTGCTCCCAATCTAGAGCTTAAAGAGAAGTATGTTTTATTCGGTCGACAATCATGAGCGAGCGGCTCTCCGTCGAGATCTATTCGAATAGAAGTGGACGACACTCATCTGTTGAGAAGAGGAGAAGATCCACAACATCCAATCATATTTGTTCGAAGGGCGATTTGATTGAGGAGGTCAGAGAGAGCACATTCTTGTAGCTGATCAAAGGAAGAAGAAGAATAGTTGAGCTTCATTACATTTGGAAGCCAAGACTGAGGACTATAGAGTAGTTATGGATAAGGCAACATAGGAAATTCAATTCCAAGGGATTGAAATAGGAGAAAGGCGAGTTCTATTTTCAGTCCATAGGAAGAAGGATACTAGTGCAAGCCCAACTAGGTGAGGCTATTCTACTTACAGGAAGACAAAACGCTCTTCTTGTGATTTTCGGCTCATCTCCAGCTACGGATTGTAACCAAGGTTTTGATCCCTTAAACCCTAAATCTCGTCATTTACTTAAATTGTAATCTAGGTTCGCTTTGAGGTATTAGTCAATTAGTGGCTAAGCAAAAACGTTAGTTTTTGCGATAATTGTATGCAGGTGTGCGTCATAACATTGGTCAACAGAAAATCAATCAAAGCACATAATTATTTCTTCTTTTCTTTTCAGGGTTGTATCAATGGTAGCAGGATGATTAGGCCTGCATTCCCCATAAGGGTTTCCCAATAATATATACAAAAGGAATTTGTGAATTTGTCTTTACCTAGTTTGTCACCATACTAAAACATTGATCATCGAGCATTGTGTGATTGGACGACGATAACCAAGTGTTGAGCATTGGTCAATGATTAGGTACTAAAGTTGTCTAAGATTGCAAGATTCCCGCCTTCAGTGAGAGTATCACATTTATTCAAAGAGGCAACTTGATTGAGAAGATCAAAGTGGTCTCGTTCTTATAGCTGATCGGAGGAAGAATAATAAAAATAATAATTGAGCTTCATTCCATCCGGAAGCCAAGACCGAGAACTATAAATTAGTTATGGCTAGGGAACGGAGGAAATTCAGTCCAAGAGATTGAAATACGAGAAGGATTTTCAGTCCATAGGAGGAGAGAGCGCTTTCCTAGTGATTTTCGGCTCATCTCCAGCTACGGATTGTGCCCAAGGTTCCAATAACTTAACCCTAAATCTCATCATTTACTTTCATTGTAATCTAGGTGAGTTCTAAGGTATTCATCAATTATGTCTAAGTATGCAAGTCTCTATGATGATAATATGTTGATGTGCTTCGACCCCCACTATGTGGGATAAAATCTTGAGTGTTGTTGTTGTATTGGGTCAATCGGCACTCGGTAGGTTTTGATTGGGTTTTATTCCCCATGAGAGTTTCCCAAAAATATATATACAAAAGGAATTTGTGAGTTGTGTGTTTGTCTGGTTTGTCAGCGATCCTAAAACGTTGATCGTCGAGCATTGTACGATTGGTCGACGATCGTTGAATGTTGAACATTGGTCAATGATCAAGTATTAAGGCGTTCTACGATTGCAGAATTCCCGCCTTCAGTGAGAGTGTTGTATTTGCTCAGAGAGGCAATTTGATTGAGGTGATCAAATAGGGCTCATTCTTGTAGCTGATCAGAGGAACACAAAGAAGAACAGTTGAGCACTTGAGCTTCAATATATCTGACAGAAATGACTGAGAACTATAGAGCAGCTATGGCTAGAGCAACAGAAGAAATTTGAATCAAAAAGAATGAAATAGGAGAAAGATGAGTTCTATTTTCATTCCATAGGAAGAAGGCGTAGGTGAGGCTATTCTACTTACAAAAGGAGGAGAGAATGCTCTCCTTATGATTTTCAGCTCATCTCCAGTTGTGAATTGTACCTGAGGTTTCGATTACTTAAACCTTAAATCTCGTCATTAACCTCCATTGTAATCTAGGTGTGCTTTGAGATATTAGTTAATTAGTGGTTAAACCAAACCATGCTAGTCTCTGTGATGATTGTATGCAGTTGTGCTTCGTAATATTAGTCAACAGAGGGTCAATCGAACCACATAGTTGTTTCTTCCTTTCTTTGTCATGGTGTTTTTGTGGTGCAAGTTTGATTGGGTGTTATTCCCCATGAGGGTTTCCCAATAATATATACAAAAGGAATTTGTGAGCCTCGTGTTTGCTCGACTTGGCCAACGATCCTAAAACGCTGATCGTTGAGCGTTGTGCGATTGGTCGACAATCGAGGAGTGTTGAGCATTGGTCGATGATCAAGTATTAAGGCATCCTACGATGGAAGGATTCCAGCCTTCAGTGAGAGGTCTATAGAATAGTCTCGTGTCGATTGAAGGAGAGATGACCCTAACTCCAAAGTAATATATAATCGATTGAATCTTTTGAAAATGAGTTGTCTTTTGTGGGGCAAAACCGCGACGATTTATATGGGTGAATCAAAAGGCGGCAATACCTCTGTTCGTTGGACTCGGGTGGTTACACATGACAAAATGAAACTTATTCCATCATGCAAACATTCTACCTTTCACCCATGTTTCTCATTGGATATAAATCTAAAAATCCATCAAAACTCATGCTTGCAGAAGACAAGACTTAAAGGTATTATAGATTTAGTCCAACAACTGATCACATTAAAATATCAGTTTTCTTCAACAAATTCTTACTAGGAATCCTTAGGCCATGGAACAGATTCTTGTGAACTTGATAAGCCCTCCCTTCTTTGCACTTGAACTGTCTTCTGACGACGATCATATCGAGGTCAAGGCCTATTTCTATACGACTATTGTCTCTCAATAAATCGAAATTGTGGCCTATGAATGACCTACCCATCAAAAGAAAGATCTCATGTTGCAATTCAAAAAAAACAGCATCATACTCAGCCCGATAATTGAGAACAGCTAAAACTCAAATTTCGATTACAAATTTTGATGATAACCGGGTCACTTATTAACAAATTTTGAGTTTTGTTCAAACTCAATTGGGTTGATTGTTACTAGAAAACTAGTGTTGCCATCATGATTCACCGTGCATAGTTTGCAAGAGGATCAACCCCAAATGGGAGATTATAGAGTGGGTTGATTCTGGATTGGTCCAACTTCGCTTGATCCCGATCTAGGACTTCAGAAGAAGTATGTTTTATTTGGTCGACAATCACGAAAGAGGGGTAGGTGGCTCTCCATCGAGATCTATTCGAAGAGGAGCGGACGACACTCATCTGTTGAGAAGAGGAAAAGATCCACGGCGTGTCAACGTGTATTCATATTTGTTCAAAGAGGCGACTTGATTGAGGTGGGCAGAGAGGGCTCATTTTTGTAGCTCATCGGAGGGAGAACAATGGAGCTTCATTCCATCTAGAAGCCAAGACCGAGAGCTATAGCAGCGATGGCTAGGGCAACAGGGTAAATTTGATTCCAAGAAAGTGAAATAAGAAAAGGATGCGTTCTGTTTTCAGTCGATAGGAAGAAAGATACAAGTGCAAGCCTGGGCGAGGCTATTCAACTTACAAAAGAGGACAAAACGCTCTTCTTGCAATTTCTGGCTCATCTTCAGCTACGAATTGTAATTAAGGTTTTAATCTCTTAACCCAAAATCTCACCATTTACTTCCATTGTAGTCTATGTGCGCTTTGAAGTATTAGTCAATTAGTGGCTAAGCAAAGTACGCTGGATTCTGAGATGATTGTATGCAAGAGTGGATCGTAATATTGGTCAACATAGGATCATTTGAAGTACATAGTTGTTTCTTCCTTTCTTTGCAATGTTGTATTTATGGTGGCAGGATGATTGGGTAGTATTCCCATGAGGGTTTCCCAATAATATATACAAAAGGAATTTGAAAATTGTGTTTGCCTAGTTTGCCAACGATCCTAAAACACTGATCTTCGAGCGTTGTGTGATTGGTCGATGTTTGTCGAGCGTTGAGTTTGGTAGATGATTAAGTACTAAAGCGGTCTACGATTGCAAGATTCCTTCCTCAAGTGAGAGCATCATAACTGTTCAAAGAGGCGATTTGATTGAGAAGATCGGAAAGGTTCTCGTTCTTGTAGTCGATCAGAGGAAGAATTATTATTATTATTGAGCTTCATCGAATTGGAAGACCCAAGCACTGAGAACGATAATCAGTTAGTGCTAGGGAAACAGAAAAATTCGATTCCCAAAAAAATTGAAATTACGAAGGGTTTTTGTTCTCAGTACATAGGAA